>CM055892.1:20078253-21370753 GCA_029582165.1 Portulaca oleracea
CGATGCCTTTTCTATCTATCTATACATCTTATAGCTAAAAGCCCAGAAAAAATCATGAAAAAAAAGAGATATTGTCATATTGCAGCTGGGCGATATGATCCATCACTTTCCTCCTCTGGAAAGTAGTTCATGTAATCTTTTTCGCGGAAATACCTGCATCTGAGCAACAACGGCGAAACAGTGAGACAATTGTGAAATAAAAATTAGTTCTTTTGAGATTTCAGATAAGGGCACAGGCTTTTAGGGGTGCAAAAGATTATCCATCTTTGGGTTGGTTCCTTTTGTGCCATTTGGATTGAGTTTGAGGCATTTTCAAACCCCATATGATCTGTACAATAACCACATTCTGAAACCACTAGAAAAGAGACTTCTTGGACTCATTTGCCCTACTCATACCCATAACAGCATTGCAATACCATGCAATGGATGACGGCAAGAATCTATTCTAGTTCATCCCCCTACAGAGACATTGTAATCATGACGACACTGCACACGCGTTTGCTCCTTTTATTTTTCGTTGGAAAATCGGATTATAGTAAGTAGAATTATAGTGGTTGAGATAATGGTAAGCCAGACTTCAGAATTGTATTACAATAAGATGAACTATTGAAGCGTTGGATTTTAGTGTGCTCCCTCAGGGTCGGTCCAAGCTGAACGATATTTTGAACTACTAGAATCCAATATATGATGGTTTGGAATGCTACAATCCAATATATTATAGTTTGAAATACTACAAGCCAATATATGATAGTTTACAAACTAATACGCAAATTCTGAGCAAGTTAGACAAATAAACAGCCAGGTAGGACAATTGCAATTGTAGAAGTATTTCACACCTTAGAAAATGAAGACATCGCCAAACAAAGCCAGGACTTGAGACTTTTGAGAGTTATTCCAAAAACATGTAAAACCGTCCTAAATCCGAGAATCGTACTTGAAGATTTAGCTCGGAGAATATTGGATGGGAATCCACAACCTCTAAGTTATGCATGCACTAGCAAGTTCGGATTTGCTCAAAAGTCAAAAACCAGATCAATTTCCACGCAAAAATCTCCTCATTTGTCGTCTAATGCTCTTTTTCGAGTCAAAAAGAGAGATTTGATGGCGCGAGGACCCACCTTATTCCACAAGATGCTCGCAAACATGGTATACTAGACTGCTAGATAAACATACGGCCCCCCTAGATCCAAGAAATGTACTTGGAGAATTCAAGGCATCTTCTGTAATGGAAAGTTTAATTCTTAGATTTGCAGGTATCTATGAATACCCTTTCAAGTTTGAAATAACATTGTATAGAGTCTTCCAACATGAAACTTGTACTATTATTGTTAGGCACAAATGATTCAAGTGAGCAGCCACCAAAACAATATTAAACAAGGTAGGGTGGGAATTTAATTGTCATGTGTTTCTAGTAGCTAATTCCAACGGCTGGGCCAAATTCAATCTTCAAAGCATTCTCGTTAATTTTCAACTTCACAAAAAGAGCTACTACCATTGGGTACTTTTCTAGATTTTGTACAATAGTAGACCAAATCAAATGTCTTGTGGAAATTTCTCCACGTCCACCTTCCACAGATCAAACTCTTCTGTTTTGATTTATGGTAGTAGGGGTGAAGGAAAGATCGGCTGTTTTGCATTTTAACCCCTCTTCAATTTATTTTGGTAAAAAGAAAAAGTTAATATGAAGGCAAAGGCAGGAAATTAAACTCCGGTCACCATGTTTTTGTGCACCACCAGGAAGTGAATGGGGTTGAAGAAAATAATTTCCAAGGAGTCAATTTAGGAATTAGGTATTTTTCAAAATGTCAACAAGTGATATTTGGAAATGTAGTAATTACAGTTGATCCTAACCCAGGATTCTAATCCTCAATGAAAGAGGCAACTAATATAATTGTGGAAAATAATTTAAAATGAGTCATTTAGGAATTATGTATTTTCAAAATGTCAACAAGCGATATTTGGAAATGTATCAATTACATTTGATCCTAATCCAGGATTCTAATCCTTAATGAAAGAGGTAACTAATATAATTGTGGAAACATCAAAGGGCAGGCATCGGTGATGTTGAGAAGACAAGGAAGACGAAACCCAAAAACCGATAGTTAAAAAGTACCTATATATAATCAGATGATTATAGGCTGACATCATAGAAACGCGGATTATATTACTAAGATTTCAAACTTAGAAAGAAGCCTCGTGGATAATCAACCTTTCTACATTATCGGCTTGCATAAAACAAAGTCCGTATAAGACATTCCAATGCAATGCTGAATTGACATCTTGTGCTCTCAACTTGCACAGTATCTTGAGAAGAATCAACTAACAGGCTTAAGTTGAATTACAGTTGTCTGACCCTATTGCAAAGACTCATTTCATCACTCACGGTGTCTGACTATTCACCAGTTAAAACATAAAACAAATCACCAGGACATCTCGTCTCCATTGACAAGGATTTTCATGATCCCTTTCTACCTATGCAACCACTTTTGTTCCGTGCAGTGAACTTCAAGTTTAACTAAGTATCCACTTTTAGAAAGAGCGTTATTAGATAAGAGTAAGACAATCATCATTTGCCATCTTGCTTCACTGATTAGACACTGTGACGAATCACAGCCAGAGGTTTTTAATTTGTAGATATATACGGTATACTTTTAACTAATCCGGACTTTCCATCTTATGAAAATAAATGAGCTCCCAATTACCCACTTGCCAGATAAAGGGAAGGGGGATAAAGCTTTTTTTCAATCAGAAGTCTAGTCAATGGTCTCGTCATTCCTTGCCTTGCCTATATAAGGTCTCCATGAGATACTGACATGCACAACCATCAGCATACCCACATAAAGCTTACTTTTATGATCCGATCTAGAAGGAGGATGGCTTCCCTCTCACTGGACCCAAGACTGAGTATCCATGCAGTCAAAAACAACCAGCAACACGGGGCTGTGGTAGAAGAGATAGAAGGGCTCATCAAAGTGTACAAAGACGGGCATGTCGAAAGGCCACAAATTATCCCAAATGTCTCTTGCACCGTCCAACCCGAGCTCAGGGTGACGGCGAGGGACGTTGTGATTGACTGGTCCACTAATCTATGGGCCCGTGTGTATGTCCCACAAGTGTCGGGGAAGCTGCCTTTGCTGGTCTATTTCCACGGAGGGGGCTTTTGTGTAGGCTCCCCGGCATGGAGTTGTTACCATGACTTCTTGGCCAACCTAGCATCTAAAGCAGGGTGCGTGATCGTGTCGGTAAATTGCCGTTTAGCCCCTGAAAACCGCCTCCCAGCTGCTTATGATGACGGGTTGAAAACCGTCATGTGGGTGAAAGAGCAAGCTGCGAACAGCGTTCGTGAGCATTTTTGGTGGCTAAACAGCTGCAACCTCTTGAGTTTTTTCTTGGCAGGGGATAGTGCAGGGGCCAATATCGCTCACAACGTGGCTATAAGATTAGGAAGCAGCAGGGCATCAAACGCGAACATTCTAAAGCCTTTGTGTCACAAAGGGACTATACTCATACAGCCGTTCTTCGGAGGGGAGGCACGAACTGCATCTGAAAGAGCCCCTCAATCGCCTGGATCGGCACTCACATTGTCAGCATCTGACACCTATTGGCGGTTATCTCTCCCAGCGGGATCTAACCGGGAGCATCCATGGTGCAATCCTGTGGTTGATGGTGCAGCTAAACTATACCTATTGCCAGGTACAATGGTGTGTGTGTCGGACATGGATATCCTCAAGGACAGGAACATGGAGTTTTGCTCGACAATGGTCAATGCAGGGAAAAGTGTGCAAATGGTGGTCTACAAGGGCGTTGGCCATGCATTTCAGATCTTGCATAATTCAGCACTCTCAAAAGCTCGTACCCATGAAATGATGGGTCACCTAAAGGACTTCATACACAAGTGATTATATGTGATTGTATTGCACTGACCCTTGGAAATATTTCTTTTTATACATACTTAGAAGTGTTGTAATTCAAAACTCAAATACATTTACTGCAGAGAACTCTGTTATTCATGGCTTGATAGATTGTGGCTCAATGTCATATTTATATTGACTAGAAGCACTTGTTTCCCTTTTTTGATTTGGAAAAAAAGTATTGTGAAAGAATGCGTTGGCATGGATGCTCATGGAGAATCCTACACAAGGCTATGAACACAGAATACAAACTATCCAACAGAAATCAGCCACCTCTTCCCTACAAAAGACTACAAAGTATGAACGCATGGAATACTAGTACATGTACTAGTCCCAAAGTTGAATCCTTCATTCATTAACAAGAAAGAATCTGAATACTTTCTAAAGCTTGGTTGTTGACCATGATCACTGAAAAATGAATATTTTGTCAATTTACCTATAGTGGGGGCGGTCCAGGTTTTTGGTCTTCCTCTAAAAGCGAGACAGACCAAATGGTTAGGACCAGTGCCTCAAAAAAGAAGGGGGAGGAAAATATGGAAGTAATTGGAATTAGAAACTGATATTTCTATTGCAATAGCACATCGTCATGACATATTTCAAAGAATATCCTCTCTAGATAGCCAATGGAAACTAATTTTCTCCGTTTTCTACATGTAGCCTCCTCATCCGTCCTCACCCCACCCCCCAAAAGAAAAGTGGGGAAAAAACAGCCTGGATATGACCTAGAGGGATTGAGTATTCGAGTTTGGTACAACTTTAAGACTTAAACTCCAGTGATATAGTGATGCTACCAACTCCAAAAACTTAGAGGCACATACTAGTTCATGAACCCGGATGCATTGAACCAGCAAAATTAACAGTCTACTTGCTTGAAGCTTATCCAATGAAATAAGTGTCTTGAATCAACATGATTATTAACCATCTTGAATTCCACTTAAATTACTCTAAAAGTTATATTTATTTACCTCTAAATTGTTCAAATGTACGTTCCATTACTTTGAGTGTTGTTACCACTCAAACATACATAAAATCT
Organism: Portulaca oleracea; assembly: GCA_029582165.1. Lineage (NCBI taxonomy): Eukaryota > Viridiplantae > Streptophyta > Magnoliopsida > Caryophyllales > Portulacaceae > Portulaca > Portulaca oleracea. The sequence continues at coordinate 20,083,198 of CM055892.1, forward strand.
ATTATCCATAGTTACCGGGAACACTTCCTAGGTCATTAGTCCTGGAATGCGGGTTGCTGATTTTTACACAAATTTAGTCTAGTTTTGGCTTCGGCACGGCTGTCCCCGGAACACAAGTCGTAGGCGTATGTAGCGTTCCCGGTAACTATGCCATTATCTATTTATGTTTTTTTTCATAAATATAGAACTATGCATGAAATGTGCATTCTTTATTGGGGTTGATATGATTAGGTTATCATTAATATTTTTCAACGTAGCTAATAAATAGTATGCTCTTACAGGTGATAAACCTCATAAATTAAGACAACTCAAGATTAACCATCTTGAAAAGACACGTATCATCGTCCTACTCGATAAAGTCTTCCAAAGTTTTCTTCTCAACCGAAAACAAGCAGAGTTAATCCATTCTGTGACAGCAGTATCCTAACAAAAACCTCCATAAAGCACACCCATAATGAGAATGTCATGCACTCAGAATGTCAAAGGAATAGTTATCCATTTCATGCACATTTTGATTATAGGCCATTTATCAAATTAGTACCTCCCAGAAGTCAAAAGCCTCCAATGGTCCCTGCTTAAGAACCATGAACAAATTCAACTTTACCCTTATTCTGTTTGTAGGCCATTTGCATTGTGGTTGACTGATCCATAACTTCACAGAACAAGTAGTATTACGCAGTTTAGTACTTTAGTTAGACATCCATTCAAAGGGCAATCGAGGACTCAATTGTGCAAATGTGAAGTCGCAAATCCCTAATTTTTACAGGAATGTAAGAAAGAAATGCGTGTATATTGACTATCAAGAACAGAAATGGAGTTAGGGTTTCCGGAATTTGTACCTTGAATGCAGCAGGTTAATGGTAATCGGGAACGATCAAGCAGCAATTCAACATCAACATTTGCATCCTCTTGATTAAATGATGCTCCAAGAATGAGGAGTGCTGGACTATTAACGATGGGTTGGGCTATTATATATGTAAAAAAAAAAAAAAAAAAAAAAGTGCTGGATCCAGTTGTTTGGAAATAAATTGTGGAAACTTGCACAGTTAAATTATAAAAATTTTAACTATAAATTTTTTAAAATGTATAATGAGTTATTATATAAAATTATAGCTATTAGATTTATATAACAAAAAATATTATTATATAAGAAAAATATTGTAATTATTCATAAAATATTATATAAAAAATTATTAATTAAAAAATGACATTAAAAATTGTGATAATCAACTAAGTGACAATTAATATAAAATGGAAGAAGTAATACCCATTACGTGGACTTTTTCTTAATTAAAGGTAAGCAAAGAATCAAAAAGCCTCAATCTACTAGGGAATTGATATTTGTCGCCCATACTATTGTCGCTCCCTAGTTCATTTTAACTCTCACTCACTCTCTCCTGACTCTCATTCTCTTATTCTATCATATTCCTCAAATTCGTTACGGACCTAAAATTCAACTTAAAAACTCAATGTAAGGCAGTAAATCATCAGATAACAAAGATGTTAATTTGTAAACTTTAAAATTTGGAGCAAAAAATCGAAAAAAAAACAGTCAAAAGCCTAGTCGCACGCCAATTGCGGCGGAGCCACAGCCAGAGGTGCACGCCAATTGTGGCCCAGTCGCGACCAACATGCGGCGCCACCGCGGCCAATGCTGCAATCGACATGCGGTCTAGTCGCAGCGAAAGCCATTGCGCCGGCCGTTGGGCCACGATTGGCGTGCGGCTCGGACCGTGACTCCGCTGTAATTGGCGTGCGACTAGGGTTCTGGCTGTTTTTTTTCGATTTTTTGCTCCAAATTTTAAAATTTAAAGTTTATAAACTAAGATCTTCATCATACGATGATTTACCGCCTTACATTAAGTTTTTAGATTGAATTTTAGGGTTTGTCACGAATTTGGAGAATTATGAGAGAATGAGAGAGAGGAGAGAATGAGTAAGAGTCAAAATGAGCCAAGGGGGGCGACGATAGTAAAAGGGGGCGACGAATAGTAATCAATAATCTACCAAACGCATCCTCGTATAATAAGATTATAAATTAATAAATAAAGACTTACGAACACTAATATTTAAAAAACATATGATTGAATTGAAAGATCATATTTAGCAAGTCAGCTTGTGTAATAACCCGAAGAAAATCACCCCCCTAATACGTATTAAGTAGTCTAATTAATCAAGGTTAAAATTAAATCACGAATAATTAAAGCGTGTGTTCCATTTTTCTAAACCAGTGTATGTTTTGCAGGACTTGAACAGTGTAACGATCATCAACGATTCAGTTTAATTTTCTTTTCTTGGAAAAAAAAATCGCTACCGATAATTTTTACGATGGTTCTGATCATTCATGAATTCTTTTACCGAGACCGATGTACCGGGACCTTCTTTATCCGAATTAATTTAAGGTTATAATTATGAGAAATTTTATGGAGGTGTTGGATATATTTATTTGGGTTCCAATAACATTTTTTTTTTTACAGTTTAATGAATTTCGGTAATTTGAGGAATTAGGAAAATATGAGTATAAGAGGGGAGAATTAAAATTGATAAATTTTGTGTTTTTGGGCCATATGGCCGGTTGGATCAAGGAAGGGAAGAGGGGGTGCCCTCTTTTGGACCTTAAGAGTATATGCATGTATTTATAAATAATAGATGATATTGGGTAGAGTTAGTATATTTTTTTCAAACACAACTACAACTCTCATCTCTTGCTCCCTCTCTCTCTTGTCTCTCCATCTTCCCAACATACCAGGCCACCCCACCACTGCCCTGCCGGACGCCAGACAGCCGCCGCCGGTGACTTTTCCGGCCAGCCGCGACACCACCTCCGGCCACCATCATCATCATCTCATCTTTCTTGTTTTTCTTCCATTTCAAGTGGTATATCACTCCATTCTTCTTCCTCTTCCTTTTAAGGATGAATCAAATGGTATTCTAAAGTTTTCCTCTTGTTATTATTATGTTTTTCCAGAATCAAAGCAAAAGTTTTAAGGTCTCCAAATGAAGATTAGTGTGGAACAATTCAAAGAGAAGAATTTGGATAAGTATGTTGAAGATCTTGTTATCTTAGTGTTTATTAAGTGAATTCCTTGCAATTAATGAGCATGCATATGAATAGGAAGGAGTAATTCTTTGTGAAAGTAAGGAAATTGGTTAGATTCAAAGTGCATGTTTATAGATTAACTATAGATTGAGAAGAATGAAAGTGTTGCGATGGTGCATGTTGAGTTTGGTGATGAATTGCGGAAATAGATGATGTAGTGATGTTGTATGCTATTAAAATAGATCTAAGTGATGATTTTCTGGGCCTTTCAAGTCTAAATGTTGTAATTATGAGTGTTAGATTATGTTTTAAGAAGGATTTAGACTAAATTACAAAGGTTTAAGTGTGCTTGTTAATGAATTTCAAGGGAGATTACAATCTGGATGGTTTTTCATTTTTCTAGAAAATAAGGAATGTGATTCTGGGGTATTTTATGGCATGAATAGGTACATAAAAGTGTTGGCTACAGTTCGTCGTTTCGATAAGTATATTAGGAGTTATGGCCGAATTTGTAAAGCCGCGCAAAACTGGGAATTTTTTACGTCAGTTTGTAAATGTACATTTTACGAATGATTAGAGGCTTTTGTAGTTTAAGGGCTGAACATAAAAGTTTTAGAGGACACGTTGAGCTTTCCAGAATGGTATGGTATGCATTCATAAAATATCGGGAGAGAAAGTTAGGGGCTTCTAATTAAAGGATGAAAATCTGAGTTTTCCAGAAACGACATTATTGTGGTTGACTATATTCTGGGCCAAATTCCGACCCTTTCCATACTCAAATCAACTTGTGGTTAAAATGAAAGTTAAAGTATGAATCACGAGATTTCCAAGGATAGCTTACGGGCCCCAAACCGATTAGTATTACCCAAATTACGGTCTTTCGAAAAAGCTTGGTCGACATGTTTATTTTTCTGGGCAGATTAGAGGAACAAGAGTTTTGACCTTCGTAGCCATGTTTCTAGTTTTTGTGGTCAACTACAAAGCTGTAAAGCGTGTTTTAAGCTTTCCGAAAAGTCCTCTTATGCTTTGATGCGATGTCGTTAGAGATAGTTATGATCTTTTTATTGCGATTTAGGAAATTAAATTCGTCATCAAGTCACTTTTATGTTATTAAAGTTATCCCTCCATTCTCCTATCTAGGTAAAGGTTCTAATTCATATTTCTCCCCTTTTCTAAATCCCTTCAAGAGATCGTTGCGCTACTGTTCAAGTCTTTGCCCGTCCAGTTCATGCTTTTACGTCTTCAAGTACGTATATCGCCTGATGTTTATGCATAATTGCATTATTTATTCTTTTTATGCCAAGTTTTATATGTCTTTTTAATCGTTCATGCTTACATGAAATTTCTTATAATTTGTGTTCAAAGTTTACGCAAGTATTATGAATTTCAAATATCATGATCAAATTATCAAGTTAACTGACAATTTACTTTAAGGTCTGATACTACTCATCTCTTACGCTAAAACGTCTTACGTTAAGTTAATACTTTTATACTATGGATAATTCATGAGTTATGATCCATTACAAGAGTGACTTACATCCAAAAGATTTTAGAGATAACTTCAAAGATATGAATAAGATTGGTTAAGGGTCTATTGGAATCAAATGTTTTAAGGTTTAAGTTCCAAGTATCTAAAATATTAATAAAGGCCCCGCCCATGCATAATTGTGCCGAAGAGCACCCCATGCTTGATCGTGCCTTGCGCACACCAGGGAAAATATGACTATGGTGCCTAAAGTGCACCCCATGTAAATCATGTATGTGCCTAAGTGCACCCAAAGGATTATAGTTAGTGCCTTAGATGCACGTCATGAAAATCTGGCCAGTAGGATATTTATCCACCATCCGGATCTCCCGATCGGTCCCGGTATGCGCATACGGAGGCTTAGCCAATGATCGCAGGTAGGGGACCTTCAGGATAATAATAGGATAACCAGGTTTAAGTTTCTTAAGTTACTTAAGTCTTTTGAACCAAAGTAAAGCATTATGACTTACATGTCAAAATTTTTATAAGTCTTGGTTTATAAGGGTTAAGGTCAAGTTTTTGTTATGGCTTTGTGTGTTATATGTAAGTCATGTATAAATTAAGTTCTTTTGAAACTATGTTATATTACTTTTAGTGATATATTATTTCTAAGGTTATGGTTATGTATGTTACTTTTACAAGGAAGAACTCAAAATATTTTCGTTTAAGTTGTGATTTAAGTACAGGTTAAATTATATTTCCCCATGTACAGGTTAAGTACGGTCAAACTATGTAAGTTATGCTACCTTTTATTGTTTGTTTATTGTTTTTAATGTTTTGGAACCGCGCTAAATAACTAAAACGAAGTATGAAAAGATTCTTACGTTATTAGGCGTATACGTACTGAGTTTAACTCACGTTTTGAAGTTTTATGTTTTCGTTTTAGGAATCTCGGCAAAGGAGAAGGGAAAGGCCCCGGAAGGACGAAACCCTAGAGCTTCTTAAGGAGGTTGAAGGTGGTTAAAGATTCCCAATGAAAGACTTAAGAGAAACGTGTGATTTTGGCTTGTATAAGTTTTATTGGGTTATGTTATATAGTTTTGAGGTGGTTTAAGTTTAGTTATGTCTTGTCGATGCATGTTCGAAGTTGGTTTATGTTTTGGTTGTTTTGTTGGGTTTTAGTATAGCCTTGTCCCCCTCCGTGGGCGGCGGTAATACTCTCAGATGTTTATCCGTTGTTAATCATTGGGTTAAGTGTATCATTATCTTAATCTAGTGGTTAGTAACCTGGGGGCGTTACAGCTTGCATCTCTGTTGTCCTGACAATAAATATATAAAATATGAATCTCGTAGCATAAACTCATGAAAACGCGAATGTGAGCGTATAACTCTCTCGCGAAATATTTTAAAGCACCCTTAACAGCATTAAAGAGAACAAGGTTATCTCCTTCCAAAATCATGTTCTTATAATTAGCCAGTACACCATACCATAACTCATTTCTCGTAGCAATCGCCTCTACTAAAATAATTGAAAGTTGACTCCTGAAGATGTCTTCCCATGACATCCTTAGTGATGTGCCCTTGATCGCCAACCCTATTGTAACACCCCCATGTTACTAACCACAAAATTAAGCTAATGATTTACTTAACGCTAATGATTAGCAGCGGATAAACACATGAGAATACTACCACCGTCCACGGAGGTGGACAAAGCTAACATCAATCCTAACATACAACCATAGATGGTTCATATTAACATAACAACCCCCACAAAGATTGCACACTTGAGGTAACAACCATACAACATAACTCACAACTTAATTTAATTACATAACCATTAAAATAACTAATCTCTTTATTCTAAACCGATAGCTCCCAAATCACCTTTACGGTCTTAGGTGGACCTATGGGTTCGTCCATCTGGAATCTTGTCTTTCACCTTAGCCGGATGCCCTAAAATGAAAACAGAAAACTTCGAAAAGTGAGATAAATCTCAGTACGTATACCCCTATAATGAAAGAATCTTTTCGTAATTCGTTTTAGTTAGCGCGGTTCCAATAACATTAAAAGCAATGTAACTAACAGATAATAACAAACATGAAAACGTAACTTACATAACATAACATACTTAACCTGTACATGAAAACCATGGCTTAAGTGAAACCATACTTGAAAGCTCCTTCCTTTAAACATAGTGTAACATAGTTTAGAAGGAAAAACTAATCATACATGACTTAACATATAACACACATGAAGCCGTAACACAAACTTGTCTTTAAATCCTCAGAAATCAAGACTTATAAAACTTTGGCATGAAACTCATAAGTCATAAGGCTTTACCTTAATTCCAAAAACCTGGGTAACTTAAGATACTTAAAACTTGGTTGTCATGTTATTATCTTGAAAGTTCCCTACTTGCGATCATCGGCTAAGCCTCCATATGCGCATACCCGGACCGATCGGGAAATCCGGATGGTGGATAATTATCCTATACTGGCCAGATTTCCATGGTGAGCATCTAAGGTACTAAAGTTATATTTTTCCCTGGGTGCACTAAGGCACGGTTATCATGGGGTGCACTAAGGCATGAGTTTCCCGGTGTGCGCTAGGTGTCACGGGGTGACTTTAATTTGTACAACACCCGTGCGGCGCTAGCAAACTTTAACTCGATTTTATATTAGAAGTTTGCTAGTAAGCCTTTCACAAGCTTAACTTAGACTATGAGAGACTAAGAAAGCTTTGAGGACAAAGAAGAGAGAATAGAATGTGTTTGGGAGAATGCTTTGAGTATTGCTTCCAATTGTTGGATGGTTACAAATGAGACCCCAAGGGGGTATTTATACACTTCCACCTCCTCAATGGACGGTGGAGATTGATATGATCTAACGGTTCACATTGTGCCTCTAGAACCTTCTATACAAGTATCTAATAATCTATATAAGTGTAGAGTACTCTAGAATATTCTAGGACATTCATGAGTAGTCTAGAGAACTCTAGGGAGTTCTAGGGAATTCTAGAATAGTCTAGAGAATTCTAGAGATCTCATGAAAGATACAGAATATTCCGGATGTTTCTAGAATATTCCGGGACATTCTAGATGGTTCCGGAAAATTCCGTGACATTCTCCCCCACCTAATCCGGCGACGTCCTCGTTGCCTTCAAGTCCTCGTATGCTTGGATCTTCTTCTTGAATTGCTATAAGTTCTGGATAGGCTCCCAACTTGATTCGCTATTAGGAAGGCCCTTCCACTTGACAAGTAACTCCGTGCTCGGAGGTTGTCCTAGTTGGCGCACCACTCGGTTGGCAAGAATCGTCTCTGCTTGCTTATCATGTTGGACTTTGATACCCATCAGTGCCCGTTGAGATATGCCTCTTCTCGGATCATCTTACATAGAAGACAGGATGATACTTGATCTTGGGAGGCAACTCCACCTTATAAGCCTGTGCTCCAACTTTTTTGATAATGGGAAAGGGTCCTTCATATCTTCGAAGTAGGCCCCGATGTCGCCCTTCTAACCTCGCGTGGTTGTAGAGCTTAACGAGCACGAGATCACCAACTTGAAATTCTCTCGGGCGCCTCTTCTTATCAGCCCATTTCTTCATTTTCTCGGAAGCCTTTTCCAAGTAAGCTCGTGCCACCCCTAGTTGGTCATTCCAATTCTTGGCAAATTGAAATGCAGGTGGACTTGGGCCCTTATAGCCCGTAGCAATAGTGCTCGGTGTCAACGGTTGTTGTCCTATGACAATCTCGAATGGACTTTGGCCCATAGACTCACTCTTTTGTAAGTTGTAGGAGAATTGGGCTACGTCAAGTAACTTTGCCCAATCCCTTTGATTGGCACTCACGAAGTGCCGGAGGTACAACTCCAAAAGTGCATTCACCCTCTCGGTTTGTCCATCACTTTGAGGATGGAAGCTGGTGGAGAAGTTAAGCTCGGAACCCATGAGCTTGAACAACTCCGTCCAAAAATGCCCCGTAAAGCGAGTGTCTCGATCACTCACGATCGAGCGAGGCAAGCCCCAATACTTCACAACATGCTTGAAAAATAGTTGGGCGGCTTGCTCAGCGGTGCCTTCCTTGGGGGCAGGAATAAAGGTGGCATACTTCGAATATCGGTCCACCACCATAAGGATCCAATTATACCCTTCACTCGTGGGTAACCCCACGATGAAGTCCATGGAAATGCTTTCCCACGGTCTCTCAGGAATGGGAAGTGGATGGAGGAGTCCTGCGGGTACTCCTTGCTCAAGCTTGTCTTGTTGGCATATAAGACAAGTTCTGACATATGCCTCAACATCATTCTTCAACTGAGGCCAATAGTAGGAATCTCCTACCAATGCTAGTGTTCGGTGCGTACCTGGATGCCCGGCCCACTTGCTGTTGTGACATTCCTTTAAGACTTCCCTTCTAAGGCCACCATATGAAGGAACATAGACTCGCCTGCCCTTAGTGAGAATCAACCCATCTTCAACCCAGAATCTCCTTGTCTTGCCATCCTTGATTAGGTTGGAGATGGTCTTCGCAAAGGAATCATGCTCTAATCCTTCCTTGATTCGATCACGTAGGTTGCTTTGAGGTTGGCTAATGTCGGCAAGCTCTCCTTTGCGACTTAGAGCATCCACTACCAAGTTAGCACGACCCGGCTTATACTCCATTGTATAATCAAACTCCGCTAAGAAGTCTTGCCATCGAGCTTGCTTGGGAGTTAGTTTCTTTTGAGTTTGGAAGTAGCTTGTTGCAACGTTGTCTGTCTTGATAACGAACTTACTCCCGAGCAAGTAATGTCTCCAAATTTGAAGGCAATGCACAACTGCGGTCATCTCCTTCTCTTGTACCGTATACCGCCTCTCGGTGTCATTGAGCTTTCGACTCTCATAGGCAATGGGATGGCCATCTTGCATCAATACTCCACCAATGGCGAAGTCAGAAGCGTTGGTGTGTAGTTCGAATGGCTTGCCAAGATCGGGAAGTGCTAGAACAGGTTATTCCGTGACAACCTTCTTTAAGATTTCAAAGGCTTGTTGGCATTCTTCTCTCCAAGCCCAACCTCTTCCCTTCTTGAGCAAGTCGGTGAGAGGAGCGGTGATAGCGGAACATCCCTTGATGAACCGCCGGTAGTAATTCACCAAACCAAGGAATGATCTAAGCTCAGTGACCTTGGTTGGTGGCTCCCAATCAAGGATCGCCTTGATCTTGCCCGGATCCATGCGTAGCTTGCCTTTCCCACAATATGGCCCAAGAATTGTACTTCTTCTTGGGCAAAGGAACACTTCTCCTTCTTTACATAAAGCTCATTCTCCCGAAGTGTCTTGAACACTTGCCTCAAATGCCCCACATGATCTTCCATAGTCTTGCTATATATGACAATATCATCGAGATAAACCACCACAAAGTGATCAAGGAATGGAGCAAGTACCTTGTTCATGAGGGTACAAAATGTGGCTGGGGCATTTGTGAGCCCAAACGGCATGACTAGGAACTCATAGGATCCATAGCGAGTCACGCATGCCGTCTTCGCCTCGTCTCCTTCGGCTATGCGAACTTGGTAGTACCTACTCCTTAAATCAAGTTTGGTGAAATACCTTGCTCCTCCAAGTTGATCGAATAGATCATCAATACGGGGAATGGGGTACTTATTCTTGATGGTTACCTTGTTTAGTGCTCTATAATCGATGCATAGCCGAAGTGACCCATCGTGCTTCTTTTGGAATAGGATTGGCGCACCATAAGGAGACTTTGAAGGGCGAATGTACCCGGCATCCAACAACTCCTTGAGTTGTCTCCTTAGCTCCTCCAACTCTGGTGGTGCCATTCGGTAGGGAGCAAACGCGGGTGGTTTAGCCCCCGACTCCAACTCGATCTCGTGATCTGTTTCCCTTCTTGGGGGAAGTTTCTTGGGCAACTCTGCTCGCATGATGTCCTTGAACTCGTCAAGTACCTCTTGGACGGCCTCGGGCACTTGAGCTTCTTTTTTGTTTCCCTCTCCCATCTTAAGAGTTGCTAAGTAGGTAGGCTTCTTTTTCTTCACTCCCTTAGAGAGTTGAAGGGCAGATAACATCCTTCCCTCATCAATGACCGTCCTTACCGGGACGACACACGGTTGTTTTTCTTCCATGATGCACATAACGTTGGCGAAGGGGATGGGGAAGGCCTTTGCCTTGACAAAGAAATCAATTCCCAAGTAGAACTTCTTGTCATCTAAGGGAGCGACAGTGATGTCGGCCTTACCTTCCTATTGCCCGATGTGAATGGGTGTATCCTTGGCAACTCCATAGATCGGGAGTTTTTCTGCATTTACTCCCTTGACAAGACCCTTAGTTTTGGTGTAGGAGAGGCCCACCTCATCGGCAAGCTCCTTGGCCATATAGACCGTATCTGCACCTGTGTCCAACAACACTTGGAGAGACTTGCCGTTGATGTGTGTCTCTACGTACATGCGCCCATGGGATCCTTCCTCGACCTTAGCTTGGACGGCGCTAAGGAATTTTAGAGAAGATATCCTCTTCTCCTCTTCCTTCTTTTCTTCTTCCCTTACGAGGGAGGCAATCTTTCCCCTCATAGGACAGTCGGCAACCCGATGTGGCCCATTGCATAAGAAGCACGAGTACCTCCTCGGAGCGTCATCCTTTTTGCCTTTGCCCTTGTCCTTGTCGTGGCTTTTGAAGGGTCGATCCTTCTTGGGAGTCTTGTCTCGATCTCCCTCATCTTTGCCATTGTTACTTGGCCTCGTATTTGGTCCCTTGGAGAACTCTCGCCTACGTTCGGGCAGAGTGTCGGCAACGGCAATTGCTGAATTGATATCATTTACCCCTTGCCGCTTCAACTCCATCTTAGCCCACGGTTGTAATCCTTCAAGGAACATAAACAACTTGTCTTTGGCACTCATGTCGGTGATCTCCAGCATGAGTTCTTGGAACTCCTTCACGTACTCCCGAATACGTCCATCCTTGTGTTGAAGGTGTCGAAGTCTAGTGCGAGCTTCGAATTCAGCATCCTTTGGATAGAATTTCCTCTTAAGCTCCCTCTTAAGTTGATCCCAAGTAGTGATGGGATCGAATGTGCCGGTGGTGGCATCTTCACACCTACGCCGCCACCATATCAAGGCAACATCTTTGAAGTAGCGGGAAGCGGTGTTTACCTTCTTCCTTTCGTCCAATATGTCATTGGACTCAAAGTATGACTCCACATTCCAAATGAAGTCATCAATCTCTTGTGCATTCCTCGACCCCTTATAGAAAGGAGGAGGAGGAGTGCTATCTTTCTTGGAGACGGAAATCTCCCGAGCGCCTCCACCATTAACCAACACGGTCATGCAAGTCTTCAATTGCAACTCGAGTTCTTCTACCTTGTTGGAAAGAGACTCGATTGTTGACTTGCATTCAGCCAGCTCCCTCCTAAGGGCTTTGTTGGAATCCTTCAACTCCTTTTGAGAGCATCATCCCCATGAACAAGCTCCGCCTTGAGAGAATCAAAGGCGCTTTGCACATCATCTTGGAATTCCTTCATCTCCTCCTTAGAAGCGAATTCCTCCGTGTCTTCGGCCTTTCCCATCAAGGCCTCGACTTCCTTCATTAGGTGGGACATGGTGTCCTCCACCTCGACCACCCTTTCATCAAGAGTGATATGCCACGGGTTCTCCATGCTCTCCTCATTCCTGCCCTTTTTGGAGCTTTGCTCGACCATACTCGCCATGACTTCTCCCACACACGAATTTCTCAGAATCGAGGCTCTGATACCAAATGTCACGGGGTGACTTTAATTTGTACAACACCCGTGCGGCGCTAGCAAACTTTAACCCGATTTTATATTAGAAGTTTGCTAGTAAGCCTTTCACAAGCTTAACTTAGACTATGAGAGACTAAGAAAGCTTTGAGGACAAAGAAGAGAGAATAGAGTGTGTTTGGGAGAATGCTTTGAGTATTGCTTCCAATTGTTGGATGGTTACAAATGAGACCCCAAGGGGGGTATTTATACACTTCCACCTCCTCAATGGACGGTGGAGATTGATTTGATCTAACGGTCCACATTGTGCCTCTAGAACCTTCTATACAAGTATCTAATAATCTATATAAGTGTAGAGTACTCTAGAATATTCTAAGACATTCATGAGTAGTCTAGAGAACTCTAGGGAGTTCTAGGGAATTCTAGAATAGTCTAGAGAATTCTAGAGACCTCATGAAAGATACGGAATATTCCGGATGTTTCTAGAATATTCCGGGACATTCTAGATGGTTCCGGAAAATTCCGTGACATAGGGCACGAGTATCATGGTGTGGACTAAGGCACCATAAACATGGTCAAGGGCCCTTCTTAACCTTGGAACACTTAAAATTTTAACCTTGAAACTTGATACCATTTAATCTTTAACCATTCTTATTCGTAACTTGAAGATATTCTTAAAACTCTTGAACAAAGTTGCTCTTGTAAGGGAATATAACTCATGAGGTACTTGTAATATAAAAATATTGACTTAACATATAACGTTTGAACATAAGTGATACGTAGCATAAGCTCTTAAAGTAGAACATAAAATAACTTGATATTTTAACCCTAGTAAATGAAATTCATAAGACTTGCATAACACCTTGAGCATAAAACATAAGAGTTTGCATAAAAGCATGAATATTAGAGTAAATATAACAAAATAGGCATAAAAGAATAAATCATATTTGGGTATGTAAAGCCACATAAAACTTACTTACACTTGAACATGATACATAAGATAACATGAAATTAGCATAGATGACATAAATCGTAAAATAGATATGATACATATGACATAAATAATTCATAAGTTTAATCTTAGAAGTTACAGGCAATATACGTACCTGCACGCTTGACAACTTACACCGACTCTTGACTCGCACGGACTTGAACAGTTGGGTGAAACAACCTCTTGGAAACTTAACAAGATTAATAACCTTAAATTAGAACTTACTCTTATTGATAAACATGAAGGGAAACTTAGTAAAATCTTAGGATTAATATTAACTTGAAAAATTTCCATGATTAGATCGGGAGGTCATAACTTCTTCCATACTTATCGGAAGGTTGCAAAAGAGGACTTTTTGGAAAGTTTGGTTCACATACTGCAACTTTTCAGTCATAAGATCTAAAAACAATAGGAAAAGGGGTAAAAACCCCAAACACAGTTGGCTGCCCAGAACAAAGGGGAAAGGACCTCAATTTCTCGGAAAATCATAACTCGAGCTACATGCATCAGTTCGGGACGTGCTAGCTATTTATTGGAAAGCTTAAAGAACATACTAAAACTTTCATTTAGGCTACAAACTGTTTTGAACATGAAAAAGGGTCGGAATTCGGTCATGAACATCAGACCATGAAACTTATTTTTCTGGGTAACTCAGGCTACCGCTCAATATTCAGAGACTCATAACTTTCACTCCCGACGTCCGATAGCTACGAAATTTACCTTTCTAGAAAGCATGATGAATGCTCTAAAACTTTCATGTTGAGCACTTGACCCAAAAACATCTTCAACCAAACATAAATCATGCATTTCCAGACTAACCTCATAACACGTATATAATTGCAACACTGTACGGTTTTGGCCATAACTCAAGTTATATACATCAGAATCCTGAGATTAAAAAACCGGGGTGTTAGCTAACATCTTAGGCTACATTTTAATACAATAATATGGGATAAAATATTATTTTATGTTACCCGGAAAACCCAAATTGCAATCAGAATGCACACATGACTCTAGTTTAGCTTGCATGCAAGTTATATGTAGTAATCTTACATTAATTCCATCCCAAAAATATACCTTGAGCATAAACTCAACTTTCCCAGAATTAAATGCCTCAAAAACTACTCATCCATGGCCATAAAATGCACATGCATAACATGATTCCAACTCAAAACAACCTCCTATGCATAATCTTCATAAGAAGTGAGCACCAACCACCACATAAACATTACATACCTTAGGATTTTCAAAAATCACAACTTAAATTTATGTAAGACTTGATTATCTTCTGTAAAACCTAAAAATCATAACTAAAATAAGATTATACTCATAAACTTAACACTTGCAAGGGTGAGTGAGAATGATAGAAGTGATACCCTACAAGAGAAATGGAAGAAAGAATAAGGAAGTGGTGCTCGGCAGTGGCAGGTGGCAAAGTGGCTGGTCGGAATGCAGGCGGTGGTGGTGTGGCAGAGTAATGGCAGATGGAGGGACCGAGAGAGAGAGAGAGAGGAAGAGCAATGAGAGTGTTTGAATGAATTTGTCCAAATGAAGATTATGAGGGTAGGTTATATTATAAAATCATGAGAGGCCTAAAGGTCAACTTGCCCTTCCATTTGGCTGGCTGAATGAAGAGGCCCAACAAATATTTTCATCAATTTTAACTTCCTCACACTTATATCTCCCTATACCCAATTTACTTAATCTTGTTGTATCGTAAAAAAAATATTTATCGAAAACCTATGGAAACCCAAATAATTATATACCTCCTTGGATATTCTCATAACTATTTTTAACTTGACCTGGGTAATAAAATGGAATAAAAGTTCGGAACCCGTAAAAGAATATTAGATCACCCATGATATCCATAAATTTAATCGGGAGAAGGAAACATTTTTTTACAGAAATATACTAAACTGATATCTTGATGATCGTTGCACTATTCAAGTCATGCAAAATAAACACTGGGTTAGAAAATTTTGGAACACGCGCTTTTATTAATATTTAACTATTTTTAACCTCAGTTAATTAGATTAGTTAATACGGGTTAGGGGAAGGTTAACTTTGGGTTATTACACCTATACTTTTTGACCCATCAAAATTCACCTTTACTACCTCACGTTGCTCCTTCGAATTCAAATTCTTATAATAGCGGAGGATGAATCGACAAGAGTTAATTCATGTTTAATTTTCTATCACCTGAAGCGCTTTGCTCTAAGAAGAGTTACACCGCTGCTAACGTAATATTATTAAACATGACAAAATTCTTAGTTTCTCATATGCTCCATGGGTCTCAAAACATTCAAGGATCAGCAGTAGGCTTTGTCATCCGCGATCACCTTGGCTGATTATGTAACGCGGGAGCTTCACGAGTCAGCTCAAATCCCATCCTAATGATAGAAGCGCTGACACTTCGAACTGGTCTGCAACATACCATCCAGGCTATTTTTTCAAGAGTTCAAATTGAAGGCGACAACTTGATCCTTATCCAAGCTATCCATGGCTACTGCCAAATTCCATGGCAAATTGACGTGATCATCAGAGACATCAAGTATCTTTTAAATCTGCTTGACAATCATTCTTTACATCATATCTACTGAGAAGGCAACTATGCAGCCGATTGGTTAGCAAATCAGGGCCATAACCTTCCTTTTCTAACTTTATGGAACTCTAGCCCTTCCCCTGTTCTCTCTTCTATTATAGTTGCTGATATTTTAGGGAGATGCCTTCATAGAATGATCCCCTGAACACTTTTGTATCTTTTACCCATTGGGAAAAAAAAGTTTCTCATATGCTCCAAAGAAAAGCAACGATACAATCAAATTTGACATTCTAAGAAGCATTTTACGCCAGTTCAAGAAATGAGACAAATCCTCATCTTGTCTTCGAATAATTTGAATCTAACAACGATTGAAAGCAGACTGCTATAAATCTATTTCCTTTCCAAAAGAGTCCCACAGGCAGAGTTTCCTTAGGCTCAACTCGGCTAAGTGTCGAGCTCAAGCTCAAGCCTACTCGAACTTCTTTTGAGACTAAGTTTTCTAGCACTTAAAGACCTGCGAGCTAACTTTACTCATTTTCTCCCTACTTGTTGGAAATATTTCAAGAGTATAAGACAATTATATAGCCTAAAGAATAAAGTATATCAAGTATGAGGATTATATATAAGTGAAATAATAAGAATATGGTCAACACGAGTGAAACAGGAAGTAACACGGATCGTGTTGTCTACCAGAGAGCAAGAAAAGTATTCCTGGGCTCAACACAGGTCGTGTTGGAACAACACGGGTCGTGTTGCACCCAACACGGACCGTGTTGATCCAACACGGGTCGTGTTGAAGGCCAGGATTGTTTTAAATGCTAACGGCTATATGATTTTGTGTAATTAGTGTTTGATATCGTTATTAAGCACGATTTTTATGAGATTGCAACAGCTATATGACTTGACTTGGTCAAGGTCATATTAAGGCATAATCTCATCATTAAGACACTTGATTATCCTTTGACTAGGGTATCCTAAGTGGATGGAATTCTCCTATAAATAGGAGACATCCTAGGCTATTTGAGACACACCATTCTAAGCTAATAACAACCTCATTCTTGTCTGGACTGCAGCTATACTTGAGTGATTCAAGTGATAATCTATTTCTTGAGTGTTACAAGAGCTAAGTTTTATCCCTTTGAACATTTATGGTATAGTAAATAGTTCTTAAGGAAAGTGAGTACTAGGCCACGACTCTTAGCGTTATCCAAGCGAGTTTCCATTGTCATATATATCGTTTACTCCTTTTCCTCCAACAGTCTTAAGAACTATTTAGAAATGGCCTCGCTTCGTGATATGTCTAGCAATTTCCAAAAGCTGGAGCGCTTTGAAGGAGTGGATTTTCGACGGTGGCAAAGCAAGATGCATTTCTTGCTAACAACTCTCAATGTGGCATATGTGCTTAACATTGAGATCTCTCCCAAGGTGAATCAAGAACCTTCGGCCGAGAAGGTGACAACCGAGAAGTCTCCAAAAGAAGATGCAACCGCCAAGACTTCCACGGGAGATGGAGGCAAGGAACAAGGAAAAGACAAGGTGCCCATGGAAGATGCGGAGGCTACTCGGCAAAGGCTAAAGATGGAGAATGACGACTACATATGTAGAGGATGCATTCTCAACGGGATGAGCGACACTCTATTCGATGTTTATCAACATGTGGAGACGACGAAGAAACTTTGGGAGATGCTTAAGGCTAAGTACATGTCGGAAGTTGCGTCAAGTAAGAATTTTCTTGTTAGTCAATTCATGAAATTTAAGATGGATGATAATAGGAAAATTCTATATCAATTCCATGAGATTCAACGTATTTTAACTAACTTCAAGCAACATAATTTGAACATGGATGAATCTAAAATCGTATCCTCTATTATTGACAAGCTACTTTCTTCTTGGAATGAGATTAAAAGAACTCTAATGCACCGGAAAGAGGCTATGTCTCTTGAAGGTTTGGCTAACCATCTTCGGATTGAAGAGGAGTTACGCCTACAAGATGGTACCAAAGAGCAATCTAAGGTCCATATGGTGCAAGAGAATAAAGGAAAACAAGAATAAGAACAAGAGCCACAACAAATCTAGCAAGGGAATTCAAAAGCCCAAGCAAGTTTGTTGGGAATGTGGCAAACCGGGGCACACAAGAGAGAGTGTTACCAATGGAAAAAGAAGCATGGTCTTTTGAACAAAGATACATCTAAGGGCAAGAGTAAGGAAAAGGAACCTAATTCCTTTATAGCCATGATTAAGGATCATATTAACATGGTATCCATTGGTTGTAATGATTGGTATATAGACTCGAGTGCGTCAATGCATGTTTGCGTTGACAAGAGTTTATTCAAGACTCTCAAACCGGCGGATGATGGTGTGAAACTCTACATGGGCAACAACCATCCGGTAAAAGTTGAAGGCATTGGGCAAGTGAAACTAGTTTTCACTTCCGGTAAAACTTTGCTTTTAAATGATGTGTATTTAGCTCCGGAAGTTTGTAAGAATCTTGTATCCGGTTATCTCCTTAGCAAGTTTGGTTTTATGCAAGTTTATGATGGAGATAATTATGTACTTTCCAAGGGTGGGGCTTTTGTAGGGAAGGGATATGCTTATGGGGAGATGTTTAAGTTGAATGCGAAAAGTAATAAAGATGGCATGATTTCCGCTTATATGCATGTGTCTATTTTGAATAAGTCTTTTCTATGGTACGCTAGATTAGGACGTGTGAAATTTTCAAAGTTGAAGGAAATGTCTAATCTAGATTTGATTCCTAAGTTGAATGATGACATAGAAAAATGTAAGACATGCATGCTTAATAAAATCACCAAAAGTTCATTCTCAAGTATAAAAAGAACTTCTAAATTGCTTGATTTAATTCATAGTGATTTAGGAGATTTTCATAGTACACCTTCTATGGGTGGTAAGAAGTATTATGTGACATTCATTGATGATTATTCTAGATATTGTCAAGTTTATCTTTTAAATTCTAAAGATGAAGCACTTGAAAAGTTTAGAGTTTACAAAACTAGAAGTGAACTTCAATGTGAGACCTTGATTAAGACTTTAAGATCCGATAGGGGAGGGGAATATTATGATCCAAAGTTTTTCCAAGAAACGGGCATTGTTCATGAGACAACCGCCCCGTATACACCACAACAAAATGGGGTTGCGGAAAGGAAAAATAGAACTTTAAAAGAAATGGTGAATTCTATGTTGTCTAACTCCGGTTTAAGTAATGGATTTTTGGGGTGAAGCCATTGTAACGGCTTGTTATATTTTGAATAGAATTCCTTTCAAAGGGAATTCTAGTACCCCATATGAGTTATGGAACAAAAGAAAGTCAAGTCTTAAGTATTTTAAGATTTGGGTTTGTAGGGCTATTGTAAGGTCCCGGAACCTAAGAAAAGAAAATTAGATGAAAGAGGAATTGAATGCATCTTTATAGGCTATGCTCAAGATAGCAAAACTTATAGGTTTTTGGTGGTTGAGCCAAATGAGTACATTTCGGTGAATACCGTTATGGAATCAATAGATGCAATTTTTGATGAGACTAGGTTCTCTTCAATTCTTAGACCTAAAGATATGAGTCAAGATATTGTTCCTCTAATTGAGCCTCAAGATGAAAATCATGAGGGTATATCCATACAAAATAATCTTTTGAGTCATGATGTTACTCATGATGAAGAAGACGAAAGTATTGAATTAAGGAGTAAAAGATCAAGGAAACCAAAGGATTTTGGTTCGGACTTCTACGTTTATTTAGTAGAAGGATCAAGGGACTCAATTGAGAGTGAGACCCTATGTAAGTACAACATAGATAAGGATCCTAAAACTTTTAAAGAGGCTATGCAATCTCATGATGCTTCTTTGTGGAAAGAAGCGGTACAAGATGAGATTGATTCAATAATGGAAAACAATGTTTGGATATTGGTTGATCTTCCTCCGGGAAGTAAACCAATTACGTCTAAGTGGATCTTTAAAAGGAAAAGAAAAGTAGATGGTACCGTTGAGAGGTATAAAGCCCGGTTGGTTGTAAGGGGCTTTACTCAAAAGTATGGTATTGACTACTTTGATACTTATGCACCGGTAGCTAGGATAACTTCAATACGTGTATTGTTGGCTTTAGCTACTATCCATAAGCTAGTTATCCATCAAATGGATGTCAAAACGGCATTCTTGAATGGTGAGCTAGAAGAGGAAGTGTATATGGAACAACCCGAAGGGTTTGTTGTTGAAGGTCAAGAAAAGAAAGTTTGTAAACTTATAAGGTCCTTATATGGACTTAAGCAAGCACCTAAGCAATGACATCAAAAGTTTGATGAAGTAGTGCTTTCAAGTGGATATAAGATCAATGAATCGGATAAGTATATATACTCTAAGTTTGAGAATGGAAAAGGGGTGATTATATGCCTATACGTTGATGACATGTTGATCTTTGGGACCGACATGGAACAAGTTGATAAGACCAAAGAATTTTTATCCTCAAAGTTCTCTATGAAGGACATGGGTGAAGCGGATGTAATTCTTGGTATTAAGATCATTAGAAATAATGATGGAATAAGTTTATCTCAAAAGCATTACATTGAGAAAATATTAATTAAACAAGTTTGGAGGTGATAAGATATATCCGGCAGTGACACCTTATGATTCAAATAAGAAACTAGAGAAAAATTTGGGTTCTCCGGTTAATCAACTTGATTATGCTAAGTTGATAGGAAGTCTCATGTATGCTATGACAAGTACAAGGCCAGATATTGCTTATGCAATTGGCATGTTAAGTAGGTTTACAAGTAATCCGAGTAATATGCATTGGTTTGTAATTCGGAGAGTATTAAGATACTTAGCTGGTGCTAAAGGTTATCAACTCACTTATAAAGGAAAACCTTCGGTATTAGAAGGATACTTGGATGCGAGTTGGATTAATAAAGGGGATTTCTCCTCTATCAGTGGATGGGTGTTCCTTTTAGGAGGTGGAGCGATTTCTTGGAGTTCTAAGAAACAAGCTAATATAGCGGACTCCACTATGTCTTCAGAATTAGTAGCATTATACGATGCTTGTAAGGAAGCGGAATGGTTAAGGAACTTATTATTGGAAATACCGGTTTGGTATAAGCCAATGGCTCCTATCTCAATTCATTGTGAAAGCAAGTCTACTCTGGATGTTGTATATAGTCATGTCTACAATGGCAAGTCAAGGCACATTGGTTTGAGACATGCTTATGTACATCAACTTATAAGAGACGGAGTAGTGATTTTAAGTTATGTCAAATCAAAAGAAAATATAGTCGATACTTTAACCAAAGGATTGACTAAAGATTTGATAATAAGTACTTCAAAAGGGATGGGTTGTACCTCAAAGAACTACTAATTACAACAAAGACTCAACTTTACGAATTGGAATACCACCAATTTCTAAAGTTCAAATGAGTACGGAGTTGTTTAAATTAGTAGGAAGCATCGGTTTTTAGCCCAAGGTCAAGTGATGCTTAGGAAATCTGTAATGATAAGAGGTTGAGTAGTAACACTCTTAATAGACTTTGTGGAAAGCCTAATTACAGGGGTGGTATAATTACAAAGTCTACCTATGTAAATGTAATGTGTGGCCGCATAAAGGAACTATGAGCTAAAGTTTCGAAACACTTATGAAGGATAAGGACACAAGGTCGGATAATAGTGTCAAAGGAATTTACACTCAAGATTTAAAATGTATGTGTGTTATGAGTATAGTTGGTCAATATAAATCCAAAGTTCAAAGCTATGTCTACTTTGTGATTTGGATTCAATTTTGGCTCATATACACTAAAT
Source organism: Portulaca oleracea (assembly GCA_029582165.1). Taxonomy (NCBI): domain Eukaryota; kingdom Viridiplantae; phylum Streptophyta; class Magnoliopsida; order Caryophyllales; family Portulacaceae; genus Portulaca; species Portulaca oleracea. Next base: position 20,104,747 of record CM055892.1, read on the forward strand.
GAAAAGTTCAAGGAGCAATCTACTTTTCATTAGGCATATATTTTGTGGATTCTCTGGTGATTACAAGTTAAGGTATATCTCAAATAGCGGGGGTACAAGATCCTTAAGGAAAGTTATTTCAAGGGTTTTTACATACTCTTGAAATAGCGGGGGATTATTGGAAATATTTCAAGAGTATAAGACAATTATATAGCCTAAAGAATAAAGTATATCAAGTATGAGGATCATATATAAGTGAAATAATAAGAATATGGTCAACACGAGTGAAACAGGAAGCAACACGGATCGTGTTGTCTTCCAGAGAGCAAGAAAAGTATTCCTGGGCTCAACACGGGTCGTGTTGAAGGCCAGGATTGTTTTAAATGCTAACGGCTATATGATTTTGTGTAATTAGTGTTTGATATCGTTATTAAGCATGATTTTTATGAGATTGCAACAGCTATATGAATTGACTTGGTCAAGGTCATATTAAGGCATAATCTCATCATTAAGACTCTTGATTATCCTTTGACTAGGGTATCCTAAGTAGATGGAATTCTCCTATAAATAGGAGACATCCTAGGCTATTTGAGACACACCATTCTAAGCTAATCACAACCTCATTTTTGTCTAGACTGCAGCTATATTTGAGTGATTCAAGTGAGAATCTATTTCTTGAGTGTTACAAGAGCTAAATTTTATCCTTTTGAACATTTACGGTATAGTAAATAGTTCTTAAGGAAAGTGACTACTAGGCCACGACTCTTAGCGTTATTCAAGCGAGTTTCCATTGTCATATATATCGTTTACTCCCTTTCCTCCAACAGCTGTGCCGATGAAGTCAACCTACTCCACTATATTTTTTTTCTCAAAACAAGTTTGGTTTTACATAAATAAAAGCACAATATTGAATTTCCCCAGTTCTTTTCCAAGGAGTATTTAATAATTTATAAATTTTGAGTCAATTATGTACGCTCTCTCTAAATTGCTAAATCCACCATTCCAACCTCGTCTAGGCAGGATTTCGAGATTGTGGTTTTGGGTTGGAGCAGCGCAGACAAAATTTTGCTCAACCCGAATACCTGAGTTTTTCCAACTCAGGAAAAACCAGTTTGGTCCAAACCCAATTTTAACATTTGACCGAATAGACTTAATATTCAGACACAATATCAATTTTTTTTTTCTATTGTCTGAACCCGCTTTTGACTCCCCTTTAGTTCCCTACAAATTGTCATGTCTGGTCCAACCCGAAAAATTTATGTCCGAACATTAATCGTATAAGTCTTGACATTAACCGAATTTAACCAACTAGATTTATCTGAGCCCGAATTTTTTGCCAGAGCACTAGTTTGGAGTTTGGATGATAACTATCCCACTGGTTCAATTATGCGTGCTGCATGAGTTCGAATGTTAACAACAACAACAACAATAACAATATTCAAAAGGGAATTTGGAAAAAGGAAAATAATCGATGCTTTAGAAGTAGACCTGTTCAACGGGTCAGGGACCCGTCTAGCCCGAAAACTGATCAAGGTCGCAATTTTATATGGTGACTTGGGCCGGCCCAAAAAAGTCGGGGGCTCAATGAATGGTCGGGCCCGGCTCGGCCAAGGGTCTAGGATCCGACCCAACTAAATATATTAACTTTTCTTAAAAAAAATTCAAGATTAGTTTTTTTTTTTTGTGACCTAACTTGACTAAACACATAAACTTTATTGTAAAAAATTTCAAATAAGGTTTTATTTAATGTGACCCGAACTAACTCGACCTGACTAAATACATAAATTAAATATGTGAAATTTTAAGTTTTTGACATATTAAAAAATTTATCTTATATAGCTATTGGCCCATTGACCGGAGGGTCAGGGCTCGGGACGATAGGTCAGAAACTTCAAACTCGACTGACCTGGCCCGACTGTGAAGACAAGTTTTTCAAAAAAAAAATCCGAACATTTTTTTTTTCCAATTTTCTTATGCGAAACTGTCGGCTTTGCAGCGCGGTATTTTCCTTCAGTTCTTTCCCGAATTCCCAAGTTTCCTCCATCACACTCAGGCATTGCTGACGTCAGCACACCACCCACTCCGCCGCTACCGCCGCCGTAGCAGCCTCCGGCAGCAAGCCGGTAGCTTTTCAGTTGTCCTGTGATTTACTGCTGTAAGTTGCTCTCTTTGTATCTTCCAAGTTTTCATCTATCTATCATTCATTCATGAATCATGATTCGTTCTCAATTCTCAAACTATTCCGTTGTTCTTATGATTTATGAACTGATTTTTGAATTAGGTTTGTCAAGTTTTTAAGTTGATTTGTGTTGGTGAAGAATATGATTAAATTAGGGTTTAGCAACGTATGAATTAATCTGAGTGTTGAATTAAGAGTTGTTACTTGAATCTACAGTATTTGAGTTTGGAGATTTCTGCTTGTTCGGATTTCAGTTACTTTCTAGTTAAATTTAATATTGAATGCATAATATTTGTATCGACTCTCTCATCTCTTGTGATTTATTGCGGTAAGTTGATCTCTTTCTAACTTCTAAGTTTTCATCTATCTATCATTCATTCATGAATCATGATTCATTCTCAATTCTCAAAGTATTCTAGTGTTCTAATGATTTATGAATTGATTTTTTGAGTTAGGGTTGTCAAGTTTTAAGCTGATTTGTGTGAATGAACAATATGATTAAATTAGGTTTTATCAACTTATGATTTCAATTGAGTGCTGTAAAATTAAGATTTGTTAATTGAATGCGTAGTTCTTTCTATTTGATTTGGAGGTTTTTCATTGTTAGGGTTTCGATTACTTGCTAGCTGGTTAAAATATTGAATGCATAATTTGTCAAGTTATTAATCATGCAATATGCTGTTAAATTACTGCTTAGTGTCATCTTCATGACTAATGTTAAATTTTGTTTTCTTTGCTGGATAGTCTTCCGTTTACTTTTTGGGTGCTGTTGAGTTTGAATTTGTCTAGCAAATTATTGTCGACAGTGATGGAGAAGCATAAGCTGATGATACTCTACGCTTCTCAGACCGGCAATGCCATGGATGCCGCTGAACGCATTGGCCGTGAAGCTGAGCGCCGAGCTTGCCCTGTTTCTGTCCTTTCCGTTGATCAGTTTGATCCGGTTTTTCATTCTCACCTTTTCTTCTACTTGCTTCAAACTTTGTTCTATCATTTATGTTTCTGGGTCTTGTCGGTAGGGCATGGAATTTTGAATGATTAGTGTATCAGCCTTGTTTGGGTCTCAGAACTTCAAGCTGATCTTTTCTCTATCTGGGGTTGCTGTTGCTAAGTAGCTATGGCTAAGGTTTAGCCTTTTTTTCTCATGGAATTTGAATACTTATCCCAATTTTTATAATCAGTAAAGTGAGAGGAGAATAGGTGAGTAGTAGAATTAAGTGATGGTAGAGTCATTCTGAATGTCAGGAGTTGGGCTTGGATGCATTTTTGGGTCAGCTACTTCAAACTTTGTTCAATCTGAAGTTTATTTTCTGGTTATCATTGGCGTTTTAGCTTTACTTGTTTTGGCGATTTGAGGAGGGGGTTGATTTGGGAAGGCAAAAGGCAATGAAATGTTGATTGCGTAGTGTCTTTGCTTAGTATCTGAGAGCTTACACCCGGGGTTTTCTCTATTTAGGGTTGCTAGGACTAATCCGAATCTTTTTGTGGATTTCAGTAGTGAATTCCTCAAGCCTTTCCCAGACCTAAAAGGGGGTGGAGTTACAAAATAGCATAGATGAGTTTCTGAAACAAGAATATAATCATGTTGAAAGTCAGAATATTGCTTTGGATATATCATAGCCTTAAATGATGGGTGAAGTTCTGACATGGAATTAAGTTGCTAGTATTATCCAGTAATGGTTGGTCATAAGGATCTGGGTAATCAGGATTGAAAGAAAGATTTGTGAAGAAAACAACCATTAGTGCGTGGGCGCCGGGGGGGGGGGGTGTGGAAGGGAGATGAGTTTCTGAAGATTTGTGAAATTTTGCTAGGGAGTACATCTGCACTGTTTGTTGATCGTGACTTTAGCGGGTTACTTCTGTATTGTCTACATTTCAGAGTTCATTGCCTGATCAAAGGACTGTAATATTTGTTGTTTCTACAACTGGTCAAGGCGACACACCTGATTCAATGAAGGTTAGTGTATGTGAGTAGAGTTTTGGTCCTTTGGGATATAATGTTGTCCTGAGTTGAATTTTTTTGTAACGATTAATTAAATGAAATGCAGGTGTTTTGGAAGTTTCTTCTTCAGAGATGCCTCCCTCAAGATTGGTTGGGAGCAGTGAACTATGCAGTTTTTGGATTGGGGGATTCCGGCTACCAAAAATACAATGTAATACTTCTAGGGCTCTATTTATCACTGGGGAATCCTGGTACCTCTTTCCTTCTTGGTATGAATTTTGGAATTGCTTATGCCGTATGATTAAGTTCTTAATTCTATATATTCTGTGTACACAACCTGATGAGGTGATAAAACAAGGAGAAGTGAACTTTGTTGCCTGTAAGCACTATCATGGTCTAGAACTCTAGATATTGTGAGAAACATGCAGTTGATGTTAATGTTGATAGTATTGTTTATAAATTTCAAGAGTTTGGTGAATCACAGAGTAAACTGCATGCTTGACTACCTCTCCTGTTGGTCTGGTTGAGATTATTCTGTTGTTCTCTTCGTCTGAAGCCATTCTCAATGATGTTGGTAGAAAATAGGCAAAGTCTAAGAATTCTGCAGGCATTGTATAGGAACTTATTTTGCATATTTCTCCTACTGATACAGTTTGTGGCGAAGAAGCTGGATAAACGGCTTTTAAATCTTGGCGGAACACCAATTATTGAAAAAGGTCTAGGAGACGACCAGCATCCTTCAGGGTATGATGTGGCTGAATTATTGTAAAAAGCTTGTATGATCTAACTTTATATTCATGCATGTTAGGAGCTATATAGTATATAGAGCTTCTTTCTAGGATCTTGTTTCATACTTCTGTTGTGTAAAACAGAATATCTAGGCTCTTGCTCCGTTATGTAAAAGCAGCATATCTCACTGCCAACAGTTTCGTGATGTAAATGTTGAGAATTTTTTTCTCATTTGCTCATCATAGGTATGAAGGAGCTCTAGATCCTTGGATGGCTTCGTTATGGAGTTCATTGTACCAAATAAATCCAGAATTCTTCCCAAAAGGGCTGGACTACGTAGTCCCAGATACAGAGTTGATGGGTCAACCAAAAGTCATCATCACATATCAAGCCACTAACCATGAAAATTCACTGTTATCACACACGTCAGGTAACTTGTTTTTCTTGCTGGATTGTGTCTATAAGAAAGCTTTCTTTGGTTCCCAGAATTTCATTGCTCTTTATTTTGCACCCTGTTTTGTTCAGTCTTCTTAGAGAGCACGTGAACCCTTTTCTAGGTGGCTGTTTCAGTTCATTTGTTCACGAAGTAAAGTGGTGAAGGTAAAAAATGACGTTCCCTGGGAGAAAAGGTTTTGAGTACCTAGTGCAAGTGTTATTAAGCTAATCAAATGAACTTGCTGGCAATAGTTTCTCGCTATAATATAAGCTAAATATTTGTAATAAAGCAGCTAGCAATGGGGGAAACCTTGCATAGGGACTAGTGATCATCATATATCATTTTATTGGGGTGCTTAGCCCAAGTTTCCCAACCATACTATGAATTACAAGGGATCAATCACATCAATTTCTGTACTCAAGCCACACTATCGTGGGTCATGAGCTAGTTTGGTATGTCAAACCACTTATTTTTCATGGGGCTCATAGAAACCATACCCACAAAAGCCTTAATAAACAAAGAGAGAAAGAACAGAAAAATCTATGAGAGGTTTTCAAATTCTTTTGCAAAGTAAAATCACCGGGGAACAAAGCATCCCTCGTCAACCCAAGCATTGATCACACTCTTCTTACAAACATTGTCAAGAACCTCAACATTACTTAGGGGACTCATCCGCTTATTGCCACCCTATGACTTATACAAGCAAGGCAATGGTGACACCTACATGGCCCTGTAAAGTGTTTGAGTCATTTTCTAGAGAAAATGCACCATGGGAGAGTCAGTGAGTCACACATACAAAGCAATACTAGACTGCTGAAAACTTCTGTCTGTTAGGCTTAATGCCTGAAGTCTAAGTGCCCTTGCTCTCAGCCTCAAAGTGAAAGGAACTTGACACAAAATCTGGCTGATCATGCATACGTAAGTCAAATGTGAACAACATCTAAGTTGCAAGAGCTCAAAGATAAACTAATGCAATTTCCCCAACACAAGAGCACACTATCCCACAAAAATGATTTTTTTTTTTTTGGTAAGTTCTAATAAAATCATCTCCATTCCCCCTCCCCCCCGAAAGAAATTTGGCCATTTGGGCACGAGTGCACGACTTCTCCCGCAAGTGGCAACGTTGCCATTTGAAATCATTTGATGTACTTGCTTTTGTCCTACTCCTCGCTTATTAATATCTATACATCGTGTTTGAACCATTTGACGCACTTGCTACTACTCAATGCCATTAAAAACCATTGCCTTTATATTTTCCACTACAAGTGACATTTGTTTATGTTTTGTTTCAGATTTGGATTCCAAGGCAGTGCAAATTGAATGTGCTCGCTTGATGTCACCTGCAAAATTTCCTTCGGATAAATGCAGGCCTCACTGCTGGCTAAGAATGGTATTCTCCTCAACTAGTCATACTAGCAGATAAATTTTGTGGGTGGCCATGGCCTAAGATTGATCAAGTTGACGTCCATTATCATGTCCTGTTTCTTGTGCTGAATCATTTTCTTTATGATTTGCTTTCGTGTACATTTCAGGTCACTATCTTCTTTTTAAATATTTGTGGACTGTGCAATCTTTTTCCATGTTCAGTGCTTCCCCCCTCCCAAAAAAAAGGCGAATATAGGTATTATTATAGCCTTTTCTTTGGGGGTGAAGATAGTTTTTCTAGTTAAGAGAAACAGAAAATGATAATGGAATATTATATGAAACCTTTCTGCTTGTGGGGGCAAAGGCTGTTGGCTATGGCTCAAAACATTGAACTTATAGACCTTGTTGAGGTTTGATAGAGACCAAGGGGTATCTTCTTATGCACTGAGTTAAAAGATTGGATTGATGCTGTAATTTGCACATTCTGTAGGATGCCCTTGTAAGTTCTGTATGGTATTCGCATGAAGTTGCTAACTGTCCTTAAAAAACAAAAAATATTCAAACTGATGATTAGTTGCAATTATCCTTTTCAGACAAGGAACAGTTCATTAACAAGACCGGGCTGTGGAAGAGACGTGCGACATCTTGAGTTCGAATTCCATTCATCTGTGAGTAGGGAAAATTAGAGTGTTAGTTTTATTGACTATTCAATTTTTAGCATTCTCTTTTTCATTGAAACTTCTGTATTGTTTTTTCAGACTGTTGAATATGAAGTAGGTGATGTCCTTGAGATCCTTCCATCTCAAAATCCTGATGCTGTGGATGCATTCATACGCCGGTGTAACTTGGACCCTGAAGCACTTATCACGGTGTGTGATTTTGGTGCCATTACAAGTTCCCTCTGTATCGTTTTACCTTTTATTCGCAAAGTTGCAAAAAGGACTTTATAGTAGTACATTTTTATGCATGAAGCAGGAAAGGAAGGCAGAACATTAAAGTTCAGCAGACGATAACATTGGCTGAAATTATTGAAATAAATCGTTGCATAACATCATGACAGCCAAGTGCACTTTGATTAACTTTCAGAGTGTTGATTGTCCCTATGATTTGCCTATATGGTGTACTTAAAATTAGGAAATTTTGATAAAAGGATATTTTTTGGAGAACAGATAGTAGGAAAGTTGGATGAAGAAATAATGAACAAATTGAGATTGTATATGATTATGATATATATTTTTTTTTCTGGTTAAGTTTCCATAAGATATTGAAGCTGCTCTTCTGACCAATACAGGTTCAATCAAGAGATGTTGCAGAAAATGCTGCCACTTATTCATCTATGATGCCCATAAAACTGAAAACGTTTGTGGAGTTGACGATGGATGTTGCCTCAGCTTCCCCTCGACGATATTTCTTCGAGGTACTTTGAATTTTCCCTGAAATCTCTCGATTTCCATATCCGCCAAAGCTGTTTATTATGCCTCTCGGTAACTTCAGTTGCCACTCTGCAGGTTATGAGTCACTATGCAACCGCTGAGCACGAGAAAGAAAGACTACAATATTTTGCCTCGCCTGAAGGAAGAGATGATTTGTACCAATATAACCAAAAGGAGAGAAGAACAGTACTGGAGGTGGGTTGTTCTTCCTTTTACTCTTTTATGTTCTGTACTTCTGTCTGTGTTACCCTAATAATCATCTATTTTGTTGGTCATTTTCACTTTTCAATGAACTTTAGGTCCTAGAGGATTTCCCTTCTGTCCAAATGCCATTTGAATGGTTGGTCCAGTTGGTCCCACCATTGAAGACCCGAGCCTTTTCAATTTCTTCGTCACCCATCGCTCATCCAAACCAGGTCCACTTGACAGTGAGCGTGGTCTCGTGGACAACTCCTTTCAAGAGGAAGCGGTCTGGTCTCTGCTCAAATTGGCTTGCTCAACTGGATCCTCAGCAAGGTATTGCACATGTTACTTCTCTTGTTTTTCTCCCCTGATTTTTCTAAAAAGAGAAAAAAGTTGTAGTTGACTCTTCACAGGTGTTCGGTTGGCATCTTTCTGGGTGAAATTGGTCCAAGTTGACCAAATTTGTTTGTGTTTGGTTGTGTTTTAACGGATGAGAAAAGGTTTCCCAATAAGAGGCGAAGGAAATTTTTTCATGATTTATAATGAGAATTCATATTTTGATAAAATTCTCAAATTACCCCCAAAGTATTGAACTTCCACAAATAAACTAGGGTTGTTTGAACATTTTAACGATTTTCTCCAAGAAATTGAAATTTACAGCTTCAACCAAACACTACAAAAACTTTCCCGCATACATTTCTAGGATTTTAGTATGTAAACCAATGCGGTAAAATATACTGTCCTAGGAAAATTTCTCCCGGAACATCTACCAAATGCATCATAAATAGCACGTAGATATTCAAAAAAAAAAAAAAAAAAAAAAACCTAGAGAGATGTTCTGGAAATCAATTGGAACCAGTCTCTATAAATTGCAAAATTTAGGTGTAAGATGCTACATCCAATCCCCCCATATGCTGCTTGTGCGGGAATTTGGAGTATTGGTTTTGGTTTAGATACTTTGACATTGAAATGTGAAATTCAAGACAACCTGAAATAAGATTCAGCTTCATATAAACTGAGGAAGCATAAATTACAGTAGGTTGATTGAAATTTATACTGCAAACTGCTTTGCTAATAAATGTTTTACATGAACAGGAGGGTGTTATGTTCCGGTGTGGTTTCAAAAGGGCTTACTCCCCGCCCCATCACCGTCACTTCCCCTAATCCTGATCGGACCAGGGACCGGCTGTGCTCCTTTCCGGGGGTTCATTGCCGAGCGAGCGGTCCAGAGCCAGAGCGGGCCCACCGCACTGATTCTCTTCTTTTTCGGGTGCCGTAAGGAAGAAGACGACTTCTTATACCGAGACTTTTGGCTCTCGCATTCGCAGAATGCGTCAGGGGTCCTCTCAGAAGACAAGGGCGGGGGCTTTTATGTGGCGTTCTCGAGAGACCAGCCCCAGAAAGTGTACGTGCAGCACAAGATGCGCGATCAGAGCCGGAAAATCTGGGATTTGCTGGAGAAGGGAGCTTCGGTGTATGTTGCGGGGTCGTCAACCAAGATGCCAACTGATGTCATGGCGGCGTTTGAGGAGATTATCAGCAAGGAAGGTGCGGTTAGGAAGAAGGAAGGCGCTGTGAAAAGCCCTAGGGATTTGGAGAGGGCTGGGAGGTACCATGTTGAAGCTTGGTCTTGAATTTTGAACCCACATTTTACCATACGGTTCTTCATAATCCGAGATGTATCTTTTTTTGGGTCGATTATTCCAAGCCCGATCAGGCTGAAGAGTTCGCACCAAAACTGCGTACAATTTTTGGGTTGATTATTCCAAGCCCAATCGGGCTGAAGAGTTCGCACCAAAACTGCATACGACGGCAGAGAACAACAGTTCGGCAGCAAAAATGTTGAAGATTGGTCTTGAATTTTGAACCCCATTTCACCATAGGGCTATCATAATATGAAATGTCTCGTTTTTTTTTTTCTATTATTCATCGGTCCGAAGAGTTTGCAACAGATATGAGAACAACAGTTTGGCAGCAAAAATCTGAGATGTATCTTGTGAAAACTTTCCAATTTCTGTGTCTTAGACTCATAGGTGTAACACTAGTGATTTTTAAGGTTAGATGATTCATTTGAGTTACATATGTACTTGGAGGTTTGGTACTGTAATTTAAGATTCATTGGCACTTATTTATGTATGTATGGCCCTTTTTAAGGGGAGGAGTCAATGTAGATACAACAATGGACATTGATAAAGAGATAGTAGCAGTATCTAGATTCCAATAAAAGTTTTCTCATTTGTATACTTCTCTTCATGGTTGTTAATGCATGATTGTTTTCTTGGCATTTGTTACATCTATCATTGTTACCTTAATTTTTTCAGTTTTGAATGTGCGTTTGTTTATAATTTATACAGTCTGAACATAATATTTTACCTAAAAGTTTGGATTTGTTTCTAGGAAATTGTTTTTTTTTATTTTTTATTAAGAATTTGTAGTAACAATGTCACTGAACAATGGTAGATACCAAAACTATGTTATCACTTGGACCAACCAGGGTAGTAGCGATACCGTGTGAGAAGTTGGGGCATATTACGAAAAATGGAGGATTTGATTTTGGTATGGTAGAAGCCAGAATTTATTTTAAATATGGCAACTTTTATCAAATAATAAATCATAAGATTTCATTAAAATTTGATATGATTCTTATAATTACAAATTGATAAGATTTTCCAAATAGTGAGGTTTTATTTTTTGATAATGATAGGATAAAATTCTTTTTATTTATCGCCCTAAAAAGCAAATGTGATATATAACAAAATACTCGAATTACATACACAAATTACCTAACTTTTTAAACCTTTGCACGTAGGAGTGACAAAAATTCGAGTCCGAGTCTTAATAGGTTCGGTCAATTTGAATATTCAATCAAAAACTTCAAATCTGGACCCTGACTGAGTTTTAATTCGGCTAAAATAACCAGATCCCGACCACAACAACTAAATATTAATGGTCATTTGGGTCGGTCAAACTTTTTGCCACCTAATTATCGGGATCTTTGTAACATTTTTGATGCATTTACAGTGTTTAATGACTTTCAATTGTCCAAAAAAATATTAATGGGTTGCTTCCTTATTTTGATAAAAATAAATAAATGAATAATAAAATGGTGAACTCAGACTCTCACGATCTTACCTCTCTCAATCGCAGACCTATTCTCACCTTCAACTCACTTCGTAACGATTTCTAGAGAGAGAAAGAGAGAGGACGACAGCAATGGCGACCGATTCAACGACTAAGCCCAAGCAAAACCCTAAGAAGGCCAACTTATTGGATCATCATTCTCTTAAACACCTCCTCGATGAATCTGCTATTGAGGTATCCTTTCCAATTCTTTTAGTTTGATTTCCGCCTTTTCATTTCGGCTAATGTTTTTGTTGCATTCCGATCTGTTGTGAATTTTCGTGTTTATGGACTGGATTGATTTCGAGTCGTTTGGAGAACGTTGATGTTTGCGTGTGGTGGATTGAAATCGCTAATTGAATCGAGTTTGTAGAGTTTTTGATCATTGTCTTAAACCCTAAACGAGTGTTAAATTGAAATATTGCTTGATGAATGTGTGCTGAATTTTACCGTAAATGTGGCTGCAAAACACCTTCTGTATGTTTGTTTCTTTGTTGAATTGATTTCGATTCGGTTGGAGAACGTTGATATTTGTGTGATGTGGATAAAGTTTGCAGATTGAATCGAGTTTGTAGAGTTTTTTTATCATTTTTTTATGTGTTTAGGTTTTTGCTTGGGTTATGGCATTTATAAATTTCTGATACTAAACGAGTGTTGAAGTCAAATAATGCTTGATAAATGTGTGCTGAATGCTACCATAATTGTGGCTGCAAAACACCTTCTCTATCTTTGCTTCTTTGTTGGCGAGGGATCTGTGCGAAAAATTCATTGTTGATCCATTGTCATCCTGTATAGAACTTGGAAGTCCATCGTCAGTTTGTAGAAGATGCAAATATACAATAGTTAAGTACAGTTTCTATGCCCGGTAGACATTCTGATTTTCTTGTGAAGCCCATGCCTAATTGAGAATTTAGTGTGTGATTATACTAGAAGTTATTCTAGTACAAGTTATTTCTAAGAGGGTAAGAGGAGAAAAACTCGCTTACATTGATGACTCAGAGACTCAACTTCATGGTCAAGGTGTGCCTTTACTGTAGAGCAGTTTGCTACTGAAAACCATTATACGCGGACATTTCATAGTTGGCATATACTCTGAAGAGGGTATGATCTCTCAGCTAGAATTGTTGTGCTTCACTCTCATTAGGATGCCAGTGATCATAATGACCTACCTTTCTAGGTTTGACCAATGATATCATCTTTACTAATTTACTTGTGGTGTAAAGATATATTGCTTGTAATTTGAAAATTGTTGATAATTCACTTAATTTTAGTCTTTAAGAAGTGAGATATCTGTTGGTTATAGTCTTATAGAGGCATGCCATGTGATGTTTGAAACTAAATGTAATGTTGGCATATCTTGTCATAGCCACCCTAAAACACCTTCAGTAATTTATCTTACAACACTATATTTCATTTTCAAAGGTGCGTACTATGTTTGAATTTATAATGGCTTATGTAGGGGGCTTCTCAGATGCATTTATATTCTTTTGCAGGTGGTTAAAAGTCGTGGTTATGTGGAAGATGTGAGACTGAGCAATGTGAGGTTGTTGATGGGAACCTTGATAATAATCATTGCTCTTGTTGCTCAGTTTTATCCCAAGAAGTTCCCAGAGAACAGGAACTTTTTGATTGGCTGCATCATATTATATCCTTCTTCACATATTAATGTTCTATTCATTTATTTGCAGTTACATTGGTATGGTTTTATATTCCCCCATACCCTCAGGCCTCAATGCCATAAGGATAGGGAAATTCACGTTGAAATAAATTTTTCTTGTGAGCCTTATGTTCTATGTTCACAGCTATAGTATACTGCAACATAAACTAAATTACAAAAGTTAGAAATAGACCTTATTTTGCTTGTGAGCCTCATCTATTTGCTTGTGAGCCTTATGTTATATCCTAAATGCATAAGAAGTTAACAGCATAACTGCTCGAAAACAAGTCAGAAATGGTACAATCCTGAGATGATCCTTAGTTCGATTCTGATTTAAGTATTCTTGTTAGTTGTTACCCCTTTGAAATAAGTGATTTTCTGAATCCCCATTTAGAAAAAGCTTTCCAAGAATGGCATTTCAAAGTTCAAATAAAATTCCACAAAGTGCCTTTTGTTAATGAACCTTAAAGATGGTTTGAAATAGAAGCTATCTCCTTGGAAATAATGTTTGAGCATGGACTTGAGTTAAATTTATATATACATAATTTCGCTCTGACAATGATTGTATGTTTAATGCAAATAGCCTATTCTGTTGTATGACTTGTATCCTTAACTCCTTTGCACATATATTGTGTTTAATGCATTGCTGCAGCTAATCATCTACATAAAGGAAAAGAATGCCATCATGTTCACCTATCCACCCCCAGTAAGTATTCTGTATCACACATGCGGTGGAGTTATGCTATGGTTGGACTTTGAATAGTATTCTCCAAATTATCATAACTTTCATTGTCTAATTGAAAAGTCGAACATAATGTTCCTTGAATCACTCTTAACATTTGTTAGTCTCATAAGTTGGTAACCTGTCATGCGCAGCTAGTTATGATAAAAAAAAATCTCCTAGATTACTAAAGGTACTGCTAGAATTTAGCTTTCTCCCATCTCCCAACACCTAATGTTTGGAATTTTTTCTATGCAATTTCTTGGTATGTTATCTAGCAAAGGCTGCAGTTTATCTTACAACCAAGCAGCTTTGTATGATCCATACTGCTTGCTTTGGCTGTTGTATTAGCCAAATAGAGTCCCTTCATATGTAATATATACAAACACTTCTAATCCTAAGTTTTGCCTTAAAGTCAAAGCAACTTTGTACTTGGTGAAAATTATTCCCTTCTTTGTTATTGAAACAAAATTCTCTTCAAAAAAAGAATTTTCTAAGAAGGGTAATAATGCAAGATAATGATGAAGGAATAATAAGATTTTGGAAAAAGGATACGTTTCAATATTTATAGTTCCTTATATTATGATATTCTTTCTATTATTTTCATAGGTATATTTTAGACGTATCTTAAGATTGCCTGAATAAATATATTTATTGAGAATAAACCACACAATATGAACGAAGTTATTATTGAAGATTGAGTGAAACGAATGCAAGTCTTTGGATATGAACCCAACTAAAACAAATGAATCCACACTTGGGAGGAAGGAGCCTTCACATGTGTTTCAAGTTTGCACTATGCTGTTTAGGTGTTACATTCTCTACGAACATCCAAACTTTCCTCTGCTGAGAAGGGCTACTGATTAGCAGTGCTTGACTTCCAACTTCAAATTCTTGTAACTTTCAGGTCACTTACTCAATGATTGTAATTCCAAGTTTTGTAATATCTAGTTTCATCCCCAATTTGAATTGCAATAAAATCATGTGTGAAAAGTTAGATATGTAAGCCATAACTCATAAGGGGACTGGTCTTCTCTGAAAACTGGCAGGTAGTGAACAGCTTGTAGGCTTAGATTATTCCCATATTCTACTCGCTTCCTTGACATTTTTGGAGCTTGTTATAGACCCGGATGCATATAGGCAAGCATTTTCAACCTATGGCTGGGTGGGGTACATCAGTTCCCTTGCCACACAAGCCCCCATTTGTATCTTCATTTCATGAATGACGTAGTTTTGTCTGTGGAAGCTCTTTATTTCTTTAGCACAAAAGCTAATATTTCTTTTGCCATAAAATGTGCTGGTTCTACATCTGTATTTATTGCTCTTCCTTTTTTTATTTTTGATGTGGAATTATTGTGGAGAAATTGTTAGAATTATTGTGCACTTTCCACAAAATGGTAACTAATCCCCCTGTAGACAGATAAGAGTCATCCTAATTATCTTTTTTTTCTATGTTTAAAAAAGAATCCTCCATAGAACATTGCTATTAATGTGTTCCCATTGCTGAAGCTCACTTTGTTTCATACCACGTAAGTAGTAGGTTGGTTAAAATTTTGATTTTGTTTAGCAAAACATGCAAATCATGGCAAGAATCTCATCTCATTATTAACTTTTGACTTGGACAACTGTATTTAGTTCTTATTGTGCTAAATGCCTTTTTCTTTTTATTGTTCATTTCATTCATATTATCCAGATTACGCTAGTTTGTATTACTTGAAAACTGCAGTTGCATTGTTTTTGTTATTCATAAACTTCTTTCCATAGGAGCAGCGTATGGGAATCTCATTCATATAACCCAGATTACAATAGTTTGTTTGAAGAAAATCATAAAAAATTGTTTTGTGGGAGGAACCAAAACTTTCATACCATTACTTGAGGCCAACTCCTCTGCCGTGATTTTTCACATTCCATTTGTTGCTTTTGAAATATACTGATTACTTTACGTTCTACTTGTTCCAAAGTAAGGTGTGTTTAATTAGACTTTCGTGTCATCTTGTCTGTGTATTTACCCATAAATAACTGGAGACATAGAAACCATTCTGAGCTCGTTCATGTGCACGGTTTGTCGTATTAAGATATAGAAACATAGTAACACCTTTTTTACCTGGGAAAATCTCTAGTCTGAACAGCTGTGCCATTCTGTTTTCGATCTATTTCTCTTGTTCTGTCCTATCCTGAGTTTCTGGGCTTGCTGCTGGATTATTGCTGGTTTGCAGAGCTGAGAATGATTGCTGAACTCCTGAGAGTTTCCTAACTTTCATTTCTTTGTTGTATAGGGATCCTTCAACATGACAGGCCTGGTTCTATCTTCCAAGTTACCCAGGTTCTCTGATATTTATACTTTGACAATTGAAAGTGCTGATCCAAAATCTATTTCTGCGAACAAGCCTGTGGAGCTGACGAAGAGTGTAACTAAATGGTCTCTCTCTCTCTCTCTCTCTCTCTCTCTCTCTCTCTCTCTCTCACACACACACACACACACACACACACACACACACACCAATTTATGTTGCGCTCACTTGGAGTTTATACTCTAGGATATCTGCAAGTGACAATCACACTATTTGAAGCACAAACTCCAGGAGCATGTAATAAATTGCAAGCACAGGCACAAGCACATATTTGCTCAAACTCCTGACATCTTATTCGATCTTGCAGGTTCACCAAGGACGGAGTTTTGGTGGAAGGTCTGTTCTGGAAAGACGTTGAGGGACTAATAGACGAATATAACAAAGAACCAAAGAAGGGTAAATGACTACCTTGATTAGGCCTATTTGTTTACCAGGCAGGAATCAAACTACATGAGGACTTTAGGGTTGTAGAAAACTCATAGAACTTATTGTATGTGTTGGCATCTTAAATTCTCTATTGTTGTCTTCTCTTAGAGCTATCTTTTCACTGGTAATTTTGTGGGAATTAAGATTTTCAAAGTTGCCAGCCCATTTTACTCTTAATTTTGTGGGAGTTTACGAATTTGAAAGTTACCCACCTATATACGAGACAGGTTGCTGGGAATATTTGTTCACCCTACAACATATATTTGTGGTGGAATTTTTATCTAGTTACTGGTTTGGTTGTAAGTTATAACTGAGCAGTATGTAGTGCACAAAGAATGAACACCGTGATATTTGATGGCAAATTTGTCTTTCGAACTTTTTTCACTTGAAAAAATTGCCGACTCACCGGAAAAATTCATCGCTAAATCATTTCTAGGAACTAGGGGTTAAAAATTGATTACAACTCTGAATTATTGAATATATAATGTGAATTTCAAAGATTATTAGAATTTAACCATAAATATAACTTGCTTTTAGTACACTTTGAATTATTGAGGCCCTGTTTGGCAATTAGCTGGTAGCTATTAGCTGTTAGCTTGTAGCTTTTTGGATTAGCTGTTTGACTTTAATTGTTTGGGTTAGCTGATTGTAGGAAAAATATTTGGTAAAGTAGCTTTTTGTGAAAAGCTAACTCAAAAATTTTCATCAAGTAGCTTTTTGGAAACTAGCTTATTGGGTCCAAAAGCTAAAATAAAAAGTTATTTACCAAACACCTCAAGTAGCTTTTTAACATTGGTCAAAAAGTTAAAAGTTATCCAAAAAGCTAAAAGCTACCCAAAAAGCTGAGTAGCCAAACATCCCCTGAATATATGTAACTTTGAATAGTTGTAACTTTGTATTCAGACAATAGAAGCATGTTTATTTCACCAATGTTAAATTCGACCAATGTTAAATTCGGATGAAAAATCTACGATCCTACCCAACTTTTTCAGGTCGGAGCCGACACACAGGAAATTAGATGTTCGAGTTAGGCAAAATTTTGCCAAGTCTAGATCTACCATCTATCCAATGGATATTGTGTAATGTATGCATGGTTAAATTCTTAAGCAAACCCAATAGGCCAATATCTAACTATAACTAATTAGTTTATATTCAGTAATTCAGAGTTTCAAAGCAAGTTGCAAAAATGAGTAGTTAATTTGGCAAAGATATAGGTGTAAGATTTCTCGAGGACTCACCCAAGTGAAGATGATCTTTTGTGATCGTTGTCGATCGAGAAAGTTTTTTGGTTGTAGTTGATCCTTGCTGTATTGCTTATATTTAGCTGTTTTTTTGCAGACATGTATCTTTTGATGTGTGGTGTTTGTTGTTTTGTACTGCAGTTTTGCTGTATTTTGCGAACCTTTAAGCCTTTGGCTTACAATAATCGAAAAAAATAGTTATAGTTAGATATTGACCTACTGGGTTTGCTTAAGAATTTTGCGTACATTACACAATGTCCATTGGATAGATGGTAGATCTAAACTTTGGCAAAATTTTGCCTAACTCGAATATCTAATTTCCTGTGTGTCGGCTCCGACGTGAAAAAGTTGGGTAGGATCGTAGATTTTTCATCTGAATTTAACATTGGTGAAATAAACATGCTTCTATTGTCTGAATACAACGTGAACCCGAATTTATGTATATCTGAATTGTTTGACCTGGTTCAACTGTAAATAAACCAAATAATTATCATCAATTTTTCAACCAATTTTAACATTCACCAATTTAGGCTCTGCTCTTTTGTGTAGTACCATACCACACCTATCATAATTTATCACACTAGCCACAAATCATCGTATATTACCATATTATACCACACTTTATCATAACAATTATAACCCTATCTCCTCACTTTTCTCACTTTTGTCTCTTCTCATCTACCAGACGAACCCTTCTTACCACAAATTTTATCACAACTTACCATATTATACCACATCATGTAACACCCCCAGGTTACTAACCACTAGATTAAGCCAATGATTCACCTAATCCAATGATTAGCAGCGGATAAACACCTGAGAGAATGACCGCCGTCCACGGAGGTGGACAAGGCTAAGACTAAACCCAACAAAAGCAACCAACCATAAACCAACTCCAATCATGCATCATCAACATAACTTAACTTAAACCACCTCAAAACAACATAAAACAGCCCAAAAGAAATTATACAAGCCGATAAATCATAATTTCTTTTAAATCCTTCATGGAGAACCTCTAACCACTTTCAGATTCCTTAGGGTGCTCTAGGGTTTCGTCCTCCCGGGGCTTTTCCATTCTCCTTTGCCGAGATTCCTAAAACGAAAACATAAAACTTTGAAAAGTGAGTTAAACTCAGTACGTATACCCCTAAGATGTGAGAATCTTTTCGTAATTCGTTATAGTTACTTAGCGTGGTTCCAAAATCATTAAAACAAGGAAATAACAGTTTAACAATAAGAGTAGCACAACTTACATAGTTTGACCATAACTCAACCTGAACATGAAGAAATATAACTGAACCTATACTTAAATCACAACTTAAAGGAAAATATTTATGAGTTACTCCTTTTAAAGGTACTGATTAACCATAAACTTGTTTGAAATCAACTTAGTTCATGCATGAACTAACATAGACACACACATGAAAACATGACTTTAAGCTCCCATAAACAAAATTTATAAACCTTGTAAATAACTGAAGCAGCTTTACTTTTGACCCCCAGTAATTTTGAAAACTTAAGGTACATAAAACTTGGTATATCACACCACTTAATGCGTGATACAAACCGTACTTGGAACACCTGACTTAGAAAGTGACATGTAAATTACGTCATAAAACATGAGTTAAATAGTATACCCAACACATAGGATAAACTGTTACTTCAAACCAATCATAAGGTGTGACTTATAACATGTTGCAAAATATACTTAAAAACTATAAACAAGTCCTATAAGACTTAAACCCTTAACTTAAATCCTTGAAGTACTTAGTTACTTAAAACTTAGTTGTCTTATTATTATCCTGAAGGTCTCCTACTTGCGATCATTGGCTAAGCCTCCGTATGCGCATACTCGGACCGATCGGGAGATCCGGATGGTGGATAATTATCATATACTGACCATGTTTCCATGATGTGCAACTAAGGCACTACAGTTACACTTTCCTTGGCTGCACTAAGGCACGTATATAGTTAACCGGGTGCACAAAGGCACATAAGCATGTTTTTCCTTGGTGTGCACTAAGGCACCATAAACGTGGTGTGCACTAAGGCACCATAAGCATGGGCGGGGCCTTTATTAATTTCTAAAACTTGAAAACTTAAACCTTGATACCTTGACATTGGATTCTTAAACAAAACTAGTTCCTTAAACTACCCTTTTCCAATCATAACTTAAAGATACAATCTAGTAACCTCCTTGGATAAGACTTTTACTTGTGTAGGAAAATACTCATGAAATCTTTCATGACATAACTACTTGATAGCCATAAAAGACCCAGTCAAAGGTACTTAACCGATGTAGATGTTTCAACGCGGAAGACGTATAATATAAATACTTAAGTAAGATGCTTTACTTAATAAAACTTACTTGGTACATAAAACCACATAAACTTACTTAATTATACTTTAACATGATATATACAATTTTCATAAACGACATAGACTTTAAAAATAAACATGAGATTTATATGGCATAAAATAAGTCATGTAATTAACTTAAAAAGGGTTACAGGCAATATACGTACCTGAAGACCTAAGAACACGCACGGAACGAGCAGGGACTTGAACAGTGGTGCAACAATCTCTTGGAGGGACTTTACAAGAAACGAAAATCATAAATTAGAACTTAGCTTAGGTGGTAGCATCGGAGAATAACTTAGTGAATTTTCCAAGAATAACAATAATGAACTCGATTTCTAAGGCGTACTTCTAAGATCATAACTTATTCCTCAAATATCGGATCATGTCATAAGATGACTTTTTAGAAAGCTTAGAACATACACTCCAACTTTGTAGTTGACCATGATGGCTAAAAACGTGGCTAAGAAGGGTAAAAACCAACATCTTTACAAGCTGCACAGAATAATAACCATTTAAACTTCAATTATTAGAAAAATCGTAACTCGAGTTCTACTTATTGGTTCAGAACGGGTAAGCTGTCTATGGAAAGCTCGTAATACATACTTCAACTTTCATTTTAACTCCAAGTTGATTTGAGCATGGGAAATGGTCGAATTTCAGCCCAGAACAGAAGCAGTCACAAACATTTCCTAGAAAACTCAGACTTTTGCCTGTCACATAAAAGCCCATAACTCTCTCTCTCTCTCGGTATCCTATGAACGTACCATATCTTTCTGGAAAGCCCAGAGTGTCCCCAACAACTTTTATTTAGACTACCAATTGATTTGGACAAGGAAAAGGGTCGGAATTTAGCCATGAACATCAGATCATGAAACTGATTTTCTGGGTAACTCAGATTGTTGCCCAACATTCGAAGACTCATAACTTTCATTCCTACATCCGATAGTTACAAAATTTACCATTCTGGAAAGCTTGAAGAGTGATTTAAAACTTTCATGTTGAACATTTGGATCAAAAGGGTCTCTAAATAGATGAACAATATGCATTTAGGTACTGACCTCAAATCACGTATATAATTACAATACTTTACGGTTTTGGTCATAACTCAAGTTATACACATCGAAATCCCAAGATTAAAAAACCGGGTGTTAGCTAACACTTTACTCTACCTATTCATGCCATAAAATAGCCCAAAATCATATTCCTCATTTTCTGGAAAATCCATTTACCAACCAGATTGCAAAACACTCAATAAAAACCACTTGCATGCTTGATTAATCTCATTTTAAACACATGCACTTGTATTTAATCCATAAACTCACTCTTTCATAAAGAATTAAACATCCTAAACCACATGCATGCCACAATCCATCATCATCCATGCTCATTTAATCATAAAAACACAAGATTAACTCAAACTTACCCAAACTTTCACTTGATTTCCTTAGTTCCTAGGAACCCCCTCTTGAATACATTGAAATCCTTGAGTGATCTTTGAGAAAACCTAAGAATTACAAGGAGGGGAAACTTAAAACATAAATTTGATTTATCTTTAAGTAGAAGAGAAAGAGATGGAGTGGAATACCCTTGAAATAAGAGGAGGAAGGGTGAGATAATGAGAAGATGGTGCGTTGGCGGCCGGAGGGTGGTCGGAAAAGTCGCCAGTGGTGGCTGTCTGGCGGCTGGCAGGGAGGAGGCAGCATGGAGGTGGTGGTGTTGGAGGAGGTGAGAGGATGAGAGAATGAGAGTTGGGAGTTAGAGATTATAACTCAAAATGTTATTCTTCCACTAACATTCCCAAATATATACATGCTAATCCATAAATTAAGGCCCAAGAAGAGGCCTCCCTCTCTTTCTCTTCCTTGATTCAGTCGGCCCATATGGCCCAAATAGCACAAATTTTATCAAGTTAATCCCCCCCTCTTATACTCATATCTCCCTAATTTCCCAAGTTACCAAAATTTATTAAACCGTAAAAATGTTATCGGTAACCCCAAATAAAATATACTCATATATCTCCATGAAAATTCTCATAATTATAACCTAAATTAATTCGAATAAAAGAAAGACCCGATATATCGGTCTCGTAGAAGAATTCATAAACGATCGGGATCACTATAAAAATTATCGGAAAATATTTCTCAAGAAAAGAAAAATTAAACTGATTCGTTGACGATCGTTGCACTGTTCAAGTCCTGCAAAACATACACTGAGTTAGAAAAATGGAACACAGGCTTTTAATTATTCGTAATTTACTGCCTTAATTATTTAAATTAATAATACGTATTAAGGGGATGATTTTCTTCGGGTTATTACACATCATACCACACTATTCACATTTTTACCATTATACCACACTATTCACATTGACCGTATCGTAGCGTTAACACACTTTAACCACCGCAAAAAAAAAAAAAAAAAAAAGAACATGATCGAATCCGAATCCATATCCATTTTTTGGGGAGCGTTAGGTCGACCCATCTCCAAGTTTGACAAGCTTTCCTTATCCAGATAACCTTCCTCAGTACTGAAACCCTCTTTAGTCTTCCCTCCATCTCTGTCTCTCTAACATCTCTCTGTGAGAACTTAGAACAACACAGAAGATGTTGTCAATGGCGGTTCAACCGAATATCAGCTCCATAGTCAAACCCTACCCATCTCCCAAACTCGCACTCAAACCCTCGAAAACCCCCAAATTCGCGAACCCTAAACCCTTTTCTTCGCCTTCATTACCATCCTTCATCCCATTGCGGAAGAATAATCGCAGCTTTTCTCTCTCCGTTGCTTCGCCGGAAGCCATTTCCGACGTTTCAATCGACGGTTCGGAATCCATTGATGACGAACTCCCCACTGACAATGAGGTATTATTACGATTATTGTTCTTATTTTTGCAATTCTTCGTCGTCTATGTTTATTGTGCTTCTTTTATCTGAATTGAGGTTGAATTCTGTGAATTGGTTTACTAGTTGCAAAATTTGGACGCTATTAGATTTTGTTGAGATGAAGGTTTTGGTGGAAAGTTAATGGAAGCAATTGGAGGTGAAAATTTTGGTGCATGATTGAATCATAGTGGTGGTTCTGGAAAGTGTTTAGTAGCATATTAGCATTAACAATTGCAATATTATATTTTTATGATAGTATTTTTCGTTATAAATCTAATGGTGTTAATTTTATATAGCAAGTCATTGTATATATTGGAAAATTTATAGTTAAAATTTTTTGAAATTTGATCGCACGATATCTAAGACAATTACTCCCTCCACTCCATATTAATTGACATAATTTTAACTTTCACGGTCTCCAATGTCACTCTTTGATAGAGAATTTCTTATATAATATGTTATTAACAATGTCAATATTATACTTTTATGATACTATTTTTCATTACGAATCTAATGGTGATAATTTTATATAGCAACCCATTATATATATTGAGAAATTTATGGTCAAAATTTTTGAAATTTGACTGCACTATTTTCAAAGACGACAGTTAATATGGAACGGAGGAAGTAATATGAAACGGAGGGAGGATTAGAAAAAGTGATACTTTTAAATAAAATATTTAAGGAGAAATTAAGTATTGATAAATGTGTAAATTTTGGTAAGTTCTGATACTTATCAATCCTATTTACCCATGAATTTTGGAGACCCTGGCTATGCACAAAACTTTGTGGCACAAATGGTTCCTGAAAAAATAAAGACAAGGAAAATGTTGTGATAAAATGGGACGAATGTTGACATCTTGTAAAATTCATTGGTAGTTAGATGCTACTGTAACAGCTAATTTTTGGTAAGTCCTCACTGTTTTTTTGTAAGGTCCGGTAACTTTTGATGAATATTTTACCTACCATCCATTTACTGCTGAATTTTACAAAGTGGTACTATTGGCTAATAACTCGGCGTAGCAAAATGGGGCCTTCATGTTCGGGGAACCAAGTTATAGGGTAACAGTTGGTGACGAATTGCTATTTGTGGTGAAATTTGGGTTATACTATAGCTGTTGAATTTGGTCTGCAGGAATCAGCCTCTCGATTAACATCAGTTCATGTGGGGTTGTCTATATCTGGATCCCCCGGACTGCATTAAAACGTGATTATTCTGGGACTTTGTTTGTACTATAGCTGCTGAATTCTGATCAATTTTGTCAATCGATGAAGGTGAAAGTTGTCGTGAAGCCCGTGGAAAAACCGAGGTTGGTTCTGAAATTCATATGGATGGAGAAGAACATAGGCCTAGGACTCGATCAATACATACCGGGTCACGGGACCGTGCCCTTAAGCCCGTACTACTTTTGGCCGCGGAAGGATGCTTGGGAAGAGCTCAAGGTGTTGCTCGAGAGCAAGCCATGGATTTCGCAGAAACAAATGATTATCTTGCTTAATCAAGCGACCGATATCATCAATTTGTGGCAACAAAGTGGTGGTAATCTTGCACCTTGAGCCTTGTTTTGTAAGGAGAGGAGTTTTGGTTTCTGTAAGCTAGAGATCGCTTGTATTTGTTGAGCATTGTAATGTATGTTTTCATTTGATCCAAATTGTAAGGGTCGAAATGGGAAGGCTCCAATTGGGAATTTGTGGTAAAGATGTAAAGTTTTCCGGAACGAAAAAAAATTACTTTAAAGTTTGAACTGATAAAAACTAAAACTAAAATCAATACTCTGAAATTTTGTCATGTATGAAAGGTCGAAAGTAGTAATTTTACTCGTAAATTTTGTAATTTAGAGAGATTGATTTCAATGGAAGCGAGATTTAGAAACCATTTGCTATCTACAAATACATGGAAAATAAGCATAGGAAATTTGAACTAATGTTGTTGAATTTTGAACATGAGCTTATTGGAGCAAATTGATAATGACATGTAGTTGGCTTCTGCCAAGAATCATACCAAGTAAATCAAAACCATGCTCAATACTTTGAAAATTTTGTATAGGTGGAATGTGAGGAGGTTAGATGTAGTAGTTTAATCTCTTAATTTTGCTATTAAAAGAGATTGGTTCATAGTACCAATATGGCAACATGGAAATCCCAAAAACCCAAACTGCTAATGATTTGTTGAAGACAAGCACATTTTTTAGCGAGTTCATGGCTCACTGAGTTAAACTTGGAAGTTTTAAAGGCATTGAAAGTCGGCCATAGATCCAAGAATGCTTGCATTGTTCATACAGTTGAACAATTAAAAATTGGATGGTGAGATTAGGATCATGATATTTCATAGTCCTAGCCCACTACCACGATCTAATTATGTAGCTCAATCTCTCAGCTCATTTACTTGTCAACCCAAACATGTGAAAACCTCAACTTTGGGACCACAGAGCTCTGTGGTCCCGAGAACATAGTCCAACAACGGATTGAACAACTGCCTTTGCCCTAACACACAAGGGTATTAGGAGGCAATACCCAACAATCATGATCAAAACTAAGGCCCTATTCTTGAAAAATAGAAGGACCATTATTCCCAATTTTGACCAATTTTGAAAAATCTTGAAAACGTTTGAAGTTGAAGAATATTACACCTATTCGCAATGTTTTTCACCAATTTTGAAGAAAATGCTCAAAATTTTACAGTTTAGATTATTATTATTACTATTATTGTTATTATTTTTTTGAGGAAAATTATTATTATTACTATTATTGTTATTATTATTAGTATTATTATCACTCCTACCTACTACTACTACTACTATTATTATTATTTATTATTATTATTATTATTATTATTATTATTGTTTAGGGCTCTAATTATTGGGGTAGGGTTTTTGGAGGGGATTTTTTGGGTTCCAAATTTCCCAAGAGGGCTCACCTACTCGCTCGCTATCCATACTCTCCCACATGACATAACACCTCACCGCCTATTTATACAAATCAAAAAGTAGAGAGAGAAAATCCATACCCCCTCCCAACTCTCTCTCTCTCTTTCTCTCTCTACTCTCTCGAACTCCGGCCAGCCACTCACCGCCGGCGAAATTCCGACGGCCGACGGGACGATGAAAATCAACGTCAAGACTCTCAAGGGCACCAACTTCGAGATCGAAGCCAAACCCGAAGACACTGTAAAACCCTTTTTCTATCTCTCTTATTAATTGAAATTGATGTTGCAATCCTGCTCGATTTCGCTTTGTTACTGTTGGATTGTGTTGTGAATTTAGTGTCAATGTTGTCGAATTTTGGTGTTGTAGTTTGTCGATTTGAGTTTGATGAGTGTGTGTGTGTGTGGAGAATCGGGGGTTTGAATTGGTGTGTATGAGTTGTATTGTGTTGAATTGGGGATAATTAGGTATATGTAGGGGTGTAATTATGCTAAGGTGATTTGAATTGTTGTTTGTGTGGAAGTAAGATGTGGTAGAAGAATGGAATTATGGTGCACTTTGTGGAGCTTTGAGTGATTTTGATAGTTTTGGGATTTTTCATGGAATGCTTCATGGCTTCGGCTTTCTAGGACGTGTTTCTGTGTAAGTTTGTATGTTAATTTCTATTATATGACTCAAACAGTTGGCTAATGGTTATTTCTTTGTTTGGGTGGGTAGCATTGGCTAAAGAGCTATGAATTGGTGTATATAGCAATAATTAGGTTTCCGTAGGGGTCTAATGATGGCGGAGGTGATTTAAATTGTTGTTTATGTGGAAGTATGATGTGCAGAAGAATGGAATTATGATGCAACTTGTACCGTTTTGAGTTATTTTTCATATATGCTTCATGCCTTCAACTTTCTAGGACGTGTTTCTGTATAAGTGTGTAGGTTAACTTCTATTATATGTCTCAAACAGTAAACTAATGGTTATTTCTTTATTTGGCTGGGTAGCATTGGCCAAAGAGCTATCTTATTGATGGTTTGAATATACGAAGCCTTTGTGTTGAATGTGACTTATCTTTGGAGACACTTTTATTGTTGTTGTACTCCTTTCCATGCTTAAGAATCCTTAGTTGCTACTTTGCATGTAGAGGGATATCTTAACTGTTTGAGTTGTGGGACGTCATGGAGTGAAATGTGCTTTGTTGTGTGTGGACTGCAGAAGTCACCATGATATGTTTTGTTCCTTAGTAACTGGTTTCATTCACAGCACCGTTGTTGTGGGTATGGCACATTTTGTAGCAGCTGATTGACAGTTGGTTTCAACGTTTTGTTTAGGTTGCAGATGTGAAGAAAAATATCGAGAGCATACATGGTGCAGATATATATCCGGCAGAAAAACAGATGCTCATCTATCAGGGAAAGGTTCTGACAGATACAACTACACTAGCAGAGAATAATGTTGCTGAGAACAGTTTTATAGTTATCATGCTATCTAAGGTGGGCTGTATACTCTTTGGATCCCTTTGTTTTTTATGCATTTGAAGTTAGTCTTGATAATGGATAAAACATATGTTGATTTATGGGAAACTCATGAAGTGTTTGTAGATGTGTGAGGATCACACTTTTGACGCAGACTAGATATAATATCATGCTTGTAGTTGCAAGCAAATTTCGTGTCTGACATAATTGATAACGACTTTTGAATGCTTTAAGTAAAAGTTAATAATGGACTGATGACTTTGGATGTGCAAGGGTGAATCGCTAAAAGCTCTCTTTGAATGTAATATCATGCTTGTAGCAGATTTTCAGTCTGTCTGTCATCAATAATAGATCCCCACTGTGAAAAATTCATGGCTGATTCTCTGATTTGTCAATTTTAAACGGCGTTCTTGTAATCATATAGGTCATCAATATTTAGTGAAATGGAGGTGTTAGATTCTTGCCTAGAATTTCTGCATTTGGAAAATTTGTGGCGTTTTTGATTGTAGTATGTGTGGATTGTTGTAGAGCAAGCCTGCAGCAGCTGGTGCATCTTCTGCCTCTGCGTCGCCTGCTCCTCAGGTAAGCTGCTATAATGAACATTGTGCTGACAACATTATGTAGTTAATATTTGTTCAGTAGTCTTGTCATTTTATGCTGGTTGGATGAATTCGCAAATTTGAGTAGAAATAAGCCTTTGTTGCTCCATGCGACCAATATGAAATTGCTGCCATATTATTCCTTTTTGTGAAGTTATTTTCATAAGAGCTGCTTTCGCCCTTGTTCATAAGCCTATGAGGCTTATAGCAGATCTTGATTGCGAATCTGTTATTGTGTGTTTGTGTGTCTGTATTTCAGTTGGCTGAAAGCAATGCATAAATCTTATTTATCTATTATTCTTGTAGTTACTTGTATGGCTTTGAACTATAAGCATGTAACTACTTGACACACATTGAACATTAATCGCTTCATACACCCCTTTCGTGCCCTTTTCAAATGTGCGTCAAGTGCACATATCGCACAGAGAACATGTTTTTTTCTCTCATAATTTTTTTATTTGCATGTGTAGGAAGCAGTGACATGCACTCTTCTATGAGCTCTTTGGCATCGTTCCCACCTAAATTGAATCCTGCTTAGGCTAAATACTATTTCATGAATAGATAATAGTTCCATAGCCTATTTTTATGAAAAATCACGTATCATCGTGTTCTTACATCTGGGTTTCTTGGTTTATTACTTGTCCATGTTGCCAAAGTCACTTAGTTGTTGTTTATGTATCTGTTTTATATGGATAATCAAACTGCCCATGGTTGTGTTGAACTATTTGGTAATATGTTTGCACATATGTTTATATTATCCTATAGGTGCTTGGCTTTGTCTATTTTGCAGTACATTGCAGTTGATGCATCCCAAGCTACATTAAGTTGCCTGTAGTCTGCAGTATAGTTGTGATTCTGTCCACATTCTTCCTCAAACCTGTTCTTTCCCATGTCCATTAAGATAAATTGCTTGTGTTTATAGGCTCAGGCCCAGGCTCAGCCTCAGCCTCAGCCTCCTAGCTCAACACCCTCATCTGCAGTTCCAAGACCAGACACTCCATCCCTTTTGTAAGTTCTGTGAATATTTTGATGCCAATCATTGTTGCTGTAGTATATGAGGTTAGGAGACCAATAGTTTCTCTTTGTTTTATTTATTAGGTCGCAAGTTCAACCGACTCCTGCGGCACCTGCTCCTGCATCGTGAGTACTTGGCTCTCTCTGATGCACTATATCCTGTGATCTTTGTGTGTTATTGCTTAAGATTTTCCTCCTTGTCAATTGTCAAGCCTGATTCATGCAGCCAACTTGTTCTTTTGACCTTGTACTCACTACTCACTAGTCATTGACATAACAACGTAGAGGTGAGATATTTGCCTTATGATGGGCAGTCAATTTTGGAGGAATTTACGGAGACCCTAGCAATCTATGGCCTTCCGACCTATACATTGAATGCATTCCTCGTGTACTTTGTTATTGGCATGAACCCAATGTCAATGTGCTAGGTTTTTGTTGACGACGCATCATTGAAAGATGCTGCAAAGGTTGTCACTACCACAATTTGATCTCAACCCTGACACAATAGGCTACACTAAAGATGTTAACACCCCTGAATTTAATGTTGGAAATTTGAAAGTGTTTGCTCTAATATCATATGGTGAATAGCAACTAGGGCTCTTGAGTCATGTATATGCATGAGTATTTGTTCAATAATGTTTTTGGTTATGATTGAAAGGCTAATTTAGTAAAGAGCTTTGTCCTAATATAGATGGCTTAGTTTTGAAAAGCTTGAGGCACATAAAGCATTTAGGGCTATGAGGCGAAGGGCTCACTTTGATTATGAAATATTTTTACTTTTGGGAAGAAGTGCCAAGATATGTTTCTGAGTGAAACTGTGAATGTAACGCAACAACTATACTCTCTATGGCGTGAGGTATGGATGTCAGTAGATATTGATGTCTGGCTTAGGAGACATATCTCATAAACCCATTTAGATGAATTTTATACTATAATTTATCATACATAAGAATATAATACATTAATACTGTAATTTGATTATTTTTCAAATATGAAATGTCAATCTTACAAATAATTGGCTATATGTCAGTGATGGTACTGAGATATCTCACTATTATAAAACTCTAAAGGTAACTGGTTAGTGTATATTAATGTATGGCTCAACTTACTCTTCCTTTTCTTTAGTGCTCCTAATTTTAAAGAAGGGAGAAGATGCTATAACATGGTTAGTTGCTTTTTAGAGGATTTTGGCTAGCCAGTTTCGTCTCTGGTTAACAACTTCTTGTGATGGTTGTTTTAACCCCAAAACTTATTTTTTTTCCAAAGGCTATGATGACTAGCCTTTTGTGATACCTCCTTGTTTGCAGTTATGATGTATTTCCAACACAGTGGCATATTCACTAATTCTTTCCTGTTCTACTTTGCTTTCTTTCCTTGCCTTCAATGGTTTTATACAGTGGCGAAGCAGATGTGTATGGTCAAGCTGCATCAAATTTAGTCGCTGGAAGCAATTTGGAGACTACCATTCAGCAGATTCTCGATATGGGTGGTGGAAGCTGGGATAGGGATACAGTCGTCCGTGCTCTACGGGCCGCATTTAACAATCCTGAGAGGGCTGTGGAATATCTATATTCTGTATGTCTTTGAGTGCACCTTCTGCACATCTTTGTTTCTACTGATGATAGTGTTTACAATATGGATTGCTTGTCTGCCTGATCATGTTGGGTTAGATAAAAATATATAGCTCTTGTGCAAAATTAACCCTACACTTGTTGGTTGACCCATGTTCTGTCACTTAGATTGAATTCTTCTGTGATTTGTTTTGCAGCTAAATTTTCTAGAGTTAATCTGGGATTATTGTCTGGATGGTGTATTTTTTTCAAATAATCTTGCATGCTTGAAGCTGCATCGTAATTTCTGGTACTGTCATAGTCTAGAGTTTCCATTTGGTCGACGCCACCTTGCCCGTATTTGTGTAGCTCTTACCATTTTGTCAGTGTTGAAGCCCTGGGAAGTGGAAATGGGGTGGGGCTTTCTAGTTTTTGGTTATTGATGTGCAGATCCTTTAATTGACACTTACTTGTATTGGGTTACCTACTTACCTTTCTTGTCTAATATGCACTCAATGTGTTTCACATCTAGTTTACCGTGGAAATAGCGCCTCAAGTCTCAACAACCAGGCTTGCTGCGTGCCGTTACTTCAAATCTTCATTCTATATCTGTTTTAGTTGTTAAGACACTGGTTTGAGGCTTTTGTCGGTTTTTAGGGAATTCCGGAGACTGCTGAAGTTCCTCCAGTTGCTCGAGCACCAGCTGCAGCTGTGCCTGCAGCTGCAGCTGCAGGCGGGCAGGCAGCAAATCCTCCTGCCCAGGCTCCTCAAACGACGGTGCCTTCGTCTGGCCCTAATGCTAGCCCTTTAGATCTATTTCCTCAGGTATGCTATGTAGGTTTGTGTGTTAACTGAAATTTGGTTTGTGATCTTGTAAATTGAAAGAAAAGGGGGAGAAAATTTTATCGTGATTTTGGATACACGATTGACTTTTTGGGACACAGGGTCTTCCGAATGTGGGTTCGAATGCTGGTGCTGGGTCATTGGATTTCCTTCGCAATAGCCAACAGGTATATGAACAGCTATCAGAATAATATTATGTTGCATTTCTATTCTCAGATTCTTAACGGCTTCATGTATTGATTGCAGTTTCAAGCACTGCGAGCTATGGTGCAAGCCAACCCTCAAATATTGCAGGTTTTTCTCTTTTTGTTTCCCGTTTTTCTCTCAGTCATCTTCTTTTATGTGAGATCGTTCACCGGAGATTGTTTGATATATCTTCTATTATTTGGTCTGCAGCCTATGCTTCAAGAATTGGGAAAGCAGAATCCACAGTTGATGCGCCTCATTCAGGATCATCAAACTGATTTTCTTCGCCTGATCAACGAACCAGTTGAAGGAGAAGGGTATTGATTCCTCTGTCTATGTTGGTTTTCTCCATTCTGATTTGTAATCTTAACACTTTTTTTTGGGAATAGGAACCTACTATCGCAGTTGGCTTCTGCTATGCCACCAACAGTGTCTGTTACACCTGAAGAGCGAGAAGCGATTGAACGTGTATGTCTACTCATACTTTGCCTTACTATTACTCATCTTCATTTTTCATACAGTTTATTTATAGAACAGCACTAGCGATTGTGGTTTGAAGAAAGAACATGCTTCAGATATATGGCACTAATACAGTGTAGGCCCCAAATTGGCCCAAATTTAGGGAGTTGAAGACATAATTGTCTAGTAATCATTCCTGTTTAAATCCATCATTTTTTCACTACTGTGGTTATAGCCCTTGTTTCTGGCTGTCTTGGCTGTTGTCTTTTACAGTTACATTTTTCTTTTACCAGAGGTTTCAGTGTAGAAACTTAAATTGTACTAGCAAACTACAACCATAAGACAGTTTCAAACAGTCTTTCACAATTGCATGCGAGACTATAACTCTATTTCTGTCCGTTTTACCCACTTTGCCTTTTCAAACTGACTACTTTGGTTTGCATTGGTTGCATTATGGACAAATCCATCAATTGCTATTCTGCTATTCTCATCTGCTGAGGACATGGAATTATATGGACATATGCATTTCTATAGGTGACATGGTAAAATGTAAACCTCCTTTGCTTCTGCTTCACGGAGTCATTTGTTGCGAACAATTTCTCAAACTTTGGTCAATTGGAACCAGTCTTTCTAAATTGCAAAATTTAAGGGTAGGACTACTACATCGGACCCTTCCATACCCTGTTGGGGCGGGATTTCGGAGTATTGGTTTGGTTTTGTTTTCTTCAGCGGGGTATATGACTCTCCGCTAATAGAGTTGATTAATTGATTGTGAGTTTGTGGTCATGATGTCTTCAAAGTTCAACCTATGCTAATCTTGTATTGGGATTGTACACTTTCTTATGTTTCGACCTAATTTGTTTTTTCTTTCACTCCATTTAGTTCCTTCAAAGTTCAAATGTGGGATCATTTATGGGAGTTCCTAATTGATGTCATCTCCAATTTTTCCTGTCTTTTGTTTTGGTGCAGCTGGAGGCGATGGGGTTTAGGAGGGGAACAGTCCTGCAAGTGTATTTTGCATGCAACAAGAACGAGGAGCTAGCGGCAAACTATCTGTTGGATCATATGGACGAGTTTGAGAACGAGGATGACGAAGGGCTTTCCTGAAGAAACTTAGTTGTTTCTCCTCCTTTTTACCGGATCACAAATAGAAGACTTACCTTTATAATTGTCGTATTGTCACTGTCAAGGCTCTCCGAAACTGGTTGGTTATGTGGGTGGATATCGGTGTGGGTTGCGATCCGAGATGTACTGAATAGATGTTAATTTTCGCAGTCGCATGTGTACAAATTTTAGTTCCATTGGCCCTGATTTCGCAAGATATATCTGTGCCTTTGTTCGTCTGACTGAGGTTAAGAGAGTGTTACTAAGTTGTGCATCATCTAGTTTTTGACTGGAGATCTGATATTTTCTATATGGCATTACGTGACATGAAATCACAGAAAATTTTGGCAGTAACCGTAAGAAATAACCCATCAGTCAATTTATGCAGGGCAACAGTGAGAGACTGATTATTTGACCTTAAACTCGCGAAATATGAAGTATTTATTGTATAAGTCAATTAGTGTCTCAAATAAATTATTAGCCATCTTTGTATGTCTAAATAGGTAAAACAAAAATTTTGGCAAGTTAAAAATAACAACTATAATAATAACTTTTTAGGGGAAACATGTTTGAAATTGATGTGGGAGATCTTGATGTAAGCGGGAACGTATCCTTTCCATCATATACTAAAGTTTATAGAGAGTCTGATTCTGACGGATTTATAAAACGAAAACAAATTAAGACCAAAAAGGCCCACTGGAAAACTCTTTGGAAAATCGAAAGAAAGACGAGAAATAAAGAATTATATACCTATGTGTTCCATGTACTTGAGAAGATAACCTATCAATATATTTGGACATGGTATTAAGGACCTCACACTTATCATGCTATCTAAGGTAAGAATGAGTCCATACTCCATACAAACATATTTCAATACCAATCACCTCTTGCTTGAGCTCTATCTCCTATCCCAGGCGTCCAGGGCTCGAATCCTGGGACGACACCTCTCCTTTACCAATTTCGAGAGTGTTGGGGGTAGTAGTGAGACCCTTCTTTGAGTCATTGATACCCCTATATCCCGTCCGTTACAACCCTGTTGGGTTGTACTCTTGAGATAGGGGTTAATGGGTTGGACTACTTACCTATTTAAATAATAAAAAAAAAACACATTTCAATGCTGACGATGGTCATTGCAGAATGCTTCACACAAGCTCACATTTTGAGTTGACGGGTCTCACGTAAAATTATTATGAGGCGCACTCTTTTTTACGTTTAGGATGGCATTTTTAATATTTTAATGAATAATACGTGTCATTAGAATGATTTTATCACAAGTATTAATAATTTATCAAAAAATAACTTTTACTAGAGTCATATCAAACTAAATTATTAGTCATCCTACTAACAACTACCAAAACAGACAGAAAAGCTTCTTGGGGGCAAAACCGGGCAAAAATACCAAGTTTTTATTTAACATGATTGGAGGAGAATAGGGAGAAAGAAGGGTGTAAACAACACATAATTGGGATGACTGCTATTTAGCATATCTTTATATGCGAACTTTCAATCTTTTATGACTTTACATAATCAATTGAAAAAAAAAAAGGTACAAATGCAAACAACATATAGGGCAATTCTTGGAGAGTTTTGAATGTAGCACCACCCCATGTTGATGTGCATAGTGTTTCTACATATTAGGTAATTAAGGGAGAAATTTATGCCCTCAATATTTATGTCCTCCAACAAAATTAAATATTTCTACCTTTTTCTCCCCTTGGTCAAACCTCAAATGCATGCATATTGATAAACTTCCTTCCTATCTAGTAATAGTAGATGTGACCTAATTAATTAATAGACCTAATTCACATGAAGCCTTTAGATTTAGACTTTGGTTCTTTTAATTTGTTTGGTTCAACTAACTAGTATTCAAACTTTAGCCCTCATGCATGTGAACCACAGTTCTTGATGTCTCTTTTTTAGTACAACTATATTATTAGTTTAATTAAGTAGTTGCCCATGGTATTGATAGTTAGAATGATTAAAGTTCCCATTGATTTGTTTTGAGAGCAATTCTATGTGTAATAAGTGACATATATTCCTACAATCCTACCCTTTTCTTAGCTTCCTAGTAGCTATACTTATATGCTCCATCTTTTTGTTATGGAATTTGTCCAAACATTATCAACAATTTTATAACTATCAACATAAAAAGGACACAAACAAGGATAATATTTATAAATCAAATATGCAAAAATTTGGATTTGTTAGTCACCATGCATGCTTATGGCAACAGCATGACTCAAAATTTCACAATTACCACATTTACTTTATAACTGACAAAAATTACAACGATAAGTTGAGGCATTTCTTTCGTGGTATACACAAAAATGATGGAATTAATATCATAAAAGGGAAATCCGATGAAAAAAGTGGGGTACAGGGAAAGATCCCACCACAAAGGTATAATATAGGCAAACATTACTTCACATTTCTATAAGTGACTACTTTTAAAATTCAAACCCGTGACCTCACGATCATAAGATAGCAATTTAACTATTGCGCCAAGACTTCTTTTCGATAGCATTAATAACATAATATATACAATGTTTATTAGGATTCACATGCAAGTACTCCATCTTTAATTTCATCACACTCTTACAAGATCTCTTTCAATGATTCGTTTCAATATTGTGTGTATGTATATATGTATATGTATATATGACGTTCTTGCCCATTCCAAATATAGGGTTTTAGCCGGGCCTTGGTCATTTTAACCCTTTGACGTACATTTTTGTATGTATATTACTTTTATAATTATCATTGCATGTTCCTTTTCAAATTAAACAAAACCATTACAGATACGCAATATCATATTCAATTGATTCAAATACAATGTGGCATATTTAAACTCATCAGGATGATCATGAGTAAGAAACTCCTATATAATAGGATACAAAAATGTAAAGAAATAGATGCCTTTCAGATTGTTTTTTTTTTTTAAAAAAAAAAAGCTTTGTTTTACTAATTGGTCCTTTAAACTCATTAGTTTAAGTTCAAAGCAAAAACCCAAGTTGTGGTTATTAAACCCAAGTAGTGATTAAAAATCCTTCGTAAATCATAACTCCGGTAATCTTGAAAGAAAATCTATACAGGAATCAAAACCGAGGGACGAATAACCAAGAAGTGCAGAATAGGCGCAGCTAGATTAACTTATTAATTAACGAATAACCCACTGATTAGCGCGCAGGATGAGGTATCAATTAGTGCTAATTAGGAGAATTCAGCTAGACAAATGGGCCACTTGACATTAAAAGATTGGTGATTGGTAGTATAAAAAATAAAGATTAGTGATTAATTAGTGTAAATTAGGACACTAATTGTGTTAATTTAATGAAAGTGGCTCTACCTGGTATGAAATGGAAAGAAAGTAATTCGCTGTCTCTCCAAGTTCTTAGCGGCCGTCTATCCACCAACTCCAATTTTCATTACTTATATCAATTTGCTTCACGCGTTTCTATGGCGCGTGTATGCCAATTTTCTCATAATTATTACTTCTTCCATTTCTCAATATCCGTCACTCTAATCAGTTTTCTATTTTCCACAGTATCTGTCACTTTACAATTTCAATGCAATATTAGTGATAATTTTTTCAAATTTACCTCCTACTTTACAATTCTCAATATAACTAAAATTGAAACTTAACTCATCTTTACAATTTCCAATACAAGTATCATTTTCAATACTATTTTCTTAAAATCTTCTAAAAACTCCAAAGTGACAATTATTAAAAAATGGAGAGAGTTCTTATTCCTTCCTCCCATTTTATTTTTCATATTAATCTATATATTAGTTAAATTTTGATGATTAGTTTTTTAATATATACAACCCTCTTTTATATATATATATTGTAAGTTTTTAAATTATAGGATAACAATTCAAATTTTTAATAAAAATATTTATGATAAATTGTCAAAAAAATATATATTAGAAAGCGTGAAATATTTATTATGACAAATAAAATGGAAAGGAAAAAATATTTTTGAATTGGTTCGTGTGTATAAATTTCAAAACTTTTAAACTACTTTTATTATGGGTGCATTGGTTGGTTTTTTGGAGAATTAAAAGTTGATTAGTTTTTTTATCTTAACAAAATTTTCAATGTTTGGTTATACTATAAGTGGATGTAAGGATTTTGATATGACATCCATTGTTTTATAATCAAACTCAAGGGTATTTTTCTCAATATGGGAGTAAAGTTTTTCCTGAAATTTATTTCAATAAAATATTTTTTTGGGATTTTAGCAAACTTACCTTAATTTGTCTTGAATTCTAAAAGGCAAACCATTTATTAGGGGTTGCCGACAATCACAATTATTAGTGGTAAATCTCAATTTTTTTAGCTTTTACAGATGTCAGGTGGACTGATAATAGATCAACTGATAATGATTTCCATAAACTTTCTTTCTATTGTAGGAGAGTTTCGTTGTTGATTTTAAATAATTGAAAAAAAATATTTTTTTTAGCCATACGCCTTATTCAACTTGGACAAAATGCTTTTTTTTTTTTTTTTAAAGACAAGTTGGTCCTAATTAATTAACTTGGACAATCTTGTGCCAAGATAAGCTGGTGCCTTATATATTTTCTCTCTTTCTCTTAGCATATGTTTGACCTAATTTCAAAAAAACTGTTTTTGTTTCCTAAAAGTTATTTTTGTAAAAGCTGTTTTTGGAACATTATTGAAGTGTTTGACATAGCTTGTAATATAAGTGTTTTTCCTAATTTTGAGTGTTTGACCTAGTTTATGAGTTATAATATAAGTATTTTAACAAAACTTTACTTGTTTCACCTAACTTTTTAAACTTATCATGTGTTTATTTATATTCTGTTCATTATTTCTTTAATAGATTATTTAATTTGAACCATAATTATAATTAAATATGATATTGCTTAAGAACAAAACTTTTTAAATTAATTATTTATACACCAATAATAATATTTTAAAAAGAGTTAGATAATAAAAAAATTAAAAAATTCAAACACAATATTAAAATTCCCAGTGTCTCATTAAATATATTATTATGACATATTAAAAATTTCAACACTTAGAAAATCATAAGAATTGGCCACACCAAAAAAAAAAAAGAGAGAGAGAGAGAGAGAGAGAGAGAAGAAGAAGAAGAAGAAGAAGAAGAAGAAGAAGAAAGAAGAACTAGTTCATATACATTTCAATTGAAGAATGTAAGTGAAGATAGAACGGGGGAGAGGAGGGAGAAATCTTGCCATGATATAACCGTTAGAGTGAAAGATAAATGGAAACTTATAATTGCAATATCAGAAAGATTGAGTTGTCTTTTAGTTTTTGGGAAGCAGAAACACTAAATTAATGCTTCTGTTTCTAGAGCTAATTTTTTCCAAAAGTGTTTTTAGGAAACAATTTTAAACTTCTAAAAACTATAGTGTTTGGCCTTGTTTCTGTTTCACTACTAAAAATATGTGTATTACCAACCACTTTTTTCCAACCAATTTAAAATGGTTGGAAAAACCAACCACTTTAGCAACTATTTGAAATTCCAACTATTTTTCAAAAAAATTAGTGGGAAAAATAGTGGGAATTTCAACCAATTTTGCTAAAATGGTTGGAAAATTTTCCTACCATCCTTTTTCC
Source organism: Portulaca oleracea (assembly GCA_029582165.1). NCBI lineage: Eukaryota > Viridiplantae > Streptophyta > Magnoliopsida > Caryophyllales > Portulacaceae > Portulaca > Portulaca oleracea. The sequence goes on from CM055892.1 coordinate 20,143,500, forward strand.
TACTATTTGAAAATGGTTGGAAAAATAGTTGGATTACAAACCATTTTTCCAACCAATTTCAAATGGTAGGAAAAAGAATGGTAGGAAAATTTTCCAAAGCAAAATTGATTGGTATTTCCAACCATTTTTTCCACCAAATTTTTTGAAAAATAGTTGGAATATCAACTATTTTAAATTGGCTGGAAAAAAAGTGGTTGGAAATACACATATTTTTAGTAGTGTTTCTAACCCTTAAAAACAGTCCGAAAAGCTAGGCCAAACAGGATCTTATTTTCTGAACATGCAAGAATGACCTTTATAAATATACACGAGTAATAACCTTTTATAATAATTAAAGAATGATTTTTATGAACATCCAAAGACTATCATAGTTCCATAATTGGCCAACGAGCCAGCACAAGAACTACCAGCAAGTCATCCTCGCCAATTATCACATATATCACCAAAGTTACCCCAGTTGAATCCTAATCGAAATTTGAACAACCCGATGAAAAACCCTTAACAACTTGATAGTAAATAAGAACTAATTAATTGATTATGAGCATACTATGGCCCCGTCCTTTTATACGGTTGGCTGCGGTGTAGTAATGGTGTGGTGCGGTGAAATTTGAAAAAGTCTGGTGAGTTGTGGTGAAAGTTGTGGTAGATAGTGTAGGTTAAAAGAGAGAATGTGAAAAGTACAGGAAAAAAGTGAGAAGAGAAAAAAATGAAAAAATATATTGGTAATGATTGTTGTGTGGTATGGTGTGGTGAAAAATTAAAGAGTGCGGTGCGGTGTCGTACCGCACCGCAACTTACCGTATAAAAGAACGGGGTCTAAGGCCACGTTCTTTTATGGGGTACCGCACCACACCGCACTACTCAATATTCTATCACACTTCACCACACTTTATCACAAATCATTACCAAAATATCTTCTTACTTTTCTCTCTCTTCAGTTTTTGCAATACACTATTGCTATATGTTTATAAGACGGTCCTTATATGTTGAGAAAACATGACGTCGTGTTCTTTAGAGAGATAAGTAAGATGTAAGCCGTATATGAAAGATAAGTAAGGTTGTATAAGTTACTATAAATAAGGTAAGTCATATCATTAAAATATATGAATTTTTAAATGGAAAACTTTGTATTTTTGCAATACACTATTTCTGAAATTCGAACCATGACCTTACGATCACACAACTCAACTATCGCGCCAAGACTCCCCTTCATATCATTTACCAAATTCATGCACTCATTCATTCAGTCACATCAGTTATTAAATGTATAAATTTTTAAATATATATTATGAAGATATTTTTTTGTAGTGCAAATCAAGGTAGGTAAGGTAAGTAAAAGTAAATGAAATAAGTAATTTTTTTTTTCTCAATTATTGAAACACAGTAGAAAGTCAGAAAGCAATACTTACCTTGCAAAAAAAAAAAAAAAAATAGGGCATAGGTCATTTCACCCTCTTATCTTGCAAAAATTTGTTGGAAGGTGTCATACATTCTTAACAACTGACTATTAGGGGACCACATTTTTTTAATGCATTCAAAGGGAACAAAGTTGTCAAATAAATGACTCCCATGTGACTTTCCGACCATTTATAGGTGGAATCCGGTGACAGTTGAGTAAAGTTAGAATTTTTTTGAAATGACTTTGTGGAATGCCGAGACTACCATCCATTGCCTCCAAATCCTTTCTTATTTAATTGAAGCCATCTTCTCCCTCTCAACTTCCATCTTCTTCTGCTGTCTTCTTCGCTTCTTCTTCTGTCTTCTTCTTCTATCTTCTTCGGCTTTCTTCTTCATCTTCTGTGTTCTTCTTGTGTCGATCGTTTGTGACGTTTGAAGGCAATTGAGTTGCAATGGCGAGGAGAGTCGTAGGTAAGCTCCTTCATCTTTGTTCTTCCTCCTTATTCTTCTCTCTTATGGAGGTTCACGATTTGCATTCTTTGTTGTTTGGGTGTGGATTCCGGAAGGGTTTTGTTTACACAAAATTGCATTCTTTCTTGTTTTGAGTTATCGGATTTGAAAAAAGTATACAGTTTGGTGTTGGAAAGTTTTGATTTTTGAAAAAAATATCCTGTACACTGGGTAATTAGGGTTTATGGTGATGGAAAATTACTTAATTTTTATGTTATATTGCCAAAATTGGGACTTGATTTTCGTGCATTGTTTGTTTGTAGAGGACAAGGGGAATGGAGGGATTCAACAAAAGGTTCAATTGGGTGAATGGGAAGTTTGTTTGCAGACTTTTTGGTGACGATAGTGTGCTGAAGGTGTCATGGAGCGACCAGAACCCTGGTCGTATCTATGAAAAATGCCCCAGCATGGGTTGTGGAAAATTTCTGGGGTGGCTCGACAAATGTGAGGATTCTCCAAGTGTGAAGGACAAGGGCATGAAGTATGGGCCTAGTGTGAACCTACAATGTCTAGAGATGATAGTGCTGAGTTGCTTGAGCTGAAGGGCAAGGTGGCTAATACAATCATGCTTGTGTACATCTGCAAGAAAGATGTGGGGGAGTTGATTGTGTGCAACAACAATGTAACTGAAGAGCTAACAACTAGCTGCCTTAGTGATTGAGACAAGGGAGATGAGGAAGGGTGTTGGTGAGCTGATGGAGAAGATGTCTGTGCTGGTGGAGAAGGCTACTGAATTAAAGGAGGTTTGGGACAAGGTGCTTTGGACAATGATGATGTATGGGATGGGAATTGGGACATTGGTTGCTATTGTAATGTTCTTGGTTGTGATCATAATCTCTGTGTTCAAGTGATGGCTTAGTGTACTGTTCTTGATTTCTTTTGGTGTTTATGTATGATAGATGGATGGATGGATGGATGATGTACTCTAGGGGTTTTATGTATTTTTGGTTGTAAAGTAGCAAATGGCAGGAGGAAGAAGAAACTTTTTGTAGCTCTGCCATGGTTGTCATTGATGTAGTGCAGCTGCCTTGTACTTTTGAACAAATGAAATGAATGAATGAAATGGTGGTTTCCCTCAGAATCATTTGTCCATTATATGTATAAATCACATATTGATTGAATGACAAAGGTTTAATTTGGTTTGGTTTGACATAAAAATGTTTGCAAATTGAAAACTAAAATGGTGAAAGCAAATTGAATACCAAACCAATGCTAAAGTTTGCATCTGTTTGCACCAAATGATGACAACAAATTGAATACCAAATGTATGCCTCATTGACAGCAAATTGTCCACCAAATGATGATTGCAAAACGAAACAAAGCAGAAGTTTACACATAGACATCTTGCCTTCATTGAATACCAAACATTTTTGCATCAATTGAATCCCAAAGATTGCAAAATTTTGCATCAATTTGCACCAATTGTTGATAGCAAATTGAATACAAGTATATACGCCTCAATGACAGCAAATTGGACAGCAAATTGGACACCAAATGACCGCAATTTGGACACTAAATGATGACAGCAAATTGAAACAAATGAAAAGTTTGCACAAATCAAAAGTTTCCACATAGAGATTAGCTTCATTGAATACCAAACATTTGATTTGGTTATGTTTGACAGCAAATTGTCACAAGTGTTTGCAAAACTTCCATATGCATGTGTTTGATTTGCACCAATTTGTTGACAGAAAATTGTAAAAATTGCCACACATCCATATAACCAAACTACAAATTGCAAAATATCAAATTCATACCCTTAACAGCATCCATACAACCATATATAATTGAACAACATCTATATGCATCCATATAGCCATAAATATGTCTGCACATCATCCATATGGCCATACAAAATTGAAACCAAAATACATTAAAGGATAAACATCCACTAATGTTCAAACCCTGAACAACACTGACATGTTCAAACCTTGAACACTGAGATGTTGAAACCCTGAACACTGGCAACCAAGTCTGACATACACCAAAATAGACCTAAAATACCAAAATACTTACTTGAAACTAAAACCTAAACACTGACATTGCCACAAATCAGCTTGATGGACCATTTGTGGTTCTTGTCTTCTTGCCAGATATTCCCTTTCTCTTGTTGCCTTTCCTAGATTCAATTGGAGCCCTCTGACCTCCCTCATAAGTTGCATTTGTCACCCTTCTGGTCTTTCTTTGACTGTTACCTTCATTTGCATTAGCTCCCCTGCTTCTCTTGGCCCCTGATGCTACCTTCTCCTTGACAGTTGGTAATAGCCTCCCATTCTCATCCCTAGAATTGCCACAAATTTTGTAGTTGTGTCCTATCCCATCACATGTGGAGCATCTCTTGGTACCATGCTTCTTCTGTCCTTTGTCTTTAGCAAGTTCAAGAACATCTCTCGACTCTCTTCTTTTGTGCTTTTCTGGCCTGCCTTTCTTCTTCAACTCAAATGGTGGATCAAACAGCTTATGCTCAGACTCAGGCCACATGGAATGGTCAGGTATGGGACGGATGAATGTATCATATAACTTTGTATATTTGTCGACCATGAACCAAAGTGCAATGAAGTCCTCAACATTTAAGTTGTCATTGTGTATACACATTGTTGCATGCTTACATGGAATGCCGGTTATCTGCCATTTGCAACAACTGCAAGTGTGCTTGTTGAGGTCAACATTGTGGTTCACACTCCCCTCCCATATGTCAAACAAACCCCCAGCTGTTGTCTTCTCTCAACCTCCAAATCTCCATCAGCTTCTACATCTGATTCCTTCACATCTTCATCATCCACATCCTCACTGTCGCTGTCGCTCACTGTCTTTTTCATCTTCTGATGGAATGAAATCATCATCATCACTTTCATCATCATCCTCTGGCTGGCCTACCTCATCATATACACCTATGGAATTCTCATTCTCCTCAAAGAAGACATCAATTTCAGGTATGTCTGGCCTTCCAATATCTTGCACTTCCTTTGGATCTAGACCACCAAACTGTTTTGATATGTTTTCCAGCATATCAGGATCAATCTCCATTGATTTCTTACCTTTTACAGTCTTCTTTTTTCAAGGAGTTGATTGGGTTGAAGGTAAGTCTATCTCTACTTCCTGTGTAGGTGAACCAGCTGAAAAAGATCTTGTTACTGGCCTCTTTGGGGTTCCAGCTTCTGAGGATGGGGTTGGTGTGGTTAATCGAGCTGGTGGAGAAACATCTCTAGCTTCTGAGTTTGGAATTGATGTGGTAACTGCTCTACTAGAGATTCTCTTTCTTGATCTAGCTGAGGAGCTAACAGTGGAGTGTGCAACTTTGGTAGAAGCAGGACCACATTTATTGACTTCCTCGAACTTATTGTTGTTATTGCTTCCATCATTAATGCTCACATTTGGGCATGTGGATGCAGCTGACACTTGAGGCCCACCAACTGCTTCTCCAGGCCCACCAACATCTTCTCCAAGCCCACATTCAGATGCCATAGGCCCATCTTGTATTGACCCAACTCCTTTTCCTTGGGCTGCCTTTGCTTCTCTATGCAAACTCCTTCTGACAGGCAACTTAGGTGGCCTACTACCAAACCTTTGGCCTTTGCTTGTAGATGACATATGAGTAGCAGATAATGGTGGTTTGTTGTTCACATTCTGGCTACCAATTTGGCTATGCTGAGTATCAACAGGGGTTTGTATCAATTATCAGCCCATGCATTTGCTTGACTGAGTGACATTTCCACCAAAATTTCATCAGGTGTTGTAACCTAAAGGTGGCAACGGGGCGGATCGGGGACGGGGGAGTATATCCCCGTCCCCATCCCCATCCCCACTCCCAAAACTCGTCCCCATCCCCGTCTCCATCCCCGCTTCGGGGAATGATTCTTGCCCCATCCCCATCCCCGCGGATTCCTCATCCCCAACGGGGATTTTTTTAAGCTATCTAAAATCTAACCAAATTTTAATTAGACCCGATTTTTAATCGGATCCGGTTTTTAACTTGTTCAATATACAACGTATTTAACTTACTCAAGCAATAATACATCATAATCAAATAATAATACACCAACAAGTGTTATTCAGAAAAATAATACAATAATACATGCTTGCTACTTTATCCTTGCTATTAATATATATATTGAATTAGAATAAAGGTTATTTGGTAATTTTAAAATTTTCGGGGACGGGGAATCAGGGATGGGGATGAGGAATTTTCCCCAGCGGAGGAAAATGGGGACGGGGATGGGGAAAATTTTGTCCCCATCCCCGCCCTGCCCCCGAGCGGATTTTGAAACATCGTCCCCGTCCCCGTCCCCGTCCCCATCCCAATGGGGGTGGGGATTTTTCCCCAGAGTGGGGCAGGGCCCCAGCAAGTTCGAGGATTCCCCGCCCCATTGTCATCCCTACTTTAACCTCAATACTTTTCACAGTTTGCTGCAACTTTTCCTTACCAGCTAACTCAACCAATTCCGCAGGAAAGGCCTTCACTTGCTCCAACTTTGACCATGTTCCCATAAACTTATTCCAGTCAGTGTCACTTATCAGAGGTAGCTTCTTGTTCTCATTCCTAGGTAGGTAGCAATTTACCCAACAAACTTAGGAAACTTCTCCATATCTTGTATAAACCTCTGCTTAATGTCAACAAAAAATTCCTTCTGATTGTCTGTGTCTAAGTCCTTCTCAGGGATGTAAATCTTTTAGTGTGGAATCTAACAATGAATGACTTCATTGAATCACCCTACACATCAGATTAAGAACCCAAAAATGAATAAACAACAATTGATTACCAAAATTGAATCACTATAAAAATCAAATCTTGCGCAGGTTACAACAAATACCCAGCACTACCCTCCCCTTTTTTTTGTCTAATTTACTTTCAAACTTCAATCAAATTTCAAACTTGCATTAACAATAAACGTTTACATGAAGAAAACCAAATACCCGGAAAACCGTAAACAAATTCCAAACCCAAAACAAAATTTAAACTCTAACTTCACTGTAATTACACACAATTTTACTTACCATTGTTTCACTCTGTTTCGACGATGAACTCTACACCAGACAATCGGCAGCAGCTTTCCGACATCCAAGGCAGCGCCGTCGAACTCCGATCACCACCCCAGCCACCTCCTTCTCTTGATGATGATTTTCAGAAACATTCGATTGAATAGTGTTTTGCTCACAGTTGTGGTAGTTGGCATGCATTCAAGGAGACAAATGGACAGGACTTCGTTTTTTTTGAGCGGGCAAAAATAAGGGCAACATGGTCTTTTCACAAACATCCCCAAGGGCTTTTTAGTATTTTCATTGATCCCGGCTATAAATGGCCGGAAAGTCATCTGAGAGCCATTTGTTTGACAACTTTGTCCCCTTTGAGTGCATTAAAAAAATATGATCCCCCAATGGTCGGTTGTTAAGAATGTATGACACCTCCCAGCAAATTTTTGTTTATCTTGGTACCAGTTTATTCAAGTTAAGTTGGTTAGCACTAACTTGTCTTTAAAAACCAATTCGTCCAAGTTAAAAAGAAGGAACACGCACATCAATGGTTTCTCGTGAAATTGTGGAGTTCGGCTCTTATAAGATTTCCTAAAAGTTGATGACTCTGAGAAAACAAAGTGATTTTTCATGTACAAGTTAAAGAAGTAAAGAAAAAAGCATGTTCTTAGACAATAACTGAGTTATGATAATATAAGTAGTGTAACTAACTTGTTTATTTTTTGGTGTGTTTCTAGTTTTCTATTGCTAAACAACCCAAAGGTTCTGTTATTTGGATGAGTTATATTTAGGGTGTGTTTGGTTGAGAGGAAAACAATTTTTGAGGAAATGGTTTTCCATAAGAAATGATTTTCCAAGGAAAATGGTTTTCCATGTCAAATTTTTCCTTGTTTGGTAGGAGATAAATTATTTTTCGGAAAATGATCATTTATGTCGATATAAGTTGCGATATATGTTACAAATGAAAATATTTGGAGCTCAAAATTCATATTTGAGCTTTTCTTAAACATTTCTATCGTGTTATAAAGTTTCGTGACAAACCGATAAAATTGAATTTTGCTTTTAAATTTCAGTCATATTTAACCGCAAAAAAATGTCGACAAAAGTGGCGATATATGTTACAAATGAAAATAATTGGAGCTCAAAATTCATATTTGAGCTTTTTTAATCATTTCTATCGTATTGTAAAGCTTCGTGACAAACTGAGAAAATTGAATTTTGCTCTTAAGTTTCAGTCATATTTAACCGCAAAAAAATGTCGATAAAAGTGGCGATATATGTTACAAATGAAAATATTTGGAGCTCAAAATTTATATTTGAGCTTTTCTTAGTTCATACTATCAAATCATAAAGTTTCGATTCAAACGATTCAGTTTGAATTTTTAAAAGTTTCAGTCAGTTTTAGGGCAAAAACTTCTGATTTGATGTATATCGAGATAAATGTTATCAAATAAAAATATTTTGAGCTAAAAATTTATATTTGAGGTTTTTTTAATCAATTCTATCGTGTTACAAAATTTTGAGCAAAACCGTTAATGTTAAATTTCGGCCTCAAATTTCAGTTAGGGTTAGTAGTAAAAATCGATCCCACAATCAATGGTGGAAAATGATTTTTCTAGGTTGATCAAAGGAAGTCAATTTCCTCCCTTTAAAGGAAAATGATTTTCATTGGAAATGATTTTCTAAACTTTTTTTGTACCAAACACTAGAAAATTCGGAAAACATTTTCCAAAAAAATATTTTCTCCCCTACCAAACACACTCTTAAGTTAGAATAGTTAGGTTTGGATAAGTTATGATAAATTATAATATTTTTTAGGGAATTATGTTTTTAGAGTGGATGTTTTTTTTTTGGAGAATTGTGATAGATTGAAATAAGTTAGAATAATTAAAATAAGTTAGAAGAGTTAAAACCAACCTAACAAAAGAGGGAGATTCTACCATAGTTGAAAATATTTTCAACTATGGTAGTTGAAATATATAATTACCCTTAATTTTACTATTAAAAATTAAAATTAATATATATAGTCACCATAGGACTTGTTACAATATATTAAGTTATAATTTTTTACAAAATTAAATATTTTTAAGAAAATTCTACCATAATTAAATTTTTCCAACTGTTGTAGTTGAAAAGTGAAAATGTCATTAATTTTACCATAAAAAATTCAAAATCAATGTAAGTTAATCAAAGTAACTTGATATAACCATGTTTAGGAGGTATAAATATTTTTAACAAATATAATATATTTTCTATAAATGAATGGTATAAAATTTTCAACTGTGATAGAATTTTCAAACAAAACAACAGAGCAAAAAACAACAGAGAGGCTCGTGTTTTGCACTCGATGAAGGAAAGGAATGGGGAAAGGGCAAAGGAGCCAAATCAAACCTGTCACTACCTAAATCCTAGGCGTGTGTTCCCTATGTACTTGCAAATTTAAACAATTCTTCAATAAATTTAATAAATCAAAGTCAAGTTGATATTATTTTACATGAAATCAAATAAACAAATAAAAATGGAAAAGGCAAGGTAGGTCCTTCCAAGTCCAACCATATGGGATAAGCTTGAGTTTTTGATAAAAGTTACTCTACTCATCCTAAAAATATTATCTATTTGGGTTTTATTACTCCCTTCATTTCATATTAATTATTATTTTGAATTACATATAAGTTAAATTATAAAAAATCTAATTAATAATTTTCAACATATACAATATTTTATTATATAAAAGTACAATTACTAAATTCATAATAAAAATATTATTATAAAAATATAATTTTGTAATTTTTAAATAAATGTAATATAAGAAATTCTCAATTAAAAAGGACTTTAAAAATCGTATAATGCTTATAAAGCAACAATTAATATGAAATGAAATTTGATCCCTATTTTGTAAGGTCATGTTCTTTTATGCAGTTGGTAAGATGCAGAAATAGTGTGTGTGGTGAAATTGTAGAAAACGTAGTAAAATGTGGAATAGTATGGTAAAATTTATGAAAAGTGTGGACCGTGTAGTTGATGTAGCAGGTGAGGAGAGATAATGTAAAAAGTAGATGAGAAAAGTGAGCAGGAAAAAAAATTGAGGAAATATATTGGTAATGACTATGGTAAAGTTTGGTGAAGTGTGGAATAATATTGAGTAGTATGATAAGTGGCGATATCGCACCGCACTGTATCGTGTAAAAGAATAGGACCTAAATATTTTGACATTATATTAATTAAATAAATATAACATTATATTAATTAAATAAATATAAGTTTTCTCCAAAAGTTAGAAAAAAAATATATAAAAACCTAATATACAATTGGAATATTGGATGATAATATACCAATTTTTGGGATATTGGATTGTAATATACCGATCTTTACTATTGGACAATAATATATCTGACCTTTACACTCATGTGAGATTATAATACCAACAGTGCCTAAGTTTAGTGAAATAATCGGCCCTTGCACACTAACTCTGTTAATCCATCCGTTTTTCTCACTAACCCACATTTTAAAAAAATGATCCCAACACAAAGTAAGGGGCAGTGAATTGGCCCCCGTACCGACATGATACACAACCAATCAATGTCTTATAAGTTATAACGTAAGTTAGTGAGAAAAACGGAGAGATTAACGAGATTATTGGGTTGGGGCATGTTTTTTTCCCATATCAACACGAAAACCAAATCACCACCCCCTTAGTTACTGTTGGTATAATAATGTCATTTAGATATGAAAATTAGGGATATTATTTTCTAATAGTAAAAGTCGGTATATTACAATCCAATATCCCAAAGGTCGGTATATTATCATCCAAACATCTATACAATTTATTAAATTAATAATAAAATTGATTAGGTTTGATCAACCAAAAACGGGGACAAATTTTTTTGGGATGGTACAAAGAATAATTAATTTAATTGTGAGATGACCGCCCAAAAATGCAAAAAAGAACCGGGCGGGACCCACCAGGAAACAAGACTTCCCATTGGGCGCCCACAGTCCCAATCAAAACCGCCAAACCAGAAACCCGAAACCAGTCGCCGGTTTTCACTAATTTGGTTTTTTAAAAAAAATATTATTCCCGAAAACCAGGAGTTTACTTTGTAAGGGTCCCAGAAAACGTGGCGAATCGAGGGCAGTGGCAGCCCTGACAGGAGCACGTGGAAATCACGCGCTGGATTGATGGTACAAAATTGGACGGACTTGCATGGGATGCCTGAGGTTTAATCCCACGTGGAGATGCTACTGGGATCCCCCACTTTCCCAGCTATTGGTTCTTCTTCTCATACCCCCTCAGTCTTCCTTCCCCATGCACTGCCTCTGCATGCATGCATGCATCACCCTTTATTTTTTACGGTTTTGGATAAAATTAATATTCGATCCGTCCTATATCTAAAGTCTATCATAGATGTAAGAGTAATGTCTTTGTTGGATAGGAATGTGGCCATTTATATAAGATGGAGTATCATCATAAGATAGTTAAAGTCATGTTCTTTTATGCGGTTGGTATTTTGTGGAAATTGTACAATATGATTAATATGATAGGTGAGGAGAGAGGATGTGAAAAATGAAAAAAAAAATTAGAGGAAAGAGATGTTGGAAAAAATAAATTACTCTTTGATTTCTTCTCATTGAAAAGATGTGAAAGAAATCTTATTCATACATTAACGGTGAGCGTTAATACGCTAAGAGGAAGACTCCTAGTAAAACTCATTCAAAAACTTAGATTCTTATTATAATTAGAAAAAGGACTCCCAGCGTAAACACAAAAGAACTCATAATACGATAAAAAGAAGACTCCTAGTAAAACACATTCAAAGACTTAAATTCCTATTACAATTAGAAAAAGACTCCTAGCATATAAACACAAAAAGACTCTAATAAAAAATAAAGAAAAAAGGTGAGGAGATAGAAAAGTGAAAAATATATTTGTAATGATTGTGGTAGAGTATGATATGGTATGATAAAGTGTGGAAGAATATGGAGTGGTATGATTAGTTGTAACACGATACTGCATCATATAAAAGAACAGAGCCTAAGTGATAATTATCGCATATTTTATGATCCTTATTAATAGTGTGTTTGATGGTTTTCTAGGAAGGACATTCCCTATGCCCATTTGCAAAAGTATTGTTTGCTGAGTTTATGAGCGGAAAATAATGGGGCACACTGAAACACTCCCATCCGTGAGATATTAATCAAAGAGGAATAATTTGACAATTTGAAAAGTTGACTAACTTGCCTGAAAAGGTTTTCGAACTAAATGCCCACTAAGATCCAAGTATTCATGAAAACAAAATATTTTTCGTTGGTTGAAATTGCAGGATTAACAAGTCACACTTATCAGAAACAATTTAATATCAGCTTGTTGAACGACTTCGCTAGTGATCATGGGCGGACCTGGGGCACTGCCGACGGTGCCCAAAAAAATAAAATAATTTAGTATAATTTGGAATAAAAATTATGAAATATATGTTTATTATATAAAATAACAGTGTATTGATCACCCCTAATCAAAAGGTCAAGATATAGTGATCAAATAAAAAATGTAATAATTAATATATTACGAAAATAGTAGAGTGATTAATATGTAAATATCCGATAAGGATAAGTAGAAATCTTGTACTGTAATGGAGTGTGGAATTTCAATTTGTCTGAATTAATATCCACTTGGTTTACCATTTTGTACGTCTCTGTCCTTCGGGTAGAAATAAATCTAGCTGGAGTTGTGCATATCTTCATGTTTACACGTACTAGAATACTAGAATGTACAAACAATATGAAGTATTTAAGGTTGGTTTGCTCCATCTACATTAAATTCCCTATGGGTAGTATGAGATACCTAGGGTGGAGATAAACTTAGCATTGGATAAGACTGTACATATAAATGTTTTGATTCAAATAATTTTTTACATGTTTTCTTTTCACAAATTGTATTATATATTGTATTTTTTTTTTATTATAATTATCTCTATATTTATTGTTGGATTGAAAATTTGAAATTAGATTTATGGATATATTTAATTAACTAATTTTACAATTGATTACATGTTATGGGGTTATTTTTAGATATATCTTGGACTAATTAATAAGGTAGTCTCTCTCACACATTTTCAAAAATAAAGAAAAAAATATGTGTTAAGAATAAAGAAAAAAAAAATTAGGAGAGCTATAGTTATTAGTCTAAGTACCTTATTGGATATATCAACATTTATCCTTTATATTCAAGCTGATATATACGTGCGCGCACGCGCGTGCCCACATGCATATATGTACACACATAGTATCATTCAAAGCTTAGAAGTTAGAATAGATTAAACTCCATTGATCCATATAACAACAAAATAGCACAATATGTCAATATGAACATCAAAACAACGAGTAAATAAAATATTGCAAAAATCACATTTATCACTCGCTCGAAGTCCTCCTTAGATAAAATGTGGTAATAGTATGGTATGATTAAATCGTGGATAGTGTGATATGATGTGGTATAGTATGATAAATTTTGTGGTAAGAATGATTGATGTGATAGGTGAGAAAAGAGAAAATATGTTTACCATGGTAATATTTGATGGTTTGTAATTACTGTGCTAAATTATTATGGTAAAATTTCAACTTGTGCAATGATAAGTAGATTGAGTTTGAGTGAGCAACACATGTATTCCATAATGCATGTAACCTAGATGGAGCAATGCAAAACATGGATGAACTAGTGAAGAGCGTGGGGTCCACGAACCAATGAAGGAGCGTGAGCTATTTAGGTAGGGTTCACAATTTTCTCAGGTCATGTTGCACATATTTAAAACGCTGTCACATTTTGATATTAGATGCGCAGATATAAACAAATCTAAGAATTAGTCATCCGTCACCCCTAACATGACAGATTAATAGGGTTGACACACTTTATCACAAGGTTCATCTCCCCCTTCCACTTTTCTGTTCACTAAAATATAAAACACTTTCCTGTTCATTTAAATAACACCCAACAATTCAAAAATACCACCTTCAATTCCTCCTTCCCTGCTTACGCATCAACTTTACCAGTTTTTGGGAAACAGCTGCGGCCTCTGAACCACAAAACCCAGCAATTATATTATAATTAATCAATCAACAAACACCCTATGTATATATATATACACACCCTTTCTCTCCTACATATTCATACTTGTGTTCAAACTGGATCTGCAATTCAACGACGACAACAACAAACTCACGGGAAAAACACGTACGTTTAACTGAGAATGCGGATGAGCTGCAATGGATGCCGGGTGCTGCGAAAGGGATGCAGCGAAAACTGTAGCATACGGCCGTGTCTTCAATGGCTGAAGTCGCCGGAGTCGCAGGCGCACGCTACGGTGTTTCTGGCAAAGTTCTACGGCCGCGCTGGGCTCATGAACCTCATCAACTCCGGCCCCGATCACCTTCGACCTGGTTAGTATATATCTTTATTAATACATAGCATAGATTATAGGTATCTAGAAATATATTATCTTCGTTCTAAAATATCTGTCCATGTCATTTGGTTGAATTTTAAAAGCTTATTCATAATGATTTACAATATAAAGTTACTGTCATTATCTTCTTATTAACTCATTGTAATTCATGAGTAATCAACAATCAAAACCCAGTTGGACAAATATTTTTTTTGCTTATTGATATATATATCCAAACGAAAATGATAAACATCTTGGCTCAATATGGTTCTTAACCATCTTGCATTTTTTCTAAATCACTAATAAAATTAAATGTAAATGTATTTAAATCATTCTAAAAGTATATTTCATTATTTTCAGGGTTATTACGACTTAAAAATAATTTAAAAATAATTATTTATTTATATTTATTTCATTAATACAAAATTATGTATAAAATGTGTGTAACTACTATGATTGATAAAATTAGGGTATTATTATATTTTTTGACCTAACTAATAAGTATTATATCATTATAATTGATAAATATATATAATTATTAAATAAATTATTAATAAAAATTATAAAAATGTGAAATATGAAAAATATAAGACTGTTAAGAATGTGACGTTACTTTAATTTCTCTCAATACATTTTAAGATTACGTTGCTAAACATGCATTAATCGTTTGTGTTAATTTACAGCAATCTTCAAGTCACTCTTATACGAGGCATGCGGTCGGATCGTCAACCCGATATACGGGTCGGTCGGGCTGCTGTGGTCGGGCCAGTGGCAGCTCTGTCAGAACGCCGTCGAGGCCGTACTCAAGGGCAACCCCATCACCCCCCTCGCCGCCTCGGAAACCGCCGCCGCCACGTCAGCCACGGGGTACGACATCCGCCACGTCACCAAGGACGACCACCGGAGCTCCAGCTCCGATCGGGTCAAGCCCATCAGGAACCGGTTCAAGCGGGCCGGAAAACCCAACCACAAGGCGGCGGTGATGATGGCGGCGGTGAACGAGTTGACTCGGTCGAGCACGAGTCACGATGACTCGACGGTGAGCCACCCGGACCACGAGGTGGCGTCGGCGGTGGAGGCGGCAGTGGCGGCGGAGGGTGACGTGGAGGAGAGAGGGAATGACGACGGTGAAGGAGATGGGGAGTTGGAGTTGGAGCTCACGCTTGGGTTCGGATTATAGATAGTTTTTCTTTTTCTTTTCCTTTTTTTTTGAGAGGGGAAAAAACGGTGGAAAATGTTTTTTTTGGTTTTGGTTTGTTTTTTTCTTTTTTAAATTTAATAGAAGAAAAACAGTTTTGGGTGTACAAATTTAGGATGATTATTACATAGTCGTAACTCGTACATTAGGAAGGGGCATAATCGGGCACCTGTTGTCAGTCACGAATGAAAAATTATGACTTTAACTACTACTATTTGATCTCTTGTCATTTTTAATTAGCTGATTAATTATTTTCTCTACCTCATATATAAAGTTACTATTTTAAATTGAATAGTTATAACTTCTTTTTAAGTCATATCATCCTTCCTCCAACCATAGCCTATCACCTAGGTCATATGGTTAAAGGCGTGTTAGGGAATGGACAACCTTATTCCCTGCTCTAAGTATATGATGTCAAGAAATAATCGAAAATAAAACAGTTAATTTGAAGATTTCAATAATGATCAAACCCATGGTGCTACTTCGATTAAACTTGTTGCGACGCTTCTGAATTAAAGATAAGCAGTCTCCTTCCGCCATAAGGGCTCTAAAACCCGTATCCCACGCAATTTGCATACCGAAGAGATATGCTTGGGCCTCTTCAAGCTCCACCGATGAGAAGCCTTGTTTTTATCTTGACCCTACTGCTACTACATCTCCTTCCAGGTCTCTAATGCTAAAACCCCAGCCAGTTCCCCACTCACCTAATTTGGTTGCATCAAAGTTAAGCTTCCAAACACCACTAGGGGGCAGGCTCCAGGTTTTGGGGTGATGAAGGGGAGGGAGGGATTGATACTCCATGATTACCTCATGTACTAATCTCTAAGAAGCCACAACGTAAGAGGGTGTACCTTTGACAATATGTTTATTCCTTGCATTCTAACACTGCCACGCCACTGCTAGAAATACCTCCTGACCTGCATCATCAAGCTTCTCCAATGCATTGTGAAAATAATCCATGGTTGAAAGGAATGGGGAGGACCAGAGAGCTTCGTCAATCCCACTGAGTTCCCAGATAGTCGTAGAAGGGGGCAATGAAAGATGCAGTGCACATTCGACTCCCATTGATATCCACACACAGTACATCTCCCATCAACTGACTTAATTCTCTGACTTATTGCGTTCGTTGAAGGAAGAATACCTTTGCACAATCTCCATCCAAACATCTTGATTCGAGGAGGCGCGTGGAGACTCTAAAGCTTTTTTCAGAAGCAACGATTGACTCTGGAGCTAGAGCTAGGTTTGTGGGCAAGTTTTGCAATTTGTAGGACTTATACCCTAACTTCACGGTATATTCACCATTCTTGGTGTCATGCCAAGCCATTCGATCTTCCGGCCAACAAAGTGGCGGAGAGGCGATACCTTCTACATCACTTGGGATAAACAGCTACTCGAGAAGTTGAGTATTCCAAGTGCCATTATCGACGTCAATAATCTCGCAGACCCGAGTAATTGAGTGTTGACTGGAGGGCGGGGTGAGGACTTTAAGTGTCGGTTCTCTATTAATCCACTTGTCATACCATATGTCAATCTGATTTCCATTGCCTACTTTGCACTGGGTCTCGGGCTTCTAGCATGCTATGCTAGGTGTAACTTGGCCTATGTCCGAGCCTTGCTGTCAACATATTTCCGTCTGGGTAGTACCTTGCGGGAAGGAGTTGTGCTGCTAGGGAGTTTGGCTTTGACCATAGTCTCTATATTTGCTTAGCTAGCAGAGTCGTGTTGAAATATTCGAGATTCTTGAACCCCACTCCTCCCATCTCTTTGTTTGTGCAGAGGTGCTCCATGCTCAGCCAGCGCATCTTCCTCGCTTCTTGTTTCAATCCCCACCAATATCTCCTGACTAAACGAGGTACGTCATTACATAGAGATGTCGGGAGCCTGAAAATACTCATGGTGTAAACCGGAAATGATCGTGTAACTGCTAGGGATGGCAATTGGGCGGGGAAAAATCTCCGCCCCCGATGGGGATGGGGCAAGGTTTTAAATCCCTGCACAGGGATTGGGCGGGCATGGGGGCGAAATTTTCCCCGTCCCCGTCTCCGCTTACCCGCTTGGGGAAATTATCCTTTAAAATATATAAATATCCTTCATATATTAACATTATATATATAATACTATAGGCAAATTTGTAACGGAAGTGTTGACTTAAGGGTTCTTATTATTGAACTTTTATTATATTGTTAATTTTTTCCCTTGATTGTGTTCAATAATGCTTGTTGGACTTTGTATAAATTTGTATTGTTAAATCCCATTTGACGAAGAAATGTATCTTTGTATAAAGTTATAATGTCGAACATCATTTAATTAGGTTGCGCATATTTTTTTAATTTATATAACAATGTTGAAATAATTATTCGTATACCCGTTGGGGCCCTGCTGGAGATGGGGATGGGTACAAATTTTCTCCCTGCAACGGGTAATGGGGCGGGGATGGGCGCGAGCGGGGATGGGGAATACGCCCCCCGTCCCCAACCCGCCATGTTGCCATCCATAGTAACTGCCTTGATGATGACTTCACGGCCTGCTCAAGACAAAAACCGATCTCCCCATTGATTAAAGCATTTTGCCACCATGTCTTTAATGCAGAGTAGTCTTATATTTTGATTTTCCAACATGGGTAGGGAGGCCCATGTATTTGTTATGTGATAACACTTTCCGAATTTTCAGTATGTTGGTAATGGCTTGCCGACATTCAGGGGGAGCACAGTTATGGAAGACAACACTTGTTTTCGCGTAGTTCACTTGCTGACCCGAAGCATTCTCATAAAGATGGAGCAACTTCTTAATTTCTCACGCTTGGTTTTCGGTAGCCCTATAGAGCATAATTGTGTCGCCTGCAAAGAGTAAGCGGGAAATAGTAGGAGCATTGCGGCACACCTGAGTTCCCTACAGCAGGCCTGTACTGACAGCATTATTGAACAACATCGTGAGACCTTTCGTTACACTAATGAAAAGGAAGGGGGAGAGGGGGTCACATTGGCTTAAGCCTTTCGAGAGGGTTAAGAAGCCCGAGGTTCCCCATTGATGGGGAAGGAGAGGGTCAAAGACTCTACGAACCTCATAACCGTGTGTATCCATGAATCGTAGAAACCCAACTTGCTTAAAGTTCCTTGCAAGAGTTTCCACTCCACTCTGTCGGATGCTTTTTACATATCCAACTTAATAGACATAGGCCCATTAGTGCCATTTGTAGCAGCGAATATGGTGAAAGAGTTCGTATGCCACCAAAATATTGTCACTTATTGTAACACCCCAGATTTTTTTTAAGAATATTATTTTTAAGTTATGTTATTATGTGTAATTTGTTTATATACTTTATGTTGTTACTCTTGGATTATGTTACAATTTGTGAATTACGTATATGTTTTTAAGTTAAAAAAAATGCTTTGGTTATGTGTGACTCTATGTTAGCATTAGTGTTAGTATTAGTATTAATATTAGTTTAGTATGATGGGAAAAAGGAAAAGGAAAGGAGAAAAGAAAAAATAAAGAGCAATTAGGGGAGGGGGTATTATCGGTATCACGTTATTCACACACACACTCTTTAGAGAGAGAAAAAGAAGAAGAAGAAGAAGAAGAAGAAGAAGAAGAAGAAGAAGAAGAAGAATAGGGGGATTAGGGCTTGGATTCTTCAATTAGGTGAGTAATTCTTGTTTCTCTTTGATTGAAAATTTGTAGTGGGAGATTAGTTTTTCTGTTCAAGTTAAAATTAAAGATTGAATTCATGAATTTGAGTTGTTTTTAGGGTTTAAAAGAGTAGAGAACTTTAATTTGATCGAACACTAAGAAACCCACCCCTAAATTTCATGTTTTAGATTGTTTGATTATGTGGGTTGAATGAATTTGTTGGATATGATGTGAATCTGAGTTTGCATGTACTAGATAGTGATTGATTCTTTAATTTCAGGGTTTAGAGAACAAAAGTTATGGATGAATATTGTTAGAAAAATCCGTATGAACAGTAACTGAGCTACTGTTTGATTTTTCGTGAATTATTGGCACATCAAATAGATCGAAATTTTTAATGTAGGTTAGACATGCTATCAGACAGCTTGTGTAAAATTTTGTGAATTTTGGAGTTGTATTCTGTGAGATATGAATTTTAGAGTGAAACTTCCCTATTTTTCAGTTCAAATTTGATGAAATTTTGTGATTTGTCGTGAATTATATGTTTTGATTTCATGTCTCTAAATTTTACTGTATATTCTAGATAGTATATAATATGTGTGTTTAAGATTTCAAGAATTTAGGATGTTTATTTTAAGAGTTATGGAGTTTTGAATATATATGCTTAATTGGGGTAAATTGGGTATGTTTGTATGCGAAGTGGAGTTATCAATTGTGAACATAATATGTATTATGCCTTGAAATTAATAGGTATCTCAAGTATTATGATGAAAAATTTACTCATATGCCTTGGTGGATGTTTATCTTATTGACTATTATGATTTACTTACCTTCAAGAGAAGGAATAGTTTGAGATTGTTCTTGTTAATGGTGTTGTAAACACATATTTCGCGTCTAAAATAAACAAAGACAGAAAATTGAGAAACAAATTAATTTATATTAATATTTGAATGTATGTAGTTATAATCTCTGTATTAAATACAACAAAGTAGTCCTCTGATTCGATCTCCTGAAATTTGGGTGAGTCGAGAGCGCGGACGCTTGATCTCAATCTCGAATGCAGGTCTAGTTGAAGAACTCTATAGCAGGTCTTGAGCATTGATCTCCTTAGTGCTTAGTAGCTAGAGGCTGCTCGAAGGTTGACCGTTTGCAAGTTGACTGTTGGTTGTAGTTATTCAAGTTCTTGGATGCGAGGGCTTGAGTGCTTATAGTCTCGATCGATGAACCAGATGAAGAAGATGACTGCAGTCTTTGATGTGAAGAACATAAGTTGTTGAACTAGCAGGCGTTGATCCTTGGCGCTTGATAGCTGGAGGTTGCTTGTAGTTCAACCTTCTGAAGACTTTGCAGGTCTTGCTGAAGAACTCTGTAGCAGTCCTTTATCTTGACGCGGTAGAGGCTTGTAGCTTTTGCAGACCTTGATCCTTGGCGCTTGGTAGCTGGCAGTTTGATCTTCTGGAGCTTCTGGATGCTGACTATTGAATCTCCGGGGGAGTTCAAAATGAAGGGGGAGGACCCCTATTTATAGGCTCTGGAGGCCTAGCCACTAAGGTTTGAGTTGGGCTTTGGACTTGGGCCCAAATTAATTAATTATTCCTTTTGCTTTAAATAAAGAAATAATTAATATTTTATGCATCATCTTTAACACATGTCATGATTTTATTGGCCAGGATGCATTTCCATTTAAAATTCAATTAAATGGACGGTCGTAATTAATTTAACACGAGATGAATAATAATTGGCTGAATAAATTTAATTTATTTTCCCCGTGTCATTTTTTAATTGGTCGACAAATTTTTGCCTCCTACAGGTGTAATTAAACTAAGTTTGGGGAATGAGATTTGTGTCTTGCTTTGGGCTATTACTTATGTATCGTTCTAGGACTATGGTCATAGTAGTAGTGTTTTTGTGTCGGGTCGCCTGGTAGGTACCTTGAGTGGGCACTGTCCGGTCCACCAGGATGTGATTTTCGACATGTTTGTTTTGGATCTAAATGAGTCCCTAGTTGGTACCTTAAGTGGGCTTTGCCCGGTCCGCTAGGATGTGAATGTGACTCCATAATTTGTGAATTGAGGATATTTGCGTTCTAGAACGATGGGTCCCTGGTAGGTACCTTAAGCGGGCATTGTCCGGTCCACCAGGATGTGTTTGTGACCCTTGTGATATATAAGTGCTAGTCCATTGAGTGAGTTATAAGTTGAGTTCCTCCCTACAACAAGTTACTTTAATTGATTGAGAAAATTGTGTTATGTTGTGATTGGTGTTAAGCTTTCCGAAACTGGAAGATTATGATTATGTATGACTTTGATTATGAAATGTGATGTGACTTTGATAAGAATGTGTAGTTTATATAAATTATGTGATATGTATGTATGAGTTATGGTTATGTTCGAGTTATTGGTCTAGCTTAGTAGGCTTTACTTCCTTTTGGATTCGAGTGAGTACTGTGAGCGCAAGGGACATGGTTGGTATAGGACAACCATGGATAGTTTAATGAATAAACTAACAGTAGAGTTGTTTGGGGACTTTAGTGAGAACTAGAGCTCCTACATCGTACATGGTATGGGACATGTATGGCTGAGTTAGTCTTGTTGCTCGTCGTATAACCCTTGTGATATTTCGTATGTGTATGTTTTGAATCTTTTAGAAAATGATTAATTGAGTTATATGAGCTTAAGGTGATTCTTTGGTATATGTTCCTTTGTCACTTCCCTATGTTTATTGCATTTTAGAAAGTAATAATATGTATATAATAATGTGTTTATGTGCTAACCTGTTAATGTGCAAAGTGTAACAACGGGGGAGATAAGGATTATTCGCTGGGCCCGGGGAGCTCATGACCTCACCTTTTTTCAGGTTTTGAAAGCGGAAAGGAGGGAAGGTACTCTAGCGACTAGCTCTTGTGGTCTTTCGGAGTAATGGATAGGAAGGAGACTTGAAGTTATATGTTTGATATCGAATATGTCGTTAAGTATAATATGGATGTGTTTTGTGTGTAAACTTTGTTGAATGTAAGCATGTAATGTATGTTTTAGATTGACTCCTTCGACCTTAGTTTAAATTTTGTTATGGAGAAAAGCTTCCGCTGCTCTACGATTTTTGGGAATAGTTATGGTTTGGAGTTTAGGTAGCCTTGTGGGTGTCCAAGGAAGACCCCACGGCAGTGACGTCCCTTGCACCCTAGGTTTGGGCATTATACTTATAAGTTGATCCTTGACAAATCCACTCCGCGTCTCGAAGATAATATCAGGTAAAAGGGCTTTTAGGCGGTATGCAACGGTTTTAGTTACGATCTTGACTAGCACATTTGCGAGGCTTATAGGACGAAAGTCACGAACAATGTTCGGGTGTTTGATTTTCAGGATCAAAACCACATGAGTATGGTTTATGTTATCTGGGAAAGGTCCTCCCGTGAGGATATCATTCACCGTGTTTGCGACATTGGGCCCTATATAATGTGCCAAAACCTCTGGTAGAAGTAAGGATTGAGCCCATCTAGGCTTGGGCTCTTCCCGGGGTGCATTTGAAAAACAGATGCCTTGACTTCCTCATGAGTGTAAGGTGCATTAAGGAACCCATTCATGTCCTCCGTGACTCTGTTTGGCACATACTGCAAAACTTCATCCATCCGAAGGTCATAGTGCCCCATAAACAGTTTCTCAATATCATTAGGGGTAGTATAAACTATGTCATCCGAATCACAGAGTTGAGATATAGTATTCACCTTTTTCCTCGCTAAGGCCTTTTGTTAGGAAAGTGTCCTAAAATCACCCAATCTCTTGATCTCACAATTATTTGTTTCCCTAATTGTATTAGGATATTATTTAGGTTTCCTGATTATGTTAGGTTTCCTAATTGTGTTAGATTCTAAATCTAATTGGAGTGGGAGTCAAGTTAGATTTATAGGGAGTTTTTCCTATAAATAGAGGGTTTTATTCACCTATATACACACACAAAATTGAGAGCATTCTTCACCTCTATCCATCCTTAGGTTGTGAGAGTATATTTTAGAGAGTTATTATTTTGCCTTCACATTGTGCTATTAACCGTTTGAGATATTGTCGTCGATCTCGTTGTGTTATATAGCCGTTTGGAATCTTTCTTGTAATCTCTCCCCTTATACTAGTGGATTATTGTTCCGTTGCCGTCCGTGGTTTTTTCCCGCTTTGGGTTTCTACGTGTATCTTGTGTCACTATACTCTCTATTTTAATTACTGATCTTGTTATATTTCTTCTCAATTTATACATCCTGATAATTCTCTATTCCGCTGCAAATACTAAGCATTTTATTTTACCTCGATCCTAGCAAGTGGTATCAGAGCGAGGTTTAATCTTTTTTCTGCCTAGTTCAGGATGTCTGCTGTTAAGTTTGATATTGAGAAGTTCGACGGCGTGATCAGTTTCAGTATCTGGAGAGTTCAAAAATATCTTGATGAATTTAACTCCATTATTATTGATCTGGTAAATTTGGTGGTTACTATTGAAGATGCAGATCTTATACCGTAGTCCCGCGGGACTATGGATCCCCTCTCTACTCCCATTATCTACCGGGAATGGATGATCAATTATTCGATGGAACTTTTACGCACACGCATGATAATGGGATAATTGTTCAACAAAAGAGGGTTGGTGTGTTGTTGATGTGCAAGTCACAAGATCAATTCTCACTGAGACCATTTTTTCCCTCTTTCTTTTATATGTTTTATTTTTATTTACTTAAATCTCTTTCTTTCTCCTTTTTTTTTTGTTTGTTTTCTTGTAATTGCTATAATGAAAAACTTTTTTATCTTTAACTTTTTTTTATGTTTCAAATTATTAATTTAGTTATTTTTTCATATTTTTTGTTTGTATCAATCTATCAAAAATATTATGTTATTTTATTATTTACTTGTTAAATGTTATCTATCTTGTTATGTTTACTTCTTTTTTTTTATAAATATGGAATTATATTTATCTTTAGACATCTTTACAAGCTTTTTGAATCTAAAAAATGAATCTATGTTGGTGTCCAATGGAGTGTTTGCTGGTGTGCAAATGAGTGTGGTATGCAAATGAATTTGTGTAGGTGTGCAATGAGTATATGTTAGTGTACGATTGAGTATATAATAGTGTGTGAAAAAAAATAATGATAGTGTGCAAATGAGTTTATGCAAGTGTGTAAATGTGTCTGTATTAATGTGCAAAGGAGTCTATTTTAGTGTATAAATGATTCTATGTTAATGCGCAATGAGTCTATGTTAGTGTCATAGTGTGTCAATGAGTACATGTTAGTGTGTAAATGAGTCTATGCTAGTGTGCATGCAAAAAAAAAAAAGAAAAAAAAAAGTCTATACTAGTGTGTAAATGAATTTGCCTTAGTGTGCAAATGTGTTTATGTTAGTGTGCTAATGTGTAAATGAGTCTGTGTTAGTGTGATAATAAATCTATGATTGTGTTCAAAAGTCTGTACTAGTATCCAAATGAGTTTGTGCTAGTGTGTAAATATATATAATAAATTATTAAAATATAAAAAATAATATTTTTTAGACAATACAAATGAGAATTTAAACCTAAATTTGAACTAATTACAATATATTAAAATCTTAAAAGAGAAAAATATCATAATAGACATCAAAAAGTGGGTGCATAACAAACTCACTAAAAAAATAAATTTAAGAAAAACTTTAAAAAAGAAGAATAAAAAATGAATCTGAAAAAAATCATAAAACCTTGTACAAAATTATTTGACAAGCAAATTTGAACCCGTGACCACTTGATCACGTCTTCTGAGACCTAACCATTGAGCCATGCTATTGATTACGATTGCATTCCACGCTATCTTTACTTATTCTCAATTGCGCCATAGCGGGAGTAGGGAAATGTTGCATACTCCTGCGGGAGTATCTTATAATTTTCGTTGAAGATGAGGATAAGGCTATTTTGTTGGTTGTCTCTTTGCCCCATTCATACAAGCACTTTAAAGAGGTCATGTTATATGAAACCCTGTCTTTTGAGGATCTCAAATCTAATTTGATGTTTAAGAAAAAATTTGATCTTCAAGTGCGTTATGATAAAGCTGAAGGCTTGATTGTTAGAGGTGAAACTACTAATAATGGGGGTCCTAGTAAAAAAGCCAGATCGAAGTTTAAAGAGCGTTCCAACTATACTTGTTCTAAAACCTCCAGGCAAGGCGGTCTTTATGTTCTACAGGGTTCTAATACTACATGTTCTACAGTCGTTTCTACAACCTCATCTCTTACTAAGTTCAAGGATGACTTGAATTCAGTTGATGCTCATCACATCTGATCGCCCTTCGGGGCTCTATGACGGTACCGGAGATTTTAGTCTAAAGTGGAGATTGTTAGGAAAGTGTCATAAAATCACCCAATCTCTTGATCTCACAGTTATTTGTTTCCTAATTGTACTAAGATATTATTTAGGTTTCCTTATTATGTTAGGTTTCCTAATTGCATTAGATTCTAAATCTAATTGTAGTGGGAGTCAAGTTAGGTTTATAGGGAGTTTTTCCTATAAACAGAGGGTTTTATTCACCTATATACACACACAAAATTGAGAGCATTCTTCACCTCTACCCATCCCTAGGTTGTGAGAGTATATTTTAGAGAGTTATTATTTTGCCTTCAGATTATTCCCGTTGTGCTATTAACCTTTTGAAATCTTGCCGTCGATCTCATTGTGTTATGTAGTCGTTTGGGATCTCTCTTGTAATCTCTCCCCTTATACTAGTGGATTATTACTCCGTTGCCGTCCGTGGTTTTTTACCGCTTTGGGTTTCCACGCATATCTTGTGTCACTATACTCTCTATTTTAATTATTGATCTTGTTATATTTCTTCTCAAGTTATACATCCTGATAATTCTCTCTTCCACTGCAAATACTAAGCCTTTTATTTTACCTCGATCCTAACACCTTTCTATGGAACCACTTAGTGTTTTTGTCCCCAAATGCAAGGTAATCTTTATTCACCCTCTTCCACCACATGATTTCTTCTTTTTTCCTCAAGTCTTTAACTTGTCAAGGATGGGTTGTCGCTTCTGTCTATTCTTTGTTGTATTAATCTTCTGTTGCATCTCCTTTATGACTCTTTGTACATTGCCGAAGGTGGTCCCAACCCAACTATGAAGGGCATCTTTACAGTGTTCCAGCTTTGTCATGCATGTTCGGCAGGATACATCGGCTGACATCGTACAGGAATTGTAATTTTTCATCAAAAGATTAATGTACGAATATTTATATAAATTATAAATAAAGTTTAATATGAAATGGATTTTTCTTAAAACACGTTTTTTAGACTTGTAGTGTATTTTAAATATGAAATGGATGGAATATATAAAAAGTTTAATCCAAAAGAAATTGTGATTGTTTCACCAAAAGTTTTATCGGAAGAAAATGATATATAATTGAATTGTATAGGTATACTGTATGAGTATTTATATAAATTATTGGGAAATTGGATATAAATAATCAGAAATTTGAGTTATAGTAGACTAAATAATCTGAACTTTAGATTTGGTTCTAAATAATATGAATTTTGGTCCCCTTAGATTCTAATAGCACGCCACCGAGCGGCGACGGGATGACGTGGCAGCGGAGGCACGTGCCTGGGCTTTTTAGTTGTGTCGCGTGACTCGTGTCAGCTTACTATTGTCATCCCGTCGCCGAGTTAAGTTCAACTTAACTCGGTGTACTACTAGAATTCAAGGGAGCCAAAGTTCATAATATTTAGAACCAAATCTAAAATTCAAATTATTTAGTCTACTATAGCCCAAAGTTCAGATTATTTAAATCCAATTTCCCTAAATTATAAATAATATTCATTATTTTTCAAATTTGTAAAAGCATATATGATAATCTGAAATATGTCTAACATTTTTTTAAAAAATAATTAGCGGTCATTAAACCAATATTATTCAACCAATATGAATTTGTATTCATCGGGATGACCGATGCATGCGAGTCTCTGTAACTAATATTTGGTCTTTAGCATATTACTAGTATTAAATCCGTGCTATGCACAGACATATTAAAACAAAGAATTTTAATGTTAAAAAGATAAACATATAATAAATATTTCGGCTCTCAATATTGAAACAAAAAGTTTAACACAACCATAATGAAACATAAATGACGACACAAATAATAAAGGGAAAATGCATACATAATATAGTCCAATAAAAATGTTTGACATCATCATCATAAGACATTCAATGGGAAATTTTTAAAAGCCAAGTAATACATAATATAGTCAAACCTGCAATTTAGAGTTATCATTTATAGAGTGATACAATTGTACGAAAAAAATTGTACATATTGAATTTGAAGTGTGGAAGAGGTTTACCCTTTGTACCGGTATGTGTTACGCATGTGAATTAATTCTTCCTCCCAGTCTTTAGAACATGAGACGATAAGACGAAATGGACTGTTTATGACATCAATTCGAACCCGTCCATCAGCACCTGGAGGCTCCACTATGAACCACCATGGCTTGTTGTCATCTGTTGTAGGAGATCTATATAGCCCGCCATGGTTAAAGCAGCTTCTGGCTATATGAAAGAACAACAGAGAAATTAGCAAATAAATAATTGACAACAAATGGCGTGAAATTGAAATATACAAATTGACGTGCTAACATGTGTTGCATAGGCGTCTAGCTCTTATATGTTACTATGTAAAAGTATTTGTGCGCCTTCGTGAAAAACAGGAAAAGATTTTATGTCACTACAATTTCGCAAGGTAACAATGAAGATAAATCTTCAGAAGAAAGATATTGCGGAGATTATACACTTTCAAACTTTTTAAATTATCGAGAATGCTAAATTGTAATCTTCTCATATTTTTTACCAAGTAAATCCAATGTATCAAGCAAAATTTTATGAAAAAAATTGTAACATGCAAATACATGCTAAAATATATTGATAGTACTTTTCGAAAACTAATCTACTTGTATTTGCAGGTTTGCCAAGAATTCAATGGTAGCTTCAAATGTTAATAGTTGACAGATTGGAAGAGAATGAAAGATGGTTCGATGTTTATATATTAGGTCGGGAGGTAGCTAGACTCCTAATTAGATTTGGGTGAGAGGTAGAGTCCTAATTAGATTCGGGTAAGAGGTAAAGTCCTAATTAGATTTGGGTTGGAGTTAGACTCCTAATTGGGTTGGGAAGTAGATTTCTAATTAGATAAGGTAGACTCTTGATTTGATTAGACTTCTTGTTTATTATTTTTTAAAATCGAGTTTGTTTATTATTATTTCATGGGCGGGAATTTTTTTACTGTATTTTTAAATCAATTTTTTTCTTTAATATGATTGGCCAATAACCCCTACAATCACTTATGTTGAGTATTTCAAATTTCGAATATATTACTTTTATATTATTATAGATTAGTAGTGGTGTTGCTCTTCTCCATATCGTTGGCTGCATTACTGGCTCATTTAACATAATCAAATGTTGATATTTGGCAATCATTCAAGGGGAACATTTACCAAGTTTCCTCTGTCCTTTTAGCTCGAGCATTGAAGGAAAACAACTCAATCATATGCTCGCAAAAATTCAAACTTAATGCAAAACTTCATTTGCATACAGTTACCACTCTCAAATCACTTCAATTCAATTTCAATAAACAGATTCTAATTATCCTTCAAACAAAGATTAAACAAGCTGTAGATAAAATAATATCGAGGGGGGACTAATGGGTGGGCGACAAAGGACAACTTACAGGGGTCCCAGCGGAAAGGGCAAACACCAAACTGAACAATGAAGAATTTCTCGGTGGAGTCCGTGACTTTAAGGTGACGGACATTGTAGCCATCAAATTCAAAGGCTTCTCGCCACGAGGAGCTCGTAACGCCGGTCACTTTGAGGCTGATGGCGACAAAATCGGTTGCTCTGACATGTCGGCGAGCTAGGTCAGCTAGGGTTTTTGCGAAGTTGGACTTGGTGATATTTTTCAAAGAGAAGCTATATCTTCACTTCCCCACTAGAATTACCTCCTTCTTCATCACCCTACTTGCCAATTTTAAACTCCTCCTATTCCCCTTAAATCCGGGCCTTCTATCTTCCTCCCCTCCCTAAAGTCCTAAATTTTATGGGAGCACTCATTGTCAAACCATGGTTACAACTTTAATAATCCATGATTTACTTGATTAATCTATGATAATTTTTTGGCGTAAAATTTCTAAAATAGCTCAAGATTTTTTTTTTTAAAAAAGTCATGCTACGTCAACCATGGTGGTCCCCAGATATTTTATAAATTGGGACCTTATTGTCCTCCTAATCCTTCAATTTGCTTATTAGGCCATTCAAATAAAAGAAGGCGGAAAGTATTGACCCATTAATTTGTGTCGTATAAAAGCCCACAAAGTATTGGCCCATTAATTGTGGAACAAACGTGTGGGGGCGTGGGACAAGCGTATGATGCATCAAACATTATTCAAGAAGAAAAATGACAATTAAAAAAAATTTAAAACATAGAAAAAAAGCAGGACAGAGAAATAGTAGAGTGAGAAAAGCCTTTCGCATTTTCTGCTCTCAACTTCGAACATGGAAATTTGAGTATTCTTCTCAATTTGGATTCATAAAGCCTAATTCCTCACTCCCTTTGGTAATTTCTCTATCTTTGTCTTGTTCCGCATTTGAATCGTTAAACCCTAGTTTTCTATGTACTTGCTTCAATTTTGTGTTGCATTTCGATGGTTAACCCTAGAAGTGTTCTTCCTGCTTTCTTGAATTCATGTTCGTCATTTCAACTGCTTTCTTAGATTCGATCTCACTTTCTTCGACTTTGCAGCGATTGTTGCAGTTGCTGTCATGAAAATAGCTTGATTTCGATCAGTTTTGCCGATTGAGTTA
This sequence comes from Portulaca oleracea, assembly GCA_029582165.1. NCBI lineage: Eukaryota > Viridiplantae > Streptophyta > Magnoliopsida > Caryophyllales > Portulacaceae > Portulaca > Portulaca oleracea. The sequence continues at coordinate 20,173,490 of CM055892.1, forward strand.
TTACTGTTAGTTTTAGGTTGTCTGTTGGTAGCAATTGGTTGGATTGTGCATGGCACTTACGCTGCTACAATCATCAAAATTTGAAGAAAAAGATGCGTTGTGGTGACAAATATAAAATTTAGGGGTCAGGTGAACTCAAAAAGTGAAAGACAAGTCTTGAAATCGGAAAAGAGTGAAACTCTGGTAAGTGAGAGTGTGCTGCATTACACTTCTGGCAGTGTGATTTGATTTTCAGCTATATTTCAAGCTGGATGATTATCATTAGCTGGAGAAATTGACATTGTTTGTCTAGTTTAGTTGGTAGGATTACTTTGATTTGATTTTATACTGCTTGGCGATTGTTTAATTGTCGTTGTTTACTCATAGCTTATGTGTATTGTGCAACTACTATGATAGTATGATGAACCCGCTAGACATGATTGCACATTTTTGGTAGGATATTGGAGCTGAGAAGTGGGATCATCTTGATATAATTGGAAGAGGGTGCTATGGACGGGGGCAGGAGGGATGCCCTTAGAAGCCGGCCGAGCACCCAATTTAAGAAAAAGGGGGCCAACAACAAAAGCAAGTGGAGTAATTTTGGTGATGAGTTTCGTGAAAATACACAGGTTCCTAACCCGTCGGACACAGTTTACCGGATTTTATGCCCGTCAAGAAAGATTGGTAGTGTAATTGGTAAAGGCGGTGGTATAATTAAAGCTTTGAGAGAAAAGACTCGCTCGAAAATAACTGTTTGCGATACTATTCCCGGGGCAGATGAACGTGTGATAATGATATACAGTCGTCCCGACAAAATCTCGAACGAGTCCAATGAGGCAGCTGATGAGTCTATGCCACCACGTTGTCCTGCACAAGATGCTCTCATGAAAGTTCATGACAGAATAATTGAGGAGGATCTGTCTGGTGGGGCAGAAGGTCATGAAGTAGTTACTGCTCGCCTTCTTGTTCCAAATAATTTGGTGGGTTGTCTACTTGGGAAAGGTGGAGACGTTATTCAGAGATTGAGGAGCGAGACTCGTGCAAGCATTCGGGTACTTCCGGCCGAGCATCTTCCAGCTTGCGCCCTAAGTACTGATGAGCTCGTACAGGTATTGCATCTGTTTTTACAGCTTTCTTATGCTGCTCGCTTATTGAGTTGGTTGGTTTTGTCTTTATGTAACAACCTCCTCCCCTCCCCCTGTGTGTTCATGTCATGAACCGTGCAAATAGACTTTCAGACTCACAGCAGTTCACTGTTGTGGATCTATTTGTGAAATACAAGATAAGATGTAGTTATTCGCTCAGAAGATAGTATCTTATGTGAAAATTATTTTGCTTTTGACCTTTTTTTCTGGGTAAAACAAACCCATTTATCTAGGGATTGGTTTCAGGATTGACAACTATGTAAGGTTGTCAACTATTCATGTTTCATCAGTTGCTACTAAGACCATTGACCATTGAAACTAGATTGCACAAAGGCATGGATCATTTGTGTTGAATTGGTAACAAAGTAGGCTGCTGACAAGTTGTGGGGTCCATATAATAAAGGTTGTGTATACTGTTGATATTTCACTGCAACAGATATTGTGTGTTCAATGAGTGAATTGAAATGAGCTCGTTCAGGTGTCCAGGCCTGCTTATATGATTCTGACCATGAGATGTCCAGTTTTCCATGTGCTGGCACTTGACTTTGTAACTTAATTGTAAGAGTGGTAGTCGATTCAGTTGGGAAGTTTCCGCATATTTTTCATTTCTTTTTTATTTAGTTAATGTTTCTCTTTTGTGTTTTCTTGCTTCTTAAAGTCACTTCAAAGTTGTTGGATAATATAAATCAAAGTATTGAACCTCACTTTTATTGGAGTTACAGCTAAAACAAAAATCAAAACCAAAATAGTTTGTGAAGGTCCTCCATCCTCATAGTAATGGTTCCTATGTTGGTTGTTGCTTCCTTCTAGCTGTTAGCTTGGTTATGAGTTGGTAGGTAGCTGCATCCTTCATGCTCTCCTCTCTCTTCCACTAGTCAAGTTCATTAGCGTAGGGCTCTTCGTTATGTATAATAAGTTTTGGCTAGAGCACTAAGTCAATGTTTTGAGTAGTAGATAGCTGATTGAATAGTGGATAGTGGCATAGCGCTTTACTGCAGTTGAAGAAATTGTGTTTGGTAGATTTAGCTATTTGGCCAGTTGATTAGTTTAATCGACATAAAAGCTTATGAACACTTTAAAGAAGAAAAATAATTTAAGAAAAGAAAGAGAATCTCCGCAATTTAAAATTGGAATATTGAACTAATTGAAAAATTGTATGTCTAATTCTTAGTCTACCAATTGTTATGCTTTTTTTTTTTGGAATAGTTTTTAGTTTTCTTATCATATTGTATATCGGGGAATCTCAAAATGCAAGTAGAAACCATGGAAGCATAAAATTCTAAGGCAGTAAAAATGTCACATGAATAAATAAGAAAAGTTGCGTTCTTATTAGGTAAGCTTGACAATTACGGGTGGAAATGAGCTGGGCAGGCTCGAGGCTCAGCTTGTGAGCTATATTGTAAGCTCGGTTGCTCGCGAGCTTGGTGAACCTGAAAAGTTAGGCTTGCCAAGGTTCGTCCGCTCTCGAGAACTTTAACGAGTGCATTCTTTGTTCATTGCAACTCATTTTGTCAGCCTACAAAGTGATCAAATAAAGTGTAATTTTTAACATAGCAAATATTAAACAAGAGCGTTTTGATGAGTGGGTTTCAGTAATATAATTACGTGGCAGCATTTTGATGAGTGGGTTTTAGTAAAAAGAGTGGCAAGTAGATGTGAATCAAGTTAATTTCTGAACTCTATTAGGTTGTTTGAAGTCCTATGTTAGGAAGTTAGTCATCATCCAGGAAAACTTCATATGGCTCCCTATGGAAATATATTTTGGTAAAGAGAAAACAAATTGATGTGTAAGTTACTTTTGAATTTTTGGGTACCTGGGATGGCTAGGAACACACTTATTGTCTACAAGATAGTATATTTTTCTCTTTCTTTTTTTGGCGGAGGCCTTTACTGGAAGAGCCCATTGATAGAACATAGGTTGTGTTGAACATTATTCTTTATTGAAATCTTAAGAGGGATAGGTGTTGCTGTCACTGACAATGTGAGTGCTACTGTATATGTACAATTGCCGAGTGAGAGCCTATGGCTCTGGTAGGATTTATGTCTTGCGCAGCGCAAAATGTCGCAGCCAAACAATTCTTAGCAGATGCAGAAGTTCAAGAATCTATTCATAGTGATAAGATCCTCTATTTCTTCCTGGGCCCTCAGTTCCCTTAATTCATTGTTGATGTATAACGGGATCAAAGATTGGATCTTGATCGATTACACATCAATGACACGTGCAACCAATCTGAGAACCAGGGTGCATCACGTGAATATGGAAGAGTGGGGATGGAAATCACGTGAGAAACTAGGATCTATGGAGGCTCTTTGTGACGTGAGGTCTTTGTGGGAGAAAGGAATCAGAAAGATTGATTCTTGGAAGGAATTGAGAGAGGGTGACGTGAGAAGGGAGGGGGATGGGGATGGCTTTTGGCGTGCGGCCTTTGATTGTGAGAGAGAAAGATGATTGCTAGAAAGTAGGGAATTAGTTAGAGGAGAGAGAGAGTTTGTTGGAGATATTTTGTGAAAGAGAGGGATAGAGGGATGTTTGAGAGAGGGAGAGAAGGACGTTGAATGCCTAGGGTTTGGGATTATCTAACTATGATGATAGAAAGATAAAGAGTAATAAGATAGTTCAAGGGATCTATCTTGATACAGAAACACCACAAGAAAGAAACCCTAGGGCTAACTTGACGTTTAACCTAGTTACAAAAACACCTTCTAGGTTCAGGGTTCAAGCTCTTCCTCACCACTTGGTTGCCAAACCAAGATACAATAGAAGAGATCAACGAGGTTCTCACGAAACACTCAGGGGGTAAGCTAAAAGCTTGATTGTATTCATATTCAAAATCAGATGCCTTTGAAAGGCTACAAGCCTAGCTATTTATACTACTACAGTCCTATATGGACTGGGACACTCAGACTTGGCGTGCAAGCCAGTCAACTAAGACTAGGATTCTCCTACTTGGTGTGCAAGCCAAGGAATCCAAGATCTAGACGCCAATAACAACCTTCTCCACCTTGGATTAGGACTCCTTATCCTAATGGGAGTTGGTTATAACAATCTTATCCTAATCCTAATAGGAATTGGCTTTCCTAATCCAAGATGGATTAGTTTCAAAATAAGCCAACCTTGTCTAGGATAATAACAACCTACTTGGCGCCAAAGCAACCTAAATCACACGCCTATCACACCACACACACACTTCTAGAACATTCTAGAACATCCTAGAACATTCTAGACTAATCTAGACTCCCATGACTTGATGCTCAAGTTTATATATATTACTTGGCATCTTACATGACTCAAAATAATAAGACTATAATGTAAATCACACTAAAGACAACTAAAAGCTAAAAATGTGAGGTTTACATCCAAAAGACCAAAACCGTGAAATTCAATTGAGACTTTGCTTTTGCAGTCTAGTACCTTGGACGTGACTGGGCCTATTTGGACGAATTTTGTGGGCTTGGATTCACTTTAGGATGTTTGGACATCCTCTTGAAACAAGCACACCATGTGAATGGGCCTTTGGACCTCTACTTTGTATCCTCCTTCCTTAGTCCACTTTATCCCCATGTAACTGAGTTGAATCTTCTTTGTTGGGCCTGTACTGGATGAAGTCTTTCCATGAAGGGCCCTATCTGTAGACTGGAGTTTCCATTGGGCCTTCTTGATTGGGATTAAGGGGTTCGGTGCGGGCTGATTTTCATCAATTGTTTGTTCTGCTCAAAACTTCACAATTTGCCTGCCATTAAAGCTGTATTAAGGACTCTGTGATTGTTTTTATGCGTACATTTGTTAATATTTTTCTTTGCCATTTGATGCCTTTTCGGTCTATGGTCGGCTAACTGTAAATTTCTCCACTCCCATTTCTTCTGTGTGGAATATGCAGTGTAGGAGACTGGAGAGCAGTTGCTCATGTACTCTTCGTGCTCTTGATATGTCTCTTTGCTGACCTTTACGCAGATACAAGGGAAACCAATGATTGCCAAGAAAGCTCTTTATGAAGTTTCAACATTGTTGCATGAGAATCCACGTAAAGAGAATGCTTTAAACGTCGGTGTACCTATCAGAGCGGCAGGTTTTCCTCCAGGTGGTCCTTTGGGAAATATGCCACCACCCCGTGATGCAATGTGGTCCCCACCTAATCCTGATCGCATGCCCCCACCACCACCATGGATGGAGGACTACGCAGGCCATCGTGGGTCTATGCCAGGGGTTTTTGATGATGGTTTGATCAGGCCTGATGTTGATCCTACTGGTGAGTTCTGCATGAAAATCTTGTGCTTACCTAGCAAGATCGGTGGAGTAATTGGCAAAGGAGGTATGAATGTGAGACAGTTAGAACAGGAAACTGGTACAAGCATCCATGTCGAAGATCCATCAGCCTCATCTGAAGAACGTGTTATTCGTGTCTCGGCTTTTGAGGTGAATCTCGTGCTTTCTTTTTAGCTGATGCATTCAGTAATAATCTCTGGCTAGAGAAGGTTTTCTCCCTCTCCTTCGTTAGCTCGTGACGTGGTCACTTCTGTCTACCAACCTCCTGAGTTAGTAACTACCTTGTGTCGGTGTTGACTGTCTGACTACTGTATTTTGGATTGTTTCAGACACTGCGCAACCCAAGATCACAGACTATTGATGCAATTCTTCTTCTTCAGAATAAAGTTAGTGAGGTTTCTGAGAAGGGTATGATTACTACTAGACTTCTTGTTCCCTCCAGTAAGGTCGGTTGCCTACTTGGTCAAGGGGGTTCAATTATCAATGAGATGAGAAGGAGGACCCAGGCAGATATACGTGTTCATTCTAAGGATGAGAAGCCTAAGTTTGCTTCAGAGGATGAAGAACTTGTGCAGGTAAACAACAGCATAGCATACTGTTGTGATCTTGGTCTGTAAATTAAGACCTGTCACTTCAAAATCAGACAAGCATTAAGAGCCTGTTAAAGTGCACTTCTAACTGGTGTTCTTTTTTTTTTTTTTTTTTTGTGTTTAGATATCTGGTAGTTTAGCAATTGCCAAGGATGCACTGGGAGAAATAGCATCAAGACTAAGGGCAAGATGTTTGAGGGATGGAAGTGCTGGAGCAGAGTCAGCTCCTCCAAGACCAGTTGAAGGATATGGTCCCATGGGAAACTACCATCGAGGAGGACCTCCTATACCTGGCCCTATTGGGGCGGGCTCCTCTATTGGCTATGATGGTGTCAAGGTAATTCCTTTCTTGCCAACCTGTTGCTTGTTAGTATCATCTTCGGGTAGCTCCTGTGTACATGAATGCATCAGCTCTTACATTAGGACAAGAAAGAATGGGGGGAGGAAAGAATGGGAGAGAAAAAAAGAATGGGAGAAAAAAAAGACTAAAGCTAAAGGCCAACCTCTTTATATCAACAAAGATGGCTACTTGCCTACTTGTTAGTAATAGGTTCTCAAAATGTTATAATCAAATTGATATCTGATACCAGTTGACTGAAAGACATGTCTATTCATCTTTGTTTTTCCTTTTTTTTATGCCCTGAGTAATAAAAAATATCTATTAAAGGGCGCCAATGCCACCTACTTACAAAAGGAGGCTAAAGCAAAAACCAAAAAGCCTTCAACCTTTTTTTAGTAGGATCTTCCAATTTTCGTCAACCATTTTTTGAGGCAACTCAATCATCTTGAGGCAACTCTCCAGCAGTCCTGCTAGAGTAGGGTTTGATGGGCCATCAGTGCGTATTGATGCCACAGATAGAAGTGCAGTTATTTTGCATAATCAAATGAAAGGTTGCTGTTAATATTCTATTTAAAAAAATTTAGTAGGATCTTCCATTTTTCGTCAACCATTTTTTCTAGTGTTGAAGCATGTAATCATCTTGAACCCTTCAAACGCTGGAGGGTTTTGATTTGGTCTATTACTATGGGAATATGGGAGTTGTTCATATTTGGTAATATTGGAATACTCAGATGTACATCATGATGAATTGTGAGTGGTTGCTTCAATTGCTGGAATCCTGCCGGACGATGTTACTAAGACTAGCTATGCAACATTTTATGGGGTGAATAAAATTTAGGTCCTTTGCCTGTTGCCATGACTTTTATCTTTGGTTCAAATATGGAGAGGAGACAATAGAGAGAATTGGGATAGGATAGAGAAGAATTCTTTTGGTGGGGTTTACCTCTGGTCAATATAGTTGTGGCACCTGTCCTTACCCCTCTGTTCATTGTTGACTCCAAGCCTGTTATTGAGGCATAATTGGCAGTTTGGCGCCAACAACTATAGCTGCTAAACATGCAGTTGGATATATTGTGATTTTTGTTTTTGTTTGTTGGTTGAGTGTGTGATCTGGTTTAAATATTTTCCCCCAATGAATCTTACACAAACTGCATTGAACAAGATATATGGAGTGGAATATCTACAAGTCTGTATATATAGGTCTCCTAGCTTGTATGGTTATGCAGGTTTTGATTATTGACTGATTATTTCCTTGCTAATCCAAGGGTGGAGTGGATGACTATATGCCCTCTAGGTATCCAATCCAGTCAAGTGCCTCAAGGTAATATCATAGTGGCTCATACGTGTTTGCAACTTATGGTTGTGGTTATTATATTACAGACTAATGGTTCCTTTTTCTGTTCTGTTTTTCTGGGTCACCCATGTACAGATACCCAGTTCCTAACAGCCCTATAGAGGTTCGTTACCCAGGCAGTGGAGTTGGCCCTACTCGAGGTGGTGGAGGGATCTATTCTAATACTCCTGAGGTATGTCCTCACCAAAGCCATTGTTTGTTTTGCATTCTGGTACATTATGATCGTTCCGGTGCACCCTAGTGCCTGTACTGTGCTTGTCTTTCTCAATTTGGTAGTATATGATTGTTTCATAACTATTAGGGCCACATTGGTTAATGACCAGTTGAGTCATATTATTTATCAGTCCAGTCATCCGTTGCATATATATATATATTTTTTTTTGGGGGGGGGGGGTCAACTCCAAATAAGATAATTAAATCATTCTATTGAGGTATTTCTTTCATCAGGAGGTTCTTTGGGAAATGATTTGATTTACTGAAAACAGGTTATGTCTCATATACATCATAGAAATGAAGACATGTAGGGACAGTTACTAGGAATCATAGAGGTTCCAGCTTTTCCTCATTAGATGATAAAAGCTGAGTTTGTGTTGTCTCTTATACTTTTGCTGCAATCACAAAAGGAAGTTAAACATATGAACTGCTCATTTTGTCTGTTAGATGAAAGGGCCCGTCTACATATCTATACTTTCTTGATTATATATTACCCTTTAAAATCATGCACGCATTGCGAGCAAATCCAAACTAGTATTATATGTAGGACTTCGACCTGGAATTTATGTAATATTTGCTACCTTGCGTTTAGGTGGAAATCTTCTGTCACTTAAGCTTCCATGAAAATACAATGCTGGTTTTGGAAAATGTCATTCTGTGGTGAAGAATCTTTTTTTAGCCTTGACAGCATTTATAGGAAATCCTTAATAAGTTGTCTAGTTCGTTTTTAGTAGGAATTAGGAAGTCCTTTCAGACTAAACTCTTCATTCAAGGAATATTTGGGTTGAGATATGGAAGTGATCTGAAAATATGAAATTAGACAATTAGTCACGACACAGCATTTATAGTTGATCATAGTGGGTGTCTCAAAATAGTACTGGGAAGTATTCTCTGGATATGCAACTTTCCATATGTGGAGTTGTGGACTGTCCATTTTGCCTGGTGATACTAGTCGTTTATGACATTCAATTGATAGGACATGGGGTGAGTGTCAGATGCATATCCTAACTCTACAATACCAGGATTGAAAACTGGTAGCATCCACCCACTGATTCTCAACAGGTTGGTTTGTCACTTCTCCTGTGTTTGCCTTAAGAAAGCGGGATGCGCTGTTGTGTGCTGTGGTTGGGGAGAATTCTATGGACTATGATTGAAGCCCTGAACCTTCTATGTATTTCCTGAATTTTGACTGCAGATGTTTTAGTTCCTAATTCTATGATCTGAGACAGTGTGTGGGATGTGTATTGGGGTCATGGCTCTCATGCTAACATAACAAATTTGGTGGAGAAATGCTAATAGTATGGTAGTTAACAGTGTTTAATTTAAGGATGTCTTTACCAATACCAATACCAACACTCTAAAATCTAGTCACAGGGTGGGGTATGGTAGGGTCTGGTGTAGCAGTTTTACCTCTAAATTTTGCAGTTTAGAGAGGCTGGTTCCAATTGAACCCAAATTTAATAATCGTTCTCTACCTACTTCAATACTCCATGAAAAAGAAGCACAGAAGGTTTAATGAGGCATTTTGCTTTAGTCCATTACAATCTAAAGTGGAAAAAAATATTTTTTTTTTCAAATATCAATATTAGTGGGGTTGTTTAAAAAGTTAATATCATTTCTCTGGCTTTGTTTTTTTAAAGTGGTAGGATTTAAGTTAGGTAAAGTAAGGTTGGTAAGGAAAGGAAAGGTAAGGAAAATAAAATGACGTTGGTTTGAGTGTTTTTTAGGGATTCGAGTAAAGTAAGGTAAGGAAAGGATCGGATAAACCCAAATTGGCTGACCATACCATCACCTCGCTTGTCAAATGACAGCTAAAGCAAGTTAATGTCTTATGTTCTGTTGTGAACACATTACTGAAGTATTCTTTATTTATTCATTTGTTACTATTTTGTATAAAAATCCAGGCCCCGGTCCCCAGAATGAAGCACCCAGATCCTTATCTAGGCCGCCCAGAACCAGCGGTCGAGGCTCGTGGCGGCTCCGATCGGTACCCAAGCCTGCACCACGATTACAGCGGCCAAAATGTCCGTCCAAATCCCAACCCGTATCCAAACCCGCATGGGCCGGGCTCTTACCCCAGTCCGAATCCAGGCCCAGGCCCAGCTCCACCGGCACAGGTAGCATACCAAAGTCCTTATCAGAACCCTTACCCACCGCCACCTCCATACCAACAGAGCACCACCACCACCACAGAACCGAGCCCCTACAAAAACACGAACGCTCAGGAATATTCATACCGGACGGTCTCTGCACACGGCACGTACCGATACTAACCTAGCCCAGCCCGGTTTGTCACCGGTTTTTGTGCCGATGGCCGAGTTTCTTTGCTTGGTGGTGGCATAATTATCAGATGGAGTCATGGAGATGAGTAGCCATGGAGTTTTATAGTTAATTACAAGTAGGTGTTACTTTTTACTCCCCTTTTATTTTATATTTTGGCCAATTAGTGGTTCTTAATGAGCACAAGGTGTAACATCATGTAAGTTTAGTTTAGCAGCGTACTTTTGGTTGGTTTGTGTTTCTTGCTTTTTGGTTGGTTTAAACCACCTTCTTCTTCTTCTTCTTCTTCTTCTATTTTTTGGTGGAAGTCGCAGGAGCCCATTAGGAAAGTGAGTTTTCATATAAAAATTAATCATTAGGTCATCCTAAAAGATAAATTAAAGGAAAATGTGATGGGTGTTGATTGATGTGAAAATGAGATCGATTGTAAATTTTAATGTTGGTTGTACTAGGTAATAGTATCCCTTTGGAGTTTTGGTGGAATATCAATATTGAACAAAGGACATAGTACTTGAGACTAAAGTGGTTAAGGTGCTCTATAATTAGTGGCCATATATAATGGTGCGAGAGATGAAAAGTAGTGAACGAACTTTGAGTTGGTAAATTAGTAATTAATGTGTTAGAAGTATAAGATGATATGTCGATGTTCGGAACCGACATAGAGCAAGTTGAGAAAATTAAAAGTTTTTTATCCGTCAAGTTCTCTATGAAGGACTTGGGTGAGGTCGATGTGATACTTGGTATGAAGGTCCTTATCAATACTTGGTATCAAGGTGTTAGGAAAGTTTCACAGGGACTCCTCCATTTGATTCAATCCTCCATTTGATTCAAGCCGTACGTTAAGCAACAATGATGTTAGGTTAGTTGCCCAAATGGGGTATGCTGGGGTCAATGACAGCTTAAAGTATGCCATGATTTGTTAAGGCTGAATATAGTTTTTTGCACTGGGAAAGCTTAGTAAATTTACTAGCAACCCAAGCAAAGAACATTAGCGTGCCATCAAGAGTCTTGGAATACCTCAAGAGCACCCAAGACTATGTCTTACATTTCAAGGGAGACCATGCCTCAACATTCGGTTTAGTATTCCTACTAAGTGAAAGCACTGTTTCATGGGGTTCGAAGAAACAATAGTGCATTGCGGACTCCATCATGGCCTTTGAGTTTGTAGCGTTGGTCGCTACCAGTAAAGAGGCAGAATGACTATGAGACTTGTTATTGGAGATTCCTTTGTGAGGGAAGCTCATGCCTCCGATAACAATGTATTGTGACAACAATGTCACAATTGCAAGCATTTATAATATTGTCTATAATGGCAAGTCAAGGCACTTTGACATGCCTATGTCCATAAATTAAGGATGGACTTGTGGCGGTTAAACACATCAAGACAAGTGAAAACTTGGCTGAGCCTTTGACAAAAGGATTGACCAAGGACTAGGCCCGGTCTTGACATTTTTGAGGCCTCGGGCAACATAGTAGATCACGTTTTAGATTGGGCCCTTTTGAAAATTGTGTCAACATTTATGATAGACAATGGACGATACTAAGAATTTAGTCAAAATGCATACCTGTGAAAAACAATTTTTTTTTTCCATTTACAAAATGTGGCTATTCTGTGAAAACTTTGTAAGAAATTTATCATTACTGTTCCCTATCAAAATAGACACTTCGAAAAAGCTATTTTTTTTTTTACAAAGTGACATATGAACCCCTTCTTTCTCTTCCTATTTTATTTGCAAAGCATGTTAAACCTTCTGATACTACTATTTATATTCTCGGTCTGATCCTTAAACTAAGACAATTTTTTTATTTTTAAATCTTGGACCAGAGTTGGAATAAGAACATTCTGTTAAAGAGAACCATCCAAGACGTGATACATAATACTAAAATAGCTAAACATTCAAATTCTCAAGTTATAAAACATTACACGTAAATTCAATATTTAAAACTTTTCTGATTATATCCCAAATTGTCATTCTTATTGATTCACGTTTTTTTAAGTAGATTTTTACTAAAACGTTTTTTATCCAAGAATTAGTTATATTCTTAAGGGTAATGTTTCTTCAAAATTAAAACTAATAATAATTGTGTGACAAATATATTTTTATCTTTACTTATAAACATTATAAAATTTGAAAAAATATTTTCTGTATATAATGTAATAAGTAAAAGAAACAATGAAGTTACGACTTACAGTCGCTATTATTTATGATATGATATGCAATGAGAGAAATAAAATACAAAAAAATGAGATAATATTACCTAGCTAAAATGGTATTAAAAGAAAATGAATAATATATCGAGTACATAAATTAAGCAAGGGGCAATAGAAAGAAAATAACTTTTGGAGTAAAATTTTGGTTAAACAAACATAAATTGGATGATGAACAAACATCAATAGTAGGAGTTTGATTTAGAAAATTGGCGTACATAACACATAAGGATAAATCAAATAAGGTCAGATAAAATTTCAAGTAAAGGAAATCAAATCGCTGACATTAGCAATTTAATTACAGCAAAATACCGATGACAACCATTGTGATTTTTTTTTTGATAATTAGCGGTCAAATGACCCTTTTATTTAAATAAAGCCGCAAAGTCGGCGGCACAACGCAAGCATTACAGAAGGCTTTCCAACAGCAAAATAAAAGCCAACCAACAATAAGACTGACATGAGATAGCTAGCCAAAGAAAACTCAAACCCAGAGACTCCCAACGCCACCAAGAATATTATCGACAACCTATTAAAAATGATGATATATAATAGGCATTTGATGATTTGCAAGACGATCCACCGATTGAGACTTCTTTCCCTTCCAGTCAAATAACCAAAGACATACTCTCCATTATACATTGATGTTCACCAGTGTATTGAGAGCTTGGCCAGTCAAAGAGATTTCAAATCTGAACCCAGCAGCTACCAAAGAAGCCCCACTTAAGATGAAAACCAGCAGCAACAACAACAACAGATTATGACGGGATTGCAATCAGAAGGCAAATGCAACACCCACCAAATAAGAAGTTCGCATCAGCAGCCACAACATAATTGCGCTTGACAGAAGCAACACCAAAGATGCCTGACTATACAATTTGCATTAAAATAATTTTTTAGTAGTTGGGGGTGGTCGGAGTCCCTTTTTGACCCCCCATAATTCTGCTGCTGCCGTGGGCCCTGGGCGGTCGCCCCTTGGGCCTACCCCAGGAACGGCCCCTCCAAGGACTTGGTGATTGAAACATCAAGGGGATGAAAGTAAAGTCCACTCACAAAGTTGTCATTAACGAAGCTTCAACTCACACTTGACATATGTGGTTAAGTCTTGAGTTCAATGGCCGAAGATGTTGTAGGAGATTTGGAGCATCAAATTCAAGTGACTCGTCGCAAGATCAAGTGATGCTCAAGGACTATGATGACAAGGAGGTTTGGATCTATGACTCATTAACAGACTTTGGAATCTTCAAGATGAGGAGCTCTATTATGTGAATATAAAAGTTTGCTTATGTGAGGACGTAAATTGGGTCAGTTTGGATAGCCTGGGGTTGAGCTTGATTATCTTTGCAGAGGGTAATAGACAAATGACCAGTTGTAGATAGTGTCAATTTATTAAGTAAGGTTCGAGTTGTATGTATGATATGTATCCAGTTAGTCAAATAAGAATAAAAAGTTCAAAGTTTGTGTACTATTTCATTAAGATTAACTAAAATTATATTGGCTAGTTGAAAGTTCAAGTTGAGAGACACTTTCATGATGCATACATACTCCTTGTTTTCTTGAGTGTTCAAGTTCTCTAAGTGGTGTCTTGAATGACAAGGGTGTTTGTAGCCAAGTTATCCCGAGTTATTTCAAGTGGTTTTTTCAACTCTTGAAATGGCTGACCATTTTTGGAGTATTTTAAGTGTTAAGGCTCAATTAAAGTAGGATATTTGATCACACAAGCTTAAAGTTAACCGGAAAGGTCAATTGTGAAATGGAGCTCGCACGGATCGTGCCTTGATAGCCATGAGTTGTACCAGTAGGCAGAAAGTCAGAAAAAAGACGAACATGACAACATGAATTGTGGAGACCCTGACACGGGTCATAGCATGGTCGGCACAGTTCGTGTTGGTCGGCCACGACTCGTGGTGAAGCCCAGCTCGCACAATTTCAAATCTCCTTGATATAATCCACGTGGGGATTATATCTTGGCTATTTGTTGGTTGATCTTCTCAAGTCTTCATTGACCCTCAATCATGATTATAATCCCATCTCATAAATCAAGGGATTATTGAGGCAAGTTTTGAGGCTCCTAATCCTCTATAAAGGGGGATGAATTCCACTCATCCAAGACACACCATAATCCTCTTCTTTCTTCCTAGAGAGTTTCAATATAACTTATAAGGTGTTCAACTGCAGTAACTTCTTGAGAATTTCTTGAGAAATTTGATACTTTTCTTACAAGAGATTAAGTTTTACCCTTAAGTTTATTCACGGTCTTATAAATAAGTGTTAAGCGAAGACTAGTTTTGACCATCAACTTCTAGCTATCCAAGTGATCCCCATCTTGTGTGTGATTGTATTACCCCAGCTTTGATTCCAACAAGTTATGTGGTGAGTTCCAATATTTCCCGTATTAGGTGGGAAAATATTTCTCATTAGGGATTGGAAAAGTTTATTTTTCATGAGAAAAGGAAAGTACTTTAATCAAACTTTCCAAAATACTTCTATAAACAATTTTTTTTTAAAAAATAAAAGAGCAATATGCCCATTTTAAATAAAATTCCCCACAGACTTCCCATGATTTAAAATGTAAACTAAACACAGTAAAATTTATTTCCTAAAAAAAATGTTTCAAGGAAAAACATGATGAAAACTTTCCCGAAAATTATTTCCTTGAAAAAGAACCGAACACATCATCAGTAGAACACAAAGCGTTGGTCGTCATCAACCACAAACTACATATTGGGGACAAGAGTCTCCTTTATTTTAGACATGATCCTCTTCAAATCTAAGAACACCAAGGATGATGCACAAATTGCAATGTACTAAAAAGACAAAAAAAACATCAAACATGGAGGTCCATTCTTATTTTCTCCTAAAATTTGATCCACATATATGTGGCCCTTTTCCTTTCAATAGTGTGATGGAAGGAAGTCTTGTCAAATAAAATCAACATTTTTAAGAATGTGAATGAATAGTGCAACTCTCAATAGTGCATTCTCTATTCCATCTCCACATGAAAGCGTGTCGACCTTTGATTTGGCAATGTTACATCATACAGTTATCTTCATTTTTGGTGATATAAGAGCATGTTTTATTTAGCTTATTTTGATTGAATTTATTTTGAATTTTCTGAATTTATTTGTGAGAGGTTTTGTATAACTCGTTTTAAATTTATTTTTAATAGATGTTATTGTTGAAAAAACACTGAAAATTCATCCTTATATGAGGACAGTGGCGAATCTAGATCATCATATGAGGGGTGTCTACTACATAATTATATGCGTTTGAGAAACATATTATGGATAATCTTAAACTAAACCATTGGCCACCATTACACTACAAGTAGATCCGTCCATGTATGAGCATGTCTTTTCCGTGTGTTGAGTATGCGGGGGTGCTTTTGGGGGGTGGGGGTGGGGGGATGGTTTTCATCATGTTGAGTGGACATTCTACAAAATCCACGATATACAACTTTTAAAAATTATGTTTGGGATAGTTCAGGTTCGGAAGATTTGGATATCAGAAGAAAAATTGATATTTGATGTCTAATTTTTTTTCTCATTAATTTTTTGTCTGACAAGTCTTGGATGCGCACAATATAAAAAAGAAAAATATTATATATATATATATATTCTTTTTTTTTTGAGGTCGAACTAAACCTAATTTTTGGATTGGGCAATATTTTGATAGTTGGAAACCCTAGATTTAGATGATGACTAAAAATTGTACGACCAAAGTACATGGGTTTTGGCTTTGTTTGTGGATGAAGTGCTTGTGCAAGTGTGAAGTGAAACTACTCCCATATTGTGCTCTCATGTACCCAATCAATTGTACTGAAAAACCTCCACTACTTTCAGTACTGAGTTTTCGTACCATTTCAATAGTGTTAATACGTTTATTTTAACTAGTAAGTATATATAGCTAGAGATAAAAATTATAACATTATTTAAATTGATAAAGCATAATTATGAAGGACATAGAATATAGACGTAAATTTGATAAAGACTGTAATGAGGATGTAAAATGATAAATAATTAGAGGGAGGAAAACAATGAGTGAAGTAGATAAATTTTTTTAAGCTTTGCTAAAATTTAAATTTTAATAGAAAGTTTTAAGACATGGAATAGGTAGTTAATTTGGTTACCACCACCTTATATCATGTTAAAAATATATGATATAATTTGTGCAATTTTACACGTAGCCATCAAGAGCATACTAAGAAACCTCTTAGACTAATATTTACTGCAACTTATTATGTGTTTTTATAGTTTGCGCTCCATAATGTGACTAGTCATTTGTAGATATATGGTTGTCCATTCTTGTAACATCTCATATATACGATTAAATGTGACTTTAGAGGATTGAAATGACTACTTATATCATCAAGGTGCATATTGCTTTCAAGAAATTCATACGTTGAGAACTCTCCAGTTTAAGTGTGTCTGATTGGAAGTAATCTAATGATGGGTGACCTCTTGAGAAGTCTTTTCAGACATTGTGTGTACGAAGGACCAAGCACGTTGAAAAATTCATGGTGATTGGTGAGGCTAATCATTCTCAGTAATATTCGCAGTATGGGAGGTACCAAGTCGTTTCGTTACATCTCTAAATAGTGTATTTGTTCACTAAACATATCCAGGAATATAGTCTGCTATTAATAA
This sequence comes from Portulaca oleracea, assembly GCA_029582165.1. Lineage (NCBI taxonomy): Eukaryota > Viridiplantae > Streptophyta > Magnoliopsida > Caryophyllales > Portulacaceae > Portulaca > Portulaca oleracea. The sequence continues at coordinate 20,190,510 of CM055892.1, forward strand.
AGAGAAACCTAAATCATGTTTGTCACGTCATAAGTAACAATACCAAGATATAACCTAGTAAAATCCATAAATCGAAAGCTTAGAAATAACTAAAGACAAATCAAAGGTTACATCAATCATGATTCATCTCTATGAAAGATTACTTGCACTGTTACACACACATATACATTACATATTACATTATATCATATCATATATATGGACTCAAGGCTGCATTCATACTAATAGAAGTAGTGGCTATAGCCTATAAAGGGCCCTAAAAAGTAAGATTGAACTGACAATCGAAGCAAATCCATCTTTGGATATGAAATGGTTGAATATTCATCATTTTTCATTTATGCAATGGTTGAATATGATCATTCACTTATGTATCCACTACCACTTTGTGAATTTGGTTAATGCTCACATCAATTCTCAACTTGAGCAGTTTTTTCACTACAAGTTTGACCTTTTATTTTATTATAGTGGGCCATTAAATTAAAAAGTAAAAATAAAATAAAAATGAAGATGAAATCTTTTATATTATTATTATTAGTATGATTTATGTTATTATTATTATTATTGTATTTAGTAAAAATGCTATTATTAATAATAAAATTAAATTCAAAATGTTAACATTATTATTTTTATTGTTATTATTAAGGTTATTATTATTGTTATTATTATTATTATATTAAGTTTATTATTATTATTATTGTTGTTGTTGTTGTTACATGTATTATAAGATTATTATTATGATTGGTAAAGTTGCTATTGTTATTGTATGTATTATTTGACAATGTTTTAAATGTTAGATAGTTGTATTATATCAAGTGTTTAAAAAATTAATGAATGTGGTATTATTTTGCAGGTACAATTAGAGGAATTTGGCGGCGATGATGTTGATTATTCATCGTTTTTTGCTACCGACGAAGAGTTTGAATCTCTCGATGCAGTACATGAGTGGGCTGATGAAATAGCTCGAGGCATCAGGTTTAAGTTTGTACGGGCTACCCACAAGAGAAAAGATTCAGATAGTCCACTCAAGATTTTTTTGAAATGTTGGAGGTACTGTGCATACCGTGGAAGACTGAATGATTTGGATGCAACCACTCGTCGAGATACTTCGACGAAGGCACGCCATTGCAAATTTGTGAATTGTAGCGTGGACTCGGACGGGAACATCATGGCACGTTCGTGTTTGTGACGGAGACCGGGGGAAGCACAATTATCACTTCATCGTGTACGAGGAAGACCAACGTCATGGACACCCTTTGACTTCTGATATGAAAGACCATGTCTGGGAAATTACAAACACCGGGTGTACTCCGGCCACGATACACATATATCTGAAGGGGAAGTTTCCGAAATGTAATGCCAATGTCAGGCAAATATACAATGAGCGGTCAAAGTTACGGAGTAAGGATATGGACGGGAGGACACACTCTGAACACTGTCTCCATTTGGCGAAACAAGGTGGGTACGTGTCCTTTACAAATTTCAACGAAGATGCCAATCTTCGGAAACTGTTTTTATGTCGCTCTTACTCGTTGAAGTTGCTTTGTACGTACCCAAATGTTATTCTCATTGATAGTACGTACAAGACAAACAAAGCGAAGTGACCATTATGTGAGCTGTTAGGCGTGGCACCGACTAACAACAACTTCCTCGTCGCGTACTCGTTTATGAGGGATGAGAAGATGGAGTCATATGAGTGGTTGCTGTGGAGATTTCATGACTTGTTGGGTCCCGATGTGAGTTCAGGTGTGTTTATCACGGACAGGGAGGAAGGGTTGTCGGGTGCAATTGCCAAAGTTTTCGTTGATGTGCCTCACCTTTTATGCGTATGACATATTGGGAATGACGTGGAGAGCAAAGTCAGATCCCTTACTGGGGGGAAGAAGAACGATTGCTGGGTACATTTAAGACTACGTTACTGGAACAACATTATATATGCAAAGACTTTGAACTGGATGACACTCACACATGCATGGATTGACAGAATCACGCGTGTTGTAGAATATATGAATGGTACGTAGATGAAGTATAAAGAAAAATTCGTTTGTGCTTTCACCGACGGGGTCCCTCACATAGGGAACACTGCGACTTCCAAAGTTGAGAGCCAACATTCTACGCTCAAATATTTTATCGGTAGTGGTAGAGGCACCTTCGATCGTGTCTTTATGAGGGTTCATCAACACATGGAGAATCAACATACTGAGATTTGAAGGGCGCTTGAATAGTCTAGGAGTACGCACAAACTTTCGAGGACCTCACGAATGCTCAAGCATTTTCACGGATATCTGTCTCACCATGCCATGAGCCTTATGACGAAGGAGTACAGTTACATGTTATCGATTAGGAGCGCTGGAGGCAATGATATATGCGATCACACGTTATGGAAAACACACCTTCTCCCTTGTGCACGTTCTATGCTCAACATATTGGAGAAGGGAGATGAATTGCATGCAAAACACATAAACATGTTCTGGAGGCAACTCATAGTAATAGGTGATGGTGACACCATAGAGACAAATGATGATCCATCAACTTGGGACTTGACAGAATTTGAGTTGCTCGTTCAAAAGGTTCGGGAGAACGATCTAGCACTGATATGACATGTAACCCAAGTCATCCACGAGGAGATGTGTAACGCCCCGGCCCCTCCCGGGCCGCGGACATTACCGATAACTGCTTCAAGGATTGCTGACTGGCCCCACAAATCACCACGGGTCTTTCCAAAGGCTTCGCCTCGCCACACGCCTCGGGAAAACTTCCCAGGAGGTCACCCATCCTTTGACTACTCCCAGCCAAGCACGCTTAACTGAAGAGTTCCCAACGGATGAGCTACCATAAAAGAAGGTGCACCTTGGTGATATAAGTAGTCATTTCAATCCTTTTAAGCCACACTTAACCATATATCCGGGGTGTTACAATCACCCCCACTTAAGCGCACAACGTCCTCGTTGTGCCACAATACACTCGAATCTTTGCCCGCTAGGTGATCGCCATGGCTCTCCGCCCATCGGCGCACTCACGGTCGCCGCGGTCGGCTCGATACCATCTCGTAACGCCCGCCCCTCCCGAGCCGCGACATTACCGATAATCGCTTCAAGATTGCCGATCGCCCACAAATCACCACGTCTTTCAGCGTGCGCTTCGCCTCGCCACACGCTCGGAAAACTTCCCAGGAGGTCACCCATCCTTTGACTACTCCCAGCCAAGCACGCTTAACTGAGGAGTTCCCAACGGATGAGCTACCATAAAAGAAGGTGCACCTTAGTGATATAAGTAGTCATTTCAATCCTTTTAAGCCACACTTAACCATATATCCGGGGTGTTACAAGATGCATCCCGAGAGTGCCGATGTACCTGATTCCGAAACAAGCCCCCCACGCAGAGGTAAAACGCAACACCTTGAAATCCACCAGACGTAACTCCTTTGCGTTTGAGTACGACCGAGGAAAGAGTCGGGGTAGCAAGACAACGACAAACTCAACGGGAAAGGCATCTAGTTTTTCATCCGTCAGGATGGAACCAAAAGGTTTGACTTGCGCTAACTATTGTAATTAATCCTAAATATGTATTTGCTTTTTAAAACCGACGTTACTCCTATGCGTAGGTATTCCATGGATGCATACAAATCCATTCCCTTCCACCAATGATGTGCTACATTTCATTCTACCTATATTGTTGGCTGGATGGATGTTGTCTCTGATGACAACTGTAGGTTCAAATGCACTGCCGAGGCAAGTTATGGGGGTGGAGCATATAGGCATGGTGGAAATCAAAAGCTTGAGTTGAAGAGCAATGGATTGAAGTGAAAGAAGAACCTTCTTGCTTGACAATGGATATGGAGTTGATGGAAGATGCAATTACTTGAGTACTTGATTGAAGATAGTAATATTCTTGATTGATGAACAATCATATTGAATAATAACCCAAAATAATCAACTAACACCCAAATGCACTTGGATATTATTTTGGATAAAGAATAATTCACCACCAAAACCTAGCACCCCACCATGATTAGATAAAGGATGATCCACCACCAATCAATAAAGTAAAGACTTGCTAACACCACCATTAACAATGGATAAAGTAAAAACAAGATTTTGAAAGAAAGATTAGGGAGAACCCTAACTTTTCATTAGAGTTTAATAAGCAAAGTCTGCCACGAAATACGTGGAAAATCATATTTATACAAGGTAATTAAGTCACTAAACGCAACCGTTTTAGCCGAAAAAATGCGCAAAACTGGACTGTCGCGGACGCGACGATTCTGGGAGCGAACGGGGCGATTGCGAAATCGTGCGGGTCCGTGGGTGCGACTACAGACATGGCGAGCGCAATGAATCTGGGCTCAAGGGTGTCGCGGGCATGACCCTCGATCGTCGCAGGTGTCACGACCCTCAGGTCACTTCCCCCCTTTTCCTCCTTGCATGCATAGCGCCCGCTACGGATTCGTAGCGGGGGCGACCAGCCTGGCGTCCTTTCTTGAGTAATCTGGTCGTTCCGACCCTTCTCCTTTGCATCCCGACTTGGCTCAGCTTGGGAATTCTTCTTGCCTTGCGTTTTATTCACCCGGGACCACGCCTGAACCCCGATACCAAATAGCTACATCATCTCAGGTCGGCCCGGTGCGAAGTACGGTCCCAAGGCCTCCGGGGTCGGTGAAACTCGCAAGCCTCCTTAGTGGGTCTCGGAACGCATCCAGAGGATGGCCAAGACGATCTTCGGATGTCCGGATTTGACCGGGAATCGCACCTCGAGGCTCGTTGTGGTGGAGGCGGATATCTTGGCGAAGGCGACGAGGGAGGAGTATGGAACTCGGGACTCTTCATCCTCCCCTCCTTAAAAAGGATTTGCCCTCAAATCCTCAATGGGTTCGTCGTCATCGATGTAGGGTGAGAGATCGTCGATGTTTAAAGTGGAGGAGACTCCCTTATCTCCGGAAAGATCGAGTTTGTAAGCATTGTCATTAACCTTCTCTAAGACCTTGAACGACCCATCACTCCGTGGCATGAGCTTACTTTTCCTTCGTGATGGGAACCGTTTCTTCCTCAAATGGAGCCAAACCAAGTCCCCGGGCTTGAATGTCCGACGATGCTTGTTGGCTCAGGCTTTGTAGAGCTTATTGGTTTTCTCGATCTTGCATCGGATTTGCTGATGGAGCTTTTGAACTTCGGTGGCCTTCTCACTAGCCTCAAAACTTGTTCTTGACTCCAATGGAAGGGAAAGGAGTTCAATGGAAGTGAGTGAGTTTACTCCATAGCAAGTTTCAAAGGGTGAGTGTCCCGTGGCGAAGGAGGGAGTCTGGTTATAAGCAAATTCGGCATGACAAAGCTTGACATCCCAGTCCCACAAACTCTTACTCACAAGCCCCCTAAGCAAAGTAGAGAGGGTCTTATTGGTCACCTCAGTTTGTCCATCGGTTTGAGGGTGGTAGGATGTGCTAAAAAGGAACTTGGTGCCAAGTAGCTTCCAAAGGGACCTCTAGAAATGGCTCACGAACTTCGTGTCCTAGCTCGGGATGATGGTCCTTGGAATGCCGTGCAACCTCACTATTTCCTGAAAGGAAAGATTGGCGATGTAGGTGGCGTCATCAATTTTTTTCACAAACAACGAAGTGCGCCATCTTGGAGAAATGATCCACCACAACCATTATCGCATCCTTGTCACGCACATTTTGCGGAAGGGACATGATGAAATCCATGCTCAAGTATTCCCATGGGCCATTCGGACGGGTAGAGGGGTGTAGAGACCTTGGTGGAATTGATTCTTAGCTGATGGCATGGAATGCACTTGGAAATCACATCGTGCACATCGCTTTCCATCCTTGGTCAGTAGAAGTGCTCCTAAAGAATATAGAGGGTCTTGTTGATGCTAAAATGACCGGCAAGACCACCTCCATGAACCTCCTTCACGAGCAACTTCCTCAATGGACGCTTGGGCACACATAACTTGTTCCCCTTGAAAAGGAACTCATCTTTAAGTACATAAGGACCATTGCCACCATCAAGATGAAGTTTGAAATCCTCATCTTCCTTGTAGAACTCTTGCATGTGTTGAAACCCAAGAACCCGTGCTTCAACAACCGAAAGAAGAGCATGTCTCTTGGAAAGAACATCGACCACCACATTGATGTTCCCCTTCTTATATTTAGCCACGAAATTGAAACTTTGGAGGTACTCCACCCACTTGGCATGGCGAGGGTTGAGCTTGTGTTGGCCATTCAAGTACTTGAGGGCCTCATGATCGGAGTGAAGGACAAATTGGTTGGGCATCAAGTAATGGGACCAATGATCAAGGGAACGCACAAGGGCATAGAAATCCTTGTTGTAGGTGGAATAGTTCTTCCTCGATCCATAAGCTTATCACTAAAGTAGGCGATGGGGCGTTGGTTTTGCATTAGGACGACCCCAATACCCACTCCACTAGCATCATAATCAACTTCAAAAACTTACAAAAAATCCAGAATGGCAAGTACTGGAGCTTCACAAAGTTTGGCCTTAACCCTCTCAAAGGCACTTTGCGCCGCCTTGGTCTACTCAAAAGTCTCCTTCTTCACACACTCAATGATGGGAGTGGTGACAGTGCTAAAACCTTTGATGAACCGATGATAAAAAGAAGCTAGGCCATGAAAGCTTCTCACCTCCGTGAGGGTGGAGGGAATAGGGCAAGAACGTACAACTTCCACCTTCGAGGGATCCATCGAGATGTCTCGGTCGGACATAATGTAGCCAAGGAAGGTAACTTGAGGTGTACAGAATTCACACTTCTTAAGCTTACCAAATAACTTCTGCTGCCGAAGGACCTTGAAGACAGACTCCAAGTGCAAGAGATGGTTGCCCTCACACTTAGAGTAGATGAGGATATCATCGAAGTACACAACCAGGAACTTCGCAATGAAGGGCCTCAAAACCTCATTCATGAGGCGCATGAAAGTGCTAAGGGCGTTGGAGAGGCTGAAAGGCATAACGAGCCACTCATACAACCCCTCCTTGGTCTTGAAGGTCGTTTTTCACTCATCTCCTTCCCCCATTTGAATTTGATGGTACCGCTTCGGAGGTCGATCTTGGAGAATATCCGGGAGCCATACAGCTCGTCGAGTATAGTCATCGAGCCTCGGTGTGGGATACCGATACTTGATGGTGATGTTGTTGATAAGCCGACTGTCGACGCACATCCGGTAAGTTCCATCCTTTTTAAGGACCAAGAGAGTCGGGACGGAACAAGGACTCATACTCTCTCGGACGAAGCCTTTAGAAATGAGCTCATCCACTTTCCGTTGAAGTTTCTTGGTCTCTTGCGGGTTACATTGATAGGCCACTTTGTTGGGAAGCGGGGCCCCGGGAATATTATCAATCTGGTGCTCGATGCCTCGAGTAGGTGGAAGGCCCGATGGTAGATCCTCGGGGAAGACATCGGTGAACTTGGCAGTGAGAGGGACGACATGAGGGTGTATGGGCATCTCTTCCTCGCTTTTGTTTGCCTCTGAGAGGAGTAAGGCAAGAACGACCTTCCCCTTACTTAGGGCTCTCTCTACCCGTGTTTCACTCATTTGTTTAGGCTGCTCATTATCCACCCCGGGTTTTGGAGGTAAAATTTCATGAGGAGCTAAAGGTATTACCTTAACCCTTTTTCCCTCATGGGTGAAAGTATATGTATTTTTCAACCCATTATGCACGGTTTGTCAAATTTCCAAGGATGCCCCAAAAGGATATGATAAGCACTCATCGGAACGACATCACAAACAATAGAATTATCATAGTTAGGGTGAGGTAACAAAGGAAATCCAAGCTTCTCAACCATATAAGTGGATGCAACATTGGTACAACTTCCCCTGTCGATGATGAGATTGCACACTTTACCTCCCACGAAGCAACGCGATTGGAAAATCATCTCCCGTTGAGCCTTGTCAAGAGGGGACTCATGAGCATGTAAAGCCCTCCTCAAGACAAGTGTATCACCATGTACGACCGGTAGGAGGTTCTCCTGTTTGGACAATCCGCTTGAAAGTGACCGTACCGCTGACATTTGAAGCACTTCTTGCCTTCCATCCTCTGAGGAAGATCCGTGGGAGAAGGCATGGCGATTCCCTTGCCTTTGTCGATCTTAGGGGTAGGTGTGAACTTAGGAGTTTCACTTGGCTTTGCGGTGTTGGAGTAGGGAGGGCGACTAGAAGGTGGAAAGAAGGGCCTAGTCACAGGCTTGGTGGCGATCTTCTCCTTCCTTCGCCTCTCGACCTTGAGAGTCAAGCTACAAAGCTCATCCATAGAGTGGTAAGAGATTTCAATCTTCTCGGCGATGGCGAGGTCCAACCCATTCAAAAACCTCATCATAGTTTGCTTCTCAGGCTCTTGAAGATCGCTCTTGATGAGGAGTTGTTCAAACTCCTAAATATAGTCACTCACACTCCTTTTGCCTTGGGTAAGGGCATAAAGCTTCCTCATAATGTCCTGCTTGTAAGTGTTAGGCAAGAATCGACAATTCATCAATTGTTTAAGCGTTTGCCTATGAGGCGATCTCCGTTCTACCCTCCTTAGCCCTTTGTGCCTTGACCTTCTCAAACCAAAGGGATGCAACTTTGGTGAGTTTCAAGCTAGCAATCTTGAAGGACTTTTCATCGCTATACTCCTTGGTTTCAAAAATTCTCTCCAGGAGTTGAACCTATTCAAGATAATCATCGAGGTCGTTGGAGCTGTTGAATTCCGGAATGTCGATCTTAATATCGTGGAATTCATCTTGAGGGGGCCTCTCATCCATTTCCCGACGACGACCGCGTCGAAGGGAGACTCTATCATCGTCACTCAACTCAAACTGGGAGGAGGATGGATAGGGCTACGGGTGGGCCTCCTCCATTCGTCTCGGGGATGACCTTGGAGGTTTAGGGCAATGTTTTTCACTTGAGTCACGAGGGCTTCGAGAGTCCTCTCGAGGGAGGAAACTTAGTTCTCCATAGCCCTAGCCCGAGGACTAACGTAGTGGCTTGAGTCCACTCGATTGGAACTAGTTTCATTGTCCATATCGAAGGAGGGGTAATGACGGATTTTGTTTGGGGAATTTTGTGGAGTTTTTTTTTTTTTTTTTGGTAGCTAGCTAGTGTTTGAAGGCTTGGGTTCTTGGTGGATATTATCCAACTATACCAATCACACACAACTACACATCCTCCATATCAATTGTAACAACCCGCCCCAAAATCACGATTAATTAAGTACTAATTACCGTAATTACTTAAATTGCGTATAAATTTTTCGCGTTTACTTCTAATTATTTATTTTATCGGTGTCAAGTCTCGTGCAGGAGATGGCAAAGAATATCAAGTTACGGGTTTATAAACCTTTAAGTTACTCTATTTACTCGTTAAAGTGATTTATATCGAGTTTTACCGTTTACGTTATTTCTTTAACCGGAAAGAGTTTAATTATTTCACTTCTTAATGTTTATATTTTATTGTCCGAACCTTAATTTATTTTATTGGGATTATGTTTATTTTATTTTAGTACAAGTAATATTTATATTCCATTCATTTAATTTTATTAGTTCAAGTCCTATTTTATTTTAACCCAATTGCTACCGATTAATTTTATTCCGCACAACTAATTATTATTTGAACCTAGCACTTCTCTAATTATGTTGCTAAAGTAAAGTTTCAGATTTCATTGAGTTTAATTAGTGGTTAATTAAGGGGAGGGAGTATATATTATGTTATATGGGTATTAGTGAACCCATTTTTATCAATTCAAATCAAACCCACACCCAAGCTCTTTCTCTCTCTACACTCCATCCCCCTCTCTGCTTCTGCCGTGGCACTCCCAGCAGCCGCCGACCACTTTTCCGGCCAGCCGCCGCCAGCCACGGCCACCGTGCACCACCCCCTTCCTCTCTTGTGTTTTCATCCATTTTTAACCTCAAAGGTAACCTCTCAAAACCCCCAATTTCAAATTCTCTAAACCCTAATCTGAAAATCTATGTTTTATATATGTTTCTTTTGTAATTTCCATCTCTTTTACTCTCTTTATTCATGAATTCAAGTATATAATTGTATTGGTTAAGTTAGGGTTAAGTTTTGAAGTACATGCATGTTGATTTCTAAGTGTTTTGTGAGGTTTAGAGTTGAATTCATGGTGGATGATGAATTAGTGTTGATGCATGTGAATTTCTTGAGAGATTCTTAGTATATAAGGGCTGAGTTTATGTTTTAAGATTATGAATTAAGTGTTATTATGTTTAATTTGGGTGAATTAGTGAGGTTTTGATGCAAGAGTTCAAGAATATGTCTTTTATGTTGAGTTTATGTTTAATCCATGGATGCATGTGGTTTTTAAGGCCTTTGATGAGTTGATTTTTTCAAGGTTTATATTCTGGAAATATAGTGGATTAAAGTTTAGGTGAGATTTGGTTATGTTTAGTATGATTAAGGGTGAAAAATCAAGTTAAAAACTGAAATTTCAGTAAATAAAGTTTCTGGTTAGTTTCTGGAAAATTTCCGAGACCTAAAAGTGGGATTTTAGGCCAGATTTTTACTCCATTTGATAGCTTAAGGTGTTAGCAAACCATAGGCTTTGGAATTTCTAATTTCCGACATGTATAGCCCAAGTTACGACCAAAACCGTAACCTCACGATTTTATATACGAACTCTGAGTCAGTGTTTTGAGGGCTGTTTTTCGTCCCTTTGGAGACCTCTTTGGTTTTTATGGTAAACATGAAAGTTTTAGGCCTCATTGCAAGCTTTTCGGAAAGGTATGGTTCATCGTCATACGATATCGGGAGTGTGAGTTACGATCCCGGGAAACCGGGCTGTCCAGAACACCATTCTGCTCAAGTTAACCTTTGAAATTAATGTCTTTTGGGCCTCAAATCAACCCAATAAGGGGTTCTAGGTATAAATGGGTCGTGGTTATAAATTGTCATTATAGAGTTATGTGTTTGAGGCTAAGAGTACCAATTTGGAGTCCTAAGTAAGTCTTGAGAATACCTTTCAAGAGCTAGTATGTTTAAGTAATGTATCGTGACTCCCTTCGTTCTTTAAGTCTAATGTTCAATATCTTTACTCTAGCTAAAAGTTCCGTCTAGCTTGATAACCTCCAATGTCTAATTCAATTCATTTCTCATTTCATAATTCATTAATCCAAGCTTGCTTTTATTCACATTTGGACGTGTATATCTTGCTCTATTTCGCCATTTCACTCGATATCGTATTATCAAACCATATTTGAACACGTTATCTCGCATCCTAGCTTCCAATTTATAATTACCCTATTCATCATCAATTCAAGCTAATTGTCCTAAGTTCAAGCCCTTTTATTTGAATCACCTTCTACGTCATATTTCTCGTAATTTTCCAACCCGAAAACTCCAAAGTTTTATGTGCACAGCTTCTGTCCGGGCCCATTTTGGGGCCCTTCCATTCATTTTTAGCTTCTGGTTCTGTTGACAAAGTTGTAGATCATGATTTTCCCTATTCCGAAATGTACTCTTTTATGACATTCCGATTTTTCTAACTCAAGTTATACTTCAAACTCTATTTTTTTTATATAAACCTGAAATTTTTATCCTTAAAGTTATTTCATGGATATTACTAAGTTTCTAAACTTATGAATCTAATTTAGAACCTGATTCGGTTCTTCATTTTTATTTATTCTTATCTTAGTTGACAAGTTTTGAAAGCCATCTCCAAGCCGAGCTGCGCCGCCAAGATCTTTAGCGTCCCAAGGTACGCAAATTGTCCAGCTTTTACGATCTAAGTTATATTCATGATTCATTCAATTTATGACATGTCAAGTTTTATGTTTTATGATATCATTATGTTCGAAAGTGGACCCATTTTATATATTCTATGTTTATGTTTTAGCTAGTTACGTGAAGTGCTAGCCTTTTAGATGCTCCTGATCAGAGTGTCCTAGACACGGCGATCGCAGAGCGTGGCACCCAATCCAAATCTAGATCGATTTGGGCATGCGCGTGTGTGAGGTGCTTCCACCGATCATAAGGGTTCCACGTATTTTCTATATACCTCTATTCTATGTTATTCATGTTTATGTTTTATGCACATCATTGCAAGTTATCGTTTTATCCCCTTTTCCCGTTTTCAAAATGAATTTTAAATGCCGGCACTAAAACCGTTTTCGAACGGTTTACGTGCTGGAGGTTTACGTACTGAGTGTTTCCCCACTCACTTTTGCGATGTTTTATGGTTTTGTTTTTAGGAGGCTCGAGCTCCCAAGGCAAGGACAAGTCGGTTCCAAAGTAATTCAGGGCTGTCAAGGTAGTTCTCTAAGGAAATCACCGGTTAGCAAGGGCGAGCAAGATTTTTGGAAATCGTTTAGTTGTTAAGCTATGTTTAAGTTTATGTAGTTTATCCAAAGGTTGTATAAGTTTTATATATGAAGGTTTTTAAGCTAGTAAGTTATCTTGTGGTTTTGGAAGTTTCTTTAGTGTTGTTGCCTTGTCTCTTTTGGGAGACGGCGGTAATGCCTCGACCTAAGGTGTTCCGCTGCGCTAATCACAGGTTTGGGATTCTAAGTATAGTCTTAATCTTGTGATTAAGGTTGGGGCGTTACATCAATATATCAGAAATCCACCACAAAACTCCAATAGAGAACAAGAACAACAATCACAATGACAATAAAATTATTCTCCAATACACTTGGAGGGAACAGGGGATGGGGTACCCAATATTGCAATCAAGAACAACAATATCAACAATAGGGAAACCATAACTTGCAATTTGAAATCAAAACTCAAGCTACAACTCTGACCTTGGCTCTGATACCAAATGGAGCATATGGGCATGGTGAAAATCAAAAGCTTGAGTTGAAGAGCAATAGATTGAAGAGAAAGAAGAACCTTCTTGCTTGACAATGGATATGGAGTTGATGGATGATGCAATTACTTGAGTACTTGATTCAAGATAGCAATGAACAATAATATTGAATAATAACCCAAAATAATCAACTAACAAGCTTGAACACCCAAAGACACTTGGATATGATTTTGGATAAAGAATAACCCACCACCAAAACCTAGCATCCCACCATGATTAGATAAATGATTATTCACCACTAATCAATAAAGGAATAACTTGCTAATACCACCATTACCAATGGATAAAGTAAAAACAAGATTTGAAAGAAAGATTAGGGAGAACCCTAGCTTTTCATTAGAGTTTAATCAGCAAAGCCTGCCATGAAATACGAGGAAGATCATATTTATACAAGGCAATTAAGTCACTAAATATAGCCGTTTTAGCCGAAAAAACGCGTAAAACTGGACCGTCGCGGGCGCGACGATTTTGGGAGCGAAAAAGGCGATTGTGAAATCGCGCGGGCCTGCGGGCAGGACGCCAGACATGGCGGGCGCAATGAATCTATGCTCAAGGGTGTCGTGGGCACGACCCTCGGTCGTCGCGGGGGTCACGACCCTCTGGTCACTTCCCCCCCTTTACTCCTTGCACGCGTAGCGCCCGCTACGATTTGTAGCGGGGTCGACCAACCTGGCGTCCTTCCTTGAGTAATGTGATCATTCCAGCCCTTCTCCTTAGCACTCCCCAGCTCAGCTCGGCCCGCGAATTCTTCTTGCCTTGCGTTTTATTCACCCGGGACCACGCCCAAACCCCGTTACCAAATAGTTACGTCATCTCGGGACGGCCCGGTATGAAGTACGGTCCCAAGGCTTTCGGGGTCGGTGAAACTCGCGACCCTCCTTAGAGGGTCTCGAAACCCATCCAGAGGATGGCCGAGACGATCTTCGGATATCTGGATTTCACCCAGGAATTGCACCTCGAGGCTCGTTGTAGTGGAGGCGAATCTCTTGGCGAAGTCGACGAGGGAGGAGTTTGGAACTCGGGACTCTTCAGGGGGTGAGCATAAATGGCGAGAAGCTGGGACTGCGATGACGAGTGAAATAAGGGGGTATCAGGATGCCTATTTGAAGATGTATTAGGGATCTGTGTCGTTTATGAATGAAGCGACCGCAAGAATAAATGGTCACATGAATGGAGCTTACGACAGGGAATTTTGGTTAGAGACTCCACAAGATTTATTCCTTGAGTAATGTGATCATTCCAGCCCTTCTCCTTAGCACTCCCCAGCTCAGCTCGGCCCGCGAATTCTTCTTGCCTTGCGTTTTATTCACCCGGGACCACGCCCAAACCCCGTTACCAAATAGTTACGTCATCTCGGGACGGCCCGGTATGAAGTACGGTCCCAAGGCTTTCGGGGTCGGTGAAACTCGCGACCCTCCTTAGAGGGTCTCGAAACCCATCCAGAGGATGGCCGAGACGATCTTCGGATATCTGGATTTCACCCAGGAATTGCACCTCGAGGCTCGTTGTAGTGGAGGCGAATCTCTTGGCGAAGTCGACGAGGGAGGAGTTTGGAACTCGGGACTCTTCAGGGGGTGAGCATAAATGGCGAGAAGCTGGGACTGCGATGACGAGTGAAATAAGGGGGTATCAGGATGCCTATTTGAAGATGTATTAGGGATCTGTGTCGTTTATGAATGAAGCGACCGCAAGAATAAATGGTCACATGAATGGAGCTTACGACAGGGAATTTTGGTTAGAGACTCCACAAGATTTATTTACAGCGATTACATTGCTAAACGTCATGTGGATCAACCTTGCAACACCACGTGGTGCAAGAGAGCTGATAACTGAGTCGTGTATTTCAGTATTACCTTTACGGGTAGGCTCTAGAATGGCGGGTCTCGCAACCATGTTTGCGATAGCGCATGCACACAAGGACCATTATATTCTTATTCATTTACACGTGAGTCCCCTCTACCATTGGTTAATGTTAGATGGTACCGTGTGAGGGAGCATAGTGTTTTCGATTGGGATGAATCATTCTAGGCTCGTATTGATCAATCGCGTGCCCTTAGGGATGCTCAAAGACAATGATTGTATTACCTATTATCATAGTTAGATTGCACTAATTATATATTTATTTGTTTTTGTAATGTTATAACCCTAGGGATTTCGTAATGTTAAATCTTGAATGTTATGTTTTAGGGTTTAGGGTTTACGGTGCAACAAACACATAAACAATTAAAATTAAAAGTCTGCTGCTACACAATAACAATAAGTTGAGTACGAAAATTCTATGTTTAGGGTACAATCACATAAATTTCACTAAAAAAAAGTAAATTGCTCCTGCTCATTAAATGGCTGCACCGTGATCTGGATATATATTTGAGTACACCACCGTCGATACAAATCCCTCATGTCATTCATCCACTTCCCATTTACTTGCACCATCAGTTCGGTTGGTGGGGGTGGCTACATTTGTACCTGCACAGTTGAGGCCCAATCATAGGCCCACTTTTGAAAAAAAATAACAAATCAATATGTGTTTACTATGTAAAATGTTGAACAATATAACAATGCAATTTTATGGTAAGGCAAGGGGTATAAACCTGCTCCAGCGATGTATGATCATCGATCGTGGATTGTGAGGCTGAGGTGTTGTTTATCATATGTGGGTGAGACATACCACTGAACAAATTGTGATATTCAGGCACTATGTCCCACGACACAAGTTTAACTTGTGGCAGAGCTGTCAGTACTATCTGGAATTCGATTGGAAATTTCGTCCAGGCCGTGCTGATGAATGTCTTGTTGAATTCCAATTTGTACGACCCCTTTGCCGGTCGGTGGTCGTCCTTCGGTCAGATAATTTTTGGGGGATATGTTGTTGGTGCCCTATTTAACGGCCTACACGATCAAGCATGTACAACTCAGTGACGTCATATACACGAATATCGCTCATATACAATGCCCTAGGGCATGAAGTCATAGGGGTAGGTCCGTATGGGGCCCAAACAACTTGATCCTTGGTTAATGCGTCTAGGGTGGCCCTCAATGCCTGGAGGCGCTGAACCGAATGCGCCCCTGTCTAGGATACCATCTACTCGCCCCAGGCCCGCAAACTGGTCGCTAGTTATGTGGCCTGAACGTGGGAAAGTACTCGTATATCCAGCTCAGCAACAGTGTCATACACCCAGCCAACTTCGTGTTCCCAACTCTACTTGCTGCCCCTAACTGTCGATATATGTAACCCAATGCAATCGTACCCCATAGAACTCTGTCAACAATCTCAGTGTTAGGTCATGGATGTGGAAAAACTCTATCCCTCAACTTGTCTATGAGGATAGTGTGTTCCAATAAGCTCAACAACCATGCTCTGAATTGGTGGGGAATCGGGTAATGGGACGGGGTACATATTTCCCTCAAATCAGTATAAAGTATACCGCCCTTGTCGTAAGTGCGGGTGACGCGTAGTTCTTCAATACTCTTGAGGAAAATCACCGGGACGTACTTGTTAACCTCGTCTCGATCAAGACAATCGGGCATCTGACCTTCAACTTGAAGGCGCAAGATATGGTACACATCATGCAACATGATTATCATTTCACCGAAAGGAAGGTGAAATGTGTTCGTGTCGGGCCTCCACTTCTCCACGAACGCAGCAACCAGGGTAAAATCGATGTGTTCGAACATCAAGTCCGTCAGACTCGTAATTGGGATCCGATTCAGAGCAGCCTGGCAAGCGGGATCCATACCAGACCTGATTCCATTCAACTCCTTCAACGCTGCCTTCCTCGTCGCGCACTCAAGAATTGGACGAGGCGAACGCTCCCCACCCTCCCAGATACCACGAGTAATGTGACCTCCATAGCTCGGTATAATGTCGCTTGTGAGTGGACTGTCGGGTACATCACCGACTATCTTCTAGTCAGCATCATCAGTACGACTCCTATTACTCTGCCTGCTTCTGCTTGGTTTAGCATCTCTGGCAGAAAAACCGCTACCCTGTCCCCGCTGTCGAAATGGTGCAAACCTTCCGACCGAATCTCTCAACGACATAAAACCCGTTGATGTATAAATTGGTCTGGATGGAGGTATTCCACCAGTAGGGCCGGCACAATAGACTGTGACCCCTCAACCCCCGTTGTCTTCGTGCCGGTCGACTGCTTGAGATATTGATCGAGCTGATCAACATAGGCTTCTGTGGTCTGACTATGCGGGTCTCACGGCTGGCCGACCGCATCAGGAGGTGCTCTAGTCCCTCAGCCGGCACACCATGCTGACGCAGTGACATTACGATGGTACGAGTTCCCAGTATCACCCACCCTCCAACCAGACCGAAGCTGTTGCGGCTGATCCCCAAACCCTATACTCTTACCCTTGCCTACCATTTTAGTTCACCTGCAAAAAAAATATAATTAACATTGTCGTTGACATTTACAATAATAATAGATATATTGCAAAAAAAATATAACCCTAAAAACCCTAAACCCTAAACCCTAAACCTTAAACATTCCTTATTACATTGTTTTTAAAAATTTTGAATTAGCACACCCTTAAGTTATTATATGATTCGGACGTTCATAGTTAGCAAGGTAATCGGTTAAAGTTATGAAAACCATGTGTCTAAATGCAAATTAAGCTATGTTATTGAAAACAAAATGCAGAAGTTCTGTGTTTTATTCATTAGGTCGGCGAGAAACAAGTTTACAAGTGAGTCGAACACCAAGGAGACTCCACAGTTGAAGTTTACTTACCTTGGTCTAAATAAGACTGTACGGGCATGCTTTGAAGTATGGAAATACCGGCCAAACATTCAAGTGTATGTGGTTGACCAGTATTTCCAGACTCCAAAACACGCCTGTACATTCTTCCTTAGACCAAGATAAGTAAACTTCACCCGCTGAGTTTTCTTGGTGTTCGGCTCACTTGAGTTGTTGGGTATGTCTAACCCAACACCGCCTACAGGTTTGTATCTCACCCATGTGCCGAATAAAACACAAAACTTCTGCACTTTGTTCTCAATAACATAGCTTAATTTGGATTTAGACAAATGATTTTAATAATGTTAAACAATTACCTCGCTAACTATATACGTCCAAATCATACACTAACTTATGTCTACTCTAACTCAAAATTTTTTAAATAGCACTGTATGAAGGAATGTGCCTAAACCCTAAAACCTAAACCCTAAACCCTAAAACTCTAAACCCTAAACCTTAAACATTGCTTATTACATTATTTTTAAAAAATTTTGAATTAGCACACCCATAAATTATTGTATGACTCGGACGTTCGTAGTTAGCGAGGTAATTGGTTAACATTATGAAAACCATGTGTCTAAATGCAAATTGAGCTATGTTATTGAAAACAAAGTGCATAAGTTTTGTGTTTTATTCATTAGGTCGGCGATAAACAAGCTTGTAGGTGAGTCGAACACCAAGGAAACTTCATGGTTGAAGTTTACTTACCCTGGTCTAAGGAAGAATGTACGGGCGTGCTTTGAAATCTGGAAATACCATCCAAATATTCAGGTGTATGTGGTTGACAGGTATTTCCAGACTTTAAAACACACCCGTGCATTCTTCCTTAGACCAAGATATATAAACTTCACCCTTGAGTTTTCTTGGTGTCCGACTCACTTCAGTTCTTGGTATGTCTATCCCAACACCACCTGCAGGCTTGTATATCGCCCACGTGTCGAATAAAACATAGAACTTCTGCACTTTGTTCTCAATAACATAGCTTAATTTGCATTTAGACACATGATTTTAATAATATTAACCAATTACTTCACTAACTACGTACGTCCAAATCATAGACTAACTTAAGTCTACGGTAACTCAAAAATTTTTAAATAGCATTGCATGAAGGAATTGAATATGCCTAAACCCTGAACCCTGAATCCTAAACCATAAACCCTAAACCCTAATCTAATCCCTTAATCAAATAATTTCAAACACAAAAATATATTTGCGTGCTTTTCTCATAAGTTAGCCCTATACTTTTCTAGATTTTTTAAGTGATTTTAATAGAAATGTTAGGGTTAACCTATGAAGAAAGCATGCAAATTTATTTTTATTTTTTTTTACCATTATGATTGATAATCCCTAAACCCTTGACCCTAAACCCTAAATCCTAAACCATTTATTTTATTAATTTTTCAACCTTATTGTTATCACCCTAAACCAAAAATAATTTTTGACGTTTTTCACATTACTCAACTCAAATTTTTCGCGTACTATCACATGAAAATCAGGATAACTATATGTTAAGTACCAAGAAAAACATCCAAAATTATTTTTACGAACCCTAAACCGTAAGCCCTTAACCCTAAACAATATTTACAAATAACACTAATAAAAATAATAATAACAACAATAATAATTTAACAAACTAATAATAATAATAATTATAATAATAATAATAATAATAATAATAATAATAATAATAATAATGACAATAACATTACAAATAACAAACTAATAATAGTAACAATGAA
This sequence comes from Portulaca oleracea, assembly GCA_029582165.1. NCBI lineage: Eukaryota > Viridiplantae > Streptophyta > Magnoliopsida > Caryophyllales > Portulacaceae > Portulaca > Portulaca oleracea. Next base: position 20,209,803 of record CM055892.1, read on the forward strand.
AAGAGCATTACCAATATCATCAAGTTCATTATTAACAATATTATATAAATAATTAATAATAATATTTACGAAATTATAATTAATTATTAATATTATTAACAATAACATATATTTATTTAATAATAATAATTAACCAAATTAACAAAATAACAAAAATTATATATTATTAATAATTATTACATTAATTAATATTAATTTTAACAATAATATAAACAATTAATAACATTATTAACAAGACTATATATATAATGAATAATAATATGGATAATTGGATTCTAATAATCCCTACTTTCACCAATTGGACAATGGTGGACCGTACTTTCACTTCGTATCTTGGGGGTCCAAAAAAAATAAAATTGAATTGTAGTGGTACCAAATCCACCTTCACATTCTTCTTATTTTTTTCATTCCTACACTATATTGTTTTTGTTTTTTTTTTGTTCCTGCCCCTAGAAAGTTAATGAATTTTAGTTTCTAAAACATTTTTTAAATTATTTTTTTGAGACTCTGAATAATTATTATGATTTTTTAAAGATAATAAAAGTGAAAAAATCGTAAAAAAAATAAAAAAAATTGGGAGAAACGCTGTAAATTCATTAAAAATCATTATAAAGTGTTATACTAAGTTTTGAATCAAATGCAATACACAATCTATGATTTCCTCGAAAATATCCCACTACAATCCAATTTTATTTTTTTTGGACCACCAGAATACAAAGTAAAAGTACGGTCCACCATTGTCCAATTGGTGAAAGTAGGGATTATTAGAATCCAATTTTCCTAATAATATTAATGATATTATCATTAATTAATAACATTCTTAATGATAATATATAAATAATTAATAATAATATTTACAATAATATAATTAATAACATTATTAATAATAATATTAGCAACAAAATATATATAAATAATTAATAATAATTTTTTTTAAAAAAAAATTCAACTCTCCCACCGCACCCACCAGTTGTGTAGATTTTTTCGGAAATCAGCGGGTTGCCACACGCTGATTGCGGCGTGCCATAGACGCACCCAGATTGCGGCCTGACTGATCTATGTGCGGCCCCTGACCACGGCACGCCGCAATCGATGTGCGATAACCCAAAATTGTAAAACACATTTGACTTTCCTCAAGCTCGGCGATTACTATTACTCTCTCTCCCGAGATGATGGTGGTGTGGTGGCGGTCGTTGGTAGTAGTTGTTTGAGAGCGTTTTCTAGAGAGAGAAATTAGAGAGAAGGGAGAGAGTGAAATTTTGAGGATTAAGGGTGAGATTGAAAATTATTATAAAAAAATTTGAGCGACACTAATAAAAGCGGGGGCGATGAATAGTAATCGGATATTTTTACCCCATCATAAACATAGAAAATATTCGTATACATATCCAAAATTGGCCCCAAAAGGAGTTGATGCCACACTTGATGCATCTTTCTATGTAATATTGCTTTCACCTAGCTTTATAATGATCACAACCCTCGAAACTCATGAAACTATTCAAGGGGTTAACTAATGAAATTACACCATTGTGATCACTAATGCTCACAAACCACTTACTTTGTGGCGAACAATTTGCATGCTCTCAAATGAATTAACAAGTAATTATATTTACATCATTGGATGGTTGAATAGTTAAGCATGGCTAGTAAATTATATTTATTCTCAATATTTTCTCTAATTGGCATATTGATATTGTGCATGCCATGGCCTTTTGTCCTTTTAGGAAAGGTAAAGCCAAGTAGATTTTTTTTTCAAAAAAAAACTTTTGTAATTGATAAAGTTTTTCATCCTTATCGCTTCTTTAGTGTCCTTTTCAATTAATGGCTGATAAATTAGAGCTAGAAGAAAAAAACATTGGTGTGCCATATTGGAAAAATTGTATTATCTTCATACCAGTTTTGCACCCTTGTTGGTAATATAATCGTTTCTGTACATGCTGATTGGTTAAATTTTAGTGTAAAATTGTCGTGTATCTTCTTCAATTTTGTTGAAAAAAGTCAAGTGTATATGATAAGCTTAGCTTCATGAAAATTCTAAGTAACAACTAACAAGCTCTAAATTGGAATAAAAGGATCATGATAGCCATTAGGTGACTTTCCGAACCTAAAAAAGAGCCAATTATGAGCAGCCGGGACTGTGCAAGGTGTGACACGATCTGTGTGGTGGACAACAAAGAGCAGGATTTTGTGAGAGTGTCGGATACGGACCGTGTCAGACAACTGAACAAAAGTCCGGGCTTACTATGAATGACACGGATCGTGTCTCTAGTAACACCGTCCATGTTGGCCAACAACACAGTCCATCCATGTTGTCTTGACACAGTTCCTGTCAAGGTCAAATGGCTGGTTTTCCAGCTTTTCATGTCTTTCACGTATTTTCAAGTTATCACACACTTATTTTTCATGCATATATATATATTGTTGGTTGGAATATTGCAAATGCCCTATCTATGACGATAAGACATCATCCTATCCAAAGGGGTGTCTTGAATTCTTTTCACCCTATCCAGGAGGTGCTTCCTCCTTTGGACTATAAATTTGTTTTGCCTTCTTCATGCCAATCTATTCTTTCAGAAACACCTACTCTTATGCTATAACCTCGTTTGGTAAACAGCCTATTCAACAACATATTGCAAATTAAGGTGTCAAATAGGTTGTTTGGTCCCAATCATCCCATTTTCAATAGTCTGGTTAGAGTAGCCTATTGGAAATAATTTATGTGAAAAAGACCCTTTAGTCCAAAAGTTGTCTAAATTTACAAATTTGTCATACTAAAAGTAATTTATTTTTATACCCTTATAAATGAAATTTCAACAAATACTTTTTCAAAAACAGCTAACTTTACCCAACATAATTGTTGGGTTTTGTGGCCCATTGGATCATCGTGGGGTCCAGAACCTGAGAAGAATCGGCAGAGGATACAGTTATAATCTAATTCTAATTCCCTGTTCAAGTCAGATACTACTTGTTATTTGAGTTTTAATCTGACTCTATTTCTTCTCCTAGCCACCCTATAAATAAGGTTCAGTTTTCTCTACTTTATTTTACGGCGAACAGCGAACGACGAATGGCAGCATCGTCTAATAAAGAGTCAGAGAGGGAGAAAATATTGAGAGAGAAACAGTCTCATCAATATTTTCCCAAGTGCATATTTTGAGAGATTGTGAGTTGAGAGTTAGAGACATTTATATTGTAATCTCCTTTCCTGTTGATCGCATCACACCCTGTGATATTGATTTAGTTGTACCCCTCCTCTCATAGTGGATTGCTTTTCTAGTTGTCGCCATCCGTGTGTTTTTCTCCGGGTTCTTCGGTTTCCCACGTAAACCTAGTGTTTGTCTTATCGCTTATTTTTTGTTCCTGAATTTTGTCGTAATTTCCATCATCTCAATTTATTTTCTCTTTCGCTGTAACCTCGCGATTACTTACCTTTTTCCCTAACAAGTGGTATCAGAGCCTAATAAGTGGTATTTGAGCCTAACAAGTGGTATCAGAGTGAGGTGGAGGTAGCTTCAATCATGAAGTGCGAGATTCCAAAATTCGATGGAACAAGGAGACTACAGATGAAGGCGGTCCTGATTCACCATGGGGTACGGGATGTGATTGAGTATCCCTACACGAAGATTGATGAAACAATGAGCGATGAGGACGCAGGAAGATTTGAGTTCGAGGTAGAGTAGGTTGAGGCTCAAGGTGGAGCCACTGGAACTTGCTGTCAGGAGTAAGTTGCTGCTGATGTTCTTGAAACAACTTAGGTTGATGAGCCTGAGATCAAGACTGAAGTTCCTCAGGTGGAGGAAGAACCGAGCATGGCAAGAGATCGTCCCACGAGGGAGATCCGGAGACAAGCACGGTATACTGAAGAAGCTAATGCTATGGTTGCATATGCACTGAGTGTTGCAGAGGGGATGGAGAGTCTGTAGAAGAATTATACATGGGAGTTGTGTAAGTTGCCTAAAGGGAAACGAGCTCTTCCTGAAAAATGGGTGCACAAGAAGGGTCATGTAGAGAGTGACTGTTGGAAAAAGCAGAGAGACCAGAAGCAGGGTAGTAAGGATAACCGCACCAAAATTAGTACCGTAAACTGTGTTGAGTCTAACGGTTGCAAGTACAAAGCAGAAGATGGTGTCCTAAATGTGTGCAGGGGTTCCATGGTTCAGATGCAGGGAACCATGAAGGATAGCCTATACACCCTACAGGGATCTACAGTGATGAGAATTGCACAGGCAGTCTCAAACCTTGATGAGTTCGACAACACAGATGGTCTTAAACAGGCATCCAGGCAGCAGTATATGATGTTTACCGATTGAGAGCCCTGCGGGGCTACGCCCTACAGAAGGGCGTGTTAATGGTGACAGTCGAGATGTTTATCTGGACCGATGACTCGGATCATGGTCCAAGGTAGAGTTTGTTGGGTTTTGTGGCCCATTGAATCTTCAGTGGGGTCCAGAACCTGAGAAGAATTGGCAGAGGATACAGTTATAATCTAATTCCCTGTTCAAGTCAGATGCTACTTATTGTTATTTGAATTTTAGTCTAACTCTATTTCTTCTCCTATCCACCCTATAATTAGGGTTCAGTTTTCTCCACTTTATTTTACGGTGAACGGTGAACGGCGAATGGCAGCATCGTCTGACAGAAAGTCAGAGAGGGAGAAAATATTGAGATAGAAACATCTCACCGATATTTTCCCAAGTGTATCCTGAGAGATTGTGAGTTGAGAGTTAGAGAGATTTATATTGTAATCTCCTTTCCTGTTAATCGCATCACACCTTGTGATAGTGATCGAGTTGTACTCCTCCTCTCATAGTGGATTGTTTTTCTGGCTGTCGACGTCTGTGGGTTTTTCTCCGAGTTCTTTAGTTTCCCACGTAAACTTGGTGTTTGTCTTATCGCTTATTTTTTGTTCCTGAATTTTGTCGTAATTTCTGTCATCTCATTTATTTTCGCCGTTGTAACCTCACGATTACTTACTTTTCTCTAACAATAACTTTTTCCAAATAGCCAATACAAACAAGCAATCCAAACATCTAATCATAAACAACCAATAAAAATAGTTAATAGCCAACGACCAACAACTGTTTGCCAAACGGAGCATGCAACATGTGATGTCTTAAGTTTAGGCAGAGCGTTTGATAAGTCTCCTCCTTTCGAGGGAAAAATTTTATTCTACGACTATATGCATAGTTAGTATATAACTCAAAGCAGATCGAGTAGGTGCGTCTGCGATTCTCTTGATCATCTAAGTAACTCTCATCCTGCACCTTTATTTTCCCCGAACAATCTTTGACTTACATGGGAGAGATGACATCCTTGAAGGATTTGACATCCAATTTCCAAAGCTAGACAAGTTTGATCGTGTACGTGAATTTCTGAAGATGGCAGAAGAAGATGTGTTAGGAAAGTGTCCTAAAATCACCCAGTCTCTTGATCCCACAATTATTTGTTTCCTAATTGTATTAGGATATTATTTAGGTTTCCTTATTATGTTAGGTTTCCTAATTGTATTAGATTCTAAATATAATTGGAGTGGGAGTCAAGTTAAGTTTATAGGGAGTTTTCCCTATAAATAGTGGGTCTAGTTCGCCTTGTTTGGTGTGGCCAATTTCGGGGGCACCTCCTGTGGAAGGAAGTGTATTCAGATATTCTGAGATTTCGTATTCCCATTGGTGAGAGAAGTTGTGAGAGTTTATGTGAGTTGTTATACTCTCTTTCTGTTGATCTCGGGGTGAGATCGTTCGTTGTAATCTCTACCAATAGTGGATTTGTTTGAGGTTGTGCCGCCCGTGATTTTTTCCCGATTTAGGTTTCCACGTAAAATCTTTGTGTCCCCTTTATCTTGCACTCATTTATTTTTCTCGATATCAAGTAGTCATCTTATTTTCCGCTTCCGCAAATTAATTTTCTCGATATAACTCTAACAAGATGCAATCATCCTGACTACCTTGAAGGTTGTCTATGTGATTAACATGCCATTCCTCATAGAGTTGGACGAAGAGACCTTGGTAGAGACAATGAGACGTCAAAAGTTCGAGAATGACAATTACATTTGTCGTTGGTGATATTACAAATATTAGCATAACTGGCAACACGGAACGGATTGAAAGCTCCTTAGGTGTCGACTATTCATTTATCTGCTGCTATAACAGCATACGCTCAGATTCATATGTATCCTTTATTTCTCGATCCGACTGTTACTATACTAATACTAACTCTGCCTTTAACAACATGAAATATACTTTAATCGATGTCTACCAAATGTCACGGAATTTTCCGGAACCATCTAGAATGTCCCGGAATATTCTAGAAACATCCGGAATATTCCGTATCTTTCATGAGGTCTCTAGAATTCTCTAGACTATTCTAGAATTCCCTAGAATTCCCTAGAGTTCTCTAGACTACTCATGAATGTCCTAGAATATTCTAGACTACTCTACACTTATATAGATTATTAGATACTTGTATAGAAGGTTCTAGAGGCATAATGTGGACCGTTAGATCAAATCAATCTCCACCGTCCATTGAGGAGGTGGAAGTGTATAAATACCCCCTTGGGGTCTCATTTGTTACCAACCAACAATTGGAAGCAATACTCAAAAGCATTCTCCCAAACACACTCTTCTCTCTTCTCCTTATCTTCAAAGCTTCTTAGTCTCTCATAGTCTAAGTTAAGCTTGTGGAAGGCTTACTAGCAAACTTCCAATATAAAATCCGGTTAAAGTTTGCTAGCGCCACACGGGTGTTGTGCAAATTAAAGTCACCCCGTGACATTTGGTATCAGAGCCACGGTTTTGAGAAATTCGGGTGTGGGAGAAGTCATGTCGAGTATGACTGAGCAAGGCTCCAAGAAGGGCATGGGGAATGAGGAGAGCATGGAGAACCCGGGGCATGTCACTCTTGATGAAAGGGTGGCCGAGGTGGAGGACACCATGTCCCACCTAGTGAAGGAAGTCGAGGCCTTGATGGGAAAGGCCGAAGACACGGAGGAATTCGCTTCTAAGGAGGAGATGAAGGAATTCCAAGATGATGTGCAAAGCGCCTTTGATTCTCTCAAGGCGGAGCTTGTTCATGGGGATGATGCTCTCAAAAAGGAGTTGAAGGATTCCAACAAAGCCCTTAGGAGGGAGCTAGCTGAATGCAAGTCAACAATCGAGTCTCTTTCCAACAAGGTGGAAGAACTCGAGTTGCAATTGAAGACTTGCATGACCGTGTTGGTTAATGGTGGAGGCGCTCGGGAGATTTCCGTCTCTAAGAAGGATAAAACTCCTCCTCCTCCTTTCTATAAGGGGTCGAGGAATGCACGAGAGATTGATGACTTCATTTGGAATGTGGAGTCATACTTTGAATCCAATGACATATTGGACGAAAGGAAGAAGGTAAACACCGCTTCCCGCTACTTCAAAGATGTTGCCTTGATATGGTGGCGGCGCAAGTGTGAAGATGCGACCACCGGCACATCCGATCCCATCACTACTTGGGATCAACTTAAGAGGGAACTTAAGAGGCAATTCTATCCAGGATGCGGGTCGAAGCCCGCACTAGGCTTCGACACCTCCAACACAAGGATGGGCGTGTTCGAGTGCGTCAAGGAGTTCCAAGAACTCATGCTGGAGATCACCGACATGAGTGCCAAGGATAAGTTGTTTATGTTCCTTGAAAGATTCCAACCATGGGCTAAGATGGAGCTGAAGCGACAAGGGGTGAATGATATTGATTCGGCAATTGCTGTTGCCGACACCCTACCCGAACGTAGGCGAGAGTTCTCGAGGACCAAGTAGAAGCCAAGTAACAATGGCAAGGTGGGGAGATCGAGACAAGTCTCCCAAGAAGGATCGACCCTTCAAAAGCCACGACAAGGACAAGGGTAAAGGCAAAAGGATGGCGCTCAGGAGGTACTCATGCTTCTTATGCAATGGGCCACATCGGGTTGCGTATCTATGAGGAAAGATTGCCTCCTCGTAAGGGAAGAAGAAAGGAAGGAAGAGGAGAAGAGGATATCTTCTCTAAAATTCCTTAGCGCGTCAAGCTAAGGTCGAGGAAGGATCCCATGGCGCGTATGCGTAGAGACACACATCAACGGCAAGTCTCTCCAAGCGCTGTTGGACACAGGTGCAGATACGGTCTATATGGCCAAGGAGCTTGCCGATGAGGTGGGCCTCTCCTACACCAAAACTAAGGGTTTTGTCAAGGGAGTAAATGCTGAAAAACTCCCGATCTATGGAGTTGCCAAGGATACACCCATTCACATCGGGCAATGGGAAGGTAAGGCCGACATCACTGTCGCTCCCTTAGATGACAAGAAGTTCTACTTGGGAATTGATTTCTTTGTCAAGGCGAAGGCCTTCCCCATCCCCTTCGCCAACGTTATGTGCATCATGGAAGAAAAACAACCGTGTGTCGTCCCGGTAAGGACGGACATTGATGAGGGAAGGATGTTATCCGCCCTTCAACTCTCTAAGGGAGTGAAGAAAAAGGAGCCTACCTACTTAGCAACTCTTAAGATGGGAGAGGGAAACAAAAAAGAAGCTCAAGTGCCCGAGGCCGTCCAAGAGGTACTTGACGAGTTCAAGGACATCATGCCAGTAGAGTTACCCAAGAAACTTCCCCCAAGAAGGGCAATAGATCACGAGATCGAGTTGGAGCCGGGGGCTAAACCATCCGCGTTTGCTCCCTACCGAATGGCACCACCAGAGTTGGAAGAGCTAAGGAGACAACTCAAGGAGTTGTTGGATGCCGGGTACATCCGCCCTTCAAAGTCTCCTTATGGTGCGCCAGTCCTATTCCAAAAGAAGCACGATGGGTCACTTCGGCTATGCATCGATTATAGAGCACTAAACAAGGTAACCATCAAGAATAAGTACCCCATTCCCCGTATTGATGATCTATTTGATCAACTTGGAGGAGCAAGGTATTTCACCAAACTTGATTTAAGGAGTGGGTACTACCAAGTTCGCATAGCCGAAGGAGACGAGGCGAAGACGACATGCGTGACCCGCTATGGATCCTATGAGTTCCTAGTCATGCCGTTTGGGCTCACAAATGCCCCAACCACATTTTCTACCCTTATAAACAAGGTACTTGCTCCATTCCTTGATCACTTTGTGGTGGTTTATCTCGATGATATTGTCATATATAGCAAGACAATGGAAGATCATGTGGGACATTTGAGGCAAGTGTTCAAGACACTTCGGGAGAATGAGCTTTATGTAAAGAAGGAGAAGTGTTCCTTTGCCCAAGAAAAAGTACCATTCTTGGGCCATATTGTGGGAAAAGGCAAGCTACGCATGGATCCGGGCAAGATCAAGGCGATCCTTGATTGGGAGCCACCAACCAAGGTCACTGAGCTAAGATCATTCCTTGGCTTGGTGAATTACTACCGGAGGTTCATCAAGGGATATTCCGCTATCACCGCTCCTCTCACCGACTTGCTCAAGAAGGGAAGAGGTTGGGCTTGGAGAGAAGAATGCCAACAAGCCTTTGAAATTTTAAAGAAGGCTGTCACGGAAGAACCTGTTCTCGCACTTCCCAATCTTGGCAAGCCATTCGAGCTACACACTGATGCTTCCGACTTCGCCATTGGTGGAGTATTGATGCAAGATGGCCATCCCATTGCCTACGAGAGTCGGAAGCTCAATGACACTGAAAGGCGGTATACGGTACAAGAGAAGGAGATGACCGCAGTTGTGCATTGCTTTCGAACTTGGAGGCATTACTTGCTCGGGAGTAAGTTCGTTATCAAGACAGACAACGTTGCAACAAGCTACTTCCAAACCCAAAAGAAACTAACTCCCAAGCAAGCTCGATGGCAAGACTTCTTAGTAGAGTTTGATTATACAATGGAGTATAAGCCGGGTCGTGCTAACTTGGTAGCTGATGCTCTTAGTCGCAAAGGAGAGCTTGCCGACATTAGCCAACCTCAAAGCAACCTACATGATAAAATCAAGGAAGGATTGGAGCATGATTCTTTTGCGAAGACCATCTCCAACCTGATTAAGGATGGTAAGACAAGGAGATTTTGGGTTGAAGATGGGTTAATTCTCACTAAGGGTAGACGAGTCTATGTTCCTTCATATGGTGGCCTTAGAAGGGAAGTCTTAAAGGAATGCCACGACAACAAGTGGGCCGGGCATCCAGGTACGCACCGTACACTAGCATTGGTAGGCGATTCCTACTATTGGCCTCAGTTGAAGAATGATGTTGAGGCATATGTCAGAACTTGTCTTATATGCCAACAAGACAAGCTTGAGCAAGGAGTACCCGCAGGACTCCTCCATCCACTTCCCATTCCTGAGAGACCGTGGGAAAGCATTTCCATGGACTTCATCGTGGGGTTACCCACGAGTGAAGGATATAATTGGATCCTTGTGGTGGTGGACCGATATTCGAAATATGCCACCTTTATTCCTGCCCCCAAGGAATGCAATGCTGAGCAAGCCGCCCAACTATTTTTCAAGCATGTTGTGAAGTATTGGGGCTTGCCTCGCTCGATCGTGAGTGATCGAGACACTCGCTTTACGGGGCGTTTTTGGACGGAGTTGTTCAAGCTCATGGATTCCGAGCTTAACTTCTCCACCAGCTTCCATCCTCAAAGTGATGGACAAACCGAGAGGGTGAATGCGCTTTTGGAGTTGTACCTTCGGCATTTCGTGAGTGCCAATCAAAGGGATTGGGCAAAGTTGCTTGACGTAGCCCAATTCTTCTACAACTTGCAGAAGAGCGAGTCCACGGGCCAAAGTCCATTCGAGATTGTCACAGGACAACAACCGTTGACACCAAGCACTATTGCTACGGGCTATAAGGGCCCAAGTCCACCTGCATTTCAGTTTGCCAAGAATTGGAATGACCAACTAGTGGTACGAGCTTACTTGGAAAAGGCTTCGAGAAAATGAAGAAATGGGTGATAAGAAGAGGCGAGGAATTTCAAGTTGATGATCTCGTGCTCGTTAAGCTCTACAACCACGCGAGGTTAGAAGGCGACATCGGGGCCTACTTGAAGATATGAAGGACCCTTTCCATTATCAAAAAGTTGGAGCACAGGCTTATAAGGTGGAGTTGCCTCCCAAGATCAAGTATCATCCTGTCTTCCATGTAAGCTTACTTAAACCTTACCACGGGGACCAAGATGATCCGACAAGAGGCGTATCTCAACGGGCACCGATGGGTATCAAGGTCCAACATGATAAGCAAGCAGAGACGATTCTTGCCAACCGAGTGGTGCGCCAACCAGGTCAACCTCCAAGCACGGAGCTACTTGTCAAGTGGAAGGGCCTTCCTAATAGCGAATCAAGTTGGGAGCCTATCCAGAACTTATGGCAATTCAAGAAGCAGATCCAAGCATACGAGGACTTGAAGGCAACGAGGACGTCGCCGGATTAGGTGGGGGAGAATGTCACGGAATTTTCCGGAACCATCTAGAATGTCCCGGAATATTCTAGAAACATCCGGAATATTCCGTATCTTTCATGAGGTCTCTAGAATTCTCTAGACTATTCTAGAATTCCCTAGAGTTCTCTAGACTACTCATGAATGTCCTAGAATATTCTAGAGTACTCTACACTTATATAGATTATTAGATACTTGTATAGAAGGTTCTAGAGGCACAATGTGGACCGTTAGATCAAATCAATCTCCACCGTCCATTGAGGAGGTGGAAGTGTATAAATACCCCCTTGGGGTCTCATTTGTAACCAACCAACAATTGGAAGCAATACTCAAAAGCATTCTCCCAAACACACTCTTCTCTCTTCTCCTTATCTTCAAAGCTTCTTAGTCTCTCATAGTCTAAGTTAAGGCATGGAAGAACTCTTAGCAAACTTCCAATATAAAATCCGGTTAAAGTTTGCTAGCGCCGCACGGGTGTTGTGCAAATTAAAGTCACCCCATGACACAAAACATCAAGTCAGCCTTATTAAGTGCCAAAAATAAATAAACAAATAAATTAAGGTCCAACTCGTGTAGCATTGAAGTCATTATTATTGTACTGATAATAAATAAATAGAAGTAAAGTGCAGCCTCTCGTAACATCAGCCGCCAAGTGTCTCAACAAGTTAGGATTGGGACGTTTTGTTTACTTTCATGCTCCAAATTGGGTGCACGAGGCTTCTTAATTAACAATGCTGCACTATGCTTTAAAAATTGGATTATTAATGATTTCCATGTACTTTGGTCTAGTTACTCGTCCACTCTATATATTAATTTTCGTTTTTAAAATTTATACGGTCGAATTTTAAAAGTTTTAATTACATATTTATTTAGACCACGTTCTTTCATGCGTTGACAGGCTACAGTGTCACACCGCACCGCAACTCTCCATACTCCACCACGACCGACCACAATCTACCGCAACCCACCACAATCTATTTTTTCTAATTTAATTTATCTTTTTATTAAAAGTTAAACTTTCCATATTTCACCACAACCCACCACAATCCACCACAACTTTTCACAGCCAACTACAATCCACCACATTTCCTCCACACTGCACCACAGCCAGCCGTATAAAAGAACGGGTTATACATATAAAAACTTGCTATATACAATTAATATCTTTAGATTTATAACGGAAAATACTATAATAAAAATATAATATTGTAATTATTAATAAAATATTTTTAAATAATTATCAATCTAAAAATGTGATATTGAAGATCATAATAGTCAACTAAGACAATCATTATGAAGCGGAGAGAGTAATTAACTTGTATGTGGGACCACAATCCCTAAGTTCTATGATTAATTACTATTTTCCCAATTATTCCGTTTGTCCTTTTTTTTAAAAAAAATAATTGTCATATTCACTAAAATATCTTTAGAAAATGGATCCTTGCACAAAAGATTATTATTTAAATTCGAATAAAATAATTTTTTATTGGGGCAAATTAAATATCATATCTATTAATAAAATATAATAAAAAAATTAGATAATTTAGCAAATAAAAAGAAATAAAGAGAATAACTAATTACTGGTATCACTTAGCAACCCTCCCAAATTAGGCTAAGTATACTAAAAATATCAAACCATGTTATTGTCGATCAGCCATTGCCTTGGTGCCAAGGGCTCCTCACCCCATTTCTCCCCTCCAAGGTTTGAATCTTAGCGGGAGCGTTCTTTCTTATTGGTTGAGTAATGTTTGTAGTGGGTGTCGGGTCTTCTTTTGGACATTGACATTCCTCGTCCCGTCGGTGTTCAATACAAAAATATGAATTTAACGATTCGTGATTATTATAAACTACAAATATTTTTAATTAAGTTTATTTATATATGAATTTAGTTTTTCAATATTTCATTAGTAATTTATTATAGTTCCGTCCTTTATTACATGCCTTTTTTGCGGGGAATGCAACACAAAAGTTAATGTAAAAATATGTCAAAATGTCAAAATTTTTTTCTTATTATAATTTAAGTTATTGATTGCAAAGTCATTTATAACAGGTAAACTTGTTTAAATGAGTAAAATTTGTTAAACTTATAAAGGGACGAAGGCAGTACTAATTAGTATTGACTAGTGCTAATCAATGTTGATATGGAGTTAGAGAACGTTGACTAGATCCAGTTCTTTATTAGCTACATGACAAAATATTAATCAGTGTCGATTGTTGCTAATCGGTACTAATGAATGCTTAAGTGTTAGTCAATGTTGAACATTGAGAGTTTGTTGTTGTTGTTATTGATAGGAATATTTTATCCCAAGTATCATATTGATAATTTGTTCCCTACTTCTATTTTAAAATTATTTAGCCTTCCTTGATATATTATATATATTTTCTAATTTTATTAGATTTAATAAATCTAATTGCAGTAGTGGACAAGATAAATTTAGAGGGAGTTTTTCTCTATAAATAGAAGACTTTATCGACATTGTGAACTACATTCATTCTTGTTATATATATATATATATATATATATATATATATATATATATATATATATATATATATATATATATATATATATATATATATATACACGGTTGTGCACCATAGTTTAATTTTCTTAACGGACACAACCATACAAATGTTCGGTTTTCCTTAGTGTCACACTCGTTACTTTATCTCTTTACATTAAGATATTAATTGAAGTGTACTTGTCAATTAGCACAATTAGAAATCAATAATACAAAGTTTAGTTGCTCTAATCATGGTTTTAGGACGAGATTAGACTAGTTAAGATGGGTGGTGGTGGGGAGAAGATGAGCATAATGGTACATAATTAAGACCCATCACTCTACTAAAGCCTCTTTATTGTGGGAGTTAATTACATTGTTAATCCTATCAAGAAGCAGCCACAAAGTGGGATTAACTAATTGATTATTAATTAGTGGTGATCAAGATGCTTAATTATAGTAATCTCAATTGCATCTTAAGTTTTGACCCAAAATCTGTCCTCCTCCTCCTTCTTCTTCTTCTTCTTATTATTATTATTGTTATTATTATTTATCAGTGGATGTGGGACCCATGGTGGGCCACAGCAGAAGCCCATGATTGTAATTGATTTTGATGAGATAATTAAAAAATTAGTTGATGGTTTGGAGCCACTCATCAAATTAAAACCACTCGTGCAACAGGGGAAGGTATAACCCATGATCATGCTTGCTAAGTGTGTTATAATTAATTTAATCAAGGTAGGATATTTGGATAATCTTTTTATATACCTGGTGGCTTTTGCATAAAGTAGTAAAGTACCATGTGTATGATGCATTACTGTACACTGCAAATTATACCGTACATGGTGGTGGGCCTAACCATGTCTATCGCATATATTAAAATAAGTTTTTGAATTTGAGTAATTAACTTGAACTTTGAGTCGTGAAAGTGTCAATAATCCGTATTTTAAAATATTGCGGACTAATCTAGATTTTAATAGTGCTGGATTTAAATAGCATTCCTTTGAGTTTTCTAACAAAAGCCGGTGAAATTCAGATTATTTAAATCCAAAAATGCTCTATTTATCACAGTGATCCAAGAACCTTAAACTCTAAATTATTTCACGGTATTTTTAAAGTTCAGATTATTGAAGCTTTCATGGCCCAAAATTCAGATTATTTAAATCCATAAGTCCTATTACAATAGAACAAGTTTTTACGAGATAAATTTATGTAAAATTTGATAAATTTAAAAAATATGGATGATTTTACAATAATCTTGATAAATTTATCATGGAGTTTATAATATCGAACTTTTAAGATTCAACACCTTGGTTACCTTGGTGAACTTAGGTAGGTACTCCAATGTGTACAATATCAATTTGCATACAATACACCTTGGAGTACCTATCAAGGTCCTCCATAACGTTCAATTGTTCTTTTTAAAAAAATTGTCAATATTTATTATAAAATTCACAAATTGATTAATAAAATTTATTGATATTTTTACAATATTTATTATAAAATTCTTCAATTCTTTAAAGTATGACTATACAATTTTCATATAATATAAAACGGAAGGAATATTATTTTTTTGAAAATAATCAAAGACAAATTCCCCTAAATTGCGTACATTGGTTGAAAATAAACTGGACATGAACTCCCCTCAAAAACACAAAAAAGCTGTACAGCAACAACGTTTTCATTTGCTAATTGCACGAACGGGGTATACCTACTTACCTACCTTCTTGTCGTCATTAATTCTTCAACATCCAAGACCTTCAATGCTTTAGACTTCCTCGTATGGTGTGTAACTTACTCCCTCCGTTCCATATTAACTGTCGTCTTTGAAAATTGTGCAGTCAAATTTCAAAAATTTTGACCACAAATTTATCAATATATACAATGAGTTGCTATATAAAATTACCACCATTAGATTCGTAACGAAAAATACTATCATAAAAGTATAATATTGTAGTTGTTAATAACATACTTATGTAAGAAATTATCAATTAAAGGATGACATTGGAGACTGTGAAAGTAAAAAAATATGACAATTAATATAGAACGGAGGGAGTATAATATTACCCTATGTTACTAGTACTTCCGTCTCAAAATATATATTTTATCAAACTGATTAAGTTTTAACCATTATTTATATACAAACTACAATGAGCTAGTATTTTTAGATAGTTACAATGAGCTAGTTACAATATAAAATTAATGCCTTTGTAATTTTTAGTAAGATAACTTTTTAATGATAGTAATTCATATTATAATTTATTATAATTTGTGAGTAATTAATGGTTCAAAGCGTAGTCAAATTGATAAACATTTTGGGAGGGAGATAGCATTTGCTATCTTCTAAACTAGAGCCCCGTAGCCTCATTTGGCCCAAGCCAAGGCTATCAGTTAAAATTTTAAAAAATTGATCATAAGTTTTTCAACATATATGTAATAATTTGTTATATAAGACTACTATCATTAGATTATTAACCAAAAATAATATTCTTAAAGTACAATCTTACAATTATTAATAAAATATTACATAAAAATTATTAGTCAAAGAATGACAACGGACACCGTAAAAATCAACTAAAGAAACAAATAATATGGACTGAGGGATTATTATTATTATTGTTATTGTTATTGTTATTGTTATTGTTATTGTTAATGTCACAATTGTAATCTTTATTTTTTATTACCATCTTATGAACTACGTAATCTTTTTCATTTGAAATACAATTTATTTTACATACTCCCTTTGTTTTTTTTTTTTTTTTTGTCTTTTAGAGGTAGTGAGGAAAAATTAATATTATAAAAATTTATAAGATAGTTAGTGAAAAACTTAATCAAATATGCTTAACTAAAATTAAAATATGAGATCGATTCAATGAATGTTAAAGATAAAATAAGAAAGATCCGATAAAAATGAATGTGGTTCAGATTTTTTTTTCAAGAGAGACAACAATTAAAGCAACTGAACAGATTTATTTATTTTTTCGAAGAATAAAACAGAAAAAAAAAAAGGAATCCGACTGAAAACAAGGTTAGAATATAATCAAGGTTAGGGCAGAAATTTAAAGGTGAGGCAGACAAACTGTCTGGCAAATAAATTAGGCAAAAAAGGAAAAAGAAAAAGGAGAAGAAAATTAGGCAAAGACAATAAAAAAGATTTGGGAGTGAATTGCTAAACTAATGGTTGTCCATTTTGTGTAATCAAAGGTGATTAATATTCAAAGGTAGATGGCACTTCCTCCTAACCATCACTTTGTACCTTCCTTTCTCACATTAATTAGGCCTCTTCTTGATTATTATGAAATTAAAACACTAATTAAAGTCTTAGTTTAATAGTTAGTTTCAAAAGTATGAGGCATTAGGTTTCAGTTTGAATTCTTTATTTTTTTTCCCCTAATCATTGTGTATTCATAGTTGTTTATAGGCTTTGTTTAGAGTGATATGACCAAGTTAGGTTGATAAGATAAGGAAAGGCAGTGTAACATAAAATTTTGACTTTGGTTTGAGTGTTTTATAGAAATCGAAAAATGATAAACCTAACTTACCACTCTAACCAAAGAACAACGTCATAGTGTTTTCATAATTTGATAATTGCATATTGTGTAGGTTTATATGAGTATGCACTATTGAATTAGGGGAATAACAATAACAAAGAGGATTTCTTTTTGTTCAATGTGTGTAAACTCTAAAATAAATAGTAAAATTTGCATCCGCAAAAACTATATCAATGGTTCCATACAATACAATAGCAAAGCAAGAATAAGTAACGTAGCTACTAAAACAACAATAGATTCTCAAGGGCAACATGTTTTGAGCGTGGTATGAGGAATTCAGATATAGGTAACTTTCCTCCTATCAATTGAAATTTATGGAGAGATTGATTCCTGTTAATTCATAAAAACTTTTCAAAAAACCACTTTGAAAACTAGTTTAGGCACAAACTAAAGGAAATTCAAGAGGACAATATTTGAAAACCGATTTGATAAACCAAGAAACCAAGAAGCTTGGTAAAGTATAGAGATTCATATCTGTGAGAACGATGCACTTGATGAACAATATAGTAAAATAAAACAACAAAAAAACTGTAGTGCTTACAAATCCTAGTCAGAAGCTCTATTTGACATTATAGCACCTCTAGTCAAAGTCCATGAAGCAACTACTCACAAACCAACTGCACATCCAATCTCATTGTACTACTGCTCAAAATTAGTTATTTGTCCATGTCTTCCTTTCTTTTCGCAAACCTCGTCGCTGAACGACGAATAAAAAGTTGATTGAGCCGCAAAGAATGGTTCTAGGAAGACAACTTCAGAGGTAAAGTGATAGAATTGATCTAGGGCTTTCAATTCAATTTCAATATCATGCTTTCAAAAATTTTATTCTTAAGGGTCACATAAATAATTTTAAATTCCTAAATGGTGGGGATGTTACCGGTCCATACTTTGATGTGATATGGTTTGGACGAGGGAAAAGACATGACTATCAACATAAAACATTGCTTAAGTAAATTTCAAATGCAAGGTTTAATTTATATAGCAAGCTCCTACTTGACACTAAAAAAAAACACAAAAAATAAGATGGATGGTACTAAATGTAACATTCCAAAATCTTTGTATCATCTTCTCTTCTTTATGCAACTTAAAGTACAAAACTTATGGCCATAGTGCACGAAAGTGCACAAGACCTCACACACAAACACGACCTCAAATAAAAAAGAGAAAACATAAAAATCTAGCCTAATGGTAGTGGTTTGAACCTTCTTTATGTTCTTACACCACCGTCTTCACTTCATCCTCAAGATCTTCTTTATGACTCGGACAAAAAAAATATATAAAAAAATAGTAACAAAAATGAACGAATGAAACTTGCCAAAAATGACCTCAACTTAACCTATTTGTTAGGATAGAACTAATCTCAAACATTTAACTATAATCTTATCTATTTGGTTGAGTTGGTTTCTACACACGCATCATGCGCTACGTCGAACCTTTATGTGCTATAGGCCTTTGGTTTGTATCTCAATAGCCCCATGCTTGTTCGTGTTGCCCGTAATTTGGAGTGTCATGTACAGGAACCAATTCAACCATCAGCTCAACTCTTGTCTAGAGAGATCATCATTTGACCAGTTGGTCATTCACTCGCCTAGAGTCAACTGCATTCAATTGACTTCTCTCAGGTCTTATGCTTGAACCGATTCCAAAGGCTCAAGGCAAACTTGGACTCCATACTTCGGTTTTATGGTTAGGATCACGGTGGGCGCATGACGGTAGTTGTCTGAGATGGTAAACTTAAACTTCGAAACCAAAATGGCTAATACGAGCTTGGCCTCTATAATAGCAAAGGATTGGCCAATGCAGTTTCGAGGGCCGGCTCCAAATGGCATGAAACGTCCCGGAATAAAGGATTTGGAAGCGAATCGCTCCGGATTGAACTCATTGACATCTGATCCCCATAGTTCCTCGTTATGGTGAATTGCTAAAACTGGAATCCATATCGATAATCCCTTAGGAATGACAAGGTCACCAAGCTTTATGTCTTCAAATGCCATTCTAGGTAAAACCGAGGCTGGTGGGTATAGTCTCATTGATTCATTTATGATCATACTTAACTGCAAACATGAGCACAAAATGATTGTTAAAAGAATGATAATACATGTCTCGGGGTCGATATAATTATAGAAGCTAACTACATATTTCTTTCCATGCTAATATGTAAATATATAAGTTTTATATCGGACAAGACATTTTAGAGATGTCTTGTTTCAAAACTTATATCATTCCTATAAATATTTGGGACGAATTTTAAACATTAAAAACTGCTAATTTCTATAAGGCTAATTAAAGAAGTACTGCCAAATGACAGCTAGTATTTCATGTTATTGAAAGTGGAACTTAGCTAAATTAAGTGCATGGACATCTAGGATAAATTTCTGACTTTGATTGATTCTTGAAAGAAAATATTCACAATTAACAATGTTTCACAACTCCTATGGGGCTTAGTTGTTTTTTCAGAGAATTGAATTTCTGCCTCCTAGTGAAGTTCCCCTAGAAAATTGTTAACCAATGGGCTTGTGAGGAGTAAACTACCCTCCTCCAAAAAAGAAGTTTTTGTCTTATATGGTCCAAAAAAAAGAGAATATTATATATTTTTTGCAAGAGTTAAATTGTTGACTTTTGTTTGTTTTTTTTTTGTTTCAAATGGAAAAATAAAAGATTATTATATATCTAAATATATAAGTCAAAATCTAACTATATCACTATCTCCCTCTAGCCTTATAGGATTGCATTGCAATGAAGAAATGAGACAATTGATGTAGTTGAGGGGCATATATATTACATAGTTCTTAGTTATTAATAAATAGACTTTTTATTTTCTTTTTATTAAATATAGATTCTTAGTTATTAGTAAATAGAGATTCTTATTAAAAATTTTGATCATTAATTTTTATCACTACATTCGTCATGAAAATACTATTAGAAAATTATAAATTATATTTTTAAATAAAATTTTATTTTACAAAGGTAAGTTCGGGTAATTTAAATTGGGCCCTTAAGAAGACTTGCAAGCCATTAGAATCAATCTCATGACTTCCAAAATGAAAAATCATATTCATGTCAAGTAAGCTACTAGCTCATTAATTTTTAAATAAAATATTATGTGAAAAATTATCAAATAAAAATAAACTTTGAAAAATGTGAAATTATTTTTATTTAATGGAAGATGTAATTAAAATGAACTCCCACCATTCAAAGTCTCAATATTATAAAAATAAAATTGTATGAGTTGAGGACAACCCACATACCATCCCCATAGTTTAATTATTAAGTTTGTTTTGTTTCGTTAACTCTTTTTGGGAGCTCAATTTTTATTTTATTTTTTTTGGTGTTAAATATACTTTCTTACAATCGTGGGCTTCTATCTTTCAGTGACTTTGACCTCATAATCATTAAAAAAATGCCAATGTTGGCCAGGCGGATGACCCCACATCTAATATAAAAATAAATAAAAATATTTTAAAATATTTACCCAAAAAAAAAATGCCCTTTTGGAAGTTATCTTTTAATCCTTGCCCACTATCACTTCCTTTGCCCACTTGTGAGTCAAACTAGTCCATGCCTTTTCAACATGTATCCAACTGTAACTTCTAATCCCCATATTCTATACTAACCAAATTATAAGTAATAATTTTTAATATTTTCTCCTTTTTAAAGATTTAGTATATCGGAATCAGTCTCTTTACACACTGTTATGTATGAGGAAAAGACTGCATGCGTTTTAGATCACCCTCGTATTGGTGAGATCACATAAGACCAAAGGTATGTTGTTGTCGTAGTAATTCTTAAAGAATTATGTTATTTATTCGCATTAGTTTACACTAGCCAAACTATAAGTAACATGTTCTGATATGTTCTTTCTTTTATCCTGTTTCACACACTCTCGAATCGTCAATCTTACGAATGCTTACTGTTAGTGTATAGATTCATTCTTATATCTTTACACTTCAACCGCCAGCATAAAGTTTTCCGTTGAGTTAATTCTTACGGACTTTGTTTTAGACCTAATTCGTAAATAAGTTATTTATTCGCATTAATTTACACAAAATGTTAATTATTTGATTAATTTTGACTTACCAAGGAGAGTTTAGGGAGGTGATCAACTGAGGGTTGTGCCCCATTGCAAACTTGTTCAACTTCCTCCCTTAGTTTCTGTTGCCAATTAGGGTTACTTGCCAAGAGCATGACAGTCCAAGTGAGCAACAATGCTGTGGTTTCTTGCCCGGCGAAGAAGAATGTCTTGCATTCGTCCATGATCAACTGCAAGTTCAAGTTGAACCCGTCTTTCCTCTTCGCCTTCTTGTTCCTTGCCATCTCATTCATGAGAATCCCGAGCAAATCGTTGCCATACGAGTCGCTCCTCCCCATCTCGAAATACCCTTTTCGAGCCTCGATGATCTCCATTAGGAGACCCTCGACTTCGGTCTTGAGTGACTTGATGTCTTTGTTGTATTTGCTAGGGAAAAACCTACAAGTAGTTTGAGAGTTGATGTGTTAGGTCAACTTAGATGCAAAGTGCTTGATAGTGATGGAAATGAAGTGACTATACATTACATAGTATTGGTATCATGAAGAATAACGTGAGAAAGCTTGAATAGGAATATGGTTAAGAAATTAAAAAAAGTATAGATTCAGTAACGACCTTCAAAAAAGGATCTTTAAAGACAAAATCAAAGGGATGAAAAAAGGGGCATGACAAAACTTCGGGTAGGGGTTATTTCGTGGACGAATTGAAATTTTTTTTAAAAAAATAGAAAAGCAATTTTTATGTGTTTATTTTAAGTTGGACAAACCTAAATTTAACCTAAATTTAGGTTTGGACTGTAGAAATGGAACAAATATTATGTCCTTACCATAAAGACAAAAAAATTAAGTCCATATCTAACTTTGTCCCTATCAAGTTGAACCGAATTTTCAAATTAGACAGCTTTTCAACCTCCCTAACATCACTACATTTTAGAAATTTGCAATTTGTTAAGTACTCGTGGAGCTTATACTTCAAAAACGACGGTTATTCACAAATTTATTATGTTTTCTTCCCTCATAATATTAAAATTGTTCAATATAAAATATATACTTCAAGTATATATAACATAAATCGAATCACTAACCATCTTTTATAATTTATTTATTTATAATATTCTAATATAAGACGGTATCACGATTTATGCGTTTGTTATTTAGGTATGAAGGAAACTAAAAACAGAGCAAGTAAGAAGAACTAACCGGCTTCCAGGCAAACAGAGATGCTTGCTAGCTTGTGCACATCGTTTCTGCAGAACATTCAACAGATGAAAAATCCTCTTCCCTTTCTCATGGCTACTCCCGAATTCGAACCTCGAAATTATATCCGCGGTAAGACCCGTCATCAGCTGCCCGATTTCGATCTCTTTCTGACCCGATTCTATTGCAGTTCGGAGCGATTCGACCATGTTCTTGGTGCACTCTACCACATACCCTGCATAGCTCTGTTTCGTATCGTATCAACAAATGAAATGATCAGTATCTTTTCTTTTATTGTTTGCAAGCCAATAAAGGGTGAAAAATGCATCAAAAATACTACAAAGATCCGCAAAACTGCAATACGTCACAAAAAATTACCCCCAAACCCGATTAGTTACCTTGAGTTTATCCCCGGTAAAAGCAGGGGCGACAATGTGTCTTTGGTTGTGCCATGATTCTCCATTAGCCATGAGCAAACCTCGCCCGATGAAGTTCTTAGCACCCTGTTGTTGGAGCCATGATTTGCCCGATAACGAGCTGTATTTGGTAAGCAACTCCCGGATCATACCCGGATCCGTTAGGCACATCCGAGGCTCGGACCCGTTCCAGTATACGAACCTCTTCCCTGTATTCAAAAGTTCCCATGTAAAGAAATGTCAATTTTAACATAAGTACGAAGCAGTCCGATGTAATAGTCTTACATATTCCTAAAGAGACCGGTTCATGTTGACTAAATATTTAGAAGTCATGTCGCTACCTATTGCTTCATGGAAAAGAAGTAGAGCAGGTTTAACGAGATTTTTTTACTTTAATCCATTAGTAGTACTAACTATCTGGGTCATGAATATATTTACTTCAATACCCTTAAAACCGTTAGACGAAGGATTCATGCTGGGAGCTGTTGTCATTATTTGAATGAGGAAGGTTAATTACCATATTTGCGGGACCATAAGAGGTAATGAGGGAGGAGGCGGGGGACGATGTCATGGGAGATATCGGGCATGTCCTTAGAAGAAGAGGAAGCAATAAGAGACGACATGTCTATGAGGTTTCCTATGAGAGGACGCGGTTTGGGTCCTCGAACTCCTTGCCTTTCCATGATTTTCTTGATTCGGCGCGGTGTCAACCAGTAAAATGAGACGGTCTCATATAAGACTTGTATTAAATAGCTCAAGAAAATTGCAGCAAATGCAGTAAAAAGTACTAAAGCCATGGTTATGGGTTCTTTTTTTGGTAGCTTAAGCTAAGTGGAGAGTGAAGAAGGAAAGAGAGGGAGAATGAAGAGATGTGACTTGAAGACAATGGACTCCAATCTTATATATAGAGCATTAGAGCGCACTTAGTACATAGTGCTTTTGTTTCTATATAATAATAACTCTACGGAAAAAAAAATAATTAAGTATTGCCCCCACTTTTCGTTATTAAGTAATTTTTCTAGTTCCACATTACCTGTTAGTTTATGATTCCAATAATATTCATTGAATAAATCGTAAACTTTCTAATTTTCTCATTTTGTATTATTTGATTCTTTAAGTAATTTTTCACGTTTCAGATTATCTGTTAGTTTATGGTTCTAATAATATTCATTAAATGAAACCTGAATTTTTTAATTTTTTAATTTCGTATTATCTGATTTTTTTCCAATAATTTTCTAAGTTTACCATTAAGATTCTTTGAGTCAACCCTAATTTTATTTTTAATTAAACATATTCAATTAATTTTCTTACTAATTATTCTATTTTTTTATAATATTGATTTTTTCCTACCATCTGCAAAAGACATATAAAAAGAAACAGAGAGAGTATGTGGGAAGTGTAGGCAAGTACACTTGATTAAAGGAGCTAATTAGGCGGATTTAGGGGTCATTAAGGGCTTGTTTATTTCACCAGTAAAAGTAAAAAAAAAGGCAAACAAAAATAGTGAATATTACTCCCTCTGTTCTAAATTAATTGACATTTTGACTAAATTTTGATTGTTAACTACTCACAAATTACAATGAGTTAAAATATGAAATTATCGTCATTAGATAGATACTTAACTAAAAATAACAATTGAAATAATTTTATATTGTAACTCATCATAATTCATGAATAATTAACAGTTAAAATTTAATTAAAGTGTCAATTAATTTGGAACGGAGTTAGTATTAGAATTCTTCCTTGATTGTTACGATAATTAAAATGGGTGAAGCTTTCTAAAATATTGTAACGTTGAAGGAAGTACAACACAAAAATAGAAAACGTATGCTTGAGATTTGTATAATAAGAGTGTTTTGAATTGAGAATTCTTTAATCTACGTACGGCTTATTTTAGTATAAAAGAATTATTTTATATTTCTTAGCAAAGGTAAGATTTGATTGCAAGAATAATACTGCTTATACATGTACTTATTTTTAACAAAGGTATAGTTTGATTATATTTTTTTAGCAAAGGTATGATTGAATTATATTTTTTAGCAAAGGTATGATTTAAATATATTTTTTAGCAAAAGAATTGCAATAAGTCTTATTTTTTTTAGCAAAGGTATGGTTTGATTGGAAAAATAATACTTATTTATATGTTAGATGTTTTATTATTGATTGCAAAAATAATAGTCATAACTAGCAAAAAGAATTGCAATAAATAGTATGTGAGACCATCTCACCATAAAGTTATTGTGAGAACTGAGATGTATAATTTTTGTAGCGAATTTTTTTTTATAAATATATAGGTGATTAATAATTTATTTGGCGTGAACCTAAAAATCATCCCTTAATAAATTAGTCATATAAAAATTTATAAAAGAATTGATGCTGAAAAATCATAATAATTTTTATTTCAAATTAAAATAAGATATTTAATAAATATCTTATGTCAACCCTCCCTAAATTTAATCAAATTAGCTCTTAGGCCGCATTTATATAATCATTGGCTTCGTCTCCATTTTACTTTATATATAATATCTTGTACATACTATCACTACTAAAAATATGTGTATTACCAACCATTTTTTCCAACCAATTTAAAATGGTTGGAAAATCCAACCATTTTAGCAACTATTTAATATTCCAACTATTTTTCAAAAAATTTTGTGGGAAAAATGGTTAGAAATTCCAACCAATTTTGCTAAAATGGAAGGAAAATTTTCATACCACCCTTTTTCCTACTATTTGAAGATGGTTGGAAAAATGGTTGGATTACTAGCCATTTTTCCGATCAATTTCAAATAGTAGGAAAAAGGATGGTAGGAAAATTTTCCAACCAATTTTAGCAAAATTGGTTGGAATTATTTCCAACCATTTTTCCCACAAAAGTTTTTGGAAAATAGTTGGAATATCAAATGGTTGCTAAAATAGTTGGTTTTTCCAACCATTTTAAATTGGTTGGAAATAAGTGGTTGGTAAGACACAAATTTTTAGTAGTGTATATTTTTAGTTAAATATATCTTTTTGAGTGTATTCGTAAGTTTAGTAACTATGTTCAAAGTTGTCATGTGATACTTATAGCACTCACAAAAGTGAACTTGAATTTAACTTGAGACAGAATCTATAGACCCTCTGTAGACCCTATTAAAAATGTCAAATTTGTCTCTTTATTTAACTAGTTTTCCAATAGTAAATATGAGTTTGACTCATATTAATTAAAAAGTAAACGAGTCCTATGTAATAATGTAATTAATTTGGTTATATTGATAAAAATTGAGGTGGAGGATGAGAGAGAAAAAAATTATGATTAAAATATTTGTGTGTTAAACTTACAATCAAACTCGTCTCGCGAGACGAGTCACGTTCTTACTACTGAAATGTCCTACACAACCTTATTCCGTTCTCATCTCATATCATGTCAACCACAACAAGAAAAATGTGGTTGAGCAACAAATTTAGAATAGTTTGGACAACAAAAAAGTTATTATTACATTAATTTAAAATAGGGTAACCAAATAATTTTGTAGTTAAATACACTATATGTGGCAATAAAACTTTTTTTTGTTGCAATTGATATAGATAGGGTAACAATTTAAAGAAAAATGGTTGTCTAAGGCTACTAAGGCAACAAAAAATTTTTGTTGCCCACCACAACTACATTGTGTTACCATTTTTACTTATTTGTAGTTCGGACTTTGTGCTTCGAGGATAAAACTACCAAATCGTGACAATTTTTTTGTAGCCCCAGGCAAAAAAAATTGTACTAAGACAACAAACTTTTTTGTTGCCTAAAGTAATTTTTCTTGTCGTAAGCAATGAGTAGAATTTAAACTCACCGGCCATTGTAGATCGATGGCTAGAATACAATTTTTGATGAAAGATATTATAATACTTGAATGAAACAGTTTTATGTTATATCATAGTATTTCATTAGTGTAACTAGGCTTCAACCCGTGCGATACAAAGGGCGAACTCAATTAGTTACCTTTGAAATTTTATAAAAGTCATGGATAAGTAATTGTCCATACAAATAAACCAAACGAAATATTAATGAAATCTATATGCAAATATACTGAATGCGAATAAAGTAAATTTAAAAAGATTTGAATATAAAGTATAGTGAAAGTAAGTAAAGTGTATGCGATTAAACAAATTAAAGGTATATGTGACTTACCTTAATGACGATAACTTGACTGTATGAAGTGTTAATAGTAAATAATTATATCAAGAATGGTGATGTGAATTGAATCTGCAGAATTCAAAGTAGTTTTTGAATATATCATTACAATGAATGCAATCAATGTAGAACCCAATAGGTTTAAATATCTATATAATAATGACCTGAAACTAACCTTAATGAGAGTATGAATTGAGAATGTCAATAATCAATTGAAACGAATGTGGGGAAGATCAATTGTGATTCTGGCTGGTTTGTGAAAGTATTGTATTTATATGTTTTGGAAAAAGTAATGAACGTAACCTAGCTGCAGTTGTGCCAGATATTTTAACAGTTGTAACCGTGATCAAACCAAAGCCATATGGGATTCTTAAAAGTTTTTTTTTTAATTCTAAAATAAAATTAAATCTGAAATAGTTATGTAACAACTGTAAATAGGGTCAGAGTCCAAAGTAGTCAAGGTTTCAAATAAAATTCGGTTGAAAATAAAATAAAAAATTATTGATAATGGGGTCAGAGTCCAATGCATTTTGATTTTCATCAATTATTACTATGATTTTTAGAAAAAAAATTTAGCTGCAGTTGTGTCAAATATTTTAACAGTTGTAAACGTGATCAAGCTCCAAAGCCATATGAGATTCTTAAAAGATTTTTTTTTTTAATTCTAAAATAAAATTAAATCTGAAACAGTTATGTACCAGCTGTAAATGGGGTCAGAGTTCAAAGCAGTCAAGGTTTCAAATAAAATCTGGTTGAAAATAAAATAAAAAAATATTGATAATGGGGTCAAAGTCCAATGCATCGTATGTTTTGATTTTCATCGATTATTACTATGATTTTCCGAAATTTTAAAAAAGTTATTTCTAAAAATTGGATTTTTCTTAATTGTGATTGGTTGAAACTCCTTGAAACGCTCTCATTGCAATATTTGCTGGGCCCCACATAGATTGTCATTATAAGTATATAGATTTTGGAAAATTATTATGAGAAATATACTAGCTACAAAGTGTTAAATGTCTGAATCAAGCCGTAAATTAAACAATATAGTACTTCATGCATGAATCAATTTAACGTCCTGAAACTTGGACATAATTTTCATCATTAAAGTAATAATTAATATGCTGATATATATGCTTAATGATAATGATATGTTGCATGTTATGAAAAAATATTATGTAGTAGTTTAACATAGTTTACTTTGATATTGTTATTATTTCCAATTAAGGCATGTATTTGTCATTATTGATCATGCATGCATGGAATTTTCTAGTATCAATGACGATGACATATTATTATTGAGTCTTATTGACAAGAGTTGGTGATCAATGAACATGAATTGACGAATGAACCATATACAATGGAACAAATAATTACTTGACCATTTTTTTTTAACATTAGTGTAATTTTACTTATTTTGACAGTCATGAAATTCTTTCAAAAAAGAAAGGGTCATGAAATTCATGTCGTTGTCAAATCTTAGGGCCATATTCCCTTTCCAAAATGATGTCTTTTAGTAGGATGTATAACACCCACAATCGTAAATTAAGGATTTTCTTGTTTATGACATTTTTTTTCCATCAAAATTTTTGACGCTCTTATCAAAAGTACTCTCTCAGTTCCATATTAATTGTCATAATTTTGACTTTTACGGTCTCCAATATCACTCCTTAATTAATAATTTCGTGCATAATACGTTATTAACAATTGCAATAATATACTTTTATGATAGTATTTTTCGTTATGAATCTAATGGTGGTAATTTTATATAGCAAATTCACTCCTAAAAATATGTGTATTACCAACGATTTTTTTCCAACCAATTTAAAATGGTTGGAAAAACCAACCATTTTAACAACCATTTGATATTCCAACTATTTTTTAAAAATTTTAGTGTGAAAAATGGTTGGAAATTCCAACCAATTTTGCTAAAATGGTTGGAAAATTTTCCTACCATCATTTTTCCTACTATTTGAAGATGGTTGGAAAAATTGTTAGTAATTCAACCAATTTTCCAACCAATTTCAAATAGTAGGAAAAATGATGGTAGGAAAATTTTCCCACCAATTTTAGCAAAATTGGTTGGAATTTCCAACCATTTTTCCCACTAAATTTTTTGAAAAATAGTTGGAATATCAAATGGTTGCTAAAAGGGTTGGTTTTTCCAACCATTTTAAATTAGTTGGAAAAAATGGTTGGTAATACACATATTTTTAGTAGTGATTACTCCCTCCGTTCCATATTAACTGTCGTCTTTGAAAATCGTACAGTCAAACTTCAAAAATTTTGACCGTAAATTTCTCAATACATACAATGAGTTGCTATATAAAATTACCACCATTAGATTCGTAACGAAAAATACTATCATAAAAGTATAATATTGCAATTGTTAATAACATATTATGTAAGAAATTATTAATCAAAAAATAATATTGGAGACCGTGAAAGTCAAAATTATGACAATTAATATGGAACGGAGGAAGTATTATATATATTGAGAAATTTATAGTCAAAATTTTTGAAATTTGACTGTCAAATTTCTAAAAATAACAATTAATATGGAACGGAGGGAATATGCTCTTATAAGAATATTTACTTATAACTCCCCTTGCCTCTTGTTTGTAACTTAAAAAAAGAAAACAGTGTAATAATTTTGAGTTTACCCCACTTTTGCTTTATACTGCATATACTACGTATTGAGTTTTTCAGTGAATAAAAATATATAACATGATTTATAATAAGCCGTCATTTAATCTCAATACACATACATTTGATACATTGTACTCCCTCCGTCCCAAATTATTTGTCCACTATTCCATTTTTGGATGTCCCAAAATTATGTCCATTTTCCTAAAATTGAAACTTTTATTTTATTGAAATTACTAAAATATCCTTAGTTTGAATTTTAAAAATATTTAAAATGAGAGGGAAAGTATAAATAGTAGTTTTAAATTCAAAATTGAGGATATTATTAGTATTTTATTGCTAATTGAGATTAATTTGATGATTTTCCTTAAAATGCGTGCTAAATTAAGAGGGACAAATATTTTGGGACGGAGGGAGTATGATATTGATAACAAAACTAATTAATTATTATACTAATAGAGAATCTAATTATGTTTAAAAGTTTAAAAGTTTAGATTGGGGATTAATTTTGTAACTACTACTTCCGTCCCTGATTAATTGTTCTTAAAACTATTTTCATGATACCAAGAAATATAGGGAATGGAGCAAAAAATTTGTACATTGTCCAAAATGTCCTTGAAAAAATCATTGGAAAGGTGCAAAAAATGTATTTATAAGGGATAAAATGAGAATTATAGTTATTGAAAATGTAAAAGTTAGGTAATTGGACAAATAAAAAAGAAAAGAGAAATTAGTTAATTGGACAAATAAAAAGGGACAGAGGTAGTAATTAAATATTTCCTTCTACTCATTTTATTTATCATCTATTAAATATTTCACGGTCTCCAATATCTTTTTTTTAAAAATTTAATTATATAATATCTTATAAGAAATTACAACATTATATTCATGTGATAATACTCCCTCATTCCTATATTATCTGTCACTTTAACTAACTTTCTTTTTTTCCATAATATCTGTCACTTTATAATTCCAATAACACATTAATTACTAATTTATCAAATTAACCATATTACTTACATCTTTTTCTTCAATTTTTCCTTTTTATTCACATTTTTTCTTTTTATTTACCATTTTATTCAACATTTTTACATTTTCAATGATGTAAATTAATGTGAAATGGAAGTTTTTTTGGTTTTCTAAATTATGTCCCAAGTGACAAATAAAATGGAAAGGAGGGAGTATTACATATTTGGGGGGATGGATTCAATTAATTAAGATGCTTTTAGTGTCAGTTGAAGACACGTCAAAGTAAGCTCAAATTAAATGCTTGCAAACTTGTAATATTATCATTTTACTAATACAGGTAAACATCCCATCAATAAAGTAATTGAAATATAGAAATATTATGTGACTAAGTAAGCGTGTTATGTGATTGTTTCCCTTTAAATTTATTAAAAAAATTAATTACTAGAACTGGGTCAATTAATTTTACTATTTTTTTCCATAAAAAAAAAAAACTTTTACTAATTTTTGATGAAATTAATTTTACTTATTTGTTCAGTATAGGATAGTGGTCAATATTTAATATCGTTTCATTGTGTATATGGCACGTATTCAATAGATGTTTAACAAGTTATGATGTCTTTGACTTACAATTAAATGATTACATTTATATACACTTTTGATAGTTCGTTATTGATTTTATAAATTGCAGGCTTGCAGCTAAAGTGCTGATGATTTAGGAAGAACATATATTATATAATTTTCGCAAGCATATTATGTTATACACTTATATTACCTCTGTTCTTTCTTTTTTTTCTAAAATCTAATTTCTAATTAATTTTTCTTATTTCATATTATCTGTCATTTTACAATTTTAATAATATATTATTACAACTTTTCTAATTTTGCCATTAACATTCATTGAATCAACCCCAAATTTTTATTTTAATCAAGCATATTTAACTAATTTTCTCGCCAACTACGCTATAGATTTTTTTTGAAATATTGGTTTTTCCCTACACCTCCAAAAGACAGATAAAAAGAAACAGGGGGAGTAAATCATTAAAAGTAATTAAAATATCTATTTTACCCTTCAGTAACAAATGTGTTTTACTTAATTTTGTTTTTCCTATTTTTTGTATTGGGTAGTGCTAGGGACATATTTAGGCCGTGTTCGGTGATAGCGTTTGGGGTAGTGTTTAGCGTCTTAACCAATCAAAACTCTAACTGTATAAATATTAGCGTTCGGTAAGCTAGCGTTTTGAGGAGCGTTTAGTGTTTTAAGGAGTGTTTTGTGAAACGCTAATAAAGTTAACGTTTAGCATTTGGAGTTCATTTCATATTTTTCAGTCCAAAAATACCCTTTGTAAATTTTATCTTTGGAAATTATTGATACCATTTTATGTCAATTCACACTAATATGTTAATTGAACCGCTAAATTTACCGAAGACAATTCTCATTTGAACAGTCATCAGTTATCCGCTACTTAAACCGCTATCCGCTGCTTAAACCACTATACAC
The DNA here is from genome assembly GCA_029582165.1 of Portulaca oleracea. Taxonomy (NCBI): domain Eukaryota; kingdom Viridiplantae; phylum Streptophyta; class Magnoliopsida; order Caryophyllales; family Portulacaceae; genus Portulaca; species Portulaca oleracea. The sequence continues at coordinate 20,242,151 of CM055892.1, forward strand.
TACATAAACCGTTATCCGATATCCAAAACACTAATTTTGTCGAACAGAGTCTTACTAAACTCACATTTTTTACTTATTTTCCTTTATACATTAGCATTTAAAAGGTAATTGTCGTATCTATCATTTAGGGACGAAGGTAGTACTTATAATCACTAGTTAACATCAATCAACATTTAATTATCAATCAATTTGTCAACAACCAATTTGTATACTAAGTTAAAACATCACACCAATAAATCATTGTAATACAAATTGAACAAGTAACTCCTCTTGGAATGGCCAATTAATCTTACAATGAAATTCATATCTATTTGTTTTTTCTTTGTTTTTATTAGGTTGCCATCATTCGAACTTTTTATGTAGGGCGTGAGATTAATCTTTAGGAACTCTTGTTTAAACTTTATGACTTTTGCGCAGTTAAGAGTAAGATCCGACAGTGATTTTGATAACGTTAGAAATGGATAAAGATATGAAAAGAAAGGAATTCGAAGAAGTAGCAGCCAAATTTGGAAACAAGTTGACTGAAAATTGACTGCTAAATTTGGTTGAGTACGTTGGTCAATGAAACAAGACAGATTCTAATTATTGTTACCTGATAATGTAATCATTAATCAAACTCAATTTTGCGGCTCTTGGTTTTGACCCCCTCTCACTAGCTAGTAGCTACCACTGTTTTTATAGGGATTTAAATCTTCTAACTAGGAGTAATCAATACATTATTATATTCATTGAATATATAAAAAAATCTTCAATTTTTTATCTCAAACTCTACTAAATTATTTTTTTCATATTATTGATGGTCATGGTCACCCTTAACTTAGCCTCAGATCCATCAATGTTTACAAGTTAAATGTATATACATGTTATGAAACTTAACATCATATATATTTAAAATTATTCTTAAGACTTAAGATGAATATTTAATTTAAAATTGACTTTGGCCATGAAAGATAATCTAGTTTTTAAAAATAAGCAAACAATGTTTTTTGCATTTTGAACCCCGAATTTTAGGGGTATTTACATTCTGAACCCTTGGTTTTCAACTTTAACATTTTGGACCCTAAAGTTTGTAGGTTGAATAAAAAAGGACCTCAATGTTTGTGAGGTGAAAAAAAGCTCGTTTCCCGTTTTTCTTTTTCTTTCCATGTTTGAATTTCTCTCGTGATTGATATCAAACTTCAAGACTAAGGTTAAAACCGATATTAAAGTTATAATAAACCTCTTTTATTCATGTTGGAGTTACTTAAAACCATGTACTCAGTGGTCTAAGTTGCCTCGACATGAATAAGAGAGGTGTATTATAACTTCAATATTAGTTTTAACCATAGTCATAAAGTTTGACGTCAATCGGGAGATAAATTCAAACATGGGAGGAAAATAAAAAATGAGACAGAAGCCTTTTTCTTCAGTCCACAAAATTTAAGGTTCTTTTTTATTCAGCCTACAAACTTTAAGGTCCAAAATGTTAAAGTTGAAAATCAAGGGTTCAAAATATAAATACCCCTAAAAATCGGGGTCCAAAATGCAAAAAAACCCAATATATATATCAGTGTCAACAATGCTTTATTGAACAAAGAACAATAAAATTTGGTCTAAACAATTTAAATTTCGAATAATTTAAGATTGAAAGTTTTACTATAGTAAATTGAACAAAGTATATAATTTTAACCGTTCAAGTTCGATACTACCAAAATATAACCAAATGTTGTTCATGAATTTGATGTCTGAAATTGACACATGCAATGACACGTTATAAGTAATACAAACATAGAATTGCCATGCAATAATATATACACCCAAGCATGACATGGCGTAAATAATTATCTGAAAACTATACAAATTTCGATGATTATATTGTTGTAAAAGTGTAAAGAGAGTATTGGGAAATCTTTCACACTCAATTATTCTCCACGAAAAATATGTCAACTGTTCATAATTTGTCGTATTTTAATGATTGATCACTTCAGTAAACCCCATCCATCTACAACACATTTCCATTTTCATATTCTTTCTCACATTCAATCATAGGATGCATTTACATATCTTGAGATAAGGTTGTCTAAATTTAATAATTTTCTCAAAGTTTGCACAAGTTAGCATATATGGATATTAGATGGTAATATACCAACATTTGAGAGTATGAGACTATAATATACTGATATTTATTATTGGATAATAATATCTCTGACTTTTATACATAGGTGAGATTATTATACCAACAATAACCAAGGGTGTGGTGAACTATTCTCCGTGTTGATGTGGCAAGCCGAGGGGAAAAAACTGGCCCCAACGCAGTAACCCCCTCAACCCCTTCATTTTTCTAACTAGCTAACCCACTTTAAAAACTATCTCTAGCCCAGTGATTAAGGGGATGTTGAACCGGTCTACGTGCTGACGTGACACGCAACTAACCAATGTATTGTAACATGGGTTATAAGTGAGACCAGTTTACCACCTCCTTAATCACTGGAGATATAATAATCTCACCTACGTATAAAGGTCAGTGATATTGCTGTCTAATAGTATAGGTTGATATATTACAATCAAATATTCCCAAAGATCAGTATATTACCATCAAAAAATCCTAGCAAATATCTAGAGTTATGACTATTAATCCAAAAATGTTCACATGAATAGTTGGGAAGCTTCTATATATACCTCGGTATAACTCATCTTGACATAGTGTAAGCTTACTACGATGCAGATTGCGGTGGTTCTTCAATAACTACATGTTCTCTTGCTAATCACTATGCATTTTTGGATAGAAATTTGGACATCTGCTGAAGCTCAATATGGATCAATTTCTACTACTATCTCTGCGCTTGAGTGGATAACTCATCATCTACATGACCTTCAAGTCGCCTTGCGGTTGTGACGACAAGGCTGTTATATATATATATTCACATATATTACCACAGACCAGTCTTTTACGAGATAACCAAACATCTCAATATAACTTGATAAACATCCAAGTCAATTTCGAATAGATCATGAGCTGGCTAGACACTTTTACAACTTTAAAATAAAATAAAATAATAATAATAATAATAATAATAATAATAATAATGCAAACTTGTAAAGCTCAAAATTCAGGGCTAGCTAAGTTGCAGAAACCCAAGTCGGAAAATTTTAAAATCCCTGGGCCACTTAAGGGCTGTCACCTTGCTTCTTTTTAGTTCATCTATTTTAAAATAATATCTGACCTTTTTCAGACAATTATTAAATTATCTTCTTAATTTTTAAATACTTCTTCACACTTTTCAATCGGTAGCCAGCCTCAAATTTTGTTTTAGTTCTTCATTTTCAATAGATTTGGTGCTTAGGATTACTGCTGAATGACATTATTTGGCTCTTTTATGAGGATGAAAAAACCATCACATATACACAATGGAAGAAGATTTATATTAAAGTCATAACATATTTTTAACCCAAGTGATAAATGTATATATATGTGTCTACTTCTTATATATTTCGAGTTATATTTAAATCACTCTGAAAGCGGTTATATTTATGCATTTTTAATTGTGATAATATATCTAAATTTGTTAATTTTGAGTTCGTAACCATTTATAAATTATACAAAAGTTATTTTATGTTAGCATTTCATTTTTTTTTCATAAATATAGTATCATTCAAAAATTTTTTTTTTAATATAACTTATTTGACGTAACCAATTAATGTCATGTTCTTATAATTGATAATGGTACGCGCTTATCTTACAAACTCTCATATAGCTTAACTTATTTTCCAAATATACAAACAGAAACATGTATATAGAATGACATAGGAGCAATTTATACGTGCTCCCTATTAGAACACATACTCTCACTATTCTAAATATATATTCTTATATATATTCTAATATATATGAATATTTTTATGTATAAAATTTATTAACATAGCTTCTAAATGTATATGGATACACTTTGCAAGCATTTATTTGTTTGTATTCATTTTTTTAATTTTAAAATTCTTTATTGTTACGTTTTTTATAGGTAAAATTTTCTAATATCACTTCTAAATTCTATATTTATACATCCTCCAAATATTTAATTATTTTATATGTAAAATTTCTGAATAGAACTTGTGAGAGCATGTGTTATTAGGAACATAATATAAATATTGATAGCACATGTCCCAAGATAAATAAAGGGGGCATTTTGGTAAGTGAATTGATGAAAAGGTGGCTTTATCTCACAATGGAGAGGCAAGGAATAGTGAGATTGGGTAATAATTATAGTGGATTTTTTCTTTCCATAAAAGAAATAAGCATAATGGACTTTTGCTTGAGTATGTTGTTTGTATTTTGCTGATTTTGTTTTGAGGTGTTATTGTATGTAATTGGTATTTGGTATTGTTGTTTGATTTTTGTATCCCTTTTTGTCAAGGTTAGGCCTCGCTCTTTTTTGATACTCTATGATATAAATTATGTTAAAATTACACTCATTATACGCGCACATATATACATATGTACACATATATATTTATATACATAACTATTTCAGTAATGACTTATCAATAGTCTTTTGGCAATGTCTTATATCACACCAAGTCCAATGCCGTTTAAGAAAGAGTGCCTAAACCGGTTACCTGGGCAACTAAACGGACGTTTCCTGTGGTTCAGGCTATGGAGGACAATTCTAAAGTTGTTGATGTGAAACTTGATAGTTCCGTTGACTTTGCAGATCTTTTGGAGAATTTGAATTGACAAGATTTGAGGTCAATCCTATTAAGGGAGGTGTGTCTATATATATATATATATATATATATATATATATATATATATATATATATATATATGCAGACTCAAGCATTAAAGATATACATGGTTGCTTACTTGGTCACCATCTTCATTTTCTACATTATCCAACAAAACTCAAATTTTTCAAAAGATAAAAAAAGATTATGTATAGGAATCGTAAGGATCAATGAATTAACACTTTTCCTTTTTTTTTCCCTACTCATAAAATTTACTGATGATTATCTTAATTTACATATAAACTTGACGGATCCGTTCAAAAAAGTGAAATAAAAATATTAGACTCCACCACAAACTCCAAAGAAAATAGCAATCTAGACACAAGTTGACATATACTATACACATAATCTTCTAAGAATCTCTGAAGCATTAGGAATGCAAGTTGACCATATTTTATTTCCTTCTTTTCAAGCTGCTCTAGATTTCAAGCATTCACAGCTACTAGTTTTTGCATAGCTTGATCTGACTTTTCTACTAGGGATCTTTGATGATGGAATAAACAATTACTTTCTGATCAATCATAGGTATAAATAATTGCTGATATTTGTAAATAAGTATCTATGTATATGCAGTGTATATGTGGAAAAACGAGCACCAAATATTGGTACAATTTCTACTCTTTATATATACTAGCACTAAAACACATGCTGCGTACGGTAGACTTGATGATGTACGAGATTAAATATATTGAGATGTAGTTTAAGCAGGAGAAGAACTATTTTTATTTAGAATAATCTAATAGTAATCCTATTTTTTTTTCTAACAATAATTTTCTAAATTTGTATAAATTAAAGCACTCTACTTAATTGAGTAACATTTAATGAATGGTTGTTCATGCATCAATGTAATAATCTTTACCTTACATTATACTCCATGATTCACTCCACCCGAAAATTCTTCATATGAATATGGACTCACCTTGTTTTTCTTAAGGAAAAGTAATCCTAGATTATTTAGTGTTTTTCAAGGAAAATTAATCCTAGATAATAAATTTTTGCATGCGATTATGGACCCACCTTGTTGTTTAAACCAATTTTCAGTGATTAAAAATCTAAATGAAATAAGTAAAAGCTTGTGTTTGATATACCTTCAAAGGATAAGCGTTTGTACTCCCATTTTATTGATAATCTGCCTATCAACATGGGGAGCTTGAGGCTGAAGAGTTTATTTAGCAAATTCGGAGGTGTTGTTGATCCATATATCCCAACTAAAGTTGGAAAGAATGGAAAAAAAATATGGTTTTGTGAGATATGCGAACAGGGATGAAGGGTGTAAAACCATTAATGAAATGAACTTTAGAATTGTTGATCGCATGAAGATTTTTGTCTTGTGGGCCATATTCAATAAAAAAACAAGCTGTCAGACCTTCTTTTAATGGAAAATTTAGTCAGAAGTGGATCCCTAAGAAGAATATAGGTGGTGCTCTTATTTTGAATGGTTTACGCACCTTGTTCCCTTGTGTGAATAACAATGAGTTGAGGAATTATGGGAAAGATGACACGGTTGTGCCCAACTCTTTTGAGGCTCTCGATTGTGATGAGTTTGTGGATGCTTCTAGCAAAACCATTACAGACCCTATTAATGTTGGTTTGGAGAGTAAAAAAAAAATGCAAGCAGGTTATATTATAAAGATGCTCTCTTGAGTGGTTCCAAAATCAAGCGGTCGACCTCTAGGGATCCGGAGGCCGAACCTGACAGTGCTCGCACTCTTAGCAACCCGTTTGATTCCCTTGATGGTGTGGCTGAGCATGATTTAATTGCAGATCTTGAAGAATCTATCCTTGAAGCTTCAAAGGGTAAAGGCAGGTGTAAGAGAAAATTGAACATGTTGATGAAATCTAAGTGGCAGCTTGTCATAGATGCAACTTGTAGAGTTGCTCATGGACAAAAGGGTGGTCAGACAGGTTAGGGTGAATAGGCGTGCGAATTTGTCGGAAAATGATAAACTTGATGACATTGAAGCTGAGATTGATCGAAGGAAGGTGATTATTGGCAACGCTATTGGTGTGCGAGTCCTTGATGACCCAAGAAGCTAAATTCATTGATCTTGCTTCTTTTTCCGATGTAATGGTTTTGTTTGGCATGGTGCATGATGAAGTCCTTGTTGTGTTATTTTATTTAACAGTTCAATTGTTATCTTTTTTGTTAGGTGGTGCATGATGAACTTTTAGTCTTGTGGCTACTAATAATAGAAAAAAAGTAAAAGCTTGTAAACAATAACGAGTTATAGATTATTTACGCACAAGAAAAATAATGTTAGAATTTCATTTAATAGCCCCAAAAATTAGATTGTTCATTTCCAATGTTCTTTTTGAGATTCATAAATTAAAATTATGGTATAATTTTGTCTAATAGTTCCAAAAAGTTAGGCTATTTACTTTAAACTTTATAATGCAGTAAAATTTATAAGGTACTACAGTTTTGCTCAACATATTTTCTTTTTACTACATTTTATTTTCCAATCAAAACGACTAAACTAAAATTTCATATTTTTTTGTTGTAGCTAGTTTTTTAATCCCTAATAAGGATTCCACTAATGACATCAAAACAAATGAAAATAGATGAAGTAATAGAATGAGGGAAACAAGGGAAGGATACAGATGCAAATAAAACAATAAATATAGAAGAAGGCCAAAAGGTAAAAAAAAAAAAAATGAAAAATGAAAAATGAAACACTCTACAGTGAATGTGAAAGTAGGCATTTAGGCATTTATAAGTGTAATAGATATACACACAATTATATTATATTTAAAGCCAAAATGAGCCTAGCCATGTTGATACTCACATGTATATAGTTTTGAGATTATATGTTTTGGCAGTTTGTCAAGCTTAATTAGCCATAATATGAATTAGCGTCGACAAAAATTTGGGTCCGGGTAAATTTGGATCAGACAAATTCGGACGAAAAATTCATGTCTGAACCAGGTTTATTTCAAGTCAGACCGGGTCGAACAATTCAGACGAAGCTAAATTCGGGTCGAAATCGGGTTCAAATAATAGAAAAAAGCAAATTTATGTCTGTATATTCGATCAATATCAAAATTCGTACGAACAATCTATATTCAAACCCGATTTTTTTGGAGTCAGGCAATTCGAATATTTTGGATCGGATAAAAAGTTTCCCAATATGAATCATATGATATACTCATCATGATCACTTTGGAAGTGGTGAGCCCCATATATAAAATGCTGCCTTCTACCCTCCTACTTTTCCCGCGTGATTTCATGTCTAGTCTTGCCTACCTAAGTTCATCTATCTACCAAGCTATCTATGTGCACGGGTGGTTAATTTTTGGGTTTATTACACTGTAGTGTTGGGCTTAAGATTTATTTATAATAAAAACCTCTATTTACAGCTTAGTGTTGTCATCAATGAAACTCAGCTTTGACCAAAAAAAGCATTTGCAGTTAGGTGTTATTTAGTAGAGCCCAACCTATATGCATAAGTGTAATGATGGCAAATGACTTTTAACAATTAAAATTATATTTGCAGTTACCCTGTTCGTTCAACTTGTTAACCTACTGTATTTTGGGTTAATCAATCATTGGTCTGAGTTAACTACAATGAACTTCACGTGCTCCTAACGCATAGTTCCAGCATAAGGTTTGTATATTGAAATTGGTAATTAATAAAATAAAAACTACATAAGTTATACTTTAGGGTTATGAAGATAGGTCATATGGGTAATGATGCTAACATAAGTTATACCCAAGTTTTTATACATGGACTTGCATGTTATTTGCAACCAAGTTGAAGTTGTACAATATTTCAAGGGGGATGATATGGGTCTTGGTCCAAGACAGTTTATGTATATTAACCCTCACTAAATGAGTATTTCTTATGATTTTTGACACTATTTTGTTTTTAATGATAAGTAATAGTTATCAATTTTAAGAAGTTAGGGATGTGTAGGCTGCAACAATGAGCACAAATGATACTCTAGTCGAATCAACCCCTTCCGTCAAACTTATTTTAAGCGTTTATTTTAAATATAAAAATAATATATAAAAGTATAATTTTATGCAATTTATATATATGATATTATAGTCATAGTATTCAATCATATCATTTATTTTACTATATAGTAACATAATTTTAATGATAAAATAAGACACTTAAAAGATGTCTTGCCCCAAGACTCATATCATTTTCATATTTCAAGAGGAGCGCAAAAGAAAATATATAGAATAAATAGGGGTTGATCCACGTTGAAGTGCGAAGCAATCCTATTTGGTTTGACTGATATTTTGAGTGTAACTTTTTTATCATTTTTTTAATTACCTCTTAAGATGCTATTTTTTTGGTAGTTCTTGTGTTGCTGTAATTATTGGTATTGCGAATTTTCAATCTTTTATAACTCTAAACAATTGAAATGAAAGTAACACTAAAATGGTGAATACAATTTGATAAGAGCATTAGTAATGACCTTCATGGCGAGTTGTTCGCATATGAGAGTCGTTCACCATGAAACTCATCAAATTCATTATATTTTACATTGTAGACCTCACTTGTTGGACATTCTTGACTCATGCTTTGCAAGTGCCCAAGGACATCTTTCTTATAAAAGTATTTTGTTGTAGAGATCCAAGGCGGGAGCTGATGTAGATTTCCCATCTATCTCAACTTTGACTCAAGGTGAGCCTAAGGGTTTGGTTTTAATTCCACATATTCCAAGCAGATCCTACATTCTGTTGGATACACAGGCAGTGAGCCAGGGGGTTTTGTGACCCTCATTCAGCTACTTTGAGGTAGCTATGAAAGGAAGGTCCTAGGGGAGTTTTGAAAGCCTGTATATATAGTGTTTGACTACCCCAGGATCAGACATGAAGGAGCTAGAGCAGGTTGGCCTTAGTGAACATACTTAGTTTCTTGGACTGAGTTTTTGCAGAACCCTAGCCTTAACAGGCAGGGCACCTAATTAAGCTCGTGTAAGTTGTATGGGAAATGGTAGTGGATGCTCTTGGTTTCTCTGTATTCCCTGATGTTCCTAGTGATTATGATCGATGAGTGTAACCTACTACTGTTCATGACCATTTTCTACAACTTTAGCAACCTCAGGAGATCACTGGTAGAGCAAGCTGAAAACAACCTTGAGAATTTTAGCTTTAATTGAGGTTTCTTTGGTCATTTCCCGTTGTGATCGAGTCACCTCAATAACTATCTATTACAGCAAGTACTCAGGAGGTTCTAAGGACATTTAGCACAAGTAAATCATAGCAAGGAGGGAGAAAATCCATGAAGGCCATCTGCTGGACCAATAGAAGACAGCTAGATAGCAACTTGGAATTGGCTGGCTCTTTTTGATTGTAAACACTGTAATTATATATTTGATTATGTTTAAACAGCTTATTATTGTATAATTACATGTAATTTAGGCTGATTAGAGGTCTCTTCACACTTGGGAAGCCTCAATAGTTCGTTTAAGCAAGCTAGCTGCTTGCTTGCTTATGTTTTATAAGCAAAAGCTTCTGTAATCATTTTAATCATCCGAATTTATGAAATTAGTAGAGCTTTGCTGCTTCTCTTGTGTTTGTGAGTGTCCTAACAATTCTCAAATTTCTACTTGTCTGTAACTAAGCTTTGGCAGGCTTAGTAGGTGCAGAGTAGAGCTTGATTCATGCTTATGGTGGTGTGGTTTGTATCCATTTGTGTGAGTTGAGTTTGCCCTTGTGTTCCAGGTTGTGATGTGGTCTGTAATAGCTAAGGCACAAGTACTATCCTTGTTCTTCCTTGTTTTTCTTTCCTTTATGTTGACTTTGCATCCAAAGCTAGCTTATGAAAGTTCAGCTTGGTGATTGTGTGACTATTGGTGTTGTCCAGTTCCAAGAACACTGATAAGTTGAGCTGTACATATATATCGGGAGCCCACTTCTACCAAAGCCCATGGTATACGAGTTAAGGGGGGTTCCATCTTAAAACCAATTAGTGTTAAGAGAAGTAGCTCACTTTACTTATATATCATCTCCTTTCCCTTTACTTTTTTGATGTTTACTTATGGGTGATTCCCAAAATATTTTTTGTAAAACCATTTGTTAAAATTGGTTGAAATATAGGTGACCGAACAACAAATAAGGTAGACGGGCTAGAGGTTGTTGGTAGGTTATTGTTAGGATGCCTTATATATTTTGCCGTATTTTTGTATGTTTCTTGCATTTCCTTGTGTTTTTGTCTTTTAGGTATGTCTACTTTACCTGTCTAACTATGCATTAAAGTCGTTCTCTCTGCTTTCCCATTTTCTTGTTTAAAAATCAACCTTTTCATGCACGTCTGTGTATGGAGGAAAAACTACATACACATGAATCGTCTCAATTCAAACTCACGTTAAAGAGACTTATATATACTGAAATTTGTTGCTATGGTAGTAGGTACTGTAAGGGCCAAGAAAGTAATATCTAAAACATCGAGGGTATAAAGTGTCAAGTTTCCCTTTTCTGAACCTCTTTTCAAACATTTTACGTGCCTTCATGAATTGGCTTGTATATATCAAAAGAGGAAAATTAAAATTGGGAACAAATTTGGTAAACATAAAGAAAAAGGAGTTGGCCATGGGCACTTCCACTAGATCGACTTACATAAACAAAATTAAATTATGAGATCTAATTAGTCCCTTAATTAAAAATTCTTAACCTCTTATTACAACTTGCAACACAACTTTTGTGTTAATTAATCTATAACTAGTATGTAGCCAATATTAAACGCAATGATTAAGCTGTTAATGGGGGCATTAGTGTCGGCCAAAAGATGTTTATATGTTTTAATAATTTCCAATTTTGCAACTTTCTATGATCATGCACGTACAATGCACTAAATTCCTAGGGTTAATCAATATAATCGCCCTTTGTATTTCGTTTGTGAATATTAACCCTTGGATCGAGATCTCATGTGCACCAAATTATATAATTTCATCAACTTGCTATATATATTTCGTCCAAATTATATTTATCAGTTTTACTTTTCAGAGCCGCCATATCAACTTCCACCTCGTATTTTCTATGTGTGAGGATAATATAGGGCGTGAGTATTTCCGTTTTTATTCAAATATTGTGTTTATGTTATGTTATAAGATTATAGGACCACTCGAGTTAGTATTGGCTAGTGTATGTGTTCAAAGGGCAACAAATAGCTTAATTAGGACATTTGTTGTGATAGATTATAGGGATTTTGGCACCAAATAATCGTGATTGAAAATAATTTAAACTGATTTTTTTGGTAATCGATAGGTTGAACTTTTATCATATTTTCTCATACTAAGTTAGCATCAAGTTTTGACAATGAAAAACTGATATGACATTGATACCACGTGCTTACTACTGATAAACTGACATTATATTTTAATACAAAGTGCATGATATCGATGCCACATCAATTTTTCGGTCCCAAAATTTGCTACCGGCTTAGTATGAGAAGATATGATAAAAGTTCAATCTACTTATGGCTAAAAATCAATTTGGATAATTTTCAATCATAAGCCCTGTATCGTAGATTATTTGATACTAAAAACCCTGAAGTAAATTACATGAACAAAGGATAGATATGGTACTTTATAATGGTAGTATGTAACAAGTAGGACCAATAAGTTCACTATTTTGTGATTAGGATTGTGTATAGATTAACCTATATGCTTAGATATATACGAAAATATGTTATTATATGTATTTTTTTGCATGTTCAATTAAACTTTATCAAAAAATTAGATATCTTTCAAAACTCTTATTTAGATGTATATGTTTGAGTGAATTTGGTTAATTGTTTGGATAATGTATTAATTTTGTAACATTTTATCCATCATTTTGACTCACGTTGATAAAATTTGGTTAGTCCTAATATTTAAATTTATCCGACCCAAAAAAGAAATTTAATCTGATCCCAACAGTATTAAATAAGCACGTGCATGGCATAAACACAAATACATTTCATTGTAAACGTATGTGCATGAAAGACTATTTTTTTTTTTCATTTTTTTATGGGGTGGTAGGGACAAAGAGAATAATCACAACGAATTGTCAGCCTCACTTCTTCCCCTGGGGTTAGTATTATCTTCTATTAATAATGGTAGAGATATTCCGTAATCCGTACTAAGAAATGACCCAACATAGTATTATCTTCTATTAATCAATTCTAACTTTTTAAATTTCCTTAAGATGTGTTTGAATGCTACATATTGAATTTTAGGAAATTTAGGATGATAATGTATTCTCGTATTTGAACATTAATTTATATCACCTCATCATATAACTTCAAGTTATCATTTATGCACCATTGAAACTACATCACAATTTTTTGGACAATTTTGTACCTTGGTTGAAATTTGTTTAAACATAATAATTGTAGTGTGTAAATGACAAGTAGCTTCATAGTAGGAGGATATGAGTGTCCAAGACTAAAATTGAGAATATTGTCATTTGACATCTTTATAGTTAGGTATATTACCGTCCAAAATTAGCTATATTGAAGGATACACACAAGATTTTGTAGTAGATTAAACAAACTTTCATCAATCTTATTGTTAGAATATAAAACTGTCATTATACCTTTAACCATGAGTTTAAACTTTTGGTTGAGATGGTTATTCCACATTACATCAGAGCCAGACTGAATAGTGGTTTCAGATTTAATTATGATCAGCAACTCCCATGTATATTTGCGCAAGGTAAATAGTAGTCTTTACAACATCCATGCTTCAAGCCCAAAGACACACGATCTTAAGTTTTTACTGGTTGAGATGGTTCCACAAATTTAAAAAAACTAACGTGGCAGTACATTGTGTTTCAAAATCAAAGCATCGCACGTAAATTCTTCTAGCCCATGGTCACGAAAATGGTGAGGGAATTCTCTTCCATCACGAGGATTGATTTGATCAGATGTAATGCTTGTGAGAAAAGATGCCTTACTGTTTCACCTACTTAATTTTATAACAAGTTAAGTGATGTTCTATTTTAAGAGGAGTAATGCACTCGACTTATAGATCATGCCCATTCACTTTAATTGTCCAATGTAAGATTTCAAATACACGAGTGAATCCCATAAAAAAAAGGAAAGATCTGAAAACTTTTTTCTTTCTAGCAAAGATAACAAAAGAATATAGCATGCAGTAAAGCATAAAATTCTGATTAAGACAGCCTTTATTCCTTCCTTTATGAATACAAACAATCTTTGCTAGCGATTATGAACTTGACTAACTTGCATATTATATTCTTAATTAACTAAAGTTAGTAATTTCTTCAAAGATTGAATAGGAACAAAACACATTAATATACTGTTTTATATATTCTGTTGGCAAAAAAAAAATGATCAAAGGGCCAAGATCTATGAGCCGGCGCACAAAATATTTCTTACATTATAATATTTATACATAGTCAAATAGCTAGAGTAGAACATAATTATTAATTATAATATCTCATTTCTTGGTGATTGAAGTATATACCATTCATTTATTAACAATTAAAAAATGACTAGATCATATTATTAATTGTAATTAAGTAGTGCCCTCAAAAAAAATTTAGTGGACAAAGAAAAGGGAATAAAGGGAAGCAATAGATTCATGGTTCTAGCTAGCAATGATTAATTATCAATGATATCAAGTGAAATCTTAGTAAGAGGCATTTTAGTTGACTAATCAATTTTGTCAAAAATAAAATAAAAAGTAAAATTGGTGGTATAGGACTATAGGAGGAACTTATAAGGATGGTCTTTGACTCATGTGAATGAAGAAAGTAAAGATAGGAACATATGCCTTTTGTTGGGCATAATTTTTAATTTTGGGGGTTGGAAATTTCCCTTGTAAAGGGCAAATTACTTTATCAATGGTGTGTTTTGAATCTTTTTTAATTTAGAATTTTGGTAAATCCTAGCCATGCAATTCAAGTTTTGGACAAGCAAAATTGATGTTTTTTTGCACACTTGATATATTTTGTTTGCACACAAGTGAAATATGAAACCTTGAGCCCTTTTTATTTTACTAGTCTTTTTTCGAATTTTTTTATAAGAGATTTGTTTTGGATTATTAGTTTATGAAAATCAGCTTTGGTTATTGTTTATCACAATATCTCGAACTTCACATTTGACACATCACAACGTAATCTTTGGCGGGTGATATTTATCAGCAACCTAACACCAAATTAATATCAATTATATCAATTAAACTCGATGTTTCTATGATATCACAATTATTTTTGAGTTAAACACACTTCTATTTTACATACCACCTCTAAGCACTGCTACATCACAAGAAAATTTAATTTTGATTGATGTTAATTTGGTGTTGTTGCCGATATATACTATCCCTAAAGTTAGGTTGCTATAAATCAAATGTGAAATTCGACATAATATTGTGATAAACAACCTCAAAGCTACCTCAAAGTTAGGTATTTCAGAACCCAATGGTGTTCCCCCCCCCCCCCCTCCCCCAACACACACATTCTAAAGCTATTTTCTAGAAAAAAAAACTAATCTAAACATGTTTTCCAAGGGGGAAAAAAAAGTGAAATATGCATTGTATTGTCCAATTTCATACCCAGAGCCAGGAGGCCTCATGAAATGGGCTATATGTTCAAGTCAGAAAAAGCCCAAATGTTCCAATTGTATCTAGGCCCAAGATAAATTGGGTTATTATTTGATGGGCCGGTATTTGTTTTCCTTTTCTTTTCTTTATCATTTCTTTCCATTCATTTACTCTACGGTGTTTTTGCCAAGGATGAAAACTATTTTTTGAAAAATAATTTTTGCATTTTCAATGTTTGGTGTTTAAGAAATGCGGAAAATCATTTTCCAAAACATTACCCCTCCTCTTTGTAAGTTGTTTTCTTTTAAGCCAACCCTAAGAAAATTTATTCTCTTGATCAAAATTTGCTCTCACCAATTCATTTCCCACCCTCAAACTCTCTCGCTGCCCCTTGTCACCATCGTGTGGGACTAACCCCACCATCGGCCACCGGTCATGAGGCCTGATATCGGCAATCCTCTAGTGCCACCTATACTGTAAGGTTCCACACAACCACTCACTCTCTATCTTTTCATCTCCATTCCCCCACAAACTCACTTTCTCGCTCAACTCTCGCGCCCTCCCTTCCACCACTTGCTTCCCGCCACCCCTAGCATGTTTGTCGGCTTTCCCAATCTCCGACAACACCACTGCTAGCGTCAGACACGACCACCACATCTCCCTTCCATTCTCTCTCAAATCTCTATTCAACCCTGTCTTAAACCGTAACATTAAACCTCCACCATTACTAACCACTGCCCCCATCGTTGCTTGCCACCACCTCTAGTGACCACCAGGTCAAGCGACGCCCCCCGAAACTATCCGCCACCCCTCTACCACCCACCATTCTTGACATGCCCCAGTTTTCACCACCATCTTTTAGAAAATTAGTTTTCTTTGTACCAAATACGTGAAAATATCAAATGAAAATTAGTTTTCAAAAAAAAAAATCATTTTTCAAGGAAAACTATTTCTATAGAAAATGGTTCTCTTACAACAAACACTTACACCTTAAAAATAAAAGAGGGAGTTGCTCTCTTAAAATTTGAGCCTTTATTAATTGGGCAACATGCTTCGTTTTGCTACTTACTACCTCCGTTTTAAAATATTTGTCTTTTGACTAAATTTTGACCGTTAATTATTCTCAAATTACAATGAGTTACAATATGAAATTACCGTCATTGTAATTTTTAGCAATGTATCTTTCTAATGACAGTAATTTTATATCGTAACTCATTGTAATTTGAAAATAATTACCAGTCAACATTTTGGGACGAAGGTAGTACTTGCCTAATTATGTTACATTCACACTGGATTTATGTTGTGTGGCCCCGATGCAGATGGTGTAATTTTGGCCACAGCTGTTTATTGTTGGTCATTTATTGTAGCAACTATAAATTGCGAATAGGCAGATGTGTCAATCGTGTTTAGCCAATTGTTGTTAGAATAAGTAAAATTAATTAAGTACTATCTCCATCCATAAATAATTGTTCATTTAACTAAACTTTGACCATTGATTACTCACAAATTACAATGAGTTACAATATGAAATTATTACCATTAGAAAAATATTGTACTAAAAATTACAATGATATTAATTTTATATTCTAACTCATTGTAATTTGTAAGTAATCAACAGTCAAAGTTTAGTCAAATGAACAATTATTTAGGACCGAGGTAGTAATTGTTAAATATATTACTCTAGACAATTATATATTCGTCAAATGTAATTATATAGGTCGACTTCAACAACATTATCAGTGTGCAGGGTGTAAATGTTAGGTTTCTAAATGCTATTAATAGACCGCCGATCAATACTCCCTTTGTTTTTATTTACATGTCACTTAAAAAATTGTGCCAAAAACTTTGATGGGTAATATTTTAAGTGATATAATGATTCATCATATAAAATTAATGTCGTTAGCTAGGTCATAATTAAAAAATATTATTAGAAAAGTATAATATTATTTTTTTTTTATAAAAATCTTATATAAGAAATTATTGATTAAACATTGACCTTGAAAAATGTAAATTATATATTAAAAAAACGGAGGAAGTATAAGAGTACTTATTAAATAGGTTTTTGGACGATAATATATTAAACTTTTGGGTTATTAAATAATAATGCACTGTACTTTCGAAGGTGTTGGACAATAATGCACCCAGAACGATTCCGATGGTGGCTGACCCAATAGTGATCTTACGTAGTAGGTGGAGGAGACCAATTGACTAAAAAATATTTAAATTTATAACATATCAGCTGATCCACATAAGCAAAGGGAGCCAACTTTGAAAAGGGTAAAAAAAAACACAAAATATATAACCTTTACATAAACGTGTTTCCCCTGAAAAGTTGTTGTTATTGTTGTATAAAATCACCTTTGTATATGTGGATTAGCGACATGTCATATGTCGAAGTATTTTTTAGCCAATTCACATCTTCTTAGCCTGCCATGTAAGGTTGTCATCAAGTCAGCCAACGCTGAAATCTTCCGAGTACATTATTCTCCAACACCCCTTAAAATACAATACATTATTATCCAAGGTTGAAATTGAGTGTATTAATATCCAAAAATTCTTATTAAATCTTACAAAATTATGACCAAGAAGATCGATAATGTTATTATTTATTTATTTATTTATTTGTATCAGTCATATGAGGCTTAAAATAGAGTTCATATTGAAACAATGATTATTAAAGGTCACAAAGCAATATATGCACAAAGTGCCCTATTAAGATATTGTTACTGCGTCTGTCCCAAAATATTTGTTCTTTTACCTAATTTCTTTGTCCCGAAATATTTGTCTCATTTACAATTCCAACAACTGTAGTTACTTTTTTACCCCTAATTTAATAAATTTATTTTTCACTCTACAATTCTAATAACTATTATGTTCAATTAAAGTATGTGTATTTTGGGTAAATTATAAAATTTTCACCTCAATTTTCAATATGCATTGATCCTCTCAAATTAGGTAAAAGGACAAATGTAATGGGACGGAGGTGGTACATAAAATTATTGGGTCAATCAATGTCGTAAGAGTAGGGATGACAATGGGTAGAGTCTGAGGCAGGTCCAGCGGGACCCGGACGCGCAAATTTTTTTTAGATCCAGACCCGCCCCGAGACCCAGTGGGTTCCAAAAACTTGGAACCAAACCCAGACTCGCCGGTCCGTGGGTCCACGGGTCCGTAGAAGGTCCTTATTGGGTCCAACACTCTTATGTATTTTTTTACTAGATTTATCAATTTTTCGAGTTAATTTTATACGTACGCGATTGTATAATAATGACTATTCTACCCGATGAACAAAATGAGATCGCTTCTTATGGACTCATTGAGAATGATTCTGATCTAGTTCATGGCCTATTAGAAGTAGAAGGCGCTCTGGTGGGATCCTCACGAACAGAAAAAGATTGCAGTCAGTTTGATAATGATGGAGTGACATTCGTTGTTGTGGAATAAGAAGCCTTCGTATCTTAATGCATGTATTTAATTTATTCGGAGCTATTAGAGCGGGATCCACTTTGGCATGGAGCTAGAACCCTGTTCAGAGATGTTTTTGCTGGTATTGACCCGGATTTGGATGCTCAAGTAGAATTTGGGGCATTCCAAAAACTTGGGGATCCGACTACAAGAAGACAAGGAGTCTAATACAACATTGCTATCCTCTTGTCTAGCAGGCAAAGATTTACCTCCGTGGAAAGGACGATCGATTCGAATATACAAATTTTCAACACAATAAAAACATCTAGTTCATTGTATAAGGCTATGAGCAAAATTCAACATAAAAACATTACAAAAAGCATCCATACATAAACTCTAAGAATGTAACTATACAACTTAAAATTAGTGGCGGATCTAGGATTCGGAGTTAGTGGTATCAGAAATAATTTCTTCAAAAAATGAGCAACATAAATGTTAAAAAATAAACGGTAAACTAAATGTCAAAATATCAATATTAACTGTTGACGACATATTAACTGCTTGTGCTACCTAAGGGTCTGCTTGGGAGAGGGGTAGAGTGGGGTAAGGAGGGGTTTGAGGAGGGTACCTACTCCTCCTTACTCCTGCTTGGGAAGAGAGTGAGGGAGGGTAAGGGAGAGTAAGAGGGAGTAGGGTTTACTCCCTTTTACACCTCTTTACCCTTGTTTTTTTAACACCCCAGATTGGGGTGTAAACAAGTGTTCCATATAATTATATCATACATAACATAGAAAATTACCATTATACCCCTAACCCTAATGGGTAAATGTATATGCATTATATTGAATTACATATAATATAAAAGGGTAAATATGTCATTTAACACTTTACTCTTATGAACTCTCCAAAATGTTCTCCCAAACAGGGGTAAGTTGTTTACCCTTATGTACTCTCTCATACTCTCGCCCTCTTTTACTCTTATGAACTCTTACTCCCCTTCCAAGCAGACCCTAAGTACCTAAGGGTTTAAGATTACAAAAATGCACAAAACAAAATGACCGCTGAAGGACTCAAACCTATGACATACGCTCCACAATGAGAGCTAACCTTCTGCGCTACTGCTACCACTGGGCTACATACTCTTTTTGTGATTTATTTGGTGTAAGACAGAATATAAATATAATATTTTTATATAACTTTTTGTTCTAAAAACTATAGTGGTGTCAATTGACACCACTTGTATAAGAGTAGATCCGCCCCTGTTTAAAATGCACAAAAAAAAATCACGAAGTTCATGATTATCGCACTATACAACTCTAAGTCTCTAAGAATACAAATACACTAGGGTTTTCATTTAATATATATATATATATATATATATATATATATAAAATTTGACGGGTCTATGGGTAGGGTCCACAGGTCTATGCCTAGACCCAGACCCGCCAAATTTTTATTGGACCCAAACCCAACACAGATCCAATGGGTCCAATTTTTTTAGACCCAGACCCGCCTAAATGGGGCAAGTCCAAGACCCATTGTCATCCCTACGAAAGAGTCTCGTATTCCCTTTTCTTCCCTTCCGTTCGGAATTTTTTTATTTTTTTTTTATTAGGAAGTTGGAAGTGGTTAAATATTTTGTGCATGAAAATTTATGGTACTATCTTAAAAGCATGGGGACATGTGCTCAATGAGTGTTATGTAAGGTTGTTAAACATCCATTTCGGGTATGAATTAGATGTAAAATTCATGGTGGATACACAATCTATTTTTGGACTATATTTTAAAATTTTTTGAGTCGGACAGCTAAATATATAGATTTAATACTCGTATTGTCACATACTACCTCCGTCCTTAAGCAATTGTTCATTTGACTAAACTTTAACTGTTGATTACTCACAAATTACAATGAGTTACAATATGAAATTATCACCATTAGAAGATATAGTAAAAAATTACAATAACATTAATTTTATATTGTAACTCATTGTAATTTATGAGTAATCAACGATTAGAATTTAGTCAAATGAACAATTATTTAGGAACGGAGATAGTACTAAGAGCATCTGCAATGGTGAGTTTTAATTCGACTCATTGCTGACGTGGCATGAAACGAGAACGGAGTGAGGTCGTGTAGGGCATTTCAGTGGTGAGAATGAAACTCGTCTCGCGGGAATCTCGCTTTCAGTCTCGCGAGACGAGTTTGAAAGCGAGTTTGAAATATTAATATTTTAATCATATTTTTTTCTCTCTCCTCCGCCATCTCATTTTTATCAATATAACCAAATTAATTATATTCTTAAGTGGGATCCATTTACTTTTTTTAATTAATATGAGTAAAACTCATTCTCACCATTGGAAAACTAACTAAATAAAAAGTTAAATTTTGACTCTCTTGATAGGGGTCCACAGATCCCACGTCATACAATTAGTCAAACTCAAACTCACCATTGCGGGTGCTCTAATTATAATGTGCAAAGTACGTGGATGCATGCAATGTATGCAACTTATCTACTGAAAAATTGGGGATAAATAAGTACTTCATGTTTGATTCATCAAACTTGGATTCGATCATAGGGTTTTTTTACATTTTGGATCCCGAAATATAGGGTTATTTATTTTCTGAACCCTTGATCTTGAAGTTTGACCTTAGTCTTGAAGTTTATTATGACTTTAACATCAGTTTTAACCTTAGCCCTGAAGTTTGGCGTCAATTGGGAAAGAAATTCAAGCATGGTAGGAAAACAAAGAACGAGACAAATACCTTTTTCTTCAACCCATAAACTTTAAGGTCTTTTTTTATTCAACCTACAAACTTTAGGGTCTAAAAAATTAATGTTGAAAATCAAGAGTTAAGAAAATAAATTACACTGTACTTCGAGACCCAAAATACAAAAAACCCTCGATCATCTGGTCGGGAAGCTTTACTTTTTAGTTTGATTTCTTCGAAAATCTTGTTCAAAGAGCCATTTGGCACTTGTTGCAATTCTCTGTTGTAGCTGGGTGGAGTGGTGCGGTATCTTCATCTATGTAAAATCTCTATGAATTGTATGCTTCTCGTGTGTTCCTGCACACTTTGGTTGCTTTGAATAAAAGGGCTCTAATAGTCGTAACTTATCAAAAAAATGTATAGTTTAATTTCGAAAAACTTGGTTATTTCTCAATAAATACTTGGTAGCATATCAACCATACTTTATCCAAATGGGTTGATTTAAGAATCAATTCTAAATACTTGGTTATTTCTCAATAAAATACTTGGTAGCATATTCTTTTTGAATTTATGGCATGTAATATATTATCTATGGAGTATTAGGCCTGAGGCCCTGTTCTTTTCTGCGGTATTTTGCGGTATAGCGCGGTATGATGTGGTGAAATTGTGGCAGGTTGTGGTGTAATTGTGGCGGATTATTGGTATGTGGAATAGGTGAGGAGAGAGAATGTAAAAAGTAGAGGAGAAAAGTAAGGAGAGAGAGAAAAGTAATAATTTGTGGTAAAGTGTGGTAGGTTGTAACAAATTGCGGTATGTTGTAACACTGCAATTTGTCAACCGCAGAAAAAAATAGGACCTACATTATAAATTAAAGGAACTGTCAAAATGATACATTCAAGTCTAGAAATCTAAAAGTGAAAAATATTAAAGAATAGATTGAATATTGCCTCAATTCATTTTCAAAATAGTTGCATTATTTTACATTCTGCGGTATCCAAGATGACTATTTGATCCTAAATATGCAACAGTACATGTCAGTCGATGCCCCTATCTCTCGAATTTATCAGTATTATCCCTACAATAAAGATATAACGGATATAATTACTTATTGCTCTTTAAAAATATTATTACCTCCGTCTCAAAATATTTCTCCTTTTACCTAATTTCTTTATCTCAAAATATTTGTCTAATTTACAATTCTAACAACTGTAATTTTTTTTCTACCCCCAATTAATCAATTTATTTATCACTTTTTTACAATTCCAACAACAATTATCTTCAATTAAAGTATGCGTAGTTTGGGTAAATTATAAACTTTTCACATCAATTCCCAATACACGTTGATTTTCTCAAGTTAAGTAGATGGACAAATATAATAGAACAGAGGTAGTATTCACTATACACAGAATTAAAAAAAAAAGAACACAAAATTGTATTTCACCCCATTAATAAAAACAAAATCATGCTTGTAGTTGTATGGCACTCAATTCAAAGAGGTAGCCAACCACAGAAGTCATAAGTCATAACTATGAGCAAGTGGGTTTGTGTGGGTGGGCAGTAGGCTTCTGTTGTGAATATGCTGAAGAATTTATTCAGATTTTATGGGTTGATAATTCATTTACTAAGGCATGTTTTAATGTGGGTAGAAAATATATGTCTCAAATATTGCATAGTTGTTCAAACCTCAAATTATACACCTGTGTACACTTCAAATTTATGCCCCTAGCTAGATTAATTTAATTAGTGCCTCCCATGTTTGGTTATGTAGGTCTAGGTTGTGTTCTATATTCATAGGATTAGGATATGTAGATTGTTAATGCAAAGTTTAGGGTGTCTCATTAATTCTTTGTTTGTTTCTAGCCTTCTAGAGATCTCCAACATCTCTTAGTTTTTCATATTTATTTTCTATTTTTTTCATTAGGGTGTGTGTTTTTTGTTTCATTAGGGTGTGTTTGGTGGAAATCACTACTAAAAATATGTGTATTATTAACCACTATTTTCCAACCAATTTAAAATGGTTGGAAAAACTAATAATTTTAGCAATCATTTCATATTTGACTATTTTTCAAAATTTTTAGTGGGAAAAAGGGTTGGAAATTCCAACCACTTTTGCTAAAATGGTTTGAAATTTTTCAAAAAATTACTCGGAGATACCCTAATATTTGGAGAAACTATTTTTCGGTACCCTAACTTTTCAAAACTAATTTTGAGGTACCCTTACTTTTTGGTTTAGTAATTATTTGGTGTTTTTCTGGCCATTAATTTTATTAAGTGACCGAAATACCCTCATTCTTTTTCTTCAATGGTATTTCTTCAAGAAGGGAAGACCAAGGGCATTTTGGTCACTTGATAAAATTAATGGCCGGAAAATCACCAAATAATTACTAACCCAAAAAATAAGGGTACCTCAAAATTAGTTTTGAAAAGTTGGGGTACCGGGAAAATATTTCACTCAAAATTAGGGTACCTCAGAGTAACTTTTTGGAAATTTTTCCTACCATCCTTCTTCCTACTATTTGAAATTGGTTTGAAAAATGGTTAGTAATCTGACCATTTTTAGTGGTATCTCGAGAGAGATTGTGAGTTGAGAGTTTGAGAGATTGTATTTTAATCTCCATTATCGTATTACACCCTATGATAGTGATCGTGTTGTACTCATCCCTTCTCATAGTGAATTATTTTATGGCTGTCGCCGTCCATGAGATTTCCTCCGAGTTCTTCGATTTCCCACGTATACATGATGTTTATTTTATCGCTTAATTTTTCGTTTCTAAATTTAGTCGTAGTTTCCATCATTTTATTTATTTCACTTCCGCTATAACCTTACACTTATTTTCCTAAATGAAACACTACACACAACATAGATTTGATCAAAATGCTAAAAGTTACACATACCAAACACAATTGTCAAACACAATGTGAATACATTTAAAAGCTGTTGTACGTTACATCAATACAATGAATTCATGAAAATAATTTGTCGCAACATTAGTACATTACCAAAAGAGTCATTATCGATAACTATATATACAAAATAATATAGCAACACGTAGTAGTAGCCCTAATAAGCATCAGGGATGCATTCATATATACAACAGCACCTGGCACATCTAGTACTTAACCAAACAGCTGGGCCATGCAAAACCTAAAGTTCAAAACATAAAACCTAATTAACTCATAACTAAACACAACAGCGACAGATTAAAAAAAAAAAGACTGAATATCAAGGGAAACATATTTTTCACTTTTTCCAAAATATCTATTATTTTACATAAAAAAATCTGTTATTTTAGTGTTAAAGTGCGAGCTCATATAATTTAGTACACAAAAAAAGAGTAAAGAAAAAAACCTTGCTTCCGATATTATTTAGTAAAATGATATGAATATTGGTTGGGAATATCTATTATTTTAGGGTGCGTTTGGTTGGTCAATAATTTTGAGGAAATGGTTAATTTTCCCGGGTTGACTCATTTTTTTCATGTTTGGGTGTGGGTTGACCTTGGAAAAAATTTCACGGTGGGCCCACCTCTTTCTCTATTTTCCTAGGGAAATTTTTCCTTAGGGGGGACTAAGAGAAAATTTTCCTAGAGAAATCTTTCCCATGGAAAACTTCCCATGAGAAATTTTCCTCGGGAAAGTTTTCCCTGGGATTCTTACCAAACGCTCTTTTAGTGTAAAAGTGCTAGCTCATGCTCGTACAATTTAGCAGTAAAAAAAAAGAATAAAGATAAAACCTTGTTTCTGATATATTTAGTAGCAAACTAATATGAATATTTAATGGGAATATTTATTATTTTAGTGTAAAAGTGCATGTTCGAGCTTATATAATTTAGTAGCCAAAAAAGAATAAAGAAAAAAAACTTTGCTTCTGATATTGGGGAGCTATATGGTGCTCGGTGCTTATGGCACTCTTTTGATTAATGACATAATTCTGGGCTATTGCCCTCTAATAATAAAAAAAATATCATTATTGGGATATAAGACACATTTTAAATATCTTATCTTAGTATAAAATCATATATTTATACATTAAATTATAAAATGATATATATGATCGACTTCTATAACTATTATACCATAAAATATTATTTTTATCCATAACTTTTTAAATTTACAAAATAAACTAAATGCCTAAAATATGCTTAATGGATGAGAACATGGGGTTATTTGATTATAATCTGGACTCGACTAGGTAAACAAGATTAAATACCCAAGGACCAACAATCAACATAGGGTTTAAGAAAACCCCAACTTAGAATTCATAATCTTCCTCCATTTTTGGGGTTTTAAGCATAAGCAACATGAACAACAGCAAAATCAACAACAAAATATGAACAAGGATAATGAATCTCACCACCTTGAACTAGGACCATCCATGGATACATAAAGGAGAACCACCAACACCCAAAGAGAGACCCAAAAAGAACTCACCAAGATTGTGATAAAGAATAACACCACACTACCTCTAAACAGGACACTCCACTAGCACCACCATTGAAATGGATAAAGCAAGAATGAAAATTCTGGGGGAGGGTTTTCACGTACCCAAGAAAAATTCATCTTCAAAGTGTTTACAATATTCAATCAAAATGTCTAAGTTTTCCAAAGAAAGCTATCCAATACAATATAAGGGGGAGCGGAGAAAGACATGCAACAGCCAAAAAAACTGAGGAAAAAAAACACGGCAACACGCGTCAAGGTTAGGCGCGGCTGACGCCTCTGAGTCGCAGCAAGTGCCTAACCCAAAGAAGTGGGAGGGGGAAGTAGGGTGAGACGCGACTGGCGCCATTCTGGTGTAGCCAGCGTCCTGGAGGCGCAGCTAGCGTCCAAGAGGCGCAACCAGCGCCTATAGGGGTATAGCAGGTATTATCTAACTTCTGACGCGCATAACTTATTCGTTTTAACTTTGATTTGGTCATATAATATATTGATGGAAAGTTCTTCATGTGTACTAAAAACTCGCCGAATTTGGTAGTCATCAAAGTTGTATTGAAGGAGTTATGATCAAAAGAGTGAAGACATATATTTTCTTGTTGCCCAATTTTGCTCGAAAACATGATATTCTTCAACTTGCTCCTCTTGGCTTGGTCTTGTTCCCTCATGACTTCTTCCTAGCCTCCTTGGGGTAGGTTTTTCGGGCTTGAGTGTTGAAAAATTAGCGGGTTCACCACAAGACTTCTTCGATCTAAGACCAAATTCCCCAGGGCATTTAAAAATAATCTCGGGATTGGGCCATTAGGCTAGTGAGGCCCTAAGTACCTCCTTGATCCTCATGGATCATATTAGGTCGTTATTTATAATTATTGTTGTAGCCAACACATTTTAAGCTTTTTATGATTGATAATTAATAATATCTATAAAAAAAATTAATGTCAAAAATCATTAAAAGGGTTAATTCTATGAAAGGTAAGACACAAAAATTATGTCTTCTTCAAGACATATAGCACTGGTCATTTATTTATGGGTGACGTGTCTTACCCCAAGACACACACTTCTTAAGTGTCTTACCCTCTATCAAATTAGTATTTTTTATGATCTTCTACACTAGTTTTTTTAATAGTTAATATTATTTATCTATTATAAGAAACTCTGGATGCATTGCTTACGTCAATGAGCACAAATGATACCTTAATCGAATCAATCTCACCATGAGACATATTTTAGGCGTATTTTTTGAAATATAAAAAATAGTTGATAAAAAGATAACTTTATGCAATTTATTTATGATGATATAGTTAAAGAATTCAATCATATCAATTTTTCAACGTAAAATATACAAAAGTACAGTTTTAACAAAAAATGTATTGCCCCAAAATTCATATAATTTTCGTTTATTTAATAAATGTCATGCCCCAAAACTCATGTCGTTTTCGTTTATTTATTCTTACAGCCTGGTTTTTCCAATTGATTGTGTAACTTCTAATATGTTGTATGATTGAAAATTCAATGATTTTCCTCCCCCCGAAGTCCAAAATGTACAAACAATAACTGTACTAGTATCTACCCAACCCTCTTAATCCCAGAAGATAGTTATTTAATTAGAAGAGGAAATATCTTTATTAACTGCGTAATTAATTTTGATAATTAACATCAACATCAATATTTGAATTTACTGGATATTGCCACGACAAGCATTATATCAATGCTGGAGGATAACGTACGTGTTGCGGATAAATGTATGTAAGTAGTGGTTGATGAATTAAGTGGTTAATCTGTCATAATTTTGAGCTGTTACAAATTAATTAAGGGGACCATGAATAGTTGGCATTGCATGTTGTTAGCTCTATGAAGCATATAATAATTTTGATGATAACAAACCATAAAATAAGTTTTATATATGAGGTTAGGATTGAATTGATTTAATTATTATGTTACTCATATATGATACTTATGTTGGTCCAATATATCAATTTGAGAATATTTGTTTGGACCTTGTTATATAAACCATATCACACTATAATATCTAAGAGAGTAACTTTATGTGATATCATATTTGATTGGACAAATTTATGATATGATAATCTTGATCAATATTGAAACTAATAATAAGTATGGATATTGATTTGATTGATTTGATCATGATTATATCATATCATTAAAGTATTTTTAGATGATGGTTAAGATCAATAATAATACACATGTGTAGTAAATGGTCATTGCCTCAATTCTCTACATGCTAAGATATATGCATCTATATATACATATTGTAGTATCTTGGCTTATTTGGTGAGGTATATACAAGGCAACCAAGAGATCATGCATGCCAAGAATCAAGAAGATCATATGTCCATCCTTATGATGATTATGTTGTGATTGATCAAGATTTGTCCAAGTTTGGTCATCGGCTCTTGCACTATAAATACAAGGAGATTGGACATTGAAGACAACAAAAGAAGAGACAAGAGGACACAAGAAAACATCTCACTTGAGCATTATTAATTCCTATTGTTATTGAGTGTGAGATTAAAGTTATATTGAGCTATTTGTTATTGAGTTGAGTGATTGAGATCACTATTGTTAGGGAGAGGATTTAGGAGTTGAGAGGTCGACTCCGCCACACTTGATTGAGAGGCGATATCAAGTGGTGAGATCTTGAGAGTAGAGAAGACTCTAAGATTGGTTGTAGAAATCCATCCTAATAATAATTCGAGGTTAAATCCTAGAGTTGGAGAACTCTAGGCGGTGACGTACTCCGAAATTGAGTTCGGAGGAACATCGTAAACAACTACCGGGTTTTGTCTATCTTTTTATTTCTGCTATTATTTTCCGCTTTTTATCTAACTAGCCTAATTAATCTTTCACATGTATTGTCATGTGACCCATTTATAGTGACAAGTAGTGATGATATGTGTTGGGTTTGAGTTTAAGCTGATGGTTGAACGTTCAATGATAGTTTTATTTTATAACATGTGTTCTTACATGAATACCCTATGGGTTTGAAAACCCAGATTTGCAACCCAGAAAAAGTCGGGTATAGTTGTGGAACTATCTCAATCAAAAGCTTAAGCTGATGGTTGTAAGCCCAATGATGGTTTTATACTCTAACACGTCCCCTCACGCGAATATCATTTGGGCTTGAAGCGTGATGCTACAAAGACCCCCTTCATCTTACGCAAATGATATGGGGGATGCTGAAATTCAAACCTGGGACTTCTTGATCAAGTCTGGCTTTGATGCCATGTGGAACCATCTCAACCAAAAGTTTAAGCTGATGGTTGTAAGCCCAATGATGGTTTTATACTATAACAATAGTCATAAGTTTTTTGTCCGAGTTTTGACTTCGACCGATTTAACTGAAAGTCTAAATACAATATGTTCCAATTTTCTATTGACCAAACCTGATGTTGACCCGTATTTAGGCTTGTGTGATCCGGAAAATACCAAAGAAACCTGTATCATACATCGATTTTCCGTCTGATGTCCAATTCGTCTAAACCCGAAATGACCTAACCCGAATTTTTGACAGTTCTAGTGTGAATGTTGCAAAAACTCCTTTTCACCTTGTACAAATTAACATGGAAATGCTGAGATTCCAACCTTAGACATCTTACTCGGTTTGGCTCACATATAACCCTCTTAACAAAAAAAATTAGAGCTAGTAGCTGAAAGTGCAAAATGATAGCTTTATATTCTAATAAATTTGAACAAGCTCAGTTGTGTCCGAACCAACTAGGCTTGAGCTCGGGTTACCTAAGAGCTTCTAGTAAATTCGAGGCTCAAGTTGGGGTTCAAAGTCATTCGGGTACCCGAGCCCAGCCCAACCCTAGCTTAGCTAGATTTTTTGGTTTAACTAAGCTTGAGTTGAACTTTGACTGAATTGATCGACTTGAGAGCTAGCCAAGCCAGCTCAACTCATTTACAACTTGACAAGGGATTAATTATATAGAGTTCCAACATATCACTTTGACATGGGGGGTTATATTGAGTATTTATTTTCAATTTATCATAAATATTTGTTGGTACTGATTGTTAACTTATGCTAAAATTGGGTTAAATATGTTGAAACAGTGCAACATACTATATATTTAATAATCATATTATTAGATAGTAAGTTATATTTAAATTTGTTAAATTCATTATGTTGGGAGTTGTTGGACATCTAAAATAATTAAGTACCTTGTTAAGATTTGGGGTTTTAGTAGTTTAAACAAAATAAATGAAATAACAAGGAAATGAAATTTTGAACACAATGATAATTTAATATTGAAAAGCTGAAATTCTTGAGATTATTGCAAAGGTATAAGTCGATTATATAACATGAGTAATCATGTAAGATTAGTATAAGGATCATATATAAGTAAATCATAAGTAATATGATCATCACAAACTGATTTAGACCTGACACGGATCGTGTCATGGTACAGAAAGTATGAAAATGAGCAGCAACCTCAACACGGACCATGTTGCCCTGCCATGGGTCGTGTCAACTCTGACACGATTCGTGGCAGGGGTTCAACAACTCATTTAATTTCCAATAACTATATTATCCTGATGATTAAAGCATAATCTCCAATTAACTTCAGGATATTGATCCCAACAACTATTTCACATTATCCCATGTGGTCAATTGATTTAGTTAAGGTCATGATTCTTATTAAAGAACTTCATTAGTCATTGACATATGGTTAAGGAGTGTAGGATGACTCCTATAAATAGGAGTCATTTGCTAGCCGTTTGGACTTTGGACACACAATCATCTGATCACATCCTTTCATTCTTGTCTAAAGTGCAACTATACTTGAGTGTGTCAATTTAGAAACAAGTTTCTTGAGTGTGTTAAGAAGTAAGTTTTATCCATTTGAACATTTACGGTATAATAAATAGTTCTTAAGGAAAGTGAATTCGACAACAACTTTTAGCGATATCCTAAGTGAAATAACCATTAATTTCTATTCCAAACTTCATTTTCCTCCAACAGAAACTTAGAAAAAAAAAATCCCAAAATGAAGCACCACCAAAAGATTACAATGTGTTTCAGAGATTCTCTCCAAATTTTATGTGTCATATAAGCTGGAATACCCTTTAATTCACTCTTATATTAATCAGCCTTGACAAACAAGGTCTTAAATAACAAAATTAGTCACCGCAAGTTGGAGTCTGAGCAAGGGTCCCAAACACACAGATAGAGCAATACACAAAAATCCTAGACAAAAGCCTTATCACACACTCAATCGCCAACCAACATGAGCGTCTCCGCCAGCACAATCCACCTATGCTCAGTGCTTGAGATTTCTAGTGGCTAAACACAGCTTTGCCAAGGACATAGTCCGGCCGTGTTTCTTGACATGGTTGTGTCCAGGGGAGGCAAACTCCGCCACGCCACGCCACGACAACTTAACGTGAACCTAACACAAAATAAGGTGGGTTGTGTCATGAACTTCGAACCTATTTAAATAGGTTAACACGCCTAATCCATTTAATTAAATAGGTTAGCTTCGTGTAAGATTTTTCAAGACAACAATTATATGCTATAACCCATTAGTTAATTAATTGGGTTAGATGAGTTTACCTATTTACTCATTTATTTTTAAAATCTAACAAAATACTAAAGACCTTAAAACAACATTTAGGAGAGAAATAAATTTATTTTCAAAAAACTAGGGACTACATATTTTTCATTTTAAAACATGGTGTGAAAAGCTTCAGTTACAATGAAGCTTGACAACAAAAGGTAAGATGGGAGAATTTGAATATTTCACTTTGAGAGGGAAAATGAATACAAAAAGAGTGAGTGCCAAAAGGAACCTTGGTCGGGTAAATATAGCCAATGAACCCAACAACCTGACCCAAGAAAAACAAGAAAAACAAGAGAAAAAGGAAGCTAACTAAAAAACAGAAAACAACAACTAACTATTACTAATAACTCTAACACTCCCCCCCCCCCCCTCAAATTGGAGGGTGGCAAACATCCCAATTTGTTAAGGTTCTGATGATGCTTGGTCCCTGGAAGGGCCTTGGTCATAATATCAGCAAGCTGGGAGTCTGTGTGGACATGGTTTAGAGATATCAGTCCTTCCGCAAGCTTTTCCCTGACAAAGTGATAGTCAATTTCAATGTGTTTCATCCTTTCATGATATACCTGATTGTGGGCAATGTATATGGCAGCTTGATTGTCGCATTTGACAGGGATAGGTGTGACAGAGTCAACTTGAAACTCAGATAACAACCGGCTTAGCCAAGCTAACTCAGCAACCAAACGTCTTAAGCTTCGATACTCTGCTTCTGCTGAAGACAATGAATTTTTCTTCGATTTCCAGGAAATCAAAGTGCTTCCAAAGAAAATAACAAACCCACTAATGGACCTTCTACTATGTTTACATGCACCCCAGTCAGAATCACTAAAACCTTGGAGAGTGAAATTACTTTCCTTGTGTATTATTATTCCCAGATCTGGATTACCCTTCAAGTATTTTAGAATATGAATAGCAGCTCTCCAATGTAGGTCTGTGGGAGCTTTTAAGTATTGGCTTAAGTGTTGCACAATAAAGGCTATATCTGGCCTAGTGTTGACCAGAAAGTTCAGTTTGCCTATGAGCTTTCTGTATAGGGAAGGATCTGGAAATGGTGTACCTGAGTCAGGAGAAAGCCTGACATTGATGTCCATTGGAGAGACTGAAGTTTTCATTTCTTCAGTGCCAAACTCGTGAAGAAGTTCCCTTGTGAACTTCTTTTGTGAAAGAACCAGTCCTTCAGGGATTTCAATAATCTCCATCCTAAGAAAAAATTTAGCAACTCCAAGATCTTTGATCCTAAATACCTTATTGAGGTGCATTTTCAGGGATTTCACCTCCTCAGCATCATCACCAGTAACAAGAATGTCATCGACATAAACAGCAAGATATACTGATTTTCCCTGTGATCTTCTATAGAACAATGAGTAATCATTCTCAGAATGTTTATACCCTCTTTTATATAGAACCTCAGTGAACTTTGTGTACCATTGTCTTGAGGCCTGTTTCAAACCATACAAAGATTTTTTGAGTTTGCAAACTGTATTTGGATCTGTTCTAGGTACTCCATTAGGAACCTTCATGTAAATTTCTTCATGGAAGTCTCCCTACCCCCAGGGGAAGTCGAATCCCCGCTGCCTCCTTGAAAGAGAGATGTCCTGAACCACTAGACGATGGAGGCATACGTGCCCAACTGCCATCATACTATGAACATAGTATGAACATTTTTTTGAAATTGTCAATATAATCGAATAATTTGAATTGGATTCAAAGGATCTTTCCGTCTTAGACGATTCCATCGAGTTTTTGTTTATGAATCATTCATTCGAACCATTCGATATTCAATATATAATTATTCGAATTTCTTTATTCTTTTTTTTATTCGTTTATTTATTTTTTATTTATTTTCTTTTTGTATTCTATTCGAATTTCATAATAACTTAATATAATATATCTTAATAATATATATATAATTTAATAATAACTTAATATTAATTTAAATTATATGAAGAAAGGCATTGTTAATATCCAACTGAAAAAGGGGCCAACTTCTTTTTACTGCTACAGAAATCATGGTCCTGATGGTTGTCATTCTCATAACAGGTGAGAATGTTTCATTGTAATCGACCCCTGCCCTCTGTATGAATCCTCTCACAACCAATCTGGCTTTCAGTCTCTCTATACCCCCATCAGCCTTGTGCTTCACCCTATAGACCCACTTGCTATCTATGGCCTTCCTTCTTTTGGAAGAGTGACCATTTCCCAGGTTTTGTTGGCTTGTAAGGCTTCTAATTCAAGTTTCATAGCTTGTGTCCACCCTGGATGCTTACTTGCTTCTATATATGAACTCGGTTCATGCGTGTCCAAATAGTTGCTTAGGCCTGCATCACTGTTAGAGATACCACAAAAAGAAAGAGTTCTAGGAGTATAATGTAGATTAGTCACAGAGGACAAGCAGGTTTCATAATCATCTAAGTAACTTGGATTTTTATGGATTCTCTCAGACCTCCTGAGAGGTTGGAGAGCAATGTCAGTATTAGGGACTGGTTCCTGGACAGCCTCCTGTTGAGAACCAGTGTCTCTGAAAGTTTCTGAATCAGCCAAAGTATCAAGAAAATAGTTGTAAAATGCATTGTGATCAGTAGCTGGTTGTTGTTCAGAAAAGTGTTGATTCTTGAAAGGAAAAACAGATTCATAGAAGACAACATCCCTGGATATGACAAACCTATTTGTTTCTAGAGAATATAACTTATAGGCCTTCTTACCTTGGGGATATCCAACAAACACACATTTTTCTGCTCTCTCTTGGAACTTGTCTCTCCCATGCTTGAGAGTGCTAACATAACATTGACATCCAAAAACTCTTAAGTGGTCATAAGGGGGTTTCTTTCCAAACAACCTTTCAAATGGTGTCTTATTTCCTAACAAGGGAGTGGGAATTCTTTTTATAATGTAAGTGGCTGTCAAGATGCTCTCACCCCAGAAGTTTAAAGGTAATTTGGACTTAAACATGAGGGCCCTAGCAACCTCTAACAAGTGTCTGTGTTTCCTCTCGACTACCTATTTTTTTGGGGTCTTTGTGTGCAACTAGTTTCATGGAGAATACCTTTCTTGGCAAAATAATCAATAGCATGATTGTTTCTTCCTATTTCCAGGGCATTGTCAGACCTAATCTTCTTAACATTCACATCAAATTGGTTCTTGATCATAGATATAAAAGATTGCAAGAGACTAAAAGCTTCATGTTTTGTAGTCATAAGGTAAGTCCAAGTACACCTTGTAAAATCATCAACTATGGTGAGAAAGTATTTGTGCCCACAGTGGGTTGCTGTGTGAAAGGGGCTCCAAGTGTCAACATGTATCAATTCAAAGCATTTAGTAGTAGAAATAGTGCTAGTACAAAATGGCAAGCATTTTTGTTTTGCTTTATGACAAACTTCACAATGATCAACATAAGAGTCTTGATTGTTTTCTGAGTTACAAACTGGCAACAGCTTCATCCTAGCATTTGATATATGTCCTAAGCGTTCATGCCAAAAATTACTCTTAACTGTAGCAACTATTTCTTTATGTCTCACAATCTGATCATTGCTAAGGCTATTCGTGGTACTAGGAGGGTCTTGGAGAAGTCTTCTATCCAAGAAATATAGGCCTTCTGCTTGTCTACCAAGAGTCACTGGCCTCTTCAATGAAGGGGCCTGCATTACACAATTATTTTCACCAAAAGTGATAGTACAGTGCATTTGTCTACATAGATTCTTAACAGACATCAGATTAAATTTAAAATAAGGAACATACAACACATCTCTCAGCACAATGTCCTTTGTGAGGGTCACACTCCCAGTTTGTTTAACAAGAACCACATTTCCATCAGGCAGAGTTATATTTACAGGTTGATTTAAATGCCTTATAGAATGCATAGCTTCCATGTTTCCACACATATGGTCAGTAGCCCGGAATCCAAAATCCAGTCACTTTCAGTCAGATTGTAAAAGCAAGCTACCACATTTGACATATGTTTAATGGGAGGAGTTTGAGAATTACCTAACATGGTTTCAGTTTATGTCCCATGATTGGAGGAAGATGTTTCATTGGTGAGAGTTTCCAGTAATTGATGAAGGAGATGCTTTGCTTGATCCTTGTTTAGAGAGTAAGATGGTGGGGCAGTGGATTCACTTCCTTTTGAT
Organism: Portulaca oleracea; assembly: GCA_029582165.1. Taxonomy (NCBI): domain Eukaryota; kingdom Viridiplantae; phylum Streptophyta; class Magnoliopsida; order Caryophyllales; family Portulacaceae; genus Portulaca; species Portulaca oleracea. The sequence continues at coordinate 20,277,664 of CM055892.1, forward strand.
GTACTTTTATCCGCTTCTTGCCAGGCTGCATTGGCTTGTCTTCTACCATTATGTTGATTGGAGGGTCTATTTTGTGATCTGTTTTGATTCTTGGGAGGGTACCCGTAAATCTTGTAGCATCTGTTAATAGTGTGGCCATGCCTCTTGCAATGGTCACAAAACATGTTTGATTTCTTGATTTCTTGATTCTTTTCGGTGGGGTTTTGATTTCTCTGTGGGTTTTTGTTTGCATAGAAAGAAGCAGAGGCATTTTGAGGATTAACTTGATCTCTCACTTGTCGTTGCTTCTCTTCTTGAGATAATATAGCATAAACCTGGCTCAAGGTTGGCAGAGGGCTCATCATAAGAATGTTTCCTCTTATGTTTGTGTAGCTGTCATTCAATCCCATCAAAAATTGCAAAAACTTCTGTTCCTCGAAATGGATCTCAAATTGTCTATTAATCTGAGGCTTGCAACTACACTTTCCACATTGACAAGATGGGAAATTAGTGACAGCTCCCATTTCTTCCCACAACTTCTTTTCTGTTGTATAATAACTTGAAATATCCATGGAATCTTGGGACAATCTTGACACCTTTTGTTGAATTGAGTATAGCTTCGCCTTGTTCGCTTGGCCAAATCTCTCTATGAGCTCTTTCCACAGGTCCTGCGCATTCGTGGAATACAAAACGCTGTCTCGGATATTCTTTTGCAGGGAATTTAGAATCCACGATAACACCATGTCATTTCCTCTTTTCCAGTAAGGAAGGCGGGGATCGTCAGTTTTTGGTATTGATAGACTCCCATCGACGAAAGCGATTTTGTTCTTCGCAGAAAGGGCAACTGAGGCCGACCTTTTCCAAGTGTCGAAATCCTCCCCTGAGAAAGGCTCAGCCACCAAGGACATCCCTGGTTGGTCGGAGGGATGGATGAAAAGGGGATCACAAGGATCCAGAACGAAGGGTTTTGCTGTTTTAGACATGGTGAGAGGGGGAGGAAAGAACTTGAGCCTGAATTGGCTCTGATACCATGAAAAACTTTAGTTACAATGAAGCTTGGCAACAAAAGGGAAGATGAGAGAATTTGAATATTTCACTTTGAGAGGGAAAATGAATACAAAAAAAGTGAGTGCCAAAAGGAACCTGGGCCGACTAAATATAGCCAATGAACCCAACAACCTAACCCAAGAAAAACAAGAAAAACAAGAGAAAAAGGAAGCTAACTAAAAAATATAAAACAACTACTAACTATTACTAATAACTCTAACACGGTGAAAGACCATTGGATGTTAATCAAGTCATACTGATAATGATTAAGTGGTTGATTAGCAGATTGAATAAGGGAATTCAAATTGAATAAGTAAATTCCATACAAATTGGTCTTGATGTGCTGGATTTTACACAGGTCTAAATAGGTCAAGTTGATCTGACCTAGGTCTCTTCATTTTAAGCGGGTAGAGAGAATGGCATCAGGTTAGCCTGTTTAATTTAATTTTCATCAGATGCAGGTTTGAAAAGTTCAACATATTTAATAAACTAGTCATGTTTAAGATGGAATTCTGTCGACCTGTTAGTATTCACAAAAACACAAATTTGACAAAACACAACTTATAATTTGTCACCATTAGTCGTGTACGTCCCACATCTCGAGCTGTCCGTGTCACATACTTCACTTCTCTAATTGTTCCCCGGCGTTGTTTCTACACCTAACTTCTCGAAAAAAAAAAGGAAAAGGCACATATTATTGATTATAGTTATAAAACTTTGATGGGGATACAACTATAACTAATTGATTGACAGGAAAAAAAAAAACTTGATTTCATCATATGATTGGGATATTTTTTTTCCTTTATTAAATAATTTTCTAATCCTATAGAGTACTCACTTTGGATAAAATTCAATGATTTTGAAGTTATATAAGCAGCAAATTGAAAAAAAAAATAGAGGAGATGAATTGTGTTGAATGGATGAAATTGCCCATACAATTTTTTTAATTAAGAATGAGTTATTTGTACAGTTTATAATGGCTGAAACTAATAACTAAATTTTAATTTTAATTGATTTGATGAGATTAATTAAGATTAAGGTTAAAACCATGGCTCCTATATTATGTCAATTTAGGACTAGGATTAGTTGGCCTTCAAATCAATTAATATATATCTATTGGCCTAGTCATCTGGATTTTATTGGCTGTCTCTTTACCACAACATCCAACTACTTTTCTAAGCTTTTAATAAAATCAATTAATCAATTAATCAATCATGTAATTAAGTTATCTAATCTATATAATTTATATATCTATATATTTATACTACCTCCGTCCCAAATTGTTTGTCCATCTACCTAACTCCCCTTGTCTCAAAATATTTGTCCATTTTATAATTTCAATGATTGTAATTCCTATTATACCCCTAATAAATACTCTTTTGTTTCTTTTTGATTTTTATTCACATGAGAAAAGTAAGGGCAATTCTGGTACATTACACATTTTTCACCCCATTTCCCATGACCATTGGACTTTTAAATATAGTTGGATAGACAAACAATATGGGACGGAGGTAGTATAGGATTACTGGTCATATGAAACCATCTTGTATTTTATATTATGCTCCTCATGCTAGCATGTAAATAAAAAGATACTTCCTTTGTTCTGTATTAATTGACATATTTCATAATTTTTTATATATCAAGATTTAACGTTAAAAAAATTACCTAAATAATTAAATAGTACTATTTCCCAAGGCATTTTTTAGCATATCAAGGTGTGGGTCATAGTGAAAGAATGTCAGTAGGATTACTAATCATTCGAAACCATCTTGTATTTTTATTATGCTCCTCAAGCTGCATATAAACAAAAAGATACTCTATTAATAATTGACATATTTCACAATTTTTCATATATCAAGGTTTAAACTAAAGAAACTACCCAAACAATTAAATAGTACTATTTTTCAAGATATTTTTTTGCATATCAAAGTGTGAGTAGTGAGAGAATGTGAGTAAGGAGTAATTTTTATTGAATAAAAAAATAAAAAGTTAACATAATTAATCAAGTTAAAATAATTTACATTATTAGGGATTATTATTGACTGAGAAATAAGTCAATATAATCCTTAATGACCATTAGACACAACCCTAAGATCATGCTTCATGATTTGGCAAGTTTGAATGGTTTGAATACTCCAAAAACCTCTATAAATAGTGACTGAATTTCATTCATCCACACCACCTCAATCTCTTTTATCTATCTTTCCTAGAGAGCTTCAACACACTTCTAATTAAGGTGTTGAATTGCAACAACATTCTTGAGAGTTCTTGTATACTTTGCTTACAAGATGTTAATTAGGTATTACCCTTGAGTCTATTCACGGTCTTGTAAATAAGTCTTAAGGAGAGAGTTAACCCTCGACTCCTAGCTGCTCAAGTGATCCCTCATCTTGTGCAAGTGACCGTGTTACCCCATTTTTTCAATAATTTGAAATCCAACAAACATATAATATCAAAATTATTATTGATATAAACATGTCAAATACATAGAAAATTACATGAAATTGTACAATACAACAACAATAAAAATATGAATATAGAGAAAATGAGATAAAGGGATTAGAAATAGCTCGGGTCGAAGTGTGTGAAACACTCTCTTTAGAGAAGGAATGCCCCCACTACTAGGGGTGTGCATTATTCGATTTTGAACCGAATAAACCGAGAACCAAACCGAATTGAACCGGTCCAAACCGAACCAATTTTTATTCGGTTCGGTTTCCGGTTTGGACTTTATGCCTTTTTCGATTTAATCGGTTCCGGTGAAAAAAAAAGTGTGCATTATTCGGTTCAAAATTGAATAAACCGCACACTGAACCGAACCAATTTTATTCAGTTCGGTTTTCGGTTTGGACTTTGCCCCTTATTCGGTTCGGACCAGTTCAGTTTTGAACCGATGAACAACCCTACCCACTACACTAGTAAAATAATTCAGATGCAGTCTTGTCCCTAGATTCGACAACCAGTCGATTCTCTTCAGATGTAGCGAGAGAGAATCCCGAACAAGGTTGTTAGAATTAGGATCCTAGTTAGGATCGATGGACGTAGTTAGAATCGAAATCGTAGAATCGGATCGAGGATCGTAAGATTCTAATACAATAGGAAAATATCAAATAAAGTTCTATGATAGTTAAATTTTAACATTTTATTCACTAGTAATGAAGCAATATGTTAAATTATATATCAGTTGATAACTTCAATACAAAATTTACATTGTTATGTCAAAATTTTAAAGATGATATTGTGCGCAAACATTATCAAATTTTGGTAGGATCGTGGATCGAATCGCAGGATCGTAGAATCGTATTGCGATTATAACATATAATATTCAGACAAAACCAGGATCGTACGATCTTAACTACTTTAAGATCCTAGTAAAAGTTGGATCGATGGAGGATTTTTGGATCGTAAACTCGTAAAATCGTTGATCCGGATCGAGATTTTAATAACTATGATCCCGAACCAATAGGTACCCAACGTTCAAAATTAATAGTCTAATGACATGATTTTATGAAACCACTTTATGAAATCCTCAGAAGTTATATGAATGTTGGATAGGAAAGACTTGGCCTTCAAAACAAATTATCAATAATAAAGAAAGGTATATATACTACTTAAACCTCACTCCAAATATTAAAGAAAGGTATAGGAGATTAACACCCCATCAACTTTGCCAACTAAAATTAAGGAGAGTAAATGGCCCTCAACAAACCAATAACAAACTTGGAAACCTCAATTATCGGAAAGGAGAAAACCCCTTGGGATAAAAAGTTATCCAACCAATCAAACTCAATATAACTAAAGTTGGTAAAACTCCAAAAATAAACAAGACCAAGTTAAAAAGAAAGGATGGAAACAAATTAGATCATCCGCAACGGTGAGTTTGAGAGTAAGATGCTGCTGACGTAACGTGGGCGAGAAGGAGAATGACAGTGCAATGACGATGACGAATGCCGGTGGTGAGAAAAACTCGAACTCGTGCTCATTGCGCGAGTACGAACATGAGATTCTCAACTTTTTTTCCTTTTTTTTATTTCTATTAGTGTATTTAAATTATTAAATGTGGGGTGTACACCCTTTTTTTTACATATTTCAATCAAACTCATGCTCACTATTGAAAATCAAGTTAATATGAAAAGTCTAACTATAACTCTCCTGGTGGGTATCATACTGCTTCCCCACCTCATCCATTGAGCATAACTCATACTCACCATTGCGGGTGCTCTAAAGAGTTGGAAAATAAATTATATAGTCTAATATTATACAATTGAGTGAGCCCGAATGGTGACATGTAACTAAAAATTACTATTGATTATATAAGTGAGCATCAAACAATGTTAATAGATCAAAAGATTAATTTTAAATCATACAAATTTCCAACACTTTCTCATAGATTCAACAATATGATTTTCTGTTGTGATCACCAAAGTGAAATAATTTATTGGCTATTTACATATAATATTTTTTTTCTTTGATAAAGGTAATTAAAATATTAATTCAAACACAAATTCAAAATTCTTTTTACAATTGTATTAACTAAGGACATAAATTGCTTTAATAGATTTCTTCTTAAAAAAGAAAATAATTTTTTATTATATCTATTTTACAGGTATTCATATAATTAAACTTTCTCGCAGGAATTTATTGTACCATATAGCATGAGCACCAAACCTTTTCTGTTCACATATGTACAGAGTACTCAGAGATTGACTTTAATGTTTTTTTTTTTTTTTATAGTTTCTAGAAGGAAAAAATGTTGTTGAGGAGATTTAAGGTGGAAACCACTTCAACCGAGGCTCATGGTACACTAGTTAAATGAAGTTCCATTTTAAAACCAATTAGTGTTAAGAGGAGTAGTCTACTTGATTTATATACCAGGTGTTTCCCTTTACTTTTCTGATGTGAGCCATTTTTACTCATGAGTGAATTCCAACAATCTTCCCCTTCAAACATGAGTCTCTCCCCCTTGATCGGAAACCTCTTTTTGCCAAGGTTTCAAGTCACCACCATGAGTCCATCATAGTCATACTTTACTCTACAGAGCCGCGCCCTACTCCACCTGAATTTCATGCCACCAATTTGCCTCAAGAGTCTCAGTCGCACCTTACTCCACAGAGTAGCACCCTACTCCATTTGAGTCTCATGCTACCATTATGCGCCTTCAAGAGACCCAACCGCGCGCGCCATGAGCTTTGTTCTTGTCCATGGTGATTTTTATGGGACTACCTTCCTGCACCTTGCGCCCAGCCGAACGAACCATCGACTCTAATACCACTTGTTGGGGAGATCCAAGGCGGGAGCCCATTTCAACCAAGGCTCATGGTATACAAGTTAAGTGAGGTTACATCTTAAAACCAATTGGTGTTAAGAGGAGTACTCCACTAACTTATATACCAGGTCCTTTCCCTTTACTTTTCCGATGTGTGACATTTTTAATCATGAATGAATCGTAACAAATGCTATCATATATAAATATTGAAGTTGGATTTAAAAAATCCTTAAATCTAACAATGTGTAAACAAACTGTAGGTCCAACATTGTAGTATGAGTCATCAGAACTCATTTCAATTAAAAGACTCCTGATTAGGTGTTTCAATATCACCATTTCCCCAACTCCTCCATTTATGAATTCCCATCACTTATCTTTATATATATCACTCCATCCTTCACAAATTGTTGAACAGAAAATTTGAGAGACAAATTGAGAGTACACCCCCAAACACCCCCCCCCCCACCCCACAAAAAAAAAATGGAAATAAGTTTTGAGAATTCCCAAGTTCTCTACATGTTAATTTCTCTAGTACTTCTAGTTGTTATTCTATACAAAAAGCTCAAGCCAAAGACCATCTACCTCTTAGATTATGCTTGTTGTAAACCTCCCTCCTACTATAGGGTCCCAATCCCTAGCTACAACGAGCATTCGCATTTAATTTATGATCCTAAATCAGCCCGTTTTCAAACGAGGATCCTGGAGAGGGCTGGCCTGGGGGATGAGACTTGTCTCCCCCAGGCCCTGCACCTCATCCCTCCCCGGCCCACGATGGCCTTGGCTCGAGAAGAGGTCCACCTGGTCGTCTTCTCAGCCGTCGACGAGTTATTAGCCAAGACGGGCCTGAAACCCAATGAAATTGACATCCTAGTCACGAATTGCAGCCTTTTTTGCCCATCACCTTCTTTATCCTCCATTATTGTTAACAAGTACAAATTGCGAAGTAACATCAAGTCCTTCAGCCTTTCGGGCATGGGCTGCAGTGCGAGCCCAATTTCGATGGACCTGGCGAGTAGGCTCCTCCAGGTCCACCCCAACTCGAACGCCCTCATAATCAGCACCGAAATCATCACCCCCAACACCTACTTGGGCACAGAACGATCCATGCTGGTCCCAGGGTGCCTATTCCGGCTAGGCTGTGCCGCGGTGCTCCTCACCAACAAGCAATCCGAGAGTGGTCGGGCCAAATACAGGCTCCAACACATCATCCGGACCCACATGGGCCCACAAGACAGGGCCTACAAGAGCGTGACCCACGAGGAAGATGCCGAGGGCAATATTGGAATTTCACTATCCAAAGAGTTAATGATCATAGCGGGAGAAGCCCTAGCTTCTAACATCGCAACCCTAGGGCCCCTAGTTCTACCCGTGACCGAAATGGTTCGGTTCGCGGTCAACTTCTTGGCCCGAAAAGCATTCGGGTCAAAGAAGTACAAACCCTACGTGCCGAATTTCGGACGGGTGTTTGACCACTTCTGCATTCACGCAGGTGGGCGGGCCGTGATCGACGAGCTCCAAAAAGGGCTCCGGTTATCGGACACCCAAGTGGAAGCTTCTAGAATGGGCCTGCATCGCTTCGGGAACACATCATCATCTTCCATTTGGTACGAGTTGAGTTATGCCGAGGCGAAAGGGAGGATGAAAAAGGGAGACCGTGTTTGGCAAATTGCGTTTGGGAGTGGGTTTAAGTGTAACAGTGTTGTTTGGAAGTGTAATCGCGATATTAACGTGAAAACTGATGGGTATGGACCATGGAGAGACTCTATAAATAAATACCCCGTCTATATTCCAGAAATCTACAAGTGGTAAGACTTGAATATTTATTTGTTTTCTCCATTTTTATTCCACTTTCCCCCTACAAAACGTCTCAAACAACAAGGATAAATTTTCTTATAGGTTTGAATTATATTGTTAAGTTTGTAATTTCTTAGGTGATACTTCAACACCAAACATTATTTGTAACAACCAAAGTTACGTACCCTACTGTATACTAGTAGTTCGCATTTAATAAAAAAGATTTTTACGTACTTCCTTTACTTTATATTATTTGTCATTTATAAATTGATTATCAGAGTCCCTAATATTTATTTTGTTGATAATTACAATACTCATTGTATAGAAAAATTTATGACCAAAACTTTTAAAATTTGACGGCACAACTTTTAAATATGATAAATAATATGAAACAGTGAAAGTAGTTATTTCGATTCTGGTTAAATGAATTTGATTTAGCCATCAATTTCCTATGATAGCTGGTGACCCCAACGTTGTTATGGCATGCACATTGTACAACTACATTAAAAGCCACCAGTAAATGAGTTAGGGGAGGTGCTTTAATGACAATAATGAGTGGTATGGTGACGCATGTGGTTGATGAATGATGATTACATTGATATATACACAAATTCTAGTATGAGACCGTCTTACGATAACTTATTATGAGACGGACTTCTCATCGGTTGATATTTTTAATATTTTGTGATAACTAATAAGTAATATTAGAATAACTTAATTATACATAGGTGACTAATAATTTATCAAAAGGTGACTTTATATTAGAGTTAGCTAAAATAAATTATTAGTCATCCCTTGTATTCATAAATAGTCATCATAACATTATACTCTTACGATAAATTTATGGTGAGACGGTCTTATATAAGAATTACTGGATATATACAGGAGTATTGTATGTATGTGGTGCCGCATGTTCCACTCAAAACCTAAATGTTTAGAGTTTTAGTCATTTTATTTTATCTTTTCTGCTTTTTTGCTTCATGGTAACTTAAGTAGACGTACGTCATGAAAAAAGGATCTCCTATGTTCAGGTGTACTCTTCTTTTGCCCGGTTACATAAAAAATGTGGTGCAATTTGTAGTTCGCTTCACCGTGCTAGTGCTATAGACTGATGATAAATTCCCAAACCTACTTCTATGGACTTGTGGTTGATCCAGCGGCTGAAATTAAACCTACGTGCGCTGAAGAAGGAGATCAAATATGCTACCTTGTATTTTATGATTGATTAATACAATAACAACAATAAACTTTCTGCCTTTCAGGATGTAGCAAGTTTTCCCGTACATTAAAGTTCATGGAGAAGCTAATTCCAACCAACAAACAAAAAGATTTTTGGGAGAAAACCCCTTTGCAAACCAGAAAAGGCACAAAAAATCTTATGACTAATTAATCCATCTTGAGTAAGGATCTTATAGGTCGTAATTAAGTGCTCCATCAATTCATACTTATGCGACATCAAGTCATGAACATGTCACCCTATTTGGAAACAAATGATTGCGATTTTTAACACTAGCTAAATGTTGAAAAAGATGGGGTAAAAAGCGATCTCTCTCACAAGATAGGGGGTCATTTGGGTAGCTAGGAGTCGAAGGTGAAACTCATCTCCCCTTAAAACTTATTCACTAGACCGAGAATAGACTTAAGGGTAAAACCTAACCTCTTGTAAGCAAAATTACAAGATCTCTCAAGAACTTTCAAAATGTTGCTGCAGTTCAATACTTTAAAGTGTGTTGAAGCTCTCTAGGAAGATAGACAGAAGAGATTGAGGTGTGGTGGATGAATGAAATTCAACCACTATTTATAGGGGTTGGAGCATTCAAATCTCATTCAAACTTCCAAATCAGTATAGCATGATTTGGGGATTTTGTCTATGGGATATCAATCTTTATTAAAGGTTAATCTTGAATAAGAATATCAGTCAAAAATAATCCCAAAAGGTGCTTTATACATTAATACTTGAGGCTAAAATCAAGGGATTTTGAAAAAGGCATGACTGGGCATGAACACGGTGGTTATTCACTATGAACCTCACCACACCGCACCATTTTCGCATTTTACCAACCGCATAAAAAAAACAAGGCCTATTCTGTTACACTTGCACTTTGATTTTCTCCTATTGGGCCTGATAAAGGTTGAAACCATGATTAAATTGTAACACAAAATTGGCCCAAGCCGCTAGACATGTTGTTGGGCCCATCCTGTTTAAGAAACATTCTTGGTCTGCCCAGCCTGACTATGGTCTAGCTTGAACCCAGTTGGCCCATTGCCGTGCAACTTTACTTATAGCTCAGTTTTCTATTTAGGGTAATTGACTAAGAAAAATGACTCAAAAACACATTTAACACTTAAGAATGTGAAGGACCAAGAGGTCCTAACTTGTAACAAAAAATGGAAGATTAAACTTTTTTTTTTGTTTCAATTGCCTAGTGTGCCACCGCCCACCACCACCTGTTTCAATTTCCAAGCACCCCCACCCCCACCACCATCGAAGGTCCAGCCACCACCTCGGTACTGGAAACCACCTCCGACCACTCCCAGCATTAGCGACCGACGCCCAGACCACTCCTATCCCTCTTCCCGAGCCCGCCCCAAAAAAAAACCCTCTCAAACTTCGGTGCGTATTTCCTGAATATTTGCAAGGGAAACTATGCCTTTGTAGATATCCATTGATATTAACAAAGGCAAAACATGGTTTCCCTTTGTAGACATCTAGGAAACAGGGGCGAATCTATGTTTATGGGTATGGTGTCAATTGACACCACTAAATTTTTTTTAAAAAAATTATATATGTAGAAAATAAAAGAAACATACTTTGCTTATATATTAATTGACACTGCAATGAATCATAAAGATGTGTGTAGTTTGTTGATTTACATCCCTTGCTTGTAATGGGACATTGAGATTGTGGGTTCAATTCCTATTAGCAGCATTTTCTATTTTTCATTTTTTAATATAGGTGGCAGTTATACACAAGTTTCGCTTTTATTTTTTCGTTATTATTATCATTATTTATTATTATTATTATTTTAATCTCTCTAACCTAACTCCATAATTGAATTGTAATTTTTATAAGTCTCTATTATTCTTTTGTTAAGTTACTCTTTCCTCTTTATTGAATTTATTCTCATATTTGTTGTAATTTATGAATTAGATTTATATATGTGATTAAGTTAATATGATTAAATTTGGTTTGTTAATTGTTTGTTGTATGTATATGAATGAGCAAATTTTGTTAAATTATTTTTGTACAAATTGAATTATGTACCATTTATGTGAAAATGTTGAGGCTATTAAGTGTTTGAATGAAATTTGTTAATTCATTAGATTAGGTTTAGTGTGTTTTGTAAAATTGTAGGTGTTTATAATTTTATTTTTCTAATTTTAGTTTAAGATGGAGAGATACTTTAAGAAGGTGGCTAGGGAATCGACCTCTCACGAATAGGTTATATTTTAACGTTTATTTTAGCGTTATTTGTGATGTTCAACTTTTTTTTAAAGAAAATTATTCTGATACCACTGACTCTAAATCCTGGATCCGCCACTACCAGGAAAGACACGTTGGAGTGGTTTATAGGGACTCGTAGGTGAGTAACGAGGGTGGTCGATGCTGAGAAAAATTAAACCTAGTTTCACAAAATTGCAAACCAAAATCAAACCCAGATTCACAAAAATGATTGTTTAGCAACCTAAATTCCTGGATGAGTTCAACTAAATGTGACCAAAATCCCACTTGTCTTGATGAAAGTTATTTCTCTAAGGTGTCTTTGTTTCTTCTTCTTATTGAGTTGATGTTGCCTCCATTAATGGTGTCATGAGAGGTACTTTCTCTTTCCTCTTTCTACCTTCTCGTTCTTTCATAGACTTATTCTCTCTTCTATTCATGCCCAAATTCAAAGCATCCAATTCACCAGTTAGGTCATGCTCTTAGATTGTGAATATGGGTTTGATTTTGGTTTGCAATGTTGTGAATATGGGTTTGATTTTCTCAGCAACCACCACCCCCGTCACTCACCTCCGAGTCCCTCAAAACCACCCGACTTGTCTTTCCTAGATGTCTGCAAGGGAAATCATGGAAAGGTCAACCATAGTTTCCTTTGCAGACATCTAGCCTTATCTTACCTTATTCGATTCTTTAAAAAACACTCAAACTAAAGTCAAAATTTTATCTTTACTTTTTATTACTTTACCTTACCAAACCTATCTTGATCATACCACTCTAAAGAATAGGGCTTAAATCCAATGATTTTACCCTTATTTTAAATTTTAACTTTATGTTCAAAACTATTCAATGATGTCCTTGATCCTATTAAGGATCTTGAGGTAATCTTCACAAGTCATACCACTCTTGAAATTTCCAAACACTTATAACGCAAAATGACAGTACTTCATGTTTCTCCTGCAAAATTGTTGTTGATCGTTATTTTTGTAACAAAAAATGACATTTATATGAATAAACAAGATTAATGTTCTAGAGTACTTGAACTTGGATTGTGTGTTGTTTAGATTTGTAAAGCAGTAAAAGAAGATAAGGGTGATGAATGATGATATATGTGTGTCATTGGACAAGGATGCATGGACCATAATTAATGAAATGGACCCAAGTAGAATTGAAGAAGGATCCATATACATGGAGATGCCATGCCATGTGTTGCTATTCAGGATGTTAAAACCCAACCCCATCATAAATTGAATACCCATCTCTTTTTTGCACCCACCAACTACTTCAATTTTAAGTGCTTTGTCGTCTGCAGGGGAAAGTGCCTTTGTACTTGGTTTTCGGACAATAATGCATAGGTTTTCATAGACTTTGTAAATGGGTGAATCTGTTCGAGTTTAGGTCGGTTTAGGATGGCATCATGTAAACCAATTCTTCTTTTTCGAGTTTAAGTCGGTTCAGGACGGCATCACGTAAACCAATTCTTCTTTTTCCGATTATTGAAAACCAAAAAGGTTTAAAAGTTGACAGAATACAGCAAAACAACGGTACAAAACGACAAACAACTAACTCCAAAAGACAAAATGTTACAACCAAACACTGTAAAACATAAGCAATACAGCAAGGAATTTCATGCCCACGACAACCAAAATAACCTTCACATCTCAATCACGATGTGAAAAGATCAATAATTTCAGTTGGGTGGTCATTGAAGATTCGTGTGCCTATTTCATTGCCAATAATCACAGCCTTACGGTCTATAGTGCAAACCAATTTCTGTTGGGGCTGGGTACGTGTTCGAGTTGACTTCAGGTGAGTCTTGTTCGGATTGGTCCGGGTGGAGTTCTTTCATATTTGGTCCTGGTTTCATTTAGGGTCATTTAGGCATAGATCTTAATCAGGTCACTTTCGGGTTGCGATTCAAGTTGAGTTTTCTTCATGTTTGGGTCATGATTGGGTCATCCAGCCGAGTGTCTATTTGGGCCTAGTTGGATTTTTTCGGTTTAGGTTTAGGTTTAGTTTTTTCATGTCTATTAATAGGGGCGAATTAACAAAACTTGAATTGACTTTAGAATAGGTGTGACTGGATAATTTGTGAGTGGTCATAAAATCAATCATCTTACAACACAAACAAGTTGAGAAATTTGAAAAGATTGATTTGAATGAAAACGGTTGCTCGAATGTGAGTTTGTTTTACATACAAAAGAAGTTAAACCTAGGTTGGTGCATTGGTGAAGAACTTAGAGTGCTTGAATAAAATCACATTATACCATTTACCACAAACAAATAGGAATATATTCCGTAACCAATTCACTTATTTTCCTATCATAAACCCTAACATTTGTATTTTTTGGGCCTCTATTATTATTATTATTATTATTATTATTATTATTATTATTATTATTATTATTATTATTGTGTCTTTAACGTATGCGTCAAGTAAACTATATTTGTGTCCTATCAAGATCTATGTTTTTCCTCTCTCAAAAGCTTTTAATAATAATGATTCAGTATTATAAAATCATTATTGAACCTCCAGTCATTAGTTTATACTAGGGAAGAAGATAATTTCACATATTATCTGAGCTTTTATGAGTAAGAGGTCAGTCTAAAGTTCAATCTCACCAACCCCTCCCTTCACTGCAAACATTTAATTAAGATGATACCACGACAATCTTGTCATTAATTATTACATTTCAGATCAAATTATTAATAATTTCAATGCATGCAATCCGGAACATTCAAGAAGCCATGCAAGTTGAGTCGTACCCTAAATTTTCAACTTGACCTATTTACAACCCTAATTAATCCATGGTTAGGTTAAATTGCACCTAAATTTTCAACCTTGACCTATTTACAACCCTAATTAATCCATGGTTAGGTTAAATTGCACTTGGCCTTGGGTAGGGTAACCCTTATTCACAACCCCCATATATCAGTACATGGTGAATTTAATCTTTAATTTATGGCATACTGAATTTCTACTCCAGATATTTTGAAGCAATTGTTATAATCAATCAAATAACATCAAAATTTATAAAACATGCCCACATGTTCGTGGTTTTAATCATATTCGCATTTTATCCAAATTACGTCGACCAAAACCAAAACAACTTATAAATATGAACACATTTAATTAAACATAATATGTTCGCTATTATGTTTTGTCTACACTAACAAGGTGTGGTCAATTGGGAGATATTTAATAAAACTGCAACAACAAGTTTTGTTATAATCTATATTTTTTTATTTTAACACGGGTAAAACGAGGTACACCAACATTAGTGGACCCTTCTATCAAGACATCTCCCCAAGCTATCCGCATGATCAATATAAGAAAAATCCAATGAGGGGTTACATGTCCAAAGGCCAACAAAGTTTAGAGAGTGACCAAAATTCGTCATCCAATCTGCCGCTGAGTTTGCTTCTCAGTAGATGTGACAAATATTGGAATCCTCCAACTACATGATGAATTTTTGATATCTCTGACAATCATGTCAATGTGCCAGGGTATATGCATGACACGTTGGATAGCCTGAATCAAGATAAGACTATCCCCTTCTGAAATAACCTTAGAGGAGGGGGGGTGAATAGAGTTGTATAAAATTTCTGCAACTTAATCAACATAAGAAAGTTAATAGCACTTTTATAAACTGAATAATACTTATTTATTGATGAAATCAAAGTACTAGAAAGTAGAGGAGGTTACAAACTCAGCATTATCAAGGATTATGAGGTCCTTAACAGGGCTTACAAGGGCAGAAGATTCAGAGAGAACTTCTGCAGTAGAGGCCTCTCGGTTGAGGCGGAAAGAAATGATTCAACTCACTAAAATGAGATCATTCCCTCACTTTAGCTACACGACCAGAGGTCCTCACCAGTTATCAACCAACTGTTTACACTACTCACCACTAAAACTCTAGTGGTTACAACTCAAAAAACTTTCACTCAAGGTTTCTTACAACTCAAAATTCTTAGAAGAAATTCCTACACACGATTTGCTTGCTTGGAAATCGTTACTCTTTGAAAAGAATGGCTTCTCTATTTATCCTTGGATCTTCAACGGTCTCCTTGCTTCTTTACTTGTGCGTGTGATTATTTCCAACTTTGGAGGCAGATCTTCAAACTCCTCATTTAAGCATCAATCTCTTTCTCTTTGATTTAGATTCTACAATAAGATAAAATTAGTTAGAGATCATGAGATATATAATTAATAGAGAAGATATGGAATATCTATATTATGGAAACTTCCCTGATTTTATGTCTTCAAAATTTATCTTTCAATCAAGAGCGCGTCAACTACTGTGGAGGTCCTAAGGCGAGATTCGGTGTGATTATTTCCATCTTTGGAGGTAGATCTTCAAGCTCCTCATTTAAGCAACTATCTCTTTCTCTTTGATTTAGATTTTACAATAAGATATAATCAGTTAGAAATTATGTAACATATATAAATACTAGAGAAGATATGGAATATTCATATTATGGAAACTTCCCTGATTTTATATCTTCAAAGTTTGTCTTTCAATCAAAATCGCGTCAGCTGCTGTGGAGGTCCTCAGATGAAGAGCAGTGGTCGCGTCAGCTGCTGTGGAGGTCTTCAGATGAAGAGCAGTGGAGGTCCTTGGAGTGGAGCAGGGGTTTCTTCCCCTTCAATCTGAATCCTAGAGAAACCTTCCTGGATAGCTTGTTGAAGACCAAACCGAAGAGCCAAAGCCTCCGTCAACAGAATTGATTGTGAACTAACTGGCATTGCACCTGCTTTTTGTAGTTGACCCAGATGGTCACGAATGACGAAACCTACTGCTGATCCTTGGTGGTTTTGAGAATCATCAAAGTTCAGCTTTATCCACCCAAACTATTGTTGTTTCCACCTAACATGGTAATATTATGGCGACCAGGGCCACCGTGATGCTGTTGACTTTGATGAGAGTGAAGGTGACCTTGGAGATTGAATCTAGTCCTTTCTCGCCATCTGTAAAATATTTCTTGGCTCGAACGATGACCCTTGAAATGTTGAAGATGGAGTTGTTGAAGACACATTCATTACACTCTTTCCACATGCTCCAAAAAAGGTAGTAGGCTCTCAAGAACTCGTTGGGAGGAAGTGAGTTTTTGAGCGATTGTAACAAACTACTACCCTCGCCGTTTGTTGGCAAGGTGAAAACAGACGGTAGCCAACCATGAGATTTGGTAGTATCCCGTACCTTCCTTGTGAAATGACATTGATGAAGTATATGACTATCAATCTCCAAATCTTGGAGACATATTGGACAACATGGGTCCGAGATGATACCTCTATGTAATAGGTTCCACCTAAAGGGAGACGATTATGAAAAATTCTCCATAGGAAAATTTTTAACTTTGGTTGAATGTCTAGGTTCCAGATCCAATGTCCTTCCTATTTGGACCCTAGGTCTAATTCATGACATAGCCATGTGGCAGACTTTGTCAAGTAATCACCATTTCCAGTAAGGTCCCAACAAAGTTCATCCTATTCCTCTGAAATTGGAATAGGAGTCTGAAGCACCATCTGGACTAGTGATTCAGAGAGCACTTGTCTTAGCTTGTTTTGGTCCTACTCGTTATTAATAATGAATTATTTAATAGTCACTTTACTTTCTTGATGAGAGGTGGACTGATTAGCTAAGGAGGATAGTGGTAGCTGATTGCACCAATTATCATTCTAGAAATTAACCTTTAGCCCATTGCCAATTTTCCACCGAAATCCTTTCCTGCACACCTTGTATGCTTTGTAGAGATTTTTCCAGACCCATGAGTCTGATGGCTTTGGACTCTTCAGAAACCCTTCCCCGGAACGTTTGTACTTAGCTGACATTTGAGATACCCAAATGTTATCTTTATCGTGCATCAATTTCCAAACTAGTTTACACTGAAATGCAAGATTAACTGCATGCATTTTACGCAGTCCAAGGCCCCCCTTATCCTTAGGTTTACATATCTTGTCCCAAGAAATCATAGGCATTCCTTTCT
The DNA here is from genome assembly GCA_029582165.1 of Portulaca oleracea. Lineage (NCBI taxonomy): Eukaryota > Viridiplantae > Streptophyta > Magnoliopsida > Caryophyllales > Portulacaceae > Portulaca > Portulaca oleracea. The sequence continues at coordinate 20,295,177 of CM055892.1, forward strand.
CGGACGAGTTTTTCTAGAAAAAAAATTCATGTTTACTCGATCTAGACTATTATAGGTAGATTTTGGCATAAGGAAGCATTGCATAATATGTGCTGGTATGGACTCCAAATTTGACTGGATAAGGATTGTTCTCCCAGTTTTCGAAATTGAGTTTACTTTCCAGTTTGAAAGAGTTTTTGAGGCCTTATGACGGATGGGTGAGAAGAGTTCCACTTTATTGGTTCCACTAATGGACGGACATCCTAGGTACTTACCTAAAGATTCTTTTATCGGGATGTTGAAAATTCCATTGGCACGATCAATATATTTGTGATTAGCTTTTGAGGAGAAAATCATAGTAGACTTATGGAAATTAGTCAATTGTTCAGAACGATTACAAAATTCATCAAGAATATTTTTGAGATTTCTATAGGATGATTCTGTACCTTTGCAAAAAGGGAGACTATCGTCAACAAAAAATAAGCAGGGGATGTTTATGCCTGAGGTAAAAATTTTGATTCCCAAACCGTTCTTTAGGTCTTGAGTGAGGACTCCCATACACAATTGGAATAAATAGGGGAATAGAGGATCCCCTTGTCTGAGACCTCTGGTTGGTTTTATTAACCCACAAGGTTGGTCGTTAATAATTATTGAGTAGGACACCGAGGAAACATTCCATTGTCCATCTTACCCACAATGGTGGGATGCCTATCTTAATAAGTGTTTTTTTTTTTGGAAAGTCCCAGTCTACTCTATCATATGCTTTCTCCATATCCAACTTTAAAGCGATCCAAGGCTTTGCAGCTGTAGATTGTTTGAATTTCAACATGATTTCATGGGCAAAAAGAACATTGTCTTGGATTTGTCTATTTGGGACGAATGCACTTTGTAAGGGACTTATAATATTATTGAGAGTTGGCTTAAGCCTGTTGACCATGATTTTTGCTATTATTTTATAAAGAGTGTTACATAGGCTGATTGGTTTATACTAATTAGGTAGAGTAGGATCTTCCACTTTTACCAAGAGAGTTACGAAAGTGTGGTTGACCTCTTTGAGCAATGTTCCAGATCGAAAAAATCTTTTATAGCGGCTGAGATGTCTTTGCCTATAATGTGCCAATATTCTTGATAAAAACCTACGCCGAAGCCATTTGGACCCAGCGCTTTGGCCGGGTCCATTTGATCGATTGCATCTTTTATTTCTACATCAGTTACTTCAGCTATAAGTTGGTACCTATGCTTAAAAGTGATCTTAGGTAAACTTGGGAAGTCAAAGTTTGACGATGAGTTTGAAGCTTTGAATCTTGAGGTAATTAAATTCCTCAATAAAACGACTTTGAATTTCTTTTCTATCTTGGATCCATACACCAGAAGGATCCTTAATACCGTTTATTAGCGTTTTCTTTTTCCGATACTTGACTGCTTTGTGAAAAAAGAGTTGTGATCCCCTTCTGTTAGCCAACGCTTACGACTGAATTCTCTCCAATATTTTTGGTTAAAAAGAAGTATTCTTTCTTGTTGACGAATGAGCCTATTATGCCATTCATTAAAATGGGAGCTAAGAGGGTCTTGAAGAAGACGATCTTCTACAGACTGAAGTTTTATAAAGTTGTTGTCCATTCTTTTAGTAAAATTTTTGGTTGTCTGTCTATTCCAGTCACGCAACAATTTTTTAGTTTGTTTTAACTTGTAACTCGGTACATAGAGTAACCCCTAGTATTACACATCCGCCCCTGTTTTATCAAACATGGAGATATTATTTCAACGTACACCAATACTCCTATTGTTAGCCTTTCTACTGTTAATGTGTTATCCTTTCCTCTACCACCTTTCCCTTATAAGCAAGAGCATGTATATTTTTATCTAAATATTCAGCTTTTATGATAGAGTGTTGGATTATAAATACTTTTTAGGGTTTGTAACTTGTGAATATGGCCAAAACATTATTTTTGCTAGTTATATACGTTATAGGGTCAATCAATAATAAGAAGAAGAAATAATTAGCTATCCGTTATTGATGAGTTGAGATTAACAGACCTTAATCTATGTATATAACACCATAGAGCTATAAATATTTTGCTAATAGAAGGACAATGATACGCATCTTGAATTAAGATGGGTAATAATTATCTTAAGTTGTTTGTAATTAATATTTTTATAACTTTTAATAATATTTTATCTAGTAATTATATATATTTATGAATTATAAGAGTATGACACTTATTAACTAGATTAACAAATATACATAATAACTTAATTTTATCAACCATAGTAAAGAATGCATATTTTAGGCATAGTGTTATACTCCCTTCGTCCCAAATTAATTGTGACTTTGACAAAATTTTGATCTTTAATTACTGCCAAATTAAAATGAGTTACAATATGAAATTATTGTATTAGAAAGATACTTTACTAAAAGTTACAATTGAGGTAATTTCATATTGTAACTCATTATAATTTGTAAATAATTAACGGTCAAAATTTAATCAAAGTGTCAATTAATTTGAACGGAGGAAGTATATATTTATGAAAAATATAAATAAGTATTTATTTTTATATAATCTATAAGTTGTAATAACCCTCAAAATACAATGAAATATATCTTTATAATAATTTAAATATCCTTATATTTAATTCTTTAAATGATTTAAAAAAAAATTAAGATGGTTATTAATCATTTTGAATTAAACTGCTTATCATTTTGCAAATAAAAGATTAAAAAAAAAAACTTGCCCTTATAAGAATGTTCCATAAAATGCCACGTTCACGTAAAAAATATTGACAACATATGAGCATTGAGCAATGAAAATGCTTAACCTCATAAGTACGATGTAACTTAAGAATAAAATATACTTGCATAGGAAAATAAAAGGGGTAACAAAAAATCTTGAATAATATTCCTCCTTGGTGCTTGAACAACCCTATTTAAGTTGACGTACGGTAGATTGGTATGAACCAATTGCGGCCACCCAAGCGTTTTGGCACCCACCATTCTCATTCATTTAGATTTTCCATGCACCATCAATAGTAATGCAAAAATCCTATGCATCACCTTTTTTCCCACACTATTTATACACACTTACTTTGCCATTCATCTACACAAATTTTCTACACTTTTTTTTAGTTTCAAATTTCAAATATGGATGTACTACTAACTAGTTATGAAAATGCCAAATCCCTAATTTCCACACCACTAGTAGTTTCCATCATTCTTATAGCCATTATCTACTACTACAAGTCTAGGCCAAAACCCATCTACCTCTTAGACTATGCTTGCTTCAAACCTCCCTCGCACTACCGCGTCCCGTTGCCTAGCTTCCTTGAACACGCGACCATCGTGTTCAAGGACAACCCGCGGATCATCCGGTTCCAAATGCGGATCCTGGAGCGGGCTGGACTGGGGCCTGAGACCTGCCTCCCGCGGGCCATCAGCTACATCCCCCCGAACCCCACCATGGACCTGGCCAGGGAGGAGGCCCAGCTGGTGATCTTCTCGGCCATCGATGAGCTCTTCGCCAAGACCGGGCTCGGGCCTGAGGATGTGGACATGATCGTAACCAACTGTAGCATATTCTGCCCCTCGCCGTCATTTTCGGCCATGATAGTGAACAAGTACAAGATGAGGAGTACGGTCAAGACCTTCAGCCTATCAGGAATGGGCTGTAGTGCGAGCCCGATCTCAGTGGACTGTGCCAGCAAGCTCCTTCAGGTTGGTAGGAGTAATTGAGCAAAGTTGATTAATCGCTTTTTCGATTCATATAAAAATCGTGAACCGCAAACCGAACTTAGCATTTCGGTTGACCGTTTTTGGGTCCAATTAAAGTGTGAGCCGCAAACCGAATCGAAAATGACAATTAACCAAAATTTTCAGTTTGATTGACGATTAACCATTTAATATATTCTCATCATCAAAACCAACTTCAAAATTGATTTTTTTAACGTTTTGTAAATCAACATTTCATTTTGTGTTGTTCTTTTCTCACTTTTTTGCTCAATTTGTATGCAACTTAATTAAATTGACATTTTCTTTTAAAAAATAATTAGCACTCCCTTTATTCTATACAAAATTGTCGCCTTAATCTTCTTGTTAGTCAAAGTTTAAAAACTTTGACCATTAATTTCTCAACATATACAATGTTCTATTAAATGAAATTACCATCACTAAATTTATAACGAAAAATACTATGATAAGGCTATAATATTGCAACTTTTTGATAAAATAAGCTATTAAACAAAGGAAAAAACATTGAAACCATGTATAATTTATTAAGTGACAATTAATATGGAATGGAAAGATTAATAACCTACAGTACTTAACCGTGTTATTAGAGCATTTACAATGCTAAAACTTATATTAGGTACTTAAAATTTTTATATTACCATAATAAACACATTTACGAATTAAATTCATTTGTATAATGGTAGTGTTTAAGCTATGTTTTTATAAAGTTGTTATTCCTTAAGTCTCACATACAATATTATCCTCGCTTTTCCTTATATTACTTCGAATTTGTATTATTTTTTCTATAACTGTCAAAAACTTGATATATATGAGTACGCCCCACATTTAAGTTACATATCATAAGTGTTTTGATTATTAGGAACTACTATCAACTAAAACACACCTCATACTAATTAAACTGCATGGATTTTAGGGGATTTAACGAAATTATTATCTCTAAATCATCTCTTAAATTTCCCGTTAAGGCAAAAGTTACTATACATTGTTCCATTATTTAGTTTTGATTTTCCAACTTTTTCTTTCCTAACCCCTGCCTCGGCACGGATCATAAGTGTTTCGATTTTTTCTTTCTTGACCCCTACAGGTCCACCCGAACTCGAACGCCCTGGTGATCAGCACCGAGATCATCACACCGAACTGCTACTTGGGCAACGAGCGTTCGATGCTCGTCCCCGCCTGCCTCTTCCGCATGGGTTGCGCCGCCATCCTCCTCACCAACAAACCCTCGTACTCGACCCGCGCCAAGTACCGACTCCTCCACGTGGTCCGGACCCACAAGGGCCCCGAGGACCGGGCCTACCGGAGCGTGACCCACGAGGAGGATTCCGAGGGCTACCTCGGGGTCTCCCTCTCCAAGGAGCTCATGGTCATCGCCGGCGAATCCCTAACCACCAACATAACCACCCTCGGTCCGCTTGTCCTACCCTTGTCCGAAATTGTCCGGTTTGCATGCAACTTTATAGCTAGGAAAGTGTTAGGGTCTAAGAAAATAAAACCCTACGTGCCCGATTTCAGCCAAGTGTTTGATCATTTTTGTGTGCATGCGGGCGGGCGGGCCGTGATCGACGAGCTCCAAACGGGGCTCCGGTTGTCGGAGGAACAGGTGGAAGCTTCTAGAATGGCGTTGTATAGGTTCGGGAACACGTCCTCGTCGTCGATTTGGTACGAATTGAGTTACATTGAGGCCAAGGGGAGGATGAAGAAGGGAGATCGGGCTTGGCAGATTGCGTTCGGGAGTGGGTTTAAGTGTAACAGTGCAGTTTGGGAGTGTAATCGGGATATTAAGGTGAAAACGGACGGGTACGGACCGTGGAGAGACTGTATTGATGAGTATCCGGTCTATGTTCCTGAAATTTACAAGTGGTAAGATTGAGGACAAAAAATAACTAGAAGGTACCCCTCATTTTATGAAAACTATTTTTAGGTTCTATATTTCTAAAATACATTTTAAGGTACTTTATAATTTAAGTTAATGAGATTCTTAGGTGACAAATTCAATTATTTGAAATGGTTTTTGGCAAGGTTTTGGTCGTTTGAAAAATCTTATTGTTGATGAATGTCAATGGTCAATAAATGATGGACATTTGGTCACGTAACCTCACAAGAAACATGTTTAAATCACCAAATTTGTCACATAACAATTGTTAACTTAAATTATAGTATACCTTAAAATGTAATCTAAAAACATGAGGTCCAAAAATGATTTCCACAAAATAAAGGGTACCTTCTAGTCGATTTATGGATTCAAGATTATGTTTTTTTTCTAGGTTTGTTTTGGAAATTTTTTGAAGAAGGTTTGAGTTTGTACGTACGTGCATGTGGTAATTGTTGTTTTGGGAAAAGATTAGATTATGTTTTAATTTGTTGGTAATTAAGGATTTACCAATGTGTAATACTTGATCTAGGTGATAGTTTGGTTTGGTGTTTACATACTGTATGTATCGAACGAGTTGATAAATATGTCTTAGTGTGCCTACGTACCCTGTTTTTGTCTCTTTTTCTCGCATTATTATTCATTCAATTATTCAAATAACACCAACTCCCCACCCCCAAATCCTTATCGAAAATAATTATGATATGATGATACTACAACAACAATAATATAATATATGTTGGGACTTGGTATAATGGTATTTACTTTTCTTTTACAACTAAAACAACGAGGGATTATATTATTGAATCATTCAGAAAATTACACATATCTTACTAGGTCAAATCATTGACAAGATCTGGCATCTCATCAAACCAAACTCTCCCACTAAAGTAAATCGATTGGAGATGAACTAAACTATGTTATGACTTATTATTTTCCGATATAAAGTTAGATACGGTAAATATAAATTTGAATAAATATGGGTAAGTTTGGGTTCAAGCTATTCAAATTTATCATACACTATAATAAAATTTGCATAGATCAGTAACCTTTCATTTCGCATTTGAACCTTAGTGCAAGTATATGTGAGTCTACACCATGAGCTTATGTATTTATAAGCCTATAACACTCTTTAATATATATAAAGAGGTAGAGAGTACGATATTCTCTCCATGTGAGATAATAATAAAATAACCTATTTATTTCCCTTAAGAGTTAAAAACTGTAGTAATCTATCCATGTGGGATAAACTAGGAGCACTAACTTTTACTAACTATTTAACATACTTTTGTGCTCCCATTTGATACATCCATGAGTTATTTTTCGGGTCCAATGAATTAAATGGGGACAATGGACTCTAAAGATGGAGAAAGTTCTGCAATAATTAAAGAGAACAAAATTGATTAGCTAAATGGCTGTGTCTATCTTTGATTGCCAAGCCATTCAATACCATTTTTAATGGTGACATAAAATTCCGCTCATTACTTATATGACATGGAACGAGAATGAAATGAGGTTGTGTATGACATTTCAGCGGTGAGAATGTGACTGACTCACGAGACGCATTTTGAGTTGCTCACAGAGATAAGTTAAACGACGAGTTTCTCACGATGTTTTAATTATATTTTTTTTCTCTGTCCTCCTCCTACACATCACATTTTATCAATATAAGTACGCAATTAAATTTATATTATTAAATAGGACTCACTTACTTTTTTAATCGATATAAGTCAAACTCATGCTCATCATCGGAGGTCAAATAAGATAAATAAAGAAATAAACTTCGACTCTATTGGTGGGGGCCCACAACTTCCATATATATTATTCAGAGAATCAAACTCAAACTCACGATTACAAATACTCAAACAGACTGACATAGTAGATGGCAATGTCAAAGTAGATGGCAGTTTACTATATATAATTTATCACAACGTCAATTACTAGTGTCTCCCTTTGATATATGGAATCATGGAGTACACAATTATGTTATGTCACTGGTGAAAGACTGAGATTGTATGGTTGAGATGATAATTAAGACAACTGCCATGCTGCCATGCAGACACGTACATTATTACTACAAACAGTCAGAAAACTAATTAAAAGCTACGGCAAAATGAGTAACTACTAACTTCCCCAACCAGGCAACAAAAGTCAAGGAAATAGCCTCTTACGGTAGACCATGCATTCAAAGCATGCATTCAGTATCATCTCACAGTGGTAATTCTTCCTGCGATATCTGTCACCCAAATCTACATATCGGTTAAATTTGAGAATCTGATCATTAATTTTTTAACAAATGCAATGTTTTAGATTCGTAACGAATCATTCTATTGTATGAATATAATTATATAATTTTTTGATAAAATATTATATAAATTCAAACCGTAGTAAAAATGAACATTGGAGACCATGAAAAATTTAATGTCACATGTACAAACAATGGAAATGAGGGGGTAGTATCTATCTTTATTGTGAGCCCTAACCTAAAGGGTGGTCCTTGTCTGCAATAAAAGAGTATGTCAGGTTGATAATGCTTGATGTTTGGTTGTGTTTGAATTTTTAAAAGTTTCAGTTAGTTTTGCCGGTGAAAAATTATGGTATATATTGCGATAAATATTATCAGATAAAAGTATTTTGAGCTAAAAAGTTATATTTAAACTTTTCTTAATCAATTCTATCGTGTTACAAAATTTCGAGCAAAACCGTTAATGTTGAATTTCGCCTCAAAATTCAGTTAGACTTAGTAGTGAAAATCAATCTAACAATTAGGGCGGAAAATATTTTTTCTATGTTGAACAAAGGAAGTTGATTTCCTTACTTTAAGGGAAAATGATTTTCTTTGAAAATGACTTTTCAAAATTTTTTTGTATCAAATATTAGAAAATTGGGAAAACATATTCCTAGAAAGTGTTTTCTCCCCTACCAAACACACTCTAAAGGTGTGTTTGGTTGAGATGAGAACCATTTTTTAGAAATAATTTTTCTATTTTTTAGTGTTTGCAGTTATTGGAAATGAAAAAAAAATCATTTTTAGAAAAATCATTTCCCCCCCCCCCCTCTTTGTAAATTATTTTCCCGAGTTCAATCCGAAGAATATTCATTTTCCTAACTCAAGTTAATCACACTTCCTATTTCCTCCCACTCTCATGTCTACCCTAACCTTTCATGTATATTCCTAACGCCACTTCTCTCTCTCTCTCTCTCTCACTCTTTTTATTGCCAGATAAATGAAAATTGTTTTACAGGCAAATCATTTTCCTATTTACCAAACATAAAAATATCAAATGAAAATTCATTTTCTAAGAAAATAATCGTATAAAGAAAATCATTTTTCTATGATTTCCCTTGACACCAAACACACCCTAAAATTTGAAAAATACGCACATCATATGAAAAGAAATCAATTTCAAATGTAACAGTAGTTATTGGGCCATGGTGTGAACCGTCATGGTTTTGGGCTGACCCAGGCCCAAAGTCCCTGGAAACAGTTACAAGCAAATTTCACTAGGTGTAGTCTCATAGAAAAAGTAATCCAGCCCAAAGTTCCACAATTTTATTTTTTTAACATAAAGTTTATGAATTGAACCTAACTTACTAATTAGACATTGGCCCTATTTGGTAAACGGGCGATTGGATGTTGAATGTTAGATGTTAGTTGTTTGCGTTGATGGTTTATTATTGGCCGTTTGGATTAACTGTTTGATAAAGTTATATTTGATACTCTAGTTAGCTTATTGAAAATTAATTGATTGGGACCAAACAAACAACAAAATAGGTTGTTTACCAAACACGCAAACAACCTATTTGACATTCAACTAGCTAATTTTTACAATATACTGTTGAATAGATTGTTTAGCAAATAGGGTCCTTGATAGCAAAAGCTCAATAAACTTATTTGACACCCTAATAAATGTTAGGAAAGGAGGAATAAAGGCCCAAAAATCGATTAAAGGTCCTGCAAAACTTCACACAAAAAAGTAAATACTTTTATAAGTAGTGATATTTTAATTTCACCACCTCGAAGTTGAAAGCTTGGGTAACATACGAGCTATACGTACTTGATAGCAAAGATTCAGACTGGTTTCCACATTGTTGCACCAAATGAAAAAAAAAATGTTATTTCTCCCTAGATAAGTTTTTAAGCAAAACATTTTGATAAATATACTCTTGATTTTAATGCTAGAGTTAATTATTAGTAAGCGTAAAATTAGGACAATAGTTATTGATCAAGAAACGCCCGGAAAAAAGTTAAAGTAACAAATACTGTAAAATAAAGAGGGTAGGTAATAATAGAAATATCAATCAAACTTTACCCAAATTCGGAAAAATTAATTTGTAATTAAGGAGTCATGCTTGGTCTCTAATGCTTAGCTTCTGTTAGTCTTTAGTCTCGCCAGCTATAAAAAATGTGTGTACTAAATGATAAACATCTTGATGCAAGATGGTTCCTTAACCATCTTGTATTTCACCTAAATCATTCATAAAGTTAACTATAGTATATTTAAATCATTATAAAGGTATGTTTCAGTACTTTGAGGGCTATTATAATCTATAAAGAATATAAAAATATTTATTTATTTATATTTTTTAATAAATATAAAATTATGTATAAAATGTGCATTTTGTATTATGATTGATAAAATTAGATATTACTTATATTTTTTTTGACCTAGCAAATAAATATTATATTCTTGTAGTTGATAAATTATTAGAGAAAATATTATTAAAAGTTAACAAAATGTGAAATATGGATAATTTAAGATGATTATTAACTATCTTGACTCAAGATATATATCATTATCTGTTCTACAAAAACAAACAAACAAAGTCAAGATCTTTGAATCGATAAGTTTGTATACATAACATTATTTCTATAAGTTTATACCTTAATCTTTGAATCGATCCTGGAAGAAGCCTCTTGCAGAAACGTAAAGCAATGTTTGAATACGTGCACTACACCTTTGTAATGGGGTCCTTCTCCGAAATTCCGTTTATAGGAATGCTTGTAAACCGGACCTGCCCTTTTTATATCTCAATCTTCACACAACTTCTTGTGTCCCTTCAATGAAAGTTGAAATGGTTGAACTTATTGGTCACAATGAGGGCAAGTACTATAACTTAATTAAGTAGGAGTTTAAGATAACAATCTTACAAAAAAAGTTTCAATATGTAAAGAAAGCTTAGCTTGAAATTACGAGTGAAATAGAGCTTTGAAAAGAGGTATAGAACAATGGTGAATCTAGCAAGAAGGAGATGTGTAACTTTGCATAATTATACGAATTTACGACTAAGGAAAAAAAATGGTATCATTTACAAAGCCATAAAGTGCTGGCATATATATACTAGTATAAACATAGCTATTTCCTTAAGACCTAAGGCTTTAACTACCATAATAATTGCCTAGCTAGCTAGGCCCCCAATTCATTAAGTCACCTAACAAGTTGCTAATAATTTGTTGGGTATTGGATAATAATACACTGAACTTTAACATTGGATAATAATGCACTGTATTTTGAGGAGTGTTGGACAATAATACACCCGAAACGATTTCGGTGATGATTTGCTCGGTGGTGATCTTACGTGGAAAACCGAGAAGATGAATTAGCTAAAAAGATATTTATATTTATGACATGTCAGCTAATCCACAAAAGCAAAGGTGATTTTATATATTTTTTTTTTACTCTTTTCAAAGTTGATTCTCTTTACTTATGTGGATTAGCTGATATGTCATATATTTAAATATTTTTTGGCTATTATATCCTCCATCTGCTACGCAGGATCATCACCGAGTCCGACACCACCGAAATCTTTTTGGGAACATTATTATTCAATACCACCAAAAATACAGTGTATTATTGTTTAAGGTCAAAGTTCAGTGTAATATTGTCTAATACTCCAAAATTTAGTATATTAATATCTAAAAACATTTTTTAAAAATTTTGTTTATAAGGATAAAGATCAAGTCATCAATATTTTCAATTCTCATCAATTATCCAATTAGCAGCGTGATTTCGTTCACCAAATATATGATGGATATGAACTTGGACGTAAGACTTGACATATAACTTAGCATCATCCATTAGGCCATTAGTGTTTGAATATCCTAAAGAACTTGATTTTTTTGCTCTCAATGTTTTGATGAGCACGTGATTATCTCCTTTAGTAAAAGAAAAAAAAAAGAAAAACTAAAAATAGATCGAAAGTCAACTCCAATTGTTGCACGAACTTTATTCTACATAATTCTTACTTGTGATACTAAAATTGAAGCTACATCGAAATTAGTTGTGTGATTGTGACCCAGAGAATTTCCCACAATATTTGATTTTAAGAGATCGAAAAAAATAAAAATCATGGCAAATACAGTCATCAACAGTTTTGACTTATGAATTATAAGGAAATAATTTTAAAAAAGACAAACAAATTGACTCTTGGTGCATATATAGTTAGTAGCTATTGAGGAGGGTCTTTTAATTACAAGCTTTTTTAAGGTTTTTTTTTAGAAATTTTGGCTTTATTTTGAGTTGATCGATTTACCTCTTGGTATTGTAGGCGCTTCCATTTCATGATAAATAATAATGTAATAGCCACTAATTATCAAAGAAGACAAATATAGGAGCCTAAAAATCGACTATATAACTAATGAATTAATTAACAAAGTAATAGACATTTTCGATTTTTTCCTTCTTAACTAGTGCATTGTACAACTGAATCCAAGACTATCTTAAAGCATGTATTATTATATTGTATCCCCATTTCCATCTCAACAAAAAAAAAATAAAGAAAAAATCTCACCTTGTTTAGTGATAGTACATTGTACAAATGAAGTACTCTAAATACATACAATCATACGTTACATAATTTATTAATTTTCTGTTATTTCCCCTCATACAAGAAGAAAAAAAAATGCATCTAAAATCGAATATGAAGGGCATCTTCTTGTTCTTCAACATCTAGAGCTTGATGACCTCAGGAATATGCACCGGGTAACGGTCAATGCAATCCGACCACGCGCTATCCTTTGGCGCGTCAATATCCCTAGTACACTTCCACACTGCACTATTACACTTAAATCCACTCCCAAACGCAATCTGCCAAACACGATCTCCCTTCTTCATCCTTCCTTTGGCTTCAATGTACCCGAGTTCGTACCACAACGAAGACGACGACGTATTCCCGAACCTATGCAACGTCATCCTAGAAGCTTCCACGTGTGCGTCGGAAAGATCTAGATTCTTCTGGAGCGTGTCGATCACGGCCCTCCCCCCTGCGTGGATGCAGAAGTGCTCAAACGCCTGCTTGAAGTCCGGGATGTACGGCTTCCACTTGGGGTTGAGGAGTTTACGACCAATGAGGGAGAAGAGGAAGAGGAGCTGCTCCGATGCGGGCAGAACCAAGGGACCGATCGTGGTGATGTTCGATTTTAAGGCTTCCCCTGCGAAATTTAGACATGTTAATTCATGCGGCAGGTTAAATACAGGTCGGGTGTATATCGAGTTCAAGTAAATACAGGTCAAGTGTATTTCAGGTTTGAGTAATTGCAGCTGTGTATTTCAATTTTGTGTCAATCCAACGGGTTATGGTCACGACTTTTTTAGGTTTTTCCTTTAAAAAAAATTATCTCTAGATACTATATTTTATCCGGTATATGTAATAAAATATGATTACCTTTTAGCAAAGATAGATCATTACGAATGTCTCAACTTAAATAAAGAAATAAGGGATGAATAGGTTGCACTAGTAATTTAATAGTGAGGAATTTCAGCGAAAAGTCACAAATTTCAACATAATTGAACTTTAAAAGAACAAAATTTTCAGGTCAAATGCGGGGGTCGAGCTTGACCCGCTAATTTACGAGATTTCCGGATTCAGGTTGTTAAAACGTGTTTAAACCTAGAATTTCGGGCGAGTTCAAGTCGGGTTACCTGCGATCGACATCAGGTCTTTGGAGAGCGAAATTCCAACTTTGCCCTCAGGGTCTTCTTCTTGGTAGACGCATTTGTAGGCCTTCATGTCGGAGCCACGGTGGGTCCGGACCACATGGGTGAGCTGGTACTTGGATCGCGAGCACGCAGAGGGTTTGTTGGTGAGGAGGATCGCGGCGCCACCCACGCGGAAGAGGCAGTTGGGGAGGAGCATGGCTCGTTCCTTGCCTTGGTAGTAGTTCGGGGTTATGATCTCCGTGCTGATCACCAGTGCAATGGATTTCGGGTGTATCTGCGCGCACATTGCATTCATAGGAATGATTAAGATTAAGCAATGGAATCGAACTATGTAACAAATTAAAATTGACATTATTCAGATACTCTCTATTCATAATTTGGATAATTGAAAAAGATAATCTTTTTAAAGTGTAATGGGCTAGAGTAAAATTATTCATTAAACATTCTCTACTTCTTTTCCATAGAGTAGCAGGCAATGAACAATCTGTAAATATTGGGTCATCCAATACATCCAACCCTTCTATACTTCTCCTAAACAGGATTTCAGAGAATTTGTTTTGGGATTTCTTGTGTGATTTGGATACTCCCGAGTCTCGTCTTTCCTTTTCAAATTAATTTTTGAAGGTGGTGGAAAAACTATTATCACAAAAAACTATGTGGTTGTTACTTGCTAATAGGAAAATTATATAAACATGCTCAATTGAAATCAACTTTTGGTATTTCATTTGATGAATGTTATGGATAACATAAGCTAAATAGTAATTAATCTATTATTAAAATTGTAAAGTGATAAATAATATCAAATGAAAAAAGTTAGCTAAAAAGCCATAAAAAGAATGAAGATAGTATTAACTATTCAAATCACATGTTGAACTACTCTCTCTACTCCTTCATATCTACTACCTCCGTCCCTAAATAATTATCCATTTGACTAAATTTTGACCGTTGATAACTCACAAATTATAATGAGTTATAATATAAAATTATCGTCATTAGAAAGATATATTACTAAAAATTACAATAATATTAATTTTATATTGTAACTCATTGTAATTTGTGAACAATCAACGGTCAAAATTTAGTCAAATGGGGACGAAGGTAGTATTAATTATTATTTAATTACTCTCTTCGTTCCATTCGTGATTCTCACAATCATGTTTCTATGAGATATAAATATGACTTTTCAATTTAAGATAGACAAAGTAATTTTTATTGTTTTCAATAAATGTATTTACTTAAAATAGATATCTTCTTTTCAATAAAGGGGCTCAATGGTCGCTAATGCTTCAAAAAAATATATATATATCTTCTTTTCAATGTTTACTTACTATATTTTTGTGAATGTTTTCATTAACTACTATTTCTTTAATATTTTATCAAACTTTGAAAATATAATATCTCTGTTTTATATTAATTGTCGTCTTTAAAAATTGTGCAGTCAAACTTCGAATATTTTAACCATAAGTTTCCCAATATATACAATGACTTGCTTATATAAAATTACTATCACTTGATTCATAATGAAAAATACTATACCAAAAATATAATATTGTAATTATTAATAAAATATTATAGAAGAAATTATCATTCTAAAAATTATATTGAAAAATGTGACAATCAATAAAATGACAATTAATATGAAATCGAGAACGGATCATGCTCATATACAACTTGATCAATATGTATGCAGATATATGTAGCTTTATCTCATCAGAACAAAAATAAATGATTGACTTTTTGAGCTTGGTGTAGTACAAGTATTAAGGAAAGGAAAGTCAAGTCCCAATGGCCAATAACAAACAAGCTGGCCAAATTAAAGTCCCTCAAAACATGAGGATAGAGACTCAACTGTCCCTACCTTAGCCCTATTAATTGGTCCCTCAACTGACTAATTAGGTGTCTTCTTAATTGCTGATTTGTTGGCACGGTTGTAATATTTTCCAACCCATCATAATTAATACCCAAATTTAACAAACATTGCCCCCCCTACATGAGAAGGAAAAGCTTCTCACTCCTTCCATTTCCTCAATATTTGTTGTGCACCTGTCGATCTTTGACCCGACCTCCATGACCCAATTCGAATCCGAAATTCCGTAATTTGGCGGGTCAAATCCGACCCATTCGTTTGACTGGAAAACATTATTTTTTAAATTCAACTTTGTTAGGATTTGTGACTTTTCATTGGAATTCATGACTATTAAACTATGTGCAACTCATTCGTTTGTTATTTTTCTAATTCAAGTTGGAATATTTACAATAATCTATAGTTAATAAAAGATAATCGTATTTTATTATGTATATTGTACAGAAAATAGTATTTAAATACAAATGTTTTTAAAGAAAAACCGGAAAAAAGGTCATAATTATAATCTGTTGGGTTGACCCAAAATACACATGACCCATATTTACCCGACCAATAACCCGTACATCCATCCGCCTGAATAGACCGCCTCAAATTTGTTGTTATGTATTATGTATAGTTAATTTTTGGAAAGTTTAGCAATTTTCAATATATGATATAACTATTATCATAATATTGTACTAATAAAATATATTTTTATAAAAATATTGGATATCGTAAACGTTAATAATAATAATAATAATAATAATAATAATAATAATAATTTAAACTGAATTGCTTAACAAGCACAGTATTTTGACATAAATACTACTAACCAATGTCAAAAAATACCGATGACTATTTCGATATACCATAGCTGATCAATTCATAGATTTTAACTTTAAGTTATTACTTGAAGTAGAGATTTCAAACATGTTTACATTAAACTATATATTAATAATATTAAGTTTTTTTTTTCTATAAGTTTATATGTATATATTGATTATATTCTATAAGCAATTATCTTAGAACATACTTCTTCTATCTCATATTGACGGTCCATCTTTCTTTTTATTATAATTCCAAATATTGTCCATTAAACTATATATTAATAATATTTATTTTTTATCTCTTTTCTAACATCAACATATAACATTAAATATAAGAGGGAAGGAGTATATGTTTTATCACGTATAATTTCGTCCGTAACTCATAAGAATAGAATATAAAATCATATATATTAAATATTTTTTTCGTATTCTATTCTTATGAGTTAATATATAACCATATATATTAAAATGCTTATTAAATATTAAAATGCTTATTGTAAATTTGTAATCGATTAAACAGTATGGACTACATATACAGTATTATGTTTGTCCTTGGTCGGGTGTAGCAATAACTATACACTATTGGTTGGATTAATTAGTTGCTGTAACTCTACAAGGCAATAGTTATTATAATTCTACAATATATATAAATTATAATTATTATTATTAACCATACAATGACAATATTCATTTATGACACTTATTTTTTAGAGTATATAAACAGTATGTGAATAGCTATTTTCTAAGATACCTAGTTACCTACTATAATATTTGAACATTTCATAAAACTAGTGATACGTGAATCATAAAAACTGTTACGCATTTTTCCCATTTCATATTATCAAACAGTTAACTAGGTTAATCTAATAGCTTAGCAACTCACATCAATTGGATTGGTACTCGAAATTAATCCTAGACGTAATTGTCGTAATTAATCAAGTAATTAAGACTTAATAGGTATGACCAACACTTACGAAAAAGTTAAAGATTAATGAATGAATGAATGAATTCATGAATGAATTAAGTAGTACCTGCAATAGATCCCTAGCCAGATCAACTGAAATAGGGCTACAACTGCACCCCATGCCTGACAAATTGAAGCTCTTAATATTACTCCTCATCTTGTACTTATTCACAACCATGGCGGATAGCGAAGGCGTCGGGCAAAAAAGGCTACAATTCACGATCAAAAAGTCAATGTCCCTCGGCTTGACCCCGGTCCTGGTCAAAAGATCGTCGATGGAGGAGAAAATGACCATTTCGGCCTCCTCTCGGGCAGCCTCCATGGTGGGATCCACGGGGATGTAATGGATCGCTGTGGGAAGACACGTCTCTTCCCCCAAACCGGACCTCTCGAGGATCCGCATTTGGAACTCCACGCTCTTCGGGTTGTCCGGAAGGTTGAGTCTAGAATGTTCCATGAAGGTGGAGAACGGGGCCCGGTTTCCAGGTGAGGGTTTGAACAGGGCGTAGTCAACCAGGTACACAGGTCGCGGTCTAGACATTAAGTAGACCGCGAAAATGAAAACTAAGAAAAGGGAAAAGAAAAGGACCTGCGTCCGGTTCAACTGGATCGAGGTGAGGACGGCCAGGATCTCCTCAGGGCCCACCCGGAGGATCTCAACCGTCAAGGCCCACATTATGGGGATTAGAAGTAGTCTAAGAAAATTGTTCACCAAGTATGTGTAACCTAATTTCACATACTTGAGCCTCATACTGTCCATTTTCCCCCCTTTCTCAAGTTTATTTTTTGTGGGTCTTTTTTTTTTTTTGGTTTTTTTTGGAGGTGGGATTGGAGAGAAAAATTGTTTGGTTGTGTATGAGAGAAAAAAAAAAATGAGGGGTGAGGGGGATTATAAAGAGAGAAAAGGAGGAATGGGGCAGATGGGTGTAAATTGAGGCATCAACATCAAACAACGCTCTTTTAGCTAGGTGGGGGATTAGAATTTATTAGGGGTTTTTCTTATTAGAAACAATAAAGTGTGATGAGTATTATCTTTTATAAAAGGAATTATCAAATTAACTTATTAATCCTCTATTTGTATCACTAATTAATTTTGTGGACAAGGCTTTGGGGGGTAAAGGTATTGTATTACTTATTTATCCATGAAATGTATGGTCTATTAATCACTCTCTTTGTCCTAAAATATTTGTCCCAATTTTATTTATCTTTTTTACAACTTCAACAACGTAACTCAACGCTGCTTAATAAATGTGTTTGTCGCTTTCTGTAATTCTAATGACTCATATTCCCGATTAATACAAGCGTAGTATGGCTAAATTATAAATTTTTCAGCCTATTTTCAACGTACATACATTGGTCTTCTAAAGATTATTATGGTGACAAACATTATGGGATGAAGGTAGGTCCTGTTTTTTTAAAATGTGATAAACTTTACTTACTTTACCTATTTTAATTTTACTTACCAGAGACTTCTTTGCATTAACATATATTTACAATTTTATATATAAAACAAGTGACATGACTGATTCAAAACAACTTAGCCATAAATATATAAAAATTTAATTACTTTTGCACAATATGAGGATGATAACTAGTTTGCACTTCTTTAGCAATAGTAATATATAAATATAATTTAATATTATTTAGATATTTGATTGGTGTGGCATTCTTGAGTGGCCATTTGATCTTGTGGCGTAATGTAATATATATAATATATATAATATGAAAAATGCGTAAAGACCGACCTTTTATATCGTGTGGTATTGCATGTAGAATGTAGTACGTTGTAGGTCCACCAAAATTGGTTAGGAGTTAAAGGCTTAAAGATATGATGCAACTTGCCAATATATACGTCAAACCTTAATTGTAGCTTCCTATTAGCTAAGGAACGAATTAGTTTTTGCTCAAAGACAAAACGAGTTAGACCTTTATTAACAGAGACGAAGCCAGCATAAAATATCAAGAGGGGCAAAAATAGAGTCCAGGCAAACATCGAATCTGAGTCCTTAACAACAATCAAGTAAAGTTTTACCAATTTAGCCAATAAAGAAATATGAATGAGAGCTTCATAGTATTAATTCTAAAAAGTTCGGGGGGGGGGGCAATGACCCCTTCTTGCCATGCCCATGCTCCGTCCTTGTTTATTAACGGATTTTGATGTCTTGTAAACATAAATACATGCAAGTAGTGTCACTTGTATTGGAATGTGTGAATGCTACGTAATGTCTTATATATACATTGTTTTAATATAACAAATTAAAATATGCATTCGGCCACTAAGTTTGACGAGTTCTTGTTAGCGATGGATATAGCGATGATTTATCGGCCACTGTCCTCTTTATGAAATTAGTTCGGAATGAGTGACTAGTGGCCTATCTAATGCAGCCAGTAAGCTATCGTTCAGTACATCTAAATTTTTTAAATAAAAAAAAAGGTTCCTTGATTTTTTGCCTATCCTACCCTACGACATATAATATTTTGTGTTTTTCCCATGTACAGATCAAAATTATTGTATTCACCATCAACCACACGGTTAGCACACATACATACCGATTCGCAAACTCAAATACACAAACATTCTTACATTTCAAGCATAAATATCTCATGCATACATAAGTATAATAGAAGAATCAAAAAGTTCCTTGATGTTTTACCTGTCTTACCCTATGACATGTAATGTTTCCGTGTTTTAATTTTCCAACATTCAGATCAACGCTAATGTATTTCACCATCAACTACACGGTCAGCACACATACATATCAATTCGCAATCTCAAATACACAAATATTCTTGCATTTCATGCATAAATTTTCACGCATACATAAGTATAATAGAAGCTAGCATCATAAAGTTCTTTGATTTCTTACCTACATTAAGACGCAATGTTTTTATGTTTTTCCAACATACAGATCAACCACACAGTCAGCACCCATACGTACCGATTCGCAAACTCAAATACGCAAACATTCTTGATTGGATTACAACTTTCAAGCATGTATCCCATGCATGCACATTCAAGCATAATAGCAACATCAAAGTTCTCCTAAACAACCAATTGTTACACGCAAAGTTTGATATCTAAGTTCTAGTTATAAGTCTGTTGAAACCTATTGATTCGTAAAGGGGTCCATAGAATTAATGTTTACTTTGAGACTTTGGATGAGAGTTTCATAGATGCTTGAACTCTTTCAATCCCTTAATTTATAGCATCGTACTTCTATGATCAAACAAACCAGAGAAAAATAAGTAAATAGCCTTGATTTCTCCTATATTTTTCAAATCAAATTTGATCTAGTGAACTTATTAATAATTATCGATAATAAAGTTTTATTCTTGAGAAATTAGGCAGACTTTTCCCTTGAGTATTTCCCACGCTTAGTACAACACTTTATATATTTATAAAATGAAGATAAGTAATTTATTATTGTTTTTAATGCAAAATTAAAAGTTATATGACAAGGTTTTCTTTTTCATGTACCATCTATATTATAAGTTGTTGTTAGTATGTCTATCTACTAAGAACACTCGATCGCACTTTTTGCAATCTCCACCATAGTTTTGTATTAAAAATTAAAATATATTTTAAGGTTCTATAATCAATAAATTAAGTTCTAATGAAAATATTTTTCTATAATTATATTGTATTTTACTAAAATCAAAATCACAAAGAAAATAGAATTATTATTATCATTATTTCATTTTCTGAATTTTGCATAACATGACTAAAATACTATTTTATTAGAAATTTGAAAAGTAAAACTACGCTTGAACTTAATGATAGATAAATAAATAAATATAAAAAGTTTATTTGAGTATTTCAGAAAATGAGGATGTAATAAGTCATATACATACATTTTACAATTTTACGACTATATTATTCGAATTAGCTTGTATTGAAAAATGTTTACATAAAGAAAATATGAAAATTATGCATGACACTAAAAATTTTTTCAATGATACTCATTGTTAAGTGTGAATTTATAATTATCAAAACTTATTTTTAAAAATCAATTAACTAAATTGTTAGAAAATTTTAACATACATCCCAAGGTAATTGAAAGCTACGGAGTAGTTTGACAATGAACTGAGCTCCACTTTATAATTTTAAAAAAAGGGGCCGGGGGCCTATCTTAATTTCAGTTGAAAATTCAAAGCTACAAATAATTGGGAGGCAGATTTATGTCCTACATTGATTTCAGTGTTTGTTATTTTTCATTCATACTCAAAATCACATATTCACATTTTCTCATTAATTCATGAATAAATAAGCTTTTAAGCCAAAAAAAAAAAAAAAGAAATGACATTTAAAATATTCATACGCGGAGTACTGTACATAGCAAGTAGGACTACGCAATAGCAAGTAGGTCAGCAAGCAATTTCATCATTAAAGGCAAGTAACGTTATTCATTCTTTTTTATTTTATCTGTCACTTAAATTTATATATTAATTAAATTTTAATTATTAATTTTTTAATGTATATAATGTTACGAAATTATTTTCGTTTGATTCATAGCCAGCACAACAATGTAATTTTTTTTTTGATAAGAAAAGATGTATAAAATTATTGATTAAAGCAAGATATTAAAACCGTAAAATATTTAATAAGTGAGAAATAAAATAAGAAAGATAAGTATGCCATTTCACACAAAGGAAAATATTCTTTCCGTCCCATATTAATTGTTATCTTTAGAAATTGTGCAGCCAAATATAAAAAGTTTTGACTATAAATCTCTAATATATATAATGACTTGTTATATAAGATTATTGCGTACCATTAGATTCGTAAAAGAAAATATCATTATAAAAGTATAATATTATATAAGAAATTAGCAATTGAAGAGTGAAACTAGAGATTGTAACCATCAAATATATGACTATTAATATAAAACAGGAGAAATATTATTTTACTTCTAAAAGAAGGACAAAGAAATGCTCCATGTTCCCTATTCTTTGGATTGGTTAAAATTAGGTTTGGATAAATTATCATGCTTTTATAGGAAATTATGTTTTTAGAGAAAATACTTTTTTTGAGGAATTGTATAAGGTTTGGATAAATTTGGATAGGTCTGGATTGGTTGGATAGGTTAGTTAGTATAACCTAACCAAAAAAACAAGGTTTTAATTACTATTATGTACAGTGTATATACGTCCATTACTATGCCATGTCAGTATGTGATAAAATTTAATGCTCTTTTCTAAGTCAAACTTTCAAAATTTTTATCATTTCGTGATTTCATTGTCCACATTTCATTAATAATTACTGCTAGCCTATTTTGTCAATTTATTTTCTACTTTCTGTAACTATCTCCGTGTGTAAGTATGACCCTTTTTCTTTCAAATGGGGACACCAAAAGCAAAAAGAGGATAAAAGAAACATTTATGTTCATTCATCATGCATATATATGATGATATAGTCTTACGTTAACTTTAGTTGTAATTAGTCTAAATTATTCCAATAAAAAACAATTTTCATATTAATGAGATTATACTTTTTTTTTTATTCAAAAACTAAAGTAGGTTGAAAATATGTAATAGGTTAGAAAGTTATGTCAAATAGAAAACAAAAATCAACAAAAGAAAAGCAACATAAAACGCAACACTAAACCAATACACTGAGAATAGAGATCGACTAGGTATTGAGTTCATTACCCCTTTTCAAACCTAGCCCGCATCGAGTCCTAATTTAGACTCATTCCTAGTCCCATTGTAATAGGAAATCAGCTAATTGGATTCAGGTCTTGATCACGATCAGGTATCCGGTATCCGGTATTTTTTTCTGAACACCCATTGTTCGATGTTTCTATTCGATTTTACCCTATATAAATTTATAAAGGACTTGACTGCAAATATTAGTGTTTTATAATATACAGATATTAAGGAATAAAATCTAATCTATATATTATATTAAAACAAAACCATATACAATTATGCTCATGGTAAATGTCAAGTGGGATTTTCATCTCTTCTATGTTTATATTGTACTTAAGTGATTTAGATCATGTTAATTCAGATTACTCACATAAGCATATTAAGCAATATGGGATTATTGTATATATCATAATAATCAATCTTGTTTACACACATGTTGGTTTGATATTTATATCATTTAGAATCAAATAAGTAGGTTTAATCAAGAAAAGTATATATACTCCATGATTCTATACTATATCAAGTATAATAAATTTTTTCCGTGATCTAACCAAAGATAAGTAGCTAATCTTCCGAGCTCCACGCCATTGTTTGATTAATTCTTATAGGAAACGAAATATTTCATAGATGAAAATTGTGAGGTTGCTCAATTATGCTTATCATTGACAATTTGATATTTATCTAGCGAACAAATAATATTTATCTCCTACTACCTCCGTCCCAAATTGTTTGTCCATCTACCTAACTCGCTTGTCTCAAAATGTTTGTCCATTTTATAATTCCAATGTTTTTATTTTTCTTTTGTTTCTTTTGTTTCTTTTTTATTTTTCTTCACATAAGAAAAGTAAGGGCAATTATGATACATTACAATTTTTCACCCCATTTCCCATGACCATTGGACTTTTAAATATAGTTGGATGGACAAACAATATGGGACAGAGGTAGTACTAAGTTTTTGGAAAAGAGGATTTTACCCTCAACTTTTGAGAAATCATATATACCCTACCTCACATTTATAGTTAATGATAAATATCCACAAAATCCGGACTGATATATTAAATAGACGAATATGCCCCTGTATTTTATGATGAAAAGACAAAAATGTCCTTACCTCTATCTTCCTATTTCTCCCTCTCCAGTTGCATTCCTCTGAATCTGCTACTCCGAATTCTAATGTTCCCACTATTTTTTCTATTTCCTAATTTATACAATCAATTAAATCACATATTGAATCAAATTTGCAGAAGTAAAATTTGCTTAACATTAGCTCAGTCATAGTCAGTCATCAATCACCATGAACAAACTTCTTCTAGGCTGCTTCGGGGAGTGATCATTGTCTGCAAACAATGCGATTGCAACACTTTCAACACTCTTTCTGCTAATTTGAGGTCAATTTCTAACCCTTGATTGTTTTGGAGCCTTCTGAGCTAATCAACGTCAAAATCCAAAGAGTCAATCAAATTTCTGATGAAATTGCCCAAAAAGCTATCCACTAATAGAAATCAGCTATCTGCTACATACACAGTTAACCTCTACATAAACAGTTATCCGCTACTCAATCCGCTCTTTTTGCCGAACAGGGCCAAAAGCTACCCAAAAAGTTGGGCAGCCAAACACCCCATGATCTGTATCATACCAAGTGAAGCTTCATTATACCATCCAATTGTCACTTTTTCAAAAATGACTGAGGGCATAAATGTTCTATGTTCGCTCATATTTCCCCTCATAAAAAAGTTGCATCATGTTGTAATTGTCTAATAATACCCTTTCTTACTTTGATATAGTAAAATAAAGTAAAACAAAACATATATATATATATATATATATATATATATATATTATATATATATCCAAAAGTGATTTTTTTTTAGAAAAATGATTGAGATCCTGAATAAATCCATTCTTATAACCACAATATTATAATTGTCCTATACTAATCTTTGTAACTACTACCTATGATAGAATAAAACAAAACATAAAACTAGAAAAAACATATTTCCTTGTCACTAACCAAACTGATAATATCAAATCTTGTCATATTTCAATTCCAGTTAATAGAATGTTGTAGAAATTATCTAAAAATGGGCTCTTGCCCAAATTTATCTAAAAGAAGAATGTTGTAGAAATTATTGGATGGGGTTAATTAACACTCATATATAAAACATCAAATTGCAAGGTGACATGTTTAGTGTAAGTAATTAAGCATGCATGTAGGGCTGGTAATCAGCTAAGCCGGCTCATGAGGCGTCTTCACGAGCCAATTCGACGGGAAGTTCGATAAGTTTGGCTCGCAATAAGGTCGAGCTTGTCAAATAAACGAACCAAATCGAGCTCAAGGAAGCTCGTAAGGCTCGTGAGAATGGAAAATTGGACGAAATATGTTATGTTTGATAATACAATTTCCAAAAGTAAAATTACTCCGTACTTTATTCACATGAATTGGAACTTGTACTTTTGATAGATTTTTTTTGTTATGTTTGAGAATGGAAGCTCGACTCGAGAAGCTCATAAGTCTTGTGAGAATGGAAAATTAGACGAAGTATTGGCTCGTTAAAGCTCGTGAGAGTTCACGAGCCTAACTTTTCAGGCTCATCAAGCTCGCTAGCCGAGCCAAGCCAAACTTACAATATAGCTCATAAGGCAAATCTCGGGCCTGCAAATCAAGCTTGGGCTCAACTCGATTCATTGTCAGTCCTACATGCATGCATGCATTAATATCATGAAGAAATGTTTGCAAGGTAACGTTAATTGCAAGATTACGTACCCAAATTGAGCTTACTCGTGGCTGTTTAATTAATGCAGTCCAAGACTAAAAATAGGTTATAACTCGATAAGATGTCCGTTTATACTTTATGTATACGTTTATGAGAACGTGGTGCGAATCATATGGTGTATGATGAACATTATTGATTCTATAAGTTTCTATTTTTCTCTATGACTTTTCATATCAATATTGTTTATGAATCTTATCATTGTTTTAAATTCCAGTACGAAAATGACATTATTATCATCATTGTCATTGTTTTAATATAAGTGCAAAAATGACTATTAACATCACTATAATGTTCTGCAGGTTCAGTTTTTTTGGAATCATATTCATATATGTGATCTTCCGTAGGTATATACGTAGGAATCGGTTTTTTCATGGAGCAGGACCTTAGTTCATATAAGGAATGTTGTCTATATTTGGATTTTCCGTACCAGTGGTTGATCTAAACATTAAAATTAGGGATGTTCACTTAATAATAGCTATCACTACATATATTTTAAAGAAATAATCCTCTCAGAGTATGATAGGTTATTTAAATTTTTTTATGAGCACTTGGGTTGCTTTATTAAATTCGATATTCTTGCTAATATTTTGTTTTTTTTAGGGTCTCCACTCAACACAAATTAATATAAAATATTCTTCAAATACATAATAGACTATCTAATTTTCTAGGCTTGGCATGTCCATGAACACACCTAACCATAACCATAACATAGATCCGTTTATGTTCCATGCCGCATTTAAACATGTTTTTCCTGCAATTTGTTGTTGTTTGTTATATTTGTATATCACCCAATAGAGGCATTCAGTATATGTTCAAGTGATTATATCACCCAATGGTAATAGCTTCAGCATAAATGCCTAGGGGTCTCATATTGCTGCTTTTGTGGGTTAATTGGGTTGATTTCATGAGCATAATATATAGTTGGTTACTGGTTAGGATGATCAAACTACCAAATCTAATTTAATGTTTACTTACTAATTTCAACACCTAATTAATGTTTACTTTAGAGGACAACAAATCCATATTTTCACACTAGCGAAAGGTGTACAGCTTTAGCTGCTAAAATGTGATAAATTAGTAAGTCGTACCAACAAGGGGGAGAAATATTAGGTGGATGTCTAGGCATATATGTAGATAAATTACCACAAAATTCCACGTTTAGAATTAAATCTATTATACCATGTTTTAGCCTTGTATTCCTACCATTACTCCTTAAGACATTATATAGTGTTGGATTTGTGTGGCTCATTGGATCCGCGAGGTCCAGATTGAGGGAGGAAGAACGGGGCACCACCAACGTCGCATGGGACGCTAGCAGCGCCCTTCAAAGAAGACGGCTTGAAGAAGGCGGCTACCAGCCGTAGCTCGGACGCTACCAGCGTCTCAGTTTCGGAGTCGGCATTCCAGGTGCTACCTGGGACGCTGCCAGCGCCACTCCCATTCTAGGCGCTACCTGGGACGCTGCCAGCGCCACTTCCAGTAGCTGTGGAGTTTAAGACACGACCAGCATTTTTCAAGCGCTGCCAGCGCCTAGATTTCATGTCATGCCACGGCGGAATTTTATTTTCGCTACTTTAGGTTATTTAATGTTTAACCTAATTTCCTACCCTCTCCACTACTATAAATATGGTATATGTTTCTCCACCAAAATCATCGAAAACACAGAGAGTGAGAGAGAGAGAGAGAAAAAAAATATTGAGAGAGATGGAATCTCACCAATATTTTCCCCAGTGTATCCTGAGAGATTGTGAGTTGAGAGTTGAGAGATTGTTATTGTAATCTCCTTTGTGGATCGCATCACACTCTGTGATAGTGATCAGGTTGTACTCCTTCTTTCTCACAGTGGATTATTTTCTGGTTGTCGCCGTCCGTGGGTTTTTCTCCGAGTTCTTCAATTCGGTTTCCCATGTAAATATGGTGTTTGATTTTATCGCTTATTTTTCATTCCTAAATTTTGTCGTAATATCCGTCATCTCAATTTCATCTCAGTTTTATATTCGCTTCTGCTGTTACCTTGTTAATTTCTCTAACAAGTGGTATCAAAGCAAGGTGGAGATAGCTTCGATCATGAAGTGCGATATTCCAAAATTTGATGGAACGAGGAGCTTTACCATGTGGAGACTGCAGATGAAGGCAGTCTTGATTCAGCACGGGTTATGGGATGTGATTGAGTATCCCGACACGAAGACTGATGAAACGATGAGCGATGAAGATCTTAAAAAGCTCCAGAAGAATATCAAGGGCAACTTGACTACAAGAGAGTGGAAGAAGCTGGAAAATAAGGCTCTGTCAGGGATTCAACTGTGTTTGGCAGAGCATATTCAGAGAGAGGTGATGCATATCGAGAAACCTCGGGAGCTTTGGAGCAAACTGGAAGAGTTGTACATGTCTAAGAGTCTTGCGAACAAGTACCGAATGAAGGAGAAATTCTACCGGCTGCGAATGCCCCAGATACTTCTATTCAAGCACATCTTAGTGAATTTGATTCTATTATTACTGAGTTAGAACCAATGGATGTGAAACACACCGACGAGGATAGAGCCTTGCATTTAATTCTATCCGTACCTGCATCACATAAACAATTTAAGGAAATCATATTGTATGGGAATCGTGGTGTCCTTAACCTTAGTGAAGTAAAGGTTAGTTTACTGTCTAGGGAGAAACTTGATACCGACGGCGGCGACTAAGGTGGTGATGCTTTGGTTGTAAGGGGTAGGAATACTTATCGTAAGGGAAACGGGTCTAGAGGGAAGTCTAAACACCGTTCAAAGTCTAGGAATCTTCACAAGAATAAGAAGTGTAACTATTGTAGTAAGATGGGGCATATAGAGAAAGATTGTTGGACAAAACAGAGAGACCAAAAGCAGGGGAGTAAGGATAACCACACCAAACCTGGTACCTCAAACTGTGTCGAGCCCGAGTCAGATGGTGATGGGTTTGTAGTTACTGATGATGCCTTAGCTACCATATCGAGTAGGATAGCTAGAGATGAGTGGGTTCTTGACACGAGGTGCACCTATCATATGTGTCCTCATAAGGACCGGTTCGAGTCCTATGAGGGTGTTGACACCGGCGTCGTAGTCATGGGAAACGACACAGCCTGCAAGATTGCAGGAATTGGCAGCATTAAAATCAGAACTCATGATGGCATCGTTAGAACTCTTAAGGAGGTTCGTCACATCCCTAACATGACTTGAAATTTAATTTCTTTGGGTACTCTTGAGGCTAACGGCTGCAGGTACAAAGGAGAAGATGGTATTCCGAAAGTGTGCAGAGGTTCCATGATTCTAATGAAGGGAACCAGGAAGGGCAGTCTATACATCCTGTAAGGGTCTACTGTGACAGGACCTGCAGCGGCAGTTTTAAATCTTGATGAGTCCGACAACGCAAAACTGTGGCACATGAGACTAGGCCACATGGGAGAGAAGAGAATGTCAATGCTGAGCAAGAAAGGATATCTTGAAGGTGAAAAGATCAGCAAGCTGGAGTTTTGCGATCACTGTGTCTATGGGAAACAGAAAAGGGTTAGCTTTTCAACGGCAAAACATACAACAACAACAGAGATCCTTGATTATATTCATTCAGATCTGTGGGGTCCTGCTAGAGTGTCATCACTGGGTGGCAAGCGCTGTATGTTGACATTCGTGGATGACTTCTCAAGGAAGACTTGGGTTTATTTGTTGTGGCACAAGAATGAAACATTCTCATACTTCTAGAAGTTCAAAGCATTAGTGGAGAACCAGACATGCAGGAAAATCAAGAAACTCAGGACAGATAATGGGTTGGAGTTTGTTGATTCTCAATTTACTGAATTATGCGAGGAACATGGGTTTGTTAGGCATCGAACTGTGGTGGATAAGCCTCAGCAAAACGGCGTAGTTGAGAGAATCAACAGGACACTCCTGGAGAAAGCCCGCTGCATGCTCTCAAATGCAGGGCTTTGGAAGAACAAATTGTTCTGGGCAGAGGTGATATCTACTGCCTGCTACCTGCTGAACAGATCACCTCATGCCTATATTGAATACCAGATTCCAGATAAAGTATGGACAGGTAATCCAGTTAATTATTCTAATTTGAGAACTTTTGGATGTCCTGTATATGCCCATGTGAATGATGGGAAGTTGTCTCCCAAGGCTATTAAATGCATGTTTCTAGGTTATGGGTCTGAGTCTAAGAGATACAGAATGTGGTGTCCTGATTTGAAGAAAGTTATACAATCTAGAGATGTAACCTTTAATGAAATTGCTATGTTATTTGTAATGGAATCTACTGGTACTTCTGATGATGCAGGAAATCAGGAGAAGGATGCAGGAAGAACAATGTTCGAGGTGGAGCAGGTTGAGGCTCAAGGTGGAGCAACTAGAACCTGCAATCAGGAGCAAGCTGTTGAAAATGCAGATGCTCCTGAAATAACTCGGGTTGATGAGCCTGAGATTGAGACGAATGTTCCTCAGGTGGAGGAACAACCAAGCATAGCAAGAGATCGTCCCAGGAGGGAGATCATGAGACCAGCGCGATTACTTAAGAAGATGACGCTATGATCGCATATGCGCTGAATGTAGCAGAAGAAACTCCTGAAGGTGCTAAACCTTCTACCTATCAGTAGGCCATCTCCTGTCCGAGTGCCTCAAACTAGATAGAAGTTATGCAAGAGGAGATGGAGAGCCTGCAGAAAAATCATACATGGGACCTATATGAGTTGCTTAAAGGGCGACGAGCTCTTATTGCAAAGTGGGTGTACAAGAAGAAAGAAGTTATCCCTGGTATAGAAAGTGCAAGGTAGAAGGCCAGATTAGTGGTAAGAGGTTGCAACCAGAAAGAAGAATCGACTACAATGAAGTATTCTCGCCAGTCGTGAGGCATACGTCGATCCGCACCTTGCTAGCCTTCGTTGCTCTATTTGATTTGGAGTTGGAGCAACTTGATGTGAAGATAGCTTTCCTCCATGGCGAGTTGGAGGAGGAAATATATATGAGGCAACCAGAGGGTTTCATCGTTCCTGGTAAGCAGGAACAGTTGTGCAGATTGAGGAAGTCCTTGTTTGGACTTAAACAGGAACTCAGGCAGTGATACAAAAGGTTTGATACCTTTATGGTAGGGCAAGGGTACACAAGAAGTCACTATGACAACTGTGTGTACTACAGGCAATTTTGAAGAAAAGTCTTTCATTTATTTATTATTGTATGTTGACATGTTGATTGCCTCCAGGAACATGTCACTTATAAAGAAGCTTAAATCTCAACTCAACCAGGAGTTTGAGATGAAAAACCTTGGAGCGGCGAAGAAGATTTTGGGGATGGAGATCCAGGAGATAGAAAGGCAGGGAAGTTGTTCCTGTCTTAGAAGAGGTATCTGGAGAAGGCATTGGATAGATTCAACATGAGAAACTATAAAGCAGTTTCAACACCCTTAGCTGCACATTTCAAGTTGTCTGGTGAGAACTGTCCTAAATCTGATAAAGAGGTAAGGAGGATGTCAAATATTACCTATGCTAGTGTTGGTAGTTTGATGTATGCTATGGTGTGCACTAGACCTGACCTGTCCCATCCAGTTAGTGTGGTGAGTAGACATATGCATAATCCAGGGAAGGAGCATTGGGAAGGAGTGAAGTGGATCCTTCGCTATGTGAAGGGAACCTTGGAGAAGGGCATCCTGTATGATAGAGGTAGTATTGCAACGTCTGATGTTACAAGTTATGTTGATGCTGATTATGGTGGAGACTTGGATAGGAGATGCTCAATTGCAATGTATGTGTTCGTTATGTGTGGAGGAGCAGTATCTTGGAAAGCTTCACTTCAATCTATAGCAGCCCTGTCTACTACAGAGGCTGAATATATTGCTACAACGGAAGGAGTGAAGGAGGCCATCTGGTTGAGGGGATTGGTCATGGAGCCTGGAGTACCACGGGATGAGACCGTGGTTTATTCAGACAGTCAGAGTGTTATACATACGACCAAGAATGACACTTATCATTCGAAGACCAAGCATATAAGCGTCAGGTATCACTTCATCAGAGATATAGTTGCTGCGGGAAAGATCATGGTGAAGAAGGTGCATACTTCTGATAATCCTGCAGACATGTTAACCAAGCCTCTATCTATAGATAAGTTCGAACATTGTTTGGAGTTAGTTGGTGTTTTGAGTATGTGAGAGCCCTGCAGGGCCACGCCCTGCGGAGGGGCGTGTTGATGGCGATAGTCAAGGCGTTTATTCCGAACCTGTATCACGGATCATAGTTCAAGGTGGAGATTGTTGGGTTTGTGTGGCTTATTGGATCCGCGAGGTCCAAATTGAGGGAGGAAGAACAGGGCACCACCAGCGTCGCATGGGATGCTAGCAGCGCCCCTCACAGAAGACGGCTTGAAGAAGGCACTACCAGCGGTAGCTCGGACGCTACCAGCATCACAGTTTCAGAGTCGGCATTCCAGGCGCTACTTGGGATGCTGTCAGCGCCGCTCCCATTCCAGGCGCTACCTGGGAGCAGCCAACGCCACTTCTAGTAGCTGTGGAGTTTAAGACGCGACCAGCGTTTCTCAAGCGCTGCCAGCGCCTAGGTTTCATGTCAAGTCGCGGAGGAATTTCCTTTTCGCTACTTTAGGTTATTTAATGTTTAACCTAGTTTCCTACTCTTTCCACTACTATAAATATGGTACATGTTTCTCCACCAAAATCATCGAAAACACATACACACACACACACAGTGTATCCTGAGAGATTGTGAGTTGAGAGATTGTTATTGTAATCTCCTTTGTGGATTGCATCACACCCTGTGATAGTGATCAGGTTGTACTCCTCCCTTCTCATAGTAGATTATTTTATGGTTGTCGCCGTCCGTGGGTTTTTCTCCGAGTTCTTTGGCTTCCCACGTAAATCTGGTGTTTGATTTTATCGCTTATTTTTCGTTCCTAAATTTTGTTGTAATATCCGTCATCTCAGTTTTATATTCGCTTCCCCTGTTATCTTACTATTTTCTCTAACATATAGCCGAACATAGTTTATCTACCTAGGTATTATTACATATATGAATTTTTTTTTTAAAAATCGTTAATATCAATTTTAAAATTTATTTATAAATTTATCAATATTATTACAAAATTTATCAATATTTTTTAAAGTTATTGAACTTTTATAAAAATTCATCACATAACAAAGTAATGCATTTCAATACGTGTGATATAATTTGCGAGTAGCCCTTGGTCAAGAAACCATCAAAAAGACTATTTCCTAATCCAATTAGCTAGGTTGACAAGATCCTATCACAACTTAATCTCCTACTCCATATACAATTCCACAATAGAATCTTCTATATTGACAATACTATTTGTATTTGTCTAGTACTCCCCCTCAAATCGAAGCATGAAGAATAATAATATGCGCTCAACTTGAAGCTACATTCGACCACTCCATATAAGCCTGGTGGAATTTCAAATTATTGTTTTGGTTTTGAAAATAATTAATTAAATGGATACATAAAATAAAGGATAGAGGGAGTAGCACATACATCAGCATCGACACAACATTTTAATGACAAAAAAAATTAATTGAATGAATACATAAAATTAAGGAAAAAAATACATTGGCATTCGCATGACTCCTTATATATGGTAATTTTGAGTTTTCTAAACTGTTTTTCGAGTTTTCTAAACTTGATAATAGTACTTGATAATTATTCTTTGTCGTGTTGAATTTTATTTTTTTTGGTGCTTTTTTTATGAGCGTTGACTTTTAAATAAAAAAAATTATACATGATGTTGAATAGTGACCAATAAATGCTTGAGACATGTGCTGGGGACATATGACCACAGAGTATGTGCATCCATTCTTGCGTATCCCAACGACTTCCTATATCAACTTATTTAAAATACTACGTCTCTCAAGAAAGAAAAAACTTAATGAAAAAAATGTTTTTTTTTGTTCCAGAAAATTCTACCTGTATTAAACGATTTTTCTTTTTTGTTACATAATTTGAGATTTTGCTCATAAATTTCCAATTGTGATAAAATAAAATTAAATGGATTGAATGATTGACTCGCAGCATCATCTTTGACACCAAACGATCCAATTGACCAACTATGGGTCAACGCGTGTGGTTTAATTAGTCGCCATTTTCTTTTCCTTTTCTTGTTATTTTTGTATACTTTTGTTAGGGGTATGACTTTTATTGGTTTCATTTTATGCTCTTTGCCCTTTTTTTACACCAATTAATTCGTATTATATGTCTTGATAGTCTTGTGATTGAAAATAATACAAACTGTCACTTTACTTATCAATAAGCTGAATTTTTATTATATTTTCCCGGAATGAGACAATAGCGAATTCCGACAGTAGAAAACTAACTGTAGCATCCATACCACGTGCAGTATCGAAAACTAACTTTAATATCCATACCATGTGCAGTGATGAAATTATTGAATTACAGGGCACCACTACAGAGATACGTCAAACCAATTGGGTGAATCGTCATAGTTTGGTACTCCACAGTCCAATGGTTGAAATGTTTGCACTACTACAATCAGATCTTTCATACTATATAATGTAGTAAACTCCAAAACATGAAATGTCAGGACTACTAGAGTCCAATATGTCATACTTTTGTTTTGTCCATAGTTTCACAGTTTGGCTTACTATAATACAATTTTAAAACTTGACTTAAACAATCCCAATGCCTAAAGTATGGTTACTATGACATAATTGTCCTTAATTTTCTCATATAAAATAAACTATATACTCCCTCCGTTCTTTTTTACTTGTCACTTTAACTAACTTTCCTTGTTTCAAATTATCTGTCATTTTACAATTCAATAAACACATTAATTATTTATCTTTTTATTTTACCTTAAATTTTTTTTCTTTTTCTCATTTTTATCAACTTACTTTATTACTCCTCCCTAACCTACTTTCTCTCTCATAAAACTGAAAAACTCTGCTCAGATTAAAAATCCTAAAATGAAAAACTAACCCTAAAACTCTACTGGCAGAAAATCATCCCCATCCATGTGCAAAGGTGTGGTTTTTATGCTCAAGGGTTCCATCCATGGCAGGCGCATCGAAGTGTTCCCATCCATGGCAGAAAGCGTCCGACGTCTCAACCATGGTAGACGCATCGACACTTCAATTCAGATTAATGGCAGGCGCATCGACAGTTTAATTTCAGATCCATGACAAACTTTAACCTTTCTCCAACCCCAATTTTGTTGTTGTCACAACCAGGTGGGTTTTTTATGCTTAATTTCTTCTAGGTTCTCATCTTTTTGCTGTAATTTTAGTTGGGTTGGAAGATTGTGCTACATTTTTTGCCATTCTGTGGAAAGAATACTGTCCAATTGCTTCATCTGGGTTTTAGTTAGGTGAAAGCATGGAGGATCATGTCGCCATGTAATTTTAGTTAGGTTTTCGTCTTTTTCTCCAACCCCAATTCGTTCGTTTTTTTGGGTGAATTAGCATTTTCTGGGTTGCCCAATTGCTTGAAAGTTGGTTCTGATGATTAATTTCTTCTGGGTTTTTGTCTTTGTGCTGTAATTTTTATGGCTTTTGTGGTTAATGTACTTAGGTGATGTCAAGATTGAAAGAATTATGCTACTACAATTTTTGACAAATTTTCTCTAATTTCATCCCTAATACAGGAGGCTTGATACCATTTATATAAAAAAAATGGAGGGAAAACAACCCATTTTTGCTGGGAAAAATTTGGCGGAAAAGAAATTTTTTAGGGGAAGTTAATGTTAGAATATGAAAGGTTCAGTATGGAAATAAGTTTATCATCAATGGAAGAAGGGCATGCCTTTGATAATTGCAAAATGGCGTGCCTTGAAAAGAAGGGTGTGCCTTTAATAAGCTGTGGCTGAAAGGGTAAATTACAAAATGAATCAAGGACATTTCAGTAATTTCCGTTTGTAATTAACTCATCCAATTTGTGAACCTTGGTCTCTGTGAATGCACGTGGAACGACATGTAAAACGAAACAGAGGGAGTAGCATAGTTGGTCCTCATAAATGTCAAGTCAAACCTTCACAATTCTTTTTTTTTTTTGCAAAAAATAAAAACAAAGGGCTAATAATTATTATTCATATCTAGATGCACTATAAGTAAATTTTTGACATGTTGCTTGCCACATTCTAGCAATCCCAATGACCATGAATGCACACCAACCATTAGTGAGAGATTTGTGTTAGATAACTTAGATAGTGACATTAACTATGGTCGAACAAAAAAAATAAACCAAATACCTCATGAAAAAGGTTTGTTGACAAAATCCTTAACAAAATCTCATACATATACAAAAGGGTTTATTATATCCTCATACATGTACAAAAGTGCTCATTCTAATAGTGCGGATCTAGATTTCGAAATCAACGGCGTCCACTTAATAATATTTTGGATAGTGGTTATTGTATTGAATTGGACACCCTTATTAATATTTTTTCGATTTTTTCTCGGTTATCTAATTAACGTAAATATTCAATAACCTCCTAAAATATAATAGATTTTTTAAATTTTTTTCGGAGCTTGGGATGTCTGTGGATACCCTCAGCATCAATGGGGATCCACACATACATTCTATCATATGTCTATGAAGAGACTGTACACAAAGGTAATATCAAAGCAGATGTACATAAAAATTACAACTACCCAATAATTACAACAGCATCTTGTGTGATTCGATCCCTTGTCTCGAGGACGTACGGGACCAATAAAAATTAAAATGAACAATACAAGAGTGGTATAATTATAAAAGAAATGAAAATGATCTTTTTTTATTCATAATTGTTTAAAGGAATCTCGAACTCTAAGATCTTCGGTGATATTGGATTGTAATTAATAATTAGGTTTTGACATTAGATACTAGTAAACGGATATTTTAAATGATTAATATAATCATCATCACAAATTATTAGTACACTGATGAAAACATGTCCAAAGGATTGATATGCTAGTGTTTAATGTTAAACAGTTAAAGGTTGATATTCTACAGTCTAATAACCTCCCAAATATCAGTATATTAGACTCCAACATTACTTTTTAAATATTTTTTAAAAAGTACCTAAAATATACCTTACGGATGGGGATCATCAATTACCATTTCATTTGTAATTATTATTGGTGTAGCCACTCAATCCAAGATGCTTATAATTGATATTAATGATGCCTATTTAAAAAAATGGCGACAAAAGTTATTATAAATATTATGAAAAGCTTGACACAGTTAAATACTGATGAAAAAGATGCTAAGTACCACTGACAAAATTTTGTTCGATCCGAATTTGTCTGATCCTGAGAAAATCCAGTTTTGTCCTAACGTGATTTTGACATTGACCGAATATTCGGACACAATATTTTTCTTTTTATATCATCCAAACCCAATTTTGACCCTAATTTAGCTCCATTTAAAATTGTCCGAACCAATCTTACCCTAAAAAAGCCAGGTAAAAATCTCAATTTCTCATCCGAATTTTAATGCTGACTGAAACCGAATTTACCGGGAGCCAAACTTTTGTCTACACCAATGCTAAGTAAACCGAGCTGGATTCTTTCAATTCTGTATCTGACAACGGACAGACAGAAAGACAGAATTGCACAAAACGTGGTATTCAGGAGACAGTAATTTTTATACCACTCCAGGCTGTGTATCTGACTTGCTCTTTAACACCCACAAATGGGTCTCTGGCTCTCTGCTGTATTAAACTTTTGGGGACCCTTTTTATTTGCAGTTTAACAACCACAACTGCTCTTTCTAAAAAAAAAAAACTATCTTTTTTTTGTAGTCATGAGTTTTTCTTCATTGAATGCAATGTTATCAATCATCTTGCTCATGTGGTCAATTCACTACCTTGGGTTGAGAATGTGTTCTGTTTGTGGTTTTCCTTTTTTTTTTTTCGGGTCGTGGTTCGTTTGAGAAAACTGTCAGCTAATTAAGTACTTAACCCGGTTCGTTTGGTGATTAATTAAGTCGTAAATCTATATATTCTGGTAGTTTCTCGACGATTAGACCTCTGAATAATACTACCTGAATTGATGGCATCGATTCGAACAATGTGTAAATCGTCGGTCCGTGCAGCGTAATCTTTACTGTCCACAAAAAATGAAATAACAGTACAGGATGCACTGTGTCTGATGTTAATGCACAAACAATGCAGACATGTTATTTCCACAACCATAAAAATAAATTCAAGTTCAATCGAAAATGACGAAATAGAAAAATCTAGGAAGAAGAGCCCATCAAGAGAGTTACGACGATTCTTAGTTTAACTTTTACCTCGTTCGCAGAAAAAACAACTGTTTTATCATGCACCATCCTGCTGGTTCGGACTGCTGCGAACGAGCCATGGTTAAGTAGTCAGTGAGAAGCGTAAAACACAGTCTAAAGTGTTGCGACAATATGTCATATTCTAACTAAACTCACAGGCTATACATGTTTTAAAGCATTCTGAAGTGAAGAACATAAGTATTGTTACTGTCAAACAATTGTGCATAAAACTACAACTACCACATAACTGTCAAGGTAAACGCTCGTCGGTCCACAGACATTATTTCTCGTCGAAATTCGCCCAGCCACCAGATCGAGTTGTCAACTCTGGCCTAGCTGTTGAAGCAATCACCACCAGGTCCACCATTACCAAACAACAGTCATTATAACATACAAAGCTCAAGTATGTACCAACAAAATTAAAGCAAAGAAGATAAGATTGGTATATATAACAGAAAGGATATTAACTAAACCCAGCTGGAATCTTTCCATTAATTATGTATCTTGAATGATTTCTTATTATGTCAAGCATACATCAACTATCTCTGGGTACAGTTATTATCATCACTATAGCGAAACACTGGTCGGTCCGTTATTTGTATACCTCTC
Source organism: Portulaca oleracea (assembly GCA_029582165.1). NCBI lineage: Eukaryota > Viridiplantae > Streptophyta > Magnoliopsida > Caryophyllales > Portulacaceae > Portulaca > Portulaca oleracea. Next base: position 20,333,621 of record CM055892.1, read on the forward strand.
CAGCCTGTGTATAACTAGCAATTGGATCATTTGGGTCAGGGTTGGGTTCGAGTTAGACTCATTTGAGTCGGTCAGTTCAGGATAACAAAGTTCATGTTGGTTGGGTCATTTTTGGGTTAGGTTGATTTTGGGTCGCTTTATTTTTCATTAGATGAGACTATCGTTAACAAAGTGAACAACTTTCATAAAAGATAAATTTGGGTTGGTTCAGATTGGACCCATTTGGGTTGGGCCGGGTTGGGATAACAAAGTTCGCACTTGGGTTGGGTCATTTTTTGGACAGGTTGATTTTGGGTCACTTTACTTTTCATCAGATGAGACTATTGTCAACAAAGCTACCAACTTTCGTCAAAGATAAATTCGGGTCGGGTTGGATCTCATCGGGTTTGGTCCATATGGCGTTAACTAATTTTTATCATTTTTGGGTCGGATTCAGGTGAGTCATTTGGGTCGGTCAGTTTTACCAGGTCTATGAATCAGACCTTTTTCTACACCAAATGTTTTCTGCTCCACACTGCTGCATTAAGGCCATGTTCGGCAATAGCATTTGAGGTAGTGTTTAGCGTCTTGACCAAGTCAAAACTCTAATTGCATAAATATTAGCGTTCGGTAAGCTAGCGTTTTGAGGAGTCTTTAGCGTTTTAAGGAGCGTTTTGTGAAACGCTAATAAAGTTAACGTTTAGCGTTTCATATTTTTCGGTCAAAAAATACCCTTTGTAAATTTTATCTTTGGAAATTATTAATACCCTTTTATGTCAATTCACATTAGTTTGTTAATTGAACCGCTAAATTTACCGAACACAATTCTTATTTGAACAGTCATATATTATCCTCTACTTAAACCGCTATCCGCTGCTTAAACTACTATATGCTACATAAACCACTATCCGCTATCAAAAACACTAATTTTACCGAACAGGGCCTAAACTTCCAGGACTCTGTTTATCAGCAGTTAAACAACCACAACTTGCGCTATCTGAATCTGAAGGACAACCATTTTTCGTCGTCTTGAGTTTTTCATGATTGAATGCAATGTCGTCGTCCTTAGAACTCAAAGTCTCGATCGGGGAATGTGGTCACTAGAAAACTGTCAACTAATTCGGTCGTTTCTGAAAGATCACATGTATTAACCACAACATAATTTCAAGTTCTAGCGATAACAACAAAACCGAGACTTTTGTTCATATGCAAAGTCTTTCATCGCTACTTATGAGGCTGCGTTTTGTTCGTCGCTTTTTTCGATTTTTTAAGGATTTTTGGACGATAAGACATTGAATTTTAGGGGTATGAGACAATAATGCACTGGACATTTTTTGGATTCTAATACACTGAACTTTGAAGAATTGAAGGTATTGGATAATAATGCACTCGGAACAATTTCGATGGTGGTTAACGTGGTGGCGGTCCTACTTTGAGGTGTTGTTTTTCTGTTTTCTTCAGAAAAAATTTTTGCCATGTAAGAAAGTACATATAAGCAGGATGGCTAATATATTTTTTCTGAAAAAAAAAGGAAAAACGGTACTTCAAAGTTGAACCGTCACCAAGTCAACCACCACCAGAATTGTTCCAAGTACATTATTGTCTAATACCTTTAAAGTTCAGTGTATTAGAGTCTAACGAAAAAGTTCAGTGCATTATGATCCAATACCCCTAAAGTTCAGTGTATTATCGTCCAATAATCTTTATTTAAAAACTTTTGCGAGACCTCGCGAGGGAACCGAATTTTGTTGCTTTTAGGTCCATCCTAAGGCCTGGCGACGGAAAAAATTCCGTCGCAAGGTCTGTCGCTCGGTCCAAAAATTTCATCGCACCTTTGTTAATTTCAGTCTCACTTTCCGTCGCAATAGAGCAAGTTTTCAGAAGTGAGAAACCCCAAAAAATTAGTTAATTTTAAGCATCATATCGGTCGTTGTTAGTTTTAGCTTTTGTGTTTTTTCTTTTGTTCTTGAACCTGATAATAAAGTATAGTAGTTCACTCGTTGACTCATCTTCTACCTTATGACCTAGTTGATGATCTTTGTAATATGATTAGCACTAACAATATATATTACATGTGTATTCGGAGTACGTACTCCAAATATTTGCGAGTGGACAATCTTAATAATCATAGTAAACAATTTAAGATATGTGAGTGAACAACATAATATATGTGGGTGAACAATCATAGTATTTGGAACACATACTCTGGGTGCACCTAATAAATTGCAAAGCACTAATGGTAATCTTCTTTCCATAAAAATAAAAATAAAAATAAAAAATACAGAAAAGAAAAAGAAAAAGACAGATCCATATACTACAAAACTTGACTGAATTAAACACATCTTTCACAAATTGGGCTTGAAAGAAAACCCAAGATACTTTGGTGGGCCACCAACTCAACTTTATTTTGGGCATTTAAAGAAAATTAGCCCATTGGACACTTTTTTTTTCTCTCTGAAAAGGATCAGATTATTCAAAATACCATTTCATGGTTAAAGAATGGGTTTTTTAATTGTAATATACGCACATTTTGGGTATTAAATCATACCATACCAACTTTTACTATTTGACACTAATATACCTATCTTTTATACCTTAGTAATTTTAATGTACTTACCATGACTTAAATAGTACTGAACCGGTCTCAAAGATGACTTAAGTGAGTTTGTATTGGTTCCTTATGGGTTTCGGGATGTTTCCTCCGCCTGACGGATTCACCAATATCCCAAAAGATGGGTAAATTGAAATCATCTAAGTACAAAGGCCACGTATATTAGTATACAATAGTAAATGTCGATATATTACGATCAAATACCCTAAAAGATGGGTATATTATGATCCAACAACTCTTAGGATATCAGCAATGGTGTTCAAAAACACCAAAAATGAAAGAGAAAGAATGGAAAAAAAGGAAAAATAAAAAAAGAGGGCATACCAAGAATGCTACAACATTCTTGGAACGGAGGAGAGAGAAAAGGGGATGAGGAGGAGAGAGATAGAGAGAATTAGGAAATAGAAAAATATTGAACAAAATTTATTTTTTTGTACTATTTTAATAATTATATATTAGTCATTTCCCACTCCATTTCTCAACTCATTCTTCACCATTAATAATACACATTCTACACTATCTATTAAAATAATACTAAATCTACTATTCATGTATTTTATGTTTTCCATTTTGAAGAATACCATTTAGACCTGTTAATTCGGTCGGGCGGGCGGGTTGCAGGTCGGTCGTATATCGGGTTCGGGTAAATACAGGTCGGGTGTATTTCGGGTTCGGGTAAATACAGGCGGTGTATTTCGGTTTTGTGTTAACCCAACGGGTTATGATTGCGATCTTTTTCCGTTTTTTTTTAAAAAATGGTCTCTAAATGCTACTTTTTGTACAATATACACAATAAAATATGATTATTTTCTAATAACAATAGATTATTATAACTATTTTAACTTAAATTAGAGAAATAACAAATAAATAAGTTGCGCTTATAGTTTAAGAGTTAAAAATTCCAATGAAAACTCACAAATTTTAATAAAGTTGAACTTAAAAAATTAATTTTTCGGGTCAAACGGGTGGGTCGGGTTTGACCCGCTAATTTTCGGGTTCGGTGTACTTCGAGTTAAGTTGAAAAAATCGTGTTCAAATCCCGAAAATTCTGGGCGGGTTCAGGTCGGGTCAGAAATTGTCATATCTAATGCCATGGAAGATAGCCTTACAGAAATTACAATTTTACACACTCGAAAAACAGTGAAAATTCATTAGCAGAAATTTTTCTATTTCTCTAATTTCTTTTCTGTATTTTTTAAATTATCCCAGAAAATACCATCACCATATTGCAGCAGAAAATGACAATTATTAGTGCGGTTTCTTTTTCCCTTTTTTGAGGACAGCTTGTTTGTTGTTTTTTGGTCAATCATAAATATTGTATAATGAGTGCCAAGAAAAATAGAAAATTATGGATATACCAAGAAATGTAGATATGTATTTAGTGGAGGAGGACAAATATTGGGATTTTCTTCAGATTGCTCCAATTAAATTCAAATGTGTTTTGAGCCTTCATGATTTTGTTGGTTACTTCACTCTTTCTAGTCATTTTAGTTGAACTCTTTTCTTCTTTTGTATTTTACAATTCTAAGAAATAAATATGATGGTCCATCTTTTAAGAATATTCTCACCCTATATATTTTTCTTGAATTTGTATTTTCTTCTAGTTATTTCAAGTTTGGAATTCATATTTCATATTTGGCCATATTTTCCCCTAAAAAGGCATTATTATTATTATTATTATTATTATTATTATTATTATTATTATTATTATTATTATTATAGACATTTTGTTTTGATATCTTTAATAAGGGGTTGAGTACTATTATTACCCTCTAGTTGGGGGGACAAATGGGTATAGTATATATTGCACCAAAAAATAGAATTAAAGAAACCTTTTCCTTATTAATCATCAACATTTACAATGCAAAAAGCTATGACAAATGACCTAAACTTATACTCCTAAGCTTTGGAGAATAGTATTTTTCCAACCAAAATAAATGTCAAAAATTTGTCTTTTAATTCAGTTGAGTAATGAAAAACTCTAAATATTAAATCAAAAATGATAAGAGTCTTGGGGCAAGACATATTTAAGCGTCTTGCCCTACTATTAAAATCATATTATTATATATTAAATTGAAATAAAATGATATGATTGAATTCTATCCGATTCAAACACTAACCATATCTAAATTTAACAGAAAAAAATCTAATATACTTGCACTCTATAGAATAAAAGAATTTAACATATTATAGTTAAATTATTTACTACTACTATGTAGTAATATATATCATTGATTCATCACCATTTCCCAAAAAAATAAGATAAAAATGACACAAAAATATGCACAATTCACAATGCTCTCAGTCATAATTCTAAGTGGGGTGGGGCAAAAATCCCACTTTCTGAACAAAGAGTATGGTCTGAATATTCATTAAAATTAAAAAAAAAACTACTTATAGATCCCTTTTGAATTATGGACCAACTTAAGATAGCAATATTCACCTCCATCACACAATTCTTCATTTTTCTTGGATGAGATAAGATATCCTCCCCTCCCTGCCACGTGGCACCTTTCCATGGTTTTCCAAAGATAAGAAACCACTTTACTCAAAACATTGTTTTTTTTAAAAAAAAAACAAAGAGTTTATTAATTCATGATATTTTTTTCATCAACAACTTCTTGTGGCTGTTAATGAGTATTGTCATCAATCAAAATAAATCCAACGGTCAAGATTACCCTAAAACCATATCCACTTCTCCTGTGAAATTTAATAGGGTGCATGGCATTATATATAGGTGGGGGTGCAAATATTATTATCTCATAAAAAGTAGTGTAATAGTACAAAAGTTTTTTTAAAAACAAGAGGGAAAAAATGGCTTCCTCAATGCTCTCCTCCGCCGCGGTCGCCACCGTGAGCCGCACCCCGGCTCAGGCCACCATGGTGGCTCCGTTCACTGGCTTGAAGTCCGTCGCCGGATTCCCCGTCACCAAGAAGAACAACGACATCACCTTAGTTGCTAACAACGGTGGCAGAGTTCAATGCATGCAGGTAAATTAGTGATTAACTAGTTGGGATCATGTCGACGTAACGTTTTTTTTTTAATGAAATAGTGATGTGATGTTATGTTTATAGGGTAATTAATATTATAGTGAGATCATAAGTAGGTGATAGATCATAGTTAAAATAAGGAGTTAATTGAAAATATTTTGAAGTTTGTACGGAGTTTTGAGTTTATATTTTACATAGATTGAACTCCACCCTTGTCTTGGAGCTAAAATTAAAGTTGTTCAAAAGAAATTTGTGGTGATTACGTATATATGTTTTGCCACAGTGTAGCTAGTTTGAACCTTTGCCCTAATTATTAAGTAGAAGTAAACAACAAACATCTAGCAAAAACACGTCTAATCATGATATGGGAGATTTAAATGTAAGTAGTTTTTCCCTCATAAACTAAAGTTCATGAAAAGACTGATTTATGTTTAACTTAAGTAAAAGTTAAAAAAAACAAAAAAAAAATTGTTTCAAAGAGAACTCATCATCATGTTGGTATAATAATTTGCAGGTGTGGCCCCCAGTTGGAAAGAAGAAGTTCGAGACCCTGTCTTACCTCCCCGACCTTTCCCCAGAGTCCCTCTTGGCTGAGGTGCAATACCTCTTGACCAATGGATGGGTTCCGTGCTTGGAATTCGAGCTCAAGGTACGCAACTTATTCCATTTACATCAAGTATGACTTTTCATTAACGTTTTTTCTTATATCGACAAGCTAACTCATCTACTGACACGTTGTATGTTCTTCTGAATGTATATATGCATTCAGGACGCATTTGTGTACCGTGAGAACAACAGGTCACCAGGATACTACGACGGACGCTACTGGACCATGTGGAAGCTGCCGATGTTTGGGTGCACCGACGCAGCCCAGGTGGTGGCCGAGATCGAGGAGGTCAAGAAGGCTTACCCCACCGCCTTCGTCCGTGTCATCGGTTTCGACAACACCCGCCAAGTCCAATGCGTCAGTTTCATTGTCCACAAGCCGGCTGGCTACTAAGAACTTACGTACAAGCATTTGTTGTGTGTAGTTAGGCCTTAGCTGTTGTTGGCTTTGTGTTTTTTGAGAGTTTTTTTTAATATATTTTGCAAGTTTTTTTCTGAGTTTCCTGGATTTTTATTGAAATGGAATATCGAGAACTTGTACTATTTGGATCATAAGAATAATATTGTATTTTCCTAACTATCACTTTCGAATTTGCTCCCATTTGCTATCTGTTAACAAACAACCTCACTATCTTGCTACCTGTTAACAAACAACCTGACTATCTTGAGAAAGAGAACACCTGTTCACCGACGCGCATGCGGACACACACATGAAAAACGAAATATTTATAGGGTTAAATTGTGACCATGAGTTGCAGTAGACGCCGAACGATGTGGCTACGTCAAGTCTTCATTATTATCGTCCAATTCTTTCATGGACCACAAAACACAAAACTTGTACACACAAAACACAAAACGCAAAACTTGTGTGATTTAACAAAAAGACACGACTTCGAAAGTTAAGTGCTTATAATATACTGGTTCACAACAACGTACCTCAGATAGTCCCACTAATGCGAAATTTTTGACATAAAATTATGATAAATACATGTAAAATTTCAAGATCAATCCCTGTCGTCGGGAACTTGTACACACAAAATCCAATGATACTGTCCATCTAAATGGCCAAGTTATCATCATAGCCATATTGAATAAAAGTATCAAGCAAATGTAAAATAACTCAACTTTGATTGTATCAAAAGAACTAGTAAGTTAGAGATAGTACTAACAGTTCCATTTGTTTAAACGGGCCGAAAGACTCGTAAATCTACACTAAAATCCCTTACAAAGAATAGGGAGTGTGCATAACCTAACCAAAAATTCTGATCTCGGCCCGCCCTGCTCGATCAACCACTGAGACATGTTACATAACAACTCCGAAACCCGAGTAATAATTCTTCAGACAAAGTGTTGGGTCTCCAGGTATGTAAGTATTCATTCCATTTAGGCCATCATCAAAAGCAAGGAGAAGATTAACTGATAAGACTGTTGCTGAAAAACCGGCTCGGATTCATCCCCGAAACTACTACTCGCGTTTCTTCCTGTCCAAGTTATTCACAGCAGACCGTTGCTTCTTCTTCCAGTCGGGCATCTTCCCGGGGAACGCCCACCTCAGAAACCACTCCCACGAATAGCAGCACAGGTACATCAAAAACGCCCACATCAGCAGCTTGTCTCTCAACCCGGTCGGCAACGGGACCAGCTTCAGCCAGTCGTTCAGGTCCCGGAACAGGTCCGACGTGATCACGACAAAGAACCCGACGGCCCCCAGCAGGGCATACCGGAACGGCTTGTTCTCCGAGATGCTCTGGTTGAACGGGTGCCCGATGTAGTTGACCGCGAACGTCGCCACCTGGAGCATGAGCCCGACCATGTAGGAGACCGTGTTGACGAGGTTGGGGTGGAACTCGGAGTCGGGCTCGATGCACTCGTCCGGCATGTACTTCTCGGCCTCCTTGACGGACCCGATGAGGAAGAGGAGGTGCATCGCGAACTGGCCGAGGAGGGATAGGAAGACGTACCAGCAGAAGATGTTGGGGTGGGGCCGCGCGGCCGAGAGGGTCGGGAGGGGCCGAGCGTGGGAGATGAAGAGGAAGAAGGCCGCCGTGAAGACCCCACTGATTGTGGCCTGGACGTCCCCGAGCTTCACCCCGTCCAGGTACATGACACTCAGGACGTACGCGGTCGCCAGGCAGTTGAGGCCGAGGATCTTGAACATTTGGAGGGTGGTGACCAGGGTGCTTCGGCCCTGCCGGATGATGTCCGTCGTGGGGGCCACCGACGCGTGCTTTGCGGTGAACGGGGACGCCATGGATGCGTCCCCGAGCTTGACGATCGGGGCCGACCGCCCGTCGCCCTCCTCGTTCATCTCCTCCAGGAGTTTGTTCAGTTTCTGTTGCTGTTTCTCGACGGCTGTCAGGTGACGGCTGCTGGATGTTCGGGTTGAGGACGATTCGGCTTTTGAAAGGGATTTGGTTTTTGAGGGGCCGGCTTCACCGTTTGCATCTTCCAGTGAGGGTTTTGGCTTCTTGGACTTAGACTTTGAGGTTTCGTTCTTGGAAGATTCGGAAGAGTCCCCGGTTAGTGATGGTGGAGGGACAGCGTTCAGTAAAGCAACCCCGACATGAGCCTGAGAACATAAAATACAACAAAGGAGTTACGGTATAATTCTAGAAAATGATCCATTCTCGTGTGAATCCATTTCTATATATAATATACAAAGCTAAAACCTCAAGGCATAGAAAGTTGGCACCAAAACAAGGGTAACTGTTATGGTAGCATCCACAAACTAGTTTGTAATTGTGAAGAAACTCCAGTAATTTCGAAGCCATGGAGAAAAACCAGGACCATACAGCACCCCAAAAGCCCAATCACTAACCATGGTTTTTATTCACTTTTCTTTGGGGTGTGTCCTTTGTGGTGTTTTTTTGGGTTTTGGGGGGGGGGGGGGGGGGGACAAAAAACCAACCCAAAAAAAAAAGGGGTTCAAAATGGGGTTTTAAGCTGAAAAAGAAGCTAATTATCACACAATCAGGAGACAATTTTTCAACATCAGCCACATAAGCTCACCTGTTTGAGAGCTCCCACGTCATTTGTCCCATCACCACACATTAATGTCATTCTTCCCACGGTTTTCAAAGTGGTCATAATAAGCTCCTTTTGCTCGGGAGCAACCCTAGCAAAAACCTGATTCATTGATAGGGATGATGTCAGGAAACAGTACGAATCCTCTGGAACCAAATTCACCAAGAGAGGCAAGTTCACAGACCTTGACATATGGAATAACTTGCAAAACAGCGGATGTACGCTGCAACATCTCAAAGCAATCGCCGCCAACACAAAGATCATGTGTCTCTGCCAAGGCCTCAACTTCTTGGACACTGCAAGTCAGAAACATAGGTTTACCGCAAAGAAGAAAACAAACAGAAGGGACGAAAAGGATTGTCTTTGAAATTGAGATATTTGTGCTTGTAAAAACTGGTGCTATAAAAGATAAAAGAAGGCAGCCATTACTTGTAGGGTACGATCTCAGTTTCATCAGGAGAAATCCAATCATATCTGTCACTACTTTTTGATCGAGTGAGGATTAAGGCTGGTCTGGAAACAATATGGACCTGACTCGCAACATGGCAAGCCGTTAAGGCTTGATCACCAGTGATCATCACCTGAAAAAGTGTTAACCCTGAGTGTCAAAACAACATCGCCTGTTTGCAAATTATTTTAGGGGAATCCATTCTATACAGAAGGTTAAACGAAAAGAATAAAATAACTCAAAATTATGTTAAAATTTTCCCATCTCGTTACGCTAGCACGCATTTCGCCTTCTCCAATCTCCACGCAGGAGAATGTTCTCATTGGAATAAATTCCACCATTGGAACAATGAGATTTGAATCTCCCCCGCCCGCAAAACATAAATAAATAAGCCCCCAAGAATTAACATTTGTGAAATCACAAAAATCAACGATGCACTGTTATCGATAATCACGTGCCGAACAGAACAAGCAAAGAAGTCTCTAAGAATAGCCACTAGAAAAGGTGCCCAACTGGATGGAAGGTGGAATAGCAGAGACAGTAGCGTACTTACCAAATCATGGGAGGAACCTTTTAGTTCTGACAACACTGTGGCTGAATCAGAGCGTATAGGACAGTTAAACACCTGAAATTAAAACCTTGCCATCAGCCGACCAGCGGCAGACAATAGAGAAATATTGTACAAAAGCCAACATGAACAACAAGAGTGGCTAACCGCAAAACCAGCAAATGTAAGACCAGTCTCCACCACATCTCTTTCCAAGCCTCTGGCTTCGCTGACCTTCATTCAGCCAAGGACATTGACCCACAGTTATTATAGATACAACGATCAATTGCTGAGCCCATTAGAAAGGGAGAAGAAAGTAAATCTATGCCACAGGTGATACAGACCAGTGAATTCAATATTATAATCAAAACAGAGAGCACATTGCTATACACCAAACCAACATCATTGTAATCAACTCAATCCAAAGACCCAAAAAAGCAGAAAGTTGCACATACAACATTATGACACCAAGTACAAATCATATTATGGATAAATATTCACCCTAACATACCTAGCAAAAGACAGTTCGAATAATAGCACAAACAGGCAACAGCAAACTTGTGATGATCACTGATTGCATGATTAAATGAACATTAACGAGAGATTGAAAAATGACAGAAGTAACTGAAACGGAATTTCTTACTGTCATATCTGGAAGTGGTTTGTATGCCAGAGCAAGAACCCTGGAACCCTGACGTGTATACTTCTTATAAGTCTCTACATATGAGGATGGCAAGTCTATAAGCCTTTCTTGGATAGTTTCAGGAGCACCCTGTGGACATAGTGGCAAACCAATGAGGGCCATGAAAAATTTAGAAAACCTGATATCACTATCCATGACAGAAAGAAAACGAGAAGAGCCCTTGGACACAGTAACAAAATAAATGGGTACATCTACATGCAGGTTCATTTGAAAGAAAGCAAGCCATGTGTAACTGGCTCCAATAGAGAATATAAAAGAGACACGTCAGTCTCTTTAACTTTGAATTGGAACCTTTGATAAAGGGCTTTCCAGGTGGAAACTCGCACAAAGTATTTTAGATGACTGCCCAGATTAGTTTTGAGCAGTTTGGTGTGTGATAAACTAGAAAGCTTAAAGCAGACGGAACCCAACCCAATTCATGCTACAAGGGATGGAAGCATATGATCAGTGGTCATACTCATGAGTCATGCCTGCCTCTCTTCTTTAAATACATACTTTTACCCTAAAAAAGGATTCTGAAAAAGATGTCAAATACACTGACAAAAGACATAAAATGGTGAGGCATTCAGAAAAGAGTACCTTTACGAAACAAAAAAACCTCTCCTCGATACGAACAACTACTGACATACGTTTCAAGTGTGATGCGAAATGATGTCTTTGAACAATCTGCACAGGATTTCCACTTCCCCTAAAGTAGAACAAAATCAAGACGATCATAAAACTCGTATAAATTGCTTAGCTGTCACACAATGCTACCACACAATGCTACCCAGTTTAAAACTAGTATGCATTTTCATCAAAGCCTCAATCACCATAATATTCCAATCGCACACAAAAAGGGGAAAAATAGCGTTAGCACAAAAAAGAAGAAAAAACTTATAACTTGATACTGACCAATGAGCACAGAGGGCATATATCATCAAGCTCACAAAAGGATGAAAGATTGAGACGATTTATTTCAAGAAAATCAAGTATTTATACTTAGTAACGAGTTGCGAAGCTGGTTTTTCTTACTTTTTTGGCATAGCCTTTTCATCAGATTTGTAACCCCAATCAATTCCCTTTAATGCAGCCTTTTCAAGAGGATCGCCAACCTTTACAAAAAATGGCATTTCGGAGTAAGACCTGATATTCGAGAGGGGGGTAGTTTGATGGTCAATATAAGTGCCAACAAAAGTCATCAGAATTACCAGCTTGTTATCCACGAAGACCAATGCATGACAGGAAGCAAGGATCTCTTGAGTCCGAATTGGCACTTTTTTCATGTCTGATTCTAATTCCATACTTTCAGTTGAGCCAACAACACCGGAGAACTCCTAAGGTGGGAACAATAAATAATGTTAAGAAAGACTGTTTAGAATCAGGTATTAAAGAACATATATACTTTTGCAAAAAGTAACACACCATGTCATCTGATGTAAGAGTCCCAGTCTTGTCAAAGCAGCATATATCAACCTGCACAGGTAGAGTTATAATAAGCGTTTAGGAAAGAAAACAATGCAATTTGTTGCATCTCCGACGAAGATACTCTGCTGGAGGGTGACCTTAATGTACAGAATATATCATTATGTCATACAAATCACTAGACATCAAATTGCCTTAAGCTTCCAGAGCAGCTAAGCATTGGGTAGCCCTTTGGGATAAAAGTGTATAAACTCATTAGCATGTAAACCAACTATTAAACAAAGGAACCAGAGCACTACAATTAACAATACAAACTGCCAAGCACTTTTAGGATGAACGGAAGAGCTCCCATCCATCCAAAAGATACGGCCACTGCACCAATCTAAGATTGATAATAGTGTCACAAATTAGAATGAATTGAAATACAATAAGCTCTTCAAATAATTCTCACCTTTCCTGCAAATGGAATCCGAAATGGCTCAGTGCAAAATATCCCACGCCTAGCCAAAGCAATAAGAGATGTGTTGACAGCTATAGATAATTCCATTGGCAGCTCAGGGGGAATAACAGAAGTAATTATCAATGAACAACTGAGTATGAGCTTGTATCTGCTCCTGGTCGGATCCTCCAGCCCCTAATAAAAAGCCCTCAAGTTAGCACATGCAAGGAAAAGAGTAGGGGAGGGAGGAACAAAGCAGACTCCACATAAATTTGGAAAAGGCATAAAAATATTACTATAAACTTGCCTTCTTCAGCACATAACCGGCAGCTATAATCGCAAACACAACCAAGAATAAGATAAACAATCCACTTTCCCAACTGTTTGCAGTGACCTGATACATGACACAAAAGCACCTAATTATGAGGGGAAGAACCTAGAATGTACCAACTACACACTTCATAGAAGATCAGTTACCCTCTCAGTAGAAAACAAGATCGTGCGCATCAGTTTCCCTTGACTTGTCTCAAATCCAGTTCGCAGGACAACGGCCACACAGCCACCATCTGGGGTTTTCAGAGGAAAAGACTGAAACAGGAGCATAGATTAGGGGGGGAAATTTAAAATTTGAACCTGACTGATACAACAAGCAATACACAGGTAAGATACTAAATGCCAGTAAAGACCACCTTATCTGGAGTGTGTTGTAATATCTTAGTACCCCCAAATAGCATATGGCTTTTATCACGTTTAATTGACAGTGCCTCCTCTGTTGATCTGCCTGTGATTGCCACCTAAATAGTTTCATGTTTTGACAACCAACCTTGTTAGGATGCATGGCTCAATCCATGAAGAACAAAATGACCCCAGCACAAAGTTAAATGTAACATGATTACATGCAGGAGTGCAAGAAGGGATTTTAAAATGTGTACTACGTACACAAGTCTACAAGAACACATCACAAATGAAAGCTTGATAAACACATCAAAAACTTTCCATGCAGTTCACAGTCTCACAACCCTCGATGATCCAAATATCCTACTCCTCCCACCAAAAAGTTCACTGAGGCATAACCTTTTAGGTGACAGTTTCAAACTGCCATTAGAAGCCGTGGAATGAACAATTATCCAAGAGTTAGTGACTCTTTGAAATAAACACTATAAAGTTTCCATACTTTCCCAACCATAAGACTTCACCTCAATCAATTCATACATCGATGAGGAAGTTCGGAAATTACGTGGTTGTGTTTGATTTAACCCAGTTAAATGGGTCGGCACTATTAACCCATTTAATTAAACACATTAGACAAAGTTTGAACTTTTTGACCCGAAAGAGTACAGGTATAACCTGTATATATTAAACAGGCTAAGAGGCCAACTCAAAAATCCATTTATTGTTAACTTGCTTAATAATTTTTTAATAAATAATTTTAGAGTAGTGTTAATACTTTAAAACTTCATTTCTTTTAAGGTCGAGGAAGAGATAAATTCAGAATGCATAATTTTAGAGAATGAAAATTCTGGTGAAATCAATTAAGTGGGGTTCTGTTTATGGCGAGAATTCAACCTTCGTTCAATACGTTTAGTACTTTAGACCAAGTTCGTTTTTACATTTTGAGTACTGGGAATTGTTTCTATGACCAATGTTGATGCCTTGATGGCATGCTTCGGTATTGCTTTTGAAATCTGAGTCTTGTTAATGCTAGTCATTGTATTTAGTGTGAATGAGACTTGGAATGCCAAATCTTGCCAATCTTTACATCACTTCGGACATATTCTGTCGATTGTTTTTATCACTTCAAGCTAAACAGATTAGATAGGTCACCGGGTTAATAGGTATCTGATTCTGACCATTTAAGTTAAATGGGTTACTGACACAAAATAATGTCAGCTTGTGTAATTGAAAAACAGGTACAGATCAGCCAACTTCTACCCATTTAACAGGTAGATTTAGGGTGAGGGACTTTCAACTCATTTAAGTTTCAAGGGTATTTCAACCCACTCAAGTTCAACTGGAGCACGAAATCAACCCATCTAACATATTCGACATCTCTAGTATGGATGCGCTACCCACCACAGCCTCAATTGATATCACCCAAAAAGACTCAATTGCTGATTAGGAGCCACAAACTCCATACATCTAACTAAGAAGAGGATGCAGAAGTGACATTTAAAAGTTGCAGGTTAATGAGACTAAACATAGGAAAGCAATAATGAAAGAGGAGCATACATGAGGAACATGCACCAACTCACCCACAACCAGTCCCAGCACCCCAGCGGGAAAAAATTACAATGGAAGCCAGGTGGCCCACATCCCTAAAGGCTAAACAATTAAGCCGTCCAGTAACATCCTACAAAGACTTCTAATATGCACCAAATATATTAATAATGGGAAAAGAACCCCTGCAATCATCATAAAATAAACCAGGGAGGAACTATATTGAGAAAGCACAAGTACCTTCCATTGAGGGGTAGACTCTCCTGTAAGAATGGCTTCATTAACAATAGCACTTCCAGTTAACAATAGCATGTCTGCTGGCACAGACTTGTCTTCACCTGATGGGCCTGATGCACGTCCAATAGAAACAACATCCCCAGGAAGGAGTTCTGTTCCCTGGAGTTTCACCCATCTAAAATGCACAATGCCATCCAGATAAACTTCACTGAGTACCCAAAAGGGGGGTGGCATATTACTGAACTACGTAAATGAAACTAACACAAGAAAATCAACATACTTTCCACCGCGATGTACCATGATGGTTTGGCTATCAACTCGCACGCGTCGGAGCTCCATCAAAGTTTTCAATCGGCTTTTTGCCATAGTTGACTCAAACAAAAACAGCATGAACAAGGTGAACAAACTGTAATACCAGTATTCATCCAAACACCATAGCCCTACACAGAAGACCTGATCCAAAGCGAAAGTAATTTAAAATGCCATAGAAGATGAGCACTTATATCAAATCTTGCAATTTTTTACTATGAAGAGATGAGAACAATAAAGAAGCCAAGTTCACACCTGGAATACAAAAAAAGGCTCCATGCACTGCTCTTTCATCAGCTTCTGGAAGGTAGGTTGAGGATACTCAAAACTGCAAAGTTGTGGTAACAGAAAACCAGTCAATAGATCATCTACTTGAACTAGAAATGACCAAAAATCCAAATTCTAAATGAAATATATACTAAAGAAAGTCATCCACAAAAGGTTCGCTGAAATAGATATAGATGCATACTTGGTAGTTGATACTACTCAACCATCTAACTCATTGGAATTGGACGCACTTGAGTTTTGAAAACCCAACCACAATGATTATAAACACTACAGAAAGGAAACATGAAAAGGCAAAATTATGAAATTCCTCATGAGAACTTGGGATGTATAACTCAAGAAGTTTTCTAAAAGGAGAGGAAGAATGCCAAACAAAATGTTCCCCCTAAAACATGGACTTCTCAGCTCAGCATTCAAACATGAACGCCCCTTAGACACTCTCAAGAACATGAATTACTCGAGAAATTGTGCCAAACATTTTTCCCTTTCATTGACAGGGTATGCATGCACAGAATAGTTTAATTGTTTTACCTCTAAACAACCCCTAACAGATTGAAAATATGAGCTTGAGGCGACAACAGACAAAGAACTAAAATTACTTTATATATATCAATATTTTGGAAGAATATGGACTACGGCACTGTCCCGTGAATGTTTCTTGTATCAGTATTAGTGATTCTAAACAATTTCTAATCCAAAAAAAGGTAATTATCCAGACTTATGGAGTACTAACTTATTCATGCATTTGACTTATTGAGCACTAAATGATAACTCCTGACCGTCACACAGGAAAAATGAATCAAATTTATAACGGCAGTGAAAAAGTTAGGGTTCATTAGGAAAATAATAAGTTTCAATTCAGGCACATTATTAAACAAATGGGGGGGGCACTCTAAAGTACTTGCACAAAACATATCATTTTTGCCAAATTATGCTTTTAAAGGACCTTATGGAAAGGTTGTGCCAGCAATGGCAGAAGTGACACCCCCAAAACCCCAAAACGAACGCATAAGAAGATGAAGGCCTACAGAATATGAAACAAGAAAATTCCGAGATGATATCATGGAATTTAAGAAAAGTATATGAGAAAACCTACACATTACGTCCCCATTTTTCTGTGGCAGCGATTACTTTGGATTCAGAGCCATATCCAGTATTTTTGAGATAGTATCCGAATGATTCTTTCGTAGGGAAAGGCAGCTTGTAGAAGGTCTTCTTTTCCGTAGAGTAGATAAACCTTTGCTTCCTGAAGTCAAAATAGATTTCTTCTGCATCATCTGTGCTCCCAGTCTGCAAGTGTGGATAGACAGACGTTATAATCAAGGGAAATAAAAGAAGAAAAAATACCACTGTTTTGCACACAAGTCTTGAAACATAGAAAGGCATGCACTGCTTCCTAGTGCCTACAGGATCTCTGCATTGGGCTCTTGCCCCCTCTTCAATAAACTAGCACTTTTCAGTGACAGAGTTCTCCTTCACAATTCCCAGCCACTCTGTATGCCTTCTGCTCAAAAAAAAAAATAAAATAAAGTCTCTATCACCTTTAAGCACTAAATTCCAACTACACAACATCCTCAAAAACTAGAGTTTGAGATTATCTAGGGACAAAGCTTTCTCCTCAAACATCTTTCGATTTTTCTCCTTCTGAATGGCTCACCAAATAGCTAAAGGAACCAACTTCCAAGCGCCACAAACCAAATTTCTGCTTATCCTTCTCCTCCAAGCCACTCACAGAGTCTTACCTCCATACTACACGCTTGAACCCAAGAGAACCCATCAACAAAAGGGCCACAACCCTCTTCCTGGCATTTATAATAAGATTGCAAGAAAATCCCTTCTTGAATTGCCTCCAAATACGACTGCATAAAAGGACACACCTTTATAGGTACTAACGTACTATTCTCATCAATGACCTTTGTGCCAATAAATTTCCCCGAACTCATAAGAGCAGAAGCAATTGAAAAGATCGCCTATTTAGACAAATAACGTTTGTCAAACTTATTGAAACCAGCAGACATTTAGAAGATATCTAGTTGTAATCTGAAAACAGCACCTCCTGGAACAGGAACTCTCTATTCAGGCTGCCCGCTGCCGCTTTCCAATTGCAACTCCGACAATCCGTTTTAACAAAAGGCCCAAACCAAGTTCTAACTAGCTTTACCACTAAACTAGAAATTGAAGTCATAAATGGCAGAAAGGTAACACCCATTTCCAAAACTTGTCCAGATTCTTGTCTCCAAGACTAAGTTGCTAAGAGGGCTTTCATTAACTCTTTCTTAGGCCCTTTGAATATAAGACTTACAAACAAGACCAAGTGCAATGACAAAGCAATGAAAAAAGTAGCCCAAGTGCCCAAGACATCTCATCAGAGCAGATGGGGCAAAATCACCACAAATAAACAGACTATTCCACAATTAAAAGTAGACATGGACTTACTAGTTTGCGGATCTCAAGTGGAACAATCTCCTTTGAACCACAGAACTTTGCTGGAGTAATTTTGCAGGAATCCGCTTGGTGAATATCATCAATCTGCAAATCAACAAATTACAGCAACCCTGTCAAAAGCATTGTTCCACACATACTCATAGTTCATCAGTTTCTACAGCAACCAATCACAAAAAAATTACTCCAAAACAACAGTTAGCAACCAAAAGACACACCTTAATTTTAAACGGTGAACATTTAGCAATACAATATCAACTAGTTTTCTTATCTTGCATTTTCGTGCTTTGAAAACCATGAAACCAAAAGCAGAGTGAACGTATAATCCTATTAATGGTTTGCTTGCATGTATAACGATCAAATTGAGCTAATTTGTAGCAAGGAGTAAGACATCAAACAAGATGATCAATCACATTAACGCATTGAACATTCACAGATCAATATTGCAGAGCAATCACATTCAGAACACAACTAACCATACAGTGAACTACATACCTTGCTATATTGAACAAAACACTTGAAATCGACAGACCAAGCCGTGAAAAGGAGGACCAAGATATGCAACGTCGCGATCCCACCAAGAACAATCAAAGCATCGGTAAAATCTAAGCTTGGAAGAATAACAGCTAACCAAACAGCATAAATAATGGCGAATGGCCAAACATCGAGTCGCCATAGCCAATGCCTCTTCTTCAACAAATCAACTCCATCGACAACTTTCCCTCCGACATGGAACTTCGGCATCTCAGCCAGAAACCCTAATCAGACCCGCAAGACGATGCAATTGAATTGACAGATTAGAATTTCACGAACCAGATTGATAGATCAAGTGCAAACATTCATTCAATTCAACCTTGGAGATGAAGATTGACCGAACCTTGGACAATTGTTGCTCCAGCAGAATCAAAATTTAAGTGGAAAATTGATAAGTAGAACAAACTGAGTCAGTGAAGAAGAGGGTACAACGAGATGGGGTTTTTGACGATTCCACCAATCGGCTTCCCTTTGTCTCTATTGCGTAAGCTCTAGAGAATAGGGTTCTTCGCTCTTCGTTCTTTGTCCCTTTCTTTTACATTAACCGAAGAAGAAACTGAGATTTAAGAACTAAAACCGGGTTTATGACTTTAATAACGTACTAGTACTAATTAGCTTTTGAGGATAGGTCTTGGGTTAAATTGTCATTAGACTATAGATGGCAATGTGTCGGGTCTGGGTCAGGACCAGCTGGATCCAGATCCGTAAATTTGTCTTGTTCCAAACCCAAATTTATCGGATTTACTGGTTGGTCTATGGGTTCATAGTAGGTTCTTAAGGGCCTGTTTGTTTTGGGGTTATAGGAGGGGAAGGGAGGGGAAAGGAGGGGAAAAGAGATAAATAACCTCTCATACCCTTGTTTAGATAAATAAATAACTTCAATTTTAAATTTTAAATTTTAAATTTTAAGTTTAATTTTAATTTTTAATTTTTAATTTATCATTTTTAATTTTCAATTTCAATTTTTAATTTTAAATTTTAATTTTTTTAATTTTTTATTTTTTATTTTTTATTTTTTAATTATAAATATTAAAAATGTAATTTTAATATTTTTTTATATTTTAATTTTTGAATTTTTAATATTTAATATTTAATTTTTCTTAATTTTTTAATTAATATTTTTTTGAATTTTTAAATTTTTAATTTTTTTAATTTTGTACTTATGATAATAAATTTTAATGTTTTTTAATTTTTAATTTTTTAAATTTTAATTTTTTTCTTCTTTATAAATTACTAAAATTTAAATTTTTTAATTTTTTAATTTTTTAATTTTTTAAATTTTAAAATATTTTTATGTTTTATTTTTTTATTTTTTTACTATTTTAAGTTTTACATTTTTAAGAATTTGAAAATTATAAATTTTCAAACTCTAACTTTTAATTTGTTCATTTTTTATTTCTTAAAACATATCTAAACTTACATAAACTTACCAAAAGTTACTAAAATTTACCAAAAGTTACCAAAAAGTAACATTTACCATACCTACACTTACCACTATAATTTACAGGGCCTTAGTGCAAGTTTTGTATCGCCTTGGTGTGTAAATCTGAAATTATTTTGTTGAAGAAGTCATATGAGTGTTGTTAGTTTTCTTCTTCAAGAAGATTTAACAATAGAGCAAGATCTTAAATATTAAATCGAATACTAAACAATTCAAACTTTCCATTATTGAGTTGGATCTACACAGTTTTTGTAAAACCCCGAAAAATTCAAAGGCGTTGACCATAACGCCGTTAATAATTTAGGTTGACTTCGTTAATTATTAAATGTTCGTTCGGGATTATTCTGCTAACACTTGAGCTCGTAGGATTGTTGATGGACTAACAAGGGCATTATAGTAATTTTATGTGTTACGGGAGTGTGCTTGGGAGCAAGGGTGTATTGGTGATATCATGTGTTATTATTATTATTATTATTATTATTATTATTATTATTATTATTATTATCATTGTCCTTATTGGTATTATTATTATTTGTGGTTAGTATCAGTAGTAGTACGTGAGTATTATGGTAAGATGGGTAGTGATATTATTATTATTATTATTATTATTATTATTATTATTATTGTTGTTGTTGTTGTTGTTGTTGTTATCATTATTTGAATTATTATTATTATTATTACTAGTACGTGATTAATATTATGTGTTTATTATTAGCATTAAGTGATTATTAGTATTTCGTGTCTATTATGCTTGTTATTACTATCTCTTATTATTATTAGTGCGTTTATTATTACTATTAGTAGTTATTATTATTATTATTAGGGGAGGTGGTAATATTAGTAGCAGTAGTATTGTATTAGTATTAAGTTGTTATTAGTTAGTAGTAGTAAGTCAATTTATTTTGGCTGAAATTTGTTAGGATTGATTTGTTAATTGGTTAAGAGTTTTGGTTTGAATTAGATTAGGGTTAAGATTAGTAAGGAGGGAGATTAAAAGTTGATTAAGAATAACCTAAGGCTTTCAAAAACAAAACCCTACGTGCTCCCTCTCATCTCTCGTTTCTCTCTGTCGTGCACCCACAACTGCCACCATTTTGCCGCCACCGTAGTCAGAAACCACCACTGCGAGCCACACCGTTGCCTGCCCTCTATTTCTTTTCGCTCACGCTCTGTCCCTCTTCCTCTGTTCGAATTCCCTAACCACCAGCACCCACCACCAGTGACTGCCGTAGTCGCCGTCGTCTCCCGCAACGCCGACGCCAACCGACAACCATTGTACCAACGTCGCGACGCTTCCAGACGGGACTTGCTGCAGCTGCTGCCATTGTGCTGGTGCTGTGACGTCGCTCTGTCCCAGCCTCGAACCCCGACGTCGACACTACTCCCTAATGCCGCTGCCCATGATGCCGCCGTCCTCTGCTATCGGAGTTCGCCTGACCGACCACCTCTGCTTAGCAAGCTTTGCCCGAGCTAATTCGCGTCGTTAGTGAGCTCAAGTGTGTTCGTTTTTGCTGTGAAGTGAAGTTAACCAGGTAATGTCTATGCTCTAATCCCCACTGGGATGCTCTTTAAATGTGTTTTAATGTTTTCTAATCTGTTTTGAGAATTGCATCCCGAAAGGAGACTTTTTATGAAAATGTGACCATCTGTTTTTTATAAATGTTTATAATTGTTGTACTTTGTTTTATGAGTTGAGAAATTGGATGGTCTTTTATGAGTAGTTTTATTACTAGTTTTGATAACCTGGGTTGGGTTTGACTTGAGAGCTATGAGCTGAGATTTGCATAAGATACTAATAATTCAAGTGAAACATTAAACGGGTGTATTTGGTCGTAGCCTGTGGTAGGCAAAGGGTCAGAGACCCTGGTCGTAGCCTGTGGTAGGTAGAGGATCTGGGATCCGATCTGATATTCGTCACTTTAAGGGATATGACATCCTGCCCGCATAATAAAATATGGATTGGTTGGGTTGAGGAAAACAGTTAAGGGATTAAAGGTTTGTGAAATGATTTGACTTGTTCCCTATTCCTCAAATGAATTGAAATGAACTTAACTTATTTTTAACGTAAGGGGTAGACATTATTGAGATTTCCCCCTCATTTTTGAAATGTTTTGTTTTCAGGTGAAGATCTATATGTTGGGGATGGGAATTAGAAGTGAGGACGACATGTTTAGAAGTCGTTAAATATGTTGCTTTTCTTTTCTGAGAAACTTGAAGTAAATTTTGAGGTTTATTTCTAAGTATGAGTTTGTTAGTTTGGTTTACCGTTATCAGACAGTTGTAGTTTCCTTCTCACCTTGTATTCCTTCGGGGATACGGCAGTGACGCCCAATAAGAGTTTGAGTCTTCCGCCAAATTTATCTGTTAACGTTAGTTTGACTTTGACTTTTCTATAATTGAATTTCCGGGGCGTTACAGTTCTCCTTCAATCGTGGTAGTTTTTTTTTTTAGAATCATTTATCACATCAAATAATTTTATGTAACTTTAAAAAATTATACTATAGTTCGTTACAGTTGAAGAAAGATTCAAAGACATTGAAAAACATTGTTAGTAGCCTGAATAATATTACAAATTTAAGGGCATGCATACATCAATTTTTTTTTTTTTTGGCAGATGGTCAATACAACAAGAAAATAAGAGTCATTAAGGAAGGGTTCGCTGTCTTGCCCTGAAGGCAAGATCATTTGCTTCCTTAATGCTAATGTTTTTGGAGTTAAGGAAAGAACAACAGTCTACATTAAAACGCAAATTTTCATAATTATGAAGGATATCTTGGTAGTCCCTTGACAGCTGCAAGGTTCATGCACCTTGACGGTTGTCTTAGTGACATCGCTTAGGATGGACTTGACTGACCCAGAGAAGGACTCTCATGCATTTTCCTCTTAATTAGTCCTTGAAAAATAATTCCTAACACTTCTATAAGGTAGACGCCTACCATGAGATACTGGAGATTTCCTACTGGATGCCTTACTCCGGTCTTGACTAGTTGTGAACCGAAAGCAGTGGTCAATCTGTTATGATTGTTGGAGTGTTGCAGCGGTAGGAACTTGCACCACGATCGAAAAATCTACCTCCTGGTTGACTCCGGGCCCCCTTAAACTCCTCCATTTCCATCTTCATACACATAGAAGGAGCATTATCCACTTTCATCTCCTCTACACCTTGGCATGATTGAGGTTTAATTCTCAACCATCATGAAACTCATACTCCTTAGATTATAATAACACACTGGTTTCTTTCACGCAAGATCTTTATAACCACTTTTAGAGATGGATAGAGTGTCCCCCCTAGCTGTTTTCTTTACAAATTTTAGAGTTAGACTAGCATCTGCATTATCCCTTATCACTGAATTTATTGCCGAAGATTGTGTAGGACTTGGGTCAGTCCTATCCTCCACACTTAGCAATGAAGTTTAAATTGGAGAAAGAGACTGGGCTTTCCCAAAGTCTCCTTCATATCCTTTCTTCGGGACCTTAGACTCAGAGTAGGCCTTTCCTACTCCTATTTCTTGAGCTACCTTTTTTCTCTTTACCTGTAGGCTTGGAATTTTGTACCCAGTCCCTACACGATGTAAGAACAAACTTATGGCTCAGATAGCGAACTACTTCCATCCTCTTTCTTCCTATCTTTGTGAACAATTTTCCTCTCCTCTATCAAGGCGTCGACTCGTGCTAGCTCAATCCTTGCCTCCCTATTGGAAGGACTAAAGTCAAGGGTTTTAACCAACAATTTTTTGGCATCCTACAAGGCACCGATCTTGGCAAGAGCTACACCTTAGCTGTAAAGAGCTTTGACGTTGTTGGGATCAAACTTTAACACATACCAACAACATTCAACGACTTTCTGAAAATCTCCTAGTTTTAAGTCACAGGCTGCAATATTGAGGTTAATTGAGATAGCCAAGTCCCACACGAACAGGTGATCTTCATCACTCAAAGGTGCGCTAGCACACATAAATTGTAATGTTGTTTCATATAAATTGGCAGCAAACTCAAACTTTCCGCTTCTAAACAACTTGTTCACATTCTCTTTAAGCTCTTTTGCTTTAAGGAGGACCTCCAGAAGGTGATCCATTTGGCCCAAAAGATTAATGATTTCTTCAACAAAGTCTTCCCTAGACTCAAGCATATATGACCAAGGTGTTATACCATCCATTACAAGAAGGCAGACAGGAACTGAACACCAAGAAAAGCAGTCCCAACACCAAGAGTATGAAACTACACACTCAAACATAGGCTAGGACTACTCAGAATGACGGAGAACTACTCTACACCCCCTACAAGATAGATGTCTATCGGACCACCAGATACCAATTAAATAGAAACCAAGGAAAGCAACCTTAGATCAATAGAGAGATGACTAGGAAGAAACTCCCTTAAGGACCAGTCCACACACCAAATCAGAGCCAGTAGCACCAACAAAGAGATGAGGTGGTCTTACTAGCAACTGGGGTTGACCACGTTCCCGGGTTCAAACCTCAAAGAACTTCACTAACCCGATTGTAATTGTTAGTGGCTCCGATCCTTCCGCGAAGTTGAGATCTGAAGGTGATCACCGTCTACTTCAAGTTCCGGCGGCCTTGAGATGCTCGACTGTAGTTTCGACGACCACTTGTCGACCACCGGATTAGGTGTCGATAGGCTCTGTCCTTCCCCTCCCTCCCCCCCCCCCCAAAGACTATCCACAAACTAAAACAAACACTACAAGAAAAATGCCTAAAAATATTCAAAACTAAGGACTAAGAGCACAGATGAAAATATTGGGGGTGCCGGCGATGCCCATTAACCGACCATTACCAACACCGACGTAATCAATTAACAGCAGACATGTTTAGAGAGAAGGTGAAGGAGAGAGACAATGTCGGTGCAACCCTGGAAATTGGAGACGTACATCAGATTTATTGTTTAACCTTTTTAAAAAAAGAATTTATATTGATGTTATAGATTTATTGGTGTTGAATTATTTTTATTATATGCTATGACTTTGTACGGGTGAATATATTTTTTTTAAATAAAAAAGAAGGGGAATGCTATTCATAATATACTTCGATAAATCAAGCGTGTTTTTGCCAGTGCATACGATAGCCTGGTCAATTGATTGTACCCTCTCTCTCCCCCTTCTTCCTTTCTCTCAACGCTAAACCCTACTTTACCAAATCGATTCAATTGATTCAATACCAACTAGTTTGATTGTGCGTGCAATTCAACGATTGTATGACCGAAAACTAGAGAATCATCCACCGCGGTCAATTGCATCGGCGTAATTCGACGAGCTAGGGTTCCGGATTCATCTTTTTCCGCTGATTGATTCTTGCTGATTCTGCAAATCAGAGGTAAGGATGGTGAAAATCCCTCCTTTTGATTGATCAATCTGATCAAAATCGTGTTCTTAGCTGTTTTTTGGTTGCTTTTAGTTGTATTGTCTGGATTTTTGCTGAGTTCCTGTGATGGTATATTTTTTGGGTTTCTTGGACTGTTTGTTTCTCTTTGTGTTGCTATTTGATACAACTGGTGCTGTCTATTCAACTAGATTTTGGGTTGCTCAGTTTTATAGGGGTTTAAAGTAGGGAGCTAATATATCTTGAATGGAGGCAAAATTGATTGATTTTGCACCTCCCTAAAGATTAGAGGAACACTGAATACTGTGATTATCTGGTTCAAATTGTATTCCTATGTTGGATTGGTGATCTTGCAGTGTAGTGATTGAGTTCTGGGCTAATACAACTGTAATTGATTGGTCTGTAATAGATGATTGCCCTTAATGGGTGATTGAGTTCTGAGCAAGAAAAGAATATATCTGAAAAGGACTCGGGAGAGCGGGTGTTCAAATAAGATCGATCATCAAATATGTATGCGTAGAAAACAGACTAGTGTTCAGAAATATGGAAATGATAACTTTCTGGCTGGAATAAGAAGGTAGGGAGGACATTGCAGCTTTGATGTGTTTGATTAGTTACTTTAATTTTCGAAAGGATAACTTGTACAAGTGTCTGACTGGGTGATGAAGCATTAACTTTGTTCGTTGAGGTGCTTAGGGATCGCGTATTGAGGATATGCTTTGAAAAGTGTATGTTATTGGCACTTTTGCTGTTATTTTTCCGTGACTGTTTGCTTTTTCCCAAGTTTTTGGTAGGGGAATGTAGGCTGTTCACTTTGCTTTTATTCGAAGTTTGTCTAATCACTTGAAATGACTTGGAATGATTCTGGTGCTACCTTCTTCGTGAAATTTGACAACAATCCTGTTGGACTCCTCACTACGTGCTATGTAACTCTTTTAGATGAAATATTCTGTGATTTAGTCCAACTATCTAATCCGTCAGTAGAGGCAATCTATTTCAGATGGGTCATCATTTTGCTCTTCTTAGGAGTCTGTTCGGGTGGATCTTTACTGAATGTTATGTAAATTGCATTTGCTGTTTGAAATGACATGCTGGTGTATGAGTTATCATAAATGATCCATTTTGTCGCAATATCTGTGACAAGGTTTTCCTTCGGTACTATGTCTGGAGTGATAGATCAAATGGCCATATATGACCAATTAGTTACTTATGTATGTCTTGATTTAGTTATATTACTTTTATCTATTTATTTATTTTTTTTGCATTTCTTGGTGTATTCATCCGCTACGGTTATCACTGGTTTCCCTAATGAGTAGCAACATTTTTATGCTGTAGATGTCTCTTCAAGAGACTCTAGCAAGGTTTCAGAAACAGCAAGAGAAATGCCAGACAACGCTTTCCAGTATTGCTGCTGCGAGACAAGCATCAACAAAGACTCCAACTCCACAAAGGACTAACCCTAACCTGCAGAGAGCAACTCCACCTAATGCATCGTCCTCTGCACGGCCTGCTGCCCCTGCCGTCAAATTCTCTAATGACACAGAACGGCTTCAAACCATTAACAGCATAAGGAAGGCTCCTGTTGGGGCTCAAATAAAGCGTGTTATCGATCTGCTGCTAGAGGTTGGCTGTTTTGTATGATTGTGTGTTTTGGATGTTTTCCCATTAACTGTGAGTCCCTGTTTGGTCTTCATGTCCGCTTTGAAGGAAAGTAAAACCTATATATGGTATGGTGGATGTGTTGGACTTTGCAGCGGTTAATGGGTTGATCTTCGTAATAGTATTTCTTCCTTGACCTTATTGGTTGTTGGGAAAAAAAACCAATAGATGTGTTACAGAAGAATAATTGAAAGGGGTATAATGAGACTGCCTGGTGGATGTGCAGCTGAAATGATCAAAAGTAGTTGTAACGATATTGATCTGGCATTGCTGTCCTTTAATTTCTCGAATACCTCCTGTAATGTTTTTGGGTTGGTTTCAGAGGAGGGAAGCCTTAACTCCAGAGCAAATAAATGAGGTATGCTATGTTGATGTGAAAGGTAACAAAGCCGTCTTTGAGAGTTTGAAGAATAATCCAAAAGTGAATTATGATGGGAGGTTTTTCTCTTACAAGGTACGTTTTAATGATTGAATCTTACGCACTAGGTTGTTGGATTGGATTGGATTAAAATTGGTGCATCTCTTTGTAATTTACCATTTATTGTTTCCGCAAATAATGAATGAATGATTATTTTTCCCCTCTTCACAGTCAAAACATGAAGTTAAAAACAAAGATCAACTACTTGTATTAATAAGGAGGTTTCCAGAGGGCATGCCAGTTATTGATCTAAAGGATGCATACCCG
Source organism: Portulaca oleracea (assembly GCA_029582165.1). Taxonomy (NCBI): domain Eukaryota; kingdom Viridiplantae; phylum Streptophyta; class Magnoliopsida; order Caryophyllales; family Portulacaceae; genus Portulaca; species Portulaca oleracea. The sequence continues at coordinate 20,361,521 of CM055892.1, forward strand.
AATGTGATGGACGACTTACAGGTAACTATGCTGTCTAGTTGTCCTGTTCATCATCTGAACTCACGGTTGCTTTCGTTATTTATTTATGTAATTGTCATTTGGGTATCAACTGAATAATGCCATATTATGGAGGTTCTGAGTATGTCTTGCACCATTCTTCATCAAGTAACCACATTCTGTTCCAGTCTTTTTTCCCGTTAGATCACCACGCAAAGTCTAATGACAATGATCCAATTTTAAGTTGAGCAGTTCTATTCTCCTAACTATCAGCTTATTTTATGCGTATAAACCTTTGAAATCGGCATGGAGAATGAAGTTATTAAGGGCAGTCATGGCTTTTTATCTGTGGATAGCCTTTTTGACGCCTTGTGTCATTCCTGTGAGAGATCCAAAATCCCCTTCTATTGCAGCGATTACTGTATGCATGTAGGCTATAACTTTTGATACATTGTCCTTTGTAGACTCTGAAAACCGAGCGAAAAGTTTGGTTGCTCTCAAACTTCGATTCACAAGAGGACATCGTCTATCCAAACGATCCTCGGGTTCCGATCAAGGTGGATGACGATCTCAAACAACTCTTCAGGAGCATCGAGCTGCCCCGCGATATGTTGGACATAGAGAAGGATCTCCAGAAGAACGGCATGAAGCCCGCCACAAACACTGCCAAGAGGAGGGCTGCAGCGCAGATTCAAGGCGTCTCCTCCAAGTCGAAGCCTAAGAAGAAGAAGCACGAAATTAGCAAGAGGACTAAGCTCACTAATGCACATCTTCCAGAGCTCTTTCAGAACCTTAAGTGACATTTGCAATATTTGTTACCCTTTGCTAAACTTACTGAGGAGTAAAAGGGAGAGTTTTGTCTCCCCTTTTTTGTTGTTTTCTTTTGCTGTGTGATTACTTGCTATCTTCTTTAAGTGAAAAATTATGCTTTTCGTACAAGCCCAATTCATTACATGCCCTATATACTTGCTTCTTCTTTGATTGAAAAGTTGGGCATTGGATTAGAAATCGTAGTTGTGTACATACTCTGTATGAATTAAGGCCACCAACTGTATTGTTTGTTATTTTCGTTACGGAGCAATTATATAAATTGTCATCATATAAATTTGGGTAAAGGTTAAATTTTTAGATTATTGGTCCGTAATATACCTGCTTTTTGAGGTATTGAATTGTAATATATCCACTTTTATTATTGAATACCAATATACTGACAGGTACTGAAATCATTAAAAGAACGCCTACTTTATAACTATGTGATTTTGACGTAGTTACTATAAATTTATAAGTGGTGAAATGGTCTCCAGGATGACTTAAATGAGTTAGTTTTTATTGCTTGCTACATTATCTTTGAAATTGGGTCACCACCACTTAATTAGAGCTATATACCTCCTATTTATTCTACTCATTTCTACTTAATTACCCTACTTCTTAGCCTAATATCTAATTTGTATATTTTCATCTACATTTACATTATCTACAATTTTTACCTTACCGACAAATACCTACTTAAATCATGAAGCTATCTGACCTTAAATTATTTTTACTTACCAACAAAAAGAACAATGTTGAAATGGAATTTTTAAATTCATATTGTAGATTTTTTGATATTCCTTTGCTATCAAAAAATGACACAAAAGCTAGCTAGGAATCATTGACAAGGAAGAAAAAGACATCAAAAATAAAAGGACCACCATTAGCTAAGCATTAAGTGATGAGATAGGAAAGGTAGACATCAAAATAAAGGACCACCATTTGCTAAGCACTAACTAATGAGACAGGAAAGGTTCATGAAGTGGAGAAGTACCATCATATCCTCATACAATACTCTCTTCCACCCATCTAAGTCCCAACTAGTATATTACACACACATTTATTTTTCACATGATCTATTTCCAACCTCAAAAAAAATCTGACCCTTCATTGAAAAGAGATAGGGGTGGTGGAACAGTCCTATAAATAGGACATCCCAAGAGTGTCAAAGCCCTCTCATTGCAAGTGGTTATCATCAATTACACCAAGTAAGGGAGGAGAGTGATAACAATGGCTTCCTCTATGCTCTCCAATGCCGCCGTCACCACCGCCAGAGCTTCTGCTCAGGTCAACATGGTCGCCCCCTTCAACGGGTTGAAGTCCGTCTCTTCTTTCCCCGTCACCAAGAAGAACAACAACATCACCTCCCTTGCTAGCAACGGCGGCAGAGTCCAATGCATGCAGGTAAACCTTCAATCTATATACGTTAGAATACAAAATTAGAATTGAACTTTTAACTATTAGCTTAGATTTTTGGTCTCCTATCTCAACGGTAACTAGTTGTGGGCTTTATTGCCCGGAGATAAGGGACAATTAAGTAGTACATACCAAACTGCGCGTAAATAAATATGATCCATCAACCACACAATTTTTATCGAGTTAACAATCACGCCCTTACATGTACAACTCTAGTCTCTATTGATGCCGGATTTTGAACACGGTTGTTTTTTGCTTATAGGTGTGGCCACCAGTTGGAAAGAAGAAGTTCGAGACCCTATCTTACCTTCCTGACCTTTCCCCAGAGTCCCTCTTGGCTGAGGTGCAATACCTCTTGACCAATGGATGGGTTCCTTGCTTGGAATTCGAGCTCAAGGTACGCAACTTATGCCATTTACATCACGTATGACTTTTCATTAACATTTTTTCTTATATCGACAAGCTAACTCATCTACTGACACGTTGTATGTTCTTCTGAATGTATATATGCATTCAGGACGCATTTGTGTACCGTGAGAACAACAGGTCACCAGGATACTATGACGGACGCTACTGGACCATGTGGAAGCTGCCGATGTTTGGGTGCACTGACGCAGCCCAGGTGGTGGCCGAGATCGAGGAGGTCAAGAAGGCTTACCCCACCGCCTTCGTTCGTGTCATCGGTTTCGACAACTCCCGCCAAGTCCAATGCGTCAGTTTCATTGTCCACAAGCCGGCTGGCTACTAAGTTTTTGATGAGGCTCATTTGCAGTCTATTATATATTGTCGATAACGTCAATCCAACATTGAAGATGTTAACTTTGTCGTTCTTTGAATTTTTGTTGTTATTCTTCCTACCAATTGACTTGTGTATGTAATTGGTTTTAAGAATTGCAGGGTCAGGAATAAATTGACTATTTCCTGTACTTTGATATGTTGCGCACGCGCATGTGTGTTTATATATATATATATATATATATATATATATATGGGGAATGGATCCGATAGAAAGAAACGTACAGTAGCAAGGTAGGAAGAAGCGATCTGGAACATACAAGTTTAATTCGATGGTTGATAATAAAACCATCTTCCTTCTCCATAAATCAACTAGTGGTTTAAAAAAAAGAAAAAAAGAAGCTAGGTAATATTATTGGCTAGAATCATGCATGGAATTAGAGAGAGAAATTTGCTTAAGAGTTTAGGGTTTAACTCCATTATTATTATAAACTACAGAAAAAACAGAAATTATCAAATTGTAGGGATTATATTTAGTCCAACATAATCGTTCTTCTCACACTCCATGATCGCACGCCATAATATCCATGACCACACTTCCATAAGTCAAAATTATATCAATATTATCAAGTTATATCTGTGACCACACTCCCTAATATCTATGATCATACTCCATTATATATATATGATATGTGCATTTGTGTACAAGTAGTTAACTTTAGTAGGTATTGGAAAAGTACAAGTTCCCTAAAATTCACGATTATTAATATCCATAACCATACACCATGACCACACTATCCATTGAATATGTCCACCGTGTGCTTAGAGTGTGGACAAATTTATATAGTGTGTTGGTTATTTCTATTGAATATCGCCACAACGTGTTCATAGTATGGATAAATTTATGCAGTATATTGGATATATCTAAGTGTAAATTTCAAAGATGGTGGGTTCAAAGTGTGGTCAAATTTATGAGACAAATTTATACAGTGTGTGGTCATGGATATTAGGGATTGTGGTCTTGGATATAATGTGGCAACAAAGATATAATTTGATTTAGGGAGGTGTGGTCTTACTTAATTTGATAACATTGATAGAATTTTGAGTCATGGGAGTGTGGTCATGGATACTACTCATCATAATAGGGAGTGTGGTCATAAAGTGTAAGAAACAACGATGATGTTGGACGAAACAAACACACGACAAAATCCTTATAGAATATTGACTTTTTTTCTTTACTTTTTCATAATAATTTAGTTAAAATTAGATAACTCAATCCCTACAATTTAGGAAAGTAAATCACTTGCTCTCTAATCCCATGCATGATTTAGCTAATCATATCTACCTAAGTGACTTTATTTTATTTTTTTTCGAAACCACTGGTTGATTTATGGGGAAGGAAGGTGGTTTTATTCACAGTCACCATATTAGATTTGCACGCCCCAGATTGCTCCTTCCTATCTTCTTACATATGTTCTAGTGGTCCCTACTTTCATAATAGGATTATAATAATCCCTACTTTCATGAATTGGACAACAATCACCTTTACTATCAATTTGGATTCTAATGGTAAAAAAAATAATAAAATTTTATTCTGGTGGATGCCACCGAGTCAAGTGGTGGTGACTCAGTGATTTGCTAACGTGTACCGACGAGAATATGTTTGACCAAGTATTCGAACCACTAGAACATAATTAATTATGACATGGGACTACCAAATTAAAATACAATAAATATGTCAGTGAGACTACTAGAATACAATAGCAATTCAAATAGGACCAATAGAATACAACTAAAATAAGAATTTCTTGGTCAAATACACACTTACCGGCACACGCCAAAAAACCACCGAGTCACCATCACTTGACTCGTTGGCGTCCCAGCAGAATACAATTTTATTTATTTTTAGACTACCAGAATCCAAATTGATAGTAGAGATTATTATTGTCCAAATCGTGAAAATAACGATTATTAAAATCCAGTTTATATATATATAAATATATAAATATATATATATATATATATATATATATATATATATATCTATATATATATGTATGTATGTATGTATGTATGTATGTATGTATGTATACATACATACATACATACATACATACATACATACATACATACATACATACATACATACATATATATATATATATATATATATATATACATACATACATACATACATACATACATACATACATATATATATATATATATATATATATATATATATATATATATAGATATATATATATATATATATATATATATATATATAGATATATATATATATAGGAAACTTGATTCTAATAATCCCTACTTTCACCAATTAGACAATGGTGGACTTTCACTTCAGATTGTATTAGTGGTCCAAAAAATAAATAAAATTGGATTGTAGTGGGATATTTTCGAGAGAATCATAGATTTTGTGTTGCATTTGATTCAAAACTTAGTATAACACTTTACAATGATTTTTAATGAATTTACAGCGTTTCTCCCAATTTTTTTCATTGTTTTTACTATTTTTTACGATTTTTTCACTTTTATTTCTTTAAAAAAATCATAATAATTATTCGGAGTCTCAAAAAAATAATTTAAAAAATATTTTAGAAACTACAATTCATTAACTTTCTAGGGGCAGGAATGAAAAAAACAAAAACAATATATTGTAGGAATGAAAAATATAAGAAGAATGTGGAGGTGAATTTGATACCACAACAATCCAATTATTTTTTTTGGACCACCAGAATACAAAGTGAAAGTACGGTCCACCATTGTCCAATTGGTGAAAGTAGGGATTATTAGAATCCAATTAGGGAAATTGGATTCTAATAATCCCTACTTTTGTAAATTGGATGGCAATAATCCCTACTTTAAATTTGTATTCTGGTGGTCAAAAAAAAAAAAATTGTATTGTAGTGGGACATAATCCAGAGTATACCCTAAATATCATAGATTTTGTGTTGCATTTGATTCAAAACTTTGTATAACACTTTACCACGATTTTTAATGAATTTACAGTACTTCTCCCAATTTTTTTGAATATTTTTCTATTTTTTATGATTTTTTCAATTTTATTCTTTTTAAAAAATCATAATAATTGCTTGGAATTTCAAAAAAAATAATTTAAAAAATGTTTTAGCAACTACACTTTATTACCTATCTGGGGGCAGGAACGAAAAAAACAAAAACAATATGGGGTAGGCATGAAAAAAATAAAAAAAAAATATGGTGATGGATTTGGTACCACTACAATACAATTTTTTTTTGGACCACCAGAATACAAATTTAAAGTAGGGATTATTGTCATCCAATTTGCAAAAGTAGGGATTATTAGAATCCAATTGGATTTGTATTCTGGTTGTCCAAAAGAAAATAAAATTGTATTGTAGTGGGACGCCGCCGAGTTAGAAGGTGGTGACTCTGGTTTGCTGACGTGGACCAGCGAGAGTGTGTTTGACCAAGAATTCGGACCATCAGAACATAATTAGCTATAAAATGAGACCGCAAAAATACAATAAGTATGTCAATGGGACTACTAGAATACAATCGCAATTTAAATAGGACCACTAGAATACAACTAAAATAATAATTTCTTGGTCAAACACACTCTCGTCGGTGCACGTCAGCAAACTACCGTGCACCCTCTAACTCGACGGCGTCCCACTATAATACAATTTTATTTTCTTTTGAACCATCAGAATACAAATCGATAGTAGGAATTATTGTTGTCCATTTTGTAAAAAGTGGTATTATTATAATCCAATTTTCCTAAATATATATATAGAGGAAAATTGGATTATAATAATCCCATATTTTGCAAATTGGATGGCGATAATCCCTACTTTCAGTTTGTATTCTGGTGGTCCAAAAAATAAATAAAATTGGATTGTAGTGGGACATTATCGATAATATCATAGATTTTGTGTTGCATTTGATTCAAAATTTTGTAGAACATCTTACCATGATTTTTAGTGAATTTACAGCGTTTCTCCCTTTTTTTTTACTATTTTTTTACGATTTTTTCACTTTTATTTATTTTAAAAAATCATAATAATTACTCGGAGTCTCAAAAAAATAATTTAAAAAATGTTTTAGAAACTACAATTCATTACCTTTTTAGGGGCAGGAACGAAAAAAACAAAAACGATATGGGGTAGGAATGAAAAAATTAAAAAGAATGTGGAGGTGGATTTGGTACTACTACAATCCAAATTTTTTTTTTGGATCACCAGAATACAAACTGAAAGTAGGGATTATCGCAATCCAATTTGCAAAATCTGAGATTATTAGAATCCAATTTTCCTATATATATATAGATAGATAGATAGATAGATAGATAGATAGATAGATAGATAGATAGATAGATAGATAGATAGGAAAATTGGATTTTATTAATCCCTACTTTCACCAATTGGACAATGATGGACCATACTTTCACTTTGTATTCTGGTGGTCCAAAAAATATAAAATTGGATTGTAGTGGGATATTTTCGAGGGAATCATAGATTTTGTATTCCATTTGATTCAAAACTTAGTATAACACTTTACAATGATTTTTAATGAATTTACAACGTTTCTCCCAAAAAAATTTCATTTTTTTACTATTTTTTACGATTTTTTCACTTTTATTATCGTTAAAAAATCATAATAATTATTCGGAGTCTCAAAAAATAATTTAAAAAATGTTTTAGAAACTACAATTCATTAACTTTCTAGGGGCAGGAACGAAAAAAATAAAAACAATATAGTGTAGGAATGAAAAAAATAAGAAGAATGTGGAGGTGGATTTGGTACCACTACAATCCAATTTTATTTTTTTTTGGACCACCAGAATACAAAGTGAAAGTACGGTCCACCATTGTCCAATTGGTGAAAGTAGGGATTATTAGAATCCAATTATCCTATATATATATATATATATATATATATATATATATATATATATATATATATATATATATATATATATATTTCAACTTTCTAAATCTAAATGTATATAAGTGTTGGACAATAATCTCCTTGATAACTATATATCATGGAAATGACTAATGAGCTAATTTCCGCCCCATTGTAATTCTTACTCTTTAAGCACATTTTTCACATTCATATTAACTTTTAGCTAATTAAATCAAATTGGTTCAAATCGTTTGACACTTATTTCATTAAACAAATTTTCAATTTCGATTTTAACCACTTGAAAAAAAAATGTAACCAAATAGTTGTGCGACTTTATGAGCTAGGAGTGTTAGCTTGACCACTTATAAATACCAGACAGATGAGTGTAAGTACCATAATGTGATGGAAACAAGAAGGTATTGCAAAGATATGGGCATCACCGCATCACATTATAGTATCACATAATTTTGTTTTACCAACATTATAGTATCACATTAAAGGAACGGTTTAATTGGTATTTACATAATGTGATGGAAATTTGATGACCATTGAGACAAGTAACCCCGTTTTTTTATACGGTTTGTTGAGGTGTGCTAATGGAGCGGTGCGGTGAAATTTGAAAAAGTATGGTGAGTTGTGGTGAAAGTTATGGTGGGTGGGGTAGTTTAAGAGAAAGAATGTGAAAAATAGAGGAGAAAAGTGAGGAGAGAGAAAAAAATGAAAAGATATTTTGATAATAATTGTGGTGTGGTGTGATAAAGTGTGGTGGAAAATTAAAAAGTGAGATGCGGTGTGGTACCGCACCGTAGCCTACCGCATAAAAGAACGGGGCCTAAGTGTGCACCAATTAAACCGTTCCTTAATGAAGAGCAGAGCGTTATTCTTCATTGCCTAAGATGAGTCCACACTGTCTACATACTATAATCACCTACTTATATAAGGGCTAAGAAAATATGGGAAGCTTTGTCTTTGTATCATCATGATACTTGTTTTATTTCCAATAGCGATTGTTTTCCAACATTTTGTGGTTTTATTAGTTGATCTAGGTATTTATTTATGCCCTCGGTTGTTTTGTAGTACTCTTGCACGTTTGGAGTCAAAATATTGTAGCGATTGGGACTCCTTCCATTGTTATACTCTAGGCTTCAAATATTTGTCTTCTGCTTTGTCTTTGTATCATCATGATACTTGTTTTTGTCCCTGTTCTTATTCTAATCTCTTGTTCCAAGGTGCCAATCTTTTTTGTTTTATTGTCTTTTCAACATCTTGTGTTCAAAAACCATAATGTTGGTTGTTGTTTTTACAACTCTCAGCCAGCTCTGTTAAACATGTGTTGCTTCTGATTTTTACTATGTCTATCTTAAATTGCAATATCCCAGATGCAACATATCCGTTGTAGAAGTTATCTTTAGATGCAATTTATTAGGTGCGCTCGGAGCATGTGCTCCAAATACTATAATTGTTCACTAATGTATATTAGGTTGTTCACTCATATATGATAAGTTGTTCACTCTGATATTAGGTTGTTCACTCATATATGATAAGTTGCTCACTCTGATAATCTGATTATTATGATTGTTCACTCGCAAACATCTGGAGCACATGCTCCGAGTGCATGTAATATACATTGATCTTTAGATGTTGAGCAGAAGATGCTTAAATTTCATGATACTCCCCAAAATCACTTAATTATAGGGTGTAAGCTAGATATATTATTGTATTCTATTTACTAAACTTATTGTCATGCTGAGACTTGTGGTGCAGTTCGGTTCAACTGGTTTAGGCAGCGTCATAATTAGTCTGGCTAAGCTATATGAGCGCTCTGCAATGCCAATCCTTCATCTTAGATTCTTTTCTTATCACTTACTACACGAGTACAAGAGCCCTAAGCATCTTCTGGTAAGTATATTTAAGGTTTTCCATGTTCGAGAGATATATTAGTTGCAGGCGATTGCATTTGGTGAATATCTTCTTGTCAATTATTGTATTTTACTATAATATGTAGAGTTGGGAAAAGTTAACTTGACATGATTACCGACTTGAATCAAGCACGATATTAATTAAATGGGTTGACATGTAAAATCGTTTAATTAAATGGGTTAGATTCAGGTTAGGATTTTCGACACGAAAAAATACTTACTTAACCCGTTTAATTAGGCATGATAAATGGGTCACGTCAAGTCATTTGCTCCATAATTGTTACCCAATTATGCCGCTTATCAATAAATGTAAGTGAAAATTACAGTTAATAATCTTTGAAATATACATAAGACTTGTAATTTTAACTTATATTACTTTGACTATGAATTAGAAGACATCTCCTTATATATAACTCGAATTATATCACCACGCAAATTGTTGAGTATAGATGTGATAAACAGGTCAAAATAAGGTTAAAATGAATTAATGGTTAAATTAGTAAATTCGTAACTTTATTCTAACATGTTTACTTAAATGGATTAACATGTCAAAATAAGGTCAACCTGCTTAAAATTTAAACGGTAAACAGTTTCAATTTCTAACTCATTTAATAAATGAGTTAGGTTCAGGTCAGAGGACTTTGAACATGTTTAAGTTTAACATGAACACGAACCTGACTCGACCTAACCTATTATTATGTTCGTCATAGTTGCAGGGGATTGCAATTGAACAGGAAATGAATGGAATCCAATTTTGTTGTATTTAGTAGGGGTGAGGAGGAGGAGCATAGATGTGATGAATTGTTAGTTCTGGGTTCTACTCTCCTTATTAAATCTCACCTTCTAGCAACTTGAAATCCTGAGTTCTGCTCATGTGATCAAGTTGACCTCATAATAACAACTTGAAATGATGTTGCATTCATGAAAACAAGTTTGTATCTTTATCAGTTAAGAAAGGCTCAACCAATCTCTCATCAAACTGAAATCTATTACATATACATATTAGTTAAGAAAGGCTCAACCAATATCTTTATCCATTAAGAAAGATCCTAACTAGGTTCGTTAAAAATTACTACCCTTAGAATCGGTGTGGACCAACTTAGCAGTGGTACATTAAAATTTCAGGATTCATTAATGATTTAATTTGTTGTGATATATTTTTAATGTTTAGTGGTACATTAAAAATTATTACTACCCTTAGAGTGGGTGTGGACCAATATCTCATATGATTGATTAAAACAATTAATCTATCATAGCAATATCAAAATGTGAATTATAAAGAAAATGGGTCTTACTTTTGAAATTTATGGGAGTTTTATTATTGGAGTGAACAATAATTTCTCTCTTCCTTTTATCCTTCTACTCCACCAGGCCATATTTTTTAATTAGTCATTAATTATTTTACTGAATTGTTTGTATAAAACATATGCTCTCAATTGTATGATTAGGGAAGATAGATTAGGTAGAACTCTTGAGAGAAGAGCTACCTAATGTGTTTCTTACCAAAAAAAAAAATGTAACATAATTTTAGCCGTTCATGGAAAGTTATTCCAAACAACCTTTTAAAAATGAGTTTTTTCTGTATCTGAAAAACTAATATAAAAAACTATTACCCAACGCATTAAATAATTTTTTATCATTGAAAAACTAATGGCGTCACAAATGAATTTTGATGCCAAATACTCTTTACCAAACACCACAAATACATTAGGTGGCCACAATTTTCCTATGGTTTTTAGCCTGCTCGATATTAAAGGTTTTCAAGTCATCAACCATTGTATTTTATTTTCTGTAAAAATAAAAAGAAAAATTACATTGGATAATTTTAAAAAAAAATTATTGCCCTCGTCCAATTTTTGTTGCCCTTTAAGGCTTTAACATGGGGCTACAAAAAAATTGTTACGATTTATGTAGTCTTATCCTCGAGGTACAAAGTCCGGGCTACAAATTAGTAAAAATGGTAGTCCAAGTTAGTTGTGATGGGCAACCGAACATTTGTGTTGCCTTTATAGTTTTTGATACCCATCTTTCTGTATATTGTTGCCTGATCTATATCAATTGCAACAAAAAAAAAATAAAAGTTTTGCTGCCATATGTAATATATTTAACCACAAAATTATTTGGTTGTCCTATTTTAAATTAATGCAGTGATTAATTTTATCGTTGCCCAAACTATTCTAAATTTATTGCCCAAACATATTTTTCTTGTTGTAAATACAAAAAGGAGCTACAATATTATTGGCACCCTTCTTTTGTGCGTTTAATTTGCATTGCGGTGCGTTATGTTGCAGTAGGTTGCGGTAGATTGCGGTAAGTTGCGGTGAAAATAGTAAAATGGTAATGGTAATTTGCGGTATGTTGCGGTTGGTTGCGGTAATTTATATTACGGTTAGTTGCGTTAACGTAGAATGGTGAAAAAGCTAAAATCAAAGTTTAGGCAAACAAAGACTATGGAATAAATAGAAAAATAAGAGAAGAAAATCAAGGTAGAAAAAAAAATATCTCCAAGCTTATGTGGCCAACTGATATGTGGTCTCACCCACTTGAATTTCAAATGGCCAAGAATTTTCCAAAACCATATCTCTTTATTAAACTCCTGGCCATCCATCTCATGCATTTGGATACTCTTTTCATACTATAAATCCTACCCTACTACACACCACCATAACCCTCATCTCTTAAAGGAACAAAAAAAAGGAAAAAGGATACAAAAGGAGATAAATTAAAATGGCCTCCAGCTTGATGTCCAACGCCGCCACTGTCGCCACCGCCGGAGCTTCGGCTCAGGCCAACATGGTGGCCCCCTTCAACGGGTTGAAGTCCGTCTCTTCTTTCCCTGTCACCAGGAAGAACAACGACATCACCTCCCTTGCTAGCAACGGCGGCAGAGTCCAATGCATGCAGGTATATCTTCAATCTAGATGTGTCAGAGTATAAAATTATTATTGTACTTTCAATTGTTAGCTTAGGCTTTTAGCTGAGATGGTTTCACAAATTTGCCCACTGATCTTCTGTTTCTCAGCAGTAGCCACTTCTGGGCTCTATAAGTTAGAAATAAGGGGCAAGTAGGAAGTAACAAACTGCTCATAAATAAATACGACTCATCAACGCCACAATTTTGAATGTGTTTATTATTTGCTTATAGGTGTGGCCACCAGTTGGAAAGAAGAAGTTCGAGACCCTGTCTTACCTTCCCGACCTTTCCCCAGAGTCCCTCTTGGCTGAGGTCCAATACCTTTTGACCAACGGATGGGTTCCCTGCTTGGAATTCGAGCTCAAGGTACGCAACTTATGACTTTTCATTAACGTTTTTTCTTATATCGATAAGTGGGCTCATCTACTGATACGTTGTTCCTTTGTATGTAGGACGCATTTGTGTACCGTGAGAACGACAGGTCACCAGGGTACTACGACGGGCGCTACTGGACCATGTGGAAGCTGCCGATGTTCGGGTGCACCGACGCAGCCCAGGTGGTGGCCGAGATCGAGGAGGTCAAGAAGGCTTACCCCACCGCCTTCGTCCGTGTCATCGGTTTCGACAACTCCCGCCAAGTCCAATGCATCAGTTTCATTGTCCACAAGCCGGCTGGATACTAAGAAGTTGAACAAGAAAGTTAGAAGCCAACTGATTTGATGCCATTTTGTGTCTGTAGGTTTCAGCTTTGATTTGGGTTGTGATATAGTATATATATATATGTATATATATGTATGCATATACATATATATATATATGTATATATATATATATATATATGTTTGGTTTTGAATTTCATCATCTGTACCTAATTGAATTTTCTTTCTTTGTTATTGGTTTGAATTCCTGTGTTTGTATTGCTCATTTGCTCTATATTGTATATCACTCCGGATCTTCAATGGAACTTTGACCTTATAGAGTGAACATAAAGTTTAATTTTAGTGATTGATTGTGTCTCCCAATTTTCATTACTACTCTTTGAACTATTAGCCGGGTTTTTCGCTTTTTTGGACCTCAATCTTTGGAGGCATTTATTTTCTGGACCTTCATATTTCAAAGTTTATATTTTGGACCTTATACTTTGTGGATCCAAAAAATGTGGCCCAAAGTTATGTTTGACTCCGGCAATAACCTAATTGTAGCATAAACTTCCCGATATGGCCTTTTATCATTTTTTTCCTTCTTTTGACTGTTGTTTTGAAATTGACCAGACTTTGGCAGCTAGGGGTGTGTAAAATTCATGTGTAAAAAACAGTAAGGTAAAAGTTAAATTTTGGTAATTTTTGGTAACTTTTGTTAACTTTTTTGGCAAAGTTATGCTCATATGGGGGTTGGAAATCGTGCAAGAAGAGGAAGAAGGAGTTGCGGCTGGAAAATTTTCGAAAGGAAAAAAATTCGATAATGGCTTTGAAATATGAGGGTCCATATTTATTTAGCAAAATGATAAACATATGGACGCAAGATGGTCGATAATCGTCTTGCGTTTCACCAAAATAACACATAAAGTTAAATATAGCTATATTTAAATCATTATAAAAGTATGTTTCACCAAAATCACGACAAAACACACCTCTACAAAAGTATATTTTTTGTAGTTTTTGTATAGAGATGGAAATTGAGCTATGCTATTACTATTAGAGATTAGATTTTTTTTTCTTTTGTGATATTGACATCCTATCCAAACTAATTTCAGACCTTAATGACTCTACCTTATATACTAGTGATAGAAAATAAGGGTGTGTTTGGTGCAAAGGAAACCTGTTTTCTAGGAAAATGTTTTTCCTTGAAAAATGATTTTCTTTGGAAATGAATTTTTATTTGATATTTTCCCGTGTTTGGCACATAGAAAAATGATTTTCCTGGAAATCGATTTTTCGCCTGTTTGATAATAATAAGCAGACAGAGATTAAAAGGCGTGTGTGAGAGAAAGTGGTGGGGGGAGAGAGAGAGAGAAAGAGAGAGATAAATATTAAAATGGATGCAGGAAAGAGAGTGGTGTAAGAGAGAAAAATGAGAGAGAGATATTAAAATAAATATATGAGAGAGAGATATATTAAAATGATGAGAGACAGAGAGAGAAATACTAAAATTGGTGCGTGAGAGAATGGTGAAGAGAGAGAAAGAAGAGAGAGAGTAGTAGAAAGATGAAGAAAATGATTTTCATTAGGTTAGAATCAAGAAAATAATTTACAAAGCGATGGAGAATCATTTTCTTGGAAAATGGTTTTCTCCATTTTCCGGTCACCAAATACTGAAAAGTGGAAAAATCATCACAACCAAACACACCCTAAAATATGATATACAATGTACATAAAATGAACACAAATGTGATTTGTATCTTGTGGTATATACACAATCACCATTTAATTATTAGATGATTCCATTTGAATTTTTCTAAGCAATAATCTTTTCTTTGTGGTGGATTATGAAAATTGATTAGACCCATTGATTAGTTTATTTGTAGTGGGTGGCTCTTTTTTTTCACATTGCTTATCAATGGGGAACCAATAAGAGCTTATTTTTTAACCTACCCTACACCTTTTTGTTTTTTTTAATTGGACAAAACAAAATAGAAGTTTGGTTAATATATTCCACAATGTAGATTTGTTTGTGCTAGGGAACAAATTTTATCAACTCGTACATAACAAAAAATTATTTTTAAAAATTCAATTTGTTTTACTATATATGCACTTAATTCTGCAATAAATAATTTTCTTGTCACACGTGTATATTTATTTTTGTAGTCTATTAAAGTATGGAGATACGTACATAACGAAACTTTGTATTTTATCATTTTATGCATGGGATAACTTTTTTGGCTGTTGCAAATGAGATTCTATACCATCATCTCATACTTTGTCGTATATATGGTTATATTCTTTAGTTGAGTTATTTTCAGGTTTGGATGAATAAGTTAGGATAAGTTGGGATAAATTATGATGTTTTTTTGAGAATTGTGTTTTTAGAGTGAATGCTTTTTAGGGGAATTGTATAAAATTTGGTTAAGTTAGGATAAATTATAATAGGTTTGGATAGATTGGTTAAACCTAACCAAAGAACAGGGTCATAGTACTCCTCTCTATATCAAATTATTTTTCTTCATATTTTTCATAGTCCCTCAGCTTTGATTAAAAAATTTCTGCATAATATTTTAAGAAAAATTATAGTTTTATAATTTTTTTTATAGAAGTTTAATATAAATTGAAGGATTAATATACTAATCATTTTCGGTACAATAAATACTAGACTACAGTAAGGGGAAAAAAGAAGAAGAAACAGATAGAGTTAGACCTGTCAATACGGGCAGTCGGGCGGGTTATGGGTCGGTCGTATATCGGGTTCGGATAAATACGGGTCGGGTGTATTTCGGGTCCGGGTAAATACGGGTCGGGTGTATTCCGGTTTCGGGCGGTTTGGGTCGGGTTTACGGGTCATGACCACCCTTTTTCTTAGTCACTTACAACTAGACCACAATACGGCGGCGGGCGTTACAGTCGGTCAGATATCGGGTTCGGGTAAATACGGGTCGGTGTATTTCGGTTCGGGTAAATACGGTCGGGTGTATTCCGGTTTCGCGGTTTGGGTCGGGTTTACGGTCATGACCGCCTCTTTTCTCGGGCCACATAACTAATAAAATTGATTATAATTAGTCAAAGACGCCATGTAATGTATCATTCCATTCCAAGTTCGACCACCATGATATGTCATAGTTGTATTGACATATTAATATACACCTAATGGACAAAATTTAACAATCTTCAAGTCTACAAGTATTATGCGTTTACGCCAACAATCACGAATAACAATACTTATGAAATATATAGGGTTTTGGGATGCTAATATACTAAACTTTTGGTGTATTGGACAATAATGCACTGAATTTTGACCTTTGACAATAATACACTATTTTACTGAAAGAGAAGAGAGAGGAGGATCAGGAGTTTGAGGGTTCACTGAAAGAGTGAGTGAGTGACAGTGTTAGGGTTTTGTTTTGGTCATTTGTTATTTAATTATTTCATTTGTATATCTCTCTACGCATAGCTTTCCAAAACCACCCAATATTTTACTTTTGGGCCTTAATTTTCATGGAATGGGCCCATTTTTTGCACAAGGTCAAAGTAGACAGAACACTTAAAATTAAAGTGTCTGACCCAACGGGTCGACCCAAACCTGACCCGACCTGAACCGCTTTTTACCGGGTTATTTGGGTCGGGTCATTTTCGGGTCCCGGGTCGGAATTTCGTGTTCAAAACCCACTTTTTGCGGGTCGGTTTGGGTCGGGTTTCCGGGTCGGGTTGAGAATTGCCAGGTCTACTTACAACTAATAAAATTTATTATAATTGGTCAAAGACACCTTTGTAATGTACCATTCCATTCCATGTTCGACCACCACGATATGTCATAGTTGTATAGACATATTACTATACGCCCAAGGGACAAAATTTGGCAATCTTCAAGTCTACAAGTATTATGCGGTTTACATCAACAATCCACGAATAACAGTACTTATAAAATATATAGGATTTTGGGATGCTAATATACTGAACTTTTAGGGTATTGGACAATAATGCACTGAACTTTGACCTTTGACAATAATACACTATTTTACTGAAAGAGAGGAGAGCGGCGGGACTGCAGGAGTTAGAGGGTTCACCGAAAGAGTGAGTGAGTGATAGTGTTAGGGTTTTGTTTAGGTCATTTGATTATTTCATTTGTATGTCTCTTTCTACACATAACTTTCCAAAGCCACCTAATATTTTACTTTTGGGCCTTAATTTTCATGAAATGAGCCCATTTTTTTGCACAAGGCCGAAGTAGACAAAACACTTAAAATTAAAGTGTCTGACCCAACGGGTCGACCCAAACCTGACCCGACCTGACCCGTTTTTACCGGGTTATTTGGGTTGGGTCATTTTCGGGTCCCGGGTCGGAATTTCGTGTTCAAAACCCATTTTTACGGGTCGGGTTTTCGGGTCGGATCGAGAATTGCTAGGTCTAGATAGAGTATTTGTTATTGGTTGCAAAGTAGAAATTTGATAAAATTACAATGATATTAATTGTATACATCTTTTTAAAACTCAGTTATATCTTTTTTTATTTAAGTTAATATGTAATAATTATATAATTTTTACACTAAGACATTGTCCCTAGACTAGTATCTCCAATTGTTATTTCTAAAATTCCTCATAATCCAACTAACCAAACTATTTCATTTCCCATTCTGTTCAATTCTTATATGGTAGTAAAACGTGGAGCACCTACCCAGATCTATCAAGGAGTTAAATCTTTAAAAAAAAATTCTTCAATATTTGTTATAAAATTCATCATAAATAATTGTCAATATTATTACAAAATTCATCAATACTTATAAATTTATCAATTTTCTACATAAATTTATTATGTAAAACAAATCGCCTATTTTGATATATGTGATGGTAGGTCCACCACAGTGTACGTTATCATTTGTTCACACCCTATATAGTTCTATTGACAACTACTTCACAAACATGATCATAATTACCTAAAAACAAATTGAACTATAAAGATGTCATGTACCTTAACATATTACCCATAAATTTCCCCCAACCAAAATGTGACATCACACAATGAAAAAATCAACACCATTTGATATCATCATATAAATGTGGACATAATGAAGGTACAAAAATTCTACACAAATAATGCCTTAGCCACTTGAGAGGGCATTCAATGGCCAAAAACTTACAAAACCCAAAAACCCTATCTTGTTAGCTAGCAAATACCACAAAACCCTAATGAGTAATGACCATTGAACCCCACACACTGCATGGCAAAGCCTTATCCCCTCCCAAAAACCCTATCTTTGTCACCTTCCATATATAGTAAGAGAATTAACTCATATAGTAAGGTTTTGTGTAACTTGTAGACACACAACAAAGAGGACAATGGCTTCAAGCATGATGTCCAACGCCGCAGTCGTGAGCCGGGCCACCCCAGCCCAAGCTAGCATGGTGGCTCCTTTCACCGGTTTGAAGTCCATTGCCGCCTTCCCCGTCACCAAGAAGAACAACGACATCATCTCTGTTGCTAGTAACGGTGGCAGAGTTCAATGCATGCAGGTCTATATATACATACATTTTCCATGACTTGTTTTATTTTCATAGTTAATAGTACTAGGTTTATAGTTGACATAAGGTTGGAGGTTTATGGAGTTGAATAACATAAATTCGGCTATGATCAAATAGTAACCAATAAACTGAATTTTGGGATGTTGGAGTTCATAGATAACCACCATCGAATTCTCCCCACTTGACTTAACGTAGAGTGATACGGTGGCATAGTTGTCCTATGTCTACTCAAAAATAATAAATATAAGTCGTGTACCACATCGCTCTACCATTAAGTTAAGCAGGTCTATAGATACTCAATTGTACGTGGTCTATTTAAACCCAACACCCTCAAAAATTTATATTATTGTCACGCATACTGTAAACTAGGATAGTTCTGCATATTAAGAACCAACGTTAGATATGTATTATTCAAATCCAAAAACCCTAATTCATTTATGTATGTATGTTGCAGGTATGGCCACCAGTTGGCAAGAAGAAGTTCGAGACCCTATCTTACCTCCCCGACCTTTCCCCAGAGTCCCTCTTGGCTGAGGTCCAATACCTTTTGACCAATGGATGGGTTCCCTGCTTGGAATTCGAGCTCAAGGTACGCAACTTATGACTGTTCATTACCGTTTTTTCTTATATCGATAAGTG
The DNA here is from genome assembly GCA_029582165.1 of Portulaca oleracea. Taxonomy (NCBI): domain Eukaryota; kingdom Viridiplantae; phylum Streptophyta; class Magnoliopsida; order Caryophyllales; family Portulacaceae; genus Portulaca; species Portulaca oleracea. The sequence continues at coordinate 20,381,029 of CM055892.1, forward strand.
GGCTCATCTACTGATACGTTGTTCCTTTGTATGTAGGACGCATTTGTGTACCGTGAGAACGACAGGTCACCAGGGTACTACGACGGACGCTACTGGACCATGTGGAAGCTGCCGATGTTCGGGTGCACCGACGCAGCCCAGGTGGTGGCCGAGATTGAGGAGGTCAAGAAGGCTTACCCCACCGCCTTCGTCCGTGTCATCGGTTTCGACAACTCCCGCCAAGTCCAATGCGTCAGTTTCATTGTCCACAAGCCGGCTGGATACTAAGAATGTTTCCTTTTTTCTTCTTTTTCATGTCCTTGAATTATAATTTGTGAACTTTAGGCTCCATTATTTTATGCAGCTGATTGGTTGCGGTTTCACATCGCACCACAACTTTTCAATTTCCACCACAATCTACCATTTCAATTTTTATTTATCTTTTTATTAAAAGTTATACTAATTCACTTACAATTATTTCCACCATAACCTTCCACATTCCACCACAACTTTCCACAGCCTACCACACTTTTTAAATTTCCACCACAACGCACCGCACCACAACCAACCGCAAAAAAGTATGGGGCCTTGTTTTCTTGGGCTTGGCTTGTTTGAAGTCAGTCATTTTTTCTTTATTGTGTACGTACGTATCTCAAACTTCAATTGCCTAAAGAAATTTATGTTTTGATTATTATAACTTCTAGGGTTTAATTTGCATCATTGCTTTGATAAAATCACATATAAGCTGAGCAAATAATCAATCAACCAAGATAATTAAAGAATGTCTCAATCAACCAAGATAAATACCTAAGCAATAAGAATAGCATAATACTATATGATCTATAGTACATAAAATAAAAAAAAAAGAACCAAAAAACAAAAGAGATCAAGAAATGTAAGTAATTAACGATAACTTATCATGAGACCGTCTTATTAATTTAACTCCGAGATTTATTATTAGGAGTTTGACGAATATCCATCAAATTCCAAACATCGTGTTCCCAAACAATCTCTTCACCATCTTCATCTCCAACTTTGGCGCCATTGCCCGGGTCAGTCCAACTGTAGTAATAAGGATACCAGCAAGCCTTGGATTCGTCGTAACACCAAATATTCAGCATTTTCATGTCTTCACTGCTAAAATAACACGAATTCAAATTTCCTCCTTCGTAATTTCCGCTATTCATTTCTCTCTTTTTTTCGATCCCTTTGATCTTTTTCTTAACACGAGATCATCGATTTTAGAGATCGAGGAGGGGGAGGATATATGAGATGATATATATATGTACATGGTTATTATAGGGATAAAGGGATATATAGTAGGAAGTGAATAATGGAGATTAATTAGTGTTTGTGTATGTATGTATGTGTGTGTATGTTTGTAGGGTGGATGAATGTTTGGTTTGTCGTGGGTTTCTAATTTTGATAGGTTTCTATGAAAATTAATGGGGAGTTTATTTAGTAAAAGACCTTTTCAATGTATGTACCAAGTCAAGTTTTGAATTCATCTTATCCGAGATAAATGAGGCTTACTCTTTCAGTTACATATTAATCGTCGTTTTTGGAAATCGTGTAATCAAATTTCAAAATTTTGATCAAAAATTTCTCAATATATATAATGAGTTGCTATATAAAATTACCACAGTTAAATTCGTAACGAACAATGCTATCATAAAAGTACAATATTGCAATTGTTAATAATATATTATGTAAGAAATTATCAATCAAAGAGTGACATTGGAGACGTGAAAATAAAAAGTATGATAATTAATATGGAACGGAGGTAGCAGTGATTTATTTGCCATATTGTACATTGGATATTAGAGGAATAGTAGCACCATGATTTGATATTAGTACACTGTATTAGGTCAACATAAATAAGATAAATATATCAAAAAGTAACATAATAAGCTAATACTATTTTGGGTTGATTTTGGATGATAGAAATTTAATTCTAAAAATAACTAGTAAATGAATAATTATTGAGACTCTCATAAATAAATAATAAAAAAAAAGAGAATCATAATTTTGAGATGATTTTGGATGTGAGAATTTTAATTCTAAAAATAACTAGTAAATGAATAATTATTTTGAGACTTTCATAAATAAAAAAAGAAGTGAATCATAATTTTGAGATGATTTTGGATGTGAGAATTTTAATTCTAAAAATGACTAGTAAATAAATAATTATTTTGAGACTTTCTTATATAAAAAAAAAATAAGTGTTGGGTAGTGTCCTAATTTTATTCAGACTCAAGTTTGGAAATAAAAAAAAAAAATCCTTATTGATACTGTTTGGGCTCCAAGCAGTTGATTTAGACTAGAAGACTATTTTACGTCTACTTGGGTTTGCTATAAGCCTAAAAATACTAGGTTATTCAACCTAGTTTGGTGTGGCCAAGTTATGTGTTTCTATGACACCCATGTGAGATCTCCTTTTTTCTATTCCACTTTGAGAGTTTTGTTATGAGATTGTAATCCCGTTGTGCTATAACCGTTTGAAATCTTTCTTTTTTGATCTCGTTGTGTTATACAGTCGTTTGGGATACCTTTGTAATCTCTCCATTATAGTGAATTTTATCACGCCTCCCGTGGTTTTTCCCACTTTGGGTTTCCACGTAAAAAATCTTGTTTATTTTCGGTTCGGGATACATTGATCTTGTTTATTTTCTCAATACCTATGTCCCTAAATTAATTATCTTGTTCGTTTCCACGCCAATATTAGATTTCGTTCAATCTGGATCTAATCCCTAACAAAAAGTTTCATATCTGAATCCCAATCCTAACAAGAAGTTAATCATAATTTTGTGGTATATCAATAGTTTGGTGTTTTTGTGGTATGGTAACTGAATGTTTATCATTCGTACTAGAGTTTAAATTTTGGTGGTCACAATTTTCTTGGAAATATTGTAGTGTTTTTCATATTTCCTTGTGAGTTTGCTTTCAAGACTAGGCCTCCATTAAGTAATCGGTGGTTATAATATTTATCCTTATTATTAAACAAAATATATTTACTCCATTGTTATCATTTATTTCCCTTAGGTTTCACATGAATTCAAGGAAAACTGAAAAGTGAAACGTTTGTTATAGGTTCTATTAGTTTGCAATTTATTAGGTCCGCATGCTTATCTAACTTGTTCTATTTTGTTCGCTCATAAAACTAAGATTGAACACTATGAAGTATATGTTCAGGATGTATGTCATATATATATCGTCATTAATTGCTGACAGGGTCAATGAGAATGAAAATAATTATTTGCCCATGACATTAGAACGTTTAAGCTTGAATCAACCCGTCAAAATACAAAATCACGACGCAGAGTAACAGTAATTAGAAATGAAAATGGTCGGAGAAAATTAATAACCACCCGACCAGATCATAAAACAAATACATCATGAGTACGATGACAATCGAGGTCGTATAGTATGAATCTGGATTCAGAATGACCCGTCTCTCTCGAAATCTGACTTCGGGATTATTCGAACCATGAGGTACAAATTCTGAAGTGTAAGTTGGTACCAAGAAGCTGTTGAGAGGGTTTAGCATCACAAATTAGTAGTCAGATGATCCCAAACAGCAGTCTTTTCTGGGCAGAGTCTGTTGAGCAATGCCCTCAGGTCAGCAGTAGCCCCCTGCTTCGGACTCAGATCGATGCTTGAAGTCGAGCAAATTTCCTGGGAAAACAGGCCAAAGAGTTGCACAAAGAAATTGTCGTCAGTAGATTTAGGCCCTGTTCCTTTTGAATGTACGATAGTTGGAGAGAATGTTACGTAGGAAAGGTAAAGGTTGTGCAAATGTTGGAAAACCGCGTGCTTACCCGGCTAACCCACAGCATGTAGGAAGCAGCATGAATGGCCTGAGATTGAACATCCTCGAACTCACTCTGTGGGATATTTTGGCAATCCTGAACAAGACTTTGCTCATAATCCATGAAGACTTGGACATGATTGTTCACCTCGTCCCCTTCATAAGGATGATGTTCGATAGCTCCGAAATGTTTCACCCAACCCACAGACAAAAACCGGCGATGAAGCCATAAAGCCTGGAAGAAATGTCGGAACCATGACAATCAATTACCAGCACCAGATGAAATGACAAAGGACAGTACTATGCATGGCTTATGACAATTAGCTGACATATTTGATCCTACCAACAGTAATCTTTCATAACAAGAAAATACCATGAACAAGTAAAATTTCTAATGCATATATCTGAAATGTCGCTCCCTACCTCTCGGCCAATGTAACGTCTTATCAGCATCTCATTCCAGTCCAGCTCGTCCTGCCATCAAAAAATGTAAAAAGAATTTGATCCAAATCAGAGAAAGTGACTGCGTATCGATTCGGGCAGGCAGGTTGATTTCAGGTTTATTAGGTTTTGGGTTTGAAAATCATGTTCAAACCCTAAATTTCCAGGCAGGTTCGAGACCCACAAGGTCTCACCTACCTTCAAACCGAGTCACACATACGGTGGGGTAGAGTCAAATCTCCACACAAGCTCACCCGTTCTGTTACGTATTACAAAGATCTTGCTTCGATTATAACTGAGATTTGTAGGGAATTGACTACCTAATAACCGTGGATTCCTAGAAGAGAAAAGTCTCCCATGCTTGAACAGGATAGAAAATCACTTCAAATTTCCAACAAAAATCCTCTCTTATTGCTATTAGTAGCCTTGAAAGTGACGTGTAGGAAGTTTAGTCTCTTAACATAGTAATGAAGTTTTTGCCTTTCTGATGAACAAATGATCAAGGGTTCTTTCAACCATCTTTTTTTTTTTTTTATCTCACAAAACTAAGGCAGCATGTTAACAAGAACAAGAACACAACTGAAGTCATCGGTGTCAAGAAGCCACAAATAGCTAGTTAACGATCACAATGTTTTCCGAAATTCAGGACATTACCTTCCATAGTTTCCTTGGTAATTTGAACTGACTAGAGCAGGCTGTCTCATTCTTTTGCTCGTTCGCATCGACCAACATGCGCATCATTAGTTTCTGTCAACCAGGAGAAGCATCAAAATCTATGAAGTATAATACTACAGGAGAAAAATCAGGTCAGCTCCAAAAGAAGCAACGAGTACTTTTGAAACTTTTATTCCCTCGCATTCATGAAGGACGAACAAATGAGTGCAATAACACTCCCATGCAGCCAAGTATAAGATCTAGTTGCATAACATAAGAGTTAATAGACGAGCAATTACCCTACGATAATGAAAGCAACTGCTATCAGCAACATGCAATGCGGCCCAGTTTCTGGTGGATTCCAACTCATGTAGCGCCTGTATTTCACGATCACGTTGAATATCAAGAACAAGCATGAGGAAAACCAACAGAAAGCATTTCTAAGGCTAGGTGTAGACCACAAAAGATGGTCAGATTTTCGTAGTAACCTATTCTAACATATTTCACAGCAAACTTGCAGTCAAGTACATAATATTGAACTATATCCTCGTGAGAGAGCATTAGATCCATTTAATAAATCATAGGGAAGGCCACGAGACAAATCGAATGGAATGTGCGTAGATGCCACTTCGGTTCAGAGCCTCACCTGTTTGTTATTCATATATGAAACCAACCAACATCTGTGATTCCAAGCACGGTAGTTCATTTTAGATTTCTGCAAAGGAGGTCCACATACAATTAGGAATCTTTCATAAGACTTAAAAACTAATACTTATCAAACGATTTCCCAGAATTATGAACTCCATGTAACCTACAAGAACCTTAACATATCCAGTTCTGCAACTGAAATTAAACCTCTGCTAAGTTTTCCACAAGCTTAGACTCTTTATCCAGAATTCCACATCTACCAGCAATTTTCTTGATCACCCACCTCCTATCAAGAATAAAAATAGAACAAGTCAGTGAAACAAAGCCACAACTTTTTCAAAGAAGAGAGAACTTCAGCTATTACTACAAGGATACATAGTCGGAAACAGGAGCAAAAACAACATATTACTAAAAAGTACTAACATGGACACCCAGCCCAAAATTTGGATTCTTTTGCCATTTCCACGTTGCAAACTATTACAGAAAAGAAACATATGTAAATGTAAACCATGGTACCTGTGACTCCAGGCATTCTCAGATTTAGGAGCAAGCGAAAGTACCAAATCAGAAATGAGGAGTTCATCTGAACTTGAAAAATCTTCCCTATTCGATATGATAAGCTTTCTGCATTGATGAAGCGCAAAAGAGTGTCTCATTTGCATCAGAAAAATTCAAGAAAATACTCTTCTACAGCAGTAACAAAACAGAAAAGGAGGAAAGTAGAAATGAAAGCCAAACCTTGCATTCCATGCAGTACCAAAGTCACTGCTCATCAACAAAAGAGCCCTACTATGCTTCATTACTTCAGTCTCAACCTCAGACAAGGCAACGTTTCCAGGCAGATTGTCAGTTTTAGAAGTTATAGAATGCATTCTGTAGATTGCCAATGACTCCATGAATTTACATTTTGCTGCTTTGTACAGAGAAAGAAGATATGCAGTTGAAATTCCCAACTTGTGGTCTCTATTCCAGAAGAAAGCATTTCTTCCTTTGGCCACATCATACGTAGACGGCTCAGAGCTCATTCTTGCATCTGCCCGTTGACTATCAGAAAAGGGTGACGTACTTTCCGCCCCGTTGTTGAGGACCAGTAGCTGGGATGGATGAATATATCCCACCTCATCACTAAACACAAATCAAGCCCATTAGATGTGAATGGAAAAATGATCAAAGCTTCAGCAAGATTGTTGGACAAGTGCAGATATCCTAGACAGATTATAGCATTATGGGGAAAATGTCACCCACCCAGATGCAACTTTCTGATTCATTATTGCTTAAAATCACACTACTGAAGCAGCTGAATCTACAGCTATACAAATCCAGTGTGTTCTTTAGAAGGGTACGGGAAGGTCAGTTAAGTTTGGGTAAAGTTTGGTTGGGAAAGTTTTGAAAGAACATGGAACGTTTTGGAGTTGCATAATTTGGATAATGTGTAATATGGGTATTTATTATATTTTTTGTAACATATGGAATTTCTATTTCAAAAAAGCATAGGTAAATTTGGATGGATTGGTAAAATGGGTAGAAATTGGTTAGTAGCCCATAAAAGAACACACGGACCTAATAGCAGAGTTGTTTAAACTACCAAGGCAAAGGGATCAGGTTGATTGTAAAAAGATAGAGAACTGAATGAGGTTTTTAGGGTTAGTGATCCACTTACACGCCTATAGAAATGTCTTATGCAAGGTTGTTTATGATGTCTGTTATTTGCAACTTGTAACTGATATAATGTGCAAAATAGTCCTCATATGCAGCGAACCAAAACGAAAGTGCATAAGGAAGTATCAAAATATTGAATTTATAGGATTCAACAAGTATCAAACTCAATGACTTACATAAGAGGGTCATGATCCAAAATATAAGCTAATTGATCCAAAAGTTCAAAAGCCTCTTCTTGAGAACAAACTGCCATCTCCTTCGCCATTCCCCTACTATACCCAAAGTTTTGCTACTTTAGAAACCATAACAAAGCATAGAAGAGAAAATGTTCCCATAAAAGCCAAAAGCACAACCCAAAATAAGGGACCAACATTGCAGAAAGGTGCATAGGGTATCCAAAAACAACGAAAAACAAGGCTCCAAACTGCTAAAAGGCAGGAAATCAATCTCATACCAAGAGGGATAGAAAAAGAGAGTAACAATAAGTACATCTATGAATAAATTACGATTAAGTGGATTCATAGTTATCAATCTTAATGGGGCAAATCACATAAAGCACTCACTAACTTTGTGGTTCTGGAAGAATCACATCAATGAAAACTCCCAACATCAACACCTAAGCTTTCAATTTTTTTCCTCAATTTCATTCTTTACCCACATAAGACTTCTACATCTTTAGCATGCATACCACAAAAATCAGGCTTTTTCCACTTCCAAATTTTAACTTTTGAACAAGCAGTAAAGCAGAGCATAATAGTTCATTGATTAATAGGGAATCATAAGTTTGCAATACACTATTAGAAAGCTCTCAAAACCTTACAGAACCAAAAATATTCAGTCACCCATTAATGAATAATGAAGAGAGTCAAATCTAAGCATGTTAATTCCAGGTCTTTGCAATGGCCTATTAGAATTTAGTTCTCAAAACCCTAATTCAAGATGACAAATTCACAATTAAACAACCACCAACCATGCATACATACCCAATAAAGGTGAACTGGGTAAAGAGCACGCAAATTATAATTCAAGTACAGATAAAGATGAAGATGAAGATGAAGATGAAAATGCATCAATGTTACAATTGGAATCAAACACACAAAAACATAATGCAATCAAGATAATATGCCAAAATGGGGAGTTGAATATGTTTGTACCTTGTAGATTTTGCCAAGAATTAGAATCCTGTTGCAGAAAGCTTCGATGCTCAGTTATAAGAACTACGATTGGGGTCGAATTGGAGTTGTTTACAGGCTATGTAGGGCGAACTATAGGGTTAAAATTGATCCCAACAAACCCTAATCGGAATTACGGATGGGAACCCACGAATCAGAGGTTAGTTTTCTCCAGTAGATTTCTCTAGAAGTTCTCTTCAAGCTCACCTGATTTTTTCTCCGGTAGGTTTCCGGCGAGCAGAGAGGCAGCGTGAGTCCAAAACTGGAGGCAGTGTATTTGGGTTTGTTTAGCCTCCAAAAATCAGAGTTTAAAAATATTTATTAAAAAAAGAAAAAAGGGGACTGGGCCTTGCGGGTGGTGAGCTATACTTAATTAGTATGCGGGTCGGCTCGGGTAGATCCGAATGCCCGAACTACTATTTAATAGGTGTACCGGGAACTAGGGGTGGGCATAACCGGTTAACCGTAATTGTGGGTGGTGAGCTATATTTAATTAGTATCCGGTTAACCGCTTTTGATGTTTTTGGATTTTGAAAATCTAAACCTAAACCGTTTTATGTGGTTAACCGCTTTTGAAATCTACAAACCTAAACCAAACTGAAACCATCATTTGGAAGCGATTAATCGCATTTAAAATCAAGAAACCTAAACCAAACCAAAATTTACACGATTAACCGCATTCTATACACATTTATGCTTAAATGGAAATTTACAATAACATTTATGGAAGTAAATGGAACCATATTGGTAATAAATTAACATTTCGATACGCCACTACTTGCCCCTTCCTTTGAAAATTGAAATTGTAAATATCCATCAACCAACATCAAGCCATCACATACTTAGTCCATAAATTCCAAGTTTCTAACAAACCGGGATGGGGTGAATAAACAAGTTCAACACCTAAACCGGTTAAAACTGGTTAACCACGGTTCCGTTTTAGAGAAATCCAAAACCTAAACCTAAATCAGTCAAAACGGTTTGGTTAACCTAAACCACTTTTACACAAAAAGTAATTCAGTTAAGCGTTTTTACCGGTTTGGTTTTACCAGTTTTGCTGTTCAAGTTTTGGTTTAGGTTTAATGTGGGCACCCCTACCCAAAACTTATGTTTCGCATATTACGATTGTTCATCCATATATATTTAATCGCTCAATTTTATTAATATAATTGTTCATTCATAAATATCTAAAGCAGGTATTGGTATCATATTAATTGACATTTTAAATATTTTTGTAAGTAGTTTATATTAATACCCGGATCATACCCGACATTTAAATATTTTTGTATCCATACTCATTTTCTAGGCCGGACGGAGGAGGGTATTTGTGGGTGTGGGTATTATTGTCAATGATTGTTCATGGAAAATTTCTCCATGAATGTAAGAAAATATGTTAATGTTTTTGCTAGAATTTCTAAAATACCTTTTAAATAGGAGTTTTGGATTGGAACACTTTTTAGAATATGGGATAATAATATACCCATTTCTATTATTGGATATCAATATATTAATCTTTATACCTATTTGATTTTAAAGTATTTTCGTTATTTCATATTAATTGACATTTAGTTGACTGTCACGGTTTTCAATATCATTCATTCATTGATAATTTTCCTATGTAATATTTTATTAAAAATTGTAATATCATACTTATGATGGTATTTTTCTTATGAATCTAATGGTAGTAATTTTATTTAACAAATCATTATATATATTAAGAAATTTATACTCAAAAAATTTAAAGTTTAACCGTATAATTTTCAAAGACAAACAATTACTCCCTCTATTCTTTTTTATCTATCATTTACGGTTTTCAATGCTTAATCACTAATTTCTAATATAAAATTTTTATAAAAAATTATAATATTATAATTTTTTAATAGCATTTTTTTATTACGAATCTAATGACATCGATTTTGTATGATGAATCATTATACAAATTAAGATATTAACGGTCAAAGTTTCTGCCACAATTCCCTAGACGACAGATAAATAAAAACGGAGGTAGTAATATAGAATCACGTTTGTACGTACTCCCTCCGTTCCATATTAATTGTCATAATTTTGACTTTCACGGTCTCCAATATGACTCTTTGATTGATAATTTTTTACATAACATGTTATTAACAATTGCAATATTATACTTTTATAATAGTATTTTTCGTTATGAATCTAATGGTAATAATTTTATTTAGCAACTCATTGTATATGATGAAAAATTTACGGTCAAAATTTTTGAAATTTGACTGCACAATTTTCAAAGAAGACAGTTAATATAGAACGAGGGAGTAGATTAGTTCGGTTGGTGCCAACAAAGAAAGGGTTGGATTTCCCCACGTCACTATAACCAAAGACCAACTTTATTTGTATACCTTTATTTTGTAGGTGTCGTTTGGGAGTTTGAAAAGTCCAAAAGAAGTCCTAATCCAAATTTCACTTTCTTAATTAAAACTTTGAAAAGTAAAATGCTCCTATTTGTATAACTTTATAAAGCAAATCATGATAGCGAGGTTATCCCAATTTCCGGTAACATGCCAAGTATATGATGTTTGCATTCAATTTGCAAATTGCCATCTTACCACCTATCATCATTTTCCCCAATTCCACAAACAACCCACTACTGGTATTTGTCCTGACCAAGTAAACATAATTCCAACAACTATATAATCCAAAATTAAAATATTTCAATAATTATGTTAAGACTCACCACAATAGTTTAAGATGAATACGAAATTTCATAATATACTTAACAAGTGCTCCTCGTGTTCCACATATTGAAATGATCAAATCAATATTTGTAGGTCCAAATCATTTTTTGTAGATTTTAAATAGCCAATTTTAGTTGTTTCAACTTTCAATCTACTCCATCCATTTCTTAATATAAGTCACCTTAACCAACCTTTTATTTTACATAATATCTGTTATTATATAGTTTCACCTCTTTTATCATTATCTATAGAATATATAAAAACTATAGTGACTGTTGAGTTGTCCCACATCGGCCTTTGACACTCATATTGTGGTGTTTATAATGACTTGTATGTCTCAACCTCCTAAGCTAACTTTTGAGGTTGAATTGGGCTCAAATCCATTATTTCACAGTAACCTTACGAAATTATGAGAAATCTAGATCTAAGTATTTTTCCCTGTAAATTTTTGTTCATGAAAAGGTTAATTTCTGCATATCCAAGAAAAAAAATTCAGAAAGAAACTTTGAAAAAACCAATTGAAAACGGGAAAAAAAAAAACCAAATGAAAAACTTTTGAAAAGGAAGGAAGGCAAATAATACAATATACTTTGAATAATATACAACAAAAGTAAAAATAATTTGTAGTTTCACCGTTTCCTATATGATTAATATTTCCAATAGTATTATCTTAAATTTTCCTAAACTCAAATAGTTCTACTACTATTTTCTCAAAATCTTTCCGTAAACATGACAATTATTAAGGAAGGGGAAGGGTAGTTTCTATACTCATCTTGCACCTTATTGCTATTTGTAAGCTATAATTTTACCAGACAACTCATGATATAAGCCTAAACACAAGAAACATTTTTTGCAGCTCAACATAGCAAAATAAAAGCATAACAGAGCCCTCTCCTCCAACTAGAGGGAGAGAGCAAATATTATTTACACCATTAGGTTACAAAAGGGGTCAGACCACTCATCATTCCATAGCTCTATACAACTTCTCCAATGGAAGCTTCAAGGTACTCCTCTTACAGACTCTTATAACATTACATTAGTACTACTAACAACGACAGCAATAATACTCGTAATCGTACCCATAATTATAGTAATTACAAAAAAACGGAGGACTAAACTTCGTCTTCTCTCCTTTCTCTCCTCTCATACGACAATCTCACTGACCAAAACCTAATTACAGGCTTAATAATCAAATAGGCAGTAGAACCCACAATCCTATATACACTGAGACAAGGCACAAATCCCTCTAGGTCGGTTTTGCTACCCAAAAAATTATAAATTTCCCAGAAATATCGGCGACTAAAATTGATTGCTTAGCTTACTGCGAATGTTGGATGGAGTAAATGGCAGCTTCGCTTTCGGCTGGTATATACAGTTTTTGTTTTTCCCAATTGAATTGTTTGGTGTGTGCTTTAGGCCACGGCAGTGATGCCCGAATTCTGGCGATCCCTGCTCAGGCAATCAAAACCTTCTACTCTAACTGCGGCGGGTTTCAGCCCGAACTTCATCCTCGCGCCCCCCGCTTTCATGGCGGACGGAGATGGGGATGGGAATGGGGATGGAGACGGGGTGGATGGGGATGCGAGTTGTAGGGTTGACAAAGGGGAAAGTTTTTCGTCCCCGAATTGAGAGTCTTGGACTAATGGGTTAGAAACTCTGCTAGGTGGTGATCCGCAAAAAAATGGGTTGGATGAGACTATCTCTCGTGGTGATTCTTCTTCGTCACCAAAGCCCCTCTGCAAATACAGAGTAATCGCACGTAATTAGCAAAACAATCCTTGTAGAATCATTTCATGTTTATGGAAGCATATCCAACTCTTATTCAATATAATCCATGATTCAAGACATAACCCTTACTTAAAAGTTAAAACTAGGATCAACTACTATATCAAGATTCAAGACATAACTTGCCTAGATATGTTAGTATATGCAACTCATCTTCAACAAACTGTGTTCTCAACATTTAACTTGCCTAGATATGATGCTATATGCAATTCTTCTTCAATAATCTATGATTCATGACATAACCCTTGAATACTTAAAACTATGCTCAACTAACAACACAAAACACAGCTACAAGGATCACTTATTGATTACAGTTTAAGTAATCAATACAGGCAAGATTTGTTGAACTACCAAGTGCCAACCACCTTTGGCCCCCATAACATCAAAATCTAATAGCTAAACATCCAAACAATCCACAAAAGAACAAATCATATGTCGATAGAGAGATACATACCTTCATAAGAATTATGTCAAGAAGCTCTGCCCCTGCTTTAGAATCGCATACATCGGTTGGTTGGCTACACCAAAAACAACGCAAAAAGTCAATCAAAATATACGATCATACAAAAAACCAACAAAAACTAAGATCAAAACAAAACAAAAAAAAAAAAAAACAAGTTCCAAAACAAATGAATTAGTACCTTCTCTGCCATCTGAGAGACATGGTGAGATTGCCAGCCGAGAATCCAACTCGCCGAGGTTTAGGGCAAAAGACGGGGCCCTTCCCATCGGAGAGAGTAACCACAACCTGGCGACCCCTCACCTCTTCACAACCCACAACCATGGCGTTCTGCTGAATATCACACCGATTCATTCTTCCCCCTTTTGTTCTTTGATTTGATTAGATCTGATTTGATTTGATTCTCCCTCTTCTTTCAACAGACACTCAAATACGAACGCCTATTCACAGAAAAAACAAATCCAAACAACGTTATTACAAATAAATTCACAGATCCAGAAGACCGATAATCCAATAACAAATACAAGGTGTTGTAATAATTTATGCAAGAGAACGCAGGTCGTTCAACAGAAAGGCACAAAATCCGAAGACTGTTAAGACTCCTAACAGCTAAAATTAGCTGGATCTGAGCGTTGAACATAAGAAAATTTCAATTACTTGCAGGTATAGATTCGGATCTGATGAAAAAATTTCAATACATATCACTAAATCGTTCGATTAAAAAAACACGACTCCAAAAACAGATTTCGATGTAGTACAAATTTTTGACACCAGACAAATAGAACGGCACAAAATCCGAAGACTGTTAAGACTCCTCACAGCTCAAATTAGCTGGATCTGAGCGTCGAACATAAGGAAATATCAATTACTTGCAGGTATAGATTCGGATCTGAGGAAAAAATTTCACACCTAATCACAAAATCGATCGATTGAAAAACCACGACTCCAAAAACAGATTTCGATGTTCAAAAATTAGGTCAGAACACAAATCACGAAATCAAACGGTGAAATCAGAACTTTGAAACATCACTAAATTAAACGATAAATCAGAACTTTCAAATCACGAAATCAAACGATGAAATCAAAACTTTGAAACATCAGATCTGAGCTGAAACACAAAATCAAAAGCTGTATCACGAACTGCAAATCTGAAGAAACTGGAACAATCAAATGAATAAAAGTAGAATTCAAAACGGAAATCAAGAAATAAAAAAAGGTACCTGGAAAAAAAAAATCCTCCGAAAATGGAGGTTGAAGATGATGATGATGAAATTGGGGAAATCGTCGAAGAAAGGGCGAAAGAAATGCTGAAGCGGCTATCATTCATTTATAGATCAGAACTAGCTAGTCACTGAGTCCTCACCTACTCTACCCAGACGACGACGTATAAGGCTTTGAGTGTCCTTGACGACGTCGTTGGAGGGCGGCTGCGATTTTTTAATGTATTATAGACCATAGTGCAAGGGTTTCGGCTTTATTGGCATCACGTTATATTTTTGTGGTGGAAAGTTTAGATAATTGTTTGATAATATTAGTGGGGAGGAAATATTTTTGACTTTTTAGATATGAAGGAGATATGATGGACATGTGTGATGTGTGTGGAAAGAAACGTGTCCATGTAGAATAAGTAAGGTTTAGACTTTTCGAAGGGTTTTTTTTTTATTTTTGAGGTTATAAATAAGTATCTAGTTTGATTTTTATGGGGTAGTAAATAAATATCTAATGGGTGATAAAAAATATAAAGGGGCTAGGTAATGAAATCCATGACGAAATTTGTATTCATAATTCATCCATATATTATATATGATAATTAATTAAATTGTGACCGATTATATCAGATCTGATTTTTCTATATAGATCAACATCGACGCATCATTAAGGACTAAAATAAGAACCATAAACAATTTTCTTCTATTGTTTTTTGTCGATGTCAATACCTAGTATAAAATGTCATGTCTCGAGAAAAAAGAAGGTTCGACATGTTCAACTTTGATTATCTGTATTTACAATAATTTAAAAATTGTGGAACGTTAAAATTATCATTCGAATTGAGTATTGACCAAGTACATCAATGAACATAAATTCGTATTTTGACACAGACAAACATGTTTAGGGGCTGTTGTACGAAGCATTCAGGCAAGTTTCAAGGCTCAATACCAACACTATGGATGATCTACTCAACCATAAAAATCACCACTGCTGTGAATAACAACAACAAAAATAGTGGAATCATTCATAATCATAACTCTTTTATTTATTCCAAATCCCCTCGAATGAACGACACCTACTACGTCCCTGCTCCCAAACAGATAAATTCACTGTTTCAACTATTTGTTATACTAGTGCTTATACCCGTGCGTTGCACGGGACAATGTAAAACTGCACAAATTATCTAACACACACATTGTTGAAAGCATACCCTATACATAATACATACATACATAAAATAATCATATGTCTATTATAATTTTCTAATATTTTCTAAAAATGAAATATTTTTAATACATAATTTAGAATCTACTTCTAATACTTCATTTGTTTCAAATACCTCAAATAAGCTTATCTATTGAATAATTTTGGATATAACACTACAAAAGAAATTAATAAATCAATTATTTGAGCAAATTAAACTCAAACATATTACTAAAGAATATAAAAATTATTATCATAAGATAAAAACAAATGAATATATAGCACAAAAAAACATGTCATGTTATACTCTTTGTTGATGAAATGACTAATTTAAGAAATGAGGCTTAAAAATGTTTTGTATTGTATGTTTGAAATCATTATTTAAACATTATGAAGCTAATTTTTTTTGTCTAATTTATAAGATCAAGAACAAACCATTAGATAGAATAATTGTAAAATAATATACATAATTTATACTAAAAAATTACCTTATCATGCAAACTCTTCACATATGAACTTCAAGAAATAGATAATTAGATATTGTGTGTTGTAAGCAGTCCACTGCTATAGAAGATTAGAAGAAGATCCACGCTCAATTGTTATGAACAATGACCCAAACTTCACTTCCAGTCCTGAAAAGTGATCACAAAAAAAAAATAAAGCTAATATAATGAAAAAATCTCTACAAATAACGAAAAATAATACGGGGAGAAAAGATAGGTGAAAGATAATAAGAAAGGAGATTATAGCTAGCCTCCCAAACAAACTCTAAACTTTTTATCTTCCTTATCTTTGATGTCTTTGCTTTTATATTTATTAGATAAGTTAAGAAAAATAGGTTAATAGGCTAACTAAGATTAAAGTATTGATAGTATATATTTTCCTAAAAAAAAGTATTGATAGCACTAAAAGCAAACGTAACTTACAACTCTTTTTTTTTTTTTGATGGAGTAACTTACAACTCTTAATATTCCCCATTTAAGTATTTTAATAATGAGTTGCTTTTTTAATAAATGGAAGATTTTTTTTTCTTTTTTTATATACATTACAAAGATATAATTCAGCATGAATATCCTTTTATCTGGCAAATAAAAGCCAGCATTAATACACACTTTAATGATAAGAGTTACTACAAACGTTTACTAAAGTAATTTTGTGGAAATTATGATATAATAATGCCCATTACTCATGATGAACAAACGTTTACTAAAGTAATTTTTTTAATTTTTTTTTCATTTTTTAAGAATTGAGAACTCACCTAATCACTTTCAAAATCAATAATATATATGATTATATGTACATATATATACACACAAAAACGCAGTATTTTATTGAATAGGAAAAAACATTTGTAATATTAAATATAGAATTACATATTTATTATATATATTTTTATTTTTAATTTTTAATTTTTAATTAGTTTTCTTTTGATGGTAAAAAAATTATTTTCATAAATATTTTTCTTATAATAAATTAATTTTTTAATCATTATTAACTGATTTTTTCCTTGAGATAATTAACAAATTATTTTCCGTAAAGCATAAATGGTCATTTGATTCTTTTTAAGGCGACCCTTATTTGTTGTATATTTATATTATTGATTTTCATCATTATTTAATTATTATTATTTTTTTTATTGTTAACTCATCGTGTCATTTAATTTGTACAAAGTAATTAAAAATGGGGAAAAAAATACCCAATTGTAGCTTTCTCAAAATGTCATTATTAAAACTCATAAATTACCACCCTTTTCCATCATTTAATTTGTACATAATAATTTTAAAAAGGAAAAAGAAAAAAATCAACCAATTGTAACTTTCCAAAATTACCCTTATTAAAATCCACAAATTTTGACTCTCACCCTTTGCACCCAGAAATATATATATTATTATTATTGAATTTTTCTAATTAGTTAATATTGTTGGTAGTAACTCATATTATTAATTAATATGTATTTAATGACTTTTCTTTGAAAAAAACATCAATTATAATATTCCTAAATATAACTCTCAATCTTTTACAAATTAAGACATGTAAGAAATAATTTATTTTAATTAACCTTTTTGAGAAAAATGAACTTTATTATAACATAAAATATATAACACAAAGAAAAACTTAAAATACACCATGCTTTCATGTCTATATGAAGAAACTTTTATACATACAATAAATTAATAAAATTTCACTATAGAGAAAATTTTAGGATGATATAGGTCCTGTTCTTTTCTGCGGTTGGCAAACTGCGGTGCCACAACCTACCGCAATTTGCCACAATCCACCACATTTTACCGTAAATCATCACTTTTCTCTCTCCTCACTTTTCTCCTCTACTTTTAAGATTCTCTCCCCTTATCTACCCCACATACCAATAACCTACCACAATTCCACCACACTCCACCACAATTCCACCACACCTCACTACATCATTCCGCAAAATACCGCATAAAAGGACACGGCCATAATAGAACTATAAGTCAAGACATACGTACTACTCTTCATTATTGAAAATGGAAATTGATCCTCCTAATACAAATTGTTATATTGATAATGTTACCTTCAAATAGTCAACACAACCTACACTAAAATAAAATTTAGTAAATGAAATATTATGCAAATAATATTATATTGACATTCTAAAGCTTTAATATGCATTTAATATTATAACTGTAAAATATTTGACTGAATGTTAGATAAATCATTTCAAAATATTTGTTGAAATATAATGAGTTGTTTTTTTGTTTAATTTCTATTTTTCCTAATTTATATATATAATATAAGAGAGGAATTTTTTTGATTAATATTTTTCTTAAAAAAACTCATAATAATTCTTTCACAATTTTTGCTCTAAAGTATATACGTAACTAAACTAAACGCTGCAATAATTTTTTTATTTATATATTTATAGTTGATTTATATATTAAAAATATAAAAATATATTGATAAATATGTGAAAATATTTTTAAACGTAAGAAATGTGAGGATATGAAGTGCGGATTTGTGTCCAAAAAATAATAGAACATGCATGTGTGGTTTTAGTTACAATGATGAAATGAGATAGTACCTGCAGCTTCAAACCCATAGCAATGTCATCGATAGCCTGCTTTACCTCAGAATTTTTTGGGCAATACCTGTCAAAATTACCTCTTCTTCATCAAGAATATCATCTATAATATGTAAATTGTATCAAAGAAAGAAAAATACTCAAAAAGCACCACAAAAGAAATTATATGAAAAATATATGATCCTTTGTTGAATGATAAATATATCTTAATTACTTATATTGAAATTGAACAATGTATAGGAAAGAATGAATAAAATGCTATGCAAATATTGATGTAGCAAGTATTAAGCAATTTATAGACAAAATAAACAAAGCATTAGGAAGGCTATTGAAAGGTCATTGAAATAGGATGCATAATGTACAAAGTAATAAATTACCAAATAATGTAAAATTTTGCCATTTATGGATACTTAAATTTTGAAATTAATCAAACGGATATGACGATTTATCTGTATTACCATCCATAGGAAATCCCTTCAATTTCCTTTATCTTAATTTGTTTTTATTTCCCCTCTTGGAGCTAAAATTTTAATCTTTTATCTTTTAATAACATGTGTGTTTGTTTAGCGACTGTCATAGTACACATAGTTATATATTTATTTATTTGTTTTATTTTTTAAAGACTATGTTAATTTATCTTACTTTTAAAAAAGTTATTATCATGATATAAATATTGAAATTAATGGGTCTAGTCAATTACTACTATTAGAGATAAGATGTTTTCAAAAAATCATACAAAAATAATAGTAATACACACACATTGCACGGGATGCAAGAATATATATATATATATATATATATATATATATTGTTGAAAATATTACCGATGTTATATTTAAAAGAATAAATAAAAAAGCAATAATGAAAAAATAAAAAGAACAGTTTTCTTATTTAAAAGAAAAAGAAAAGAGAATAGTGCATAAGAAAAAAAAAAGAAAAAAAAATCATCAATGCAAATATACACATTAATACACACATTAATATTACATAATATTTTTAAAATAATTAAATAGAATTAATTATAAATTTCCCAAAATGTCCTCATTAGAATCCACATATTTCGATCCTCACCCTTTGTACCCAGAAATATATATATATATATATATATATATATATATAATATGTTCATGACACCATCACTTAAGATCTTCTCATTTATTTTTGGGAATTGTGTATTTTAACACCAATAATGAAAGGGCACGTGGCGGTTTCATGCGCTCCAGTCCCAAATTCCTATGTATTGCCAGTATCATCGTGATGTGAACCTATTGTTTGGATTGGTCGAGCCCAAAATTTTGGGGTTAAGGCTCCTCATTCACTCGAGACTACTCGTTCACTCTTGTGTTTGCATTGATTTTTACTATTGAATCAAAATTACTGAGATTTCGAAATTCACCAATCACCACAATAAACTCGCAGTTGACTCAATTTTTAGCAAGGAAAATGAGCATTAAGCTACTACCCCTCCCCTCTTATGATAGAGATTGACAGCTCTCCCACGTTAGGTTATGATAATTTAGGCGATAATTATAGACTTGATACTCGAATGAAATTTATTCAAGGTTGAATTATGACTGAATAATTGCGTCTTAAAAGAAGTTAAATACCCTAATATGTCAACTCACTGCCATCCTTCAAAAGGACGTGATACATACTTATGCTTCTGAGACAAGGGCGGCCTTCCTCGGAGGCCCATATCACATCATGGCGGGGGGCGGTTGTGAGGAGACGATCAACAGACATCAACAAATTTTTTTTTAGGGAAATAATAGAAACTTAATTCAACACATGCTTAAGCATTTTTTCCCTAAATTATTTTAAGAGAAATTCCAAATGGTAGGCATAAGTTATTGTATATTCCAAGTGGTGAACACTTTTTTTAAATATTCCAAATGGTAGGCTTACTTGACAAATTATTCCTTCCCGTAGGCATTATTTAAACAGCCGTTAAAAAATTAAAAAAAAAACGAAATACAAAACTAAAAAAGAAACACTTTCACGCAACAATTTCCCCAGAAACTTTCACGCAGAACGGCAGAAGAAGAAAAGCTTCAGGGGGCTGTCTCAGACGCCCCTTCACTGCCCGTCATTAGTCGCCGTTTGTCCTCGCTCACCGGACACCGTAGTTCGTCGGACGTCGTCGCTCGCTATGTGTCTTCGCTTGCTGTGCATCTACTGCCCCACGTTTAATTCTTGTACAGTACAACAAATTAATGCTAAGGAAAGTAAAGTTGCAGATGATAATTAAAGGTAAAGAAGAAGGGGGAGGGGAACTCCAAGGATTTGAATGAAAACGAGAATGGATGATTGAATTTGTTGAATTGTAGGTAGCATTATTGATAGGTGGTAATAGAAGCTCAAATTTGAATATAAAGACACTGTTTTGATATTGAAATGGACGAGTAAATAGTAAGGGAGATAGATTAGATCAGAAAAAGAAGGTACCCTAAGGACTGGGTTTGAAGGATTTCCGATGAGCGAACCTAGCTGAAACGGGGGGCTTCTCAATGGTAGAAGACGAGCGAGGACGTCCGGCGAGCGAGGACAGCCGGCGACTGACGACGGTCGGCGACGGGCAGTGGCTGGGCGTCTGAGACAGCCCCCTGAAGCTTTTTCTTCTTCTGCGTGAAAGTTTCTGGGGAATTTGCTGTGTGAAAATGTTTATTTTTTAGTTCTGTATTTTGTTTTTCTTTTTTTTAATTTTTTAACTGCTGTTTAAATCATGACTACGGGATGGAATAGTTTGTCAAGTAAACCTACCATTTGAAATATTTAAAAAAAGTGTTCACCACTTGGAATACACGATAGCTTATGCCTACCATTTGGAATTTCCCTTATTTTAATTAATATATAAAATTAAGGTAGATTGTTATGTAGATTCTCCACACTCTTTGGTTACATAAAATAGTATAAAAATAATTTTTGCATACAACAGCTACAAATTGCGTCACTTCGGGTTGGATACTTTGGGCGTATGAAAAATCACATCCTTGTTCATTTTCAAAGCAAATAATTCTAGTAAATTTGACACTATTTCACGAAATATTATGTCCAATCATTCATTTATACCGCTCAATTTTAGCATTTATGGAAAAATAAAAGAGCCCCCCACTTGAATGTTTCCTTTGACAACCACAACCTATATAGTATATACTATAACATAGGAAGAACAAGAAAGCAAATACAATCATAAGAATCCACCAAGGCAACACAAGTGCACGTATATATATGTATGTACACATCTCTCTCTACATATACATGGATATAATAATTTTATGTGCATCATTACGTTAACAATTAAGGTGTTATACTATGAATCTACACAATAATGTACATAAATCAACTTGCACATTCTTAGGAATAAAATATCTCATATGCTTAGCAAAACCGAGACATAGGATCCATCATTTGTCATTATTATTAAACATACTACAAAACATTATTCTAAGGGTGCGTTTGGTTGGTCAATAACCCCGGGGAAATGGTCAATTTCTCGGGGTTGACTTATTTTCCCCATGTTTGGGTGTGGGTTGACCCTGAGAAAAATTTCACGGTGGGCCCACCACTTGCTCCATTTTCCAAGGAAAATTTTTCCTTAGGGGGGCCTAGGGGAAATTTTTCCCGGGAAAATTTTTCCCATGGAAAACTTCCCATGGGAAATTTTCCCCGGAAAAATTTTTTCTGGGGTTCCTGCCAAATGCTCTCTAATATGATTTTTATAAAGAAAATAAAATGAAAAGTCATGGCATTAGATACTATAAATTGCTTTCCCACTCCATATTGATTGTTGTTTGTGGAAACTAGACAGTGAACTTTAAATTTTTTAATCATAAATTTTTTATATATACAATAACTTGTTATATAAAATTAGTATCATTATATTCGTAATGAATAATACTATGCTAAAAATATAATATTACAATTGATAGTAAAATATTATTTATGAAATTATCAGTTAAAGAGCGACATTGAAGATCCTTACAGTCAACTAAATTAATTAAACAATGAATTGCTTCCTCTGTTTCATATTAATTGCCGTATTTGAAATTGCACAATCAAACTTTAAAAATTTTGACTATAAATTTCTCAATATATAAAATGACTTGTTATATAAATTATTATCAACATACTCGTAACGAAACATATTATCCTATAAGTATAATATTACGATTGAGAGTAAAAAATTATATAAAAAATTATTAGTCAAATAGTGCCATTGGAGAGTCAACTAAAAATGACAATTACTCCATCCATTTTATATTAATTGTCATAATTTTGACTTTTACGGTCTCTAATATCACTTTTTGATTAGTAATTTCTTACATAATATATTATTAATAATTGCAATATTGTATTTTTATAACAGTATTTTTTTATGAACCTAATGGTGGTAATTTTATATAACAATTCATTATATATATTGAGAAACTTATGGTAAAAAATTTTAAAATTCGACTGCACGATTTTAAAAAAATGACAACTAGTAATATGAAATTGATGGAGTAATATGAAATGGATGGAATATTACACAAGCAATTATCAATCAAATAGTAACATTGTAGACTATAATAATGGACTAAGGCTCCGTTCTTTTGTACGGTTGGTTACGGCGTGGTAATGGTGCGGTGTGGTTGAATTTGAAAAAGTGTGGTGAAAGTTGTGGTATGTGGGGTAGGTTAATAGAGAAAATATGAAAAGTAGAGGAGAACAGTGATAAAAAAAATGAACGAATATATTGGTAATGATTGTGGTGTGTTGTGATAAAGTGGGGCGGAAAATTAAAGAGTGCGGTGCAGTGTGGTACAGTATTGCAATCTACCGCATAAAAAAATGGAGTTTAAACGACAATTAATGTGGACCGGAAGGAATATGTTACAAAACATTATATTGTAATAGAATTTTTCAACAGAAAATAAAATGAAAAAAACATGACATTAGATACTTTAATTAATGAATGAATTAGTTAGTCCGATGGAGGAAGCAACGAAGAAGGAGCGTAGGAAAACCCTAGTTGCATTAAAATAATAAAAAATAAACAAACCAAACGTATGTATAAAATGAAGGGGTACGGGGGTTGGACTTGAGGAAATGGTAGTCAAATGGGGCCAACGTGCGGTGAAGACAGACGCAAATTGCGCTAATTATGTAGCGACACGTCAACGCCTGCCAGCTGTGAATGTCACGCGCTCATACTATGAATTGTGATAATGAAAGAAACAGACAGATAGGGGCCCACTGCCAGCCGAAAGAAAGTCAGACACTTGATTCGGCGCATGGGTCTGACCACTACCGCTTTTTTCTTTTTGGCTTTTTTATTTCACTATTTTATTTACTGCTTCCTCCTATAGGCTACAGGTTATATTTAATTGACGGCAACGTGGGTTACCAGCTGTGTGCAATAGGGTTTTTAATGGGAATTAAATAATGTTTGCTAGCGTGCTGTCTAGAATTACAGTTGTTGTAACTTTTCTTTTAAATAACTGACTGTCAAAAGAAAAAATTAAAAATTACTGCAAAGAACAGTAAAAGAGGATAACAAAAGAGTAGACACCAAAAGAGAATTCAATTACAACAGGATATACGACAAAAGGTAATTGTATTTGGATATTCAATTACAGCATATGCAATGGAGAACTTTATCAGTAAAATTCTTACACTCTCTCTTCCAATTGTCACCCTCTCTTTCCCGCTTTTTCTTCATTCCAATTCCAGAACTCAGTGAAATGAAGAAAAAGCAGGAGAGAGAGGGTGACAACTGGAAAAGAGAGTGTAAGAATCCACTAATGAAGTTCCGCATTGCATATGCTCTTAATGCAAAGAACAGTTTGACGTGGTGGCGGAGTCACGCTCCTGACTTTGCCACGTCATTCATGTTGATTTTATAAAAAATAATACGAACTTTTACCTATGTTGCTCTGAATAATACGAACTTTTATCTATGTTGCTCTGAATAATACGGACTTTTTTTCTCTCTAAAAATCTCAGATCCCATTTTTTCTTTTCATCTTCTTCGATCCTCACCCTTCCCATTCTCGGAAAACCCAGAAAACTCACCCCTCTCTCTCTTCATTCCTCTTCATCATCCCCACCTCTTTTTTGTCTCTTTAAAAATCAAACATTTCCCTTTTGCATCTTCATCTTATTCAATCCTCCCCCTCTTCATCTCTTCTTCATGAGACACAACTTGATGCACAAACTCGTCAATAATGGCGGAATGCCTTTTCAACTTCCCCATCCACCCTTTTTTCCACTTCACTGCTCTCCTCCATCTTCTCAACTTCCATTACCCTTTTTTACCCAGATTTCTGCAAGGAGAGCAAAAGTCAAAATGATGAGAGATTTTTTGGGTCTTCTCAACAATGGCGGAATGCAATGAAGAGAGAGAGAGAGAGAGAGAGAGAGAGAGAGAGAGGAGGGAGTTTTCTGGGTTTTCTGGGAATGGGAAGGAGGAGGATTGAAGAAGATGAAGAAGAAAAAATGGATATGAGATTTTTAGAGAGAAAAAAAAAGTTTGTATTATTCATAGCAATATAGGTAAAATTTCGTATTATTCAGAGCAACATAGGTAAAAGTTCGTATTACTTGTTTTAAATCAACGTGGATGACGTGGCAAAACCAGGCGCGTACCTCCGCCGCCACGTTAGACCGCCACCGAGTTAAGTTCAACTTAACTCGGTGGCGTACTATTGGGGCAACAAGGGTCAAAGTTCGTATTATTAATCACCAAATCAAAAGTTCGTATTATTAAGTCTTATATGGTCAAAAGTTCGTATTATTAGAATCCAATTTCCCGTTATTTTAAGTCCTCTGTATTTTGACATTTGTGTGTTGACATTATTTTTGATGTTGTAAAAATAATTTTATAGACTAAAATAAATAAAGATGAAAAAATGGACAAAATTAATTTTTGTATTAATATTCGAATGTATGTGGGTACAATCTCTGTATTAAATACAATAAAGGTAATTCTCTGATTCGACCTCCTGAAATTTGGGTGAGCTGAGGGCGCGGACGCCTGATCTCGGTTGCAGGTGTAGGTATAGCTGAAGTCTGAAGAACTTTGTAACAGTTGTTGAGCTAAAGGACTTGAGCGTTTATCCCCTTTGTGCTTGGTAGTTGGAGGCAACTCGGAGTTTAACCATATGAAGATGACCGTTGGTTGTAGTTTTCCTGGTGTTTGGATGTGAGGGCTTTCTTGATCGATGAACCAGACGAGGAAGACGAGAACTCTGTAGCAGTTTTTGATTGGTAGCTGGAAGCCGCTGACAGTCTGATCTTTTGAAACCTCTGAATGTTGACTGCTGAATCTCCATTGGGTTTCAAAATAAAGGGAGAGAACCCGATTTATAGGCTCTGAATGCCTAACCCTAGGGTTTGAGTTGGGTTTTGGGTTTGGACCCAAGTTAATTAATTATTTTTTAATTTAAAAAGAAGAAATAATTTTAATTTTCTGCATCACCTCTGACATGTGTCACATTGTGATTGGTCGGAATTTAATTTTGACCAAATGTGTTCATCAAAGCAATTTGACACGTGACAATTTGTGGCTGACCAAACAAGAATTAATTTACTTTCCACATGTCATTTTTTTATTTGCCGACAAATTTTTGACTCCTACACCTCCATCTAAGGGAATGTTTTTCTAGGAAAACCTGACGATGGTGAGCCCCATGTATAATTATTTGCAAATTCAGTATACAACCAAACACGGGGGAAATAAATCAACTAAAGAAAATTAACAATTTCTCTCAAAATTTTTGATCAATTAAACACACTATGAATTGTCTTTTTTTTTTTCTTTTCTTTTTAACAATCCCTATGAAGTGACCACCACAACATAATCATCAGTTCATCACTAATGTCCTTTGAACCACAAACTTTTATGACCATGAACCCTATGCGAGCAAGTATCGCGTCAATTTCTTTAAAATCTTCGATATTTTTATGAGCTTTAATAGATGCAGATAGTCATATTTTGTTATGTATCGTACAAAAAAAAGTATCTAGAGACGACTTTTATTAAAGAGAAAACAGAAAAAAGGTCGTTGTGATAACCCCTCCGGCTGACATGAATACGAAGTACACCCGAGACCTAAGGTTGTTAGAATAAGGATCTTAACTTGGACCCATGGAGTAATTAGGATCAGAATTAACCATATAAGATCGTAGACCGGAGTGTAAATAATAAAATCGCATCGACTTGAATCATAAAATCATAGAATTGTAGATCATGATCGAAATTTTAATAAATATGCCGAGACCTGACCCATATTTATCCGAACCCAATGTACTTCGGACACAATGGTTTTCTAAAATCGTAAACCAAAACCGTAACCGGATATCCCGATGCACCGGATGTTGGTGGCTTGGTGCACCTATTCAATCATATAATATCTCTATTTTAATTCTGTTTTGTAAGTTTTTTTTTTTTTTTCCCAATCACCTCAGTGACTTCATATTCTTTTCAACTCAGAGTCAGTTTCATATAATCGAAATTCTGTTTTGTGATTACACATATATATTATCGATTCAGTTCTGATTCACCATTATTAATTTTTTTAAAGTCAAAACGGCTCCGTTTCGGTGCTCCGAATTTTTATATTCCCATTGTCGGCCCAAGCCCCTCGTACCAAATATGCCACTAGTCCGTACCCCCGGGAGTAAATGGGAGGGAAAGTTGAAAGCGCAAAAATCAAATCAAACAAAATCCATTTCGGAGTGGGAGGACTGAGTAGTACGAGAGAGAAAAACCCTAATCACAGAAATTCACCATCAATGTCTGCAGCAATGGCGCCCGATCCTCCATCGGCGAAGCTTCAAGGTGTATTTGTCCAGAATTCATGAAGATTATCATGTTGATATGGACGAAGCTCCTCCTGCTTCTTGTCTCGTCGTGCTCGCTAGGGTTTCGAAGATGTTCATTTCTCCATTGACGACCATTGCTTTCTTCTTCAAGGTACGTAATATATACAACTATACATGTATGTGTTGTAGATGTTGATTTCAACTTGTGAAATTAATGACTCCAATTTACGATTTGTCGGTTGTTTGAGCTTGATGTTGCCTACATTACATTTAATCGACTGAGATTCGTGATGAATTGAGCGGGTGACAGCGAATTGGGGGACGGGGGGTAGGTGGTGGTTCGATGAGGAATTGAATTGAATTGAATTGAATTTGATTGGATTTTTACGGAATTTGTTGCATCATTTGTGGGGTTTGGGAAGATTGTTAGTTGAAGTCTTGAAGACGACGAGTATTGAGTGTAGTACTGTAATAAGAGCACATGGATTTTGATTTGGAAGGACAGTTAGTTTGTATTTACTGAATCATGGTGCTGAGGATGCTGTAATTGTCATGACAACCTGCCATATGTGGTTTTAATGGCTGATTGTATGATTTTACTGGGCAAGCAACCTACCCAGATGAACAATCAGACAGCTGCATTTCTCTAAGAATTTATACAACATAGCATGGGAGAATAAATAGCACGTATAACATCAATGAAGGCCCTGTTTGTGTTTGTCAGACCGTTGTTAGCTATTGGGTGTTTGCATTGACAGTTTACTATTTGCTGTTTGGAGATGGTTTGTATCAACAATTTGGATTGGCTGTAATTAATTTAGGTAAAGTAAGAGTGGTAAGGAAATGACATTGGTTTGAGTGTTTTTTTAGGAATTTGGGTAAGGTAAGGGTAAGTTAAGGCCCTGTTCTTTTGTGCGGCAAACTGAGTGCGGTAAATGGTATGGTATGACAATGTTGTGGAAAGTGTGGTATGATATGGTAAGATATAGTAAAAGTTGTTGTAAGAATGATTGATGTGATAGGTGATGATAGAGAATGTGAAAAGCAAAGGAGAAAAGTAAGGATAGAGAAAATTATGATTGTTGTGGTAAAGTGTGGAAATTAGAATGGTATGGTATGATATAGAAAGACTGTGATAAGTGTGGAAAAATATGGCAGGTACGATGTGGAATCGCAAAAAAGAACAAGGCCTAAGGAAAAGATAGGGTAAACCTAACTTACCATTATAAAGAACATGTGTTTAATAAAGTTGGCTATTTTTGAAACAGTAACCGTTGAAATTCCATTTATACCCTTTATCTCAAATTTTAAAATAATATGTGTCAATTACTTTTATGATAGCATATATGTAATTTTTGATAAATTTTGGGTTAAATGGTAATTTTTGCAAATAGTTAATCCAATAGGCTGCTCATGCCAGCCTATTGGACGCAATCAGCCAAGTGAATAACTTGTTTACCAAACACCTATTTAGCTTCGAGTTTTTGGCCACAAATAATCTGTACTGAGGGACTTGTAATTGAGAATAATCCAAAGTGACTTTTTGCCCATTGACAGTCTGTACTTTTTCACTATTTTCTCATCGCAGTCCAGAATCAATTTTCGGCACCGGAAAGCTGACGTGGCGGCCGGAAATTTCCTTTTTGAAGTATGAATAAACATACTTTCCGGTCGCCACGTCAGCTTTCCAGTACCGGAAATTGATTCTGGATTGCTATGAGAAAATAGTGAAAAAGTACAGATTGTCAGTGAGCGAAAAGTCCCTTTAGATTATTTTCAGTCACAAGCCCCTCGATATGGATTATTTGTGGTCAAAAACCCTTTAACTTATTTGATTTGGTCAAATCTTCCAATAAACCTTTTTTTCCCCCAATCATTCAATAGGTTATTTCCCGGACATGGATAATTTTTCTGTGCAAGCAACCCACACACCAGAACAATCAGCTGCATTTCCCTAATAATTTATACAACATAGCATGGGAGAATAAATAGCAAGTATAACACCGATGAAGTTGGTGGACCTCTTGTACTGTCCTGAGCATGTTGTAATTGTCATGACAACCTGCTCATATGTGTTTTTAATGGCTGATTGGATGATTTTACCGGGCAAGCAACCTACCCATAAAGACAATCAGACAGCTGCATTTTCCTAAGAAGTTATACAACATGCATGGTGGTTCATTGTGTTAGTACTTAGTACTTTGTAGGGTAGATATGGGAGATATGACATTGTCAAGTCAACCATGGGCTGACAGCTCAATTTATGTTACTCCATCTAACAAATTGTTTCGTGCTAACTATTACTTTTGACTTTTCATTGCCTGCATTCCAATGCCTCCCTTAAACTTTCAATTTCTGACATTTACAAAATTTATGTGACTTTTTCATATGAAATCAGTTTTCACGACAAATCTAATGATGTTAATTTTGCATTCTATACTATGTTACTTGGACTCGGGTACGCCTGTCCACATTGGACATGGATATAGGTGTCAGACTCAGCTATTTTTTAGAAAATTTGTACATTTTCATTGTAATTTGAAGTGTCGAGTGTTATACTTGGTACCCTTGTCCGAGTATTGAGGGTCCGACACGGGGACGTCGTGGAATATAAAGAGCTGAAGTAACATAGATTTATATATTCAATAACTAATGGTTAAAGTTTACAAATTAAGATTGACTGCATGTATCCCATAGCGACTAATAATATGGAATTGGAAGGGGCATACAACATGGTTTGGGTTGACAAGAAAAGGACTTATTTGTTGCTTCTTGAAGTGGCATATAGTTAGCAGTAATATTGGACTAGCGCTGGCAAAGTTTCGTCCGACCCAAATTACCCGAATTGTCCGACCAGCAAAAAACCGGGTTTGGACATAGATTTTTCGTCCGAATTTTGATATTGACCGAATATTCGGACATAAAATTTCTCTTTTTTCTATTGTCCGAACCCGATTTTTGCTTCATCCGAATTGTCCGACCCAGTTCGACCCAAAATAAAACCGGGTCCGGACATGAAATTCTTGTCCAAATTTTGACGTTGTCCGAATTTGTCTGACCCGAATTTGTCCGAACCCAAATTTTTGCCAGCGCTATATTGGACCAGTTCAACCAGGGTTTATGCAATTAGAGGGGTAGAAACTCAGACGTGAATTCCATGATTTTGCAATATTGTTCAGAGTTTAGAGAGTATAATTCTATCTGTTTAATATGTTGAATACAAATACAGGCCAAAGAAAATTGTGATGATTCAATAAATGAGTGATGAGGTTTCTTTTCTTTTGTTTGGATTCACTACACATCCCAGCTCAGGGCTTGAAAATGGATGTAGTAATTCTAATGCAAGCTCCTGTCCAGGTCCATAGGACAAAATGAGAGGGTAAGGGGCTTCGTAGAGGCCCAATTCTTTGCAAAGGTAAACTATTCGCAACATTTTTCTATTTATTTACTTATTTTTTCGTGAACCATCTAAACTACCTAAACTTACATTACTATTATTCTTTTAGAACAACTCATTACCCATGTTTATTTTCTTCTAAATAAACTATCTAAACCTATCCAACCTTAGTTATCCATCTTCTCCACACTTGCCGAAAGAACACGACCTATATGTTCTTTTTGAGTGTAGGAAGGTGTAGGTAAAGTACATTAAAAAAAAATGTAAGTAAATTAGTGGAGGTAGATAAATATCACATTCAGCTATTTCTTTTTTATTTTGAATATAAATTAATAATTCTGGCATTGAAGATGGGATTCACAGGCTTACAACTGCTTGTTTGATGCCTCATGGTACGTTGAAGGTTGCATTGCATTATTGGATGCCATGCAGTTTTTTTGGCAGGGAAGTTTGCATAAACATGAAGATCGGGGCATCATTGTCTAGGCTCATAAGCATTATTTTGCATTCGATGAGTTGAAGCAAAGGCAGTTTACTCATTCCCATCTTTATCTTGTTGCTGCCACTACATATTGCACATTATGACATTAATCCTTAGGAGCAAACAAGAATCTGAAAGTTCGAGTTTTCCGCTATCAGTTAATGTTTCTTTGAATCTACACGCCGAGATATATAAATCAAATATGGTAATCCTATTTGTATTATCCTGTATTATTCTATGAATGTATAGGATGATAATATATGTAAATTAAGGTGCAGCTTAATCCTTAGGAATAAACAAGAATCTGAATAACTGGAAAGGCCAATTAAATTGGGCTGAAATTCAGTCAAGACTCCAGAGTTACAAATAAGTAAACCTAAGAAAGAACAAATAAAGAAAAAGAAAAGCAGAGCAGCTACATTGCAGTTGTAGTAGTTTTAGTCATGAACAATGGAGTGAATGAGAATACCCGCTTCTTCTGTGGTTGGATGTTCCACTTGATCTGCAAAATCATACACATTCAATTCACACGCTTAAATTTTAGGCTTGTAAGTAATTTGACCTCACTCACTCAGAATGTCTTATTAAAGATTATAAAAATATGTATTGAAAGATTTCATATAGCATTTAAGTGATATGATGATAGGATTGACATTGTTTGTATTCAAGTTCTATTATTTTATAGTTATCTTACATATATAACATATGCATCTACTTAAAATGTAGTGAAGTAGGTGGCACCCAAAAGCGTGACAGAAGGCATAGATGCATAGATACAGATACAGATACAGATACAGATACATACCAGGGATAAGATTAGCGATGATACTGGTGGCAGAAGGAGCATCTTCACCATTTTGTTTTTCTTGTTCTTCCTTGTTCCCTCCACCATTTTGGTCAGCCAGTTGATCATCAGTAGTAGTCTCCTTTTGAGGGAACAAGCTTGAAACAATATTACTAAACACTCCTCCTCCTTCTCCACCACCATCAGCACCACCGTCATGGGGCTGCTCAGCCACCGGAGGAGGAGGAGCTCTGGGAGAAGACAGCTTGGAGATGAGGTTGTCTAACAAACCCCCACTTGCTTTTTCTTTGTCATCTCCCACCTCAACTTTCAGTCTCTTGGCTGCTTCTTCTTCCTCCTCATTATCTTCTTCTTTTTCTTGGCGTGGCCTAATGAGTGTCTCCCCCTCCAAATCAATGCCCACTACATCCTCCATATTACTTCCTTTGCTGCTTAATTCTTCTTCTTCTTCTTCTTCTTCTTCTTCTTCTTGTTGTTGTGGTTTGGGTATATATTTGGCTGGCTTTTAAATCAACAAACTTGAGAAGAGATTGTGGGAATATTTTGATTGCTGTATGTGTGTAGTCGTTTGATGTCAGTGTAACTTTAAAAGTGTGTAGTGGCAATTAAGGTTTCGGAGATTGATGACACGTGTACCGAGGATGTTGTCTGGATGAGGATTTGACCAGTTGTGGTCCCCCACGTGGGGCCGGTGGTGGGGTTATCTATATCCTCACCTTCCCCTAGGTTGGTCGGTTTATTATCTTACTTCTACATTTCTGACATGTCCTCATCTGCTTTGTCCACATCTTATTCAAATTTCGTTACATTTTTCTTTTTGGAGATCTTATACAATTGTTGCAACTTGCATGGTCATGGTGCCAACCTAGTCCTTTAGTTTCTCAAAAAAGAATTCATTAATACTATAATTTTTTAATAAATTTGTCTATATATATTTATATATATATATAAGGAACCCTTCTTTTGTGCGTTAACGCAACTAACCGCAACGCAACATACTGTAAATTACCATTATCTTTTAATTATTTCTACTGTAATTTAATGCAATCTGCCGCAACTAACCATAACGCAACACACAAAAGAACGAGGCCTAACAGTAGCGATTAGCAAAAATTATATTGCAAGTTTGACCGTTAGTATACAAGATGTTATCTGAGTTGGATACTTGGATAGGGCCTCAACCATTAAGTGGTGAGCAACCAAGTTATGACCCGGTTAGATATGAACCTAACTACTATTATTAAAAGTAGTTGCTAATAACTTAAAGTCATATATGACAATAGCACACTCGCTTAAAAATAAAGACAGGTTACACATACTCTGTATGAGAGTCAAAACAATGAGACTTGAACACTATTCCATCATAGGTGTAGGTGAGCCCTACGTACAATACTAAGGCCGTGTTCTATACTGCGGTATTTTGCGGTGAAGTGTGGTGGAATTGTGGTGGGGTGTGGTGGAATTGTGGTAGGTTATTGGTATGTGGGGTAGGTGAGGAGAGAGAATGTAAAAAGTAGAGGAGAAAAGTGAGGAGAGAGAAAAGTGAGGAGAGAAAAAAGTAATGATTTGTGGTGAAATGTGGTGGGTTGTGGCAAACTGCGGTACCGTGTGGCACCGCAGTTTGCCAACCACAGTATAGAACACGGCCTAAGGTTTGCAAAAACCCCTGCCTCAGGTTCAAAAATTGATGGACTCTAGAAAGCCTTGATTCTCCTGGATGTTGCGAAGAGGAGATCCTTCTTACTGTTTGTGAGGATCAATGTTAATCGCATGTCAGCCGCTTTGTCCCAGTCTCAACCCCTTTGATTGTGTCAATAATATTACTGTGAATTTATCGATATATATATGTAGACAATATCAATATTACTTATTTTTCACTTAACTCATCTTTTTATCCTTAAATAATTTTCATTTTATATCCCCAATGTAACACTTACCAATTTTTCTCCTAATAACTAGCTCTCTATTTTCCATCATCCCTATTCTCGTTTTATGTCTTGGGGCAAGACATTGCTTAAGTGTCTTGTCCCTTATGAAGTTAATAGTAATTATCATTTTTAATCCCAATTTTTTTGATATTTACTATTAATTATCAATTATAAGAAGCTTAGAATGTGTTGGCTGTGGTAACAATTAAAATTGACACTCTAATGAATGAATTCCATCAGTTAGGCATATTTTAAATGCATTTTTGTAAAATTTAAAAAATATAGATAAAATTGTGATTTTATACCACTTATATGTATTATTATAGTTATAGAAGTTAATCATGTAATTTTTTTCAATTTAATTTATAAATATATAAATTTTATACAATGACAAGACATTTAGAATATGTCCAAGACATTTATCATTTTCATTTTCAATATAAATTCCTCTTGTTGATTCAAGAGCAATTATAAATAATCTTTTTACTTTCCCTAAACTTTATGAATTGCATTGTATTTCTCACTTTCACAAAATGACCATTAAATATGGACGGACGAAATCTTTAAACTCAAATTCATCAGGTTGATTTTTATTTTTGTGGGTCAGTGGTCAGTTGGGTTCAACAACCTCCTGCCTAAGCCCAACCCTCACCAAGTACAGTCCCGTCGCTTAGTGGGCTGGGTTAGTCAATACCAAAAACTATTGGCACTTATCCTCAAATTTTCGGATCGGATCAATTGGTTGGGTCTCTGTCCCACAAAATAGATCTAATTTGTAATAGGGATATTGGATGACAATATACTGGCCTTTGGAGGTATTGGATTGTAATATACCGACCTTTACTATTGGACAATAATATTCATGACCTTTATAGTCAAATGAGATTATTATACCAACCGTGACTAAGCGGGTGGTGGCTGGTGAACTGGTCTCCGTGCTGACATGGCAGACGGAGGGAAGATAATCGACCCTTCCACAATAACCTCGTTAACCCCTCCGTATTTCTCACTAACCTAAGTTTTAAAAAAAATCGGCCCTAATATAATAACTAAGAGGCGGTGAACCGGTCCCCGTATTGACATGATACACAACCAACCAATGTCTTATAATGTGAGTTAGTAAGAAAAACGGAGGGGTTATCAAGGCTATTGGGTTGGGATATGTTTTTTCCCCCAAACATCAATATGGAGACCAATTCACCACCTCCTTAGGTACTATTGGTATAATAATGTCACCTATGTATAAAAATTAGGGATATTGCTGTCCAATAGTAAAGATTGGTATATTACAATCAAATACCCCTAAAGGTCCGTATATTATCATCTAAAAACCCTTTATAATATCCGTACATATTTGAATAAGTGTCACTTTAGACGTAGCACTCCCACACGTGTGACATGATTTTTGTGTGAGTAGGAGAAGTCCAAAGCGACGGGATTTATCTTAAATTTGTACATTTGGTTAGTCACATAGGTTTTGGCTGTTCAGTTGTGAAGTAGCATCTCTTACTCTGTGGTGCCACATTAATAATTACCACCTTGTACAAATGTGTTTATAAATAAAATATTAATCTTTTAATGATAAAAAGAAACAATCACCAGGACATTATTATTTTAGATATGTCATCCAAGAAATAGATTAACACCTATGTAAAATAATACAAAACAAAAACTCTCATTATAGACCAGATAAGGAGACATGTAATACAATAAAGATTCAAGAGATAACGACGAAGATGTTCAAAGATATATGGCTGAAAAAAATGAAGGAAATATGAAAGATTATCTGTGTTTAGTTATTTTATTTCGCTGTATTTATGGATTATTCAAGTTTTATACTGCCGTTGTAGCTATCGAGCTACTGTGTTTTGCAAATGTGTTGCAAACTTTATAGGTCCCTTTTACAACTGTATGCAACTGTATCGAAAATTTTATAGTCTGATTTGAACCTTGAACAATAAAAAAGATGAATAATACAAAACAACTTCTACAAGTTTTCTAAGCCCCAACCAAATCATAACCCAAACTTATATCCATTCAAACCAATAAAACAAATCTACCTTTTTCTAAAACTTCTTTACACTCTAGAAAGATTACTACAATTATCATATCTCATTCTCATTTTTAAAATTAAACCTCTTTCCCCTCCAAAACAGGAAACTTTAGGCTAATATTATCCTCATATAATTGCTAAAAAACACACTCAATCTCACAATAACAGCCAAATTTATAGGAGAAAAGACAAGAAAAGAAAAGAAAAGAAAAGGAAAAAAAAAAATCAACAAGTTTCACATTTCTTTCTTCCCTCACATTCTTTATCTCATCTAGAATCTCCCCTTGTCCAATTTCTCACCACCAATTTCCCTCTCTCAAATTTTTAAATACCCAAAATAACAATAAAAATCCGTCCTTTTATTTCCTTGATTAATTAATAAATCAATAAATATTATTATTATTATTTTTCTTATTCTTTACTTTTGCATGGCTTCGAAATGCGTAACATCCTACACCACCACTACGCGCTTTTCCCATTTGATTTTGGTAGTATTTTCTTTTCTTCTTGATTTTTCCAATTTCCCCCAAAAAAGTTGAAAAATTTAGTCATAATCATGATTACTTTTCGTAAATTAATTAATTGGGTAATAATCTGGGATTAGGGTTGAGGAGAAAAGCAACTAGGGCAAACCCAAATCGAATTCATTTCGGAGGAGGAGCAGAGAGAAAACATAATTCATCAATGGCGCCTCGTCCTCCATCGGCGAAGCTCAAGAGTGTTTCTCCAGAACTGAAGAAGGTTATCGATGCGAACATGGACGAAGCTCCTGCTCGTCGTCGCGCTCGGGAGGCTTTCAAGGATGTTCAGCTCTCGATCGATCATTGCTTGTTCAAGGTGATGTTTGTGTTTATATAGTGTTGATGTTGGTTTCAATTTGTGAAATTAATGGCTGCAATTTATGATTTGTCGGTGGTTTGTTCATTCTGTTGTGTTACATCGCATTTAATCGACTGAGGGTAGGTAGGTGGTGGTTTGATGATGAATTGATTCAGTTTTATGGTGTTTATTTATGATTTGCGTGGATTGGGGAAGATTGTTGGTTGAAAGATGAGTTTGTATTTACTGAATGATGGTGCTGAGCAAGTGAGCATGGTGTAATTGTCATGAAAACCTGACATATATGAGTTTTAATGTGAAATTTATTACGTGCTCCAAATGTAGTTATTGTTTATTTTCAATAGCATAATTGTTTACTCTCAATAACTGTTCATTCATACCTACCCGGAATAATGCTCCAATTGCATGTAATATGTATTGGTTTTAATGGCTGGTTGGATGATTTACTGGGCAACCAACCTACCCACAAGGACAATCAGACAACTGCATTTACCTGAATTTACACTGCATAACATGGGAGAATATGTAGCAAGTACATCAGCTATGGAGTTGGTGGACCCTCTTTGAAAATAATGTGAAAGTAGCAACATTTTTTAGTAAATGAGGATGGGGGTTTCTTGTATTAACAGAAAAATTACATTTTAGTTGACTGCTATCAGCTCTAGGGAGCGTTTGGTTCACAAACTTTCCCGGGAAAGTTGGTGAAATTTCCCAAGCAGACAAAATTTCCCATGTTTAGTTGTGACAAATAGATGAGAAAGTTTTAGTGTGGGACCCGTTATTTCATTTTCAAGCTCAGTAAACATTTTTCCAAGGGGCCCTAGGAAAAGTCTTTCTCAGGAAACTACCAAACGCACCTAATGTCTATTTAAATGTTTCCCCTTCTTTTTTGTTTTTTGGTTATTGTTTTTTTGGGGGGGGGGGGGTTATTGTGTGTTAGGGACACTTAGGGTAGGCATGACATTGTGAAGTCAACCATGGGCTGACAGCTCAGTTTGTACCATACAATCAGATTTTAGGCTTACACGGAAAAACTCATTTTGCTTCTTGAAGTGGCATAAAACAGTGACTGGACCAGTTCAATCAGGATTTATGCAATTAGGGGGGGGGGGGGGGTAGAAACCTAGGGGTAGAAACCTAGACATGAATTCCATGATCTTATTGTTTACTCTTCAGAGTTTAGAGTTGTGAGCGTAGTTATAACTATTTAGCTATGTTGAATATAATTACGGAACTATGAAAAAATGGGGTGATCTGATGATTGATGTTTGTTTTCTTTTGCTTGGATGTACTACAGATCCCAACTCAAGGCTTGAAGATGGAGGAGGTAATTATATATGCAGGCTCCTGTCTTATTCTTTATAAAAACAACAATGGAGAGCCCCCTGAACATTGTGCAAATATTAATCCTTCTCGAGCTAATGAGGGCCAGTTTTGTAATTCTATAGCTGTTGACTTGGAATTTTCAAACATTTGAGCTGATAAGGGCCAGTACCATGTAGTGAGGACGATGACCAATTTTGGTTGGGGCAATTGGAAATCTATAGCTTATTTGCAGTGCGCCGTTGACTTAGAATTGTTGATTAAGTCAATTCAGTGTATGGGCTAGGCTAAATAATCCTAAAATAAGTGGCATGCCCAGTAGAGTCATTGTTAGGAAAACAGGAAGGAAAAATAATAAGAAGTTGACAAAGATGAGGAATAAGATAGAAGGACAAAAATGAGCCTCGGTTCCTACTTTTAGACTATTGGACCTAAATAGATTAGTACTCTTCTGTGTGGATGGACTATGTGGATATGCTATCTATCAGATGCTAATGATAAGTTTATGTGGATCAGTGGTTTGAGAAGAACTCGCGAGGATTGGAGATTTTCTCTAAAACTTGGGTCCCAGAAGCTTCGCCTCCTAAAGCCCTGATTTGTTATTGCCATGGTTATGGAGACACCTGCTCGTTCTTCTTTGAAGGCATGTAGCTTGCTTGACCAAGGAGCTAAAACTGATATTTGCTGATTCATTGTGGTTATCAAAATTCAATCTTTCTGTGTTTTAGTCCACAGGAATTGGTAGAAAGTTAGCTTTAGCCGGCTTTGGAGTTTGTGCTATGGACTATCCAGGTTTTGGGCTTTCAGATGGTCTTCATGGCTATATTCCAAATTTCGATAGACTTGTTGATGATGTCATTGAGCATTATTCTAAGATAAAAGGTACGATCGTGGCTTCACTTTTGGAAGATGCTGATTCAGCTGCTTTTCTCATGACTTGTTTATGTTAGTTGGCACTTTAGGTTTGTCTCGAAGCTCGATAGTTCACAGGGAGTGTTGCTTGCTATGCATGCATGCATCCTTTTTTGACAGATTACGGAATCTTACATGAGCTAAATGATCTTAAATTATGCTAGTGGCAATCTCAGATGATGCTTATTCTCCTTGTTAGTCTAGAGATCATTTCAATTGGAAGTTGAAAACCCGCTATCTTGAAGCTTTATTTGCTCGACCTGTGTTATTGTTGACCTTTATCACCCTGTTAGTGTTTTTATGAAGAAAGGGTAAAATTTTCAGATTATTTCAATCAGAAGATGAAACCCACTCTCTTCAAGTGTTTAGCTGCTCGACCTATGCTTATGGTTGGCTTTTGTTGCTCAGTTAGTGTTTTGCTGAAGAACGGGCTTGGAAGTTTGCATGTCAGTATGTACACATTGCTTATCATTATTAACAGTCAGTAACCTGTTGTATGATTGCTTGCAAATGATATAGGGGCAACATTATTATTTTCTCTGCTGTTGGCGAACCCCCTCTCAAATTTTTTTATCATCTCTCGTCATTCTTGAATTTCCTTGTCCTCCCCACCTCCCTAAAGTTTGGTGAACGTGTGTAACAAATTCCGATGTTATATTTTATCGTCATATCTAATGATGTTCCTCACCATCTGTTAGTTATCATGTATTATCTGTTGATTGCATGTTGCATATTGTTGTTTACTTTATTTTATTTTATTTTTTAAGCAGAAAGACCAGAGTTCTGTGGCCTCCCCAGCTTTTTGTTTGGGCAGTCTATGGGTGGGGCTGTGGCTTTGAAGATCCATCTAAAGCAACCAAGTTCATGGAATGGTGCAGTCCTTTCGGCCCCCATGTGTAAAGTATTTACCTACCAAGCCATAGTCACCATCAGCAGTTATGAAGTTCGCAACTGATTGTGTGTGTGTTTTTTTAATATTTTCTTTTTTTACAGATTGCAGATGACATGTACCCTCCATTTATATTGACCAAACTTTTGATTACTTTGGCAAAAGCACTTCCCGAAGCAAAGCTGGTTCCACAAAAAGATTTAGCTGATTTGGCATTTCGCGAAAAGAAAGAGCTGGTTAGTTTACTTCTCTATGCTCCACAGCCCCCCCCCCTCTTTCCCCGATGGAAAAGGAAAAAAAAAAGTAAAGATACAAAGAGGATGAAGAAATTTGCATTGTGCTATTATTGCCTATATTGTTGTTGCTTTTTATGTCATTGGTGCTAGTCTGCAGCAGCTAATTTGTAGCCTTTAACATTGTGATTCTGCCTTTCCTTGCAGACAGCTTACAATGTCATAGCTTACAGAGATAAACCACGTTTGAGAACAGCTGTGGAGTTGCTTCGAACAACAGAAGAGATAGGGCGTCGGTTAGAGGAAGTATGTGATTCTTGTTTCCTTTTGTGTCTTACATGACGAGTCCTTAAATAGTGTGGAGTTGGATGTCTAAGAACACACCCTTATGCTGTTTTTGGTTGGAAAACATTCCTGGGAAAGCTAGTCACTGCCAGTTGCCCAGGTCGACTAAGTTTCCCAAGTCGACAAACTTTCCCATGTTTGGTTGTACTTATTAGATGGGAAAATTTTGATGTGGAGGCCATACACTCAGTTATTCTTGGCGGGATGTTAGGGAAAACTTTTCCCAGGAAACTACCAAAAGCACCGAAGTGTAAAGTTGCTAAATAGGATTTCACCCTTGTTTCCCCCTTATGTTGATATGAAAAGTAATTTTTCATGAAGAATATACATTGCATCCAATTCCATTGCATCTTTGTGAGGGATACATGCCCTGGACAAAGCTAGGAAGACCACATGATTCCACATTATCAGATTATGAACTCAGCTATTAGGGTTCTATCTGTAATAGTTTATGCAAAATGTTTGCAGTCCGCTGTTACGAAGATCAACACCTACATTTTACTTGAAGCTGATGTAGGTAGGTGGTGTTGTCATGGTTGTTTGTAGGTGTCTTTGCCATTGTTGATCCTGCACGGGGAGGCGGACAAGGTAACTGATCCATCGATAAGCAAGGCATTATATGAGAAGGCAAGCAGCAAGGACAAGAAGCTTGTAATGTACAAGGATTCTTATCATGCTCTTCTCGAAGGCGAGCCTGATGATGTCATCTCTCGGGTCTTCGATGACATCATCTCGTGGCTCAATGATCACTGCAAGAAAGAGGCTCCTGAGAATTGATTGGACTCTGAATAACTTCGCAAGAAAGATTTAACTGTCTTTGTACAGAGGCATCAATCAAAGGGTTTTTTCTTTGGGAATCGACGACGAACCAAGGCATTCAACTGTACACTAGAAAACAATTAGGAAGCATTGTCAGTTAAGATCAGTTGTATTCTATTCTTCTATGTAGACAGTTTTTCAGATTCTGAGTGATCGGCCGCCTTCGATCCTCCCAATTTGTAAGGCTGATCGTGCTCGATACACAATAATGCAATTTCATGTTTCGTAAAAATTTATTCTTTTGAAACCGCGTTTGCCTCTGCTTGCACTTGTTCATTAGAGTTTCAATGCAGGGTTCTTGTGTAAG
This sequence comes from Portulaca oleracea, assembly GCA_029582165.1. Lineage (NCBI taxonomy): Eukaryota > Viridiplantae > Streptophyta > Magnoliopsida > Caryophyllales > Portulacaceae > Portulaca > Portulaca oleracea. Next base: position 20,422,953 of record CM055892.1, read on the forward strand.
CAATACATATTACAGAAGGGCATGGTGCATGGTGCTTGACTTTAGATATTACACCTGGTTCATTAGATAATGTTTTTGTCCCCCCCAGAAAGTTTCCAATTTGAAGGCTGTATTCAAAGTTAAATCCTAAAAAGAGATTTTACTTCTTTTTTTTTTTTTTGAATTCGGGTATAAAGTTATTACATAATAGCCTGGAAAAAATTACTTTAGATAATCTCAAGGAATAATGTTAAAATTATCTTGAATTTGTCCTTATGGGGTGGAAAATTTTAGCTATACAACAAGCATGTTTAGTATAGTCCTACTGATATGAGATATGAAGAAGTTTAGATGTACGCAAATTTCTCTTCAAACACATGAGTGTATGAAGAGACTAATGGGGTGGGGGGGGGGGGGATTAAAAAAAGAAAAAAATCAGCTATGATGATAGATGTTTCATTTGGATTTTAAGACAAACAAATTTGATGGAAAACTCATATACAAATATATTTTTAATTTTTTGTTTGAACCTAGTTTGGATCCAAATTTGAATTGTTTGAGTTGAACAAAATAGATAACAAAGATTAATTTTTCAATTAAATTTTGACATTGATTAATTTGATCGACCCAATTGGGACTTGATTTTGACATTCCATTGAATTTGATCATTGACGAAAACAATGACTAGTAACTACCACTGGCACCAACATGAAATTGAGAAGACATTAGGTAGTGTTTGGCGGTTGAGTGGATTTTGGAAGCTACTACTACTACTACTACTACTACTACTACTACTAGTGCATAGTGGGTTATGACTCATGTGGATTGAGAAGGTAGGTCAAAACAAGGAAAGCAGGAAGAAGAAGATGAAGATGATGATGATCTCATCCCATTACCAAACAAATATACACATGGGTGATGCCCAATCACAATCAGTGGGACACCTACTCATCACATACATTACATTTGCACTCCTTTTCTTCTCCATTTTGGGGTGGTCTCTGCTGTGGAGGGACTCTTTTACTCTACTCTATTATACTCTTCCCACCATTGTCAACAATCTCATGAATGAATAAACAACTCTTCATTCAAAGATTTGTTCTGGGTCTGATTCTGATTCATAATGGCCTTATCTACTTGCTTTGCATACCCTCGCATCTCTCCTAAGGTACCCACTTTCCCCCTTCCTTTTAATCCTTCATTCTCGTCTTCAATTCTATAATTTCCCCAATCTCTTCTGCGGGTGATTTCTTTTCCCTTCAAAATACATAGAATTTGGGTGAATTTCATCTGGGTATCTCGCGAATTGATTGATTTTTGTCGTGTGATTGAAATCCGGAATAGGGTTTGTTAGGTGGGTCATAGGGTTGTGTTTATCTAGGGTTCGTGTTTGATTCAGTTGATTGTCTGCAAGGTGTTTGATGTTTTGCCTGAGTGAACTGTGAAGGGGACCTTTGCAAATACTTACTGTCTGGGACTAGGAGGTTGCTTGAGGGTCATTTCAAATGGCAATTCAATGAAGAAAAAAAGAAGGGGTTTGTTTGGATAGTTGGATTATTGAGTGATCTGATCTGCCGAGTCAGCCAGTTTGATTCAGGCTCTGTGGTGAGATTGAATGGTTTCCCATTTGCCTCATGAATGATGTCCACTACTGAGTAACTGAATATGTTGTTTTCAACATATGAATTTGTATTAAGCCCAAGTGGTCCCATTTTGCATTTATGTTGATCTTGATGTGCTATTATTCTTAATTTTCGGCCTCTAAAACGAAAATCTTGCATAATTTGGCGTTTGTAGGCTGTGTTCAACATGGCAGATTATGTTGGGTACCTCTATTTACCTTGCTTAATTGTATTTACTATTGTGCTGCCTGTTATTTTCCTGTATGTTGAGTGCATCTTTCAGTCCGTTGATAACCTCTCCATAATACGCGAAATAATGGCTGTTTTTCAACCACATAGAAATAGGAAAATGATTACTGTTTTCCCCCTACCAATCTCTGTTCATGTCCTTCGAAACTGTCAAATTGCTTTATGGTTTGAGGATTTCTTGTAGATTGCATGCTACGGCCCAGTTCAAATCCATCATCATGAAGTGCCGAGATTGACACTCGCGCATCGACACTTGAACATCGAACGCTTTGGCCAGCGGGTGGCTACACTAACAGCGGAGCTAAACTATGGTACTTCAAGTTTCTTCGGTGGTAGTAGAATCACAATAAGACCAAAAGTTGACAAGTTGTCTCTTCCCCGGAGAAGTTGTGGAGTATGTTGTACATGTAAGGCTTCTTCTTCATATTTTGCTAATCATAAATTATTTGGTAAGACCGACTCACCTAGGACTTATTGTGAGACGTGCTCCTTTAGAGATTACTTTTTGAAGGATCTCATGTGACTAGTAAGTCACATTTAGAGTGACTTTAAAGTTTAAAATACAAAGGTGACTGATAACTTATCGACTAATGACTTCTATCATAGTCAGCTCAAATGAATTATTAGTCTCCCTCATACATATTATGTGCATGTGTCTATTTGTATAATGGTGAAGTTTCAACAATCAGCTCTATATGCTATTGCAGGGTTGGCAAGTTCTCAAATTGCTAGCCATGTATTTACGTTGGGAACTGCAGCCGTCCTGCCATTTTACACTCTCATGGTGTTTGCTCCAAGAGCCGAACTAGTAATTTTCTCAACTTGTTCAAACGATTTTCCCTAAATTTCAAACTCGTTACGCTTCTTGGTAATTGATTTTGATCAGTGAAATTACCCTTACCCTGCTCGCCCTGCAGACTAAAAAGACAATGAAGAGTAACATTCCATTTGTTGTGCTCGGGCTCCTGTATGCATATCTTCTGTACCTCTCTTGGACACCCGACACCATACGTCTGATGTTTGCCAGTAAATACTGGTTGCCAGAGGTTAGTAGATTAACCCCAGTTCAAGCCTACGTGAGGTGTACTGATGATGAATCGGCTCCTTTTTTATGTTTTTCTTTTTGATTTTGCATATTATGTAATCTTATGCAGCTTCCAGGGATAGCAAGAATGTTTTCCAGTGAGATGACATTGGCATCTGCATGGATTCACCTGCTGGTGGTAGACCTCTTTGCTGCTAGGTGAGTCCCTTGTTGTTGATAGACCTGGCAAAACTTAATCGAGACCAGAAAGCCGAACCTAATGACCCAAACCCATATCAAATGGACCGGAAACCTGAACCCAACCCAATCAGAAGTTTTTTTCAAAGATGTTTCCTTTTCAGTGAAAATCATATTGGACCAAAAATTGGTTCACCAGAACCGCAAATCGTCTGACCCGTATCCAAACTGAACCGAAACATGTATTGACTCGAAAACCACCCGACTCATACCCGTACCCGTTTTGCCAGGTCAGATTGACTATTGTGTACTTAAACAAGATTTCTAAGATAGGATCTGAACGCGTGTGTATCATCTTTCATTGGGGAACAGGCAAGTGTATGAGGATGGTGTGGAGAACGACATTGAGACGCGGCATTCGGTGTCAATGTGCTTGCTCTTTTGCCCAATAGGAATAATCAGCCATTTGATCACAAAGAGACTCGCGGGAGGAGCTGAGAAAACAAGACATAGCTGATACACTGATTAACACTGTCATTTGGCTTTACAAAAACATTCATAAGTTAGACAAGCAAAGAAATTGTGGAAATGGGTTTGTTAGTTTGTCATAGAAGGTGGATGGTTGTATTATACATTTTTTCTGTAGTCAGGTTGATGATTGAAGTGGGTTTTGACTCTTGAGTTGCCAACTTTACTTGCTTGAGCATTTTTGACAAATTTTAAAATTTAGGTGATATATTTGATAAATTTTAGAAATTAAGTGGCATATCAGACAAATTTGAAAGTTCAAATGTAAAATTGACAAAAAATAGGAATTTTGTGGTATATTGGCTGCAACGATTTGTGAGTGAAATAGTTGGAATAAATTCTTTTGAGCGTTTGGTTGGCAATTTTTTTTGGAGAAATGAAAAGGTTCTCAAGTTCATTTGAGTTTAATGGATGGGAATATTTTTTGTAGAATCCATTATTTTACACTCAAACATCATATTACATCCAAATCCAACCAACACATCACAATTTGATACCACAACCAACACAAACCAAAAAAGTTGACAATTTTGACATTGCAATGCAATGGAAGTGGAGATCATTAACTTGATGGCTGCAAACTTGAATAACTTTGGTATGATGAATTCATTGGTGCCAACATTTTGTCTGAACCCTAAACGAAACATGATTTTGATACAATAAAATGGGAGAGGAGGGTACAGAAAAGGGGAATCAAACAAAACAAATCATTCTTTTGGTTGGAATGTTGACAATGACTTCCTCTCTTTTTCAGTTTTCTATGAGCTGTTTGTTGTGTAGCAGGGTTAATGTCCTTCATGTATGCTGCTGCTGTGCAAATCATGAAAAATTTTTTGGCAACAAGCAGCACTTCAGTTCCTAATCGTAGTAATCAGTAATCACAGATCTGCTTGAGCATCTACATTGCTTGATTTCACACGGATTTCGGAGCTTCTGAGATCATAAATAGTTTAACTCAGAAGCTAATTAATCTGCAAAGGAACAAAAGCTGACATTGCCACACAAATATCCAACTCAACTCCCAGCAACCACCCACAGAACATAGCTGAGTTCTTCACTGAGATGATAAATGGCCGCATTAGCAAAGGCGGCCCGCCTTAAACAATGAAAGAATCGATAAAACATTGTTGGGAGCACAAACTTACTTTAAGTAGGCAATGTTGACATCTGAATCTGGTCTTCCAAGGGCCCCTCTGAAAGATCTGGAGATTGATGGGAATCCTGCCTCGTACGTTCCACAGAAGTTGCTTCGTATATCCCTGTAAACATCCATTCATATCTTAAGAAGTCCACACAACCGAAAAGATACAGCCGTAGGTAACCAGGGTAACTGGATGAGCGTGATCATTACGAAAGAAAAAGAAACCCGGAACAGATAGAACCGCGGACGAACACAATCCCAGTATCGGATTTCATTCAGGTAAAGAGCAATTATCACTTGAAGTGACAAAATGATGATTGTCGCTTATTTTCTTCATAGAGCAAGGGTATAAAACACAAACAATATAGGATGGAGCGAATTCGTAGCTGAATGGCAGCAGGAAACACAACCCCATGTAAACAATATAGGATAAAGAGGGTTTCACCTTTAACAGTAATATCACAACATCATATGACCGTAATGGAAAACTAAAAAATTGACTGCAGAGAATAGTCTCTTCAAACATACCAAAACCCAAAATGGCACAGGAAATAAGAAATCCTGGTAGTGAAAAATCCATTTTGTACATGATCTCCATGACAATGATACATCCTCCGGCTACCATAAGATGCTTAGGAGATGAAAAAACCATGTGCAACCTACATAGATCAGATAGTTTCATTAGTAATTATATGACTTCATAGCTAGGTTGAAAAGAATGCATTCAAGGCCGCATATCAAACAGAATCGGCTTTTAGATGAGGCAGGGATTCTTCAGAAGAACTTTTTTTCCTTACCAGATTAACATTTTACTAGATTCCATGCAAGCATCTTGAATGCAAGCATCAGTATGTCTCACAACTCCTCATAAAGTGGGGATTCGCAGGAAACCAGAATGTCATTTTAGTTGAATATCTAATATTCTAATGTATTTCTACCTCCTTCCAATAAGACCAAATATGCATAATCAATCATCTAGACTTTCTACAAATGATATCCTTCCTAGCCCCTTTATGCTGAAACAGGCTCCTAGCCTCAAGTCCACAGTCCAGCAAGAACTAACAGTACCAACTCGAGCGATATCGTGTTAGTCTTAAAACTAGGATCTTGTTTTCCCTATCCCGTGGTAGCATTTATGATTGAATTAAAAAATGAGATCAATCTGCTCCGAAATGGCCACATCCACAGGGTTTTGGAGTTTGACAAACCATGTGCTCATCCCACAACAAGTGCCATGTAGAATGCAATTGTTGCATCTTAGCAATTTTCCATACCGCGTCCAAAATGGAAAACGCAATAACCGCATTTTGAATCCTTGAGTGGTGAATGACGAAGCACTTTTTTTTTCCCAAGTTATCAAATATATTAATGAGACACCGAGCAAGACTGTGATTGATCATTGGTGAAATGTAATCAAAGCTGCACACCCCCCCCCCCCTTTCCCAAACAGCACACACACACACACACACACCAAAAAAAAAAAAATGGAGGAGCTGGAGGATACTACAAGGACATAGAAGTATAGATGGGTTGCAAACTTGCAGCAGAGACTGTGGTTTACTACTACTCGCATCTGTCCCAAAAAGACAATCATGTTTCATTTGTGGAAGTCCCAAAATAAATTCCCTTTTAACTATGACTAGCATTAAAGTTGTCTGTCTTATTTGATCAAAAAAGAATAGCACATCAAATGATGTTCCTTAAAGCTTTTCAGTGTCAAGATAGGACTCTCATTTTGGGGTGGAAGGGGCACACCAATTATTACCTCTCTCAAAACAACTAAGCTAAGAACACATTTCAAAGCATTTCGAATGACTGCTTAGGTACCTTTCTTCTGCAAGACTCTCAACATAGAATATCAAAATAATCCCGAAAAGGACAGTGCTCAGGTAAGGCCATGTTGCAAAATGCAATTCTTTGCTGCTATCAGGTGCCGTCCCCTGGAGTATAAATGCACAGCATAAAATGTGGATGTCAGAAAAGCAAACGAGTCAGTCACGTGCTTCAAGCAAGATCATGGTTCCTCGATTCAAATTTGAAAACATGGGGAAAAAAGGCATACTATTAAGTAGGATCTGAGGTTTTACCAGTATCATGTCCCACATGGCGACTGGAAACATAAAACATGTAGCAGATGCAATAGTGATGGGATGGAGACGTTTTTTAAGTTGATCCTGAAGAGAATATGTTAAAGATCAATCAGCTACGAACAAAGCTTACATATGTTACATGAAGAGGATGAAAACAAGACTATCTACTAAAATTACACCTTAATAGAGATACGCCTTGCAATCACTCTTCTGAAAGCTGATAATATTCCAGCAAACATAGGTACAACCATTTCCTTCATTCCCAACAGCGTTTCTGTCTGTGCATCAGAATTCGAGCTCTCTCTGGATGGTATCATATGGTTAAGTTCTTACAGCAATATTTTCCTGATTGTAGCAAGGGGAAAAAAAAAAAAAGCAAACCCCTTAATCCCTCGACCCACAAGTCAAAGGATCAGAGGGCTTAAGGATATAAAAAGGAGAATATGTAGCCATGGCCCATCCTTGAGATAAAAAGTAAAGTGACATCAGCATTGCAACAAGTCCGCCCACCTGAAAGAACAACAAAACAAATGACTTGTCACCCCCATGTTAGAAAAACTAAGTTACCACACCCCCATGTTAGAAAAACTAAGTTACCACTACGCCTGCACCAGCTGAAGTTGCGGTTCAAAATCAGAAACATATTTGTACACTCTCACTCAACATCTCAATTTATTTAAAGGGCTACCTTATAATGATACTGACAGAAGGTTCAAACTTTAAAGGATGCCACAAAACCAAATGAACCAATTCTGCAGCTGACTAGGTCAGAAACAGAAAGTCAAAGAGATAAAAGGGCTAATAAGCTACCTTCTTCCATATATGACCCCTGCGTCCATATAAAACAGCAGATAAAACTCCAAGTACAGCACCAGAATACTCTGCCAGAATTGCTCTGTATCCAACCAATATTAATTGTCAATCATATCCCATAATGAAATGAATCAGGGGCTGAGGGTTTTTTTTTTTTTTTTTTGGGGGGGGGGGGTGTTTGATCCAAACACAATATAACAAAAAAAGCAGGACAATTAGTAATGTACATGTCTTCTCAGATACTACTAGCAACTTTTTCGTCATTTTTGGGAACACCATTGAGTGAACCTTCCCCGAAGCATTCAAGTCTTAAAGAATACTGTCAGTGAAGAGATGCTTAAAGGACTTTCTAGAATAATAGAACATACCGAAGAGGGCCACATGATTTTACTCCTTTCACCCAAAGGATGAAGTACAAAGCTGTTATGGCTCCATTTATCATAGAGGGTACCACCTGCAAGAAATGGGCAAACTCATCATTACAATCACTATATAAAAAGCAAAATATTTTATCCTCCCATTTCATGCTCCCTTACCTGTGTGGTGGAAAGTGGTCTCCCCTTCCAAGGTTTTTGCAAAGCTAAAAAGGTAATGGAAGCCGGAACCATGCAGCTGAAGATGAATAGTACAACTGAAGATCCTGACTGCGACAAATAGTGGTACATGGAGTAGATAGACCATATTCTCATGAAGTTGCCAATGAAATGTATGATTCGCAAAGGAGTTTGCCTATGAAAAATCAAGGAATTAGTCATACATAAACATGCTTATTTTAAAGATAACAATGTTTCAAATTCCATCGGAACAACTACAACTGTTGTTGTCCAACCTTTGCTTGTGTAGACCAAGTAGTTGCTAATTTTGTTTAATTGAACATAAGTATATCAGAAGCCCAACATTCTTAAATCCATACCAAATAAATATGATTTATAAGTTTCCATCAATTCTCGATCAATGGTACATAACAAAATTCAATGATTCATATTTCATAGTCATCAATTAAGAATTCTCCAACATGACCAAACGATAATTGAAACCTAAAGGATTATCCAAGAATGCTAAAGCATATCAAAAAAATTTGACATGCATCATCCTTGGAGATTTCATTACTTAAAAACATCCTAATGTCAACTCCCAATACATCCATACTTCAGTTAATTAGAACCCATAAAAGCTTTAGGTACTTCAATAAACAACAGAAGCCATGAATGGGTTGAGCTCATATAAACACCACTCCCAGTAGCCCTAATACAATAGTTGACCCACTTGAACAAAACCAAGCAGAAACTCTCATCAATTTCGATCAATGACAATCCCAATGCTCAAAAATCATGATGCCCTAATCAGGTTGAATGCTCAAATTGAACCCTAATTAGCTCGAGCTCGTCACAGTACTCTCGGTTAACCATTGCTATTCCATAACCACTAAACAAGATACTTAGTGATCGAATTTAAGGTAAACATAACTTTAAAATTGCGCCATTGTATCTATAAACATTTCAAGCTACATTTCACGATGAGGGTCCAAAGTTCAACATACTCATATGAGTGCAATCGATGTAGAAACGCAAAAATGCATAAAATGACAATAGTCCATATGATAAATTCGACAATAATCATGATAGCAATCATGGAAATTAGGGTTCCAAAGTCAATGCAAGGAAACGAATTTGTACCTGGAGTAAACTGAGTGACGATCCTCGAAGACTGGCCTAGGGCTCATCATCTTGAGAAATCCCAAATTTCCGACAATCTGACACTAATTTTTATCAAAATGCGGGGATTTGATTCAACAAAATCATGAGAATGAAAATCCCAATTACATCTCCAATTCCATGCTTCGATTCTTCGCTCTTTCTCTCTGGGGTAAATTACCGGGTCATGATTTACGCCCAAATTAAAGTAGAAAACCCGACTGAAAAAACTGTGTTTCTCGGTTGGAGTATACCCGAACCCGATTAGGTAAGTCTTATTTTCATTTTTTCCTTTTTTAATTCATATGTGTTTTAACTTTTATGTTGTGAAGTATTAGCTCCGTCCCTTTTTATTTGTTCAATTAACTAATTTCTACGTTCTTTTTAATTTTTTTAAGTACCTAACTTTTACATTTCCAAAAACTATAATACCTATTTTATCCCTAATAACTGCACTATTTATACCTTTCCAAGGGTATTTTCAAGGATATTTTTGACAATGTATAAATCTTTTGTTCTATTCCCTGTATTTTTTGGGTTTTGTGAAAGTAGTTTTTGGGACAATTAATCAGGGACAGAGGTAGTATTAGTAATAATTGGTCATTTGAACTCTTTTTTTTTTTTTTCTTTTGAGTCCTTTGAGAATTTAAATAAATACTCTACCTATTCATATTTATTGTTATATATTTGACAGTCACGGTTTCAATGACACTCTTTGATTAATAATTTCTTGTATAATATTATAATAACAATTACAATATTGTACTTTTATAATAATGTTTTTTCTTACGAATAATTGTAGTAATCTATGTAGCAAGTCATTGTATGTATTGAAAAAATTATGGTCAAATTTTTTAATATTTGACTGCACAATTTTAAAAGACTGCACAATTTTAAAAGATGACAGTTAATATAGAACGGATGGAGTACAAAAATGATATTAATAATAATTGTTACATTTGTCTTAATGTCAAAACTACATTATTTGTGGAATATATGTGATTAAATTCTACAAGTACAATATGGTACAAAAATTGTAAAAAAAAATTATTTTACACATTTTTTAAAAAAAAAATCATGCCAGATTTGTAAAATATGTGTAACAAAGAAGCTTGATTCGGATAAAGTCATTTACATTTTTTCAAATTATACTTTTAGATGTACTTTTCAAAATGATAATCAATTGTAATTATAGAAAATATTAATGTCAAAAATTAAAATGAATATTAATTAGATGAATAGAAAGACATTTAGAAATTAGCTTGGATTAAGATTCATATCATCATCCTAAATAAATATCTATGCATTCAATAGTTTGGTGCATATGAAAATAGTTTGAGCTTTTGTTCAAATATGTGGCGCAATTATAGTAGGTATTAGCACGATTTGACTTAAGTCATCTAATGCTTATTTAATTAAATTTAATCACAAGTCCAACTCATAATATGGCAGAATCTCCCAATCTGATTCAGTTTAAGTCAACAAAATATCATTGGTTAACATTAGTTCCGATTATATCATCAATTGTGGTTGAGCCATGATATCTTTCAATTATTTTGAGAACTCGCCATTTTAATTCCTACCTTAATGAATTAGGCTTAGTGATTGATGATATTTAATTTACTAGTAATAGAATTTAAATAATGGGATAATCTTTCAATTATTAACTAGAAACTCTACTACTAGTAAATAAAATATCATCAATCACTAAGTCTAATCCACTAACGTATGAATTAAAATGACGAGTTTTCTAAATAACTGAAAGACAATTGGGTTCAACAACAATTCTTTCTCCTTGAAGATACAGAGCTACTTGAAAACCGAATGAGATTGCCTTCGCCTTCACCTCCATAACGTGAGCCACCCAGATGGCTTGACCCTCTGCACCGCAGTGCATCTGAATCCATCAGTCAGCATTATGAGCCATAGCCCCGAGTGCCACCCAACTACCCTCAAGAAGCATTGCATTTGTATTAATTTTTGTACAACTACGCAATGGCGGGGACCAAGAGTTGAGCGAGGCCTTAGTTGTATATTTCTTTATGCCCTTCTTTGCCTCCCAACCCTTATTTATCTCCTCCACACTAGGGATGACAATGGGTCGAGTTCAGGGTGGGTAGAGCCGTACCCTTACCCTACCCATATTTAGCAGGTACAAAATAAGAGTAGCCTTATCCTTACCCACCGAATAGTGCTGGTATAACAAGTATAATTCGGGTATAATTAAAAATTAAATTATATAATCCGTTTTATACCCATATGAACAAATTGACGGGTTACTTTCGAATATAATTATTGTTAGCGATCAAAAGAAAATATCATATGAAGATTCCAATTAGAAAGAGGACAATATTTGGACAACTATCATGCTAAAATACATTTAATATGTTAATATACCCACCTTTACCCGACCTGAAAAAATGGGTATGGATGATAAAATTTTAAAGAAAATATCGTAATTACAAAACTTAACAAGTTACTAATAAACGCAAATATTAATATATGAGAACTCATTGGGTAGAGACAAGTGTCCATCACCCTACCTTTGCCCGTTTTTTCCAAAATATATCACCCATAATGGGTGGGATAGAAGCGGGTACCCACGAGTTTGGGTTTCATTGCCATCCCTAATCCACACTACTCTTCACTTGTGTCACCACCGCTTCAAAATGCATCCAAATTTTATTAAAGACCCGGTCATTGTTTCTGCAAGCCTACAACTTCCAAGTGAGTGACATGTCGAGCTGATAGACATCCAGGTCCAAGTTATCCTTCAAACTCTGTATCAGATAGTTCAGGGTTTGAGCACCCTTTCGCAACTGCCAAAGCTTATGGTTCACAAGCTACCACACACCACGAACCTATTCACAATCTAAAATAATGTTTCTTCCTGTTTGAAGCGCCAAAAGTAGTGATCAATATCAAGCATATGTCTAAACTTTAAATGAGCCATAGTTGAAACTTGGAAGGGCATTAAAGCACACCCTTTACCAAAAATATTTATCTTAGGTTTAACTGTAGAAGTGGGAAGTCCCAAATTGAGGGCCAATACCTCAAGATCTTAAAGGTTGAAAGAAAACCCAAGAGGATAAGTGGTAGATGCCGAAAAGATTCCTTTATTATCGACAACCCACATTAGTTGATCTTGTAGCAACCTTAGGCTCTAAGGTAAGCCAAGAATTAACTTACGATCCCTTTCATTTTCTTTCGTACTTCGAGCTAGTTTAGTCCATTCATTGGATCTCCTATATCAAAGGCAACTATCACAAAGATTTATAGGTCGTGTAACGACATACAAATATGACCCATCAACCCTACAATTTCAATATAATGAGAAGTTTTTATTGGTGTATATAAACAGTAGCTATCAATGATATTCCTCAAGGTTTTGAATCCATCTCAATTAATTCATCCTTCATGGTTTCAGAGCTCTAGGGCTCGATCTCACATATCCCTTCCGCAGCAACCTAATCTCTTCTTCTCTTTTTCTTTTCTTTGCTACTCTTCTAGGCAGAATGTCTGACTCCAAACACACTTTTCACCCAGCCCTAGCAGTTACCAACATCAGGAATCATGTCCCTATTATTCTTGATATGGAGACTGCTCAATATGCAACTTGGGCAGAGCTTTTCCAACTTCATGCTCGATCGCACAAGGTCCTCCACCATATCATCAAACCCAAAGAAAGCCCCGATACGCCTTCCTCAACCAGCAAATCGCCGACCGAGGACAAAGAACTTTGGTCTACTCTTGATGCTACGGTCCTACAATGGATCTACGTCACGATTTCAAATGATCTACTCCACACAATAATCAAGCTTGACTCTACGGCTATGGATGCTTGGAATAGGCTACGAGATATATTCTGCGACAACAAGAATTCCCGCGCCGTAGCTCTTGAGCAAGAGTTCTCTAACACCCACATGGAGGACTTCCCAAATGCATCAGCATATTGTCAAAGACTCAAGGTGCTCTCAGACCAACTCAGTAACGTTGGTGCACCAGTTTCCGACAATTGTCAAAGGCGTGGGCACTGTCATTCGGCAAAGCGAACCCCTTCCTCTATTCTACAAGGCTCGGTCCATGCTCGTTCTCGAGGAAACCGGGTTAGCCAAACAGAATACAGGCGGATCCCAGGCAACCCTGATAACTAGAGATTCCAGCGAACCTTCAAATAATTTCGTCCCTAACCCACGAGGTCACCCTAATGGTCGTCACAAGAGGGCACCGAATCACCACCAAGGTGGTAAATATCGTGGCAAGAATGGGGGAGGCAACCGTACTGACGGAGGTGGCAAGGGCAGCCGCAACAATGGATGGCAACACAATCAGCAGCCGCAACAATTTCGGCAACCATCACAGTCATGGATGCCTCTTACCATTTGAATACCTCGTTTTTAAGCATGTTCTTTGGTAAGCCTACAGATACACAAAATTAGTACACTTCGTTTACTTAGTCAAAAAGTATTTTTTAAAAAAACAAAAGGAAACTATAACTCTTTTTTTTTTTTAAATGGAAGAAAACTAGCACTTAGTTACAGTAAATGTATTATAAAAAATGCAGCAAAATATATAATATATTCAGTAATGTATTAATCTTGTAGTTAAAGTATGGCTTAAGGATTAAAATGAGACCTCCTGGGGAGTCAAGATGTGTATCCCGTTACCAATTGGAGAATATGAATTGAATATATGAATATCGCCATGAAGCTGTAAAGGCCAAAGATAAGCTCCACTGTTAACGGTACTCACTCCCAGCTCCCAGAGCTCCAGAACTCTTCAATGGCTGCCACAATTTGCTTCCCTTCATACCATCCCCTCTCCCCCACAATTCATCTATCCGCAAGAACACCTCTGAAACTGCATGCTGTTCAGAGCTCAACTGTGTACAACAATGCAAGACTCTCATACAACCCCAAACCAGGCCAAACTCGCCTCTTCCACGAGCTTCCATCGGGTCTGAAAATGGAGGTGATTACCCAGAAGAAGTCTCAAATTCCAATTCAGGATGATTCGGAAAATGTACAGAAGCCGCCGCTAGTGTTCATCCATGGCAGCTTCCACGCAGCTTGGTGTTGGGCCGAGCATTGGCTCCCTTTCTTCTCCAATCTAGGGTTCGACTGTTATGCCCTAAGTTTACTCGCCCAGGTATGAGCATTGATTCATCGTGTAAATGCTTAATTGTAAGAATGTTAATGCTTAATTGTTTGGCCTGGACAGTGTTTTGTTTTACTAAGTTGATGATTTTGGTTTGCGCATTATCGCTACAATCATCCAACCATAAGAATGCTGAATTGTGTTTATTGTAGATGAATTGTGTTAATTGGGAGTATAATCTTGTGGGTAAGTGATAGAGCTGGTAAAATTTTGTTCGACCTGGAGAAAACTGGGTCCGGCCATAGAATTTGTGTCCGGATTTTAGTATTGATCGAATATTTAGACACAATATTTCTCATATTTCTATTGACCGAACCTGGTTATGAACTGAAATTACATCTATCCGAATTGTACGACCTTCTAACCTAAAAAACTGGGTAACGGTCATTGATTTTCATCTGAGTTTTGACATTGACCGATTTGACGTACCTGAATTTAACTGGACCTGAACTTTCGCCAGCGCTACTAGGTGAGTGATCTTGTGAAAGAAGTGGGTCTCTTTGCTCATATCATATATGCAATGAGAAAGGGGGTTGTATAAGTTATAAGCATTTTCCTTTGTTAGTGGTACATTGTGCTTCCTTGTCCATGGAGTAGTAGGTGGCAGACAATTTCTAAATCCTAAGTCAATTGGAACAGGTCTCTCTAAATTGCAAAATTTAGGGGTAGGTAAGATTGTTACATCCTACCCTCCACTGGCTCCATATCTTGGGTGGAATTTTGGAGTATCAGTTTGGCTTTAGTGGTACATTGTACTTCTTATGGGAATTGCTCTGATTATCAATTGGAGTGTTAATATATTTCAGCCCCATATAATTTAATCTCGTTTTCCTACATCTCATTGATCACTATGGATTGTGATTGGGTGCAATTTGGTATTGCCAATGAGTAAACTTTACAGTTTTGAGCTGATGGCTTCGTATTGCAGATTTGTGGTGTATGATGTTGTGTTTATGAAATAAAGGTTAATATGATGTAGGGGGCTAGAGTATGTATGCTTCATTACATGCACTTGGAGTTTATAGTCAATGATATGTGCAAGTGAACAATCACACTATTGGAGCACATGGGCACGCAATAAATTGCGTTAACTAGGGAGTGCGTGAGATCGTTTCTTCTGTTAGCACACATCCTCATTGATGAGTGTCACTGATGTGAATAAACCTCTGAATTTGGGCAGGGTGAAAGTGATTCTCCTGCTGACAAGGTCGCGGGTACCCTCCAGGTAATGTGGCCAAGTTGACAACTTCCTGCATCCGTTTTCACTTAGAGTTTGCCAAACTTAGCCTGCTCTAAAGTAAAACCTGTAAGTCCTTTTGCATATTGTTCCTTGTGTAATCATCTTAACTTCACGAGTTGTTCCTACTTGTGCAGTAGACACATGCAGCAGACATTGCACACTTTATCAAGGAGCAGGTTACAGCTCCTGCTGTTTTGCTTGGGCATTCATTTGGCGGGCTTGTTGTTCAGTATTACATTGCAAGCATAAGAAACAAGGATATTGTAGGTATATTCACATTCCACTTCCTATCTCTAATACTATGCTTTTGTCAACTTAGTTTCCACTGTACCCCATGACTGGAATTTGAAACTGCATCTAGTCGATAGTAAGTAGAGGCAATATCTCAATTTGAGTTCTACAAAGGCAGGAGTTGTTGACATATGAGTATGCGTATATGTAGCTGTTGAAAGAGAGGGTTAGGTGACAAACAAAAACTTATGCAACTTTAGATTTGTGAACTTCAATGCTTCAGTTAGTTTTTTCTTAGAACCGAGGTTTAGCTTATCGTGGGTCATGCTAATTTTGCTTTGTTGTAGGTAAAAACTCAAACCCTGATCTCGTGGGAGCTGTACTTGTCTGTTCTGTACCTCCTTCAGGCAATGGGTAATTTCCTGTCTTTATTTCCCAAAATGAAAGAATTGAATAGCTAGCCTTTCATGAATAACTGATAAATACTTCTTACCGTTCTTGATGCATAGTGGATTGGTGTGGAGGTACCTCTTTTCCAAACCTATTGCTGCTTTCAAGGTATTGCCTCTTCCATTTCCTTATTTTCATTTGATTTGGGCCTTAGCATTTCGTTATTTGCCAAATCACACTGCATTTTCAAATGACGAGTGGGTGAATCAACTTACACATAAAAGTAAACTGCACGAACTCATTTTGTGCATGGACAGGCTAGATGTTTCTTCTAAAGAGTTGGAGTAACATAGCTTTCCAGTCCCATTTGTGCTGTTTGAACCGATATTTTGTCACATTTGGCAAATTAATTCCATCATAATTTTTTAAATTCTTTTTTTGTGATGAACCCTAGTTATGTTTCAACTTGTTTGACTGAGAATCTACTAACCTGAGTCAAAACAACCCTTGCCAGGTGACTCGGAGTTTAGCAGCCAAAGCATTCCAAACTGATCTGCCTCTTTGCAAAGAGACCTTTTTCTCCCCCCAGATGGAGGATGCCCTAGTACAACGGTCAGTTATAGTGTTAGGGCTTGTCAAATTCATTGATAACTTCAGTTAACTAAAATTTACCAGTTTTTGCTTAAATTTACAACAATTACCAAAATTTAACTTTACACAACTGAGTTTTTACCCATGAATTTGACACACCGTAATAGATACTTTTTTTTTTTTGGTTATGTGACATCATAGAACCATTATTCATGCCGTTGAACTATAACAGAATCTGCATAATGTTAGGGATTACATTATATTAGGATATGTTGAGGGATATATTTATGTAGGCTATTTATAGAAATAATAGAATATTGGACATAAGGCGTTTTTAACAATTCCAAATAAAGTTGTTATTTCCTATTCAATTTAGGATTGGTTAGGTAAGTTTTAAACTTGGGTTCCAAGTAATAGGGTCTATTATTATATTCCCAGGTTGTTGCGATCTTCTCTTCCTTCTAGCCCGCTTATAGTAGAGTCTATAAATATATTTCCAGGTTGTTGCTATCTGTTCTTCTTTAGTCCTCTAAAAGCTCAACCCCCCTCTTTCAATACCCAATTCAATCCAAATCCAGCCCCCAAACTAAAACCCTGCTTTGATTCTCTGTTTCTTCTCAACTTTTGGGGTTTCTTTTTTTTCCCTCGGGGCATCAATGGAGGATTATGTGGATAGTGATAACGATTATTCCTACGGGGATGACGACGAAGAACTCGATCAGGACTCGTCTGATGCCTTTCAACCCATTGATGATGATGATCAAGATGATGATGTTGATGTCGAAGATGATGATGATAAGAAGGTTTCCTCCTCGATCAAGGTGATCACAAGAGAATCACTTGTAGCAGCACAAAAAGAAGATTTGCACAGGATCATGGATGTCCTGTCACTGAAGGAGCACCATGCGCAAACCCTCCTCATACATTACCGTTGGGATGTTAACAAGATTCTCTCGGTCCTTGTAGAACGAGGGAGCGATGAGTTGTATGTAGCAGCTGGTGTTTTCGTGCCCCCGGAAGACCCTAATCTTTCTCCTTCTTTGTTGTCGTCCCCGTTTCTCATGTGTGAGATTTGCATGGATGAAAAACCGGGGGAAGAGTTCACAACAATGGATTGCGGGCACTCCTTCTGCAACGAGTGCTGGACCGAGCACTTTGTTGTGAGGATCAACGAGGGCCAGAGCAGGCGGGTCAGGTGCATGGCACACAAGTGCCGTGCGGTCTGCGACGACTGCAAGATAAGAACCCTGGTCCGTGCCCGGGACCCGCTCGTGGCTGAGAAGTTCGAGCGGTTTCTTCTCGAGTCCTACATCGACGACAACAAACGGGTCAAGTGGTGCCCGAGCGTTCCCCACTGCGGGAACGCTATCCGGGTTGATGATCAATACGAGCTCTTCGAGGTCGAGTGTTCGTGCGGGCATCAGTTCTGCTTCGGGTGCTCGTCCGAGGCACATTCCCCGTGTTCGTGCCTCATGTGGGACCTCTGGGTCAAGAAATGCCAGGACGAGTCAGAGACGGTCAACTGGATCACGATCCACACAAAACCCTGCCCCAAGTGCTCCAAACCGGTGGAGAAAAACGGCGGCTGCAACCTTGTAATCTGCGTTTGTGGACAGCCGTTCTGCTGGCTGTGCGGGGGGGCCACAGGGACGGAGCACACCGCGGGCCACAGTTGCGGGCGGTTCAGTTTGGAAAAGGAGGCCGAGGATGCAAAGAAAGAGTGGCAACGGTACGTCCACTACTACAACCGGTACAAGGCCCACTATGACTCCCACAAACTCGAGGCTAAGTTGCAGGAAACCCTAGAGCAAAAGATGGCAGATCTAGAAAACCGAGGACTGACGCGCAAGGATTGCATTTGGGTCACCGATGGAGTTTACAGGTTGTTTAGGTCAAGGCGGGTTTTGTGTTTCTCGTATCCGTTTGCTTACTACATGTTTGGTGAGGAGCTGTTTGGGAAGGAGATAACCGAACTAGAGAGGGAAATCAAAAAGAACTTGTTCGAGGACCAGCAGCAACAATTAGAGGCCAATGTCGAGAAGCTCTCGATGTGTTTGGAAGAGCCGTTTCATACTTTTGAAGATGAGAAATTCGAGGAGATTAGACTAAGGGTCATTACGATGACCGGTATAGTGGACAAGCTGTGTGGGAAGATGTACGAGCGTATTGACAACGATCTCCTAGGATCCCTTGAGCACGCTACTCACATAATAGCCCCGTACAAGTCGAATGGTGTAGTTAAGGCTTCAAAACTCAGCATTTAGGGCCTCCATGACAAGGAATACTCTAGTTCAACCATTTAGCAAAGCTATTAGTAGAGCTAGAGTAGAATCTGCCGTTGTCAACGCATTTTGTTCCGTTACTTGTTGGCTACTAGCTGTTTTTGTTTTGGAAAACTAGCTGTTTTTGGGGAATTTATTTGATAAAGTTTCCATTTATATCATTTGTCAATAATTCAACAAAATTTGTATAAATTTTTTGCTGATGGCAGTTCACCTAGTTTTGTTGGAGTCTTGGGTAAAAATAGTCATTTTCAAGTTGCCCTTTTAAACCGATTGGAAATTGGCTGTTCGGGTCTAAACAGTCATTTGAATAGGCTCCCGAATACGCCTTTTTTTCCCAATATAGGCCATGCATTTGATTAAAGGGAACAATATTTGGTTGGTGTAGTTTATTTACTCCAATCTCTACATTGTGATAGATAGTGAATGACATGGTTAGCTAGTTTGATGCTGTAGGTATCAAGAATTGATGAAGGGAAGTTCGAAGTTGCCGTTGTTTGACTTGAGGAAGCTCAATGCTTCCCTGCCTGTTCCTTCTGTGCCTGAATCTTCTATTCCGGTGCTCGTTGTAGGTGCAAGGGACGACTTCATTGTGGTACTATCTTCTTCTCAATTTATAGAATTTTTGAAGTGGATTCAACCAGACCTAACAAAACTGACCGAACCGAACCGAACCCGACTCAATCAACTCAAGCCCAAAACGACCCCAACTCGGCCCGGGTTTTCTGTCATCAAAGTTACTTGTCTTCACAAGACAAGCTTATCAGAAAAAGATAAAAACGCCCTGGAATCAACCCGAATCCGGCCTGAACGATCCAAACAATGCTGCTGGTTCGAAAGACCTAGGAACACTAGCCGCTCTTATATCATATCGATCACTACAACATTCTTTTATTCCATCATTTCATTTTAAAGTGTATCGATACAGATGAGAATTGAGAAGTAATGTTTGTAGGATGCCGAAGGACTGAATGAAACGGCGAGATTCTACGGGGTATCAGCGGTGTGCGTGGATGGGGTTGCGCATGACATGATGCTGGATTGTTCATGGGAGAAAGGTGCCAATGCCATTCTTTCTTGGCTAAATACTCTCAGTCTCTGACATGTCACCACCCATTGCAGCTGTTTCTGAATCTGATTAGGGTATCATGAATTGAGAGCAATAATTACCGTCTTTTACTTGTATTTGTAATGAATGAATAGTGAGATAAGTTTCTCAAAATATTTTATTCTTCTGTGTTTTAGGTTAGGGGGATTCTTTTTTCGTCTCCCTACTGTGGTTGTAAACTTGTAATTAGCCATGCAAACATGCAAACTCAGCTATTGATCACATTGCAGCAGTTCTTCAATCAAAATAAAACGATTTCATTTATAGGACGCCAAAGACACAATGAAAATGGTAAATGAACTATTCTACATGAAAATAGTAAATGAAGGATTGTAGATCTCGAACATGGACATAAAATCTATCTTTCAAATAATTAATACAAATTTTACTGACGTCCGGATTCAAGGTTATGACAATTTTGTTATAAATTTTATTCTATGACTCATTGACTTTGCATCTTTGACATTAATCAAATGGAGCTTACTGCCGACAAAAAAGATCGATTGCACCTCATACATATTAGCTTTCGGTAAGCTTGCATTTTGAGGGGCATTTAGCATTTCTAATGGCGTCTTGTGAAATGTTAATAAAGTAATGTTTAGCGTTTGGAGTAGAGTTTCATATATTTTGGTCAAAAAATACCTTTTAAAAATTTTATATTTGAAGATTATCCATATCCTTTCATGTCAGTTCACATCAATATGCCGATTCAACCACTAAATTTACCGAACAAAATTTTCATTTGAACAGTCCTCCACTATCCGCTGCTTAAACCGCTATCCGTTGTCCAAACACACTACTAACTACATGAACCCCTATCCGCTATTTAAAACGCTAATTTTGCCAGACAGGGCTAACTGACGCCCATGAATACATATTACATGCACCCAGAACACGTGTTTCGAATAGATATGAGTGAATAATTATGTTATTAGGAGTGAACAATGTGTGGGTATGAGTGAATAATTATGTTATTGAGAGTGAACGATTATGCTATTAAGAGTAAACAATTATCATATTTGGAGCACGTGTTCTAAGAGTATGTAATAAGTTACAGACGCCCATCGACTTTTGGGTCTATGCATTATTTGGTCTAAACCGACTGACTCGAAAGCCGGTCAAGCTAGACCGAACCGCCGGTGAAGTTCGAGTCGGTCTTCGGCCCAATGTTTTCTGAAAACCGATTTTCGTACCCGGTCCAACCCAAACCGTTTGCCCCAATGACATTGAATTTTACGCTTTGTTGCGGTGTTTCACTGTTTTTCGTTTTGTTCTCTATCTCTCACAGACACTCAATCACGCAGACCCTTACCCAACCACCCACCGCCCTCCGCCACCGCCACCGCCGCCGTTGCCTCCGCCGCCGCAACGACTCCCCGCCGTCGAGGTCACCGGGCGTGCCTAATCACGCGCCCCTGTGTCTCGACTCTCGACCCTAAACTCCTCTCTCTATTCCTCCTCCTTTGGTAAGTTATGCTTCATTTTGTTTTCCGTGTGAAACCCTAAATTCTAGTGTCAGATTGGACTCTGTTTCTTCTGAAATGTCTTATCTATACATTTTCTAATTCTTGTTGTGTTGTATTGTATTGGATATGGTAACCATCTATGAAGTAATGAAGCTTTGTTTTTATTTGCGTTGTTTATGGGGACCCGTTCAGTGGAATTTTAGGGTGATTAGAGTGGTGACTAACTGAGTAATGGAGTAGGATTTGTGCATACGAACTGTTTGATGATTGTACAATGGGAGCAAAGATAGGTGAAGGGGTTTTGTTTGTTGCATTTCCCTGTTTGATTTCAGATTTAGCTAGAAATGTCTGAAGCACATAACCAAACCCATAGGAAACCAAGCCAAAATATACCGAAAACCAGCGAGAATTGAAGTGATTCTCGAACGAAAAAAGCAAGCCAGATTGTAGGACTCAAGAACAGAACCAAAATGAAAGAAAGGGGTTCCTTTTGAATGCTCCTGGACCAGAATATAGGCCTTTAAACAAAACCATAAAAGTTTGTGATGTTTTTGGGGATTTTTGGGGATTTTGTGAGATTAGAATCGAAGTGAAACAAAACAGAATGTAAGTCTTTGAGTATGAATCCAACTCAACCAAATGAATCCACAGTTACGAGAAGGGTGGATTAATCCAAAATTAGGAATAGGAAACAATAATAGCTTAGACTAATCAGAATTGAGCTACCATAACACTTGGTTAAGATATCATTGCCAAGTTTAGTGTAGGGCCCTTGAGCTTTTGAAAGAGATAAGAAACACTACTCTTTTGACAGATTAAGACCCCTTGATACCACCTAACTTTGCCCAAGTTATGAGAAGAACGAGAGAATTCAGTTTGTAGGAGCAATGCTCACAACTTCATAATCTGATTTTTACAATGCAAAGGGGAGGGTATAACATAGGGAAAATCTGGATTGATGTATGTAGGTGACAATGCGTTGATGGGAGAGGGGATTTATGTGTAAATTTGTTCTAGTTGTGCAGCTTTAATGTTTGAGTTAAGTTGTTCATTTTACATTTGACTTATTGTAGATAATAAATATGTACTAGTTGTGTCATTTCATGCTTGAATTATTCTTGGCAGTGCTTTGTTGAAGAGAACTTCATACCTGAATCTGCCATTGCTTTACTTTACTGATGATTATGTACTCTTATGTGTTGCCATGCCAGCATTATTGAAGAGAACTTCTGATAGCAATTCTTGAGGCTGTGAGTTTCCCATTGATAACATGAGTACCATCCAGATTACAAATCCCTTCCCTCAGGCTTACCTGAAGCCTAAACTTCGCATTCAAGGGTTACAGCCTTTGCCTCCTCTCTCGGTAGTATTTGCCCCTCCAGCTTCAATCAAGCTAACAATTGGTGGGCAGAAATGCCTACGTTTGATGCCTATTTGTGCATCTCGTGGGGAAGCAAGTTCACGGGATGACAATCAGGTAAAAGGAACACTTCTATTTTGGGCTGTCTTATTATGAATATATAGTGATGTTATCTTAGTTTATATCCCACAGTAGTTGTAAGAGTATACCATAAGCCAATTTGTGTCCTTGTCATTTTTTTTTACCTTTTATTGTCTTGCCTCTTGCTCACTATCTTATTCAAACCATGCTGAATTCTTCTTTCACTACTTAAGGTGACTACTGCGTAGGAGAGTTAGAAAGATCATGAAGGTCAATCCTTTTAGCTTCGATTGGTTATGTTTGGGTGAAAAGATGTGTATACTTTTTTCGGAGTATTGTAACTAGTTAATAGGTTATAGCAATTAGCAGGATGTCCAGCTATTCTGCAACTGGCCGTGAATGCTGTTACATGGGTCAGGGAAATAGGTTATAGCAATTAGCAGGTTTGTAGTAGATGAAACTGGTCGGGTACTCTCAGATTCTCAGAAATGGGTTGAGCATGTTTTACAAATGTGGCTCAAGTTCTTACGAACTGATAGTGAGTGTCCACGTAATCTCCCACAATTTTGTAGGACAGAGTGTTAGACAAGGCCTAAGCTTTCCAAAAATTGTAACCATATAATTTGGAATGTTGGTCTCTGATAATACTGATCTCTAGGGTATTGGTTCGTAATATACCAACTGTTAACATCGGACACTAGTGTACCGACTTTGTAGACCTATTTATCGTTAATGTACTAAACTTAGGTGGTGATGAGTAAAACTGGATATTAGTATAATAGCGTCCAGTTTTACTTATCATCACTAAAGGCCAGTAAATCAACAGTAAATAGGTCCAAAAGGTTGATATACTAGTGTCCAATGTTCAAGGTTGATATATTACCAACTAATACCCCAAAAGTCAGTATATTAGAGACCAAACTTCCTATTATTTTTGTTTAATTCGGTAACTCTCTTTTCACTGTGAACACCCGCTCACCAGGGTCCTTTGGGGAAATTATTTGGGAAAGCCTTGGAAAACTTTGGCAAGAAATCCTCAGTAGAAGACGTATTGCGAAAGCAGATTGAAAAGGGGGAATTCTATGAAGGCGACGGCGGCAAAACCCCGCCTGGTGGCAGTGGTGGCGGCGGTCTTGGCGGTGGCGGCGGTTTTGGCGAATCTGAAGATGAAGGTTTCTCCGGTGTACTGGATGAGACAATACAAGTCATCATGGCAACTCTCGGGTTCATATTTGTGTACATCTACATCATCGACGGTGCAGAGATCACCAGGCTGGCAAAGGACTACATCAAGTTCCTGTTTGGTGGCAGAAAGAGTGTCCGTCTGACTCGGGCCCTGTACCAATGGGAGAGGTTCTGCAACATGTTCACTGAAAAGAAGGAAACCGATCGGTTTTGGTTGGAGAAAGCAATCATCAACACTCCAACATGGTGGGATCATCCTGAAAAGTACAAGTTGCTCCTCACATCTCAGTTGCAGCAACAAATGCAACAACAACGACAGCAACAGCAACAGCAACAACGGGAAGATCCTGAAGAAGATTCGGAATCAATGTATTATGACGATGAGTAATGTCTCTTGTTTGTAGTTGGTCCATCTTGTTTTCTATTTCTTATTCTGATTCTGAATAGGGTTTTGGGGAGTATGTTTATTGGTCTATGATCACTTTGCTTTATTGCTTCCAGTCAATGGTAGATATTCTTATAGTAGGTGTCCAAATTGCAAGACAAGATTGTATGAGCAATTTCATGTTTATATTCTATACAAAACTGAGGCCCTGGCTACATT
This sequence comes from Portulaca oleracea, assembly GCA_029582165.1. Classification (NCBI taxonomy): domain Eukaryota; kingdom Viridiplantae; phylum Streptophyta; class Magnoliopsida; order Caryophyllales; family Portulacaceae; genus Portulaca; species Portulaca oleracea. The sequence goes on from CM055892.1 coordinate 20,447,986, forward strand.
AGGTCCTGGGTTCAGAGGAAAAAAATCTAACAAATGCATTTTCCTTTAGACTTTTTTGTTATTATTGTACTAAAATGAATTCTTTTTACATATTTACTCTTGAAATTACATAGTTACTCATATTGTTTACAACTTAAATTTTACAAAATGAACTTTATATGGATTCTTTTTACATATATACTCTTGAAATTACATAGTTACTCATATTGTTTACAGCTTAAATTTTACAAAATGAACTTTTTGTTATTATCGTACTAAAATGAACTCTTTTTACATATATACTCTTGAAATTCAATATAGCTATAAAGTTACTCATATTATTTACAACTAATATTTTACAAAATGTGTTTTAACTTTACAAAACGTGTTTTGTGAGGTTTCAATGGACCAAAATGTCGATACCAATATGTTTTGAGCGCACTATTATTGGTTGACTCTTATTTTATTTTCGTTCTGTCTTTGAGCTGACCAACCTTTTTCACTTCAAGATGAGATTATTCTATTCCAAAAATCCATCCAAAAGCCAAAAATAGCCAAACATTACCATCAGATCAGGACTAACTGGATCAACTGTTGAGCAAAAATAGCCAAAAGTAACAGCAACTTATTAATTTCTGAGGGACTCCACAGAAAGGAGTCAGAAAACAATCAACAACTAGTGTTAAGAGAATTACATAAACAACACCAACAGATCTACTTGGTACAATTGATGAATCCACTACCCTAATGGTTGTATCAACACTAATACAAAGAATTACCCAAAGAGAAACAGGTAGGGGAAAACCGGACCGAAAAGGAGATTATGCATAAGATCATCATCTCATGTAGAAGATTGATGTTGCAAGACTTTGACAACTTCCTCTCGCGTTGGCAAATTGGGGATTGCACCTCTCTTTGTAACTGTCACTGCTCCACATACGTTCGCAAAATGCAGAGCTTCTCGTAACCGCTTCTCGTCCTGCATCGACAAGTTTGATTTCAACTTATGCGGCGTTTGGTTGTACGTAAAGCAATGGAAGTGTAATGTATTAAACTACGTAACGCAACTGTGTTTGGTTACTTAGACTGGGTTGTGTAGCTACAAATGTAATATATCTCATAATACTACAGGCAAAGGCACAGGTAAAAGCTCCAAACATAAAAGTACACAGGTTTGCAAACCTACGATTCAGCTATAGAGTTGGCTCCCATTACAAAGGCATTTTGGTCAAATACAAATTGCCAAACATGTTTGGCGTCTTTTATGTTATGTGTTTGCATAAGACATGATTCAGCAAATACTGTAAGCTGGAGTCCGCGCCCCCAAAAGTGACATTTCAGCATCGAGAAAAAAGGGGGGGAAATGACATTCAGATTTTCAATTGGCAACATAAAGCTGATAAAGTTGATGAAGGACCCTATTTTTCAAAGTGAAAATGGCTTCAACCAGCCCAAATCCTACTTGAAGCCAAGAATCAAACACATGTATTGAACAGCCGAAACCAATACAACCGACTTATTATCCATAACGATCAATGGCTTGAGTAAACACAGGAGGGTTGCTTTTGTGTGTGTGTTGGGGGGGGGTGTAATTCCCTGTATACAAAAAAGAATATATATTACCTTAATCAGGTTCAAATCAGAAGCTAGACTGCTTAGGAATCCCCCAACAAATGCATCACCAGCACCGGTCGTATCCACGGGTTTGACTTTTACACTACCAATCCTACCCTTGAATGTCTGCAGATAATGGCCATTGTCAGCAATATTCATCCCAAACAATTTTATGAAGTTAAAAACAAGTAACAACAATATGGAAATTACCCAAAAGGGTGTTCTTTAGTAGATAAGGTAAGGTTGGGTAAAATTGGATAAATTTGAGCTGGGTTGGTAATACTAGGTAAATTTTGAAAATATATGAAAGTAACAGGTACATTTGGATTGGGTTGGTAAAATTGGTAAAAAAAGTTGGGTATTTACTATTTACCCACCGAGGAACACACCCTCAGACACCTAATGGACCCATTAGGACAAGCTCGACAAGGCTGGAAATCATAACATGGTAGTTTCTTGGGAAAGATTTTCATGAGGAAAACCTTTCCCTACCAACTCCTTGAGAAAAAGTGTACTGAGCGTTAGAGTGAAATAAAGGGTCCCACATCAAATTTTTCCACCCACAAAGTACAACCAAATATGTGAAAACTTTGTCAACTTGGGAAAGTTTTGCAACCAAACGCACCATATGGATAAACATCGTACACTATATCCTGGGGATACCAGCGAAACACACTTACACACATGAGAGAAACATCTTTACCTGAGTATAATATCTGCAGCCCTCTGACCCTTCGGTGACAATCAAAAGCTTAAGATTGGAATGGAAGAGCTTCTTCATTACTACGTTATCATCATACGGATCGTCACCTCTGGTCAAGAATGTAATTTCATCTTCACTGACCTGCCATAGAATGAGAGAATCCTTTAACATGTTTGCAAAATAGATCATGATCACCAAAAAAATCCGCTAATCGGAGGGTTTCAGAAATTCAAATCAATATCCATCCTTCAGTCCTACCAAAGGATCTTTACCTTAATCAAATCTGCTTGATTCCAGATACTCATTATACCATCCCGAGCAGCTTCCTCTGATGGCCATAATTGCTTTCTCAAATTGGGATCATAGGAAAGGAACACACCGGCATTCTTAGCAATCTTCAAGGCAGCGATATGTGCCGATCTACAAGGTTCCTCGATCAAGCTAATCGACCCGTAGTGAAAAATTCTCGCCTGCATTACAATCAATCAAATTTAAGAATCTTATTTTCAGGGATCCATGCAAATGAATATCTTGAATAAATGCAAAAGCTTCAGTAGCAAACACCTTTTCAATTAGATTTTTGTCAAGCTCCGATTCACGAAGAAGCATATCCGCACTTGGATTTCGGAAAAATAGAAACTCGCGCTCTCCATCAGCTCTCAACGTAACAAAAGCTAGTGCCGTCCTTGCTCCAGTATCAAATCTCATGCCTGAATTATCAACTTTATTTTGCTTCAAAATGTCAGCCAACATGAACCCAAACTCATCCTTTCCCACCTGACGTTGACATTCCACATTAAATTCAGATGAATTGCTGAGGAAAAAGGGTGCAGAAACCAACCAAATAAGAGGGATTTCATATTTCATATATGTCAGCACATACAACAGCAAGAAGAATGCACTATTCTGTCCTACCAACTCAAAATCTGCACTTGAAAAGAAAAGAGCGCAATATTATCCTAAAATACTTTCACGCGCTATTAGCTCAATGTTAGACCATTAGAAAATCAGTAGTTCCTACAACATAAAACAAAGTAAAACACAATCCCAGTTGTTTGGTGATCATACATAAACAACTAACAGCTTGTTCTTTTCAACTTAAAATAAAGCACTTATCGTCAGCATTCAACATTGATCACCACACACGTAACGTACAAGTGATCCACATTGATCAGCACTCATCACTTCAGCAATAAGTTAATCATCATAAATTTAAAAGAAAAAGCCCTGAATTCATCCTTTCGCCAAAAACATTACCCCAAAATTTACCAAACACTCGGAGCATATTCACCCCAACAGCTGACACACGACATTGTTTCCGATTACCACGTAAAACAGCAGCGAGCAGGCAATAAAAAAACACCAACCACGCAGAAATTATCAAATCGCTACTAACCATACCTTGCCAATAAAAGCCGAGGAGCCTCCCAATCTTGCTATCCCAACGGCGACATTCGCCGGAGCTCCACCAGGAGCCTTGGCAAATGCGGGCGCATCAGCAAGGGACACCCCCGAAACAGTCGGCACGAAATCGATCAACATCTCACCGAAACAAACAATCAGGGATGATGATCTCTCATCCTTCAACTTTCCATTCGTATCTACATGAAACCCAATATACTTAATTAACATCCTTAACAACAATCCAGTTTAATTCACCCACAAACACCCTACATGAAAGCGAAATGCACACTTGCCTACTAAAACCACACAATCAAAGAGCTCAATTCAACCCAAGAAATCAAAATTCAAGACATGCAACTCAAGAGTAACAGAGCAAGTTTCCAACAAACATCATTTCGACATGTATCTTGAAGATCAATACACTTTTTCTTGGAACAAATTGATACCCACCAAAGATTTCCTTTTCTCTGTCCGACCCAGATCAAGATACTCAACAATCGTTCTGAAGAAGAATGTGTTGCATACACTATACAGTACCAAAGATGTTAATGATGATCTGATCTGGGGATGCATTGACACTCAACAACTAACCAAAACCAACGAACAAACAAACCCATAAACATCAAGACATACGAAACATGAATCCAACCCAGAAACACATCAACAATCCGCATACTAAATGACCCTTAATTTGCACGAGAGAGAATGAAACAAAGACGACAATCACGAGGAGAATAACGCAAGAAATGCAAACCTGAATCCGAATGATGCGCCATGGATGTAGATGAAGATTGTTGTTGAAAGATCAAGAAAGAGGGTGCAGAGAACTGGTTTGAACAGAGGAAGGAAATGAAGAAGGTACGATGTTGGTACAGATAGAGGGAGAATGAAAACAACAAAGGTGGGTTGTTGTTGAATCTTTGGAAGAGTGATGGTGATGTATGAATATGAATTGGAACAGAAAATGGAGAGAGAAGAAAAGCAAAGCTTCTCTGGAAACTGAAGTGTACGGGTATTCTTTTTTCCTTTATTTTTCGTTCCTAGAGTATTTTATTGACCCACCGCTTTTTCTTACGCTAGTGAGTGAAGACCCCTTTTTTTTCGTCTGTAATTCGCCGACTGACAGAAATCAAGGGTCATTAGACCATGGGAGACAATCTACTAGAGTTCAAAAAAAAAGTTCAGTGCATTATTGTTCAATATTTCTAAAGTTTAGTGTATTATCATTCAATAATCTTTTTTAAATATCTGACTTTCACGTTTTTTAAAGTTCATTTTTTTCAATAATTTTTCATATAAAATTTTATCAACAAATTTTAATTTTATACTATTTTAAAATTATTTTTAGTACAAATCTAACAGTATCAATTTTGAATGATGAATCATTATATAAATAAAAAAATTAATGGTTCATGTTGACAACACAAAAAAGGGAAGACAATTAAAAAAAACAGAGAGGGTACTTCTGTTCCTTTTTAATTATTGTCTTCGAAAATTGTGTAATCAAATTTTTAAAAAAAATTGACTATAAAATTTTTTAATATATACAATAATTTGTTATATGAAATTATTATCATTAGATTTGTAACGAAAAATACTATCATAAAAGTATAATATTGCAATTGTTAATAATATATTATGTCGTTACTTATCAACCAAAGAGTAACATTAGAAAATGTGAAAATCAAAATTGTGATAATTAATGTGTAACGAAGGGAGTACAACATTATATTATATACTAGTATTACAATTTACAACATAACAACATTAGAACATGGGTGATACCAATTCATTAAGACTTCGGAATTTTAGTGAATATCAACTCCTCCAAATCAACCATTTTTCATCTTCTGCCACATAGGTCTACGTGTCAAGCGTCTACATGTCAAGCGAGAGAGGATCTAGACTTTCAAATCACGAGAGTTTATTTAACGAAATTTTGAATAGTAACACTGTTATATTAAATTTGAAACTCTTACTAATATTTTCGGTCTTTTTTATGATATTTACTAATAACCCTCTAAGATGTTAACAAGTACAAGATTCAAAAGACTCGATTTCATTAAATATTTCACATTTGGAACCAATCATATTGGCATCTTGTTGAATAACAACTTTGGTGAAATTGATTATCTCATACCCGGGATGTGACAACATGTTTGGTAGAAAAATACACGTATTCAATCTAAACCTTGGGTTTTGGTTGGGTATATTTGAAATACGGCTACTTGAATCTGTTGGTCATCATAGTTCTTCGTCAGTTGCTCATTTATACCAACGTTGGTGAAGAAATCAATCATAAAGAAAACTTTATCAACCTCACGAATCTAATTAGTGCCAAACTACTTGGTGAAGTAATATTCGAATGATTTAGAAACTTTTTATTGCATTCAGCCCAACTCATCTCTTCATTGTAACTGTTTGGATCACATCTCTCTTTCTCTGTCGTGATGCTTTGAGATGAAATTAGGGAATACTATTGTCTCCGTCAACAATTTTTCTTACTCTTGATCGCATATATCAAACTTGTTCATCATCTTTCTTACTTAAAAGTTCCTTTAGACGAGCTTTCGAGGTCGTACTTTGGTCAAGTTTGTCTTGCATAACCCCATCCTATCGGACTTATTGTTTCCGACTTTTAGTGGTTGTCAACTCTGTTGCTATGTTACCAAATTTATATTTACTCCGATAGCTTAAAACTATCAGTTACTTCACTAACATATGGCACGTTTCCAATCATTGTCCTCCCATGCCTGATTGATAATTGTCTCACATTCCACATTATCAAACCAGGGTTTCTTGAAATTGAACTTAGTATAGACTACAATATACTAGTAAAAGACAAATTACTGGTGTATTTGGTTGTAACTTGTAATGTTTTTTTTTTTCCTTTTAATGAACGACTCAATTTTTTCAATGTTTGCTTGTATTCAGTAGAGTTGGCTAATAGGTCAAGTCGAGTCGGGTTCGTGTTCGTGTCAAACTTAAATGAGTTTAAAATATTCCGACTTGAACCTAACCCATTTATTAAACGGGTTGGAAATTGAAACCGTTTACCGTTTAAATTTTAAACGGGTTAACCTTATTTTGACCTGTTTACCCATTTAAGTAAACGTGTTAGAATAAAGTTATCAATTTACCCATTTAACCATTAACTCATTTATAAACAACAACTCATTGTGAGATCGAAATAATGACATATCATACTCAACAATTTGCGTGGTAATATAATTCGAGTTATATATAAATATAAGTTAAAATTACAAGTCTTACGTATATTTCAAAGACTATTAATTGTAACTTTCACTTAAGTTTATTGATAAACGGTATAATTGGGTAATGATTATCGAGAAAATGACTTGACCCATTTAACATGCCTAATTAAACGGGTTAAGTAGGTGTTTTTTCGTGTCGAAAATCCTAACCTGAACCTAACTCATTTAGTTAAACGGGTTGAAAATTTCTACCTAAACCCGTTTAGTATCGTGTTAGGTTCAGGTCGGTAATCTTGTCGAGACAGCTTTTCCCAGCTCTAGTATTCAGTGTATGAAAATATTTGATGTGAATCCTGTTATTTCACTTGTAAATTCAATAAATGTTTTTTGAAAGATTGTCCAAAATTTTTTGTCTCAAGATTCTAGCACATGCACCATATATTACTACACCACAAACTCAAGTCTTACTTATGGTAGACCATACAAAAGAAAACAAAGAATATTTTTGGGATTGTCTGTGTATGTTGTGTTTTTCTAATCCCTTAATCACCCCCTTAAATAATATAAAACACATTTAATTTTTTGTCTCAAGATTTATGATCTTGTAATAGGCCCATATCAATTCCATTGACTATATGACCGCTACAAAACTTAGGTCAAACCTTAGTTAACAATAAAGATAAATTACCGGTGCATTTGGTTGGAATGTTTTTTCTGGGAAAGCAAGTCAATTTTTTTAAGTTTGACAAATTTTTCAGGTTTAGTTGTATTTAGTGGTTGAAAAATTTTATGCAAATCATATTATATTTCAACTATAAACTCAATAAATGTTGTTTGAAAGATTGTCAAAATTTTTTTTTCTCAAAATTCTGGCAAATGCGCCATTTATTTTAAAGCTGGGTCCTAATAACTTCTCATTGCCCACCAACTATGGACCCATTCGGATAACAAGCGAAGGCCATCTATATTAATTATGGGCCCAAATACCCGGAATTCTACTTCGCCCAACTCATATAACCAGGCCCAGGCCCAGTTAATACGGACAATAGATCGCAGCCGTTCATCTCTAGGGCAATGCATTAGTCCCCCTCTTTTAAACCCTAATTTCCGCCATTATACCGCTCTCTGTTCGCTCACTTCGCTGCAGCTGCACCCCTCTAGGGTTTTTCTCTCCTCCCCCCGATCGAAGTCACTGCGGCTTCTGGTACGTCTTCTCTCTGTTAATGGGTCTTCTTCAATCTCCTGTTCTTCAACTGGGTTTGTTGCTCTTATTGTCGTGTTTCAATTTGCGTGTTTCATGATCTATATGCTTCCTTCAATGGTGATATGGAATGTGATTTGTTTCAATGTTTTTACTTTCGTCTTCGTTGATTTGTGTTTCAATGGTGTTTGCTGAGGAATTGTGTACAAATCTGTTGAAAGTTAGCGTCTTTTTTCACTCGATTGTTTTCTAATACTTCAGAGTGTTCTGTATTACTTTAAGTCGTCTGAGTGATTTAGATTGGAGTGTTTCTGATTTTAGGTCTAGCTATAGAGTATAGAATCAATTTTATGCGATGAGTCTGCTGGGAAGATTAATTAGCATGAGTGGTATATATTTTCTTGTTGGAATTTGCATCTTTGATTATTTGGAACTTTTGTGGAGGTCGAACTTTGCCTGAAATCTCATGTTGAAGAATGATTGGCTGCTGAATAAACTGCAGGAATAGGTGAGATTAGACCTGTCAATTCGGGCGAGTTGGGTTGGGTTGGGTATGTCACGTATTCTGCGTTTGTTATATTTTAGGTTTGAAAAACTGGGTTGGTCTCGGGTCGGGTCATCTTTTGCCAGGATTAGCTGTCTTTGTGATTGCCATGTTGAATTGTTCAAAGTGGTATCCTTTTGATTATTTGGTTGCTCACAATGCATTAAGTTTGCAAGATTAAGATTTTTGTACCATGCTGTTGTCAATCATAAAGATTTATTTGTGCTATTGTGGAAACTGTTTTCTGGGTTGTTTCTCCTCGTTTCGGTCCGAGCAGGAGCAGTTGCTTGATTTTAATGTCAATGCATTGATGATGGAATGTGTTTAGGCACTGACATATGATTTCTTGCTAGAATAAGATTTTTCTACCCTGCTGTTGTCAATCCTAAAGATGTGTTTGTGCTGTTGTGGAAACTGTTTTCTGGGTTGTTTCTACTTGTTTTGAACCGAGCAAGAGCAGTTGCTTGAGTTCAATGTCAATGCATTAATGATGGAATGAGTTTAGGCACCGGCATCTGATTTCTTTGTGTTTCTTTTGTTAGAACTGCGAAAATGTTTACGGCGTACAGGAAAATACACAAAGAAAAGGGTGCAGAGCCCACCGAGTTTGAGGAGTCTGTTGCTCAGGTGAGTGGTTCATTTTTACAATGTCTGCTCTTTGTTGTCATATTCTCTATACTTTGAAGCAGAGAAACTAAAAGGCGGGAACTTGTATATTTTAGGCCTTCTTTGATTTGGAGAACACGAACAATGAGCTGAAAAGTGACTTGAAGGATCTCTACATCAACTCAGCTGTGTAAGTACTTGGGAATGCTTATAGTTTTACGTGTTTTAATTGCATGTTCACCCCAAGGGATTGATCAAAGGATTGTTTGCTTTCTGCAGCCAGATTGATGTTTCCAACAGCCGCAAGGCCGTTATCATCCATGTTCCCTACAGATTGAGGAAGGCTTTCCGCAAGATCCATGTTCGCTTGGTGAGAGAACTCGAGAAGAAGTTCAGTGGCAAGGTAATTGAGCAACTTTACATTCATTGGGTGTTCTTGTGTTCTTTTGAGGGGTAAATTTTGGTTGGGTGGATTTTGGTAATGGTTTTAAAGTAATTGGGAGAATTTGTAAAATTTAGAAAGTTTTACAAAACATGTAACAAATACTCATACTACACATTATCCAAATTGCCCACTTGTCAAAATGTTACACCTTTTCCCAATATTGGTTTAAGTTGGATAGGTTTTGGTAATGATTGGTTGGTACATTGTTTGAAGAATATGTTAAATTTTGAAAATTTTACAAGACGTAACAAATACTCATATTACACATTACCCATCTTATCCAAAATTTCACATTTTTCTAACACTTTGTCAACCAATATTTACCAAAACTCAAAATCTATCAAACCTAAATCTGTCATCAAAATAACACACCCTAAACTACATTTATCAAAATCTTCAGTGACGACTTCCTTTGGAGTAGCATTAGCATGTTGTTGAAAGCAAATCTAACATTCTTTATCCATCCAGGATGTTGTTATCATTGCCACCAGAAGGATCATGAGGCCCCCAAGGAAGGGTTCCGCAGTCAAGCGTCCAAGAAGCAGGACCCTGACCGCCGTGCATGAGGGTATTCTTGAGGACCTCGTCCAGCCTGCTGAGATTGTCGGAAAGCGTGTCCGATACCGTCTTGATGGTTCCAAGGTCATGAAGGTAAAGTCGTGTCTATGTGCACCCTACTTTATTATTGTTGAAGCATAGTGTGGTGTCATGTTTCATTTGTTTTGATACTTGTGTTTCTTTTGTATAGATTTTCTTGGACACCAAGGCCCGGAACGACACAGAGTACAAGCTGGAGACGTTCTCAGCTGTGTACAAGAAGCTCTGCGGAAAGGAAGTAGTTTTCGAATACCCAGTTCAAGAGGTTTAAGCAGAATGATTTCAGGATTTTAACCTGTTGGTTGATTCCATGAACTTGGTATAGATAGTACTTTATTTTTGGCCATGGTCTTGAATGCATTTTAAGTAGGGACAAGACTACTTGTGAGATTTTATGTTGTTATGTGCCAAATTTTGGGTTTCTGATGCTTTGTAGAACAAGCTCTTTTTAAAGTAAAGTTTTTGAATTAGTTCAAAGTGGCTGATTGCAGTGGTTTACAAATATAGTCATCAATCCAGGGCAAATATGCAATTGGTTAATATGCTCACATACAGTTGGTGGAAATGTTAAGAAGTTATTCTAGTCAGTCTTTGAGTTGATTTGAGCACAACTATGCAAGGTGAACCTTAAAGATTTGATAATTGTTTGTAATGTAAATGTACTATGGTAAAAATGGAACTCAGTATTGCTTGCTTTAGCAGGATAAATGTGAGTCTTTGTATGTTCAAAAACTATGTTCTGAATTCTGATTGCTCTGGTTGGCCATGGAGCTAGAGGACAGCTTGGTGGAAAGCAGGATAACTAGCTTGAGGGGCGAGGAAGTCTCATGGTAACCTTGTAACCCGATTGGAACTGGTTAAGGGTATGTTTGGAGAGATTTCAGGAGTGAGACTGGTATGAAATTAAATTTTCTCAATATTTTGTCAACATCCATGAAACTCTCTCTCAAATCTAATGGAGAAGAGCAGATGGGCAACGTTGGTAGCTGATGGTTGACTGTGGATGGAGATTAGTGGGGGATTGTGGATGGAGATTAGTGGGGGGGACAGGTGCATTCGCCTGAAACAAATGAAGTTTACAACTAGTAGTAAGGGTTGACAGTGGTGATTATTGAAGAAATGAGATGATTTTCTTTTTCTTTTTAATATTGACAGTTAAACTTAAGGACATGGTTTCATTCCCCTCATAAATGGGAGGTATCTAATTTCCCCCATTTGGGAGGGATTAGAAACCCCTTGAAATTACAATCTCATTCCATTACATTCTCTCTAAACAGCAAGAAAAAGAATTAGATTTCATCCCCAGCCTAATCTCATTCCTTTTGCTCTCCAAACATGCCTATTGGTTGGTTTGGGTACAACGAGGCACTCTTCCTAAAATATAGGATTCGGTCATAGTTTTAGGAGAATTCACTTGAGGTTCATTAAGCTCATGGGCAACAAGCCTATTGGTTGGTTTACTCAAGCATGAAATATGCTTGACCTATATTTGCTTGAATCCAATATACATTTGACTTATAACGCGCTTGTCCATTTGAATTGATAGGTTTATATATGGGCCATAGAGAGTTATTGAAGGGACCTATATTTGTGGGCATACGGAGTTTCGTACAAGTTACATGTCACTTGCTATAGCCTCCTCGAACAGGAAAACAAACTGATAAGACTGAAACGAGACGAATTGCTCCAAAATCCAAATGCTATTCCGAAACGACTTTATTTCTTTTCACGGCAGAGGATTATACACAACAGTCAGCGCGCTTATCTTATGCCAAGTAACAAATAATATAAATACATCCATCTTCTTTTTCTTAAGTAGAAACAAGAAAGTATAACATGGAAGAAGCTAAATCAACAAACACTATATAGACACACACTGATCTCCAAATAACAATATTAAGGTGGGTGGGAGGATGGAAAAAGAATGAATTTAGTCCTGCACCAGCAAGCAATGCAAAGCCCCTTTTGTTTCATCATAAGTACTTGGTGTTGACTCCAGCTCGGTATAGCTCCAGCCGGGTTTCGGACTGTATGCTTATTTTCGTGTTGGCCGGTGCAAATAAAACATCACCCGCGCTGATCTTCTCCAGGGAGTAACCCATTCTCATTGTCCCCATCCCTTCGGTTACCAAAAACAGGGAAGGACCCGCCATTGCAGGGAACGTGGTCATCTTTCCCTTGTAGAGATGACAGTGATCAACCTCAAATTCTTCAAACGGGGGACGGTACCTCTTTATACATCCCCCGGAACCTTCTACGTTAAAGCCTCTAAGGATATCGGGGTGACCCTGAAATTAGAAGCAGTTCAACAAAACAAGCACCCTTTAAACATATATCAATACCAAAAGGTGGGTATAAAACTATTTCTGGGTCTTCAACCATCAACTTAACAGTGAGAATCTAGAGTTTAAACGGGCCATATTTATCGCAGTGCTTACCTGTTTGTAGGTGAGCATGTTGCATAAGGTTTCTACATCCCTCTTCTTGGGAGTAAGACCAGCCCGAACCACATTGTCTGAGGTTGCCATGCACTCAACACAGTCACCGGATACATAAGCATGAAGATCATTAGCCCCTATGCATAGCGCTTCACCGGGGTTAAGGGTTACATAGTTCATGAGGAAGGCTGCTAGGACACCGACATCATTCGGGTACTGCTCTTCGAGTCTTAGCACCAACTTTTCCTTGGATGTCAACTGACATGTACAAGAAGAAAAAGTGTTATGGAACCGATCAAACATGATAACATGGGCAAGTTCAAAGCGGGAATTGTATACTCACATTTTCCTTCAGTCTCAAACGGATAGTTAGCTGAGACAACGCATCAGCAACTGCATGTTCACTCGCAGACATAAGTTGGGTAAACAGTTGCTTCAAAGCAGCTTTTACATCCTCTTCATTGTTGTCCTCGATGATGATGATGTTTGTGACTTGATCCACAAGCACAGACCCAACTAACTGTGAAATTTCTGGAACATTTTTCAGAACCATTTGGAGTTCCTGTAACCATAACAAAGGAACAAATCAACATTATTTTTCTCACCTTTTTTACACTTCACTTAGTTAGGAAATCGTGTCCGTATGGAAAGTTGGAAAATGATATTTTCTCCCCAAAGTAGATTGTAATGGATTCAAGCATAACGCCTCTAAACTGAACGAGACAATCTATCAACGTTTTTTTAGCATACACACAGAGCTAAGTAACATCATTAAAGAGGAACATAACCATAAGTCCATAACCATAAAGTTTGAATAAAGACAGCAAAAGACCATCCGATGAAAAAGAATTATTCGTATCATAAAATCTGTTTCCATGGGCGGTGACGAAGAGACAGCAATAGTAGCGGCCCTCAAAATTTCAATCTTTTCAATTTCAACGCAACTATGCTCTCCAGGTTTATTAGGGTCGTATGGACCGCTGGTTCACTTGGTTGCTATCGAACACACACACAAACAAACAACACAGGAGTACAACCTACTACTTGCTGAAGTAGCCTTACAACCATACAAATCCAAAGATACTGATGATAAGGACAACAATAAGAAGAGCCAAACAAGAGATATAGTAGTGGTTTATTTACCTCAAGACCAACAAACCCACAAAGGGCCTCGAATTCTGTTATAGCCAAAGCCATTTCCGGCTTGTGATTCGCATCTTTGTAAACATTCGGATCCTGAATATGCAACTTCTTTGCCAACTCCTTGCACGGATGAGCTTGTATTGACAAGGGCTTTGCAATTGACAACACCTACATACATTGTTCAACATAAAAACCCACCGACAGTTAGGAATATGTGATAGCAAACCAAACAAGGATGATACAGTAATCTGTATTCACATCCAACTATTGTGGGTCTAAAAGTGTCTCATCAATATGAAAACACTTGAATCACTCCATTATAAACTCACCTACCCACTAATGACATAAAGATTCATAGTTCCATAATCCCATCAAAAGTCACTGATGCAACTAACACATACCAAAACTAATACTCCGAAATCCAGCATTTTGTACTTTAGAGAAACTGGTTCCAATCATAGTTACCAGGAATGCTACATACCCCTGCGACCCGCGTTTCGAAGTCAAAACTAGACTAAATTTATGTAAAATTAGCGACCCGCATTCCAGAACTAACGACCGGGAGATTTACAAATTGGGAATGATCTTTTTCAACTATTGAGAGTATGGACATTGATGCAACCGACACATGATTTCAGCAATCCAATGAATACTACATAGTCTACATGTATAGTAACCAACGTGAAATTCAAAGATCAGAGACTGAAAATCCCAGAAGTAATGAACTAATCTGTGTCCAATTTTAAGAAACATAAAAGGGTGAAGATCAAATTATAGTAGTACCTTAAATAAAAATGGTAGATCAGAGCCCCATTTCTTCCGGACTTTATCCCCAAGCACATGAGGGTTCCTCTCGATCCAAGTCTTAAGATTCGAACCACCACCCAAATCACAAATTGTCCAATTTGAATCGAAACATTTCCCATTCGCAAGAATCTTCGCCTTCCGAATCACCCTCGAAGGCCCAGATTCATGGGTTCCCATCCACAATTCCGCATAGGGTTTGTTGGGATCAATCTTAACCCCAGAATTCGCCCTACTTAGCCTGTAAACTTCCGAATCAACCCCAATTCGACCCCAATCGTAGTTCTTCACTGAACATCGAAGCTTCTGGAGTTTCTCCTCGGCCCAAATCCCTCCCCTATTAACCGCCATTGCCAACCTCGATTGGCTCCTCTCCTTCTTCTTCCCCTTCTTAAACAACGAAATCAAGAACAACCCAATAACAACCAACGAAATGGGTATCAAGAAAACGTACGAATCACCGTATTCTTCACTCATAGAACTAGAATTATCTTCGGAGAGGCGAGAAAAACCCCCCTCCGATTCAAAATTCAGTACGAAATCATACAGAATTGTTCAAATGCAGCGATTCCCAGATACAAAAAGAGGGAGATGAAGATTTACGAGGGGGAATACTAGATTACTAGCACTACTACAACGACATTGTTGTGGGTGATGATTTATTTATAGAGAAAAGAGATCCAGATGGGGTGGCATGAATGAAGATAAAGTTATGGAGTAATGGAGAAGATACAGAGATGAAGGAGGGGACTTTGCGTTGATCCCTCAAAGGAAAAAAGGGATTTGAGTGCAATGAGTTTGATCTCTTATGGAAGGAAGCAAGGACAGATTAGAGAGAGAAAGTAGAGAGAGAGACGGCGGTAAAATGGGGGTGGGTGAGTTGAGGAAGGAAGGCAGAGGAATAGGCAATGGAGGAGGAGTATCGGCAGTTATAAAAAAAGGGAGGGAGGGTGACAGGTACTTTTTGTTTGGGTATGGTAGAAGTTTGTATTAAAGTCTCCCTTCCTTTTTTCTTCTTTTTTGCTTTTGTAAGAAAATTGTTCTTGTCTATTTTCTTTTTTTTTTTTTTTGAAAAAAAAGAAAGAAAAAATATATTTTGTGGATAGACAAATTAGACCTGACAATCTTTGACATGAACTTGCTTGAAGATTATGGGTTTTACGTGATTTTTTCAACCAGAACTCGAAAAACCCGCAAATTAGAATCTGTCCGTTTGATCCGAAGACTTTATTTTTTTATGTTCAAATTTATTAGAATTTTCAAATTTTCTTTTTTGCTTTTGTAAGAAAATTGTTCTAGTATTTTTTTTCGAAAAAGAAGAAAAAGTATATTTTATGGACGGAGAAATGGTACTCCCTCCGTTCCGTATTAATTGTCGTCTTTGAAAATCGTGAAATGTAAAAAAATTTGACTATAAATTTCTCAATATAACAATGAATTGATATATAAAATTACTACCATTAGATTCGTAACGAAAAGTACTATCATAAAAATATAATATTGCAATTGTTAATAATATGTTATGTAAGAAATTATTAATTAAAGAAAGACATTGGAGACCATGAAAGTCAAAATTATGACAATTAATATGAAACGAGGGAGTAATATATTTGTAGAAGATGTAAAATGCTAGGATAAGACATGTCAATATTTGACCCGATCTGAATCTATCAGAAATTTATGGGTTTTAAGCACGATTTTCTCGAGTCGAACCCGGAAAAATTGCAAATTAGTGGGTCAAATCCAACCCATCAATTGACACAACAAACTAAACTGTATGTGTAAGTTATAATGTTCTTTTAAGTTTAGTTTGTTGATCAATGGTAGAAACAATTTGAGTTTGTTTTAAAATCTGTTTGTGTTTTGATTCAATTCTGATTGCAAGTCTCCCCCTTTTTTTTTTCTTTTTTATAAGAAAATTGTTCTAGTCATTTTTTAAAAAAGAAAAAAAATATATACTTTGTTTAGCACCATTAAAATTCTGTCCAATCCGGATATTCGAAGTTATCCGAGCCGGAAAAAAGTGGTCTTCGTCATAGATTTATTGTCCGGATGTTGACATTAACCGGATATTAAGACATAATATTTTTATTTTTTTTTATTGTCCGAATCTGATTTTGACCTAGATTTAGTTCCGTCCGAATTGCCTAACCTGAAAAAACGGAGTCCGAACATTAATTTATTGTCTATTTTTTTATAATAACCAACCCAAATTTAACCTTTGGACTTAAATTTTTGCCGACCCTAGTTCTGTGGATGGAAAAATTTATAAATATT
The DNA here is from genome assembly GCA_029582165.1 of Portulaca oleracea. NCBI lineage: Eukaryota > Viridiplantae > Streptophyta > Magnoliopsida > Caryophyllales > Portulacaceae > Portulaca > Portulaca oleracea. The sequence goes on from CM055892.1 coordinate 20,464,956, forward strand.
GGTAGAAGATATAAAATGCTAGGACAAAAGTGAAAGTGCTCAAACAAAGGAAGTATGACCCAAAAAAGAAGTATACTATAAGTCTTGGAGGGAATATTCTCATAATATATGGGCATATGTGGAGTTTTTTTTTCTTTTTTCACCCAATATATGCAATTATGTATGTATTGTGTTCCATTAAAACAGAAAAAAGGGGAGGGGGGATGGATTGTGGGCTGATTTTGGAAATATGTGTGGATGGGTATAGAAGTAGATAGGTTATCAAGAGTGATTTATAAGTTGAATAGGCTGTTACAAAATTTGAGTATGTGAGTTATATGTTCAATTGGATTCACTTGATCTACCTCACTGACAATATTGAGTTATATGTTTTAATTGGATTGTTACAAGTTAATGGGTATATAGAAGTAGATAGGTTATCGAGCCAGATTTACAAGTTGAATGAACTGTTATTAGGTTTCTCTACTCCTAACTTTTACAATAATTTTAGGATTCAAAGTGACGTTAGCATACAAATAATATTAAGGCAAAAACAATAATAAAGATTGACACGTGATTCTAATGTGGAAAAACCCTATAATACCTCAATATATAGTTAAGTGTGGCTTAAAGGATTGAAATGACTACTTCTATCACTAACTCCCATTTGATCTCACCTCACACAACACAAATAGAAAACAACGAAATCGATGCACTCTGATTGCTAATGATCAAAGTTCGAACGCTACATAATTAAACTATACAGACCCCTCGATTTTTCGTATGTACTTAATTTTTCGAACATACAACATTATAAACTACACAAAATTAAGTAAACTTTCAGGACTATGACTCCATAAAATATTATATCTAACACACGATCCTCGTTCACAGTTTTCTTTTGGAATCTGATGTAATTCTTCCCTTGTTGCTCTAGTTCTCAGGTTTCATGGCTTATGTGTTCTCATGTTGTAGTTTCAGTATTGCTTTTACTTCTCCGATTCCATCGGCTCATCATTTGAAATAAAAGGGTTCTATAACCGCTAATTATCAAAAAAAAAAAAAAAACACAACCCTCGATCATACTTGGCTTTGCCCCCGCAAAACATATGGTGAATCGCAATGTGAAAGGGTGCATGAAAATTGAGAGCTAAACTCTTGGCCTAGGATGGGTGGTGAAGTGGGTTTGAGGGGCCATTGTCACAATAAAAGTCCAAGTCATGGGCTGCCTGCACTTGTAAATTGTGAGTAGTAGTGATACGAGTGGCCTACAATTTTCAGGTTTTGTTGTTAATGTGTGTGGACACACACAACATTTTTAGTAGACGTACGTATTTTGGCTTCACTTTTTTTGGCCTCCCAAAGGACGTGGATGTCTTCCCATCGCCAATCTTTTTGCGACTACAAGGTTTCCATGCCTTCTTTATTTTTCACCCTTTTTAATAACTTATCAATCTTCACTTTGGATTATCTATCCATTGTATTTTTTTGCCTGTCTTTTAGTGCTCCACATGTATCCCGTAAATTATATTGTGCATCCGTAAATTATATTATGCATCGTAGTGGGTTTATTTAGATCCATCACATATGTTACAACAGACTAGTTTTTTAAGATAAATTTATGATAATATCGATAAATTTGTAAAAATATTGATGAACTTTCAAAGATGCAACTAGGGCTGTGCATTATTCAATATGAATCGAAAAAACCGAAAACTAAATCGAATTGAATGATTTATTCGTTTTTTGGTTTATTCACTTCAACTGAAGATGGTTCTTATTCGGTTTATTGGGTTCTTTGTTTGGTTCTCATTCGGTTTATTCAAAAAAAATCAAAAGTATTAGACTAGTATGACAGCGGGCCAGCGGCCAATACCCAATAACAACAGAATTATGGAAATGACGTTAAAAAGCGCTCGGTTCTTTCGGCTCGGTTCAGGTAATATTATTCGGTTTTCAGTTTTGATTTTAAGTCTTAATTGACATTTCGATTCGGTTGAGTTTTAAACCGATGAACAACCCTAGATGCAATACCTTGATGAACCTAAATAGGTACTCCAAGGTGTATCATATAACAATTCATATTTCTTTTCCTTCTTGTCATATTTTAGAGTCAATTTTCATTATAGTCCTATCGGGGAAATTAACAATTTAAATGACGGATGATGGTTTGGGTGTTGGATGGTTGTTTAACAAGTGTTTGATAAATTGCTTATACACTTCAGATGACTATCTAATTGTACTTGATGAGAGTTTTATGCGTCAATTATATTGTTGATGTGGTAAATTGGTCATCACATGCATATTTGGGGTAGAGAAAGGCTATATTACATTTCGGCACTTTTCATAACTAGCTAATGACGTCATTTAATTTATCGTCCTTGCTGTGTAAAAATAGTGATTTAGATAGCAGATAACGTGTACGTGGTTTATGGGTTAACAATTGGCATCGTTCTTTTACACGGTTGGCGTTGGCTGCAGTATATTGCGGTACGGTGTAGAGGAAATATGATGGAATGTGGTGGTTTGAGAAAAATTATGGTGAATTGTGGTGGGTTGGGGAAAGTTGTGGTAGATTGAGGTGGGCTGGGAAAAGTTTAACTTTTATTAAAAAGATAAAATTGAAAAAGTATATTGTGGTGGGTTGTAGTGGATTGTTGTGGATTCTGGTGGGTTGTGGTGGAATATGGAAAGTTGCGGTGTGGTGTGACACCGCAGCTTGCTAGCCGCATAAAAGAACGGGGCCAAATGTGGCTAATAGTACTACCTTTATCGCAAAATGTTTATTAGTGTAACTAATTTCATTGTCTCAATTTGTTTGTGACTTTTACAATTTTAACAATTGTAATTCCATTTTTATCCTTAATTAATACTCCCTCTGTCCCATATTAATTTCCGTCTTTGGAAATTGTGCAGTCAAGCTCCAAAAATTTTGACCATAAATTTCTCAATATATACAATGAGTTGCTATATAAAATTACCATCATTAGATTCGTAACGAAAAATACTATCATATAAGTATAATATTGCAATTGTTAATAACATATTATACAAGAAATTATCAATCAAAGAGTGCTATTGGAGACCGTGAAAATCAAAATTATGATAGTTAATATGGAACGGAGGGAGTAAATTGTTTATCACTTTTTACGTACAATTCCAACAACTATTATTTCCAATTAATATAGGGGTAATTTTGGTAAATTACAAACTTTTCACCCCAAATTTCGATGTGTCTTGGTTTTCCCAACTTAATTAAATTAACAAAGATAATAGGTCGGAGGTAGTAGTTTAGGTAGCGAATATTGGACAATTGTTTAGGGAGTGTTTGGTAGGAACCCTAGGGAAATTTTCCCGGGGAAAATTTCCCATCGAAGTCAACCCGCATTCAAAAATGGAAAAAATAAGTCAATTCGGGAAAATTAACCATTTCCTCAGGGTTATTGACCAACCAAACGCACCCTTAAATAAAAAATGTTTTTAGTAAACTTGACGATTGAGTTAATTAGCTCATTAATATATTAATTAACATAAAAGGAGATGAATGATTTTCAAACATAAAATTTTCAAAAGGTATTTTTCAACTAAAAAATATGAAATATTACTCCAAATACTAAATATTTTCTTTATTAATGTTTCAAAAAACACTACTACATCCGTTTTTATGTAAGGGTCACATAGGTAATTGCATCAAAAATTTTGACCATTAATATATTAACTCGTGTAATGATTTATCAAACAAAATTGATATCATTATATTCGTAATAAAAAATACTATTGAAAAAGTATAATATTGTAACTTTTTATACAAATATTATGTGTGAAATTCTTAATTAAAGATAAATCTCAAAAAACGTAAATGACATAAAAATGAAAACGGAGGGAATATTTAAAATACTAACTTAATTACCGAACACTAATATTTATCAAATTAAAATTTTAATTTGGTCAAAACATAAATTAAAGGCGGCTCCAAACATTCCTCGAGAAATCATCCATCATCTTATATAGAGTTGGAAAAGTCTAATACCACTTGAACCTAATTCAAAAATATTGAGATAAGCACATATAAAATTTACACGAACTAAGCAGTAAATTTGAACCCATATTTTAATTTGATTACACAATTTACAAGCTTACCTATAAAATGTGTTAGTATTTTTCAAAACTATGGCTAACTTTAAGAGGTTTTAAGAATGACAGGTAATTGACTATTATTTTTCCAAGAGCAATATTTTAGTCAAAGTTCTATCCCAACATTATTTTTTTGGTAAAGAAACTATTATTAATGCAAATAAAACTAAATTCCGGATGAAGTCAACATCATGTGTCCTGCTTTATTTTTTTCTTTTTCTTTTTTTTTTGGTAACGTGCTCTTATTGCATGAAATCAATAATAATGTTATGACTTGTAAGTTTTTGCTTCAAACCCAAAATGTACCTATTACGTATGTTTTACAGTAGTAGTATCCTTTTTTTTTTTTCTCATGCGTTGAATTTCACATAGTAGCATTAAATTTTAAAACCATGGTTGACCCTTACAAGTTTGGCAATGAATCACAAACTACTACCTCCGTCCCTAATTAATTGTCTTTGAAACTACTTTTATGAGACCAAGAAATATAGGGAATTGGGCAAAAATTTTGTACATTGTCCAAAATGTCCTTGAAAATATCCTTGAAAAGGTGCAAAAAGTATATTTATAAGGGATAGAATGAGAATTATAGTTATTGGAAATGTAAATGTTAGGTAATTGGACAAATAAAAAGGGACAGAAGAATTGGTTAATTGGACAATTAAAAAGGGACAGAGGTAGTAATACATAATCAAGACGTCATTTTCGCAGGTTTGAAGTAAGACCTGATAGATTGTTGGCTGGTAATTGGGTAAAAGTTAAATTTTAGTAGTTTTTTTAAAATAATTATTAAAATTTACTTTAATATATAAAATTAAAATTTTAATGGTTTTACTAATTTTGGTAAATTTCAGTAAATTTTGATAGATTTTAATATAAAAATTATCTAGTCCATTTTCTCATAAATTTTACCCATAAATTTTGTTAAGGTTTGGTGATTATGAACTATGACAAATTATAAGTTCAACTCCATCAAAAGTGTATCTCCACCGGCTATAGCTTTTTTAATGAGAAATTGTCTAATAAAAAAAAGAGAAACTTTATAATGAATTATATATCTACAAGTTCATGTACAATAATACCTATTTGAAAATATAGAACAACAATAGAAAATTTAACTTTGATTAAAGTATTTGGGTTGGTGTTTTGTTATGTTTAGGGTTTGTTATTTAACCATTTTTTTTGGTAAGCCCTTTTTGACTTTTATATTAGGGAGAAAAGGAAACCAACTATTTGATCTTTAGAAAGATATGTAAGTATATCAACCAATGAAGACTTAATGAGGACATATTGACTTTAAAATTCTTAAACTTTATCCTCACATCTATATTAAAATCATAAAATAAAAGAATCTCTACTTCTTAGGGGCTATTATTACAAATAGCACCACGAAAAGTATATTTTTTTATTTTAAAATAAATTATGTGGTGGTAGATTGATAGTCGACGTAAATAAATGTCACATTACCTATTTCTTTTTATTTTTAATAAATTTCGTGAATTAAACAAAAAAAATTCAATATAAATGACTTAAGCTATGTGTAGCCGTGTTCTTTTGAATGATAAAATAAAGTGAAGTAGGGTGAAATACACTTACCTTACCAAGCCTTAATCTCATTACTCTACTTGTTCTAACATCTATTACTTATGTTTTAAAATTTAAGTGGCACCTATCTATTGGTAATATTATATTTTTCTTTCTGACATCTATTATTTATAATTTTTGTTTCAAAATTAATAGTCATAATTATATCTAATTGAATATCTTGTTCCTAATTTTTTCAATAAAATTCTAATAAAATATAAGACAAATAGAATGAACTATTGGATATTTAGAATCAATAGATTAGATTTTAATAAAAATATTTGACGTGTTTTACTAAAATTACAAAAAAGGAAATATGATTATCATTGTTATTGTAATATTTTTTCAAAACATCATCTTTTTTAAAAATAAAATAGAAAAATTATTCATTATATAGCAGTTTCATGGTCGATTTATTGCATTACTAATTTATATTATAAAGAGTTTACTAGTAGGTAATTAACTAAAGAAAGATCTAACTCGTTTTAATTTGGTAAACAAAGATAAGTTGCGATTGCGGATAAATTGATAAATTGTGGATAAATGTGTTAAGCTGGTGGCATAATTGGTGGATAGTATTAGTAAATGTTGATTAATTCTTCATTAATTGGGTTTATTTAAATAATATTTGAAAAGGTGTGGTAAGTATAAAAATATTAAGCTAGGAAAGTAAGGTGAATAATATGGATAAATACCGATTAGCGCAAATAAACTTTACTTTATCACAGAAAATAATAGGGTCAAAGACTAAAGGGGAATAAAAGGGCCAAAAAATTCCAACATTGTATTTTTTATAGAAAAACTTTAGGGGTGCGTTTGGTTGGTCAATAACCTCGTGAAATGGTCAATTTTTTCAGGTTAACTTATTTTTCTTATATTTGGATATAAGTTGACCTTAGGAAAAAATTTTACGGCGGACCCACAATTTCCTACATTTTCCTAGGAAAAATTTCCCTTTTCTCGAAAAAATCTTTCCCATAAAAATTTATCATGAGAAAATTTTTGATGAAGTTTGTGCCAAACGCTCCCTAAAATAGTGCATACCTAATCCATGAATACTTCAGATACTATGCGCTAAAGAGATGGCTACATTAGATACTAATTCACTCAATAATTGACAGTTGGGCATGACCATGTTTATTGGGGTTTACACGGGAAAACTGCAAAAAGAGATCATATATTCATGAATTCAACAATTGAATTTTTATCCAAAAAAAAAATTGAATTAAAAGGTGGGGTACTACCAAATTACTCCTTATCACGGCTAAAGATATGGAATCCCAACTCCATCACCCTTTTTTTCAGCTCCACGGCAACTCAAAACTATCTGTGATTTGCCTAACTCCTTTTAACTTTTTGACAAATAAAGTTTGCATACATAATCCCTCCATTCTTATTAATAGTCGTCTTTAGAAATTGTGTAGTCAAAATTTAGAAATTTTGATGATAAATTTCTCAAGATATATAATGACTTTGTTATATAAAATTACTGTCATTAGATTCGTGAAGAAAAATACTATTATAAAAGTATAATAGTTTATAATTATCAATCAAAGAGTGACATTGGATACTATGATGACTGTCAACTAAGTGACAATTAATATGGAACGAATGAAGTAATTTTGAATATAATCTTCAACTTTCATAGACAGTTCCTCCCGGGAAGTAAATTTTTTTAAAGAAATGTCATTTAATATATTGTATTACATCGATTTTAGAATAAAATTTTTTTTAGTATTCATTCTAGTTCAATATAGTCAAGTAGACAATCATTTTAAAATTTTCTAAAAGGAAGAATGAACCATCAATGTGGAATGGATGGAGTAATAAATGAAGATGAAGAAAGTGCAATTGAAATTGTAAGCATACCAAATGGGAAATGCAATTAAGCTCCGAATTAGAATTGGGTTTTAGAAATATGAGATTGTTGATCTAGAAGAGAGTGATGAGATGGACTCCTTGTCAGTTCACCCTAATTTTGATACTCCTACTAATTTAGACGATTTTATCTTAGGTGACTCCGGAACCCAGATTAGAAGGAAGAGAGTTAAGGGAGAAGGTTTTGATGAAAACTAAATGACAAATGGTACCTTATGCAAGCAACTAGAATAGATAAGTCTACCTTGAATGAAACTCAAAGAGAAGATAAAGAAATTAATGATATCAATGCAGATGTAGCAATTAAGTGAGCCCGTGACAATGGTATGTTAGTCCTTGGTGATCAAACTACAGTCGTAGAGCAGTCACGAAAAAAGAGATTATGGTTGATTCATTTTAGAGCAACTTACAGTCTTATAGGATTTGTTATGGCCAGTATTGAGATCTTTGATTTTGTTTGTTTGTTTATTGTGACTTTGTTGCTATTTTGTTGATGCATGTATTTTTTCTGATATAAACTCTTTGCTTTTTTAAACTTTAAATAATAAAAAAAAAGAAACGTGGAAATTTTTCGAGAGAGATGAACGGTAACCAACATTTACGGTCTGATTTGTACTTTGGATTATAAAAAAGAAAAAGAAAAAAGAAAAAGAAGGTAACCGACACTCACAGAGTATCCAGAAGGGAGAGACAATGGAAGAAATCCCATGAAGTGAATAATTGATTGATTAAGTTGAGATGGGGTTGAGAAGGATTAATGATTGATTGATGCTTTCCAACTAACATTAAAATCGACCCCACACACCCACACTACACCAGACAACACTAGATCTTCCATCTTCTTGATTTCCCCACATTTCTTTTTTGCAATTTCACGTGAATTATTATTATTATTATTATTATTATTATTATTATTATTATTATTATACCAACAATATCCTGACCTTTATTTTGACATTATTATACCAACAATACCTAAGGGAGTGGTGAATTGGTCTCCATGCGCGCTAACCTGGCTGGCGAAGGGAAAAAACTGTCTTAGGACAATAACCCCATTAACCCTTTAGTTTCTCTCACTAACCCACATTACAAGGCATTGGTTGGTTATGTGTCACATCAGTACGAAGATTGGTTCACCACCCTGTTAGTCACTGTGTTAGGGCAGATTTTTTTTAACGTGGGTTTGTGAGAAAAACAGAGGGGTTAATGCGGTTACTGGGCAAGGGTCGGTTATTTTCCCTCCGCCTTTCACGTCAAAACAAAGACCATTTAACCAATCACCACCCCCTTAATCAATGTTGGTATAATAATCTCACCTAAATATAAAGGTCAGGGATATTATTGTCCAATAGTAAATGTCGGTATATTACAATCCAATACCCCCAAAGGTCGGTATATTGTGATCCAATATCCCTTATTATTATTATTATTATTATTATTATTATTATTATTATTATTATAGCTTCCACTTTCCTTATTATTATTTTTCATATAATCAAAGTTCACTATCCAGCAAATATCACTAGTAGTCATGCATATTTCATTCTTCGTCTTTTCTTTTTCTTTTTTCGTTTAATAATAAAAAAATATGAGCAAATTTTCATGTTATTACACAATGATAAATGATAATACTTCATTTATGATAAATATTTCATTTTTAAAAACTAACTTGCGTTGTGGTATGAGTTAAAGCATGAAGGTAAACATGACGGGATTTAAATTAATTCAACTATTTTGCTCATTATTCTAAGAAATTTCATTAGTCGAGTTGATATTTATATAATAACGTTAGAGTTTAGGATCGAAAAAAATGATACGTAGAGTTTATGGTAATACATTAAGGTGTGCATAATACATTATTGTTTCTGAGGCAAAATTATAGGGTAATACCTTAAAGTGATAATCTACATATTATTAATTATGCCAAATCAAAATATAACTATTTTAGTTTAATTTATTGATTTTGATATGTTAGGAATGTGTCCTAAAATCACCGAATCTCTTGATCTCACAATTATTTGTTTCCTAATTGTATTAGGATATTATTTAGGTTTCCTTATTATGTTGGGTTTCCTAATTGTATTAGATTCTAAATCTAATTGGAGTGGGAGTCAAGTTAGGTGTATAGAGAGTTTTTCCTATAAATAGGGTTCGGTATTCTCCACTTTATTTTACGACCCGGCGCACGGCGCTCGTCGAGTACGACGAACAATGATCGAGCTATAGAGAGTCAGAGAGGGAGAAAATATTGAGAGGGAAAAGGTCTCACCAATATTTTCGATCCCAGTTGTATCCCCAGAGAGAAAGATTGTGAGTTGTGAGTGAGAGTGTAACGCCCCGGAAATCCAATTATAGAAAAGTCAAAGTCAAACTAACGTTAACAGACAAAACTTAGCGGAAGACTTTCAAATTCAGTTTGAGCGTCACTGCCGTATCCCCGAAGGAACACAAGGCGAGAAAGGAAAACATAACTGTCTGCTAACGGTAACTACTAACAACTCAAACCAACTTTAAGACATCATAACGAAAACAAAATAAAAAGATTTAAGGACTTCTAGACTCGTCGTCCTCACTTCTAATTCCCGTCCCCGGCATTTAGATCTTCACCTGAAAACAAAACATTTCAAAAAAAGAGTGGGAAATCTCAATAATGTCTACCCCTAACGTTTAAAACAGTTTAAGTTCATTTCAATTCATTTTGGGGAGAGGGATCAAATCAAACGTTTTACAAACCTTTAATCCCGTACTGTTTCCTCAACCCATCCAATCCATATTTTAATTTGCGGGCGGGATACCAAATCCCTTAAAGTAACATCGCCTACCAAAGGCATCAAGAACATCGCCTACCAAAGGCATAAATAACATCGCCCACCAAAGGCATCAAAAACATCGCCTACCAAAGGCATCAAGAACATCGCCTACCAAAGGCATAAATAATATCGCCTACCAAAGGCATCAAAATACTATCCTATATCAGGGAAGGAAGCCCTGATCTCCTGGTCCATAACCCTGCAGGTTGTTACACCTGCACAACAGGTTATCCCCCGAAACCCGCTTAACGTTTCCACTTGAATTATTTACACAGTATTCAAACTCAACTCACGACTCTCAAGTCAAACCATCCCAAGTTATCAAAACCATTAACAAAACTTTGAATAAAAGACCATCCAATTTCTCAACTCAAATAAACCAAAACCACAATCGAATCAAAAAGATTATCAAAAACAGATGGTCGTATTTCCACAAAAGTCCCCTTTCGGGATGCAATTCTCAAAATAGATTATAAAACATCAAAACACATTTAAAGAGCATCCCGATGGGGATTAGAGCATAGACAATTACCTGATATACTTCACAGCACAGCAAAAGAAGGACACACTTGAGCTCACTAACGTCTCGCACTAACTCGGGCCTAGAATAAAAGTAATTGTCTAATCAAAACGCGTTCCAACGAAGTTAGTATTAACTATTAACTACCTAACCCATCCCCTATGAACACTTAGGTTCCTATCATTTACGAAATTACACTTAACACCTCCAAGAAAACACATAATAAAATCACATATTATTTTCACTCAACAATTATTATAAAAAGGAAGCAAGCAGAGGACAGATTATAACGTTCACATAAAACGAGTCACAACTCGACTTCCCGACATCCTACGGGGCTGGTTCTGGACTTTTCGGAAACCTCCCAACTCAGTCCCGAAAGACCTCAAAAACACCCGTCTTTCCCATTGGTCCAGATCTGACAGGTTCCGGTAAAACGGTTATAACTCGGGCTATACAAATCAAACGTTAAATCCGTAAAATTCCTATGGTTCCTAACATCTAAGGGAACCTCCAGTCCAAAGGGTTTGATCAAAAGACAACTACACTAACCGTGGCAACCCGATCTTTAGGCGCTAACGAAACTGTCCCGATAACGGTTCTTATTTAATTTATAATTTTAGTTCTAACTTCCACCATTCGATCCCGGGGTCCTAATTTGGGCTCAAAACAGTAACTAGGGTCTAAGGTATAAAGTCCAACTCTAACTTAGGGTTCAAACATCAAACTTCCCATCAACAAAACCAAATTGCAACGCGTGAAAACAACTTTAATAATTTAATCTAATCCTAAAGCATGCATAAAAATATCATACACTAACATGGCATACCTTATGTGCATATATTCTAATACTAACCTTATAATAGTCATGCATGAAATATTAACACTATCCTAAACATGAATTTCTAAATCAATAAACAAGAAGAAATCTTAAGAACATGTAAATAAACTATAAAGAACATATAAACATTTAAACTTCTAATCAAGAATCCTAAACAAAACTAATTTCTTTTAAACAAGATTAACTCAAGAACCAAGAACTAATAAACCATAAACTCAACCTAACTTATTTAGTCAAGATTAAACATGATTTAAACAAGAATGAACCCTAAGAAAATAAAAGAACATATAATATTTAACTTAATGAAACAAGAAACCTAACTAATTTACAAGAATCAAGAAAGGCTTAGGTTTACATGTAAAAGAATCATAAAGAACTTAGAAACATTAAAACTACCAATCAAGAATCTAAGGTTTTAATAACAAGAAACCAACCTAATTCATTTAACAAACTTAACAAGATTTATTCTTAAGAAACAATAAAGGACTTAACGATTAAACAACTAAACATTCAAGAATTTAACCTAAGTAATAAATTTCCAAATTCGTACATACAATAATATTGTGGTCTAAAAAAAAATTCATAAAAGAATATAAAGAATATTAAAGAATCACTTTCAAACCTAATAACCAACTATTACAACCTAAATCTAATTACAATTTATAACATAAAATTACACATAACAATTAGGAAATTACACATAATTACAACAAGAAACTAATTACAATTAATTTCCCCTAATTACAAAAATTACAGAAATTAATAACAATAATAATTACAAATATATACAATCAGATTTTTAATAATAAAACAAGAAAAATAAAAGAAAAAGAAAAGGAGAAAGAATCAGTTAGAACATATTAGGTTAGGGTTAGGGTTAGGGTTAGGGTTTTACGCAGGGTGCTTCTCGGTGGTTCTGGGCGGCGGGCGGCAGGGTGTTGGCGTCAGGCGGTCAGGGGCGGCGTCGAAGTCGTCGGGGATCGTCGGTCGACAAGAAGAACGATGACGATAATGAGCAGCGGCTTCGAGGGCCTTTTCTTCGATCGGGACTTTGGCGGCGTCGGCGGCGATCACGAGAGTGGCGATGGCGGCGGTGGGCGGCGGTGGTGGTGATGGCGGTGGTCGTCCGAGTGCGACGCAGGGAAAAGAAAGAAGAGAGGAGGAAAGAGAGGAGGAGGGTGGCGGTTCTGCGGTGGTTCCCGCGAGGTCGCTGCGGCCGTGGCCGACTGGCGAAGGAGGGAGAGAGAGGGGTTGTGGATTAGGGTTTGAGAGAGGGAATTAGGGTTTAGGGTTTGAGAGGGGAAGGAGAGGTGTATATATATTACCCATTTAATTAGGCCCAATTAACTAATCCTATTCCTAACCCAACCCATTAAGCTAAAAACAGAATTAAGGAATTACTAATAATAGTAATAATAATATTAATACTAATAATCATATAATCACATAGCAAATAATATTCACGTAATCAATCACATAATAATATTAGCCAGCGGAAATTACTATTCTACCCTTGTTAGCCCCTCAACGGTCCTACGAGCTCAAGCGTTAGCATAAATAAACACATTACGAACAACAGTAAATAACGAAGTCAAACCTATTAAGGAAACTAACGGTTCCATTCCTCCTAAAACTCGAGGTTTTACAACATTAGTACCATGGTTAGGTTGAGTACCGTTCACGTCTGACATCCTGATTCAAAGGGTCGGTTTAGTCTACTTAAAGGGGTTTTCCCAATCCATAGTCTCAACATCATACTAAAGGTAGCTACTTAGTCCGGTCTTCTCATAGGGTGCTAAAGGATCGATTTTACCCAATTTCCCTCCAAAAGGCAAAAGAAAAAAAATTCATGAATCTGCGTCAAGGGGAAACTAGCGTGCTCGCCTACTCTGCAAAGTTCACAGAACTATCTCGATTTGCACCTGCCTTGGTAGCCACTGAGCAGCTAAGGATGGACCGCTTCTGGGATGGATTGAATTGCAAGATTCAGGATCGCATGTCATCACGGGAGTTCACGTCTTACCAGAACATGCTGAACGTTGCCCTCACTGTAGAAAGGGTGATGCATGACATGGAACGACAGTTAGGCATACAGGGGCAAAAGAGGAAAGAACCACCCCGTTTTAACCCACCTCAACATTATCAGGAGAAGAGGTTCCGCCCTAACAACTGGCAGGGAAACCAGTCTTCGGGGCATAGGCCATCGAATATTCCAATCTGCAAGGTTTGTGGTCGACCAGGCCATTATCCACGGGATTGTAGAGCAAGGAACGTGCGAGGGGGATGTTTCAACTACGGGAGTTTCCAACATCAGGTATGTCAGTGCCCTCGGCCAAATGGCGAAGTGGAGGGAACAATGGAAGCAACGGAAATAATGGGAACAATGGGAATTGGAGAGCCCCGCAGACAACATATCAAAACCGGGGAGGCTATAATGGGAACCAAAGGCCACAACAGCAAAACCAAAGTGGATCTGGTGGAAATCAGAATAACCGAGGGAGGCCAGCAAACCCGCCTCGTCCACAACAACAACCGCCCCGCAACGCTGGAGGACGGGTATACGTAATGAGGAAAGAAGAGGCTGAGAATGAAGCAGATGTTGTGACGGGTACCTTCTCCATCCACCTCTACACTATATCTGTTTTGTTTGATTCTGGTGCTAGTCATTCTTTTGTTGGACGAGCTATAGTAGAGAAGGCTAAGATGAAACCCTCGGAAAATAGTAAGCCTATGTCTGTAGCCCTACCTACCGGGGATACCATTAGTTGTGGAGAGTTATATGGTGGATGTCCTATAGTGATAGCAGGACAGGAGTTTGAGGCCGACCTTTATATGTTTGACCTAATGGAGTTCGACGTTATTTTGGGGATGGACTGGTTAGCAAAATATAGAGCTCAGATAGATTGTTATAAGCAAAAGGTGACCTTAATGGGACCGAACGGAAGAAGGTAGTAAATTGGAGTGATAGGCATCTTCAGAGTGTGCGGATCATCTCTGCCCTCAAGGCCCAGAGGTTGTTGGGTCAAGGTTGTGAAGGATATCTATGCAACGTAATCGACACCAAGGTGGAGGAGCTTACGATTGAGAATATCCCGGTAGTGCGGGAGTATTCTGATGTATTTCCGGAGGAGATCCCGGGTCTGCCTCCAATCAGGCAGGTAGATTTCTGCATCGATTTGGAGCCCGGGGCCGCACCTGTTTCAAAAGCCCCATATCGCATGGCGCCCGCAGAGCTTAAGGAGTTGAAGACTCAGCTGGACGAGCTGTTAGAAAAGGGGTATATCCGACCCAGCACGTCACCATGGGGAGCACCTGTGCTGTTCGTGAAGAAGAAAGATGGTAGCATGAGGTTGTGCATCGATTACCGGGAGTTGAACAAGATTACCATCAAGAATCGTTATCCTCTACCTCGTATTGATGATCTTTTCGACCAGTTGCGAGGAGCAACAACGTTTTCTAAGATAGACCTGAGGTCAGGTTATCACCAGTTGAGAATTCGCGAAGAAGATATCTCTAAAACCGCATTCCGAACTCGGTATGGCCATTATGAGTTCGTGGTAATGCCTTTTGGGCTTACAAATGCCCCAGCCGCTTTCATGGATTTGATGAACAGAGTGTTCGAGCCATTCCTGGATAAGTTTGTAGTGGTATTCATCGACGACATATTGGTATACTCAGGAACACGAGAGGAGCATGCGAATCATCTGAGAGAAGTATTGACGACTCTACGGAGCAACAAGCTTTATGCGAAGCTTAAGAAGTGTGAGTTTTGGTTGGAACAAGTAGCGTTCTTAGGACATGTGGTGTCTAAGGAAGGAGTGGCAGTAGACCCTCAAAAGGTGGAGGCCATCACCAAGTGGCCGACACCGAAGAATGCCACGGAGATTAGGAGTTTTCTGGGTTTGGCAGGGTATTATAGGAAGTTCGTGCAAGACTTCTCAAAAATCGCCACCCCGTTGACCAATTTGACTCGGAAGTCAATAAAGTTCGCATGGTCGGAAAAATATGAGCAAGCATTCCAGGAATTGAAGAAGAGGCTTACCTCGGCCCCTATTCTTGTCTTACCTCAAGGGAACGAAGGTTTTGTTATCTACAGTGACGCATCGCATGGTGGATTGGGTTGTGTGCTCATGCAGGAAGGGAAGGTGATTGCATATGCATCCAGGCAACTGAAGACGCATGAGAAGAATTACCCCACTCATGACACAGGTTAGCGGCGGTGGTTTTTGCGCTTAAGATTTGGAGGCATTATCTTTATGGAGTACACTGCGAGATATTCACAGACCATCAGAGTTTGAAGTATCTTTTCACACAGAAGGAGCTCAACCTCAGGCAGACAAGATGGTTAGAGTTCCTGAAGGATTACGATGTGAATTTTCAATATCATCTCGGAAAGGCAAATGTGGTGGCTGATGCCCTGAGTAGAAGACCGTATCCTGCTATAAACCACTTGATGACGATGCCGCACGAGTTGTGCGAGGAGTTTAGGAGATTGGAGATTAATGTGGTAACACCTGGGAGGAAAGCTGTATTAAATGCCATGGAGTTGCAACCTACCCTCATGGAAGAGATCAAGAGGACCCAAGAGCTGGATTTGCAGCTTGTAAAGGTACGGGAGGAAGTTTTGCAGGGGAAAGCCCCTGGCTTTGTGATCCACGAAGACGGTACATTACGGTTCCATAACCGCGTCTGTGTACCCAACATGGAGGAGTTGAAGAGGAGGATCTTAGAGGAGGGGCACAATACGCCATATTCCGTACACCCGGGAGGAAATAAGCTTTACAAGGACCTGAAACAGATGTTCTGGTGGAGTAATATGAAACAAGAAGTGACAGACTTTGTGGCAAGGTGCCTTACATGCCAGCGAGTCAAGGCAGAGCATCAACGACCCGGTAGGACTTCGGCCGTTAGACGTCCCTGAGTGGAAATGGGATTCGATATCAATGGATTTTGTGATAGGACTACCAAGGACCAGGCAGAAACACAATGCGGTGATTGTAGATCGTTTGACCAAGTCAGCTCATTTCCTAGCCATCGCCAACAATTGGTCCCTAGATCAGCTAGCTCAAGTCTATGTAAGGGAGATTGTAAGGTTACACGGAGTACCCAGTTCTATAGTCTCAGACAGAGATACCAGATTTCAGTCTGGTTTTTGGAAAAAGTTACAAGAGGCGTTTGGCACAAAGCTCAAGTTCAGCACCGCTTTTCACCCAGCTACAGATGGACAGACAGAGAGGACCATCCAAACCCTCGAAGATATGCTGCGAGCATGCGCTTTAGATTTCAAAGACTCGTGGGATGACGAGTTGACTCTCATTGAGTTCTCATACAACAACAGCTACCATGCTAGCATAGGGATGTCACCCTTCGAAGCTTTGTATGGAAGGAGATGTAGAACTCCCCTATGTTGGCAGGACATCGATGAAGCTCTAACGATCGGACCGGACCTAATACAGGCCACTACTCAGAAGGTTCGAATCATTCAAGACAAGATGAAGGCAGCACAAAGTCGACAAAAGAGTTATGCTGACAGAAGGAGAAGACCCTTGGAGTTCGAGGTAGGAGAATATGTGTTTTTACGTGTTTCACCCACGAAGGGAGTTATGAGATTCGGCCAGTCGGGGAAGTTGACACCAAGGTTTATCGGGCCATACCCAATTTTGGAACGCATCGGGGAAGTCGCATACAAGTTACAGCTGCCGGGAGAACTCCCCAGAGTGCACAATGTCTTCCATGTGTCACAACTCAGGAAATATGTTCCGGACCCGACCCATGTGATTGATCCCGAGCCGCTTCAGCTGCAAGAAGATCTGAGCTATGAAGAGCAGCCGCTAGAAATACTGGACCGTAGAGAAAAACAGCTTAGGAGGAAAGTAGTTCCCTTGGTAAAAGTACAATGGGCGAATCATACCACAATGGAAGCAACCTGGGAAACAGAAGACGAAATGAGGAAGAAGTACCCTCACTTGTTCCAAGACTAAGGCGCGTCAAGTTTCGGGGACGAAACTTCTTTTAAGAAGGTAATGTTGTAAAACCTCGAGTTTTAGGAGGAATGGAACCGTTAGTTTCCTTAATAGGTTTGACTTCGTTATTTACTGTTGTTCGTAATGTGTTTATTTATGCTAACGCTTGAGCTCGTAGGACCGTTGAGGGGCTAACAAGGGTAGAATAGTAATTTCCGCTGGCTAATATTATTATGTGATTAATTACGTGAATATTATTTGCTATGTGATTATATGATTATTAGTATTAATATTATTATTACTATTATTAGTAATTCCTTAATTCTGTTTTTAGCTTAATGGGTTGGGTTAGGAATAGGATTAGTTAATTGGGCCTAATTAAATGGGTAATATATATACACCTCTCCTTCCCCTCTCAAACCCTAAACCCTAATTCCCTCTCTCAAACCCTAATCCACAACCCCTCTCTCCTCCTTCTCTCAAATGTACCACTCAAAGACACCGCGCACCTCCGGAACCACCGCAAAGAACCGCCACCACCCTCCTCTCTGTCCTCCTCTCTCTTCTTTCTTTTCCCCGCCTGCCGCACTCGGACGACCACCGCCATCACCACCACCGCCGCCCCACCGCCGCTTATCGCCACTCGCCGCGACCAGATCGCTCGCTGACGCGCCGACGTCGCGGCCAGTCCCGATCGAAAAGGCCCTCGAAGCTGCCGCTGCTGCTGTCATCGTTGCTGCTGTCGACCGACGATCCCCGACGACTTCGACGCCGCTCCTGACCGTCCGACAACCACCGCCCGACGCCAACACCCTGCCGCGCGCCGCCCAGAACCACCGAGAAGCACCCTGCGTAAAACCCTAACCCTAACCCTAACCCTAACCTAATATGTTCTAACTGATTCTTTCTCCTTTTCTTTTTCTTTTATTTTTCTTGTTTTATTATTAAAAATCTGATTGTATATATTTGTAATTATTATTGTTATTAATTTCTGTAATTTTTGTAATTAGGGGAAATTAATTGTAATTAGTTTCTTGTTGTAATTATGTGTAATTTCCTAATTGTTATGTGTAATTTTATGTTATAAATTGTAATTAGATTTAGGTTGTAATAGTTGGTTATTAGGTTTGAAAGTGATTCTTTAATATTCTTTATATTCTTTTATGAATTTTTTTTTAGACCACAATATTATTGTATGTACGAATTTGGAAATTTATTACTTAGGTTAAATTCTTGAATGTTTAGTTGTTTAATCGTTAAGTCCTTTATTGTTTCTTAAGAATAAATCTTGTTAAGTTTGTTAAATGAATTAGGTTGGTTTCTTGTTATTAAAACCTTAGATTCTTGATTGGTAGTTTTAATGTTTCTAAGTTCTTTATGATTCTTTTACATGTAAACCTAAGCCTTTCTTGATTCTTGTAAATTAGTTAGGTTTCTTGTTTCATTAAGTTAAATATTATATGTTCTTTTATTTTCTTAGGGTTCATTCTTGTTTAAATCATGTTTAATCTTGACTAAATAAGTTAGGTTGAGTTTATGGTTTATTAGTTCTTGGTTCTTGAGTTAATCTTGTTTAAAAGAAATTAGTTTTGTTTAGGATTCTTGATTAGAAGTTTAAATGTTTATATGTTCTTTATAGTTTATTTACATGTTCTTAAGATTTCTTCTTGTTTATTGATTTAGAAATTCATGTTTAGGATAGTGTTAATATTTCATGCATGACTATTATAAGGTTAGTATTAGAATATATGCACATAAGGTATGCCATGTTAGTGTATGATATTTTTATGCATGCTTTAGGATTAGATTAAATTATTAAAGTTGTTTTCACGCGTTGCAATTTGGTTTTGTTGATGGGAAGTTTGATGTTTGAACCCTAAGTTAGAGTTGGACTTTATACCTTAGACCCTAGTTACTGTTTTGAGCCCAAATTAGGACCCCGAGATCGAATGGTGGAAGTTAGAACTAAAATTATAAATTAAATAAGAACCGTTATCGGGACAGTTTCGTTAGCGCCTAAAGATCGGGTTGCCACGGTTAGTGTAGTTGTCTTTTGATCAAACCCTTTGACTGGAGGTTCCCTTAGATGTTAGGAACCATAGGAATTTTACGGATTTAACGTTTGATTTGTATAGCCCGAGTTATAACCGTTTTACCGGAACTGTCAGATCTGGACCAATGGGAAAGAGGTGTTTTGAGGTCTTCGACTGAGTTGGGAGGTTTCAAAAGTCCGAACCAGCCCCGTAGGATGTCGGAAGTCGAGTTGTGACTCGTTTTATGTGAACGTTATAATCTGGCTCTGCTTGCTTCCTTTTATAATAATTGTTGAGTGAAAATAATATGTGATTTTATTATGTGTTTTCTTGAGGTGTTAAGTGTAATTTCGTAAATGATAGGAACCTAAGTGTTCATAGGGGATGGGTTAGGTAGTTAATAGTTAATACTAACTTCGTTAGAACGCTGCTTTGTTGATTAGACAATTACTTTTATTCTAGGCCCGAGTTAGTGCGAGACGTTAGTGAGCTCAAGTGTGTCCTTCTTTTTGTCTTTGTGAAGTATATCGTAATTGTCTATGCTCTAATCCCCATCGGGATGCTCTTTAAATGTGTTTTGATGTTTTATAATCTATTTTGAGAATTGCATCCCGAAAGGGGACTTTTGTGGAAATACGACCATCTGTTTTTGATAATCTTTTTGATTCAATTGTGGTTTTGGTTTATTTGAGTTGAGAAATTGGATGGTCTTTTATTCAAAGTTTTGTTAATGGTTTTGATAACTTGGGATGGTTTGACTTGAGAGTCGTGAGTTGAGTTTGAATACTGTGTAAATAATTCAAGTGGAAACTTTAAGCGGGTTTCGGGGGATAACTTTGTGCAGTGTAACAACTGCAGTGGTTATGGATCGTGAGATCAGGGCTTCCTTCCCTGATATAGGATAGTATTTTGATGCCTTTGGTAGGCGATATTATTTATGCCTTTGGTAGGCGATGTTCTTGATGCCTTTGGTAGGCGATGTTTTTGATGCCTTTGGTGGGCGATGTTATTTATGCCTTTGGTAGGCGATGTTCTTGATGCCTTTGGTAGGCGATGTTACTTTAAGGGATTTGGTATCCCGCCCGCAAATTAAAATATGGATTGGATGGGTTGAGGAAACAAAGACGGATTAAAGGTTTGTAAACGTTTGATTTGATCCCTCTCCCCAAAATGAATTGAAATGAACTTAAACTGTTTTAAACGTTAGGGGTAGACATTATTGAGATTTCCCACTCTTTTTTTGAAATGTTTTGTTTTCAGGTGAAGATCTAAATGCCGGGGACGGGAATTAGAAGTGAGGACGACGAGTCTAGAAGTCCTTAAATCTTTTTATTTTGTTTTCGTTATGATGTCTTAAAGTTGGTTTGAGTTGTTAGTAGTTACCGTTAGCAGACAGTTATGTTTTCCTTTCTCGCCTTGTGTTCCTTCGGGGATACGGCAGTGACGCCCAAACTGAATTTGAAAGTCTTCCGCTAAGTTTTGTCTGTTAACGTTAGTTTGACTTTGGCTTTTCTATAATTGGATTTCCGGGGCGTTACAGAGAGAGATTGTGATAGTAATCTCCTCTGTTGTGGATCGCATCACACCTTGTGATAGTGATCGGGTTGTACTCCTCCTTTCTCATAGTGGATTGTTTTCTAGCTGTCGCCGTCCGTGGGTTTTTCTCCGAATTCTTCGGTTTCCCACGTAAACCTTGTGGTTGTGTTCTTTTATCGCTCTTCTTATTTGATTCCTGAATTTTGTCGTAATTTCCGTCATCTCAATTCGATTTATTTCGCTTCCGTTGTTACCTTGCTATTATTTCTCTAACAAGTGGTATCAGAGCAAGGGGGAAATGTCTTCAATCATGAAGTGTGAAATTCCAAAATTCGAGGGAACAGGGAGACTGCGGTTGAAGGCAGTCCTTGATTCAGCACGGTGTAAGGGATGTTGAGTATCCCTATACGGAGACTGATGTAACGATGAGCGATGAGAACTTCAAAAAGGGTTAAAGAAAGAGAACCAGGGCAGTCTGAGTTCGAGGTGGAGCAGGTTGCTGCTCAAACAGTTCAGGTTGATGAGCCTGATGTTCCTCATTGGAGGAAGAACCGCGCATGGCAAGGGATCGTCCCAGGAGGGAGATTAGGAGACCAGCACGGTATACTAAAGATTGGGTGCACAAGAAGAGCCATGTAGAGAGTGACTGTTGGAGAAATCTGAAAGACCAGGAGCAGGGTAGTAAGGATAACCGCACCAAAACTGGTACAACAAACTGTGTTGAGGTTAACGGTTGCAGGTACGAAACAGAAGATGGTGTCCCAAAAGCGCGCAGGGGTTCCATGGTTCGTATGAAGAGAGCCAGGAAGGGCAGCCTATACACCCTACAGGGGTCTACAGTGACGAGAACTGCAGAGGCATTCTCAAACAGCACAGGTGGTCTCAAACAGGCATCCAGACAGCGGTATGTGATGTTTACCGCTTGAGTGCCCTGCAGGGCTACGCCCTGTGGAGGGGCGTGTTGATGGCGACAGTCAAGATGTTTATCTGGACTGATGATTCGTTGATTTTAGTCCAAGGTGGAGTTTGTTAGGAATGTGTCCTAAAATCACCGAATCTCTTGATCTCACAATTATTTGTTTCCTAATTGTATTAGGATATTATTTAGGTTTCCTTATTATGTTGGGTTTCCTAATTGTATTAGATTCTAAATCTAATTGGAGTGGGAGTCAAGTTAGGTGTATAGGGAGTTTTGCCTATAAATAGGGTTCGGTATTCTCCACTTTATTTTACGGCCCGGTGCACGGTGCTCGTCGAGTACGGCGAACAATGATCGAGCTATAGAGAGTCAAAGAGGGAGAAAATATTGAGAGGGAAAAAGGTCTCACCAATATTTTCGATCCCAGTTGTATCCCCAGAGAGAAAGATTGTGAGTTGTGAGTGAGAGAGATTGTGATAGTAATCTCCTCTATTGTGGATCGCATCACACCCTGTGATAGTGATCGGGTTGTACTCCTCTTTTCTCATAGTGGATTGTTTTTTGGCTGTCGCCGTCCGTGGGTTTTTCTCCAAGTTCTTCGGTTTCCCACGTAAACCTTGTGGTTGTGTTCTTTTATCGCTCTTCTTATTTTGTTCCTGAATTTTGTCGTAATTTCCGTCATCTCAATTCGATTTATTTCCGCTGTTACCTTGCTATTATTTCTCTAACATGATAATAATTAACATATTTTTTGTGATAACTCTTACGACTATTGTTAAGTATATATATATATAGTAATTGTTTATTTATTTCTATAAACACTACTACCTCTCTCACTTCATATGGAGCTTAATCCCTTGTTTTTTATTGCTCGATTTTTAATCATTCTTGATACCTGATAATTATATGAGGGATATATTGCCCCTCGAATCACATGCATTTTTTGTGAGTTGATTAATTTTAAAACTAATCACATGATATCCATTTTACAATTTCACATGATATTGTCATTCACAATCAATTTTCACTGAGTGGATTAAAGGTTCCTTTTTTTTTTAATCAATTATCAAATAGTAATATCATATATATATATATGTATATATTTATTTCAGGGTAGAAAGGGTGAGAGTTGGAATATGCAAGTTTCAATGAGGACATTTTTGAAAAATTACAAGATTAATATATAATTTTTTTAAAAAAAATAAGGACATTAAAGTATTCATGAATACTACCTCCGTGTTTATTTACCGGTCGCTAAGGAAATTGGGTTAAAAACTTTGACCGTTAATATCTTAACTTGTATAATGATTT
The DNA here is from genome assembly GCA_029582165.1 of Portulaca oleracea. Taxonomy (NCBI): domain Eukaryota; kingdom Viridiplantae; phylum Streptophyta; class Magnoliopsida; order Caryophyllales; family Portulacaceae; genus Portulaca; species Portulaca oleracea. The sequence goes on from CM055892.1 coordinate 20,488,464, forward strand.
ATCATACGAAATTGATGTCATTAGATTCATAACGAAAAATAATATTTTAAAAGTATAATATTATATTTTTTTATAAAAATTTTATATTAGAAAATTTTAATTAAAAATTGACACTGAAAACCGTAAGTGACAGATAAAAACGAACGGAGGGAATAATTATTATTCCATGGAAGTTAATGAGGGTAAATGAAAAGTTAGCAAAAGGAAAACATAAGTGTCATTTATTTCATGTGATTGTTACTAATTGTTTATACTGTAATGTTGTCATCTATTATAAAAATAAAAGTTATAATATTTTTATGTGTTTGTGTTGTTAATAAATCAAATAAATTATATCTTCAATCTCTTTTCTATATTACATTCCTTCTGGAAAAAAAGAAGATTCAATGTATACTTTTCATTAAATCATTAAATTAGAATTTAAATTGGTAAAATTCTTATGCAATATTAAGTTAATTTTTTTTGTATTTTTAAAAAATATTATGAAATTATATATACAACATTTTATATGTGTTCTTATAGATCATACTATCAACAATATATGCATTTTATTATTATCCCGTGCAAAGCATGGGTCTAAAGACTAGTTAAAAGAAACGTTCAACAACAAAACAATACTAACCAACATAACCAAATACTAATGATATAGACTAAGAAACATCAACACTACCACCGGACCATTATAACAAATCGACAACAACAACACAAACTAACAAGAAGACATTAAAACCAAATCTTACCATTTATTACTCATTCAACATCTAAATCTCTGTCAACATTCAAGTGCAAGGCAGAAGGGAGTGTGATGTCTAGATCAACCAATTCAAGCAATATTTTCTTCAACGGTAATGTGGTTATGTCTCTTGGATGTCTCATTCAGGGAAAACCACCAATAAACTTTACAGATCTTATGTAAGTGATGAGTACCAAATTGTACATAATAAAATGCCCCATCAAAATTACAATTTCACGCACATAAAAATTTATTATTTCCACCAAAATTTCCTTCCAAAATATATACCATACCCACCATTATAAACCAAATCTTATCATCATAGCCCTCAACCCCATCAGTCACCATATTATTGCCTTAGATTTAGAGTTTAAAATTTGCCAATTTGGACTGTTTCAATTTTTAAAATCTATGGTAGTAGGTACACAAATCTAGTTATTTTCCCCATTATATCTAGATTTAGAGTTGGAAATTGCTACTTGTATCATCAAGTAAAAAAAAAAAAAATACTTTGTTTTTATTTAATAGGATTAGCAGTATTACTTCCCTTTCTTAATCACTGTTAGGCCTTGTTCTTTTCTGCGGTATTTTGCGGTATGGTGTGGTATGGTGTAGTGGAATCGTGGTAGGTTATTGGTATGTGGGGTAGGTGAGAAGAGAGAATGTACAAAGTAGAAGAGAAAAGTGAGGAGAGAGAAAAGTGAGGAGAGAGAAAAGTAATGATTTGTGGTAAAGTGTGGTGAGTTGTGGCAAATTGCGGTATGATGTGGTACCGCAGTTTGCCAATCGCAGAAAAGAACAGGACCTTAATTTTATTACTTATTGTGTTTTTATTTAATAAGATTAGGGGTATTACTTCCCTTTCTTAATTGCTTTTAATTTTTCATAAGGTCTCTAAATATTAAGTATGCTTCTATTTCGAGCAAAGAGATAGCTAAATATATGTTAACAGGATTGGGAGTATTACTTCCTCTTCTTAAGCACTCTTAATTTTTTCACACGGCCCCCAATATCTAATGCACGCTTCTATTTCGAGTCAAGAGATAGCTAAATAGATTTTAATGTCCCTTTCATAATCACCCTTAATTTTTCATATCCAATATCTTAAGCATGCTTCTATTTCGAGTCAAGAGATAGCTAAATAGATTTTAATGAGATTAGGAGTATTACTTCCCTTTCTTAATCACTCTTAATTTTTTATAGGGTCCTAACATTTTATGCATGCTCCTGTTTCAAGTCAAGAGATAGCTAAATAGATTTTCACTATCGTAGATATTGACCTACTCTTAAAATATTACAAAACCATACGTTTTTATAAGTATTACTCACAATAACTCTAATCATGACAGTTTTATACAATATATCATTGTATATATTAATAGAAAAAATAGCAATTGAAATTTTAAAAAATTAACTACACAAAGCTTGTAATAGCAGCAGGCTTAGCAGCGCAATTTATTATTGGGTTTTTGACCCCAATGGACGACCCATGAAGCAAAGAAACCATTAAGTTTCAAGTAAGACGATAAGGCTCCAATTTGTAAAAAATATTAATTTTAATTTTTTTTATAATGCTTTTGTTAGTTACATTAAGTATGAAACTTGCCCCGAAGTTACCAAGAATACGAAACAAAAATATAAAAAAAAGGAACATTTAATTCTAATAATCATTACTTTTTCTTTTTGTATGCCAATAACTCATACTTTATTTTTACATTCTGGTGGTCTAAAAAAGTAAAATTGAATTTGGGAGTTGGGACGCCGTTGAGTCAAGTGGTGGTGATTTGGTGATGTACGGGTGAAAGAGTGTTTGATCAAGAACTATTATTTTAGTTGGATTCTAGTGGCCATATTTAAATTAATATTGTATTTTATTAGTCCTACTGACATATTTATTATATTTTGGTGGTCCCATTTCATTATTGATTATGTTCTGGTGGTGCTAATTTTTGGTCAAACACACTTTCGCCGGCAATAATCAGCAAACCACCGAGTCACCACTACTTGACTCGGTGACATCCCACCAAATATAATTTTATTTTTTCTTAGACCGCCAAAATACAAAACTATAGTAGAGATTATTCATTATTGGTATACAAAAATGAAAGTAGGAATCACTAGAATACAATTTTCCAAATAAAATAAAATAAAATTGATGTTACAGGCCCAATGGACTATACAAGCCCATCAAACCCAAACCAAAACGGCGTCGTCTACTGACCCGCACGGTTACACTAGTGACCAGTTGACCACTAACCACCGTAACACGACAGGGTCAAACCCCCGTTTCGAAACCTAGGGTTTTAGAGCTCATCAACAATGGCGGAATCAGTGTGCAGAGTCCTCCGAGACGGGGCACTTGAAGGAGAGCTCGCACCAGCATTCACAATCAAGGACTCCCATCTCTCTCCTCTCGCCTTCCATGTCTTCGACCATGTCCTCTCTCAACTCTCCTCCTTCATTTTGGCGGGAAAATCTCAATCTAGGTTCCCCCCCCCCTCTCCCCTCACTTCTCTATGCTTCGCTGCTTCCAACGGCTAATTTTCTCTTCAAATTTTCCTGCAGAGGTTTAGTGATTGTGGCATTTTCCCGTAGTCCGGCGTATTATGCTGATTTCTTGAAGGTTAGGGGTATCGAATCCAGTGATTTTGATCAACGGTATGATTTTCAGTATTTTTTCTGTTTTTGCTGAGTTTTTAATTGGTTAAGTTAGGTTTTGCTTATGGAGTGTGAAATTTGCTGAAATGGGAACATAAAAATGTGATGTTTGTAGGTTTCGGATATTGGATTGCTATTCGGATCCTCTTGGATGGAAGCAAAGGCTTAAGGAAAGCGGAGCGATAAGGAGTTGCCCGGATTCTTCATCTGGGGTGAAAGTGTGCAGGGATGTGAGAAATTTGGATAAGTTGCTTTCTGAGATACTTGAATTAGGCAAAGGTATAGCATTGCTTTTTCCTGGTTGATTATGCATTGTCTAGCTTGAAGCTCGTTATTGTGGATTCTAGTTGTTGTGAAAAGTGAAAATTGTCGGTGTGCGAAGAGAAATGTTTGTTGTTTTGATGGGTAGCTGTTGTGTGATCATATGAACTAATGATGGGTAAGATCTGTGTTTGAGGGAATGCAAGTTTTTGAATGGTAAAGTTAGCCAATTAATTGGTTTATATATGATAATGGTTGATCATAAGGTGTGATTTAGCAGAAGTGTTTGATTATTCAAAGTTTGTAACTTGTGTATTCTGTACATTGACTTGCATTTATGTGACTGCTATACTATCTTTTTGCTGTTCTGCTATGTCTCAGCCTGGTTTTTGGTTGGCACAGGGTTGGTTGGACAAGGAAAGGATCGATTCTGTGTTGCAATAGACTCGGTATTGTATCTGTCTTCTTTATCATCAGTGTTTGGTTTTGGATAGTAGACTTGTAGTTTGCTTTGAACTCTTTATATTGTTTGTGCATTTGAGGAGAAAGGGATGAAATATGTTGACATTTGGTAGGAAAGACAGAAGAGCGAGTATATCTTTTTGAGATGAAATTGCATTTGCGCATTTTTTTCAACAGAAGCTAAATGAAGTGCTTAGCCTGAAAATTTTATTTCTTGTCAGGTAACCGAGTTGTTGAGAGACGTTCCTTTGTCATCTGCTGCAAGTTTTCTGAGCACTATACGTAGCCATGGTATGTGTCCGATCTATGTCCAATTAGTTGCTCTCTTTGGTGCTGATATTGCACGAAATATGTAATTAAGTCTATTAAGATCATTCTTCACCTTGAATTGGCCAAATTATGTGGAATTTCTGACGTGGGCCTGTAAATTTCACTTGTAAGTTGGGGGGTGGTAAAATCGACCAAATTTACCAGAATTCACTAAAATTACCATAATTTACATGTTTACCAATATTTACTTTCCTTCCAAAAAAGTACTACTTTATTCAAAAGTAACACTTGTCCAACGCTTACCAAAACTAACCAAAACTTCATTTTTACCATTCCGTCCATTTACCAACGAATTTATGGCCCTGGGAAGTAGCTAAATGCGACATTGCAAATTACCAATTTCTCATGTTGATATGTCTGGTGGAGTGTCTGTACTTCTTAGATGCAAATTATCAACTTTTCATGCAACATGATTATTGTTGGATATGCTCCCTAGTCCCTACTTCAGCTCTTCAATTTTGGTGATGCAGAACAAGTTTCCAGTACCTTTTGGTGCATGCTTTCAGATGTTCACAATAGTAGCACGATCGCTTCTGTCGAGTATTTGTCTTCTATTGTGGCTACAGTGGAGGGAGCGACTCAGTTGAAAAGTGCACAGCTAGGAAGTTTAGACGGCCTCCCATTGATTGAGCAGAATGTGAGGAAAGGGAAGTTCCGGGTGCGCGTCAAACGCAGGAATGGAAAAGTTCGATTGATGGTACGACTGGGTTTCTATGCCTGTGTTTCATCAGAATCTCATTGAGTACTTGAATTTCTTTTTTTTTTTCGATATTGTTGAAAATTTATGCAGTCCGAGGACATTCATATGGGGAAGTCGGGAATTACATTTTCACCCGTTTCTTCCGAAGAGGAGTCAATGGCTCAGACACTTGTTGCAAAGGCAATTCATCTTACACTCCTCGATACGACAGTTGTTGCCTATTGTTTTTATCGGAATTGATGTTTTCATCTTTTCGTATCATCATCTGTGCAAACTTGATTTTCCTACCGCAGGTACAATTCAATCTGCAGCTATCCGAGAAAGAGCAGATGGACCGGTCAAAAGTAGTGCTCCCTTTTGAACACCAAGGTAATGTTCTGATGTTTCATTCCCAGATGATTCTTTCTGCTCCCTCCGTTCTACAGTATCTGTCACTTTTGACTTTTCACAGTCTCCAATACACCACTTTAACTTTCCATTTCTAACAGTATATATTTACGAAAATCACGCCACTATATTCACACGAAAGCATCTTTTCACGACAAATCTAGTGATATATTAATGGTTGAAGTTTGCAAAAGTTGACTGCACTACCCCATAGCGACTAATGATATGAAATGGATGGAGTATTCGCACAACATCACTAGATATGGGCTGTTATGAATGATACTCGTGTTGGTCTTGTATTTGATTCAGAGACAGAAAAGGCTAAACAAATTTACGATGGCCGACGATCTCTCGTGGACGGACAAAATGGACTGACAGTTGAAGATGAGAGACCTGTACCAGTGTCAGAAAACTCTGGAAGGGGTGAAATAGTATACATTCGTGATTCAGACGACGAGAGGCCAGATTCCGACGAGGACCCAGATGATGATTTGGATATATAGCCTTCGCTCTCTTGCAGTTCGACCTATGTGTACTATGTGTTTGTATCAGTTATTCAGCATTATGCCTAGTTTTTACTGTATTGTGTACATTGATGATTCAGACAATCAGAGACCAGGATTTGACAGAAGAGGTTCAACCCTAGGGTTTTGAGAGATCTTACCTTGTCATGGTTTACTTATGTAATGTAACTCTTTGTGGGTATTCTCTCCTCTTGTTCTATGGAGGCAAATTTTGAGAGCGGCAAATTTGGGGCATCTCGTATCGGAGGAGTTGTATGTATTTAGAAATTCAGTAATTTTGTATTCATTAATCGGTGAGAGGTTTTGTGAATTGTATGCATTTAAACATTACTTTGAAAGAATTGAGAAATATCCAAGTAACTTCTACGAAAGGAGAAAATATAACAAAAGAGTGTATGCATTCATGATTTTGATGTTTAAATTGCCTTAAAAATATAATAGAAAATGAGTCGTACATTGTTAAACATCGAAGCAACATATTACATGCACCTGGATCGCATGCTCCATGATATTTGCAGTGAAATAATATGAGTGAACAACCGTAGTACTTGGAGCACATGCTTCAAATGCACGTAATAAATTGCATCATTCAACACCGAAGTAACTTATTAAAGACAACCATAAGGGGAAAAAAAAAGCGCCTAAGGTAACATCACAATGCATAATCTATGTTTCATGGCTATATATCAGTACTTTGTGCCTGTTTTCTATCTTGAAGCCAGTTTGTGAAGGCATCCATAGTGTTCATATCAGACCTGTAATGTTTTTGTGTGAATTCTAGTAGAATTGGCCATGTAAAATCTGGGTATATCCTTGAAGAACACCCATTAATGTTGAGTAACTCATCTGGAGGTCTTATCACTTGGTCACCTTTTGAACACAAAAAGAATGCCAATGATTTTCGAGGTGATTACTGTTCACTACTGCTCTGTGCATGCAGCTTTTGTATATACCATTTGACAAAGCCTGTTGAAAGCACACAAGCTTCATCATCATACATTGTAAATACAGCTGGTAAAAATTCGGGTCTGGGTAATTTCTGGTTCGAATGAATCCGACATCGGACGGGAATATGATGTCCGATATCCAGGTTTTTCTCGTATTTTTCAAGTTGGACTAAGCAGACAAGCATAAATCCAGGTCTAAATCGGGTCCAAACAATAGAAATTTGAAAAAAAATTGTGTTGGAATTTTCGATCAAATGAGCCAACGTCGAAATTCGGACAAAAATTCTATACTGTACCCAGATTTTTTCCGGGTCGGATGGATCCGAATTATCGGGTCACGCAGAATTTTACCATCCCTAATTGTAAATTATTACTTTATGAAATTTGAACCCGAAATCTATTTTGCTCAATCTGGCATTAATACCATGTGAAATATTTCAACTAAAAGTTTAAGCTTTGAAAAAGTTTGTGTTTGAATTTTTGATCAAATCGGTCAATCTCAAAATTTAGACGAAAATTCTATGATCGTACCCAATTCTTTTCCAGGTCGGGCGAATTCTTGCCAGCCCTAATTGTAAGTTATCACTTACTGAAATTTGAACCCGAAATCTATTTTGCTCAATATGGCATTGATACCATATAAGCTATCTCAACTAAAAGTTTATGCTTTGAGTAATTACCATGAAAGTATCACCGATGTTGACAACGAAGTCTTCTGGATTGGGCCTAATAGAGTACCATTTTTGGTCCACATACTCTTCAAGACCTCCCACAGGATCTTGAATTCCTGATGAAGGATTGTTAAAGAGGTTGGATCAGAATGAGGCCCTGTTCCCAGAGTTTAGTTGGGCTTTTCAGGGGCGGAGCCAGACATTTTTGTTAAGGAGGGCCAAAAAAAAATCGTATAGAAATATTGAAACAATTAACATATTGTCACTAATTGACGAAATTAATTAAATAAAATGCGAAATAGGAAGAAAACATACACTAATCCATAAATGCAACCAGCAAAATGCATGCATATATATGATCCGGCCTTAGCAAAAAATGCCTCCAAATCTTGGCCAACAAAATGACAAATAAATTAAGGTATGAAACAACCCAATATTATAAAGAATGCTAATGTTCAAAAAAATTTTTAAAAAAAACATACCTCATCACTTTAGTCTTAATTTTCTCTTCTTCATATCAGCAAATTCACAATAATATCAATGTAGAGAGAAATTACACAAAGAGAGAGTAATTTACATTGTTGCACGTCAATCCAATTGCACAAAACATAAAATTGAAAAGTATGCAAAAATTGGAGAGAGAGGGAGAGAGAGAGTTGTATTAATTGTAAAAAAAAGTCTACAACTTTCTACATAAAGTTGTTTCACGCAGAGGAGAGAGAGTGAGAAATTGTATTAATTGCAAAGAATTTGTGCAGCTTTTGAGGGGAGAGGGGAGAGAGGAGAGAGGAGAGAGGAGAGAGAGTGAGGAATTGTATTAATTGCAAAGAAAATTTGTACAGCTTTTGCATATTGCACGCCAAAAGGGAGAGAGGAGAGAGGAGAGAGATGGTTGTAATTTTATTTACTTTCCAAAATTGATAAAGTGTAAGTATTGTTTGTATCTGTATAAGGAAAGTGTATTTAAATTTACCAATTTTTTTTTAACTTATACATAATAAAGTATACGAATTTTTTTTGGAAAAAATCATGGGGTGGGCCATGGCCCTGGCTGGCCCCCCCAAAGATCCGCCCCTGGGGCTTTTGACAAGGTGGATAATAGTTTAATCTCATGACTGAGTCATTTTGTTTGAAGAATTCTCTAAAGTAGCTTGGCCCAACTCCTAGACTCACTCCCAGGAGCTCCATCACCCTGAGAGATAGATTGCTCATCGCTTCGCAGTAGTCTTGGTACATCCTCCTGTCATGAGTTTGAGTTCAAATTGAGCATAAATTAGATTTCAAAAGTTTAAGCTTTGAGGTTTAAGTTTGTTCATCAGTTTGGTTTTGATACCGTATGAAATCATCTCAACCAAAAGTTTAAGCTTACGATTGAAGGCCTAGTAATAGATTTATTCTCTAACGAAAAGAAATAGTATAATGTTATGGGCACTTCTTACCCGAACTCTCTGAAGTCACTACCCATGACGCTTAAGAAGTAGTTTTCAACCACATTGGAGGCCTTATCATCATCGGACAAATAAAGAAAGGACAACGTCTCTTTCCATGACATCTTTGTGGAAAACCTACCCACAAAGCTGTTGGCGTAGCCACAATGATCGCCTATATATCTTCCTCTGCGCTCTCTGCTTCCGAGGGAGAGGCATGCCAAAGAAGTGATCCATAGATTTAAGGGCATCAGCTAAGAGCTTGGTGTCCACCCCATGATTCACAAGCAAGAAGAAGCCATGCTTCCTGCATGCTTCGTCGACAGACTTGCATGCCATCGACACCATGATTGGGTCCCCGGAGAGGAACTCCCCCAAATCAATGGGAGGAATGTCTAGCTTCGGAGGTTGGTATAAGCATAGTTTTTCGTCGTCTGGCCACACGAATAGGTCTGGTATGTTCTGGCGGTGTTGGACAATCGATGCATCAAATATTAATGTTTCAAGTTTGTTATTCATCTTGTAATTTTTCTGTGGCGAACCCTGCAAGGTTCATGCACAGTTGTAATGAGTATATCTATATATCATTTACCTTGGTGGGTTTGTTTAGATACATCAAAACTGTCTATCTAGATGCACCAAATTAAACAACGTGTAAAATATATCGATTTGGATGTCATGTATATCATTTGTTTGAATCAAATTCATATCATCATCCATTTTAAACACATCAAGAATGAGTTAAATGAATATATGCAACAAAATCAAATCAAAATCAAAATCAAAATCAAAATGTTGCAAACCTTAAATGTTTGAGTTTGGGTCTTGGTAGCACAAAATGCTTGAATTAGTAACCAGCATTGTATATCTCGTGCGATGCACAAGAAAGTTTTCAGTATTTATATTTAATTTCTTTTTGGAATAATTTTATAACAATTATCAATTCAAATAATAATTAGAAATTAATAAAAGAAATTATACAACAATTGTACTATTATTATTTTTATTTTCTCTTTGAACAAACTGTCTTTAAAATTAATTTAGATAATATAGTACTAAAGGAGACTCAAATCTACATTTACTTTCAATATTGCCTTAATTACATATAATAATTAATAGTAGTCATTTTTTATTAGTCAAGTTGAATAAATGCAAGCAACTCTATAATTCTCACAAATCATTCTCAATAATATGCAAAAACTTTAATCGTAAATATTAGAATAAATAATGAAGATAATAGAAATTATGTGTATACATTATAAACATAATGCTATTGCAAACTTATTTTCATTAAATAAATATGAAAAATGATTAAAATAAAAAAAAGGTTAGAGAAACTATAAACCACTGCTATGAGTACTACGTATACAATTAATAATCACAAATTTAAAATTAATAATTAATTATAAAATTTAAGCATACATCAATAATCAAAACATGTAACACTCTAGATATGTGGATAAGTGTGGCTTAAAACGATTGAAATGACCACCTATATTACCAAGGTGCACCTTCTTTTATGGTAGCTCATTCGTTGGGAACTCCTCAGTTAAGCGTGCTTGGCTGGGAGTAATCTCAGGATGGGTCATGAGTCATGATCTCCTGGGAAGTTTTCCCAGGTAGCGTGTGAGCGAGGACGAAGCACGTTGGAAAGACTCGTGGTGACTTGTGGGGCCCATCAGCGATCCTTTAAGCAGGTATCGGTAATCTCCGGGGGCGTTACATAAGCACTCTCTTTTCAAGCAAATGATTGTATTTGGTTCGAAGGAAAATGATTTTCTAAGAAAATGACTTTTTATGTTAAATTTTTACTCATTTTTTTTATCAACAAATTTTTACTCATTTGGTAGGAGGCGAATCATTTGTTTTAAGTTTTAATCATATTTAACAGTAGAAAATATCGATATAAGTGACAATATATGTTACAAATGAATTATTTGTAGCTCAAATTCATACTTGAGTTTTTTTGACTCCACCCTATCATATCATAATGTTTTAATTCAAACAACTAAAATTGAATTTTGATTTAAAATTTCAATTAGTTTTAGTGGTAAAAAATGTTGGTATATGTGACTATATATGTTATCAAATAAAAACATTTTGAGTGTGAGCTCAAAATTCATATCTGAGTTTTTTTTTTTAATAAGTTGTATCCCCATTATAAAGTTTCGAGCCAAACTATTGAAGTTGAATTTTACTCTTAAGTCAACATAGGAAAATTAAGCATTTTCCCATAATTTTTGACCAATCAAACACATCCTTATGCCCTGTTCTTTTATACGGCAGATTGCGGTGTGGTACCACACCGCACCGTACTCTTTAATTTTCAACCACACTTCACCACACTAAACCACAATCATTACCAATATATATTTTCACTTTTCTCTCTCATCATTTTTCTCCTCTACTTTTCACATTCTCTTTCTTAACCTACCCCACCTACCACAACTTTCATCACAACTCACCACACTCTTTCAAATTCCACCACACCACACCACACCATTACCACACCACAACCAACTGTATAAAAAAAAGGCTTTAATATCGCCGCAACCAATGAGTATTTGCTAGTACTATGATATATATTGTGAATGGGGGAAGTATGCACCCTTAAACCCATAGATAATCCGACCCATAATTGAATTGACCCGGAGCACCATACTCTTCGAACCAAATGGGTTGGCTTGAACTCCCCCTAATCCAAACTTTACCCAGAACCATACTCATACCCGACCCAAACATGGTGATCCAAACTCACCAAACCCAAACTCTCTCAACCCATACTTGACCTGATTGACCTATTTGTCAGGTCTCTCTCTTGGATCTATCAATCTTTGACTCGACCCGAGCCTGCCCAGAAATTCTGGGTTTTGAACACGATTTGCTCAACCCGAACAAGAAAACCTGCAAATCAGCGGGTCAAATCCGACCCACCCATTTGACCCGAAAACTTTATTTTTTAAGTTTAAATCTATTCTTTTCGTTGAAATTCATGACTATCAGACTATAACCGCTAAGGGTGGAAATCGTGCGGTGCGATGCGGTTTCGGTGTCTCGAAGCGGTGTACCGGACGAAACGGTGCGCTAAAACATTAAACCGGAACCGGAACCGAATCACCCGGTTTTTAAAAACCGGTGCAACGGCTTTAACGGTGCGGTTTCACCGATGAACCGGAACCGCATTAATTTCTATCAACATCAAAAGATCTCTATTCAATCAAAAAAAAAAAAGCTTTGGGTAGATTAACTCTATGCAATCTCCATTATCCACAATTTATAAATTTTGGTTAATTTACACTATTTTTGTATTAATTTTTGGGTAGAATTTTTTTTTTTAACCAAAATTTATATATATATTTATTTATTTATTTATATTAACGGTTAGGTGCCGGTTCCCCGTCGGTGTGAATATCCCAAATCGAAACCGCCCCGTTAAGCATCCGGTTTTTAAACCGGTTCGGTGTTGCCCGTTTCCCTTTTTTGTCCGGTTTCCGGTTCGGTGTGCCGGTTCCGGATTTTTCTTCCACCTCTAATAACCGCAACTCATTCATATGTTATTTCTCTGATCTAAGTTAAAACTTTATAATACTTATCGTTACTAAAAGATAATTGTATTCTATTATGTATATTGTACAAAAAATAGTATTTAGAGACAATTTTTTTAAAAGAAAAAGCGAAAAAATTCCACTGTCTATCGTCATAACCCATTGAGTTGACCCAAGATGAAAATACATTGTCCATATTTATCATAACCTAAAATACACCCTAAACAAACAAAGAGCTTGTTCCACCAAAGAATCAATGGTTAATGATCAAGAAGGACGGTCCTTGAAGCATATTGACACTTTGGTCTGCTAGGACTCCAAAGTCCTAATTTTCATTAGCTGATTCATCTCCCTCCTCTTCTCTCTCTACCAAATCTCCGCTGACTCATCTCCCAATCTCATCTCCCTCCTCTTCTCTCTCTCTACCAAAACAGGGGTCTTGGTTGCTCCCTACTTTCTTCTCTCTTCTCTGTACCCAGACCCCGGTGACCTCGTCCTAGCCTCCGCCGGCCATCCCAGAGACTCCAACGATTCATCCTGAATTTCTTTGTTAGCATAATTCTCATGATTCCCACCTCTTAAAACACAAACCCAGATTGATTCATTCTGAATTTCTTTCTCAGTACTAACAAATAGAGCATTGTGTTTTCATGTATCATTCATGGCTTTCATGTTCAAGAACACATCGTTCAAGATTCCTTCTTTCTTCTTCTTCTTCTTCTTCTTCTTCTTCTTCTTCTTCTTCTTCTTCTTCTTCTTCTTCTTCTTCTTCTTCTTCTTCTTCTTCTTCTTCTTCTTCTTCTTCTTCTTTGTAATTCTTCTCTGTAATTCTACGGCATCGGCGCTGCCTAGGCTGCCGGAGGAGTTCTACTCGACAGAGTATCCGAATCTCGCCGGAATTTATGGCTCCTTTGGCGCCGGCGTATCTCTGGGGTGGTGGGAGCTTCTTTAGAAGAGCATCGGTGCTCTGTTTTTGGACTTGAAAAATGCAGGGTGATATCTTTGTTCTTTTATATTTGCATGTCACTGAGCATTTGTTTCTTAGCAACCTCCGAAATGCATCAACCACTTGAAAAACGGCGACTTCTCAAGCTCCAAATACGGGAGATTTGACTGATTCTACATGATTATCCAATTTCGACTGTGTAATTCCACCCAGCTTATCGTCAATTTCATTCTCCCACTCACTTAGGTCACTTTCATCCTCCGATGTGTCTAAAGCTTCTTTCTTAAGATTTGCAACATGGCCTAAAACAGACTCCAGATCTTCCAAAATTGATTCTTTTATTCAAATTTCTTCTTGTTCTGAACTCAAATCATCTACTACACCATCTCTCATCAAGTGAGATTCAGCTTGAGAATCACCTTGAATGTGACTGTAACTTAGCGCAAGATCAGGACTCTCAACAACAAGCTCATCAACACATTTAGCACAATTTTGGTTCAACCCTACCTTTCGCTCCAAAGATTCTAAATCCTTATCAGCAACTGAAAGTTCAGCATGCTCATTCTCTTGCTTCAAATCACCTTAAATGTCGGCTAATGTGGGAGGGGAAGGAGGAGGAAAGAGAGAGAGGAATGGGAGATTTGGTGGAGGAGGAGGAGGAGGAGGAGGAGAGGTTTAATGGAGGGAGGAGATGGCGGCGAGGAGGGCGGAGGAAGGAGAAGGGAGAAGGGGAGGAGAGAGAGAAATGGCGGCGATCGCCATTGATGAAGGATGAGTGAGCTTTGGGAAGTTGGTCTGGGAAATTCGAATGGGCGGCTGGTGATTGAAATGAAGAAGACCCTTGTTTTGGTAGAGAGAGAAGAGGAGGAAGATGAGATTGGGAGATGAGTCAGCGGGTCTTGGTAGAGAGAGAATAGGAGGGAGATGAGTCAGCTAATGAAAATTAGGACTTTGGAGTCCTAGGAAGACTAAAGTGTCAATATGCTTCATGGGCCGTCCTTTTTGGTCATTAACCCAAGAATCAAACTGGTTCACACCTTCACAGGTGTCAGGTCCTAAGGTTTTGCAGAGGGAATGGATTGGACTGGGTTAGGTTTGGGCTATATATAGGATGGATGGGTTTGTATTTTGTAGCAAATTTATGCTTCTTTTAGGAAAAAAAATTAGTTTTCTAATTTTTCTTATAGTTTTTCCTTTTTTTTCCTTTCATTATGGAACAAATAAAACTAGGTTAATGAAAAAGGCCAAATTGAAAATAAGTCACAACTCAAATGTCCTAATTCATTTTTCTATTTCTTTTTAGAAATTTCTATTTATTAAAATTATTTTTGAGACTTTAAAACAAAAAAAAATAACAAAACATGATAAAGTAGTCTTCATAAAAGACACTTGTGTTAGACTTGAATACCATGTGGAATGCAGAGTATGGATAATGGGGAATGGTTAAATGGAACATTGGTATTTTATCTCCCCTCCTTCTCTCTCCTCTTATCTCTATCTCTCTCCTACTCAACAGTCATCACCTATTTTCACAAAAGATGGATCTCTGCACCATTCCATCTTTTATGAAAATGGATGATGAGTAGGAAAGAGATAGAGATAGGAGGAGAGAGAAGATATCAATGTTCCATCAAACCATTCCCCATTGCTCATGCTCTAATACATGTTAGGTGAAATGCCCCAGTTAATGTTTGCCCAATTTCACATGGGGGTATATTTTGGAACCTTTAATTATTAACTCTATGTCAAAAATTCTGGTTCGAGTTATTTCGGGTCTGGATAGATTGAGTATCGGATGATTAGATTTTGTCCTATACCCCCAATTTTTTCACATATGTTCCAGATCGGACAAAGTCTAAATTCAGGCTACGTTGTAAAAATCAAACCAGACCCGTTGGTTCAACTATGAACTGGTAAGCTAACCAGTGCGGTTTCAAGTTTAGCTCGGATTATTGATTCAACCAAGGAAAAAAAAATGCCAAAACCGATTGAATCGGTTGGCCCGAGCAGTTCACTGCCACATCGGGACTTTGGTAAATTTCATTTGAAAATTCTAGTTTTTGTCTAATCGGTGCATATCGATTTTGACCGATTCATGATGTGTTCATTTTGGTTTGATGATTTTGGTAGTTCAATTATTTTTGAAGTTTGCGAAAGAATTTTAACATACAGCCGGATCAACCATGACCCAAGTCAACCAGTCTAATTTAATTAAATCGTCCGACCAATTGAACCATTGACCCACTAGATCAATCAGTGCGGCAACCAGTTCGGTTCTGACGACACAGAATTCATGTCAATATTGGTTCTGTAGTCAAACATTGTATTAAATTGTTAGAAGGGTAGTTGAGTCTTTTCCTTTTTTATTTGCTCTTTTTATATTGCTATGTTGTTTTTCGTTTTCCAGATTCATTCATTCAGCCCTATTCTTTTCTGCGGTTGGCAAACTGAGGTATCACAACATACCGCAGTTTACCACAACTCACCACACTTTACCACAAATCATTACGTTTCTCTCTCTTCACTTTTCTCCTCTATTTTTTACATTCTCTCCTCACCTACCCCACATACCAATAACCTACCACAATTCCACCATACCCACCACAATTCCACAACACCACACCACACCATACCGCAAAATACCGCAGAAAAGAATAGGGCCTCAATGAGTAAATACAGCTTTCTTCATTTTCTCTGCTTCTCTTCTCCTCAATCTTCAACTGATTCTCACCATCTTTATTTGATTCTCTGAATATTGACAGGTTCAAACAATAGCAAAGTGGAGCTTATATTGTCAGGACTTTCAGTCAAATCGGTTGAAGTTAAAACTCGTAGAAAAATTTTTACAACCGTACCCAATTTCTTTTGCCAGGTCGGACTAACTGGGATTTTCGGATCGAACAGTTTTTTGACAACCTTAAGTCTTGAGGTATGTTTGAGCATAGAATTTTCCCTTTCAAATTGTGTACAAACATATACTATTCCTTGTCATAGAGTGTGTCTCAGCTAGTTATAACTTCATGATTTGGGTGGTATGTTTAGCAATTTTTTCCGTAGGCATGTGTCTTTTGAAGTGGGTTATTTGCTGTTTTGTATTGCAGTTTGGCTGTATTTTGCAAACTTTTAAGGCTTTGGCTTATAATAATCAGAAAAAAAAAAAAAAAAACTTCATGATTTGGGTTGGGTTCCATGCTTCTGTGTTTGAATGTTTGCATCTTTATCTTTCAGGGTTTGTGTTTGGACAGGCATAATTTTATGCATTCTTTCTGTAATGAATGCTGCCAAAGTCATCAATCGATTCACAAGGATTGCCGGGGAGCTCTTTGGGATGTGCTCATCACTGTGTTGTTCATCCAGGAGGCTGTCAAGTGTCAACGTAATGTAATCGTAACTGATCAATCTTTTAGCTGTCCCCCCAGTGAATGTAAGTATTGTGAGGTGTTCTGATTGTAGGGTGTCATGAGCAAGTTAAGGGCCTGCTTGGGAGAGGGGTAAAGGGGAGTTAAGAAGGATTAAGGAGGGTTCCTACTCCTCCTTACTCCTGCTTGGGAAGAGAGTGAGAGAGGGTTTACCCCCCTTTACACCTCTTTACTCTTATTTTTTTAAGACCTCAATTTGGGGTGTAAGGAGGTGTATATCATCCATAAATATAGAAAATGATCATTATACCCCTAACCCTCCCATACTTTCACCATTGAACTACATATATTATGAAACTTTTATGAACTCTCCAAATTGTTCTTCCAAGCAGGAGTAATTACCCTTATAAAACCTCCCATACTCTCACCCTCCTTTACTCTTATGAAATGTTTACTCTCCATTTTTAACTCTCCTTCCAAGCAAAGCTAAATGATCCGCATTTGAAGATCACGCAGAAGTGATGTACCAGTTTCAATGGCCATACGTAAATGGACTGATGTGCATCATGTTCACCATTGGTGTTCTGACATCCTTAAAGACACAGAAGGCAAGGTCATGCGGGATTCGAACCCACATCCTTGCATCATATATAGGCAAGTGCTCTGCCGATTGAACTAATAGGCTTTGCACAATCAATCAAAAACTATCTCACAGGCATTGAGAAAGTCAGAAGAGCATACAATAGCAAATCTCATAAGTAGCATAAGCTCCAGTACTAAGTAGAAACACCAACACTAAGAACATATTAATGCAACAAGAACAATAGAAAACAGAAACAAATGGTCCAACAAGTACAAAATCAATGGTTAGCAGTGATCCAACAAGAACAAAACTACCGGGAGATTCCAATTTACATTTCAGACCCAGAGCATCAAAAGGCACTTGATATTAGCCTATATGGGATTCGAACCCACATCTTTGCATATTTGCGCAAGTGCTCTACCAATTGAGCTAATAGGCTTCATTAGTGTGCAAGAGTTGACAAAGCAACAACCAAAAGGAAATTTAACAATGTATGCCTTACTGATATCAGCATAACCAAACCAATAAAATGGCATTTCATTCATATTGTATTTTGTACAAAGCTGGGAAGAAAATTGCTCCCTCTATTACAACACAATTCCAATTCCAATTCTTTCCAATCCAAACAAAAAACAAAATAACAATTTAGAAGACATTATCTAACAACCTAATTCACCATAATAAAGTTCAGATACGCACCATGTTATTCCAATCAAATGTCACAATGTAGGATCATTTTTGGAACAAATGTTGGACACCTGATTCACCATAATAAACCAAACTAATATCTCAATATCCCACCTGTGCAATCGTCCAAATACAAGAAATATTACAACTTTGTTGAGCATTGTACATAATCTCATAAATTCATCAAAAAACACTGCAGTTTGTCATCATATTACAGTACAAATCAACATCAAATTTGAACATGAGCATGTACTGTATAACTAGGAATCCATACTTAGAAGAATGCATACAAATTAGAAAGAACATACCCGAATTCATCAATTTTTTAAATCACAAATTCACAGTTGAACAATAAAGAAATTGGGCAAGAATGGAAGGACTTACAACGGTCAAAGATCGCCCGAAGATCATTCCAAATTAAATCAACATAAACACAATCTACAAATCTCGCTTTATTTCTGAATCAAATCCAAAGCTTTAATTTCAGAAAACAAAAGTTGAAAGCGAAACAGATTAATCGAAAGCAAAACGAATTGAAAACTCGACTTGTACAGTAAATATAATTTCGAAAACGAAAATCTGAAAACAAGAAAAAAGGTTGATATGATTTAGAGTGAGCAGAAACAGAAACAAAAATCGAAAGAGAAGGCTCAGATAAATGTTGGAAACAGTTGATTTCCCTGACCTCGAGCACAAGAGCAAGAAGCCTCAAAGAGCTGGGATTAGTAATATTCATCATCACCGCCATTCTCAGTAAAACTTCGCGCAAAAAAAAAAAAAAAAAAAAAAAAAAAAAAAAAACAGGAATGAACATTCATGCTTTTGAATTCAATTGGAAAATAGAGTTAGATCGAAACAGAAAGAACTCAAAAATGACACAATTGTCGATTAGAACCCTAAACCATAAACCCTAAACCGAAAGAACTCAAAGATGGCACCATTGTCGATAAGAGATGGATGATGTGGGATATGTGGAGGGTTTATATGGAGGGAGAAAGAGTGGCGCAAGAGTTAGGGTTAGGGTTTACCGGTTTATCGCAGTTCAACCCACGAAATTAGTTACTAAAAGCCCATTCTATATATTAGGCCCTATCTTTGGGGAAAAGATGGATTAGTCATCAATAGTTTTGTTCAAACCCATTTTCTTTTTGTCACAAGTCCATTCATAATGGACTGGGTCCACAATATACTTTTCACTTTCAAGATTGCAAATTCAAAAAATCTTAACTCATAATGTTATCTTAACTCATAATGTTTTGTTTTAAATCACTTTTAAGTTTTAACTTTAATCGTAAATTAGACCATGTCCTAGACAATTACAGTGAATTACTTAGTTGTGATGCAAGCCTATTCCCATCTAGATCTAGACCTAACAAAACTTATCCGAGACCCTAATCAAAAAATCAAAGCTTGGACGCTTGGTTGACTCGATTTTGACCCGAGCTTGGAGAAAACTTTGGCCCGAAACCGATCAAAATGTCAACCTGAAAGTGACCTGATTATCATCCACACTCGAATCACCCCAAATTGAACCCAAATCCAACCTGGAAGAATCTCACATGAATTGACATCCGCATGGATCACCTGATCTTGACCCGAACACGTGGAAAACCCCGACTAGAAGCAGATCCGAACTGCAACCAAAAAAGAGACTTGGTTAAAATTCACACTCAAATAACCGCCAAATCGAACCCATACTCAACCCGTAAGAACCGACCCGAATAAGACTCACCAAAAATCAGTTCAAACACAAACCTCACCTGATGCCAATGAGAATCGGTCTTTACCCAATTCGAACCCATACCAGTTCACCCATTTTTCACATCTACTAAATCCTCTAAAACTCACATTAACAAACCAGTTCACCCATTTTCCAAGTCTACTAAATATTCTAAACTTCACATTAACAAAGCTTTACCAGGTTTTGGTGTTGTTATAATAACATCAGGGCAAATTGGAATAAGTCATTCCAATAGTGGTTATTAATTTGATAAGGCAAAATTAGGGTCAAATGACAAGATTCCCACTGCGGCAAGAAATAGGGGGAGAAAAAGAGGCGTATTGGTGACTAACTTCCCCGGTTGGTCACCAAATCCCAATAAACAACCAACCAACTAACTTTTAAGTTTAACCCTTCAATTCTACCCCAATTTCTCATCTTCATCATCATTTTCATCTTCATCTTCTTCCTCGTCTCAATTCAAACCTCAATTTTCAATTCATCATCATCACAAGAAGAAGTAAGGATGTGTATCCCAATTCCATGCTCAAGCAAGATTTGCACACTCTGCATTTGCATCGTCCTCATTATAATCGCAATCGGCCTTCTCTTTGGATTCGGCGTCTTCAAGCATGGATTCCACAACATCAAACACCATTTAGACCTCTCCGATCCTTTTCCCCCTCCGATTTACGGCACTCCGCCCTATTAGGGTTTCCGATTGATGCAATTCGTATGGTGATTGATTGATGAACTGAAGAAGGTTAGTACTCTGTGTGTAGTTTCATCACTCGATCTGTTGCGTTGAGTGAGTTCTGATGCTGGATTCTAACTTCTGTACAAATTTCAATTACGTTTGTATTCTTTAATTACTTCAATTTCGTACCGTTTGACGATGTATTGTTGATTTGCGATTTATGATCAGTGCTCATGAATCATGATTGACCAATTGATCGTGTTTTTAGTTCGTTTCTGGACTTGATATGTTCTTTTATGGAATTGTTCAATGGACTATCATTTCATAATTGTTCAATGTTCTGAATTTATTTTATTATTTTTTTTAGAGAAAATGTTCTGAATTGAACGAAACACAATGAGTACAAGTTTAGAAAATCTGTTTGAGGCATCTGATTTTGCAATTTAATGCAATTTTGTGTTGTAATGTATGATTGAAAAATTATTCCTATTATCATGTATAGTTGAGAATTTATCAACATATAATGTAACTATGTAAAATTGTAGTCCACATTTGTTGTTTCAGGATAAAATAAAGTTCTTCCATCTAAAGATAAATCAGACTTTTGAATTGGATTAGGTCATTGGGTATCTAATAAGATTGATATTTTGATACTCCTGTACCTAAATAACTTTCAAACTTTTCAACATTGATCATCAATTAATAATTTCTCATAAAATATTTTAACAAAAAATAATAATTATATGTTTTTTAGTAATATTTTTTCCTACGAATCTAGCGATATCAATTTTATACGATTAACTATTATACAAATTACAAATCAACAATCAAAAAATTTTCGACACAAAAAAGGGGATCACAAACAAATAAAAGTGGAGGGAGTAATTTTTAATCCCCCAACGTAATGATGAAAGAAATCTTTGCCCC
Source organism: Portulaca oleracea (assembly GCA_029582165.1). NCBI lineage: Eukaryota > Viridiplantae > Streptophyta > Magnoliopsida > Caryophyllales > Portulacaceae > Portulaca > Portulaca oleracea. The sequence goes on from CM055892.1 coordinate 20,510,028, forward strand.
CCACGCCACCACTTAGGTGTCCCAAAGTATGTTCATATCTTAAAAGATTAGGATTATGTCATATAACCTAAAAATAAAATCAAGGGACAAAATCACTTTACGGTGAAATAGTTATAGGCCCTGCTCTTTTATGCGGTATTCTGCGCTATGGCGCGGTATAGTGTGGTGAAATTATGGCGGATTATGGTGTAATTGTGGCGGGTTATTGGTATGTTGTGGTGAGTTTTTTGTATATATATATAAATATTGTATTGGTAATTGTGGAAAAGTAATTAGAAAAGGTGAATTGAAATATTATATTATTTTTTAATGATTAAAAAAATGGTTGAAATAATATTGTATTGGAAAAAGTGAGTTGAAAAAGTATTGATTGAAAAGTTATATTAAAAATACATAATAAATTTGAAAAATTAATTTGTGGTGAATTGTGGTAAAATAATATTTTATGGTGGGTTGTGGCAAATTATGATAGGCTGTGGCACCGCAGTTTGCCAACCACAGAAAAGAACAGGGCTGTAGATCTTTTCAAACTTCAGATATTTAAGGCATATTGATAAAAACGTAGGAATCATGCAAATGGGACAGACATTATAAAATTATTATTATTGATAATTGTTGTTTTTAAGGTTCCATGAGATATCAGAACACCCGTAATGGTGAGTTTGAGTTGGACTAATTGTATGACGTGGGATCTGTGGACCCCTATCAAGAGAGTCAAAATTGAACTTTTTATTTAGTTAGCTTTTCAATGGTGAGAATGAATTTGACTCATATTAATTAAAAAAAGTAAATGGGTCCCACTTAAGAATATAATTAATTTGATTATATTGATAAAAATAAGATGGAGGAGGAGAGAGAAAAAAATATGATTAAAATATTAATATTTCAAACTCGCTTTCAAACTCGTCTCGCGAGACTGAAAGCGAGATTCTCGTGAGATGAGTTTCATTCTCACCGCTGAAATGTCCTACACGACGTCACTTCGTTCTCGTTTCATGCCACGTCAGCAGTGAGTCGAATTAAAACTCACCGTTGCAGATGCTTTCAAAGGGTTCACAAGTACTCCCTATTATTCATATTAATTATTATAATTTTGTCTTTCACGGTCTTTAATATCACTCTTTGATTGATAATTTCTTGCATAACATATTATTAATGATTGCAATATTATACGGTTACAATAGTATTTTTCGTTATAAATCTAATGGTGGTAATTTTATATAGCAATTCATTGTAATATATTGAGAAATTTATTAACACAATTTTTGGAGTTTGGCTACACAATTTCCAAAGACGACAATTAATATAAAACAGAGGTAGTATATTGACAAAAATGACATCCCTACTTTGATTGATAATCTTATGGACGATATTGTAAAATAATTGTTTTAGAAATTTGAAGTGATTGATATTTGAAAAGAATGAGTAAAGTGACTGGATATTGAAGAGAGGGGAGAAACATTTTACGAATACCATTTTTAATGCTATTGTTTGAGCATAAATTCGATATACCTAGAGGTTGTATTTGCATCATATCTCGAAAGTTATTTAGACATCATATTTTTTTTTTATCAAAGGGTAAAACAACAAACACTAAGAAACCCTTCTCTCAAGGGATCTCCCAAGCGCATCCTCTCTAACAATCAAGGATAGATCTCTATGGAAACTATAATCAAAACAACAAGAAGAATTTAAACTAATACCAAATTTGGCTAACCAATCAGCCGCTAGATTCCCTTCACTAAAATTATGATGTACCACCACCTCTTCACACATCGTCATAAATTGTTGAATATCTTGGACTACTTTAGCAATCTCACAAGGAGCTTTGAATACACCTTTGACAGCATTAATGAGAACCAGATTATCACCCTCCAAAATGATACGTCTAATGCCACTAGATACCGCAGCTCGTATTCCGTTACGCATGGCTATGGCTTCAGCGCTCAATACCGAAAAAGTCCCCAAGTTGAAAGACGCCACTCAAACCACCTTGCCCTGAGCATCCCTAATGATAAAACCTCCTCCAACTTTGTTTGAGTTCCTCGCACCATCCGTGTTAATTTTATACACACCTTCAGGAGGCGGAACCCATGAGATCCATTTTGAAGTCAGCCTATTAGAAGGGGAACAGGATTCCAACCCCCCCCCCCCCCAAGGATTCAACCAACCGCTCTCTAATTCTCCATTCAGCAGAGGCACACTTTGCACAACAAGGCAACTATTCTATCAATAGACCGTATTGAAAAACCCTTACATCTATTGATAAAGTCTGCAAGCCTATCAGTTTGCTCTGGGGTGTTTTGAACCCAACCATGTTCCTTAGCTAATTGCCAAACATCATCCGCATAATCACAATGCAAGAATAAATGATCCTCATTTTCAAACGATGAGCTACACAACGGAAGAACATTCATACCACGATAAGCGAGGTGTGTTCTAACAGGCAATGCATCCTGAAACATTTGCCACCGAAAAACCTTCAATTTAGGCTGGATATTCAGCTTCCATATCCATTTAAATTCCCCAACTTTGTCAAAATTAACTCCATCATGGGCTAACCAAGTCGTTGATTTAGTTGAGAAGTCCCAAGAACTGGTCAAACCCCAACAAAGAGAGTCTTCCAACTGATTGTCAGGCAGAGGAATTGAGATGATAGAAGCAATCTCCCCTGGTGGGAGTACAGAAGAAAGCAAATCAATGTCCCACGTTCTATCGTCCTTAACAAAATCAGCAACACGCAGAGCGGTGTCAACCTGGGAAACATCAGAGCCATACACTTTACTAACAAGGCTAACTTGACCACACCAATTATCTAGCCAAAAGTTTATTTTTTCACCATTACCAACCTGCCACCGAAGGCCCTTTGCGAAGATAGGTCTAATTTTTAAAATTGACTTCCAAGCCCAAGAGTCTGTAATTTTTGGCTGAATATCAAAAATATTATTGTTATGAACATATTTAGCACGAATATGTTCCACCCAAAGCCCCTTACCAAACATTACTTTCCACAGTAGTTTACAAAGAAAGGTTGTACTCACCGCCTCCATTTTCCTGAACCCCAAACCACCCAAGACTTTAGGTTGACAAACCTTATCCCAGGCTACCATAGGTAAGCCTTTCCTTGTATTGAGATCTTTCCAAAAAAATGATCTACTAACAGAATCAATCTGATTTGCAATACTTGTTGGAATTCTAAAACATTGTAGGACATGGGACGGGATAGATTCTATGTTAGACTGAATTAGCGCAACCCGGCCTGCCTTCGAAACATACTTAGCCTTCCAGGGTAGCAATTTTGCTTGAGTATTGTCGACTAAATAAGCAAATGTTTCTTTGGAAGGACGCCCTTTGAACAAAGGGCACCCTAAGTACTTGCCAATAGCATTGTGTCGATCGGTTTATCCCAAAAATACCAGCCACCATTAGTTTGTCACGAGCAGACACATTTTTCGAAAAAATCATAGACGATTTATGAAAATTAACAAGTTGTCCAGAGTTGTACAAAATTTATTTAAAATAGCCTGTAATCGTTGACAGTCTTCCAGTTTAGCACGACAAGACAATAAACTATCATCTGCAAAGAAAAGACAAGGAATTTTATCCCCATTAGAAGACAGTTTAATGCTAATACCACTGCTACATGTAGAAGCGGCACGTGAAAGATCAGAAATAAGGCCTTGCATGCAAAGCAGAAAAAGATATGGGGAGAGAGGATCCGCTTGGCGGATACCCCTAGAAGGAGAAAAGAAACCTGTCGTTTCTCCATTAACAACTAGAGAATAGGAAACCGTAGTCACACATTCCATAATCCACATAATCTATTGATTGGGAAAGCCTATCTTTCGTTAGACCTCCTTCTGGTAATCCCATTCTATTCTATCATAGGCCTTTTCCATATCTAATTTTAAGGCCACCCAACCTTTCTTCCCTTTCATATTCTGGAACTTATTTAAAATCTCATGTGCAACAAGAATATTATCATGAATCGAGCGGCCAGGAATAAAAGCACTCTGAGTTGGATGGATTAGTTTATCTAGCACAACTCTTAGCCGATTCACTAATATTTTGGAGATAATTTTATATAAACTATTACAAAGGCTAATAGGCCTAAAATTATTTGTTGTTGTCGGATTGTCAACTTTAGGGATCAATGTAATCAGGGTATGATTAACCTGTCTCAGAAGTCGATCATGTTGAAAAAAATGTTGGATCGCGTGAGTCAGCTCTTGACTAATTATATTCCAATGATTTTGAAAAAAAGCAATGCCAAATCCATCCGGACCTGGTGTTTTATATTTGTTCTGTTGAAAAACAGCTTGTTTAATTTCCTCCTCAGAGACTGGCTTAATCAATAATTCTTGGTCATGCATATTCAATCCCAAGGCTAAGTTTACTTCCAGCCTCCTAGATTGGGAGGTGTCACTCCTAAAACGCGCTTGAAAATCCTGAACAAACTTATCTTTGATCATATTCACATACTCAATCCAAAGATTATCGTCCAATTTTAGTTTAGCAATATAATTTCTACTCTTTCTTGCCCTCATCGTCTGATGAAAAAATCTAGAATTGCGGTCACCTTTTGTTAACCAATCTTTTCTAGCAAACCGACTCCTATATTTCTGATTAAACAGGTGCATCCGTTCCCGTTGTTTTAACAAATGAAAATGCCAATTATTTAACCGGGCACTATTCGGGTTGTCAATCAAGCGGTTCTCAACTTCTTGGATTTTCTCCTCATTTCGTTTCAGTTTAGAGGTAAAGTTCTTAAAAGTACTTTTGTGCCAGACTTTAAGCTCTTTTTTAATTCGTACCAATTTTTGTACCACTCGATACATAGGTGATCCTTGAACAAAACAACGCCAATTAGATCTGACTATCGAATGTACTTTATCATACGTAGACCAAGCATCCTGAAATCTGAACGACGTCTGTTTTATGTCTCCCATCCACGGCTTAGTATCTAAACAAACACAAGCATGATCCGAACAGGTAAATGGTCCATTAGAAATTCTATACTGAGGATACAACTCCTCCCAACTAGCATTAAGAAGTACTCTATCCAATTTTTCATAGATTATGTGTCCTTTTACAAAATTTCTTCCAAGTAAAAGGACGGCCTACTACCACAGCATCAGAACATCCAGACGTTAAAAGAAAATTATTCAATCAAAAATACTTTCGATGGTTAAACAAAGCTCCTCCTCTCTTTTCAGACGCATTTAGTAATTCATTAAAGTCTCCAAGTAAACACCAACGTCCCACTATAGATTGGGAAAGAGCAATAAGTTTATCCCAGAAAACATCCTTATCTCTTTCTTGGGCCGGCCCATAACAAGCAGTAATGAAAAAATTAGAATGATTAATTAAATCATTAACAAAGCAATGATAGAATCTGTCATCTTTCACACAAATCTGCAATTGAACGGTGTTTGGATTCCAAGCACACCATACTCCCCCAGCATGATTGACTGGGTTAATATAATCATAACACGGATACCCTAACTTCCTGAGAATATTTTGAGCATTAGAATCAGAAACAATAGTTCAAGAAGAAATAAGACATCGGGATTAACAGTTCGTTGAATGAATCTTAACTCATTCAAAAGACCAACCTTTTTTGCCCCTTGAACATTCCAACACAAAACTTTCATAGGCACAGATTCGTTCTAAGGAGACCTTCGCGGTCAAACAATAGACCTCCGCGGTAAAATTTACAACAACAAACACAAAACAAAAGTATGACCACCAAAAAGGCCGGATCCATCTTTTGCAGAAGTAAGCGTTCAATAGATATCCGAGAATAAGCATGGCCGTAAGCAAGGTCCAATAAACCGGTCAAACAGTCCAGCATCTCTCGGCTACATAGTACATCAACACCCCCTACTGGGCCTGCATCCAACAACCACAAAACAAGCAACCAACCCAAAAGAGAAGGCAAAAATAAGCAGGAGCACAAAGAGTACATTATCAGAGTTACTCCTCCAAACAAGAAAAAGCCAGAAAGAATAAAAGAGAAAGGAGGAAATAAAATAAACGGTAATCACAGGGCCAGATCAAGGTAGTAACTGGTAAAAATCCAGGAAAACAATGGCTCATCATAGACAAAACAAGCATACCAACCCCCACCAACCATAGCTGAATAGCCACTCATGTCATCAGAGCTCAAAGAAAGGTCAAGGAAGAATCCAACACCGTCAATACGACTGGAAAAGATGATGAATGGTAGGCAATATTCAACCTCGGTATGGAAGGGTAACCAGTCAGGACCAGCAAACAGCACCCAACCAGAACGGGTAAACACCCACCAGGCTCAGAAGAATGGATTGCCAACCCAACAACAATACAGGGCCTAGACCCAGTAAAAGAGAAACAAAGCAACCAACCCAAGCAAACGAGCAAACACAGATGGGTACAACGAAAAAACCAAAGTACCCAGAATTCTCAGGGCCAATGACATGTAAGGCTCATCATTGAATTGGGAAAGGCACCAAACCCACCAAATAACAACTGAACAGCCACGCATTGCACCAGTGCCCAAGCTATGGTCAAGAAAGGGGTCAACCCAGCCTTGACACATAGTGTGCCCTCCGGTCCATGGTAGGCAATGTTCAGACCAAGGATGAGTTGATACCCAGCTGGAACCAACCAAGAATGTCACACCAATGTCCTTAGATAGCCCACAAAACCAACAAGGCCAGCAAAGACTTAAGGTCCCAACTAAAATCCAAATCACCAACAAAAGCTCTACCAACGGAACAAACATTATAAATTGACTTAGAAAGTCAACATCAATCCAGCTCAAATACAATCGCACCCAGCATATCCTCCTGTAGATTAACAAGTATGAAACTACTGTCATTTTGTGATGGAATGAACAAGCCATAAAGAATTGTCGTGCATAATAATGAACAAAATAGGACCAAAAGCAAGTCAATAACCAGGCTCGAATCAAAACAGTCCACACAGCAACCATTAAGGTTGGCTCACCACACTTCCACCCCCAACATGGAAAAAAATAAAGTAAAATTTTGAAAGGTAGAAAGGAAGAAACAGAATAATGCAAAAAAGGAAATGTATTATTGAAAGGATCGGATTGGGATAAATAAAATCTCTTACCGATGTACATACATAACTAGGATCATAATAATCAACTCTTAGGATGAGAGGAGAACTCCTCACCATCATCGAACTTTCGTTTTTTGGACGAATCCGATGATAACCCTGGACCAATCTCTTCTAAATCCATGAAAATATCTTCTTCATCCTCGACATAGTCATCCTCAAACTCATCTAGAATATCTAGGTCATGGGTGGAATTTGCATTGCCCCCATTAAAACTAGGGGGATTAAACCCCTCAAGGACTTGGGTAGTATTCGAACACCCTCCCACAACTGGGGAAGGAGTGGAAGATGGGCCAACATCAACAGTCTGAACTGTACCACCTCCAGGCGGTTTCATCTCTGAGGAAAAAGAAGGCCCATCAGTACCATCCCGTCCAGTATGAGCCTCATGGGGACCCCCCGTCACATTCGTAACAATTTCTTCAATCACAATCGTCTTCCCTTTATCTTTAGATCCAACAGTAGAGGAGTCATGCTGTTGGGCCTTTAAGACCAGGGTTTTCCCTTCGTTAATACGTATACCCGGCTGTTTAGGACGGTGAGGTTTAGAAACCCGACAACGCTTTTGAGACGCAACTGAAATCCATTCCTGAAATCCATTCCTTAGACATCATATAAAACCTATGTAAGTATGTATAAATAAACTTTCATCAATTCCAAAGAAAGCACACTCATCTAGCATTACTTCATCACAAGATTCACCTTGTTTTGAGACACACTGCTAGTTGCTCCACATTAAAAAAAAAATTTAAAAAAAAATAAGTAAAATAATAAAAAAAACCCATGGGCGATGATCGTGGGCCACTCTACTTGGGCTGAGCCCATACATGTCAGCAATTCCAAAGAAAGCCCACTCGCCAAATGGGCCCTACACGCATGAGAGATGCTCGGGCAATTAAAATAAAAGTTGAAGAGGAAAGTAAAACGCGTAAGGCACAAAGCAAAAAACTATATATATATGTATATATATATATATATATAAGTGAAAAAGAGAAAGAAAATGTTTATTGTTAGGTTGACAGTGGGGTGGGGAATCCCCGTCCTGGCTTGGAGTCGCCCCGCTCTGAAGAAAAATTCTCACATTTAATAGAGACGGGGATGGATATGGGAATGGATATTAAATGCCCGTGCGGGGACGGGGTACAAAATTTTCTCCATCCTCGCTTGCCCGTTGGGGAGAGTAACATGTACACATACCCATAGACCCGTCCCCCCTATACGTTAAATTTACATATTTACCTATAAAATTATTAGTGTCATATTCATAATTTGAAGTATACGTTTGTACTTAATGATAGGGTATGTAAAAAAGGGTAAAAATATATTTATTCAAATTTGAAATTTAATATTATTGAGTGGCTAAAATGCTTTAACTTTTGGAGCTGAAGCACCCATTTTGATTCCACGAAGTTGAGGCTTTAGCATACTAATGAGTAAACGAATGAGAAAATATAAACGGTGCTGAATTTAATCTAAAAACATAATTGTAATTTGAATCCCCGCTGTGCTAGGAAACCCACCGGAATAGGGATAGGGCCTATTTCTTTGCCTGCAACAAGGACAAAGACGGGGGCGAAGTGCGAGGCGGACACGGGGAATATATCCCTTATCCCCACCTGTCCACCACTACCATCCCAATTTATTGCATCTTCTATTCTTCTTTCTTATTACTATTATTTTTTTTAAAAGATAATATTCGCCTTGTCTTTTTTTTTTTTAACGAAATATTTCTGTTATCTTAGGGTACTCTTTCGGTGTTTTCTTTTTATTGATTGTTATTTATAATGATTTTTGCACTAATTTATTTTAAAGCTCATGATTGACTATCAACTATAATTACCCAAAAAAGCTATCAATCATAAAAAATTTAGCATTTACCAGTTACATCCACAAATATAAATAATATGGCAATAGAACTAATCTTAACATTAGGCATATTTGATACACTTAAATTTTAAAAATTATGAATGAAAAAATAATTTATACCATTGATACATAATACTCCCTCCCTATTTTTATTTGTCCTTCACGCTTTTTGAGGTCCGTTTTTAATCACCAATTTCACACATAATATTTTTATAAAAATCTACGATATTATACTTTTCTAATAGTATTTTTTATAACGAATCTAACAATATCAATTTTGTATGATAAATCATTGTACAAATTAAGATATTACCAATCAAAGTTTTTAATACAATTACCAAGGTAACAATTAAAAAAAACGGAGGGAGTATTAGACTTGTAGAAACCAATTATGCAATATGCAATGAGGCCTTGTTCTTATGTATTGCAGAATCATGCGCCACATGATTCACCGCAATTTACCACAACCCACCGCATTTTACCGCAAATCATTACTTTTCTCTCTCCTCACTTTTCTCCTCTATTTTTTATATTCTCTCTCCTTATCTACCCCACATACCAATAATCTTCCACAATTCCACCACACCTCACCACATTATTCCGTAAAATACCGCATAAAACAACACGACCTGAATTTATTCTAAAACAATGAACTTATTTTTCCACTGCAGCGCCCACTAATTGGGAATTGGCTTTTATTTATTTGGAAGTTAGTTGGAAGACAGTTAGGTGGATGGATGCCTCTTGTTTGGTCCAAATTCAAATACCAATTGTGAATTGAGTTGTAATTAACGAATCATGATAGGAGGATAACTAGCAACTGTCACTTTTCACATTTCTTTAGTTATTAGTTGGTAGTAAATGATTGAATGAACTAGTGATTATATTATGCTATACTATTATAAGAGTATATTTTTAACCAAGACATTCCATAAAATATAATATTTAATGACAACTTTACAACACCACTCTAAATTAGGGCTGTTCATTGGGTCAAACCCGGGCCATACCAGACCAGACCGGAACCTGAAATAACAAAAAAGTTGGACCAAAGACCGGACCGGAAACAACCGGTCCCAGCCCAACCAACCCGATTGGTATTGGACCGGACCAACCCGGACCAGTTTGGACCAATTGAGATCTTTTTGAAATTTTTCTATTAAAATTTGTATAAAGACTAATTAATTAATTAATGTATGTCCATTGTTAGGAAGCACGTTTTTTTGTATTACGTGTTATTGTTTATGATGGAAAATTTTAGAAAATAATAAATTATTATAATTTAAAAATTTTAAAAATTATATAATAATAATGATAAATACATAAGTATAAAGCTATAAAGCTAGCCTAAATACTCCCCAATTATGATATATAATATTAAAAATTGACAATGATAGATTGCAAAAGATATATAATATCAAAGTTTATTAATACTTAATCACCATTGTCTAAATACGTGAGTATGAATCTGTATGATACAAAGTTATGACTCATAGAATCATTAAATTAGGAAATAGAATATTTTTTTGAAGTTATAATATGATAGATTGAAAGATGTGATTCACGGAAATCACATTCACAGAATCAGTGAATCACAATTGGTACCAAAAGTTGTGATTATGGATTTTTTTTTAAAAAAAATTAAATTTTATAATAATTGCTTAATTGGGTTTCCGGTCCGGGTCCGGGTTTTTCCGGGTTTAGACCGACCCAATGAAAAGGGATTACGGATTACATAATATAATTATTTGATACAATCATTTACTAAGTAATAACAATCATTCACATAATTACATTTATTTTGTATCTTTAGTTGTATTTACTGTTTGATTGTTTTGTTAATCCTTATAGCATCTTTGATGCATGTTTAATGCGAATTTCATTCTATTAACTTTCATTAAGTGAGCGTTTGATAGGAACCCCATAAAATGTTTCACGGGGAAATTTTCCCTAGAAAAATGTAGAAAATTGTGACCCACGGTAAAATTTTTCCTGAGATCAAACTACATTAAAATATGAAGAAAATAAATTAATCTGAAAAATTTGATCATTTTTCCTAAATTTTTGACCAACTTAATACATTTAAAAATAGCAAATGTAAAGCTAAATGCAATGACCCCACAATAGTATCAAATAATCTCTAATTTTTGTTGCATTAGCTTGCTCTTATACTTTGTATGTCTTTCACTTTAGACAATAAGATAACTTTGACACAAAAATTGTAATGGAACTTCTACACTTATCCAATATGGTATATGGCCCTTGCGCTGTTTGCATATGAGGGAAGGGAAACATGGATAATGATTTGAAAAATATGGAAATACAATTCCCCAAAACACACCATGTTGAAGACAATGACAATTTTTTTTTTTCATTTTCCTACATACATTCACTTGCAGAAAACCCCAAAATTCAAGGATATGATCGATTTTTCCCTGAAAATTCTTGCCTTTATACTCCCAAAGTCTCCATCTTTACATGAAATAAATAAGGTTTATTTTGAGATGTTAGATAATACTGCAGTGATTTTTTTTGGATAATACTCCCTCCGTCTCATATTAATTGACACTTAAATTAATTTTTTTGTCCCAAAATAATTGTCACTTTCCATTTCCCAATACCTAATTTAATTATTTTAATTTTAATAATCATGTTAACTTTTTACTTTTTCAATTAATAAAAACTACTTATACTCACATTCTCTCACTACCTACGCCTTGGTATACGAAAAAAATATCTTGAAAAATAGTGTCATTTAGGCCGTATTCTTTTCTGCGGTTGGCAAACTGCGGTGCCACAGCCTACCGCAATTTTCCACAACCCATTGCATTTTACCGCAAATCAATACTTTTCTCTCTCCTCACCTTTCTCTCTCTTCACTTTTCTCCTCTACTTTTACATTCTCTCTCCTCACCTACCACACATACTAATAACCTACCACAATTCCACCACACCCCACCACACCATTCCGCAAAATACCGCATAAAATAACACGGCCTTAGTTATATGGGTAGTTTTTTTAGTTAAACATTGATATGTGAAAATTTTCAAAATATGTCAATTAATATGGGACGGAGGGAGTAATATACTAAATTTTGGGAATGTTGAATAATAATAAATCAAAAACGATTCCGACGATGACAAACTCAGCGACGATCTTACGCGATGGATTGAGGAGCAAAAGAAATTAAAATATTTACTAAATTAATGTCATATCAAGCATTGTTAGTGAGTACAAATGAAATTTAATTACTTTTTCTAAATAACACCTCATCAATTCACATTTTCATTGCGTTTCTTATTTGCAAAAAATAGAATTTATCTTTGCGTATTTAAACTTGCTTACATGACATTAATTTAGTAGATATTTTAATTATTTTTTGCTACTCAATCTACCACGCAACATCGCCGCTCAGTTAGCCACCGTCGAATTCGTTTCAGGTACATTATTCTCCAACCCCCAAATATATAGTATATTATTGTCCAAGAAAAAACTTCAATGCATTATTATCCAATAATACCCCCAAAATAGATTATATTAGCGTCCGAAAATCCAAATAAAAAACAAGGTTGGTCGTAATCTGAAAAACAGGGCAACACTCTGTAACCCCACTTGTTTTATTGGTTCATAATCAAACAAAAATGACAGCAACCCCTCAAATTATCACCCCCCAAATCATCATCAACCACCACCACCCCATCATCACTACTTAACTACTCATCCCCTCTTCATCCTTCACTTATCCTCAAACTAATCATTCTCATTCCCAAAAACCCCATCTTCTGAACTTGCCCTGTTTCTCCCCTGTTTCGCTCAATCCAATTCAACCCAGAAACTTTAAAAATGGCAGTTGATCTCTGCAGAGACAACTCAAGCAGGGGATTAGGGTTCCTGAGTCTCAGCCCCAGAATCTCCTTCTCCCATGACCTAAACCTATCCGACGACATCGTCCCCATCGAAACCCTGCAATCATCTTCCCTCCTAGACTACGACATCGATTTCGACTTCTGCGTCAGCAAGCGACTCTTCGATCACGATTCGTCGCTTGCTGACGAGCTTTTCGCCAATGGGGTCATTCTACCGGTAGAAATCAAGCGTGAAAACATCCCCAGAAAGTCTGTGTCTGCATCCTGTTCTCCTCTATCGGCATCGTACATACCAAGCAGGTTCGAAGCATATGAATCCACAGAAACAGAGCAGAAACAGGGGAACAATAGTAGTTCTTCATTCTGGAAGTTTAAGAGAAGCAAGAGTTTCAACTGCAGAAATCTGTACAAAAGGGGATTATTATGGCATATTCCTCTTCTATCAAGGAGTAAATCAACTGGGGATACTCCTAGTGATAAAGGGTCATTGAATTCAAAGGATTATCAGAAGAAAACACAAAATCATCAGAAGCCCCCACTGAAGAAGAATTATGGGTCATCATCTTCATATAGTTATGGGGTTGTTAATCCAGTTATTAATGTCCCAACTGAGAAGCTTTTAGGGCTTGCTTCCTTTTTCTCCCATGGCAAGGACAAGGGCAAGAAAAAATGATCCTTTTTTCTTAGAAAAATATACTAGGCTGACTTTGGTTGAAATTCTCCTTCAATTTTTTTTTAAATTATTATGATTATTATTTTGATTTGATATTATTTGAGGTGTGGAAATTTGAAAAGATTTGCATGTCAGTGGGTGGATGGATGATTGAATTGATGAAATAATGATAATCACCCCACAATAGCACATGCAATGGAGCAGAAAAAGGCCAGCTAGTATATTGTTTTTTCATGGCTGGATTTTTACTTTATTTATTATTTTTTCCTTTTTTTTTGGAATTTTGGGGGAGGTATATGGTAAATATGAAAGTATACATTAGGTGGCACTTTTTTATTTATTTATTGTTCTTGTGTTTCTTCCCAATACTTTATGGTGTTGTATAGTTGCTTGATGCATTTGTTTTGTGGTATTTGAATGTCTTGTTGTGCTTGGATTTGGCAGTGAATGATGAGTTGTAATGGGAATAATGGGTGATTGCAAAGGTGAATGAGATTGGACAAAGCACAAACCTACCTTCTTTTGAGCCATGATTGTGAACATTATGTGTACAAATTTCTCATTGTCTTGTTTCAAATTTAAGGACTATAGTTTTCAGATGGATGAACTATGTGAATGTGTCTATGTCAAAGTCATAGTGTCATGTTTGAACTTTATTTATGATGATAAAAGAATCAAAACAAAGATCATACTAATCAATCATTGTTGTAATTTTCAAGTTTGTGTTTTTAACCTAAATTTTATATAAAGTCTCTGTATAAGATGTACAAGTTTCTAATTTCCTACCTTTAACTTTATGTGAGTTGTCAAATAAAAGAATGTTGTATGATATTTTTTTCACAATACATCCGATTGATGATTTTGTACCGACCGGATCCAGTATTAGATTCTAGAATCCAATTTCAACCGAATAACCAATTGGCAAATTGTGCCTATCCCTAATCAACTTTATGAATTATGATGGATTCAGAATTATTTGGCATTCGTGTATTAGTAGCTTGAATGGTGCATAATCTCTATTCAACTTATATATGGCCCTCTAGAATTTACGGATGGTTCAGCTAACGTGCTTGGGAGTAAAATAGATCGTGGTAGGTCGCGTTCGTGTCAACATTAAATGGATTAAAACTTGAAAATACCCTAACTTGCACTTAACTAAAAACTAAACGGGTCAATCCGATACCAACTCAAACACATTTACCCGTTTAAGGCAAGTTTCCATCATGTCAACTGACCTACTTAAACCAACTTGTTTCGAATTCAACATCAGTGTGGATTGATTAGCATTCAACCATGTTTCACTAAGTTCAAAAGTTTGCATCAAATCAACCTAACATAAAAATCGTTTTAAGGTGTACTAATGTTTTGTTAGGGTTCAAAGTTGAACTGTTAAACAAGAAAACCTGCCTCCCAATCAATCACATCGTAATGGGTTGAAGCAAGTATTTCTCGGGCCGAGAAATACAACCTGAACCTGACCTACTACCCGCATTTATTCCGTACGAGGTTCATGTGGTGTTGTCGTGTCATGTCATTTTTATGAAGTAAACAAGATAGGTAAGATTAAGCATGACTTCAACTCAGAAACTGACAAAGACTTCTTCATTAGTCTAGTCTAAATACAGTTCAAAACAAACCTAACAACGTGAATAGTGAAGAATGTAAGCGCAGCAAACTTTGAATCTTTGTCAACAACTGTTAGCCATTATTCATATGTCTAAACAACATTTTCACAACTATAAAGGAGATTTAGGTCAGTGGTTTGGTTTGGTTAGTTGAAAATCCAAAAAACTTGCTAAACCTCACAAGCTAGCTCCAACATACAACTTATGTTACTCGGACTCGGCTATTTTAAAGAAATTTTATACATTTTCGTTGTAATTTGAAGTGTCGAGTGTCGCACCCTTGTCCGGGTATCAAGGGTCCAACACGGGTACGGCAAGGAAAACGAAGGGTCAGAGTAACGTAGCATACAACTCAACAGAAAAGTTTTTTGATCCAATTGACTGAACAATCTACATTCATAATGGAATATTGGAATATGACAGTCCATAGCCCTCCCATAATACTATACTTTTCCTACAATGCATCTCTACACTGAAAAGAGGAAACAAAGATAATAATCTCCTAGATAGATTTCAACCACATTAACCGGGCGAAAATGCCAATATACATACTCAGAGTTACATTACAACTTACACAGGATGAACCACATAATAGCGGCATTAGGAAACTTACCATGACACGAGTTTGGTTTGATCATTAATCGGTGTCTTGTCTTCCGAATATCAAAGGGAAGTCATCATACTGCTCTGAAAACCTGTCCTCTGCCATGTTGTTTAGCAACTCATACACCTGATACATGGTGCACCTCTCCTTGGCCCGGGGAATCACACAACTACGCGCGATATTGAGGACCCTTAGAATGTCATCGTCGTGGCCCTTTCCACCTATGTCTTTGTCAATGGCTTCACGAAGACGACATGAGTTGGATAGCCGGTTCACCCAATCAACCAAGTTCCCCTTGAACCCTTCCTCTGCACCGGTCACTTCCAAGGGTTTTTGCCCCGTCACTAACTCCAAAAGAACGACGCCAAATGCATAGACGTCTCCCTTTAGGGATGCCACCATGGTGGAGGAGTACTCCGGAGCCACGTAACCAAGCTCGCCCCCCAAGTCCCCGTGGACATAGCCACCCTCGTTCGACTCCGAGGCGGACAAGAGCCTCGCAAGCCCGAAATCAATAACCCTAGCATCCAAATCTTCATCTAGAAGTACGACTTTTGAGCTTATGTTTTGGTGCAAGTACGGGGGCTCTACTCCGTGATGGAGCCAAGCAAGACCTCTTGCAGCACCAAGGCAAATCCTAAACCTCGTGGGCCAATCGAGGATGGTTTTTTCCGCTCCGTGTAGGATGGAGTAGAGAGTCCCATTAGACATATGCTTGTAAACCAAAAGCCTTTCCTCCTCCACAACACAATACCCTAGCAAAGGCACCAAGTTAGGGTGTCTCAACTTCCCTAGCCGGTTAACCTCGGTCCTAAAGTGCTTCTCACTCAACTTACATGCATTGAGCCGCTTGATCGCCAATGCAGAGCCATCCGACAAAACGGCCTTGAACGTGGGTCCTAACCTCGTCGAGATCACCACATTCTCGCGGCTAAAGTTGTGGGTTGCAACCAGCAAATCAGCAACCCTAACCTTGACAAGGGGTTTCTGAAACAAGGAAACCTGAGAGAGCTTATTAGCCCTCAATCTATCAACCCAAGTCCCATCATCATCATTCCTACTACTACCAAGCCCATACCCTAACTTCCTCCTCCTACTAGCCCTAGAAAAGTACCACCACCAAACCCCAAACCCTAGCAGCAAAGAAGCAGCAGCACCAAACACACCAGCTGCAACAATGATAGCCAAGTTCTTCTTACTCAAAGCACCACACTTAGACCCAGTTGGGTTCCCACACAAACCCTTGTTCCTCTCAAAAGAGGACTCACCAAACCTAGCCAAATCACTGGGAATTGGCCCACTAAGTTCATTATTAGCAACAGAAAAGGTCTTAAGCCTGTCCAAATTAGAAAGCTGAAAAGGGATGTTCCCAGACAAGTGATTGTTACCCAATTTGAGAGTGTTCAAGTACTTGCAATTCCCAAGATCAGGTGGGATTGGCCCAGAAAACTGATTGTCTGACAAATCTAGAGTGACCAAAAAAGGAAGCCATGAACAAATCTTACTAGGGATGGTTCCAGAGAGATCATTACCAGACAAATCTAGGGTTTGTAAGCTGGAACAGAATTGAAGAGCATCTGGGATGTTCCCACCCAGCTGAAAATCCCTAAGTTGAAGCATGATGAGCCGATTTTCACGGTCATTCCAGCAAGAAGCACCCACAAAATTGCAGATGAACCCAATTGTATTGTTGGAAAAAGACCATGAATTGAGCCTCATTTGTGGGTCAATCAAGGAGTTCTTCACACCCTTCAAACACTTGACATCATCTTCTGCTGAAATTGTGGTGAAAAAGAGGAGGATTGAGAGGAGGAAAATGAGGGGTTTTGGATCGAAAGAGTTCATGTTTGAGGGGAAATTGAGTTGCCCAGAAACAGCATAAAGAAGGGATTTTAGTAGGGCATGAGTTACTGAAGTATGAATTGGGGTAAGGAAGAAGAAGGAAGAAGAAAGGTATGATTTGTTGGGTTGATTTTTTTGAATAGTATAGAGGTAATGGAGGAAAAAGAGTTTGACCAGAGAATAGTATTTTTGTGGGGGGAAGTTTCTGACAGTGAAGAATTATGGCAGCCACCAGTACAAGTTTGATTAATTCAATTGTAATGACTATATCTACATGCAGTTCTACTATAGTACTATTACTCACTGCATTCTACGTCTCTACCTTCTAGGCTTCTACAGAGTTGGAGTTTTTATTATTTTTTCCCTCCTTTTAAATACGAGGAATAAAATACATCCTATCACAAAATATTTGTCATTTAATTAAATTTTGATCATTGATTATTTTCAAATTATAATGAGTTTCGATATGAAATTACCGTCATTGTATTTTTTACTAATGTATCATTCAAATGACGGTAACTTCACATTATAACTCATTGAATTTGTAAGTAATCAATGATTAAAATTTAGTCAAATGACAAATATTTTGAGACAGTGGTAATAATTCTTTTCTAATGGTGTGTTTGGTTCGTTAGTTGGAATAAAAATTTAAAAAAAAAGAATTTATGGGGAAGTTATTTATAAAATAGTTTTTAGAATATTTTGGGAAGTTTGATTAAAATACTTTCCTTTTCTCAAGGGAAACATTTTCACATCTAACATCGAAAAACATTATAACCAAATGTGAAAAAGTTTGATCAACTTAGGTCCGTTCTTTTATACGATTGGTTGTGGTGTGGTAATGGTGCGGTGCGGGAATTTGAAAAAGTGTGGTGAATTGTGGTGAGAATTATGGTAAGTAAGGTAGGTGAGGAGAGAGAATGTGAAAAGTAGAGGAGAAAAGTAAAAAGACATATTGGTAAAGATTGTGTTGTGGTGTGGTGTGGTGAAATGTGGTAGAAATTAAAGAGTTGCGATACAGTGAGGTACGACACAACATAAAAGAACAGGGCCTTAGGCATTGTTCCTTTGTGTGGTGGATGGAGAACGGTGATGGTGTGGTGCGATGAAATCATTGAAAAGTGTGGTGAAGCGTGGTGAAATGCGATGAGTTGTGATAGGTAGGATAGATGATGAGAGAGAATGTGAAAAGTAGAAGAGAAAAGTGAAGAGAGATAAAAGTAATGAGATATATTGGTAATGATTGTGGTGAAGTGTGAGAGAATATTGAGTAGTATGGTGAGTTGTGGTACTCCACAGACCCTATTATTTTATGCGATTGGTAAGATGTGAAGATTGTGCGGTGTGGTGTGGTGAAATTATAGAAAATACGGTGAAGTGTGGAATAGTATGATAAAATTTATAGAAAATGTGGTTAATATGATAAGTGAGGAGAGAGACTGTGAAAAGTAGAGGAAGAAAATGAGAAGATATATTGGTAATGATTGTGGTAAAGTATGATAAAGTATGGTGAAGTATGGATCGATTAATATTGAGTAGTATAATGAGTTATATTACTGCACCACACTGCACCGTATAAAAGAACAAGGCTTTAGAAAAACTTACCAACTTTCCCAGAAAAGTTTCTCAACCAAACACTCCTTAGGCATCGTTCTTTTATGCATTAACGCAGCCAAACGCAGCCAAACGCAACGCAACATAACGCAAATTATCATCACTTTTTAACCATTTCCAACGCAACTAAACGTAACGCAACGTAAACGCAACGCACAAAAGAACGATGCCTTAATAGAATACTCTTGTCTTCTCAAAACAATAATCCGTTAATTTCTAATCTTATCTAGTAATAATTTCTAATCTATCTAGTAATATAACTTTTGTAGTATTTTTCTGGATGTATAAAGTACCATGTAAAAATAAGGATATTAGCAATAAGAAAAGAAACAAAGATTCATCGTTGTCAGACTCCGTTCTTTTATGCGTTAACGCACCCAAACGCAACGCAACTTACCGCAACCTACCGCAACATATCGCAACATAACGCAAATTATCATTACTTTTTAACTATTTCCACCGCAACTTAACGCAATCTACCGCAACTAATCGTAACGCAACGCAAACGCAACGCACAAAAGAACAAGGTTAGGTAATGTTCTTTTGGAGTGTAAGTATGTTAGTAAACAAGTAAAGTAACGTTAAATAGAGAAAGTATTTACTTACCTACTTACATACACTCTAAAATTATGAATACTCGCTAGACTACCAAATAGTTTATCCTGTAAAACTTTTACCATTTTTAAAAAGTTAACATTTATGATGGTATTAAACTATAAGTAAGTTTGGAAATTTACTTTAAGAAAATTGAAACATTTCAAATGTTTTTTAAGGTTTCAGTTTTCCTTATCTAATTTTGTTTTAATATATATAGACATTATAGCTAGCCATTTGAGAGCCTCATGTATTGTAATATGTATTTATAAATTTCAGGTAAGAAGGTCTTATATGAAATTGATTTGAAAAAGCGACATAAATAATCTAATGGCAAGTACTATAGTGGAAGAACATATCAATTCTTTTTTTGAATATAAATAGTATCATCTTTAGGGTGTTAATTTTTATACATTTTTTCTATCAATTCTCCACAATTTAACCTCAGGGAAACTTTTTTTTTTTTGAAAAACCTCAAGGAAAACTTGACATGAATAGTAATTTTAGACAATGTATGCAAGGTTTGTTGGCGGTAGATTATTGTTTTAGGTTGTTTAGTTAGTTAGAGTTAGTTAGGATATTTTTCTTTTCTTTGTTTCTTTCTTTTGTTGTTTCTCTTTTCTCCCTATATATAGGGGTTTTCCTTCCTTTTGTTGTGAAACAAGAAACACATTCCTTCAATAAGAATTACATTTTTGTTTCTCTCGTGGTTGCTGTGTCTGTGCCTTGCATGAGAGTTTTCAGTTTGGAGATGAGGAATTTGACATGGTATTAGAGCGCCTAACATCTGCTGCCATTCTCCCTGGTGATATCTTTCTTTTTCTTATTTCCTTCTTGATATCTCCTTCTGATTCTCGTGCTTCTGTCTCTCTGTCTGTTTATTTTTTCAGCCACTCTTTCTTGATCTCTTCTTTTCTGTTATGGGTGAGGAAAAATCCATAGTACCTGTAACAATAGGATCAGATGATCCCTTGTATCTTCATCACTCAGATAATCCAAACTTTAGTCTAACCAATGAACCTTTGACTGGGATGAACTATGGTCAGTGGAGTAGATCATGTATGGTTTCTTTGAAAGCCAAGAACAAATTGACCTTCATGGAAGGAAAGATTGAAAAACCAGGTGCTAACTCACCTCTTTTGCCCTTTTGGGAAAGATGTAACAGTATGGTCATTTCTTGGCTTCTCCACTCTGTCTCAAAGGATGTTGCATCCAGTATCCTATACACTGAAACTGTAGCTGCGATTTGGGCTGATCTAAAAGAAAGATTTAGCTATAATCAAGGTGCAAAGGTCTATCAACTTCAGCAAGACATGAGCAATCTTAGTCAAGGGAACCTGTCAATCTCCACTTATTATACTAAGTGTAAACAAATATGGGATGAATATGTGATGGTGGTTACCCCTTGTAATTGTCTATCTGAATGTTCAGCTTCTAAACTAATTGCCAGGCAGCAGTTATTCCAATTCTTGATGGGCTTAAATGAGCAATATAGGAATGTAAGAGGTAGCATTCTTATGATAACTCCTCTGCCTACTGTTAACCAAGCATACAGTATTGTCCTTCAAGAAGAGCAGCAACAAAGTATCAAGAAACCATCTCTCCCTGAAGAGGGCTCTATGGCTTTCAATGCCTCCAGGAGTCAAAATCCAAAGAGTAATCAGAATGGTTATCAACAACATTCAAATTACACAGCCCAAGGATACTCAGGGACTCCAAATATTGCATCAAATGGATATCCAGCCTATGCAGGATCCCAACCCAGCTCAAGGGCACCCAACAACAATTCACATGCACAGGCCAATCATAATAAGAGGCCTTATTGTAACTACTGCAAGAAGCCTGGACATCCTGTCGAGAAATGTTTCAAACTTGCTAGGAAACAAGCTGAGAAGGCACAGAAGTTTGTTGCAAATGTACAAACTAACTCAGAATCTCGTTCCAGTTCATCTGACATTCAAGAAGTGCCAAGACACACTCTTAGCAATGAAGAATATAGTCAGCTAATGCAACTTCTTAGCAAGCAAAATATACAGATTTCAGATCAAATTGAACTTCAACAGACAGCTTTTCTTGCAGGTAAATCTTTTTGCTTAATGACTAATAATAAAACTGCTCAATGGGTGATTGATACAGGTGCAACTGATCATATTACTCCTCATTTGCATCTATTTTCTGCTTTCACTCCTGTTGCTACCACATGTTTTATTACTTTACCAAATGGTGATCAAGTCCCTGTCAGAAATATAGGAAAAGTAACACTTCAATCTGGAATAGTTCTCCATAATGTCTTACATGTCCCTTCTTTTCATTTCAATATAATTTCTGCACATAAGTTGACTAGAGATCTTAAGACAAACCTAGTCTTTACTTCTAGAAATTGTTATATCCAGGACCATATGATGACCCAACACTTAACCCTTGGTAAACAAGAAGGAGGTATCTACTATGCCATTAATTCAACTAAAACCAAGGGCACGATTGAAAAAGGGAATGCTCTTCTTTCTGTTTCAGAAGTCTGGCATTGTAGATTAGGACATCCTTCTCCTGAATATCTCACAAAGATTCCTGGGATGATTCATGTTCCTAATAATTCTATCTGCCAGATCTGTCCTCAAGCAAAAGATCACAAATCTCCTTTTCCTTCTAGCTTAAGTAGAGCTAAGAATAAGTTTGAGCTCCTCCATGTAGACATATGGGGGCCATTTAGAGTGCATACATATGATGGTTTTCACTCTTTTTTGACAATTGTTGATGATTGTACTAGAACAACATGGGTGTATCTCTTATCTAGCAAGTCTAATGCCTTTCCTATGCTAGAAAGTTTATTTCATTTGTCACAAAACAATTTGATGCATGTGTCAAGATTGTAAGATCTGATAATGGAAAAGAATTATGTGATACTCATGCCAACTCTTACTATGTTTCTAAAGGTATCTTGCATCAAACATCATGTGTTGAAAGACAACAAAAGAATGGGATTGTAGAAAGAAAACACAAACACATTTTACAAGTTGCTAGATCTTTGTTAATTCAAGCAAAATTGCCTTTAAAATTCTGGGGTGATTGCATTTTAACTGCCACTTATTTGATTAACAGAATACCCAACTCTGCAATTGACTTTAAGACTCCCTATGAAATGTTATACAATACTCCACCTGATTACAGTAAATTGAGAATTTTTAGATGTCTTTGTTTTGCATCTACTTTATCTGTCAACAGGCATAAGTTTGATCCTAGAGCACATCCTTGTGTTTTCTTGGGATATTCTTTCAGTAAGAAAGGATATAAACTTTATGACATGTTTGATAAAAGAGTCATATATAGTAGAGATGTAAAATATTATGAAGAATATTTCCCATATCATAAGTTTGTCCATGCTAATGAAACTGTTCTGCCTGACTCTATGTTTCTGTCTAACATTAGCAATACCACTGAATCTGAGGAAACAACTACCACTGACCCACAAGATTATAGTGTTCCTGATAATCAACAACAATCCCAATATACTCCAGCAAACACAGTCCCAATCAGAAAGTCTAGAAGAACAATCAAGCCACCTGCATATCTGAAGGATTATAATACTAACCTCCCCAAAATCTGCAATACAGTACAATTCAATGCTCTTAGTGCTTCTCAGCAACATCAAATAACTCAGCTTGAGCATTTAGAAGAGCCTACTACATACAGTCAAGCTGCTGCACATACAGGATGGGCTCAAGCCATGAAAAGAGAAATAAATGCACTCCTCACAAATAACACCTGGACTGAAGTGGATTTACCACCAGGAAAGAAAGCAATCAGTTCAAAATGGATTTACAAGGTCAAATTAAGGTCAGATGGATCTTTCGAGAGATATAAAGCAAGGTTGATTGTAAGAGGCAACACTCAAAAGGAAGGGCTTGATTATAATGAGACTTTTAGCCCTGTGGTGAAAATGACAACAATCAGAACAATACTTGCCCTAGCAGCAGCAAGAAATTGGTCCTTATATCAACTTGATGTAGATAATGCCTTTCTACATGGTGACTTACATGAAGAAGTTTACATGAAGATGCCAGAAGCAGTTTATAATCCCCAAAACAAAGTTTGTAAACTACAGAAATCTTTATATGGCCTTAAACAAGCATCAAGGCAATGACACTCAAAATTGGCTCAGTTCCTAAAAGATCAGGGATATATTCAATCCAAAAATGATTATAGTTTATTTACCAAGAAAACCTCTAGTGACCTGACTATTGTGGTTGTTTATGTTGATGACATCTTGCTTACAGGTTCTTCCATATCAGAGATAGATAGACTCAAAAGCCAGCTGAACAACACATTTGGAATCAAGGACCTTGGTCTTCTGAACTATTTCCTTGGCTTTGAAGTGTCTTATCCTCATCAAGGCATAAGTTTAACTCAAAGGAAGTTCACTCAAGATCTGCTAAAAGATTCAAGGCACATTAACTCTAAACCTATTGCTACTCCTCTTCCTTTAGATTGCAAATTGCATTCTGATTTGGGAGAACTTCTGACAAATCCCAGTATATATAGAACTTTCATTGGGAAGTTGAATTATCTTTCTAATACTCGTCCTGACATTTCTTTTGCAGTTCAAACCCTCAGTCAATTCGTGCAGAATCCCAGGACTTCTCATATGGATGCTCTAGACCACCTCCTGAGATACATTGCTGGAACATCTGGACAAGGCATCTTGCTCAAAGGGACAGAACATATTCAACTGACTGCCTTTACTGATTCTGACTGGGCAACTTGTCCAGTTTCTAGGAGATCAGTTACCGGATAATTCTCCAATAAGCTGGAAGTCCAAGAAACAAACAACTGTGGCCAGGTCCTCAGCTGAAGCAGAATATAGGGCTATGGCACAAGCTGCTGTAGAGGTTACTTGGTTAACTAGTCTGTTGAGGGAGCTTGGTGTACCTATCACTAAGCTTATACTTCTACATTGTGATATATAGCTAAGAATCCTGTCTTCCACGAGAGGACAAAACATATTGAGGTTGATTGTCACTTCACAAGAGAAGGTCATGGAAGGTTTATTGCAGCTAACTTATCTCCCTACACGATCACAGCTTGCAGATGTACTTACCAAGATCCTACCCTCCAAACAGCATTGGCAACTCTTGTACAAGCTTGGGATGTTTCCCCATCCAAGCTTGAGGGGGGGTGTTGGCGGTAGATTATTGTTTTAGGTTGTTTAGTTAGTTAGAGTTAGTTAGGATATTTTTCTTTTCTTTGTTTCTTTCTTTTGTTGTTTCTCTTTTCTCCCTATACATAGGGGTTTTCCTTCCTTTTGTTGTGAAACAAGAAACACACTCCTTTAATAAGAATTACATTTTTGTTTCTCTCGTGGCTGCTGTGTCTGTGCCTTGCATGAGAGTTTTCAGTTTGGAGATGAGGAATTTGACAAGGTTCACCAAGTAAAGGTTCATCACTAGTCCAAAACTATCATCTTGATAGGTTGTCTAATGAGTCAAAAAAATTTTTTAAAAAAAAACAGTGAAAATTTTGTAAAGAAAATAATACAACTTTTGGGACCATATTATCTATTTACAAGAAAAATGTTATAATATTTTTGTCGAAAAAAAAACAAAAATTACATTTATGACCAAATCGTGTATATTACTTTGTCCAAATTTCTATTGTACATGCAGGGTTGAAACAATTGAGGGTGTGGTCCAATTGGTGGTCACTGCTGACGGGCTGGGCTTGGGCTGGGCTCGCTTTTTGTTGTCTTCGTTTTGTTTCGTTGGGTTGGATTTGAATTTTAAAATTCGAAAATCTGTTATTTTGTTCTCCTAATTTTTATTGTCATTGACTCATTGTCCCTTAGCTTCGTTCCACACTATTTGTCTTTTATTTGATTGATTTATTGTTACGATTTTTAATATTATTAATAATTATAATATTATACCTTTAAAATATTATTTCTTTTATTATGAATTTAATGATTGTAATTTTATACAACAAGTTATTGTATATTCCCTCTCTTCCTTTAATTTATAAGTGTCATGATTACTAACTTTACAAAAATAATGTCCCTAAAAAATAATGTCCTTTCCACCATTTTAATCAAACACAGATTTCGATTTAAGAGAGGAATATAGGATAATTTCAAAAGATAAAATAAAAATATTATTTATTAATTAAGAATAAGTATTTTAATATTGAAATTGTAAAAATTAATAAATAAAAGGGACATGTTAGTTGGAAAAATTAACAGCGATTAACTGACGTGGGGAGTATATTGAAAAATTTACGACAAATAATATGGAATTGAGGGAGTAATTGAAGCATGTATAAGAGCCTCCGCAGCAGCGAGATCGGAGCCAACGTGGAAGACACCTGTCGCCGACGAGGTCGAGGATGGCACTGCAGCAGCGAGAGCGTCAATGGCGGACGAGGGTTTCTTGAATTCAGCCTCGCGTGCCGAGGTTGAAGACGAGTCCTCGGATGCCTTTTCCCTTTTTTTTAATTTCGTTTTCATTAACTGAAACGGTGTCATTTTGATGGGAGCGGGCCGAAAGTTTGGGCAACTGGTGTCGTTTTGATGGGAACGGGCCGAAAGTTTGGGCAACTTGTGGCACACGTTGGGCTTGTGTTTGGTGGCTTTAGTAATAACATTCTAATTCTCATTCAAAGCTTCCAACGGCTGGCAAGTATTCAATTTTAGTAATTGAAATTTGTTTCCTAATTTTTCTAATTGAAAGATTGCAATTTTTAATTTTAGCATTGTAATCAAAAGCTTGTTTCATCAATTCGGAAATTTCATCACAATTTTAGCTTGAGTATATTTCTGATTTAAATATTTAATATTTTTTATGATTTATATTTATATTTATTTTTAAATGTAATGTCAAAATTTGAGTTTTAATTTTCCACATTTTTAAAATAATTTTATGTATTCTATAAAAGTAATTAAATAGAATAAATCAAAAGAACCAAATATATTTAAAAAAATTTAATTATTACATGTGGGACTTACACTTTTTTATTTATTAAACCAAAGTCATCCTCACCATTGGAAAGCGAACACTCAAACTCAAACTCTCTTAGTGGATCCCACTATTTCCACATCATCCAGTGAGTAAAACTCACCCTCACCATTACGGGTGCTCTAACGGCATGAGTTATTAATTACCTTAATTAAAGCACGTATGACGGCATGAGTTATTAATTACCTTAGCTTTTGACGTTATGATTCATGTTGTGATTGCTCTTGCTCCGATGATAACTTTGATTATATGCATATTGACATCACCATCGAAACTTCTTTGACATGATTATACGCCATTTTACTTTTAGAAATTACTTTTCAAATTACTCCCCCGTTTCATATTGATTGACATTTTAATTAAATTTTAATAGTTAATTACTCACAAATTATAATAAATTACAATATGAATAAATTACTAAAAACTACAATAGAGATAATTTCATATTATAATTTATTATAATTTGTGAATAATTAACAGTCAAAATTTAGTCAAAATATCAATTGATATGGAGCGAAGGGAGTATTATAAAAATTTATTACTCCCACTTTAGAAATTGCGTCGTTAAATTTTAAAAATTTTGAACGTAAATTTTTCAATATACGCAATAATTTTTTATATACATTTGCTATCAATAAATTCATAACGAAAAATATTATCATCAAAATATAATATAGTAATTTAATAAAATATAATATAAGAAATCATCTACTAAATCATAACAAATTCATTTGTACATTTCAACCTTTTACTTGTGAGTAACATGAGGTAAATTTTAATATTAGATTATTTTTAATAAAATATTATATAGGATATTATATAAGAAATCATCTGCTAAACAATGCTAAAGAACAGGTTTTAATTTCCATAATCTAACGTAGATTTCATTCAATAAAATCTACTATAAAAACCCGCATTGATGAGATCAACGTCTTTGCCATATGTGTGGCTAGAAACTTAAAAGGGCGACATTATGTTGAATATTTATTAGGTCAAATGGGTCCATGTATTTTCATATATCAATATAGATCACTTTCACCATAAATATGCTATGGACTACGATGATGAGTAAGGTTCGTAAGATTAACTCAAAATTCAAATTAAAATTTATTTCAATCATATAATCATAGTTAATTTGCACACTTGATTAGAAATTGGGATTATAGGTATAATTGTTTTTGGTATAAATGGTAACTACGGTCATATTCTTTTGTAAAGTAAATAGGAGGGAGTATAAGTAAAGTAGGGGAACTAAAATTGTGTAAGTGCCGGTAAACAATTCACATCAGTCATATCACTTGTTATTAAAATTTTAAATAAGGTAGTGTGAGTAAAGTATTTTGAGTAGTGGGAAAGTTTTTCCCATTTACCTTATGGTGCATTTAGTTGTTTCATAGGAAAGACTTTTCCTAGCCCCTTTAGGAAACTTTTTACTGAGTTTGTAAGAGAAATAATGGGTCGCACATCAAAATTTTCCTATATATTTTGAAGAACCGAACATGTGAAAGTTTTTCAACTTGGAAAAGTTGAGAAACTTTCTCGGAAAAGTTTCTCAACCAAACGTCCCCTTAGGAAAAAAGCGGGACCCGCTCAAAAATTTTTCTATACTTATTTTGCAACCAAACACAGGAAAGTTGAGTGCTTGGACAAAGCTGCCACTCAACTTTCCGTTTTAATAAAAAATACCACTTATCTTTAAAAATTATCAAAAATGTCATTCATATTTCCAAATTGGTTAAAAATGCCACTCAAACAGGTTGTAGTCGGTCGGTAACCCTTTCCCTTCATTCTCAAATCCTCTCATCCCTTCATCCTCCTCCTCAAACCTCCACACCCAACTGCTATTGTCCACAACCCCCTCCCCCCCCCCCCCAAAATAAACCTCACTCCACCTTAGATGGTTCATCAGGGCACTCTACGCCACCCGCGGAAGCAACTCTGGCAACGACACTGAGAGGCAGTTGGGTGGGGACGGAACTATTGGTGTCCTTCGGAAATTGGCGATGGCCGCAAGCGAGTGGTGACAGTGGTGGCCGCGCGGTGGTTGTGGGTAAGGGTTTAAGTGGGGGTTTGAATAGAGGGAGGAGTTTGAGAGAGAAGGGGGCAGAGGCTACTGGTGGTCGGAAATTAGAATGGGCTTCGATCTGTCGTGAGCGCTGATACAGTTCGCTGGAGATGGTGAGGGGGCGATGGTGGTTCGGTGGTGGTGGCGTTTGAATAGAGGGAGGAGTTTACAGAGTTGAGGGGTATCCATGGTGGTGTCTGAATAATGGTGTGATGGCGGTTGTTGGTGGCGGTGACGGTGATGGTGGGAACAACGGTGGCTGTGTGGTGGTGACGGTGATGATCAAACAAGGGGAGGTAATGAAACATGGGAGATGAAGATAGGGAATTTTTGACCAATTTGGAAACATAGTTGTGAGTTGCATTTTTGACCAATTTGAAAATAGGGTTAAGATTACCTGCTGTATCAGGTTCAAAATAGTTGTGAGTTGCATTTTCGACCAATTTGAAAACATAAATGGCGTTATGACAATTTTTAAAGGTCAGTGACATTTTTGACTAAAATGGAAAGTTAAGTGACATTTTTTATTCAAGTACTCCAGGAAAGTTTGATCAACTTGGGAAAACTTCCGAAAAACATTGCAACCAAACACATTACTAAAATAATAACAAATATTATTTATTTTGAGTTATTGATAAATCAACCCCCAGCGATTGGATTTTCCACATAGATTTCGGATGGGATTGATTCTAGACCCACTAGTCTTGCGTTGATTAGAGGTGACTGGCCCTAGTTAGTTTAGACATCATTGCTAGAAGCTCTATGGTTATTCTAGGTCGGCTTATTCACCGATTCTTTAACATTGTTAAACGGGTCGGCCCGTTAATTACTCGACCTTTTTAACTACCCGACCTTTTATGACCATCATTTTATATGGTCCTGACCTTTTGATCCTTGCAATTTATTACATAATCATATAGTACATGCTCTATATAAGGTTATTATTCACTTGTCTATATTAAATTGTTCACTATCAATAATATAATTGTTCACTACATATAACATAGAGCATAAATTCATATGCATTTAGGCCTCGTTCTTTTATGCGGAACCGTGCGGTACGGTACCGCACCAAACCACACTACTCAATATTCTACCACACTTCACCACACTTCACCACACTCCACAGACTTTACACAAATCATTACAAAATATCTTCTTACTTTTCTCTGTCCTCACTTTTTTCATCTACTTTTTACATTTTCTTTCCTCACCTACCCACCTACCACAACCCACCACACTTCATCACACTTTTTCAAATTTCACCACACCGCAATCAACCGCACTGCAACCACGCCGCATAAAAGAAGGGGGTC
This sequence comes from Portulaca oleracea, assembly GCA_029582165.1. NCBI lineage: Eukaryota > Viridiplantae > Streptophyta > Magnoliopsida > Caryophyllales > Portulacaceae > Portulaca > Portulaca oleracea. Next base: position 20,540,220 of record CM055892.1, read on the forward strand.
TTAACATACTACCTCTGTCCCAAAATATTTGTCCTTTTACCTAACTTCTTTGTCTCAAAATATTTATTTCATTTACAATTCCAACAACTGTAGTTACTTTTCTACCCTAATTAATAAATTCATTTTTCAATTTTTACAATTCCAAAAAACTATTAGTATTATCTTCAAAAAAGCAGGGATATTTTGGGTAACTTATATAAATTTTTCAACTAAATTCCCAATATTCATTGATCTTCTCAAGTTATGTAAATGGATAAGTATAATGGGACGGTTGTAGTATATTGCTTGATCCTAAGGATATGTGTAATGACATCCTTTTACCCAAAAGGATGGAGGAAAGAGGAAAAAAAAATAAGGAAAAAAGAGGGGGAATTGAGGGAGAAGGATGCATCTGCATTATTAGGGAAAAAAAAGGGGACCGGTCGCAGGGGGAGGTGAGGCGGTGAACTGCACCGCCTTCTTTTGAGTCAGGTTGTGCAGTTCACGCTCCTCGGGGCGCGTTTTGGCCAAGTTACGTGAGGCCCGCCTCTGCGTAAAGTTTTTATTATTTTTTTCCTTTTCTTTCCGTTTCGTTTGTATTTAATTTCTGTTTTTTGTCTTTTTTTATTTTATTTTATAATTCAAAATTTTGTAATTGTAATATTTTTTTAAAAAATATTTAACAAATATAATTAGTTTCAAAATAATTTTGAGTTTGTAATATTTTTCAAAATTTTGTTTCCATACTAAAATTAAATCTTTTGTTTCCATTGTAAATTTAATTTTCAAAATTTTGTAATTGTAATAATTTTTTTTAAAAAAAATTATATAATTAAAAAAAATAATAATTTTGAGTTTGTATTATTTTTCAAAAAGAAGGTATGCGCCTCCAAAATGCGTTGGTTAATTTCTGTGTAAAGTTTTTATTATTTTTTCCTTTTCTTTCTGTTTCGTTTGTATTTAATATCTGTTCTTTTTCCTTTTTTTATTTTATTTTATAATTCAAAATTTTGTAATTGTAATATTTTTTTAAAAAAAATATTTAACAAATATAATTAGTTTCAAAATAATTTTGAGTTTGTAATATTTTTCAAAATTTTGTTTCCATACTAAATTAAATCTTTTGTTTCCATTATAAATTTAATTTTCAAAATTTTGTAATTGTAATAATTTTTTTCAAAAAAATTATATAATTTAAAAAAATAATAATTTTGAGTTTGTATTATTTTTCAATATTTTTTAAAAAGAAGGTTTGCGCCTCCAAAATGCGTTGGTTAATCAAATATGGAACCGTTACGGAGCTGCGTACAATCAGAACTAATCAAACCATCTCTGCTATCCATAATTAAGTTGTATTATTACTCAATATTTTATGTACTATTTTTAAAAAGTATTTTCATTTATTGTTGTGTGTGTTCAATCCTAATATTTATGTTGCATTTTTATTTTGTTTATTGTATTTTATATTAATCTTGAGATTTGTTGTATTTTATATTAATGTTGAGGTTTAATGTTTGATTACTAGCTTAATATTTTATTTTATAGAAAAAAAATTCAATTTAATCATTTATAATAAAAAAATCAATAAAAAATATTTTATTTATAATAAACTTAATAAAAAAATATTATAAAAAATCAATAAAGAAAATATTTTATTTATAAAAAAATAAAAAAATAATTATTATAAAAAAATTCAAATTCCTAATTACATCTTAATATTTTATTTATAAAAAACAATTCAATTCAATCATTTATTGAAAATAATTATAATCTACAAGTAGGTCCCATAATACAATAAAATATTATTCCCTACCCCGCGCATCCTTCATCTTATCCTTCAATTCTAAGGACACCATTATTAATTACATACTCCAACACTAATTAAAATAATACTATTTCCACCATTTATATTTCAGTCATACCTCAAATCCAAAAACACCATTACATATGGCTTAAAGGGTCTCGGCGGCCACCCGTGCACGCTCAGAAGAACTATAGACGTGTCACCAGGGCGCGTAGGTTAAAAATCAGGAAGACCCACGCGCGACGCCATTGGGCGGGGACAGGAATTTCGAAATACGCGCGAAGTAGGGGACAATTTTTCGACGGGGACTCCTCGGGAGACTGTTGTGTTGTGTGGTACCCCATAAATAATCAGGTATGGTCTCGTCCATCCCACCAGCTGTGCCCTACTTCCTCTTACCCTGCACCCTACCCACCCTTCCTCCTTTGTAGTTTCTGTTATGTCCTTCTTTCTTCTGCTTTTGGATTTTTCCTTCACTCTTCACATGAGTAAGATTTATTTACTTTTCGACCAATTCTTCCTCATAACAGTACCATCATGAAATCGTCCATTTAAATCGTCCATTTTATATTAATTGTCATTTTTTAAATTATGCACTCAAATTTTAAGATTTTAATCAAAAGGTACTATGATAATTTGCTAGATGAAATGATTATTGTTAGATTCTAAACAAAAATATTATCTTAAAAGTATTATCCTTACATAATCTAACTTAACCCAATTTTTCCATCTAAAAAAACATAGCTTACATTTAAATAATTTATATTAATTTTTTATTCAAATTACAAAATTTATTTATAAATTAAAAAGAAACAGATAATATAACATTTATCTACCTCCACTACTTTCCTAACTTAACATAATATAACTTAAAAAAACAGATAATATAACATTTAACCTAACATAATCTAACCTGATATAATTTAATCTTACCTAATTTAATTAATACAACTATTCATATTTTTCTACGTTGTTCACATGAGCATGTTAGCATGATATTAAATTAGAGTTCCTGGTCAAAATATGTAGGAGACTTCATTAACATCCCCTGTATCGGATCTGCTTTGGGTAGAAGGAGCAAGAAAATATCAATATTACAAGGTTCTAAATTCTAATTCTAAACAAATAACAAATAAGCTATCATATAAGTAAAACCAAATAATTAGAATAAAAAATAATTATTTTCTATTAACTCATATAATCAAAATTGTCATATAGATTGTTGTTGCTATTATATAATCAAAAATGCAAAATTTACTGTAAAATCTATTATATGCGATCCTTTCATACTTGATGATATAACTAGACTTCGGAATAGAGGTGTAAATGAGCAAAGTCCCCAAGGTTCGGGGCTTAGTTAAGAAAAACTCGATTCAAAGCTTGCTGAGCTTTTAAAATCAAGGCTCAGACTTATATATCCAAGCTCGTGCTCGAATCCAGTTCAACTCGATTTATTTTTTATTTTAAAATTTAAAGCTCTCAAAAATTTAAATCAAAAATCAAACAAATTTTGAAATAATTATTAAACAAAACTAGAAAATGTCATTTTTACAATAAAGGTATAATCAAACAAAGTTTAAACATTAATGCTTGAGATTTAAGAAGTGAAAAAAGAAAACTAAAAAAACCAAATTTATACTCCAATATTAATTTCAAACATATAAATTAATATATAATTCTCCAAAATTCACAAAATATACTCTACTCCCAACTCAAAATACTTAAACGAACCTAATCAATTAAATGAATCTGATCAAGTCACCTACACTCGGTAGATATCCGAGCCGAGCTAAACTTTGGTTAAACCGAAATCAAGCCAAACTTCAACTGAATTAAACTCGAGCAGCTTACGAGCCGATTGAATTTACTTAGAGCACTAGCAATGCGGAATGAAAACCTTACGGGACATTCTCTCTCTTGGCATCATATTCTCTCCTTTTCTTCCATTCCTTTGAGCCTGAACGCCGAGTTAACTCAAAGGAATGAAGAAAAAGGAGGAGAGAAGGTGTGCCAACTAGGAAAGAGGGAACAAAATTTTATGGATAAAATTTTGCATTGCATATATTCTTACAGGCTTATAGCCTAATTCCGAATATTAGTTAATAGTACAAAAAGTGTAATACTACAAAGCCTGAAAAAAGAAGGGGGAAAAATTGAAAGACTAGAAAGTATAAACTTTCCAAGACGCTTCTCCTCCTCCTTCTCCCTCGTTCTGCATCATCTGTCCCCACATCCACAGTGACCACTCTCTCTACTGTGGTCTCCACACTCTCTCTCCCTCTCCTCTTTCTCTCTCTACTGCACTGTATTTTGCTCTGCATTACCCCTGGAAACAAAGCTCAATTACCCACAAAACTCATCCATAACCATTTCATTCTCTCTTTCTCATTCCCAGATTTCCACACTACTACTGCTCTCTTTACTTCTCCATCACTTTCCCTAGGGTTTTGCTGCAGGATTTCTTCTGCATCATTTCATCAATCATTCACTTCCCACACACTGTTTACCAAATCTACATTCCCTCTTTTGTCATTCCGTTTCCATTTCTGATTTTGATTTCTGCTGCACCAGCTGTTTTGATGCCGATGTGACCTGCTAATTCCTCAAATCGCTCAGGAAAGTAGTAAAGATGCATACATTGCTTATGGAATCTACATTTCCGCTTTTGTCGCTCGATTCTGCAGCTGTTTTGATGGCGATGTGACCGGCTAATTCGTCATCTCTGTATCGAATCCACAGTCGTTTCGTTTGTTTCTCGATTGTCGTTGTAGCTTTTGCATATATTCTTGCTCTTGATAAGTTCATTTCGACGACGATATTGTTAGGAGGATGCAGATTCGAGTTGTGAGCAGGTTGCTGCTGCTTCGATGTTATCGATTTCTGAAGGAGATGGTTAGCGATTAGGTTTTTGGTGCTGTACTGTTTAGTATTCTTCGGTGATTTTGTGTTGTTCTTTCTTTGCGGATCGTGATGAGTGAATCAGCTGCCAGAACATCGTCGTCGTCGTTGGCGATAACGGAGAGGAAAGTGAACAGTCATAGACCGGGTGGATGTGTCGGCATTTTCTTCCAGCTCTTTGATTGGAATCGGAGGTTCTACAAGAAGAGATTCTTCCCTAAGAAGCTTCTTCCTCCTGGTTTGTATCAATCTTTCTCTTCCTCTTTATATTTCAATCTCTATTTATGGTTGTGTTTTTGATTGGGGGTTTGTATTGTTGATTTTGATTGTCTCAGCTCGTGCTAAAGTGTCGAAGAAGTTCAATGCGGATGAGAAGTTGCCTGTTGGAAGGCACTTACTGGTATGAATCTCTCCATCACTGTTTATTTATCAGAGTTTTGTTTGAAAATGAGTGTTGATTAGTGTGGTGATTTGTTTTAAATTATAGATTGCTGATGAAAGTAGTGGAGGGTTTCCTGGTAATATGAATGTGAAGAAGAATGGGAGTCATAGGATTGAACAGAAGAAGAATGAAATGCAAACTCCTGGATTGGTTGCCAGGTTAATGGGGTTGGAAGCCATGCCTGTGAAGGATAAATCTGATAAAAGTTCCCCCAATAGCAAGAGCAATGGAGGAGGAGGTGGAACATCTGGTGGTGGGATTGATGGGATTATTTTGAGCCCAGAAAAAGGGAATGTGAGACCACAGAAGATTCAGAAAACGGGGATCGTAGAGAAGCGACCGATTACTAGACTTGGAGCTGAAGCTTTGCAAATCAAGAATGTTTTGTTGAGGTCCAGGAAGCATCACCACCAGCAGCACCACCACCCCCCTAAGCTTGCTTCCCCAGTGAAGAGCCCGAAAATGGGGCGGAATTCATCGAGGTTGCTAGATGCTGCTGCTAGGATTTTGGAACCTGGGATACAGGCGACGAACCGGGCTAGATGTAGTCTTACTTACACAACAAGCTCAATGGTTCAGCCATGCATGGATGATGTAATGAGCGAGGCTAGAGCCGATGTTGATTTGCAAACTCAAACTCAGTCCTGCCCTAGCTCGGGTGTTGGTCAGTCTCATGCACAAGGTTCTTGTAGAGGTTGTGGTAACTTGCTCGGACGTTTGGATGTTCTATCTGCCACAGAAGAACACCAACACCCTATTGTGTACAATTCGTCTGGGTCCAATTTCAGAGAGGCCTTCTTTCATGGGTTGGAGGAAAGTAGGCCGAGACCAGCCTCGTATCTGGCGAATGAAACAGAAGTGGTTTTGTTGAAAACGAGGTACCCAGCTGAACGCGTTTCACCTCGGGAAGAAGACAGCAGCAGCAGACCAGTTCAGAATGAAGTGATCAGGAATAACACAACACATCAATCTCAAACCCATAATCAGATCCCAGCAAGTCGGATGTTTACCTCTCAGAAGGGTTCTTCACCTTCAACTGTCATAAAGGACAGGACTCAACGGCGCAGCCAAATGCATCCGGGCGACAGAGTTCCACCAAGGTCTAAATTGTCAAACACGCAGCACGGGAGAAGAGGATCATCAGCTATGTCTGCTGCTTCTTCAGAAACCAAGGATTTCATTTCCCTTAACCGGAATCTAAATAGGAATCGAGTAATGGCACCTAACAAATCTGCTAGAGCTGACACCAGTGTTGAAGCTGAGAGACGATTCTGCACAGGAAAGAACGATTCTTTAGCTACACAGCGAAGTCCTGTTCGGAAAAGGAGGACTGTAAATGGTAATGGACAAACCAGCAACACGGGTTCTGCAAGTTCATTGCTCGAGAAGCAGAGGAGTGGTAGGGGCAATGTTGGGGTCATAAACAAGACTACTAATACCAACTCAGTGCATCGGACATATGTCAAAAGTAGGCCATCAAATCAAAGAGTAGTTAGCAAAGATACAGATGTCGTGTCATTCACCTTCAGCTCCCCGGTAAAGTCTAGCACTCGAGCCACCTCTCATAGTGAGATGGATATGAAGAGAAGGGATCAAACTGGCTCAGTCACCAACACCGGTGAGAAATCACAGCAGAAGTTAAAGTTGAAAGAGAACATCATCGCCAAGATGCCTTGCCAAAATTCTTCAGCAATGAGTGGAGATGCGCTGGGTGCTCTGTTGGAGCAGAAGCTGAAGGAATTAACGCACCAAGCTGAGAACGAAGCAGCCGCAGGATTCATGCCATCCGCAAGAACAACTGCTACCATTCTGCAAGAACTAATATCTGCATTGACATCTGAGAAACCAGTTTCTTATGAAGATGGAACCCATGGAGCTGAGATAAATGAACCTCAGTCTGGAAGTGATAGCGTGGATGGAGATTCTCAGGTCTGTTTCTGTGTTAATAAGTTATACATATGCTTTCTACCTTTGCGCTGTTCTACTGCAGAGTTTAGTCTTGTTAGTAGCTGTGAAGACTTGAATTCTCAAATACTCTTTACCAGAGTTTATTTTTTTAAAACTTTTTTTTTGTAATTTTTAAAGTCTGCTGTAGCCTATAGGTTTGATGTCTAGTAAATTTTCCTTTAACCTCTCCTAAGGGAAAAATTCCCAAGGAAAATAGAGAAAATGGTGGGCCCATCGCGAAATTTTCCCCATGGTCAACCCACATCCAAACATTGGGAAAGTAAGTCAACCCGGGAAAATTGACCATTTCCCCAGGGTTATTGACCAACCAAACGCACCCTTAAGATAAAATTACAAAAGAAATCAAGGTGAAGTTCAGGATGCATCCTGAGTAGATGGTTCTATTCTACGAACTAACGAACCTATCTATAATGGCTGTGCAAAATATGGAGAAATTGCATAATGTTATTTCACATGTTAGGGAACTTTGTTATCTGGTGTGAGTTGAATGCTATCATGTCTACAACTTGGTCATCAGTCAATACAACAACACTCGCATTGTGGGTCTTGTTTTTGGGTTTGTTCTTTTGGGTAAGTTTGGGTAAATTTTGCCCTGAAGTTTTGGGAGAATTTGGAAAATTTTGGAAAACTTGGATGGTTTGGATAATGTGTAATATAAGTGTTATATGTTTTGTAAAATTTTCATAAGTTTTCACATTTTCCAAACTTCCCCAATTTTACCCCGATCTACCCTTACCCTTCTTAAAAGATCACGCCTACATGTAGATATGGGGAGATCTAGATGTAAGTACTCGCAACTTAGAGACCGATATGATTCGTAAATATTTCTTTTTATTCTTTTTCCTTTTTTTTAGGGGGGTGGGGTTATTCACCTGACATGCCATTGAGAATTGGCTGAGAATGTTAATGATGTCCAGTTCTTGTTTATATGTATCTTTGGCGTCTGACGGTGATCCACATATTGAGTCTGTGCTCATCTTATCCTCAGCTAGTCTTTCGTGCAACTACCATGAGCATTACGATCTGGAGCATGGATGTTCTTCTCATTCTCGTTTCATTTCCTGTGTCATCTTTTTTCATTTGTTTTTCAATGATGTCGGAGTTTGATTTGTTAGTGATGTTTTCTGGTCAACTGACGAGTGCTCCCATGTTCTTGTACCCTTAGGCCAATTCAAGTATAAAAAGGTCTTCAGACGGGGTTTCTCATCAGCTAGATCATTTTAGCCCAGGATGTGTTCTTGATGCATCGTTTTCAAACGACAGCTGCATTTCAAGCAGCATTGATGATAGTCCAGGTAAAATTATAGGGCATCCCTTTTTCAACTTCATGAGGGAGTGTTTGGTTATGAACATTGTATCTCTACCGCGTACTCACCTTTCTCCGATTACAGGACATAAACCACAGTTCGATCATACACACTTACCCTCTGACACTGTACAACAACCAGCTCGTAGCGAAGCTGATCTTGTGGACTCTGCATCCTCAGCAAATAAGACCAGAGGCTACGAAGTGACACTCGTGACTGATCTTCTGAAACACACAGCCAGAGCACTCCAAAACGTCGACCTTGTTCAGGCCAGATTGACTGGAGCCAAGCTTGACTACGTGCACGAAATTGTTCTGTACACAGAAATGGTGTTTGCCAGTGCCGGGTTAGACAGTTCAACAAGATTTGTGGATTTCCTCCTCGGCCCATTTCTCGACGAACTGGAGATTCTTGTCAAAGCCGCATGGAAGAATACCGTCATTCTCGGTTTCGAGGTGAGGAAGGGGGAAAATCCTGTGAGACAATTCCTGTTCGACTGCGTGATCGAGTGCCTCGACATAAAGTACAACAGACACAATAATTCCGGGTACAAAGCATGGATGAAACTGCAGAAGTGCATGAGTTCGGACGTCTTGATCCAACTTTTTGACGAAGAAGTGAGGAAGTGGATCAGTGTTTCTGGGAAATCTCCAGATGAGCTGATAGAGAGGGATATGAGCAAATCACTGGGCAAATGGACCGACTTTGAGATTGAAGCTTTTGAAGCAGGTGCTGAAATAAGTCACGATATCATGCAGACCTTGGTCGATGAAATGATGATCGAATTTTGTGGGTGTTAAGCGAAGCTTCTCGAATTTTGTACAAATCGCTACTTTGTGGAGGATAGTTGTTACTGTTAGTAGTTAGCTGTGACATAGGTCCCATAATTTGTAGAGCAGGAATGTATCGACGTTCATAGCTTAATGTAAGATTGTAACCCTACTGCAAATTTTCTAATTCATGTATTAATACTTTTGAATGCCTTTTCATTTGATAAGTAAGCATAATCATATGCTAACCAGAATCAACACAATCAAAACATAATTTGTGCTCAATCAACTCAGAATTTTTTCTAATCCATGCATTTTTATTCAAAAAATTATTTAGGGGTACCCTAACTTTTGGTGAAATGTTTTTCTGGTACCTCAACTTTTAAAAACTAATTTTGGGGTACCCGACTTTTAGAATTAGAAATAATTAGGTGAATTTTCGGCCAATTATTTGAATTCAACGGTGAGTTTTAGGCGAGAAATTGATTAAGTATTTTTGTGGATGAAAATGCCCTTTGTTTTCGTGGACGAAAATGATTTGAATCAATCGGAGTTTCGTCGGAAATTCACCTAGTAATTTCTAATCCTAGAAGGTTAGGGTACTCCAAAATTAATTTTGAAAAGTTAGGGTATCAAAAAATTGTTTCTTCAAAAGTTAGGGTACCTCTAAGTAATTTTTTGATTTTTATTTGACAAGCATTTAGGTATATCTATTCAATACAAACATGATTCATGCTCATTTCCCTACTAATACCACTATATATCATGACAACAAAAACTGAAAAAAAGGGCAAAAAAGTGGCAAAATCAATCCCAGCAAACCCCAAAGTATACACCCTAAAAAAAACCCTTACAATCGAATCAATAATACCGGGAACTGAAAACAGCACTCTTCCTCAACACATTGCTTCTCTTTCCTCCCTTACTTTCGCCATTAATGGCGGTGGAAGCTGCGATCGACAGACCCTTCAACTCCTCCATACTCGCATAGCTTTTCCTGGTCATCGTCCCCATTAATTTCCCACCACTTTGTTTCTCCCCCGAACTCACATACCTCCCTCCGCCGCCCTTAGCCGCCGGGCGCGGCGGCGTCGCTAAGTTCTTCTCCGCCCTCGGAATCCGATTCTCCTGCGGGCGGCGGTTCTCCTTCCTCGCCGCCGACGAGAAGTCCGGCACCGACTGGTCGAGAACGGAGGACCTCCGCCGCTTGGCCGGCTCCACGGGGCTCTCCTGAAACCTGACTGATTTCTTCTCCGGCACGAATTCCGACGCCGGCGGGTCGTAATTCCTGTCAAAATTCCGCCGGAGTTTCGATTCTCGGAGTCGGGCGTAAGCGTAGTAGCGAGGGCCTCGTTCCATGAAGTAGGAATCGGTGGCGAATTCGAGATTTAGCTGTTGCAGAGATCCGATTGTCTCCGCCATTGATGAAGAACTGAAGATCTCTGAGTTTTTGTGAATTGTGGTGTTTGTTTTGAGTCGACGATTTTGATGTTGGGGTTTCTGCTGCAACGGTCTGATTTCTAGAGAGAGAGAGAGATAGAAACAGAGAGAGAGATAGAGGAGGAGGATGATTATGGGTTTTGTTGTGGGGGGTTTGTTTATTAAATGTTTATTTATGAGGTCCAAGTAACGTTCTTAATTCTGATGGAAATGGGGGGGTGTGATGTGGACCGTCAGATCGGTTGAGATTTTGAGAGCCGTTGATGATGGAGGGCTCTGATTAAAAGATGAAAGTCGGACGGTAAAAAAGGTTATTCATGCCAGCGTGTTTCACTTTCTTTTTCTGGGTTGCACATCAGAAGCCAAGATGGCATTTACAGTTTGCTTAAATGCGTTAATTAGACTAGTTTATTACTCCATTGCTCTAGTTAATTTATTCAGTTTACTTTTTCATAGTCTTCAATATAATGTTTTGACCGTTATCTTAGTAAGACTAATAACATCGTATTCAGATAAAAATGTTTTTCATCATAAATCTATTAGTAATAGTCTTGTATAATAACTCAACATAATTTGATAAATTAATAGTCAAAATATTAAAAATTTTGTCCTAATAAGTCAAATATAGATAATTTATTTGGGACGGAGAGAGTAGACATTTAGACCCATCCAATTAAGCAAAAAGAAAAAGAAAAACACTTCTGTCATGCAGTGAAAATTATTCGATCACAAATATTTTCTTTTGTTTTGAGCTTCTTAACCCTTTTATGCTATGAGTAAAATGTGGTTACCGTTAAGTTGGTAAAATGTTGATAGTGTGGTAAGTTGATGGTAAATAAAGAATAGTGAGTTGGCAAAGTTGGTGAAAGGTGAATTAATATAGTTAATACGGTTAAATGTGGTTAGTGCAGTTCAATTTTATCTATAATAGAAAAGAGCAGGGTTGTTTTGGGACGACATGAGTTCAATATACACAATCCTAGCATTAACAACTTTCAAATATCACAAATAGATGTCACCGAAATATAAATGTTTTGGGACTAGACATGAGTTCAATATGCTTTCACATTTCATAGTACACAATCTGCAAGATTAATGAATGTTTCATTTGTAATGATCCTGAACACTTTTGTAAATCTTCGAATTGTACGAATAAAATCTCTTGATATTACTTGTTCGAGTTTTAAATTGTTAGACTATACACGAGTATAAAACGACATTGTATATCTCTTGTTCTCATTGCCTCCTGTGTATTCGTAAATGTCAAGATATTGTCCTAGACAAACAAAGATCCTTTTTACAGGACAGTTTTTACGTTTTACGGCCACATAAATATGTCTTTAAAAGGAAAAACAAAACCATAACTCCGCTTTGCAGAAGAACAAGCTCAGAATCACAAGTCAGATTGTTCACAAAAGCAAGTAATCAAACCTTTAAATACATACAAATACCTAAATGTTCCTCAATGTTTACAGTTTGTATTGAAGCTTGATAAGAACAATGTCCCAAAAACTTTGCTGAGCTCCAATCAAGTTTTTCTGTATAACACACCAGCTAACCCGAACCGTGTATCGCAGAAACCCCAACAAACATCAGTTTCCATGCTCCAACATGAAGATGTTACAAAGTTCTGCACTTTAGATGGAGATAGTTTCGATATGCAAAGAGCTTCAATTCATTGCGGACTGCAAAATATTTCAATGCTGTATAATTTGCTCCGTTTTAACTAAGAGTGGTTTCAGTATTCGATCCTGGTTCTGCTAAACTTTGTGATACTTATACTTCTGACCAAGGTTAAATCTAGTAATACTGTCGTTAAATCCATGGAGCACTAGACTCCTCACGGCTTCAACACCTTGTTCCAGAGCTGCATCAATCTGTGCATAGAGCTCACGGGTTTAATAAAAATGTTACGTATCATGAGACGAAAAAGAACAAGCCCTAAGATTATGAAAATTAAGACCTAAGTACCTGCGTTCTTTCTGTAGGACTGAACTTCTGTAAAAGAAAAGCTTTCATGTCCATTGTTCCCGGTGGATTCCCAATACCTGAACAACATTTGGGCCCATTGAGAGTTTCTATTCTGTAAATTCCGGGGGAAGAACAAAAAGGGATTTATTTCATGAAAACCCACCTATGCATAGCCGAGGAAACTCCTTTCGGCCATCCAAATGTCCCATAACACTCTTCACGCTGAGCCAATTATGAAATAAGATATTCGGTTGTGATTCGTTAATAAACAAAATGGAACCTGATTTTGATAAGCAAAATTCTTTGTAGTTTCTCTCGACATCCCCAAAGGCGACTTACCCGTTGTGGTGTCCATGTCCTGCTTTAGGCTGAACCCTTAACACGCCATTAGGCAAGCTCATCTCATCATAAATCTGCGCCAGTTTTGAGTTCAAGTTAAACTGAAGTTCATGTTGTGTGGATAGAGAATTTATCCAAAAATTAGGTATAGAAAGCATACCAACAAGATGTGGCGCAAGGGTACTTTATAATACGCTGCCAGCGGTCCAACCTATATATTTTGTGAAGGATACAACGAGTCAGCCATGAAGTAAGATATTTGAAAAAACACGGGAACAAAAGAAGAAGTGAGGTCTCATAGATAGGCGAAAGGATCAGTTATCGTTTCAGACTAATCTATCAGACAATATGTGATTCATCAACTCATTATCAGCAAAAACCCCAAAACATTAACAAATGCTAAGACAATACAAAAATAACAAGCAGGGAACTTTAATTAATAGCGGAAATAAGATCCAAGATCTGAAGATCATACTGATTCTCCACTGTGATTCATATATGTTTGAGGTTTTGCCACTAGGATTGGAACTTCCCCAACCGAACCTGCACTGAACACAACATACGATGAACATCGAGAAGTCACGAGAATCAGAGCAAATGTCGCTGGACATAGAAGACCGAGAAGACAAATTCTTGAAAAAGAGTACCTATTCCTATCAATGCCTTTGACTGTATGGTGTTGAGTGAAATACCCTGTCTCTGAGCAAACTTATCAATCATCTCAAACCCCACCTGACAAGAGCGACAACAAGGCAAATAAGAGATTATCAAACTCAGCTCTTAGTTTAAGGGTATGTCCGATTCGTGGGTGATGTAAGGTAAGATAAAGCTACATCTGACAACTTTTGGCAAATCTGGGTAAGTTTTGGTAACTTTGCGTGAGCTGAATTTCTACTACCCATAATTTACTGACCAGTTTCTACCTATCCCTGATTTACCTACAAATTGGAGAGGCCCTTACATGAGATGCAAACCCTGTTCAGGGTTTAGGGTTTTGAGTAAGATAACGCTAACTACATTTGCCAACTTTGGGCAAATTTGAGTAAGTTTTGGTAAAGTTTGGGGAAGTTGAATTTTTACCAACTAGTTTCTACCTACCCCTGATTTACCTACAAATTGGAGACGCCCTTACAGTACATGAGATGCAATTGCAAACCTTGTTCAGGGTTTAGGGTTTTGGGGAAGATAATGCTACGTGTGCTAACTTTTGGCAAATTCGAGTAAATTTTGGTAAAGTTCAGGTAAGTCGAATTTTTACCAACCCATAATTTATCAACCAGTTTCGACCTACCCATGATTTACCCACGAACCGGACAGACCCTAAATCCAACTTTCCAACAGAGTGACAGACTCAAACACAGCAGCAGAAATATTCATCTCCCACCAACTTCAAGGACACAAAAAAATGAATCATCCTACTAGACTAACATACTCCAACTTCAAGGACACAATCTCCATCCCAATTGCACTATGTTTCTAACGGAAATTGACAGACCCACTGAATTTCAACAGACAACTCACCACTAGAGTTCATTGAAACATCATAAAAGCTCAATAAAAGCAAGGAATGCCCCAAAATTCCACCAAGTTACTGATAAACTTCCCCCACAAAATCAATCTTAATGTTTGAGATGGGTCACTGCCAAAATTGAACAGCTGAACTCCAACACAATCAAACAGAACATCACAACCCAGAAATTCGAAATTGTTAACAAAAACAGGAGCGAAATTTACAGAAAGAAATGGGTAGAAGGAAGATAACATACATTATGGCGGGTGCCATGGTAATTAGTTCCAGGGTTACCCAAACCAACAATAAGCCATGGAGTGTACTCCAATTTCTTCTCTTTCGGGTCGTCGGGAAAAGTAGAAGATCCGGATACCCGGAAGGAATTCGGGCGAAACTGACCCAGTCGGTAATGGGTAGGTTTGGGGAACCATATCGGAGAACGAGGAGCAGAAATTGCCGTCGACATCCAAGTAGTATCAACAAAACACACACAGAAATTGCCGGCGAAAATTGGTAGTTTATTATCCCCCGCTTGGATAATGGATATTTTGAAGGTAACCAAATTGATTTGGGTGGTCCAACAGGGTTCGGACTTGGGAATTGGGATATTAAACGGGTCAGGGTCATCTTTTTCAATTTTCAATTCAATTCAATGAATTATTGATTTTTGTTTTGGAAAATTGACTTTGGGTAAATTTAGGTGAGACAAATTGGTCTATGTCAAAATTTGAATGAAAAATTCATGTCCAAACCCGATTTTATTTCGGGTCGAATAAATTTCGTCTATGTCAAAACTCAAAACTCGAATGAGAAATTCATGTCTAGATTCGGTTTTATTTCGGGTTGGCCCAGGCAGACAATTCGAACCAAGTTAAATTCTGGTCGAAATCGTGTTCGGACAATAGAAAAAGAGAAATTTTATGTCCGAACATTTGGTCAATTCGGTCAATATCAAAATTCGGGCAGAAATCTACGTTTAGATCCAGTTTTTCTGAATCGGACAAAATTTTGTCAGCTCTAATTGTAATTAATTGTACTTTAGGTCTTAAGATTGTGGTAAACCAAACTTTGGTTATGTTGGAATTTGGATTATAGTATATCACCACTGAGTTGGGTGAAATCATAACTTATTTTTAGAATGAATCTTGATTCAATTGATTTAAACATATTGAATTTCACTTAAGTCGCTCTAAAGATATAATTATGCATATTTTTCAATATAGGCCATGTTCTTGGTTATGTTGGATAAAACTATTTTCAATTTATTCAAACTTATCCAAACCTAAACTTAACACAATTCCCCAAAAAAACATCCATTCTAAAAATACAATTCTCAAAAAAGCATCACAACTTATCATAACTTTTCCGAACTTATCCAAATTTATCAATCCAAACCTAAAAATAACATATCCAAACAACAGAGCCATATATTAAAATCAATATGTTTCGTTGTTTAATTTTAAAAGTTGTACACAAATTACACAAACTCCACCATTTGTTTTTCATAAATATAGATTTATTCATAAAATGTACATTCTTTGTAGTAATTGACATGAGTAGGTTATTTTCATACTTTTTGACGTAATAGATAATTGTTACACTTTTATACTTGATAAATATGTGAGTTTACATTTAAAATCATAACATACAATTAGGCCATGTTCTTTTATGCGGTATGACGCGGTATGATGCGGTATGATGTGGTAATTGTGACGGGTTGTGGTGTAAATGGCGGGTTATTGGTATGTTGTGGTGGGTTTTTTGTATATATATATAAATATTGTATTGGTAATTGTGAAAAAGTAATTTGTGGTGAGTTGTGGTGAATTGTGCTAGAATGGTATTTTGTGGTGGGTTGTGGCAAATCATGGTAGGTTGTGAAGAAGCTGCATGATTCTGCAACCGTAGAAAAGAACATGGGCTAATACAAACTTTTATACTTGCTAAGTCAAAGACACATATCATGATTTTTTTTTTAACTAAATAAATTACTGAATTATCCTAAGGCCCCCTTCTTTTATGTGGTTGGTTGCGATGTGATAATGGTGCAGTGCGGTGAAATTTAAAAAAAGTGTGGTGAGTTGTGGTGAAAGTTGTGGTAGGTGGGGTAGGTTAAGAGGGATAATGTGAAAAGTAGAGGAGAGATGTGAGAAGATATAATGGTAACGATTGTGGCGTGGTGTGCTGAAGTGTGGTGGAAAATTAAAGGCACCGCACCGCAACCTACCATATAAAAGAACGAGGTTAACTCCCTCCTAATTATTTGTCAGTATAACTAATTAATAAGAACCAATGAAAATAGGGAATGAGGCGAAAAGTTTACTAATTGCCAAAAATATTTTTGAAAATACCCTTGAAATAAAGTAAAACAGTTTCTTTATTAGGGAGTGTTTGGTAGGAACCCCAGAAAAATTTTCCATGGGAAGTTTTCCATTGGAAAGATTTCCCTAGGAAAAATTTCCCTTAGCCCCCCTAAGGGAAATTTTCCCTAGGAAAATGGAGAAAATGATGGGCCTATCGTGAAAATTTTCCCGAAGTCAACCCGCATCCAAACATGGGGAAAATAAGTCAACCCGGAAAAATTGACCATTTCCCCGGGTTATTGATCAACCAAACGCACCCTCAGAGATAGCTAGAATAAGCATTATAATTGTTGGAATTATAAAAATGAGTTAATTTGATAAATAAAAAGGAAAGAGATAGTACCAACTTATTACCTTGTTTTTATGCTAGTAGTTATTTAAAATAAAAAGATTGTAGTTTGGTCTTAGGCCTGTTGTTTTATACGGCTGACTGCGGTGTGGTGGAATTGTGGTGAATTGTGGTGAATTTGGAAAAGTTGTGCTGAATTGTGGTGGGTTGTGAAAAGTTATGGTATGTTTTGGTTTTAATAATTGTAATTGTGTTGGAAAATGTAAAATTATGGTGGGTTGTAGAAAGTTTAACTTTTAATAAAAAAATAAATTAAATTAGAAAAAGTAGATTGTGGTGGGTTATGATAGATTGTGATGGATTGGTGGGTTGTGGTGGAATATGACAAGTTGCGGTGAGGTGTGATACTGCAGCCAGCCAACTGTATAAAAGAACGGGGCCTTAATATGCGCAACACATCATATTAGGCTTCGTTCTTTTATACGATTGATAAGGTGTGGTAGTGATGCGGTACGGTGAACTTTGAAAGGCGTGGTGAAGTGTGGTGAGTTGTAGTAAGTGGAATAGGTGAGGAGAGAGAATGTAAAAAATAGAGAAGAAAAGTATGGAGATCTATTAATAATGATTGTAGTGTGGTGTGATGAAATTTGGTAGAAATTAAAGAGTGCGGTACGGTGTGGTACCGCACCGCAACCTACCACACAAAAGAATGGAACCTTATTCGTATATGCTAACAAACTACTGTTTCACAATTATTACATGGTACATTGTGTTGTTATACTTGTCTAAATTCACCAAGGTATTAAATTTTTTAAATAAAATTACCAATGATTATAATAAATTCATCGTAAATTTATCATTATTATTCATCACAAAAAATTGTCAATATCCTTACAATTATCAATTATTTTTTTAAATTCATCACAAAAATATTCACCAATATTTTTATAATTTAGGATATACATTACGAACACAACTCGGAAAGGAAACTAGTCGGTACTTGGATCCTATTAACGCCGCCTTATAAATTTATAATATCTTGGCTTGCAATACAATCCAGGGTTCCTATAAAAAGGGCAACACCTACCCTTTTCTTGTTCTTGCATACAATCTGAGGTTTAATTTTCTACGTTGGTAGTACGTAAGTATACCAAATCCAAGCAACTAATCAAACAACAAATTAACAATGTCTGCATCCACATCGTCGACAACGAAGATGGTGACACTGAAGAGCTCCGACGGCATAACCTTCGAAGTGGAAGAAGTTGTGGGTATGTTGTCGCAGACCATCGGATACATGATCGAAGACGGCTGCGCCGACGATGTCATCCCTCTCCCCAATGTCACTGCCGACATTCTATCCAAAGTCATCCACTACTGCAACAAGCACGCCGATTATGGTTGTCAGGGTCGTGACGCCGCCATGAAGGCTTGGGATGATGAGTTCATCGAAGTTGACCTCGATACCCTCTATGATCCCATCATGGTATGTAAATATTCCATCTATTTCATATTAATTGTCGTCTTTGAAAATTATACAGTGAAATTTCAAATATTTTGACTATAAATTTTTCAATATATACCATGAGTTCCTATATAAACTTATCACCATTAAATTTGAAAAGAAAAATATTATCATAAAAGAATAATATTGCAATTGTTAATAAAACTGAGGGAGTATATTCCAAGTTGGATTGATTTTGGTTTTGTTATGTTCTTCTTTAAAGTGTTTCTTTTTGGCCTCAAAAGGGTTTGTTTAAAGCTATTGGTTTTTGGCCATAGTGAATAACTATTTGACCTGTTTATTAAATAGCTTTTCATAGTAATATTTTTTTGTCTCCATTTTTTGAAAGTTAACATCTAGTATAGATTTTCGGAGATTTTAATATGAAGAAAATGTCATTATTTTTGCTCGAAAAACTTTGGAAAGTCTTATTAACCACAGAAATATCTAGTTTTTGTAAACTTTCCTTAAAAAGCTTCAGAATATTAAAGATATTTACTTTCCAATTTCACCTGTTTTAATTACATGACACAAACCACAGCTTAGGTAAATGTAAACTCTCAAAATAAATACATAAGCCAAAAATAAAATGTACAAAAAATCCATATATGCTGTTGATGTGGATCAATTAATTAACCTTGTTGTGGGATATATATGAATGCAGGCTGCTAATTACTTGGAGATAAAGGGTTTGCTGGACCTGACATGTCAGAAGGTAGCAGACTTGATAAAAGGGAAGTCTCCAGAAGAGATTAGGAAGATGTTTAACATTAAATATGACTTCACCCCTGAACAAGAAGAAGATATTAGGAGGGACAACCTCAAGTGGCAATCTGAAGAATGATCACCATGCACCTTTTCATTAATTATTAGATCTGCAGTGTTTATAGCATTAATTAATCATGATTCATGGGACTGGGTAATTACTAATTAGGGTTTATCTATGTTTGAGCAATAACATCTTTTGATCGATTTGCATGTAAGGCCCTGTTCGGCAAAAAGTAGCGGATAGCGGTTGAGGTAGCGGATAGCGGTTGGGGTAGCGGATAGCTGTTGCAGTTTAACGAATAGCTGATAGCTGTTTAGGTAGCTGTTTATAAAGAAGATGTTCGGTAAAATCAGCGGTTGGATTAGCTGATGAATGTAAAATGACTGAAATGGACATTGTTATTATTATTTTTACTAATGTTGTTGTTGTTGCAGAATGACCAAAAAGGCATTATTATTATTATTATTGTTGTTGTTGTTGTTGTTATTATTATTATTATTATTATTATTTCCACCGGCACCACTACTGTTATTATTGTTGTTGTTGTTGCTTTGTTATTGTTGATATTGCTACTACTATTATTGAATAACAAGGTAAATAACTTTTAATAATTGAGTTTGTATAAAAAGCGCAAATAGATAGTAGTAGTTTGAATCCAACAACAATTATTGAATAATAATAAATAACTCTTAGATAAAGTATAAAAATTAGTGCAGTACTAAACTTTTAGTAGACTAAACTAATTACGTCCTTGGGAAAGCCACAAAGACTCAGCAATTCGATCATGAACATCCTTCATTTCTGATCTGCGCCTAACACTATCTTCATTCAATAAACTACCTGTTGAGAGCTCGTCAACAGGTATGTAATCTGGGTACTGCTCAAGCACTTTGAATACTCGATCACTTGGTGAATTTAGTCGGATGTAGTTGTGCAGTGCAAATGTGGCCACTATAGTCCTTATTTGAGTATCAACGCTAAACTGAGGCATTCTATTCAATATCTTCCACCTTTGTTTTAATACTCCAAAGGACCTCTCAATGCAACTTCGAAGGGAAGAGTGAGTTCGATTGAAGGCTTCTTGAGAATTGTTTGGTGGCTCATTTTGAAATTGTGACTGATGATACCTTGTCCTTGAATATGGTACGATGTAGCCTTTCCTATCGGGATATCCTTTATCAACTAAATAGTAGCGACCTAAATAAGTTCAAAGGAAATGGAAAAAAAAGGAGACAAATTTAGCATCTTTATAGTTCAAGAGAATAAACATTATGAAATCCACAATAGATAAAACATACCTTGGGGATTTGGAAAATTCAACTCGGTGTTTCAATTGCATGTAGAAAAACACGAGCATCATGTGCTGATCCTTCCCACCCAGCCGAGATAAATGTGAAACACATATTAAAGTCACAAGTCGCCATAACATTGAATGTAGGATACCCTTTCCTTCCTCTATAAGGCAATTGCTCATTCTCGGGTATACATGCTGTTATATGTGTACCATCAATGCATCCAATACAATCCTTTATCAAATTTAAACATATATGAGGTCATATTTTTCGAACAAAATCAATTGAAATTAAACAATATTCAAAAAAATATTTCACCTTAAAATAGGGCATGTATCTTTCATCATTAGCGATTTCAGGTGGTATTTGCTTAAATTCTGGATCTCTTGGTCTTATTATGTCATATGCAAGACCTCTAGATTCACGTGCAGAAATCGTATTCAATACTTCATGATATACTCTGCTGACGGTATCACCAGAACGTTGAAAACGTTCACCTACAACTCTATTGGAAACACCTAGAGCAATTGTATATAAGATACCAACTTTCTCATAAATGGACACTCTATTGCTTGGTCGCAACCCATATTTAGTAGACAACTCCTTACACAGTCTCACGAATAAATCTGGCTCCATTCTAAAAGCATTCACACAGCGAATGGGATGACCATTCAAAATTTCCTTGATCCATAATTCTCCTGACAAAAAAGAAGTCATGCAAGGTTCCTTATAAAGATACTTGTAAAAGTAGGCACCAATCAATGTTGTTGTACATGAAGCCATCATCCAAAACTTTTGAGGTAAGTCATCATCATCACAATCCATTTCACAATATTCTACTTCATCACAATCCATCAAAATTCCTGCAATTAAAATAATAAATATAATACATCTGAGTACTTATAAAACAAAAATTGAAAATATAATGTCTCCATTTAAAGATGTGAAGCTTTGAGTTTAGTCACTTCCAAATCAAGATAATAAGTAAAACATATCTATCAACCAAATAAATATTGTCATCTAGAATATAGTTTATAAATAGGTCCCTAAAGTAAACATAAATGGATAGCAGATTAGTTGTCAGTTTCCTTCCTCTGCAGATATTGAAGCCACTTTTCCCTACTATGGTCATCGTCCATATTCAGAAAAATTTCTCTCTTTACAACATCTTCAAGCACTAAGGTGGAAAAACACCAAAAGTCACTTCCTTTCTCCAATATACCATTGTCTACCATACGACGAATAATTTGCATTGCCTCAGCAACGATGAGGCGTAGGTGATGGTTTTTTGCTTGAACTACTTGAAATGCCTTGACTCATCATCTTGCAAGTTTCAACCATATCTTTAATGTGATCACCCAACATTGCAGACCCCCCTGATTGTCTTCTCTTGCGCTTCATTTGGATCGATTTTTTTTTTGGAATTTGTTTAGTTGTCTTGTTTGCAGCAATTTCACTTTCAGCGACAATTTGAGTTTGAATTTCATCTTGGGAAATGCTTGTGTCAATATTAACTTGGGCTTGCCCCATATCACCGTTGCTAACATAATCAACAAACTTTCTTAAGAAGCAGTCTTCATCTAGATAATAAGGATAATTTTGGAGGTTATCAACATTTATACTCCCTTCTTCACCAAGCGTCTCTGTCATTGGATTTCCCTCTTCTTGACTTTCATGCTTATCCTCATTGACAGCAGGAAGATCCATAGTAGGTACGTACACGTTTTCCCCAGTCGCATATGTATCTCCATATAAGTAGTCCCACTTTTCTTCAAGTAATGCGGTCACACCTTTTTCTTTAAACTTTCTAAAAGATGGATTCTCCTACCATAATATCAAAAATCTATAAGTCACTAAAATAAATTGAAGTGAATTTAATGGAATACGTAGGTTGTTTTAAACATTAAAGGATTATGCTTAAGAGGGAGTGGAATTAAAAATAAAAAAACTAACCTTAATTTTCTTCTTCCACCATTCAGTTGTAGCATCAATTTTTCCAGATTTAGGATCCCAACCTAGTCCAGTTTCTGAATTTCTCAAGAGTTTCCAAGTTCGCCAATCCTTTTTCATTGCATCATTCTTGTGCTTACAAGAATCAATTGGACATGTACGCCCAATTCTTTCACCAACTTCCCCTTCAATTTCACGCCATTTATAGGATTGGTTGCGACCATTTTTCATGATAAATTGAATCAACACGTCACATAATATTAATGTCTCATCGTAACTCCACCTGAAACACTTTCTCGATCCTCCACCATTTTCATTTTCATTATTCTCCGCCGCCATCTAACAACAAATATGATATAGGCCTACTTAAATTAATCTACTTAAAAATTACTTTACAATAGGTAATATGGAAATAATGCCTACATTGATTATAGTCATAACTAACCAACATAAGAAACTAACACGGAACATGAACTGACCATTTTTTACTAACCCAAAACAAATTAATTGCTCCCTCAATCCACTCCAAGACAAACCAACTCCACCTTCCTTGCATATAGTTGTGTACATAAATATATCTATCCATAGTACAGTATGACAACCCACCATAATCATGTATGGGAAACCCATCATAAACATCTATACACGTTTACATATGTACTCCCTCCAATTTTTTTTTATTTGTCTTTCACGCTTTTTAAGGGTCGTCTTTAATCAATAATTTCACATATAATACTTTTATAAAGATTTACGATATTATACTTTTCTAATAGTATTTTTTATAATAAATTTAACAACGTTAATTTTGTATGATGAATCATTGTACAAATTAAGATATTAACGGTCAAAATCACAATTTTAAAAAAACAAAGGGAGTACATAAAGCCTACCTTTCTTGCATGTTTTTTCCTCACATTTACCCTCCCCCCAAACAAAAGCATAGAGAGAGACACGTAGTCATGTACTCATGTACATCAATATATCTTTGACCCACCTTCCTTTCATGTTTCTTCCTCATATTCAACCTCCCCCAACAAAAAGAGAGATATTTTTCTTCTAGTTTCTGACACCTCTCTGCATGCTCATCCGTAATTCTTTGCTGCCATACATTCCTACCATAATATCATGCACCCTCCATATATATATCTTTGTCCCCTTTTCAAATCTATATATCTTTGTCCCCTTTTCAAATCTATCTATTTATCTATTTCTCTCATCAAAATTCATCGAAACCCTCTATATTCACTTGTACAATTTTGGGCAAGCATAATTTCTGATCCTGAACTTGCCGCTTGGGTCATGCCTATTCTCGGGGCTCCTAGCAGGTCTACTATACGACCTTGAGGCAACCACGACCGAAAGTGGAGGTAATTCGGGTTAGTGGCGGTGATAGTGAGGTTGATTTCGGCGATGGCGCGGAGAGGTTGAGGTGGGTGAACTTGAGGGACTAGAGAGAAAAAATGGGGGCAAGGGCAATTGCACCGTATAGGAGATGATGCCATGACGGTGACCACCAAGAAGGATACTTTTATCAATGGAGAATTTTATTTAGATCACAAGTTGGACCCTTTATCGAGCAGACTACCAAAAATTTTATTATGTATATAGGCTCGTCTCTCTTAGCTTTGTGATTGTTTTTATCATTCATCATTCTCCCTCCCTTTGTCTTGCACAAGAACAAAAGGAAAAGGTATTAAGACATTCTCTCTCCTCTGTTTTTCTTCTCTTTCTTCACCAATATCTACTAGTAATAAACAATAAAATTTACTTTTATCTTCCTCCAACATTTATTAGTAATAAATCTCAAAACATCATATTTTTCCCAGTTTTGATTTTGTAGCAAGAATTCAATTTTGTCCCAATCAACCAAATATCACTGATCAAAACTACAACCAAGATAAAAAAAACAAGAAATTTTAAAATCGTGAAGGAGAGGCAACTAACTTTGTGATGATGATTTCTAGAGACAAACACAAAAAGGGAGCAACGATTTGCGACAAAGAGAGAGGCCAAATACGGATGTGATGGAAATCTTCCGAATCTTGGAGGCTGGAAATAAATAAGAATCCCAGGGAATAATTGCCTTTTATACCAATGGCACCAATTGTAAATTTTTCATAATTTTTGAGGGCAACCGTGTAAAGTAAGGCGCCAAACGCTGAAAAGCAATCCCAAACGTTAATATATGTAACGTTTGAAATTTTGACTGAAACGCTACCCTAAACTCTATACACTAATTTTAAACGCTGTTTTACCGAACGTCAAAAATTTGATAAAATAGCGTTTTGATAAATGAAAACGCTAAAAGCTACTGCAAACGCTGTTGCCGAACAGAGCCTAAGTTTCTATAAATGCTTACTGATTCATTAATGTTAAATACTTTTAAGGTTGTGAAATTAGTACGTTACTTAATTGATTGTTGAGCATGAACTTACCCCATCAGTTTCATATTATTTGTCATCTTTGAAAATTGTACAGTCAAACTCAATAAATTTGGACCATAAATTTCTCTAACATGTACAATGACTTGTTTAATAAAATTATTATCATTAGACTTATAACATAAAATATTATCCTAAAAGTATAATATGATTGTTAGCAATTAGCGGTCACTTAATTATTTGTTAATTAAAGTAATCCTAGTTTATTTAAAATTTGGTTTCTAGATAAATTAGGAGTTGTAATTAAATAAGGAATATGACTCCTAATATGAGTTGTATTCCTATCGGGTATTGGAATACAACTCTATATGTTAAAGTATAAATAGATCCCTTTGTGGGATATATTTGATACATAATACACAACAAGTATTCTAATTTCTTCATTTTCTCTGGATAAACCACCATCAAGGTTTTGGGTTTTCAGGGTGTGACTAATTCCAGACTTTCCAGTGTCTCTATACTAGTACTCATTGGTAATCGATAATCTCTGGTGTTGATCGTGAACGGTGACGTGCTATTTATGGAACAAGACCCGACAATACGATATCGCTTCCACACTTAAGGTATTATTCAATTCCACTCTGCAAATATAATTATAAAAAATTATTATATAAAAAATTATCAATCAAAAAGTAATGTTGGAGATCGCCACAGTAAACTAAAGTACAAATAATATGAAACAGTTATTGACCGTGGTTACATTCTAGAGCCTTCAACTTTATTTTAAGTTTTAGCATTAGTTTGGTATCAATTGTTAAGTTCGTCATTGATTTCCCCTAAGATAAAGCTTCAGTAGATGTCTGAATGGGCCAAATTTACCCAGTATAAAAATTGTCATATATGATTTTATTTAATCTCAAAAGTTGACTAAAATTACCAATATGCAAGTTCCATTGTATGCTAACTCGAGTACAAAATCACCTTGGGCGGCCCACTTGAAGAAGGTAAAGGAAAAAAGAAAAAGGGAAACACAAAATAATTCTGTTATGATGGTAGTTAAAAATGGCGCGAGCAATCAGCAGTCATAGTTTACCATTCTCCTCTTTGTTTTTGTTTACACCACCCCTTCAAAAAAACAAACCTCATTGAACAACCACCCACATTTATCACTCAAACTCTTAATCAGAAATTCTCCTCAACATATGTTCATTTCATGATCATCAAGCAATTGAATGACATTCGGAATATCGCACCCAATTAATTAAATTAACAAACCTTAATATGGAGGTGAAATTGGTAATCAACAAAACAGACACGATGAATTTGATAGTAGAACCATCAAACACCATTCTTGACATCAAGAAAAAGCTCTACATGGCCATCAATGTGATGCCCATATGCCACCAACGCGTAACCTACAAAGGCAAAGTCATTGACGACAACGACGTGACACTTGAGTCGTGTCACATTGTCAATGGTTCCACCATTGAAGTCCAAAGATTCGACCCGTACCAAGGAAATAGACCTCAGGAAGTGAAACTGCTTCTTAAACTCCCCGAACGATCTTCCCCTATCTCTTTTCTCATTAATCTTGATACTGATTCTGTCTTACATCTCAAGCAAAAACTGGTTCAGGCTAATCCAGGTCTATTTCTTTTATTTAATTCTTAATTATGCATGGTTTGAGCATTGTTAACTTTTGATCCTTGTTTTTATAATTTTTTAAGAGTTTTAAGCATTTGTTGCTGATTAATATGGACGTCAACACATTAATATTAAGCAGTTATCAACACAATATTAAGTAGTTCTTGTTCGTCTCCTTGAAAAAATGGAAAATGTTTATCATGATGTTATGATGTTAGTGGTTTTAATGATTGAAGCTACTAGGAGAAAAATTTGTTGTTTGAAGCTTATTGATCGTGTTTTCAGCAATTTGTTAGCTTTTGTTATGCATCACTCATTTAAGGATACTTAATCACACAAAAATTAAACTAATTTGTGTTTATAATGGTGTTACAAATTCATATTCCCTTTCCTACATTGGTAGTCGTTCCTTTGCAAATATAATATGGTTCTTGATACAATTTTTAAGCATCTTAGTGTTAAGAAAATACAGAGAAGTGCCTAAGAGCTAGTCGCTCATGACTTGGTGGTAGGAGGTATATCCTCTCTTCTAAGGTTTGAATTCAAGTAGTAACAATGTTTATGACGAATATTTTTTGTGCTCTTGGAAACTCTTTATGGGTATGTTTTCAAGGCCATGCCTCCGCTAGACGTAGTTTGATATGTTACCCCTTCCCCTGCTCGCTAGTGTAGCACCTCGGGTAAATTGTTATAAAGTATGGCTTAAGAGAATTGAATTGACTATTTATGTCACTGAAGCTTACCTTCATTATTGTAAGACCATTTCTAGAGAACTCCACATTTAAGTGTGATTAGCTTGGATGGGTCATGAGTGACATCTTGAGAAGTACTTCTAGATAACGTGCGAACAAGGATGAAGTACACTAAAAGACTCGTGCTTATTTGTAGGGCTAGTCATCAATCCTTGAATGCATTTTTAATAATTTTTGCGGCCTAGATAAGGGTTGAAACACTACAAATGGTATGAGAGCAACCAACGATCGTAAGTCGTGCCAATAAATGAAAGGTCTATATCCGTCACATGGTAGGGCAAAGATTCTCATCTGTCTAGCAAGTCGAGAGGTAATGTAAGTCGGTCGTTTATGAACCACGAGCCAGTAAAAGGACATTATGGTGTTATGTGAAGGTAAACATAAAAAAAAATTAGTTGCAAGCATGGCTTAAAAGGGTTTAAATGATAACTTATATCACCAATGTGTACCTTCTTTTTCGAAAGTTCATTTGTTGAGGACTCCACAGTTAAGCGTGCATGATTTGGAGTATTCAATAAATGAGAAGCCTCCTAGTAACTTTTCTCAAATAGGGCATGAACAAAGACGAAAACTTTAAAAGAACTCGTGATGATTAGTGCATCAACTCTCGAAGCCATTTTCGATATAGTTTGTTGTCCATATAGCTAGGGACCGAAGGTTTACAACTAGTCCACTAGACCTACATCTGTAGGGGGCAAAGAGTGATTCGACTTACCAATAAAAAAAAATACAAATAAGAAGTTTACACGGTGATTTAATTAACTAAATACTTATCGGTCACTTTGGTTTGAAGGTGTTACTTGCAGGGCTTCGAATTGATAGGCTAACATTGAATCAGAATGGTAAAATTGAGATGGAGGATGACACATGTTTGAGCCAATACTTTCTCTTAGATGGGACTAAGATTGATGTCTCCATTGATCCATCCTCGCCTCCATCAAGCTCATCACCCTCCAAGAGAAAGGTGTCCCAACTATCTTCAAGCTCACCATCTTCCAAGAGAAAGACACCCGAAACCTCATCAAGCTCACCATCGTCGAGGAGTATGACACATCTTCCTACATCAAGCTCGCTATGTTCGCAAAAAATGACAGTAGAGGTGCTAACCTTATCTAAAAAGAGACTTAATGTAGAAGTCAATGCCACTGATAATGTGGAGGTATATTTCATCATCTTTATTAACATTCTCCTTTCCTTCCACAATAAGTGTCACTGACAACGTGTTATCTTAGAGACAGTAAAAAGTTAAAAATCACAATTATTCAGAGACGAATGGAGTATAAGACTTGTTTGACAATCTGATATAATTTTCTCCTTTATTGGGATCATGAAATTTGTCTTGAAACTTGTGTAGGCGCTCAAAGATGAGCTGAAGAGGCTGCAAGCAACAGAGGGATTTGAGCTTTCAACAGATGGGTACTTCTTTATCCACAAGAGAGGAATTTTAGACGAGGAAAAGTCTTTTTTGTCAAATGACATTTCTGATGGGAACGAGATAGAGATTTTAAAGGAATTATTAGTTCTAGAAACTATTTCAATATCACGTAATTAATGATAAGGAATTTTCATAATGTTGAATGGATTCAAAAAAAAAAAAAATCCATATTCAAATTCTGTGGCATTTAAATTCTCTCTTATTTATTTGTGTGTGGAGTATATGGGATATAAGAGAAATCAAGGCTTTCTCCCCTAATTCTCTCTTATTTGTTTGTGTTTGGAGTATATGGTTTTGAAGAAATTTAAAATGGTTTCAGCTTTGCGTTTGTATATGACTAGCTTTCCCTTGGAATTTAAATTGAGAGCGAACGTTGAGAAATGATAAGCTCTTAAAGATGTTCTAAAATATTTGTTTTCAATTTCATGTTATGCAAATATTGAGTAATGATAGGTGTGTTTTTTTAGAAGATGAGGGT
Organism: Portulaca oleracea; assembly: GCA_029582165.1. NCBI lineage: Eukaryota > Viridiplantae > Streptophyta > Magnoliopsida > Caryophyllales > Portulacaceae > Portulaca > Portulaca oleracea. The sequence continues at coordinate 20,569,505 of CM055892.1, forward strand.
TACTTGGGTCAATTTCAGTACATTTTGATCGGAAAGGTTTGAAAGAGCGTGATAATTTTCGGAAAAATTAGATAATTTAGGTAATGTGTAATATGAGTATTTGTTAAATGTTTAATAAAATTCTCAGATATGGGTTGATGTCCCCCCCCTTTTTTTTTGTTCAAATCCGTAATCTTTTCCCTGCTAGATGACTTTCCATAGATTTTCCATCTACTGATGAAGCTTATGGTTGCGACCACTGTAATGATATATGTAATGTTGCGACCCCTTATGTGGCGTTGCCATTAAATTGGATCGAATTCGGTCGATGACTAACCTCACAAATTATTACAAGTGCTTTCAATGTTCTTCGTGCTCGTTTATATGGTACATGGAAAACTTCACAAGACGGCACCGATCTTTAGATTATTGAAATCCAAATACGCTTAACTATATTATCCTTTTTTAGATAAAGAAAAATTGGGTACATATAAATTCAAAAATCAAGGATGTAAATTTCGGTTGAGTTGAACCAAACGATATTATCTTAAACTGTAATAAATAAGTAAATTGTATAAACATAATGGATTTTAAAATCCAACTCAACTTGGACACAATTTATGGTGCGTTTGGTTGTTTCCCAAGAAAAACTTTCCCAAGAAAAACTTTCCCTAGCCTCCCTTGGGAAACTTTTTATTGAGTTTGTGAGAAAAATTATGAGTCCCAATCAAAATTTTCTCGGAAAAATTTATCAACCATAAAAGAAAAATTTCAACTTGGTCAACCAAACGCCCTTTAACTCTATTACTAGTAACGGCATAGAACCAAAAGGTGACATTTTTTGGACTATTTTTTACAAAGAACATGTGTCTTCCAATTACCAAAACTTCATGGCTTTATCACTTGTGATGAAAAAAAAGATATCAAAAAAAAAAAAAAACAAATCCAACTCTTACGTGGGGTTTGTTCCTTTGCTGTGTGTGTATTTGTCCTTTTTCTTTTCCTTTTTTTTTTTCCTGAAGCGACAAAAGATGTTATTTTAAGAGGCATCGATCGAGGTGGGCCCAACTCAGCAACGTAGAAGAAGAAGTGGATCAGGACGTTAACATCTCAGTGATTCGATTTCTGCCCTCTTTTCCACTCAATTCGCACTAAAATTTTCTGTTTTTTTCTGCGGTTTATTCTGGGTGTGATTAATCAAATTGGAGAGAAATACAGTTGGGAGATTCAATTCATCGCTACCCCCTTCAACAATCGGTACTTTCTCTGCATTCCCCCCCTTCAAAATCGTAGCTTGTCGTTCATCATACTGGAATTGGGCACTTTTTCATGTTATCTTGGCGATTTTCTTCCCCAATTCAAATTGGGCAGTTTTTTCATTTGTTCAATTCAATCGCATTGCCTTTTCTTGTTGTTTGCTGTTGTTGAAGTGGGTTTTTAATAGTTTTGCAAATTAGTATGTCATATGTGTAATAATACCACCTTCTTTTTGACTTTTCTGATTTGGGTATTGGGATCGGCTTTTTTAGGTGTTAAAAAATGCAAGCTTCAACGTATGTTGTCAAGGGAAACTTGGGTTATGAAGCTCAGAATCGCAAGGTTTCTTTGGGTAGATTCAGGAGCTCAAGTCCAGTTCTTTCCAGTAATTTGAGATTTGTAGATAGAAATAATGAAAGGGGGAGTTGTTCTAGATTGAGTTGTGGTTCGTCTTCTGTGGGAATTGGATTTGCAAAGATGGGTTTTGATCGTGTGTTCAAATCTGCTGCCAAGCAAAGATCAATCAAGGCTCAAGCTTCTTCTGGTTTGTCTTCCCTAATTCTGTTTGGAGTTCTTCATTTGCTGTATTTCAAGCTTTCTTTGTTTGGTTTATTCCTGAGATCATGGAGTTTTACATGCTCCTTGAAAATGGAACAATGATTATGGGCACAAATGGAGTGATTTGTGATTAGAAGCTACGGAAATTGGATCGTAGTAAGCCCAACTATACGGGTTGGGACAATAGTAGGCTGAATTTTAAAAATGTATCACAGTAAGCTGAACTATTATTAGACCCTTGGATTTCAGTGCACAACCATCGAGTCGGTTGAAAGTGAACGATATTTCTGACTACTACAGTCCAATATATGATAGTTTGGGATACTTAATCCAATATACTGTAGTTTGGAATACTACAGGTCAATATATGATAGTTTGGGCTACTACAATCCAATATATTAAAACTTTGGGATTAATATAATACAGATGCCATGTTGGAAAACAACCGTCCTCCGGTGTCACGTAGGACATCCAGTGGCAGTGCACTGAAATACAAGAGTCCAATAGTTCGGCTTACTACAATCCAATTTACCTTAGAGACTATCTTATACTTTACTTTTAGCCTTTTCTCGGGGCTGACTGCTGCATCATTCGGTCAGTTTAGTTGGGTACGAGAGATTATCTTATGCAGTTTTTGTTGGTTTAATTCCACGCATATTAACCTTATGCTATGTGATTTACAGCGCATTCTACATTTCATCTTACTCTAGGGGTGCGAGTTCTAATGAGTTTTCCTCCGAATGTGTTGTCATTGGTTGTCTTGTCAATTTTTTTTCCGCAGGGGATGTTGAAGGTGCCACACCCATCAAATATGAAGGCAAATCTTCATCATCAGTTTTGCCATATGTTGCTGTGGCGTGTTTAGGAGCTATTTTGTTTGGGTACCACCTTGGGTATGTTACTACTCATTCATTGGTCAATTACTATATAGCACATTCTTTGTTGATGGCTTCCTATATACAAGGATCTTTATTAATTGCGCTGTGGCTCTCTTTTGCTCATTGAAATAAGTGGTAGTTTCCCATATTAATCAGAAGATATTTAGTTTTTGCACCCGGTTGTTTCAAATTTGCCGGTGTAGCGCATAACCTTATTCTTCTTGTGCATTCGTGAGTCCATAGTGGTCTAAATTACTACTATCTGTACTTTGCTAGTTTCCTATCTCATTGTCATTCTTTCCCCCACAACTCATGCAGTGTAGTAAACGGAGCTCTGGAGTACCTATCGGCAGATCTAGGCATCGCTGGCAATGCTGTCTCGCAAGGCAAGTCGTCCCCATGATTTTTACTTTGGAAATGGCTTTCGTTGCATGAAGCAAACTCTTCAGTCATGAAACCCACAAAGAGCCTCATGTTAATCTCATTAATCAGTCATGCAACCTAAGCAAAATATATGACTTAGGCTATACCTCTTCCATCCATACCCTATGTACTTTCATAAACATTCTTGAATGCTTGTGATTTCTTGTAGCCAGTAGGAATGTTAACGATACAAAACCCTGCAAATCCAATTACCCTAAAAGTTCCATTGCAGAAAAGGATGTGGGGTTAGGGTTTCACCCCTTAAAAAGTTCAATCGGATTGGCTCCAGTTGAAGCAAGTTTTTGAAATCATTCACTACCTACTATTGCTTGGAAAAGAAGTAGATATGATACTATGATATAAAGTCATTTGTATCAACTTCTGGCTCATAACCTTTGTATACATCAATGTTCTCTGCAGGATGGGTAGTTAGCATACTACTTGCTGGCGCAACTGTTGGTTCATTTACCGGTGGATCTTTGGCTGATATGTTTGGACGGACAAAGACTTTCCAGTTGGATGCAATTCCCCTGGCAATAGGAGCCTATCTCTGGTTTGTACGCCTCCATTCAAAGTTATAGTTTTCGGTTACAACAACTTCCTTGTGACAACATCTCTGTCCTTTTTTCCCCTGCCAGTGCAACAGCACAAAGTGTACAGACCATGATGATAGGCCGGTTACTTTGCGGCATTGGGATCGGAATATCATCTGCGTTAGTCCCATTGTATATATCTGAGGTAGTAGCTTCTAATGTTTCGTATCTACGTGCACGTTTTCCATTTATTTTTCTCTTCAAAGAACTAAGAGTAAGTGTCTGCTTTACAATATACAGATCTCACCAACGGAAATTCGAGGTGCGCTTGGTTCCGTTAACCAGCTTTTTATTTGCGTTGGGATCCTTGTAGCATTGTTGGCTGGACTACCCTTAGCAGGAAACCCGTTATGGTAATCCATTCATATCTCACTTATATGCTTGACATTTACAATAAAGATGCAATCTTAAGGCCAGTTTTTGTATATTTCCTGCGCGTCATGCTCCGTGTCAAAGTTGGCTGGATTATTATTGTACATGTCAAAATGCCTTCTTTCGGTCTGATGATTGTTCTCTAATTTTCATTGCCGTCATTTTCCTCGTTTCGCTTAGGTGGAGGACAATGTTCGGTATTGCAGTTGTACCTTCTGTCCTGTTGGCTCTAGGAATGGCCATGTGTCCAGAAAGTCCAAGGTGGCTCTTTCAGGTCATCTTCGAGTCCCTTCTTTTTCAGAATCTGCGTCTCTTTATGCCGTGAACTAAACTCCCAGTACAATTAGCTAAGTAAGTTTGTGCATCCTTCCTTTCTCAGCAAGGGAAAATTGCAGAGACAGAGAAGTCTATAGCTGCTCTTTTTGGGAAAGAAAAGGTTCCCGAGGTCATGAATGATTTGAGAGCTTCCGTTCAAGGTTCTTCTGAACCAGAAGCTGGCTGGTTTGATTTGTTCAGCAGCCGCTATCGCAAAGGTATATGTGCTACAATAAACCCTAAACCCTAGACATATGCTTCAGTGTAATCTATGCTTGTATTCTTTTTTGGTGCTGGTATTGTTTATCTGAAGTTGAGAACAATTATCTGGTGGTGTGTAGTGGTAAGTGTCGGTGCCGCACTATTCCTGTTTCAGCAGCTGGCCGGGATCAATGCAGTGGTATATTACTCCACCTCCGTGTTTCGTAGTGCCGGAATTACATCTGATGTTGCAGCAAGTGCTCTTGTGGGTGCATCAAATGTTCTGGGTATGTTATATCTTACAAAAATTGATTCGATTCCTTTTCTTTTCTTTTTTCTTTGCTCGAACATATGCTTGACGGGTTTGTTCCTTTGTGTAGGCACTGGTGTCGCCTCTTCTCTGATGGATAGGCAAGGAAGAAAAAGCCTTCTGATCACAAGTTTCTCTGGAATGGTATAGTTTTCTGTTGTTATTCTTCTTTCTGGGTTTCAACTCTTTCCTGTGAAAACTCATCTGCCTGGAAATTCGTTGTGGAAGGCCGCTTCGATGTTGTTGCTGTCTCTATCATTCACATGGAAGGTTCTCGCACCCTATTCTGGAACCCTTGCTGTCCTCGGAACTGTTCTGTAAGTTTTCTTTCAGCTGATGAATCTCATCTTCTAAACCCATTACTTCGATCAGCATACTGTTACTGTAAGAGTATAAAACCATCAGAGCAAGGTTGAGTAAGAGTTCTTAGGTTCAAATCTCAGCAACCCCTATGTTAGAGTATAAACCACTAGTGTTGGCAAAAAAATCGGGTCCGGGTTGAATTCAGGTCGGTCAAATTCAGTCAGTGTCGAAATTCGGACGATAAATGATGTCTGGACCCAGTTTTTTGGGGTCGGACAATCCATGGAGGGCCATCATTGATTAGTCTTAGGAAGAGTCCTTTTTTTAGTTTAGATTAAGGCAATATATGTGTGGCTCAAGATACTCTAATTTTATCAGGATAATTTCTTTCTATTTTATAAATAGACAAATAGAGTCTACGGTAATAGAAAAACGATCTTCGAGAAGTTTCAACTAAATAAAGCGGAATTTATTAGTATAGAGGGGTCATGGCAGGCAGCTATGTGAAATCCAATGGTTATGGGCAAAATTCTGCTAGCGTTAATTCAGCCATCATCAGGCTTCAACCATCAGCTTAAGTTTTTGGTTGAGATGGTTCGACACTTATTAACTTTTCCACATTTCAACTACAGATACGTGTTGTCATTTTCACTAGGAGCGGGTCCAGTACCCGCCCTTCTACTTCCCGAGATCTTCGCCTCGAGAATCCGAGCAAAGGCAGTCGCTTTGTCCCTTGGGATGCATTGGGTAAGCAAGCTAATGCATTACACCTATCAACATATATTAGGCCATGACAACGAACGAACCTTTAACTGTCCTTTCTTATAATGAAACTGCAGGCATCGAACTTTGTGATCGGGCTTTACTTCCTGAGCGTGGTGAACAAGTTTGGGATCAGCAAAGTGTATCTGGGTTTTGCAGCGGTGTGTACACTGGCCGTGTTGTACATAGGTGGCAATGTCGTGGAGACCAAGGGGCGATCCCTAGAGGAAATCGAGCGTGCTTTGAGCCCTGCTCCTTGATAAGTTGCCCATTTCCTCTCTCGATCAAATTTGTTAATAACTCTCCAGGAGTTTGGGACGAGATGTTAGTTTCCTTTAGTTTCGACTTTCAATTAGCTCATTAATAGCTGAGTCAGGAGTGTGTGATTATTTGCGGCGGCAATAATGAAGTTGAAATGATATCCAAAATCGGATAAACTGGCAAGAACTTGTCTTTTCCTTTTCAACGGTATGAATATTTGTGAATGCCAATCAAGTCTTCTGGGTAATGAGGTCACTGAATGATTCTCTTGAATCAAGTTTTGAGGGTGGGATCTTTTGGTAGATTCTACTTGATGAAGATTTAGGTCAAATATTTGGAAATGGCTGCCTAATTTATGTATCTTACCAGTTAAATAATGAAGTTAAGCCAAGCCAGCTTAGTCACTCCCTTTGTTTCATATTAATTGTCATTGTGTTGACTGTCGTGGTCTTCAATGTCACACTTTGATTGATAATTTTTTATATAATATTTTATTAACAATTGCAGTATTATAGTTTTATGATAGTATTTTTCGTTACAAATATAATGATAGCAATTTTATATAGCAAATTGTTAGAGATCGGATTCAGATTTGTTGTCAGTTGATAGCCTTATTAGGGTGTAAAATAGAGCAATATATGCAGCGGAAGAAAATATAGTAGGATAATGGAATCGAGGATAATAATAGAGAGACAAGAACAAAGATATATGGGTGAGACCGTATTTTTTATGTGGGAAACTGAAGAACTCGGAGAAAAACCCATGGGCAGTAATCAGAATCCATTAGTAGAAAAAGAGATATTACAAGAGGTAAAATTTAATCTTTCATACACTCTCACAACCTAGGGATAAGTTGAGGGAAGATGTGGAAATAACACCGTACCTCCCTGATGGGGAGTTTTGAAGGCTCTCACATCGGCTACGTCTGCCACTGCTTTTCACAAGGTGAATAAAGACTTCTATTTATAGGGGTAAACTGTAAACCTCCTATAGATCCGGTTTGACTTCCACTCCAAATACAATTGGGTTTTAGCTAGAGTTTGCTAATAGGTCAGGTCCAGTCGGGTTCGTGTTCGTGTCAAACTTAAACGGGTTCAAAATCCTCCGACCTAAACCTAACCCATTTATTAAACGGGTTGGAAATTGAAACCGTTTACCGTTTAAATTTTAAACGAGTTGACCTTATTTTGACCTGTTTACCCATTTAAGTAAAGATGTTATAATAAAGTTACACATTTACCCGTTTAACCATTAACTCATTTATACAAAACAGCTCATTGTAGGATCGAAATAATGACCTATCATACTCAACAATTTGCGTGGTAATATAATTCGAGTTATATATAAGGAGATGTCTTTTAATTCATAGTCAAAGATAAATATAAGTTAAAATTAAAAGTCTTACGTATATTTCAAAGAATATTAACTGTAACTTTCACCTAAGTTTATTGATAAACAATATAACTGGGTAACAATTATTGATCAAATGACTTGACCCATTTAACATGCCTAAGTAAACGGATTAAATAGGTGTTTTTCGTGTCAAAAATCCTAATCTGAACCTAGCCCATTTAATTTAACGGATTTGTCGTGTCAACCCATTTAATTAAACGGGTTGAAAATTTTTACCTAAACCCGTTTGATATCGTGTCCGGTTCAAGTCGGTAATTGTGTCGGGTCAGCTTTTCCCGGCTCTAGTTAACGCAACTAACCGCAACGCAACCTACCGTAACCTACTGCAACATAACGCAAATTACCATTACCTTTTAACTATTTTCACCGCAACTTAACGCAATCTAACGCAACGCAAACGCAACGCGCAAAAGAACGAGGCTAGAAAACTAATATAATTAGGACGTAAAATAATTTCCTAATAGCAACCAATAACTTGGAGTTTAAATAAGTTTAGGACACTTGTCAAATAATGAGTCTAAGAGAATTTGGGTCATTAACCCAGCACAAATCATTGTATCTATTGAAAAATTTATGGTCAAAATTTTTCGAAATTTGACGATGACAATTAATATGAAACAGATGTGTATTTTTTGAGTTTTATACTTTTTATTTTCTTCATGATGTTATCAATCCTTTTCGGATCCTTTAGATTCAGACCTACAATAATAAAAGAGAACAAAAACTACGCAAGTATATTTCTCTTTTTTTGATAGAAAAGAGAGAAGATATATTGATAATAATTGTAGTAAAATGTGAAAGAATATTGAACGATATGATGAGTTGGGATAATGTACCATAGCGTATAGCGTATAAAAGAACAGGGCCTAAATATATTAATTATGGTGAATTGGTGACGGGTGATTGTGGACAAACGAAATACATTTTTTTAAAGAAAAACTAAGTTAAACGGGATAAAATTAGAGCAGTTTTAGAATGTGGCTGGCTGTCACGATCTGCTCTAATTAAAGCTGAGATTAGATCCGTTAATCAGTTGATTAATCAAGAATGACTTGCTGGCATTGATAATGTGATAGCCCATAGAAACTTACATGCTCATGGCAATGCTTTGACTCCCAGCAGTTTCCAGCTAACCTTTCTTCCACGTCATATGCTTGAGATACCCTAATTAATTATTTAATTACGTCATCATATATGTTAATTAATCAGATAATATTAATTAATCAATTAACTAATTGATAGATGGACTAACATTGTTCGATTATTCCTTGTAAACTTAGGTGCATGCAGCGCCGTTAAAGCCGATGAGCTAGTAGCTCACTTGACATGTGTGTGACCTTCCACTTTGGAGGTCATCGGATCGATTTTCATAGCTTGCAAGTTTCCTTATTTAGAGATGAGCAGGGTCATGAACTAAATTTTTGCGCTTGGGTTTAGGTTTCCTCCCTCCCCCGTGGGTCATCAAATCCAATTAGTGTACCTCTGAAATAAAGATCCAGTTTAGATGACCTGAACTTACCATTGTTTTAAAAAAAAATGTAACGCCGTTAAAAAATTGGGTTCAAGTCAAATTTGGATTCGTTAATTTGGTCAATTTTAAAATTCAGAAAATAGTTGATGAATGTCATCTAGATTATTTTCGAGTCTAGCACGTTGGACAATTCGACAAATGTATATTCAAATCGAAATTGAGTCTACATAATAGAAATATAGATGATATTATGTTTATATTTTCAGTTGAATTTATTAATTTTAAAATGTGGATAAATTTCCAATCAAATTCATTAACTTTAGATCAAATTTGGGTTCGTTAATTGAGTCAATTTTAAAATTTAGATAAATAGTTGATGACTATTATTTAGAATTCTAGATTATGTTCAGGTCTAACATATTGGACAATTCGGACACATATATACTCAAATCGAAATCGAGTCTAAATAATAGAAATATGGGTGGTATTATGTTTAAATTTTCAATAGAATTTATTACTTTTAAAGTGTGGATAAATTTTCTTATTAGTTATAAATCAAATTTGGATTTTTTTTTTTATATAGGATGGGAGCAATTTGAGTATGGAGTGGGATAAGATTGGATGAATTATAGATGCTCAAGGATAACTCCTAGCCAATCAAATGAATCAATGCATGACGTCGTCTTAGATTTTTCTCATCAAAGATTTGTTTTTGCTTGCGAGTCATGGGTCCCAAAAATTTAATTAGGAAAATTATTATCAAGTGTTCTAGAAAATAAAAATACTCTTTCTTGTAAACTTATATGCCCTGTTCTTTTAAGCGGAATTTTACGGAATGGTGTGGTGAGGTGTAGTGGAATTATGGTGAGGTGTGATAGAATTGTGGTGGGTTATTGGTATGTGGGGTAGGTGGGAGAGAGAATGTAAAAAGTAGAGGAGAAAAGTGAGGAGAGAGAAAAGTAACAATTTACAGTAAAATGTAATGGGTTATGACAAATTACGATATGTTGTGACACCGCAATTTGTCAACCACAGAAAAGGACAGGGCCATAATATGAGAAAATGATGTTGACAATCATTACATGTGACGTGAGATTCATAATCTACAGTCACGAATGGGGAATTTCTTTCTATGTAGGGACAAAGGAAAATGTTTGACGGTAGTAAGATTCAAACAGTGAAATTCTCAAAATATTCATAATATAACGAAATTAAACAATTATATATATATATATGTGTGTGTGAATAATTTGAAATTTATTTGTGTTCATCAATAGTGTATAGGGTAACGTTTAGTATTTTGATCAGGTCAAAACTTTAATTGCATACATATTTGCGTTTGATAAGGTATCATTTTGATTAGCTTTTAGTGTTTCGAATTGCGGTTTGTGAAACGTTAATAAAGTTAATGTTTAGTATTTGCCTAAGGCCCCGTTCTTTTATATGGTGTGGCACGGTGCGGTGTGGTGGAATTGTGGTGAATTGTGGTGGGTTTGAAAAAGCTGTGGTGGATTGTGGAAAGTTGTGGTAGGTTTTGGTTTTAACAATTATAAATGTGTTGGAAAATGTGAAATTCTGGTAGGTTGTGGAAAGTTGTGGTGGGTTTTGGTTTTAACAATTATAAATGTCTTGAAAAATGTGAAATTGTGGTGGGTTGTGAAAAGTTTAAATTTTAATAAAAAGATAAATTAAATTAGAAAAAATAGATTATGTTGGGTTTTGGTAGATTGTGGTGGGTTGTGGTGGAATATGGCAAGTTGTTTGTGGTGTGGCACCGCAATCAGCCAGCCGCATAAATGAATAGGGCCTAAGAGTGACGTTTCATATTTTTTTGGTCAAAAGACACCCCTGAAAAATTTTATGTTTCGAAATTATCCATGTCCTTTTATGCCAATTTGCATCAACATGTTAACTCAAACGTTTAATTTACCGAATACAATTTTTATTTTAACATTATCTATTATCCACTACTTAGGCCATATTCCTTAACTTGGTAGAATTATGCATTTATGCTTGCCTAACATAGCCTAATTTTAGTTTACCTTAATTTACCTTTCCATTCAAAAGAATCGGGCTTACTCTTAGATAATTTATACTTTTAAATTATTTATTTAGCTTACAAAATTTATTTAAAGTTAAAAAAGAAACAGGTAATGTGCATTTACCTACCATTGTTGTTCTCTTTGCTAATTTTCTTGAACTAACCTAACCTTATCTTACCTAACTTAATCATACACTCTTAAAGAATAGGGCCTTAAATAGTTATCCGCTGCATAGACCGTGATCCACTATCTAACCGCCAACACATGACCTGGGTTTTACTTTTTCTTTTCCAAAAGTATTATTGGATTCAAATCAGGGTGAGCAAAAATTTCGTCAATCCCGGTCTCGATCTCAAATTCTTGCTCACGGTGGGAGTGAGACCGGGAGTGGGACTAAAAATAAAGTCACGGTCACAGTGAAACCGAAAGTGGGACTTAACCTCATTTCCCGCTCTCCGTCCCGATTCCTGCTTATGTGTGTTTGTATATATAAGGAACTCTAGTTCACGAGGGAAAATTGTCTACATTTGGATTCCCTATCCGTGTTTTAAACATTTATCTGGGAAGTTGTTGTTGTTGTATGTATATATTAAAAAAAAGATCAAATGATGATTGATAAACTTATGTTGTCTAATTTGTGTTTACTCTTTAAATTTATTTTATTTAGTACTATTTTAAATTTGTATAGTTTTTTCAAAAAAAAGACGTTATATATTAGACGTAAATTGAATTAGGGAAAAGTGGCTATGTACATAAACCAATGTCAGCATTTGTGAAATTTCAAAAAAATTGTATTAGTTATGTTGGTTGTTTATGAAAATAAATCAAATAATAAGTACAAAAAAATTAAGAAATCAGGACTAAAAATTTTCCGATTGATTTCCCAATACCAATGGGAACAGGAGCAGGAACAAAACTTTGCTCCTGATCACAATCAGGACTAGGATCGAGACCTCAAAAAATTACCAAGATTCCGATCTTGCTCACCCCTAATCACGATCTCCAATGTCATTCTTTGATTGATAATTTATGATAGAATATCTTATTAACAATTGTAATATTATACTTTTAGGATAATATTTTTTTTGTTAGAAATTTATTTAATAAACTATTTTATATTGAGAAATTTATGGTCAAAATTTTTAAAATTTGACTGCACAATGCTTTTGGTTCTTTATTGGGAAAATGTTTCTTGGTAACTAGCAAAGTTTTTCCTACGAAAATTTTCTCTGTGAAAGGATAATTCACAGTGTTTGGTCTACATGTCAAAATAAGGAAAAGTTTGTAGGAAACTCATTTGAAATGTTCAAACTACCCTACATATATTAATGTAGAAAATAATTTTTAGGGGCATTTTCAGAAATAAAATTATAAAAACTTTCCATTTCCCATGGGAATAAAAACTTTCTCAAGCCCCCCATGGGAAAATTTTTCTCATCCACCTTGGAAAAATTGTGGGACCCAATTCAAAATTTTCCTCTCATTTTACAAACGAACATGTGAAAGTTTGGTCAACTTGGAAAGGTTGACAAATTTTCCTGGAAAATAGTTGTAACCAAACGCTTATGTGAGCTAATACTTCTTTGTTCCTAGAATCCTATTCATACCAAACGTTCACTTGATCTCTTCACACACACACCAAAAAAATATTTGGAAAAGTTGACAAAGTTTCCCGAGAAATAGTTGTAAACAAACGCTTCTTTCTTTTATACGGTTGGTTGCGGTGTAGTAATGGTGCGGTGCAGTAGAATTTGAAAAAGTGTGATGAATTTTGGTGAGGTGTGATGAATTGTGGTGAGATTTATGGTAAGTGAGGTAGTTTAGAAGAGATAATGTGAAAGTATAGGAGAAAGAAAAGTGAACAGATATATTGGTAATAATTGTGGTGTGGTGTGGTGAAGTGTGGTAGAAATTAAAGAGTTGCGGTACGGTGTGGTATCGCACCAATTTACCGCATAAAAGAACGAGCGCCCCGTTCTTTTATACGGCTGGTTGCGGTATGGCGCGGTGCAGTGTGGTGGTATTATGGTGGAATTTGGTGGGTTTGGGAAAGTTGCGGTGGATTGTGGTAGGTTGTGGTAAGATGTGCTGTGTTTTGTTTTTAATAATTTTAAATTGTGTTAGTAAATGTGAAAAAATAATTGGAAAAAGTGAGATGAAAAGTTGTGGTTGATTGTGGTGGGTTGTAGTAAATTGTGGTGGATTAATATTTGTGGCGAGTTGTGGCAAAATGCGATGTGATGTGACGCTTAAGGGTGGGCATAACAGGTTAACCGCACCGCTTTTCAGTTTTTTGGATTTTGAAAACCGAAACCGTAATATGCGGTTAACCGCTTTTAAAATCTGGAAACCTAAATCAAACCGAAACTGCCACTTAGATGCGGTTAACGACTTTTAAAATCTGAAAACCTAAACCAAACTGAAATTTACACGGTTAACCTCATTCAATATACGGTTTACGTTTAACTGGTTTCCTAGAAATTTACAATAATATTTATGGAAGTAAATGCAACCATAGTGCTAATAAATTTACATTCCGATACGCATAGGCGGTACGGCGCTACTTGCTTGAAAGTTGAAATTACAATTACAAAATAATAGAGACCTAGGTTTTTCACTTTTTCCCGCTTCAAAGTTGAAATTATAATTACAAAATAAAATAAAAAAATGACTCTACCCATTTTTTTCTCCAGCGGCGCACAACAGCAGCACAAAGTCAGTCAGTGAATAGGGTTTTTTTTTATAAAAAATTTAGTTGAAACCGGTTAATCGCGATTAATCGTTTAATTAAAATCCAAAACCTAAACTTAAACCGCTCATACCAGTTTGGTTAACCTAAACCATTTTTGTGTAAAAATTAATTCGATTAACCGTATTTACCGCATAAAAGAGGAGCAAAAAATTACTTAGAGGTACCCTAACTTTTGAAGAAACAATTTTTTGGTACCCTAACTTTTCAAAACTAATTTTGGGGTACCCTAACTTTTAGGATTAGAAATTATTAGGTGAATTTTCGACGAAACTCCGATTGATTCAAATCATTTTCGTCCACGAAAACAAAGGGCATTTTCATCCACAAAAACACTTAATCAATTTCCCGCCTAAAACTCACCGTTGAATTCAAATAATTGGCCGAAAATTCACCTAATTATTTCTAATTCTAAAAGTTAGGGTACCCTAAAATTAGTTTTTAAAAGTTGGGGTACCAGAAAAACATTTCACCAAAAAGTTAGGGTACCCCTAAATAATTTTTTTGGAAGAGGAGGGCACTTCCTGTATTCGTATTCTCTTGATCTTTTCACACGCACCAAAAAAAATAAAAAAATCTGGAACATTTGTTTCTTTACAAAAGTTGGCGAGTGGCATATTTGACCCAGAGAAATCTGGCCTTTTTCTCTCTCTCCTACTCTGCTATTTTGCCTGCGAGTGTCCATCCATCTGCATCCTTTTTCTCTTTCTCCCTCTTTTTTCCCTCCCACTGAACCAACCCACTTCCCCATCACTAACTAAAAAAATCTCCATCTTCTTCTTCACAATAATCCGATATTTTCCTGCCGGATCTAAAATCGGGTCGATATGATCGGCGGCGACGATTTCAAGGCGCTGTTCGTCGACGAGACGAAGTTCTACAATCGCATTGTTCTGGGTCCCACCTTTCCGGCGGCGTTGTGGGACCCTCTTCCCCACTTCTTGCAGACGTGGCTTCGGAACTACATTGCCGCCATTTTGGTCTATTTCGTTTCTGGCTTGGCTTGGTCCTTCGTCATTTACTACTGGAAACGCAATCTCTACGTTCCTAAAGGTAGGTTGTTCGTTTAATTTCATCCAAACATCGTCCATTTCTTCGATGGGTTGTTTGTTCTTTGGATTTTGATCGGATTCGACTTTTTTCTGGGTTTGTTTTGTTGATTTTTGTCGATTTTCCTGCAATAGTCTCTCTGTTTTTTTGTTTGGGGGGGTTATAATCATCTCGACATCGTCCATTTTGATGGGTTGTTCTTTGATTTTTGATCAGATTAGGTTTCGGGTAATGGTACGGATGAATTTTCTGGGTTGGTTTTATTGATTTCGTCTTTCTTCCCTGCTTACGAAGGATGGTTGAATAGTTTGGTAACTCTTAGACAGTTGGCAAGATTTTGTATCTTACTGAAAATCCGAATTTGTCAAACCCGGAAAAAAACTGGGTTGGTGATGTATTTTTCATCTAAATTTTGAAGTTAGACCGAATTGATCGAATATTCGGACCCAATATTTCTTCCTTTTCCATTGTCCGTAGCTGATTTTAAGCTACATTCAGGGGTCAGGACATCAATTTCTCATCCGAATTTCGACATGCACTGAATTTGACCTGGACCTGAATGTTTGCATGTCTTAAAACTGGTATTTTGATTGCAGGAATTGTACATCTGATAGTCAGAATTGATTTCTGCAAATTTAGAGTAACTGGAGTGGAGTTATGCTTGTTCTACTGTATGGTTTGTCCTTTTTTAATTGGTGGGGTTTTATGTTGGGTTGTTTTCCTGCTTATTCACCATGTGAGATGATGCTGATTTTGACTGCACTCTTTTGGACTGGTCCCTTTTTTTCCCCTCCCTTTTTTGGTGGTGTGTGAGGTGGATTGCATGAGGTTGATGTGAACTGTGTTGGGTCAACAGGAAGCTAGATGACAACCCAATACATGAAAGTTCCTGCTATGAATATGATGCATGTATACTTTAGGGTTCTGATTGGTTAGTTGGGGTAAATTAGTTGATGAGTTTGGGACCATAGGAGTTTTGTTTTTGTCAAGTTAATATCTTGTTAGCTCATTTGATGAACATGGATAGGCTCCACAGCTTGTTTGATTTGAGGAAATATTTGTTATTGAATGATGGTACACAGTTTTGTTTGGTAACTAGACCTGTTTTATGGTAGATTTGGTGTTATGAGGCAATTATGTCATTTATGATTGGAGGTAAAATGCAACCTGCTTTTCTTTGATCCTCCATTTTGATGGGTTTCACGTTACGAACGAAGTTGTTGCAGTTACTAACCTTACAAAACTTCAAGGGACAGGTATAGAAAGAACCTGCTCCCAATCTATGTTACTCGGACACAGATATGGGTGTCGGACTCGGCTATTTTTAAGAAAATTTGCACATTTTCATTGTAATTTGAAGTGTGGAGTGTCATATCTTTGTCTGGCTATCAAGGGTCCGACACGGGTACGGCATAGAATATGAAGAGTCCGGGTAACATAGCTCCCAATATCCCTCTTTGTCAATCGTTCCTTCAACTAAATTTTGTATTCACTATGCTCGAATATGAAATATTCAACCGTTGTGGTTGGAAGCTAGGCTTAACATAGGAGTTACAGTATTGGATTTAGCTAAATCACCCGTAGATTCTTATAAAAGATAATATGTCCAGTTCCATGACAGTCACTAACTTCATAAAACGCCCACCTTTCCATTTCATCAAGGATGCTTATGTAGACCTACCAAATCCTCAAAATCTGATGTCGTAGGCACAGAAAATTTCATGGGCACACTGATTTAAAGAATACTAACCACCCCAGGAATAATTAAAGGCACAATATAAGGGCACTTAAATATATTAATGACAGCACAAATCACGACTTGAACTTGTCTCTCCCCGTCCTCATCCCTCCTTACTTCCCTCCCACTCCACTGAAAATAAGTGAGTAAATTAATTGCAAACGACAGTCGAAATGTGACAAGTATCATCCAGCGATGCATGGAAATCATTTTTTTTTTGATCAGTTGAGAGAATCTTCCAGCCAAGTTTAATGATGGCTGCAATCAATAAAAATTACAGCTTTGAAGATGCCAAAGCATATACTATGGCATGGAGTCACATTTCTTGAAACATTCAAACACATAGAACATAGAGTGTAGTGTCCATTAAAATGCCAATATGCCATGGTGAAAAAGGCTCAAAATTTACAGCTACCTTCAAAGTGAGCTCCAACAAAATATAAGTCCGAATCCCATATATTCTTTGTTCCTGTTAAGTTCTTAGGTGCATTGTTATAGGCTTAGTGTTTTATTTCACTCTTCGTGGGAGCCTATGTTTGAAGAGTTGAGGTACCTTGGGCCTTTATTTAGAGGGGTAAAAAGTAAAAACCCCATTTATCTAACCTAACCCAAATTTACCTGAACTTATCAATCCTTGTTTTAAACAACCTTCCCATACCCTAAAAAGAATAGACCCTTTGTGTGATTTGATACCTTTGAAGGTCTGGATTGAAGCACAACACGTTGGATCACTCATTGCTTATTAAGATTTGTTTCCTTTTTAATTAGGATCGTTGTTCTTGTTCATTAAGATATGGTCGGCTTCATTTCTCGTATTTTGATTTGTTTTTCTAAGCTACTTGCTGGTGGAGTAATTGAAAAGGCCGACGTATTTAAGCGTGGAGTCACAGTTGGACTATTCTGCTTTAATTTCTACTTAGTGGTTAAAATCGTTTACCATCCCATTAAAACATCTTGTTTTATTACAGATTATTTGGCAATTACCCCTGCTCCCTGGGAGTCTGGGGTTTACGTATGGTTTGGTTTGATTATTGTTTTGAATACTTTTCAGTTTGGTTTTACGGTATGATTATTTGGTGTTGTGTGCTCACATGTTTCAGATTGCATTCCTTCAAAGAGAGCCATATTGTTACAAATAAAAGTGGCAATGAAGGCCATGCCATTGTATTCCCTGTATGTAACATTCGATGAATACATGGTTGAAAATGGCTGGACAAGATGTTTTCCCAGAATAAGTGATGTCGGTCTGCAAGCCTACCTCGGATACTTGCTAATTTATGTCTCCCTCTGTGAGTTTGGGATTTACTGGATGCACAGATTACTGCATGACATAAAACCGGCTTACAAATATCTCCATGCAACCCATCACATTTACAACAAGCAGAACACTCTTTCACCTTTTGCTGGTATGTTTACTTACTTTTTGTAGATGGTAATTTCGAGTCTTTATAAGGTCTTATTTTCTATACGTTTCCGCTTTTCCTTTGTGCTTGATATTCTTTAGCATAAGAGAAGTAATAGGAAGGTTTGAACTTAGGATAATTTGATCACTTCAAGGATTTTTGCTCTTCTGCATCAGAAAGTGCAGGCTTCTCAAGAACAATCATGTCTCATCTGACCGCCTTAATATTTTCTCGTGGTTGAGATGAATAACATTTCGATCCCTTTTTTCTTATACTTTCATTGAACCCGCTTGGGGATTTGGGGCAAGTGGCAGCATTCACATTCTCATGTTTGGCTTATTTTATGTACATAATTCGGATAGCTAAAATAGGATTTGTACTTTCAGCTTTAGATTGTAATGTGGACTAAAGCGAAATGCCTCTCTAAATTACTTCTCCTTTTTTTTTCCATGGAGCCGTATGAATGAATGGTTTCAAAATCTTGGATCAACTGGAACTAATCTCCAACCATAACCAAAACCAATACTCTGAACTCCCACCTAGGCGTGGTTTGGAGGGGTCAACTGGAACCAATCTCTGAATCCTTCTAATTCAGGGGTAAGACCGTAAGACTGCTCCATCAGATCCCACACCTTGTTTCACAACGGGATTTTTTGGGGATGTTGGGCTTTTTTTGGTCCATTTCTTTGAATCAAGTCCGATCACGGACTCCTACATTATATTTCATTTTTTTTCTTCCAATTTTTCCCTCTTACCCGTTTGATTCGCAGGCCTTGCATTCCACCCGATTGATGGCATCCTCCAAGCCGCGCCCCACACAATCGCAATGTTCATAGTCCCGACACATTTCATGACCCACATGATCCTCTTCTTCATGGAAGGGCTGTGGACCGCCAACATCCACGACTGCATCCACGGGAAATTGTGGCCCGTGATGGGTGCCGGGTACCACACCATCCACCACACCACTTACCGCCACAACTACGGCCACTACACCATCTTGATGGACTGGTTGTTTGGAACTCTTCAGACCCCCGCTATCGACGGTGAAGATGAGCGAAAGATCAACTAATCTGTGATGAATTGGATGGTGATGATCGGCCGAAGATCGGTTTAAGATTGGCATCTTGAATTAGAGTTGTGTAAAGTCTTTTGGGTTGGTGAAATTTCTTACTGTTTCTGCACTAGGTCTTGGTTTTAGAGTAAGTACAGAGGTGAGGGTTGAGATTTCTTTTTTCTTTTTTCTCTTTTAGATTTTGTGTTGTGTTTTGAATCTTTTAGAAGTTTATGGTGAAAACCCACAAGTTTTTGTGCTGATTAAGCAGTGTAATGTGTGTTCTGCCATTCTAGTGGTGGAGTATGGGATTCATGATTATGCAGTGTAATCAGTGAATGGAATAATTATGCGCACAAAACGTAACACATGCTATTCTCAAGTTTCCCTAAAGAAAGAATGATGGAACCTTCCACGTTCTTTTGTGTGGTACATTGTGGTGCGATACCACAACTTATCATACTACTTAATAATCTTCTACACTTTATCACACTGTATTATACTTTACCACAATCATTTATTAATGTATCTCATCACTTTTCTTCTTTATTTTTCATATTCTCTCCTGATCTACCACTTTAATCACATGTCCTATAAATTTTACCATATCATTTTCATTTTACCGCATTTTCTACAGTTTATCACACTGCGTCATTTCCACATCTTACTAATGCACGAAAGAACAAGGTCTAAAAGAAGACGGTCTAAGGCTCTGTTCTTTTCTGTGGTTGGCAAACTGCGGTGCCACAACCTACCGCAATTTGCCACAACACCACATTTTACCGCAAATTATTACTTTTCTCTCTCCTCATTTTTCTCTTCTACTTTTTACATTCTCTCCTCACCTACCCCACATATCAATAACCTACCACAATTCCACCACACCCCATCACAATTCCACCACACCTCACCACATCATTCCGCAAAATACCGCATAAAAGAACATGGCCTAACTGTAGCTTATGACAGTCTCAGTCTGTACTGGGTGTGGGTGGGTCCAACTAGAAAAAGCAATGTGGGCATCTTTGGTGCATTACAGCTCAGCGGGTACACAAATTATTTGAGCATACATGACATTTGATTTATGTACGGCTTGAAAACCAATTCAACATGTTCCAATGCATTTCAGTAGGATTTAATTATAAGCATAGATGCATCAATGAATGCTTATATGTCTATAGATGTTAGCTTTAAATTGGGTCTCCATTTGTGCCGAGAGGGACAACTTCATTTCTTGAGTGGGCAAAATCTAACTGTGAGTTATGAAAGATGTGGACAATCTTCCCTCCATATGTAAAAACATATGAGACTGATTTCGACATATCTGAAAATAAATACTCCTTTGAAATCCACAAAAAAAATCATTTTGAAAATCAATAGGAAAACAGTTTGGAAAATTTTATCTGATTTGAATACCATAAGTTCTTCATTCAGGAAAAGAAAAAACAAATGAGTACAGTTATAAAGCTTGTCTGAATTTTAAAATTGACCAATTTGGTTGAAAATTCACATTATTTTCCTCTTATTTTCATTGCCCAAATTCGATTTAACTCGAATTTACATCCGTCCAAATATCCGACATAGATTGATCCGAAACAAATTGGATATGATCTCAAACCCAAAAAAAAAAAAGAAAAGTGAATGACGAAATATCTTAAAGCAGTTTAAGGGCCTAAAAGAATTGGTCCATAATAGACTATACTATCATCGGGCCAACATTTAACTGTACAGTGCACAGTGCGGTCCGGCCCAAATGAGCCACCTGTTCTTCACTAATCACTATTCAATTGACAAAATTTTGTCCTGACTTAAAAATTTGAATTGTCGAACTAGAAAAACATCGGGTTTGGACATTTTTGTCTGAACTGTCCGAATATTTGAATATAATATTTTTTTTATTATTTTCCGAACCCTATTCTAACCCACCCAATCTGACCCAAATAAAAACCAAATTTAGACATTAATTTTTCATTTGAATTTTAACATTGATTAAATTTGATGGAATTAAATTTAGCCAACCCAAAACTTTGCCAGGGCTACTATTCAGTACCTCTTCTTTCGAATGCCAGTTTTTATGGAGGAAAAATTAGAGTTGTGGATGACCTTTATCAATTGGGTAAACTTGCAAGCTCCAAAGCTAACGTCTTGACTGTTGATTTCGTGCCCTTTCTCTCTTCTTTCTGGATTGACAATAATCTCATTCTCAGAACATCAATTTCAATGACTGCAACTCTCTTTCTATCTCCTCCTAAGCTCCCCATCTTTCCAACCCCATTTTCTGAACTTCCCTCTTCTTCTTCCCCTTTTCTACTCAAAACCCTTAAACCCCTCAATTCCCTCTCCTCTGATGCCTCCTCCTTCTTCCTCCGAAGCCACTCTTTTCCTGTCATTTCCCAGAAAGATGATAACTTTGCAAATGATGATACTGATGATGATGATGATGATGATGATGATAATGATGATGGTAAAATCAAAATGCCAACTGCTCCATGGATGAAGACTCCTCTTCTTCTTCCATCTAACGAAGTTCTGGACCTCTCAAAACCCACAATCAAGAGAAGAACCTCCATTGATGAATCCCAGAAAGCTGATAGGTCCCTGACCGAGAAAATCAGCGGGAGAAAGGGTTAGAAGGCGATGAAGAAATTGGTTCAGAGCATTGATAAGCTTCAACTGGGTACACCCAATTCGGTCGATGCCCAGAAAAATTGGGGCAGTACCCAGAAAAATTGGGCGGATTTTGAAGGCGGGTTTTTGTTAAGGCAGCTTGAGAGTGAAAAATTGAGACGAAAAAAGCCGTGGGAAAGTGAGACAAAGGTGGGAGTTCAGAGCATCGAGAAGCTTCAAGTGAGTCCCAATTCGGTCGATACCCAGAAAAATTGGGGTGATTTTGAAGGTGGGTTTTTGTCAGGGCAGGTTAAGATTGAAAAATTGAGACGAAAAATGCCGTGGGAAAGGGAGAAGAAGGTGGAATTGAGGAGGGTGAAGAAGGAGAAAGTTCCTACTGCTGCTGAATTGAGTCTTGACAAAGATTTGTTGGAGAGATTGAGAGGGGAAGGTGGAAAGATGAGGAAATGGGTGAAGGTGAAGAAGGCTGGTGTAACTCAAGCTGTTGTTGATGAGGTTCATTCGATTTGGGCTAACAATGAACTTGCTATGCTCAGGTTTGATTTGCCTCTTTGTCGAAATATGGATAGAGCCCACGAAATTGTTGAGGTTTGGTACTTACTAATTGCTGCTGTTAGTTCTTTCTGATGATTTTGAGTTTAGTGTTCTTGTCATGTATGCTTTGTCCATAATCTTGATGGTTGAAGAAGTTTATTTTTTAAACTTAGATTGTGATGGAATAGTTTGGGATAGATTTCGGAGTATTGGTTTTGGTTTCGGTTTGTTCATATTCATGTATGCAGAGCCTCATTTGTTGATGATTGCTGTCATTCAGATTAAGACGGGTGGATTAGTCATATGGCGTAGGAAAGATTGCATTGTTGTATACAGAGGATGCAATTATGAGAGAAAGCCCCGGTTTCAACGAAACTCTCTTAAAGTTTTCCTCAATGTGCAAACGAGTGACGTCTTAGATGATCCTCAGAGATTGGAAATGGAGAGAAGCCTTGGTGTTGAGCCAACTATTAAGTCACTGTACGAGAGGGAAGGCGATAGATTGTTAGACGGCCTAGGGCCGAGGTTTGTTGATTGGTGGTATCCGAAGCCATTGCCGGTGGATGGAGATATGCTTCCGGAGGTAGTTCCTGGATTCAAGCCTCCATTTAGGGTTTGTCCCCCTCGTGTTCGGCCTCAATTGACAGATTATGAGCTTACATACCTCAGGAAACTTGCTCGCCCAATGCCGGTGCACTTTGTCCTTGGTACTGTCCTGCTGATTTCTGTCATATATTCGTGCTGTAATTGTTGGTTGGTTGGTTGGTTGGTTATATGAACTGAATTGGGTGGTCAACAGTTTCATAGTTTGGCAGAAAGAGTATCTGAAACTTGGTTTATGAATCTGTACACGCCATATACTTTTGAAACCCGGTGTTCTTTCAAGGTTATGCTGATTCTATATCGGTTTTTGTTTTTCTTTAGGCTTGGTTTTGGGGTTATAACTTGTGATCAAAGTTATTGAATTTCTAATGACTTATGTTCTCCATCTTCCGTATCTGTAGGGAGGAACTCTAAACTTCAAGGCCTCGCTGTCGCCATCTTAAAATTGTGGGAGAGAACTATCATTGCCAAGATTGCTGTGAAGTGGGGAGTCCCAAATACCAATAATGAACTCATGGCCTCTGAGCTGAAGGTGAGATGCATTACATAAAATGTTTTAATGGTAATCGATTAATCATATGCATTACATAAACCCTAAACCGTTAACCCTTAAACCCTAAACCCTAAACCCTAAACCCTAAAATTGCTTTGGTATCTGGGAAGCAAGTCCCATGTTTTCTGTACTTCAATCTTTGGAACTTCATATATCCCGGCATGAACCATCTAACATATTCAATGGTGCTAACGACGGACTAACCATATTCCCAAACGGGCATCTTTGTGAGCCCCCTGGACTTTGTAATTGAGATTAACTTCTATCGATGCAGTATAATGTGATTGAACCTGTGACATTTTACTATTTGCAGCGTCTTACTGGAGGAGTTTTGTTACTACGTAACAAGTTCTTCATCATTCTCTACAGAGGCAAGGACTTTTTACCTGGTGACGTTGCAAATATGGTGATCAAGCGGGAAATGGAGCTCAGACAGTGGCAGCTGCATGAAGAAGATGCCCGGCTTACAGCTTCCGGGACTCTTCTTATAGATGATGCTGAAACAACAGCCGATACGAGTCTTGTTGGGACTTTCTCGGAGTTTCAACACATTCAAACAATTTGTGGGAAGATAAATGAGACCAAGAGTGAGGATGAAATTAAGCTAGAAGCTGAGAAGGAAAGACTCGAGAAGGAATTAAGAATACAAGAACACAAACTCGCCATTGTGAGAATCCTTATCATGAATTCATCACGGTATTTGATTTGTCGTCCTCGGTGTTGACATAACTGAATGCATGCGTTTCTACTGAATTACAGCTCAGATTCAAAATAGATAAAGCAGAAAAAGAACTGTCAAAGCTGAATTTTGCTTGGAAACTTTCCGAGGAGGAGTCTGACCAAGAACTGATTACCGAAGAGGAGAGGGAGTGTTTTAGGAACATCGGTCTGAAGATGGACAAAGTTCTGGTGCTGGGTAAGTATTGATCTTCCATTCACATCCATCCTTATTGAGTTTCTGAATATGCAAAAGGTGAGACCGTTCTACAGTGGGACAGGACTCTTTTTAGGGTGTCCTTTTCATTGTTTTCAATGTTTTACTATGACTAATAAGTTATACCAGAATGACTTTTGGATACGAATGTGGCCAATAAATCTATGGTGAGATGGTCTCACATAAGAATTTAATATTCTGAACATATCAGCTCCAACTACAACCCTCCCTAAACTAAAACCAAGAGTGTCAAGAAACTGAAGATTGCTTATTTTGTCGAATTTTCAGGAAGGCGGGGGGTGTTTGACGGTGTGATAGAGGGCCTACACCAGCACTGGAAGCACAGAGAACTCGCCAAGGTTATCTCAATGCAGAGAACATTTTTACAGGTAGTTAATACCGCCATAATGCTAGAAAGAGAGACGGGTGGGATACTAGTATCCGTTGACAAGCAAAAGAACGGCCATGCTATAATCCTCTATCGGGGCAAAAACTACAAGCGACCCGTACAGTCTGCTGCAAATCTTCTCGATAAGAGGAAAGCGTTGCAGAGATCTCTCGAAATGCAGAGACTTGGGGTGAGTATGAATCTCTACGAAACTTACCTTTTATCACTTGGTTTAGGATGTTGATCAATTTTTTCACTGTGTTGTTTGCTCCAGTCCCTGAAGTTTTTCGCTTATCAGAGAGTGAAGGAAATCGCGGACTTGAGGCTCAAACTGGTAAATATTTTATTTCAGGTTCATATTATCCATTTTCTCAACCAGGGTAAGTATTACAACTACTAGACCCTCTTTGAGGCTCAAACTGGTAATTCGAACCCTGATGGTTCATGTTATCCATGGTTTTCTTTCGATTAAGCGATGTGTGTCTTTTTGCAGGCTGATTTAGAGGAGGAAAAGAAGCAATTGAATGACAACAAGGAATAAGCAATATCACATACTTGTAGAACCAAATCTCCCCTTTGTATTCTCTGTAAAAGAGTAACTTGTATGTGGAATAAACATCAGTAACTCGATCATTTACACACAAAAGACAAGGGTAATCTTCTCCTTAGCTGCATTTTTACTACTTGGAGGTATTTTGGCTCAAACAGAACCCAGAATTACATACACACATTCATCAACTTAAACCTGAGTTTAAACAGCACTATATTGTCACATATGTGTGAGAAATGAGGTATTAGAGCATCTTCAGTTCATCTTCAACACAATAAGCCCCTTTTTCTCCTGCCATATCCATCGCCCTGGTCCATGCTGACACGCGATTTGTTATGCCTGTGGGTTTTCTTTGATTTTTCGGGCTGGTTATCTACACTGTGTACAGAAACATCTGAAAGCTCAGGGTCTGATTCAATCGTGTCAGAAGTCTCCTTGCTTTGATTGTCGGACTCTGCCATTGGTTTGTCAGTGGACCCGTTTGACAAGCCGGGATTTTGGTTTGTGTCTGGTTTGGGTTTATTGAGAGACGATACAAACTTCTTCAAATGTCTGAGGTATTCTGGGAAAAACTCGAGATTGCAATGGCCGCCTCCCTCGACCCATAAGGGTTCGTACTTTTCCTTGCTCAGCTCGTGAAGCTGCTTCCCGTGCGAACAATCCACTATATCGTCTGCTGTACCCTGAAATATGTGGCGTTGTCTTTTGTTATTGGCCAAAACAGCACAGCATTGCTCACTCAACCATGTACGTCTAACAATTCATACTAAAGATCACAAGTCCCAACAATAATCGGAGTCTAGCCGTAAAAAGAACTCTTTAGCCAACAGATTGTGTAAGAAGTGCACAACTTTTAGACCTGGCAAAATTAACCCGACCTGAATGACACACCTGACCTAACTTGATCCAGACTTTAAAATGCCATAATTGACTGACCCAAAATGACCCAACTTGATTTGACCAAATTTATCTTTATCAAAGTTACTGCTTCTGCAAGTAAGCTTATCGGAAAAGCTGAAACCACCCAAAATCAATCCGACTGAAAATAACCTAACCCAAACCTTGTTGACCATAACTGACCCAACCTTAATGACCCCAATTAACCATAACTGACCCAACCTTAATGACCCAATTATCAGGTCTACTCGTAACATTTGGGTTGGAGTTGTGTGACTTCTTCAAGGGTAAGAAAGGTTATTCATAATGAGTTTCTAATTGTGGGCTACATCACTAAATAGAACATAAACATAGCCAATGTTATGGAAGATGGCCACAAAGGGAGGAAAGTCATCCTTACATGGATCACCAAGACAGGAGACTGCACGAGCCCGATCTTGTCGATGTTCTGACAAAACAGAAATAAGAAACCACAATCGTAAGCCCAATTTCCTCCAAGAGTAAACAGAACAATACAACTAGAAATCAAACACGTCTCATTATTTTTGGTACCTTGAAAATGTCAAACCAGTAAGTCCTTCTGACAGGGTAGAGCACCCTAACCCCAGACAATATCGGGCTATGCAATACCACACCTCTCAGGTTAGGCGTACGTGAAGCTAGGTCAACTGTAGGTCCGCTCCCAACGGATTGACCGTACACTATCAATTGTTCGTCTTTGATATGATACTGCTCCCTCAGGCATTTATATACTGCATCAACGTCCGCGTATGTATTAGATTCAGTAGGCTGTTCCATGGAAAAAAAAAAATACAATGTTACAAGAAAGAAACCTGAAATTATAACAAGTCATGGATCAGAAGTTAAGAAGAAGAATAAGCCAAACCTACACTATGCATCCTACCGGCAAGACATGAAAGAAAAACAAGTCTTACTCAAAAGAAAATTCAGATACAGACCAATATCTCTGCCTACGCACGAGATAGGTAGTCTTAACCCTGAGGCCTTTTGAATTAAAAAAAAAAAAGAATCAAAGAGATTGGTTTCGATTGACTCGACATTTCAAAATCGATGACCGACCTACTACCGTATGGGAAAAGTAGAAGCGGTTTAGAGAGGCATTTTGGTCTAGCCCAAGTGCTACAACGTAAGCATGCAAAATGATTGCACCTCACTATAAAAGAACTACTTTAAAGGAACAGAAAGCAATCTAATATATATATCCACGGTGCATCGATATCATGTCGCATGTTTCCTTAGATACATTTCCTGGGTTTTATAGTCCTTCCTCTTGATGTGGATGTGGCTGTTTTCCAACCTGTCGCTGCATCGATATCATATCCCATATTTCCTTAGAAAGTAATCTAATGATATCTAAGGAAACATGGGACATGATATCGATGCAGCTACATGGAAAACAGCCACATCCGCATCAAGAGGAAGGACTATAAAACTCAGGAAATGTATAGATTTCGGCTGAACTGTTAATAGCCTTGTTCCAAGCCTCACTCAGGGGAAGGAAATTCCTCAGTAATAGCAAATTAGGATTTAGGATAAAGAAGAGACAGTACCTTTCCCGTTGATTGTCCATATCCAGAGTAATCATACCTGCAAAACGGGGCAAAACATAACATCTAAGAATTATGAGAAACGATAAAAAAAAAAAACGACGACATTGCTCAAAACATGCATTAGAAATTTGTAAAAAAGACCTCGTTGATCCAAAATAGCAAATCCCAATCGCACAACTAACACACATGTGAATCAACTATGAACCGAGAGACTAATCCATCTCTTTTTTTTTCACAATACGAACCAATATAGAAAGTGATAGCAATTCATGAATCGATCCCAGCTTAATTCTCACACGAGAATATTTCACAGCATGATTGGACATGATGTAGCAATGTCAAAGTAGTGTTAAACATCCTGTAGTCACCTACTTAAGAGGACATCATAAACCAATAATCATCCTATCTCAATCTTGGCATACTTTTCGAGTGGATAATGCATCAAACACAGAGCCAAGTTACATAACCATTTGGAACCCTCTTAGAAAAAATGCAACCGTGTTCATTGAAGTTAACAAAGACTTCAATGAACCGATCATTTCATCATGAATGTCAACCCTTTTTGTCCTTGTTTCCTTCTTTGCTTGTTGATTTGATATCCATCATCACTAAGCTCTCAATATGCATAATCAATGACACACTCAAAAAGATGTACTGGTCATTGCTCCTCAATTAAACTAGCATCAAGCTACTTTTAACCAAAAGAGGTATAATTTGCACCATGGCATATTTTCCTCATTCATATTTCACAATATCAGTTAAAAAGAAGTGTAGAGCTGATTAACCTAAGCTCATAAAGAGTTAGTCAAAATTACCCCATAAGATTAACACGAAGTCGATGGCTCAATTCGACGAAGAGCTCATACATTTGGCCCAAATCAGCAGCATTTCCATGAGAATACAGCAAAGTTGCCGATGCTTTCGGGTGCTTCACATACACAGCAACGACGTTGTTTCCCCTTCGAGTTTTCAGTTTCAACACGTCCACATCCTCCCTTCTCGGAACCTCCGGTATCCGCAACTTCCCGTCGCCGGAATCATCTCCGGCGACCACCGTGTACGACGGAGGAGTTGGCGGGAAGAATGCGAATTTCGCAGCAATTGATGACGTCACTACGCCCATTTTTATCATCAGAAACCCCCGGTTTGCCTATCTACTACGCAGAAAAAAATATCCAGCTTAACAAACAATCACCCAGAAAATTCCAGGTTTGAAACAATGATTCTGAAAAAATTTCCGGCACAACTCGAACGACCCACAAAATTCTCTGCAAAATTTAGCTCAAAATGGACCACCCAGACAAATATTGAGCTAGAATTCGACGACCCAGATGATTTCTGAGTTCAATTTCGATAACCCAGCAAACATTATCAAGTCTAATCAGAGAATTTTCGAAGAGGAGAAGAAGAAAGGGTTTTTGAGCGTCGGAGGAAGCCGGCTTTGATTGAGAACGAGAGATGTTGGAAGGGTCAAAAAGAGATGATCGTGCGAAGGTGGCGACAAAGGATAATATGAATATCATATGATTGGGGATAATTTTCAATTGGATGATAGATGAGTGGGAGTAGTACATTGCTTGAATGTACAATACAGATGGGAAATCCAAAAGGGTTTCTGGTAAATTTTTCAGAAGTAAGAAGTTTTTGGGGAATTCCCTTTTCCCCCAAAATCGAGAAAAAACAAAGATTAGGTCATGCACATTCCTCACGATGCTTGTTTGGTGATGATTGACGTTTTGATTGGATTGGGTTTGGGATGTTTGGGTGCATCAGGCAATAGTGCAACACCTAACAAATAACAATTGTCAATTGGTTTAGGTTCGGGTCAGTTGAAAACCGATTTAGTTGGCTTCGGATTTTCAATTTCAAATCGAGGGCGCTTCGGGTGAGTTTTAGGCCTTATTCTTTTGTACGGTGTGGTATTAGAACTCACCATTTTTTTTGACAAGGTAAGCATAAGAATTAGGCAGCCCTTCTCTCAAGAGTTCTGCTCAATCTATCCTCTGAAACAATACTAATAAACTCTCGATCAGAGATTACATCAAATTGGGTTGAGACAGAAAGCCTAAGGCCCTTTTTTGCAAACCAATCTGTCATCCTATTTGCTTCTCTAAATACGTGATGGACCGCCGAAAATTCAAATTTGCCAAGGAGGAGGCGGATATCCTCAACTAACTTGCTGATCGACCCAGGGACATCGCACCTTCCACAAACTGCATCGATGACAATTTTGTTGTCCCCTTCAACCACGATTCTAGAGTAACCTCTCTTCAAAGCCTCCCAAATCCCGTTCCGCATTGCAGTTGCTTCAGCAACCATAACCGATGCCCTTCCTAGGTAGAAAGAGTTGAAGAACGTGCAAGCTCCTTGCCAATCCCTAATGACAAAGCCCCCAGTAGCGCCAACGGAAGATTTTTCCCCATCAAAGTTTATCTTGACCACATCAATTGGGGGGGGGGGTGGATTTCCAAGAAACCCAAATAGGAATTGAGGGGCTAGGGGGTAGAAGAATCAAACAGGAGGTTTTCATGAAGATTGTCAAGCTTGAACCTGATCCTCCATTCAGCGTTAGCTCTCTTAGCTTTAATGTGCGTACCCGCTGAGGTAAAGCGGACATTGCAAAAAACTAGCTCGTTACGGGATTTCCAAATGCTCCATAAGAGAGCAACCACTCTGTCCAGAGAAGAAGAGCGCTTGTTTTGGCGGTAAGCTCTAAGAAGCTCAATTATGTGAGCATTCTAAGAAGGACTATCTGGAATCCAGTTATGATTAAAAGCGAGGTCCCAAGCATCCTTAACAATCGGGCAATCCAAAAAAATATGATCTTGAGTTTCGACGGGGTGGTTACAGGCTGAGCAGGTGGGAGTCGATCGGGATACCCCTTCGAAAAAGGTTGTTTCTTGAAGGGGTAGCGTTATGGCAAATAAGCCAAAGGAATGTTTTAAGCTTTGGTTGAATATTAAGGTTCCAAATCCACCTAAATTCCCAAGGATCCGCCTTAGGGTCTACCCCATGAGCAAGCCATGTGGTAGATTTAGTAGTGAAATTATCGGTGTTGGAGAGGCCCCAGCAACAGATGTCAATCGAGTCAGAGGTGAGAATAGGGATTGCTCGAATAAGATCCACATACTCCTGGTTAAAGATTAATCTCAGAAGATTAAAGTTCCAAGAACGATCGTCTTTAATGAAGTGTGAAACTTTAAGATTTAAATTAATGTTGTCCATGCCGGGGATGTTGTTTATGTCTAGGAGGGACGTGGAGTCACACCAATTGTCAGTCCAAAAATTGATTGAATTCTCATTACCGACAATCCACCGAAGCCCCTTACGAAAAATGTTACGAGTCTTTAGAATGGCTTTCCAAGCTTAAGAATCGCCTTTCTTAATCTTGCGATCAAAGAAATTATCAGCAAGAGGGTATTTTGATCGGATGAGGTCTACCCAAAGACCAGAACCATTTAAATACTTCCAGATAAGCTTACACAAAAAAGTACTATTAACATCTTCAGTTTTCCGGAGACCAAGGCCTCCAAGACATTTGGGAAGGTAGATTTTGTCCCAAGCAACCATAGGGAGCCTCTTATTCGACTTTAAGTCTTTCTAGAAGAAGCTTCTATTGATAGCATTCAATTTCCCAACTGTGGATTTAGGAAGTTGAAACATTGCATAGAGTGGGCATGAAGGGATTCCATCTTCGCTTGAATAAGGGCAATCCTTTCCGCCTTCGATATGAATTTAGACTTCCAAGCCTGAAGTTTGTTACACTAGCGCGACTAACAAGGTCAGAGAAAGTGGCGTTGTTAAGGTGACCCTTAAAAATGGGGCAACCCAAATATTTGCCAAGGCTGTCACTTCTGGGGATATTTAAAGCACCCACCAAACGTTGCTTATCTCTTGCTTTCGTATTATCAGAGAGGATTTATTGTAATTGACCCGATATCCAAAGAGATAGCTGAATCGAGCCAGGATATATTTAATAATGGATGTTAGAGTCGTTAACCTTGCAGAATAAAAGGCAATCATCTGCAAACAACAGGTAAGGAATTTTCTCAAAGCTAGCCGTAAGTTTGAACCCGACATTAGAGTTCGGGAGCAAAGCATAGGTTCTTAGGTATCTGGTGAGGACTTCTATGCAAATAATGAAAAGGTAAGGGGAGATGGGATCACCCTGACGAATGCCTCTAGATGGTTTAAAAAAAAACCACAAGATTCATTATTAATAAGAATAGAGTAGGAAACCGTAGCAACGCATTCTCTAATCCAAGAGATCCATTTGGGATGGAAACCTAGCTCGTTTAGAGTCTGGAAAAGGAAGCCCCATTCAACCCGATCAAATGCCTTTTCCAAATCTAGTTTGATGGCAACCCAACCTTTTTGCCCTTTCATGTTCTTAAATTTATGCATGATTTTATGAGCAACCAAAATATTATCATGAATGGAGCGACCCGATATGAACGCATATGGGACCGGGTCAATGATTTTGTTAAGGATAGGCCGAAGGCGGTTAGCAAGGATCTTAGATATTATTTTATAGAAGCTATTGTAGATAGGGGTGAGCGGGACCGGGATCTCGGTATTTTTTGAGGTCCCGGTCCCGGTCCCGGTTGTGACTGGGAGCAAAGATTTGCTCCCGCTCCCGCTCCCGCTCCCACCGGGACCGGGAAATTAACCGGGAATTTTTTAGTCCCGGTTTCCTAATATTTTTCCACCCATTATTTGATTTATTTCCATAAAAACAAACGAAAATTATACAAATTAATTTTCTTTAATTTCACATTTATGGGTGTCGATTTGTTTACATAGCCACTTTTTCCCGGATTAAAATTGCACAATATATAAAACGTTTTCTTTCCGGAAATAAAATATGCTAAGTTCGAAATAGTAATAAATAAAATAAATATAAAGAATGAACACAAATTAAATTAAATAAGTTTATCATTCATCATGAAGTCACTTAATTTGTTATATAAATATATATATATATATATATATATATATATATATATAAATAAATATAAATATATATATATATATATATATATATATATGACCGGGACCGGGAAATGAGGTTAAGTCCCACTCCCGGTCCCGTTGATGACCGGGACTTCAATTTTATTCCCACTCTCGGTCCCGCTCCCACCGGGAACGGGATTTTGGGACTGGGACATGACCGGGAGTGGGACGGGACCGGGATTCCCGGAATTTTTGCTCACCCCTAATTGTAGAGACTGATAGGCCTAAAGTGAGAGGGAGTTGAGGGGTTATCCACCTTAGGGATAAGAGCTATAAGAGCTATAAGAGTATGATTAAACTGTTTAAGAAGCTTACCGTCTGTAAAGAAAGATTTGACAGCCTTATAGACATCCGCTTTAACAATGTTCCAGTGAGCTTGGTAAAAAGCAATCCCGAAATCGTCAGGGCCAGGGGCTTTAAACTTATCCTGCTGAAAAATAGCATTTTCAATTTCTTTGTCTGTAACATCTTTGATAAGGGACATGTGTTCGGTCTCAATTTGAGCCGATTTAAAACCTTAAAATAAGTATTTTTGCTTGTGATTTATTCACTTGATTGAAAAATTAGTGTGATTTATAGATTTTTGTGGAAATTCATAGAGAAGTGAAGTAAATACAAGAAAAATGAAGAAAATAATGGAAAAGATGGAAAAAAAAAAAGATCAGACCCCCCACCAGGGGGCGATTAGACGCCAATGGGGTTACCGCCCAGCAGCGTCCAAAGACCACCCACCTGGGGGTACTAAGTCGCACTTCCATCCATCTTTCAGCTAAAGACCCCCCACTAGTGGGTGATTAGACGTCACCAGGGGTACCCCCCTCCCCAACAGCGTCCAAGAACCCCCCCCCCCCCCACACCAGGGGGTACTAAGTCACCAGCGCCAACAGCAGCAAATTCACAACGAAAGAAACGCGGGCAGTGTTTCTCGACCCACCTCGGCAGCGTCCTCAAACGCGCTCCCGGCGTCTAATTAAATGCTCCCAGCATATGATATTTGGGCGTCGCCGACTTGTCATGCATAGGTTTTTTTTTTTTGAGTGTTGTTTATTTTTCTCCTAATCTATTACATATATATATATATATATATATTTTTACAATGGTAAGTCGGGCCACCCAGTAGGCCCCCCTATCTCAGGTAAAGCCCAATGGGTCCATCAACCCATTGGGGAGGGGGGAAACCAGGCATGTACGCCTGTTGCTGCTCCCAGGAATTGATTCCGGGACCTGTAGTATACCACAGTGCAGCTGGTACCACTTGAACGAGAGCTCATTGGTCCAAATCTATTGCATATATTAAAACAAAACCCTCTCTAATAAGGTAGCACCATGTGTCAACATAATTAATGCATAACCATATAATTTCTTAAAAAAAAAAATCAATCATAGAGCAATTAGAATTTTTTTAAAAAAATCACTCATTATGCGATATGGTGTTCGTTTCAAAAAAGATATTTATAGTTGATCATCTTTACTGTTTAAAAAATAAATACAATTGTTATTGTCTATGAATAAAATAAAAGAATTAAGTTGGTAAGTTACTTTAATACTTTTATTAAAATTTACAACAAAATAAAATAAATGTGCAATTCACTCTAGGAACGGTTAATTCTTAGTAAGCAAACTTTATAGACAATTACTATGCATGCAATAAGTAATTAATTATAGTTTAAGGGTTACATTCTATTAGTATTTAATAAAGATATTTTACTAATTAGTAATTTGTTAGTGACCCTTTAATCTTTATATTGAGATTGTCAACATAGCTTTTCCATTAACCTTTTTTTTTAAGGAAATTGTTGACATGAAAAATGGGAAATCATTATATATATACACGTTTAGCATCTCCATATTAGATAAATACAAACACAACAATTTCAAATCTTTTGGATAGTGCATCAGTTCAAAAACTATATAAAGTGTTTGGTTGATAATGGCAACAAAGAAGACAGATTAACCCATGCATTGCATGGGCACAAAGACTAGTTACTTCTATATAAACCTCATGATACCTTATTAGAAATACTTAGTTTTTATCGTAGTTTTTAGTTTTAGTTTTTTTAGTTAGTTTTCTTTAGGTTTAGTTTATATTTCTTTAGTTTTTTCTACCCAGTTTTTCTTCCATTGTAATTTACTTTCTATAAAGTTTAACTCAAGTCAATTTTAATTTTCAATTTCTCGTTTCCTTCTCGCTTTCATTCAGTTATTTTTAGTTCTCGTTATTTCAATATTTTCAATATTTGTTTCCACCAAAAATCCAATTTTTAGTGAAGAGGAGGATTAAGCTAGGTTCCTCGAATTCTCCCTTCAGGTGAGGATTCGAGCAGTCTTAGTAATCCAAATCACACCTCTCTTGTTTGTTCGGGAGAAAGATCGGTGATTCAAGATCCAAGATTCAAGATTAGTACTATGCATTCCAGGTTAATGTTTTCTGCTTTAAATTCAGTAATTAATTTAGTCTTTACATTCATTGTTATTTATTGCTTTCTAGTTATGAGTTCTTCGTTAGTTTTAGTTTTTCGGTCTTGTTAAATTAGGTTAAATTCTATTCTCCGATTCATGTGTTCCTTAGTTATTATTGTTTTAATTTCCTGGTTAGTTTAATTATTTACTACTTTCTGCAATTTGAAACCCTACCAAACCAATTTCCTGAAAACCTAACACACCATCCCTGTGGATTCGACAATCCTTACTCTTAGGAAACCCAAATTTCTACGACCGAACAATGGCGCCGTTGCCGGGGATGGCGTTATTTGGTAGATTAGGTTATTGGTTTGTGTGTGAATAGTTTATTGCTTTCTTGATTCTTTTTTTCAGAAGAAAAACGTAGTTACAAAAATTGAAAAAAATGAAAAAAAAATAAAAATAAAAAAGAGATATGACTAGTCCCCAATTTCCCCAATTTGAGCATGAAGTATTTTGGAGGTATTTTGCTAGATTACAAGATTATCGTGCTCAATGTGAATTGTATGGTATCTTTTATGATACATTGGATATGTTGGGAATTGTGTATGAGGGTATAAATTATGAAACTCAAAATCTCTTCAATTTTCAAAATCTCTTCAATTTTTACGGGTTTTCTAATTTAGGAGAAGATGTTGCTTGAGAATTTCTTGAATGGTTGTCTAGGGATACTTATGAGTTTGAACAAAGAAATGTTATTCCTAGGGTCCAACCTTCTTATTATGCACCACCCTTTGAGACTTTAGCCATACCATATCATGAATACCCCCAAAATCTGAATGGTCAATTTAGTGGCGAGGAGTGTTTTTCGGAGACCTTAACTGAACAATCATGTGATCATCCCTTGTATTTTGATGATCAATCATATGGTAGGGATTATGCAGAAAACTCTTATGATCCCCCCAATACGATGTTGTTGAGTCTCATCCTTTGTGCTCACATTGTGATTCTTCGAACCATGATTCTGACTCTTGTTTTCAACCTAAAGTAGATGAATTATGTGCAAAAATGACTAAGTACATGCGTGAATCTTTACATGAGACTAGTTCTAGGGTAGAAACCTCTTCTTCACCCGTGGTTGATTCGATAGTTGAAATAGAATATTCATCATCATTGAGTCCTGAATTGCATGATAATTCTCTTTTGTATGATTCTGATGAGGATGATGCCTACTTTAACAGACCTAGTTTTGCATGTATTGAGCTTAGCAATTCCTTAGCTCTAGCTACATCTAGAAAGCATGAGAAAATTGATGATTTTGTGTGTGATGATGTGGAACTTGATAAAAACATGTTAGATGATGAACCATTGTCCACACCATTGTCCATGCCTTTGTGTAAAGAAAAGGTTGAGTCTAATGAATGCTATAGTGATTCTGATATACCTGAACATGAACTTGTTGAGAGTGAAATCGAATCTTTTGTGATTGAATGTGTGCTTGATACTGAACTATTCACTTTCATTAAGGATCATTGTATTAATCAAGCATTATCTACTCTTTCCTGTGAATCCATTGAAAATAATGTGAAATCTTGTATTGATGAACTTGAGTCTTTGGGGATTGATCCTGAGTGTTTGAACTTGGTTTGTGACAATGATATTTTTGATGGTGATATGCTTTATGAGTCGTTGTTTGCATCCAAGTCGTTGCATGAGAAAGTTAAGGAGTGTATTGTATTGCCCCCTCCCGTTGATCTGCATACTCAATCTCCATTTACAAATCAATGGGAGGATTCATTTGTCATATCTCCATTTATAGTGCCTAGGAAAGTTTTGTACATTCCTGTAGTCCATCATTTCACTGACTTTTCATTTGTAAACCGATTAGACTTTCATTTGTAAACCGATTAGACTTTCAGTTTGTCTTGCTTCACCTTGAAGAGTTTGGTTGAGAACTTAAAAGTTTTTGAAACTGAATTTGCAAATCTTCTGATTTTGAGTCAAGTAATGAATAGTGAGTTTAACTGCTTTGACTATCTTAGTAAGTGTAAATATGCGTGCCACAAATCTTTGGGCTAAGTTTAGTTGAATGAGCCCTATCCCATGAGTCCACGTAGCCTAAAAGTATGAATTGATCACTTTTATCAATTCTTTTATTTCCTGAGTGACTCCACCACTAGTTGCACCTCTAGAACTTGTTTTGCATCTTGCTTGAGATTGCATCTTTGCATTACATATTGTGACAATATGATTGAGACATTATTTTCTTTATTAATTAAGCTACATAGCCAAACAGTCTCCCTAACAATATTATTACCGTTCTTTAGCCCCGCCTAGCCTTTGATTACCTTTCTTTTTTGATGAAACCCTGACAATACAAGTCATGACCTTTATTAATTCTTACCCTTTGCCTTGTTTGGATGTGTGAGAATTCATTATTTCGAGAGAGAAAATTGGTTCGGTGTTGCTGTGAATGGAATTGAGATATTGGGGGTGTAGTTTTGATTTTAATTGAATTGGGACACATTACATATTCCAATTATTATGAGTTAGCCAATTGGTTATGATGTTTTTTTGACATATATTGAGGGTAAAGCTATATTTTATGTTTTTCTTCTCCATTGATCACTCACCAAAAAAAAAAGAGAGAGAAGTAGAAAAATAGAACAAAAAAAAGAAAAAGAGAAAAGGGTGATTAAGGAGATTCAATTGAAAGTTCTGAAAGTCTTTGACCCATCTGAAGAAATTTGATGAGGTGTTCGATATTAATGAGGAACAATTGAGTTCCTTGCTCAAATTTAGCAAGAAGGTGAGTTGAGAGTGATATTTTTTTGAATATCAATCCAAGCATGGCTCTTTAAACTCCTCATACCCAAATATTACCACTCCTTTCCCCTAACCTAAGCCTCATTACAACTCTAAAAAGTCTTCTTGATTGTCACTTGTGTATTTGCATACTAGCCATGGAGAGCGAGATTCTTACCAAGCCTATGGTAGGTTGTTTCTTTTGGTCTGAGTATGAGAAAAACTCACATGCACATTCAAATTTAAGTGTTTGAGCGTTCAATTTTTATCCTAAAGTGAGGTTTGCTCTTTTGACTGGCCTATGTCCATAACCAACCGCGCATATTTACATTTATCTTAAGTCTGTTGGCGGTTTTTCGCATCTAAAGTATTTGTTCTCTCTACTTAATTTCGAAACTTCATTCTATCTATTTTACACTGATTTTGTTCTCTTCCATATTGATCTTGGTATTTGTTTGATGGATTGATGTGTTTGATTGGTTAGTCTGAGGGAGTGTTTAATTGTATTTGTAACCCTAACGCTAACCCTTTTTATTTTTTTATTTCTTATTTTTCCTTTTTCTTTCTTAAGTCTTTTCCTTTTTAATCTGAGTTTACTTTTTCTTTTCTTTTTCTTTGGCTTCTGTGGGTATAGTTGCTATAAACCCTCACGAGACCTTCCTCGTCCACTTGGGCTGCCAAGGGGTTTAAAGGGCTTGTTGCATACGCTAAATGCAACCGTGATTCCTACGAAAGTGAGTTAGGATAGTTAGTTTTATTTTCTTTCTTGTTTTAGTTTGCTCGGGGCGAGCAAACCTTTGTATAGGAGTGTTGTTCGACTCTCATTTAGAGCCGAATTAAAACCTTAAAATAAGTATTTTTGCTTGTGATTTTTTCACTTGATTGGAAAATTAGTGTGATTTATAGATTTTTGTGGAAATTCATAGAGAAGTGAAGAAAATACAAGAAAAATGAAGAAAATAATGGAAAAGATGGAAAAAAAAAAGACCAGACCCCCCACCAAGGGGTGATTAGACGCCACCAGGGTTACCTCCCAGCAGCGTCTAAAGACCCCCCACAAGGGGGTACTAAGTCCCACTTCCATCCATCTTTCAGCTGAAGACCCCCCATTAGTGGGTAATTAGACGCCACCAGGGGTACCCCCAGCAGTGTCCAAGAACCCCCCACCAGGGGTTACTAAGTCACCAGCGCCAATAGCAGCAAATTCACAACGAAAGAAACACGGGCAGTGTTTCTCGACCCCTCGGCAGCATCCTGGGCAGTAGGTGCAAACTGTGCACCGCTGCCAGCGCCGATCCGAGCGCTCCCAGCGTCTGGCTCCGGAAAACCAATGATGGAACATCAAAAGCGCTCCCAACGTCTAATTAAATGCTCCCAGCGTATGATATTTAAGCGCCGCCGACTTGTCACGTGTAGGTTTTTTTTGAGTGTTGTTTATTTTTCTCCTAATTACTTCTATATAAACCTCATGATACCTTATTAGAAATACTTAGTTTTTATCGTAGTTTTTAGTTTTAGTTTTTTTTAGTTAGTTTTCTTTAGGTTTAGTTTATATTTCTTTAGTTTTTTCTACCCAGTTTTTCTTCCATTGTAATTTACTTTCTATAAAGTTTAACTCAAGTCAATTTTAA
The DNA here is from genome assembly GCA_029582165.1 of Portulaca oleracea. Lineage (NCBI taxonomy): Eukaryota > Viridiplantae > Streptophyta > Magnoliopsida > Caryophyllales > Portulacaceae > Portulaca > Portulaca oleracea. The sequence continues at coordinate 20,609,144 of CM055892.1, forward strand.
TTTTCAATTTCTCGTTTCCTTCTCGCTTTCATTCAGTTATTTTTAGTTCTCGTTATTTCAATCTTTTCAATATTTGTTTCCACCAAAAATCCAATTTTTAGTGAAGAGGAGGATTAAGCTAGGTTCCTCGAATTCTCCCTTCAGGTGAGGATTCGAGCAGTCTTAGTAATCCAAATCACACATTTCTTGTTTGTTCGGGAGAAAGATCGGTGATTCAAGATCCAAGATTCAAGATTAGTACTATGCATTCCAGGTTAATGTTTTCTGCTTTAAATTCAGTAATTAATTTAGTCTTTACATTCATTGTTATTTATTGCTTTCTAGTTATGAGTTCTTCGTTAGTTTTAGTTTTTCGTTCTTGTTAAATTAGGTTAAATTCTATTCTCTGATTCATGTGTTCCTTAGTTATTATTGTTTTAATTTCCTGGTTAGTTTAATTATTTACTGCTTTCTGCAATTTGAAACCCTACCAAACCAATTTCCTGAAAACCTAACACATCATCCCTGTGGATTCGACAACCCTTACTCTTAGGAAACCCAAATTTCTACGACCAAACAACATGTTATCTGAATCCGTAACACAAGGAGAAATATCGAGTTGGATGGGTCGGTTATGGGCCGATTTCGATTTGAATCTTTTTATGAAGTCATTTAGAAAAATGTTTTTAATCTCCTCACTGTTGCTGGTCCAGAGGCCCATATCATTTTTGATGCTGGAAATAGCAGTTTTAGCTTTTCTAGTTTTCATGGTTAGGTGAAAAAATCTAGATCCCCGATCACCATTTAAGAGCCACCCCTTCCGGTTAAGAAGACCTCGAAATTTTTTTGTTAAAAAGGTGGAGACGCTCTCTCTGCTTGATGAGGTGGAAATGCCAATTACAAAGCCTAGGACTATTCGGATTTGCAATAAGCTTGTCTTCCACAGCAAGTAGTAATTTCATATTTTTTTTTGTAGCTTTCTTCTATAGTTCCCAAAAGTGGCCTTCGACCAAATCTTAAGCGCTTTTTTTTGGAAAGGGATAGTTTATTAGCCAGGCAGAACATTGGGGAGCCACCGAATCGCGCTCGCCAATGTTTCTTAACAATGGAATGTGTCTTCGTAAATGAACTCCAGAAATGGTGGTATCTGAAAGGACTTCTTGAGAAACCATAGGTTGACGATTCAATATCCAAGAGGACATAGGAGTGATAAGAGATTGAAAAAGGCCCATTAGAGACTTGATAGTTCTGGAAGAGGGCTTCCCAAGAGGGGGATAATAAGATTCTGTCCAAATGGCCTTTACAAAAAATTTCCAGGTAAAACATCTTCCCGATACAGCAGCATCAATGCATTGGGTGTTGGCGAGGAAATTGTTTAGCCTGAGAAATCTGATGGGAGAAGGCAAGGCTTCTCCTTTTTTGTCCTATGGGCAAAGAAGCTCATTGAAGTCGCCCAGGAGGCACCAAGGAGGGTCGACAGACTTAGCCAAATCAAGGAGGCTAGACCAGAAGACATCTTTGTCTTTCTCTTGGGTCGGCCCATAACAAGCTGTGGCAAAAAATCTACAGTTTTTGGCCGTCAATAATCTCACAATGCCAGAACCTATGGGTCGATGTTATAATTTTGAGATCTATTTTGTTAGAGTTCCAGAGGCACCAAAGCCCACCTGAGTTATTAAAGGGGGGAATGTAGCTAAAGTTAGAAAAACCAAGACGTGGTAGAATTTTTTTAGCATTTTTAGAATTGACCATTGTTTCCAGTAGGAAAACAAGGTCCGGATTCAAAGTTTTATTCACATGATTTAGTTCGTTCCTAAGAAGAGCTTTTTTGGCTCCTTGCACATTCCAGCAAATTAATTTCATATTAATGTGAGGGGGAATATAAGGGGCTAAAAAACTCAGTTAAAGAGGGTTCCACACCCAAAAGCACTTAGTATTTGAAAAGTTAAAAATCAGGGTTCCCATAATAAGAACAAAGATGTTGGAAATAAAGGTTGGGACACAATCAGTGCCCATAAGCTCACAAAGTAGCTTCCGCAGCCAGAAAGGTGATAATAAGGTACACTTGAGACAAAACAAAAACATGGATTGGTACAAAGATTCCAAAAAAAAAAAAGCAATCTACAATTTTAATAAGGTGAAGATTGCTTCTCTGGCTCCAAAATATCATCCTCAAATGTGAGAGTTGGAATGCAGGACATCTTAAAAAGCATGAGGTTGTATTGGGCTGAGAGAAAGCAGCACACCTGGAAAAAGAAGAGAAACGCGAGTAAAGGTTAACAAGCAATTTGAAAATAATAATGATAAAAACAATAATAAATGTGTGATTCCAGAGAGAACTTAAAAAATGAAGGGGGAAAGCCAAAAACAAGGGTAAAAATAATCTAAGGAGGTCTTAATTGGAGAGTGCAAGCCAATGAGAGGGAGAGAGATAAGGTAATTGGAAAGTAGCAAGGTTAAGAGAATGGTCTTAGAAAGAAGTCTCAGCCTCAGAGAATCCAGATCAAGGTCCCATTTAGGGAACACGTCATCGACCAGGTCTAAGCGCTTTGGGCTGAAATCATGAAAAAGTTGCCAAGTTGTAAAGCCAGTGGCAACACTTAACCTGATACTAATGACCCTGCTAGAATGGATTAAACCAGAGAGGTGATGCTGGGTGAAGAAAATCCAAACCCCAATTTTAATCAAGCATAGAGAAGGTAAAGGATCGATCTCACCAAAAACAGAGACAGAATCATAATCCCCATTGCCAGAAAAGGGGTTTTTAGAATGGTTTATAGGACCTGCAAACATCAACATTTTCAAAAGGTTAGAGCTAAAAAAAGAGTGAAACTTGTAATTAAAGCAACCCACTAGACAGAAACAATAAAACCGAAATCCCAAACTTACAGAAGGAGGTTTGCAAGAAGCAGAACTATGAAAAGTAGAATGAGAGAAGAGAAAGATATGCCAATGAGAGAATTTCACGTGCAAGTAGAACAAATACCCAGGAAAACCAAGTTGACTAGGAAAAGAGAAAAAAATAAACAAAAACAAAAATTAAATGAGTCTGCATTTCAAGGAGAGAAAAAAAAAAGGGGAATGCAATCAAATGAGACTAAAGAGATTGAGTAATTGCAAATAAAGATAGGATCGTGCATAAACCATCCGTAGAAAATTGCTACTATACTGAATTGGAAATAGTACAACAGCTGGTACAAAGCCTGAATCCATGACAGCTAGCTAGAAACACAGGAAAGACAAAAGTTAAACCAAGATACTTAGCTAAAACATAAGTACAACAGCAAAAAGGCCACTTCACTGGCTGATTTTTCTCTAGAGTAAGACCCATAAAAAACTGAAGAATTAAGGAAGGTCCGCCCTAAAATCAAAGTCCATCTTCCTCCTCTTGGAAGAATCACTGGAAACCATACATTCCTCCAAGTCTTCCAACTCATGAAAGAATTCATCATCACCGTCTTCCTCCGCAGGCAGAATATTGTCCAGGAAGTTTAAGTTAGGGGAGTTATGATATGAGAGAACCTGCGTGGCTTGGCTAGGCGGCTTAGGGCTTAGGATCACATGCTCAGGAATAGCTTTAGTAGTAGCAGCATCCACAGGGGTATAAAAGGAAGAAGGCCCGAACTCTTTGTGAAAAGAAAGGATAGGATCCCCCAATGAAGATGGAGCTTTGACAGAGTAGACCTCCTTCTCGCTATCATGAGCTTCAAGAGCCATAGGGGCTTTACTTTTGTCAAGATAGGAGATGGGGATGGCCGTCTGGGACACATGAGGGGTACGAAGGATAGGCTCCTGAATGTGAATCCCCTTAGAAGACACTCTTGATTGTTTAGGGCCATTGGCAAGGGGTCTGGCCCTTTTCTTTTTTGGTTCAATTTTTATCCAAGCAGGTTCATCAAGCTTCGAAAAGGTGTGATTAGGTTCAGTGACACCCCACAGACCTGAACTTTTCAACCATAACTTCTATTTAGTGGGATTAGAGCGGTTGGGACAAAGATTGATCAGATGGTCGGGTGCACCATAAATGGCACAAGCTTCATGAAGGTTCTCGTAAGTGATAGCAATCATCCTAGGGCCCCTAGGGGTGGGAATCGAAATGTGTCCCAGAAGAGGCTTAGTGATGTCAATTCTAACACAAACTTTTGCATAGAGACATTTAGATTTGCTAAGTGTCTGCTCATCCACCCTAATGACTTTACCAATCTGGGAGAGAAGAACAACAAGGACTTTTTCACTCTAGTATTCTAGAGGTAGATAGTAGATTCTAACCCAGACATCAAGTCGATCAATTATGGCAGAGTAGGGATCAAAAAAAGGAACCCAGGGTTTCGGGACAAGATTTGAGCCTTTGACATGCCAGGGCTTATTACCAAACGTAGTCCTTATTAGCAGTGTTTGATAATTTGTTAAGGATCCAACCAACACCCATTTCAGCAAGATAAACCGACCCCGAATGTGTTTCCAATCGATTTTAGTTTTAGTGGCAATAACAGGCGGGGGATCAGAATCCCAAACTTTGGCCAACAAAGAAAGGCTACTAAGATCAGAGACAAGGTCCGGATCCATTTCTGTAGGGTCAGGTAGAAAAGGCAGGTATTGATTGATTTGATTTAGATGGTCCGGTTCTACAGGAGGAGGGGCAAGGATGGGACCCTCGTTATTAGATGGAGCTCGGGAAGAAAGATCAGTAGACTGTACTCTAACTGGGGAGCTAATATTAGCATTGAGATTGACAACCTTGTGTCTAACATCGTGGGCGAAAGAAGGGTTGGGATTTCCGGTTGGGTTGCAATCATTTGTATTTCTACAGGGATCCAAAGCATATGGGCATCCAAGTCTGGATGCACCATGAGGAGAGGGAATTGGGTGGAGGTTGCAATGAAGGCCATTGTTAGAAGAGTGAGATTCATACATAAGAGAGTTGAGAAGGTAGCACTAAAACAAACATAGGGAAACAGTTGTAGGCAAGCAGATAACACAGGGATATATATAAGCATTAGACCTAAGGGGATGGGGGAGACCAAAGGGGGTGGGGGAATTAGGAAAATACCAGAGACTTCCAGAAAAATCAATGGGAGGCGCACTCATAATTTCGTAGCAAGTAAAAGAGATATACCAGACAAAATTAGAGAGGGGGAAACATACCCAGTGCATGATGAGGAAAGGCCTTGGCGGCCAAGGAAAGAGGTTACCTACATGTGTAGCTTCAGAGCACGAGGAAGAAGGTGAATCGACGCTGTCAGACTCAAGAGTCGACGAATGACAACACCGAGAGAGCAAGAGAGTTTGACTTCCATACCAAATCGACCAATTCGACAAGGATAGAAACAACAAACAGCCAAATTGGAAGATCACGCGCACCCTTGATTCCAGAAAAACCATCATAATTCTACTTAGGAACCCTAATCCTACACAAACTGATTGTAGGGACAGGGTAATGAAGAAGCATAGGGCTAGGTTTTGGGATTTGAAATTAGAACTGAACACAGGCTTGACTTCATGGCTGAAGTCGGCGAAGTTGAAAGAGAAGGAGGACATAGAAGAAGATGCAGAGGCGGAAATCATGGCGGCGTGAACTGGAAAGGGGATGGTGAAGAGGATGAAGCGTCGTCAGGAAGGCTCCAGAGAGGAGTGTGCGACGAGATGGTCGTACTCTTAGTAATTCCAACGTATTCTTCAAGCAAGTTCCCAAATGTGCCCTACTAGAACTCACCGTATTACTCGATGTTCTTCCACACTTCACCGCACTTTACCATAATCATTACTTATATATCTTCTTATTTATTTTCTCTTTTTACTTTTCTCTTTTATTTTTCACATTCTCGCTCCACACCTACCACAAGATCCTCAACTCACTACATTTCATCACACTTTTCAATTATTTCACGGCACCGCACCATCACCGCACTTCACCCACCACACAAAAGAACAAGGCCTTATTCAGGTTGGTTCACCTGCTATTCTTTTTGATAGGTTTTGTTTGATTTTGGGTCATTTGAGAGTAGGTATTAATCAAATCACTTTTTGGGATTACAGTTTGGATCAAGTTATGTCCCTCTCCGTGTAAGCACTGTTTCAATATCTTTGAAATCTTTTTAATTTCAAAGAACTTCATTACTTAATCTTTTTCACCTTGAATAAAATCTAATTATATATTACTATATTAAAACAGGGCAAAAATATATAATTGCTTGACACATGTCATGTTTACCGAATTCATATTATTTTAAAAAACAAACTATTACACTAACGCGCTCATCATTCACATGTTACGACCCTCTCCCCTCAATTTGGTCAAACATAAATTCTTCTTATTCTTATCTATTAATTATATTAAAACAAAATCACCTTTAACAAACAAATGTCACGTATCAAATGTTAGATGCACACAAAAATTCCCATAAAAAAAGAGTCATTAAAAAAATAGAAATTAAAAAAATTCATTAAAACCCTCCATCAAAAAACATCAGTTACAAGTAGAACTTTAAATACCAAAAAAAAAAAGAAAGAAAAACAACCACACCAGTTATTAAAAAAAAAACACCGATGACCACCCTATCAAAGTCAATAATTATTATAATATTAAGGGAAATTCCATTTGGTAGGCTTTAACTTTTGCCTATTTCAAGTTGTCAATCACTTTTTAAACTATTCCAAGTGGTAGGCTTATTTTGAAAATGATTCCAAATGGTAGGCTTATTTTAAAAATTTTAAAAATTATTCCAAGTTTTTAAGCACTTTAAAAACTAGTATTAATTGTTAAACGCTTTAGATATTATTATAAGTGAGTTGGTTGTGAGATTGATAGTTTTTAAAATGCTTGAGAACTTGGAATAGTTTTTAGAATTTTCAAAATAAGCCTACCATTCGGAATAACTTCAAAAGTGGTTAACAATTTGAAATAGGCGAAAGTTGAAGCCTACAAAATGAAATTTTCCTAATATTAATTAATTAGTATTTATTAATATTATTAATTAAATAGTAATTACAATCATGATCAACATATTGAATATATATATATATATATATATATATATATATATATATATATATATATATATCACTTCAACTCTCATAATTTCCAACAATTCACAAATTTCATTTCAAAAGTAATGATAATCTCATGTTCTACAATTTCTAAATTTAGTTCTTATAATTTTCATTTCAAAGTTTATATATATGTCCAACATATTCATGTCTAATATTAGTATTTAGTATTAATTATGGCAACCAAGTAGCCAATCCTATAATTTACAGGATTGCAACTACATCACCTTCCCTAATACTTTCCCCCTTGAAGTTCTAAGGTAATATATTCAAGTCTTATCTTTCATACTACAATTTCACAACGACATTATTCTTTTTCTCTGGATGATTAAAAAAAAACACTCAACAACTAACTGTAAAATAGAAAATTCAATCATCGCATTTTGAAGGTCTTATTTTAATTATTTTACTATTGTATTTGATTTAATAACAATTTAAAAATTTTAAATATTTGATGAACGAGGATGATTTGTTAAACTATGAGGAAGAAAAATTAAAGTTGAGGAATTCGACAAATGATGACACATATTTCCTTGGTTACAAGAAAATCTTTACATATTTTTATCAAAATGTATAATAATTTATTATAAAAAGTTCTTAATAACAAAATTAATTAAACTCTAGAAATTTACAACAAAAAAATGATTATGAATTTTAGAAAATCATTAGACATGAGAGAGAAAAACTAAAAGTTTAAACCTACCAAGAAAAAGATAGAAAAAATCGATTAAGCGAACTTTTACATGTGAAAAAATGATGGAAAAAAAAACTAAAATAGATAAAGAAAGCAATGAAAGATGAGGACAAATGAGGGAGTTGAATAAGGGAGAGAAAACTGATGGTTCTTGAGTCTCGACCAAATGATGGGATTTAGATGCAAAAAATTTGAAATTGAACTAGAAACCCAGAATTTAAACATGTATCCTAATGAAAATGAAATTTAACGAGAAAATGAAAGAGACCAAAACATGAAAACAGATCATAATTTCAAGTGAAAATAACCCATGATAGTCTCACTCCAAATTAATTACAAGCTTCCAATTCCAAAGCTTTCAAATATAAGAACTTAACAAGAAATTATCATTTGGAAACTCTGCTAACATACTTCAAACCAGAATCACATTTGACAAATTCGACTAGCATACTTTGAAAATGAGAAATCTACATACATTCAACCAAACAAAAAAATCTAAAAAATACAAGGAAAAAAAAATGGTTGTTAACAATCAAATGAATTTACTTAAAAAACATAGAAAACACCAAAAAAGTAAACCAATTATCCAACTGGGTTAATTAGGAATGGATGAGATGAGAAATAAGAATTGACCCGGGAAAAATAAATATATGATAAAACTTTTACATCATAGAAAAATAATAGTATATCAATCATTTTGAAAATGTAGTTATTATGAGATTAATATATATTATACAATGATTATGAAAAATAAACAAATGATAAAACTTTTACGTATTTTTATTTAGAAAATATACTATAATTAATAGATAATAACAACACTTCATTCACTAAATTAATAAATAACTATTTAATAAATATTAATATATATATATATGAAAAATAATTATTTCAATTTTAATAAATTTAACACACATTTTACCATAAAAAGTTTGGCACATATAATTCTTGATAGTTCAATAATTAGCAATCATTCCGTGCATCGTACGGGATATATATCGCTAGTTAATTATTATTATTATTATTATTACAACAATTATTATAATAACATAAATTCTTCTTCTTATTATTAAGGCTTCATTCTTTTATGCGGTGCGGTAATGGTACGGTGTAGTGAAATTTGAAAAAATTGGTGAAGTCTGGTGAGTTGTAGTGAGTTGTGGTGGGAGTTGTGGTAGATGGGGTTGGTGAGGAGAAAGAACTTAAAAAGTAAAGGTGAAAAAGTGAAGACAGAGAAAAATAAGAAGATATTTTGGTAATGCTTGTAGTAAAGTGTGGTGGAGTGTGGTGAAATCTGCTAAATATTGAGTACTGTGGTGTGGTGTGGTGCGGTACCGCACCGTAAGTTACTGCATAAAAGAACAGAGCCTAAAACAATTATCTATTAAGTATACTAAAACAAGATAAATTGAATGAGTTATTGTCATGTGTCATGTATATAAAAGTTTTTCATTTTTGTTGAGTTGGAAAATTTTCATTAGCTTATTTATTTAAAGTATTTATTAGAAGTTTTAAACATTAATAATTGTTAATTAATAAAATAAGTTAGTATTAATAATAGCTATCAACTAATAAGTATACAAATGTATCTTCATGGAAAAATGAAAAGATATTGTCATTTACACATTCACATTTTACTCTTCTTATTTTTCTTTAATGGTAATCAAATACCTTTTATTGATTTGAGGTATTAAAAGGAATTATATAGTTGTTTGCGTTTATTCAAATTAAGGAAATTGAAATTAAATAAATCAATCTTTGAGGGTGCTTTGATCTAACGAACCAACCTTGAACATTAATATTAGATGAACTGACCTTGACATGTTGTTTTTTCCAGCAAACCACCACCGAGTCAAACTCGCCGGAAGTGTGATATGACGGTGGCGATAGCTTATGTGGCAGTTTTTTAAGCAAAAGAAAAAAGAAAAAAATTAGCTATATTTTTTGCTGGGTTGGATTGGAATAATCAACATTTTTCATTTTTTTTAAAATTCCACCTCAAACCCCCCTCCTCCCTCTCCCTGCCCGACCCCATCCCTCCCCCAACCTCTGACTTTCTCTCTCAAACTCCACCCCATCATCACCATCTTTTCCGCCACCACCACCTGCGTCGCCACAACCACCACCTGCGCCGCCATCACCCTCCTATCCCTCCCATTAGCCCGATCCCCTCCCTCCCCCAACCTCTCACTTTCTCTCTCAAACTCCACCCCACCATCACCCAAATTACTCCAATGGGGTCCGAGCAGAATGAAAACAACCCCACACAGCAACTGGATGAACCCTTCCCTTTAGTCACTTTGTCAAGGATCCCTATATGCCATAAACAGCTCAGTAAAGGATGATGTCATAGTACAAGCCAGTCAGACAAGAACAAAAAAGACTAAACAAAGTAACTAAGAGTTGCAAATATAGCACCACCCATGAAGCTAAAGGTTTATAATCTTAATTTAGGCAGCAAAACAACCAGATTAAACTTTTCATCACAGTTACCACTCAAATACTCCAACAACTACATCAAAAACCCATATCAGAGTATGTAACATTGACAGTGACAAAACCCCTCGAATAATTAATACAATTTCCACAAATTACACATCGCAGGGAAGAAACTAAAAACCTCTGATAAAGCAGTCACAATCCTTCACCTACCTATAATCTCTCCTGGGATATTTCTTTTTCTTTTTTTTTTTATGAGCATGAATTCTAGAAATGCATATCACGCTCATACAACACGATAATGACAATTGGAATGACCATACAAGTATCAGATCTAGAATCAAAAGAGTAATTTCCCTTTGTTTGAATTTGGGTGATAGCAACAGCAGGCAATGGTGGTTGTGGCAGCGCTGGTAGTGGCGGTGGCAGCGGTGGTCGTGGCGGAGAAGAGGGTGATGGTGGGGTGGAGTTTGAGAGAGAAAGTCAGAGGTCGGGGGAGGAAGGGGGTCGGGTAGGGAGAGGGAGAGAGAGGGGGAGGAGGGGGGGTTTGAGGTGGAATTTTAAAAAAAATAAAAAAGTTTATTATTTCAATCCAATTCAGCAAAAAAATGGTTAATTTTTTTTCTTTTTTTTTTGCTTAAAAAACCGCCACATAAGACACCGCCACCACCATGTCACACTTCCGACAAGTTTGACACGGTGGTGATTTACTGGAAAAGGCAACATGTCAATGTCAGTTCGTCTAATATTAATGTTCAAGGTTGGTTCGTTAGATCAAAGCACCCCAAAGGTTGGTTTATTTAATTCCAATTTCCCTTCAAATTAACTAAAATAAAAATTACTATTATTCTTTATTATATGTGTTTAAGACAAAATTATAGCACATATTTCTTGATTTTTTTTATCATATTTATAATAATATTTAATTCACGAAATTGAAAAATAAATTATTTAATAAATATTTTCTAATATATCATCTATATATATGAAAAACAAATATTTCAATTTTAATTAGCTTAACGCACATATTCTTATTAAAAAAAGTTTAACACATAGTTCTCAATAGTTTAATATTTAACAATCTTCTCGCGTATCGCATGGGATGTATAACGCTAATTATTATAATAACTAGAGAAGTTAAGAAGACCACGTTTTTTTATGAGGTTGTTGGATATCCCATGGCGCGGAAACATAGTAAAATACTTTTTTATATATATATTTTTTGAGTTTTTATTGGTTCATTCTCCTACTTTTAGCTTTTATATGTTAACGGATATGACCAAAAATAATTGATATCAATATCAATAATTTTTTCGGATTTTAATTCTTAAAAGTTTGACAATAAATACAATAAATTATATATTATTTATTAAATTAAGTTTAGATAAGTATTAAAAACTATCGTCATGAGAATGTAATGATATAATCATAATAAATTAAATATTTAGAGATAACTCTATTTCCATTCAAAAAAAGGATCAAAATAACTCAAAATTTAAATACATCTGACCTATATTCAGCCTATTTATCATAATGTCCATATCCAGATAGAACCTGCTTAGTTAATTACTTAATTGAGGGAATAGGATAAAGTTGCTTTTAAAAAACAACTGGGTACAGATGCTATTTGAGACAAGTGAAATCGTACGTGATTATTTGACCCTAGCACTTGTTTTGTCCTAAACATATATATAGATCATCCATTGAGATTATTTTATTTGCACCAAACCAACAAATACTTAACATCCCTAGTTCCTTTGATACATATATATAATAGTGTCAGCATATATATATATATATAATTCGTTTGACCAGCGCGTGCGTATATATATAAAATAGTGTCAGCATATATATAGAAAACTAGTCTGGCTAGCGCGTGACCCGACAATTATAGCACGTGCTGGCCCGACAGTAGTAACTATTAATTGCAAATGTTAATTAGTATTAATAAGCAAGGTGAATGGTCACTTAAAACATTATAGAACGTAGTTTTTCATATCCTTTGGTCATCCCAACATCTGTTACATGAGATACCAAGCAGGTGCTTACATATCCAAATATCCAGTACATGTCAATAGCTCAAAACAAGACATCGTAAGTGTCCAACCATATATATTCAGCATGATCTGTATAAGAATACCAAAGAGCCTGCGTTGAAAAAAATATATATATAACCATTCATGTAAAAAGTTTCAAACCCAACAACAATCAACAAAGTATTACAACAATTGCTTGCAATAATCTCTTACTTTCATAATGTGTAAACTTTTAGAGCAGAAAAGGTTTTATCCTGATATGAATGGTGTGTCCTACTCTACAGTCAGAATATTACACAATCTATAAGTCAATTACCTTCTAATGTTACCGCTGAATCCATAATATATTTCATGCTATTAAATGTCAGACCAGAAATGATAACATAAAGGCTGAGCATTATTGCATAGCGCAGATTTTCAAGACATTAGTTAATTTTAGAAGCAAATACTGATAACATGGTGAGTGATTAAGTTGACAGGAGAATGGAGATCATATGAAAAACAAAATATATAATCTTCAGAATTCAGATAGAACCCCGATGGCTCACGAAAAACCCAGAAAAATTCCAGGTTTGAAACAATGATTCTGAAATGATTTCCGACACAACTGGAACGACCCACAAAAAATCTCAGCAAACTATCAACAACCCAGAAAAAATTCAGCTCAAAATGGACCACCCAGACAAAAATTGAGCTATACAATTCGACGACCCAGATTATTTCTGAGTTCAATTTCGATAACCCAACAAACATATCGAGTCTAATCAGAGAATTTTTTCGAAGGGGAGAAGAAGAAAGGGTTTTTGAGCGTCGGAGGAACGGCTTTGATTGAGAATGAGAGATGTTGGAAGGGTCAAAAAGAGATGATCGTGCGAAGGTGGCGACAAAGGATAATATGAATATCATATGATTGGGGATAATTTTCAATTGGATGATAGATGAGTGGGAGTAGTACATTGCTTGAATGTACAATACAGATGGGAAATCGAAAATGGGTTTCTAGTAAATTTTTCAGAAGTAAGAAGTTTTTGGGGAATTCCCTTTTCCCCCAAAATCGAGAAAAAACAAAGATCAGGTCATGCACATTCCTCACGATGCTTGTTTGGTGATGATTGACGTTTTGATTGGATTGGGTTTGGGTGCATTAGGCAACAGCTAGCAATCATATGAATATGTCTAGGTTCGGGTCGGTTCGAGTCGGTAGAAAATCGGTGCAGTTGGCTTCAGATCATCAATTTATGTTCAAGGTATGGGTACATACTCGGTTCAGGTGAGTTTTATTCGGGTTAGTTTGTGTGTTATACTTTTCAATTGGTTCTAGTTTGATTTGAAGTCATTTGAGAGTAAATTTTAATCGGATCACTTTTCGGGTTATAGTTCGGATCGAGTTATGCCCCTCTTGCGTGTAAGCCCCATTTCAATATACTAGAAATCTTTTAAATTTCAAAGAACTTCACTAATGATCGACTTAACCTTTCTCACCCTGACTAATAAACAAGGGAAATGGACTATGAGGGATGACCCTAAAGCCAATTTGACCATTAATTTCCTAATGATTAAGCATCCCTTTTTTCTCTTGTCAATTGCTCTGCCTCTACCAACTCATCTTTGCCCACCACCAACTGCACCACCACCAACAACACCACCAACCCACCATCACTGAACGACCACCCACCTGCGCTAGAAACCATATCCGACCATTCCTAGTATCGACGACCGATGCCCAGACCACCACCCTTTTCTCTTTTCTCGACCCCTCCCCCAAAAAAAACCTTTCGAACTCCGGTCAATCCTCATATTGGATGTCAGTAAAACGAAACCATAGTTCGCTTCTATAGATATTCTGCCTTGTAAGTATCGGGTCGGGTCACTGGCCCAATTGTTTTGTCAAATGTTGACCAATTGTCTTCCCTTTTCCCATGTCTTTCTCTTCTAGTAACATGCCCAATGGGCCAATATTGTGGTCCAATTAAACAGAGTGGAGTAAATTAAAGGTAAGTTGTCAACAATCTCTCCAACTTGATGATTTGGATTATTGATTTTGAAAAAGTTAGATATGGTCATATATTTTTCATTCAATTTTAACATTGACTGATTTGACCGAAAATTCAAATATATTTGTTTTTCAAATTTCGATTGTTCAAACCTGATTTAAACCCGAACTTATACTTGTCTAATTAGTCTGATTTGAGCCCGACCCAAAAAATAAATGAAAAACCCAGGTATCATATATCAACTTCTCATCCAATGTATGATTTATCCGAACTCGAGATCACCTATACCCGGATTTTGGTGAGCTCTAATTAAAGAGGATTGATATATTTTAAAAAAGGGATTGTAGAAATGCAGATGAGGGATACATTATTAATTATTCATTGAAGTTTGCAAGTAATAGGAGTGGGTAGGTCAACATAATTACACCTGCTTCAAGTTCAAACTGTGGAGATCAAATTTTCTACTATTTTACTGCCTGCAAAAGTAAAGTACGTTGTGGATTAGTTACAGTTAGAGTAACCTAAAAGCAATATCAAGCATTGTTATGGTCAAGTCTACTTGGGATATGATTTACCCTTCCCTTTCATTTTTCTTTGTTTTGGTATTACTATCATTTACATATTACAAATCTAATCGATCACCTTGCTTCATTATCGACTTCAATTCCTTTTCTTTTTATTTGTGTGAAATAATGGGCAGTCATTATAAACACCACAATGATATAAGTGTCAAAGTGAGATGCGACAACTCAACACACCCTCACACCAGGCGCATAACATTGCGCAACCCCAACATCACGGCTCACGTCTGTGTGAAATAATGAGCTTGGCGATTCAACCCCAAGTTAGGCAGGGGTTGAATCGCTAATCGATTATTTCACAATTTGATTCATGATAATTGTAATGAACGATAATTTTATTAAATATCTCAATTTTCAACCCACTGTTAAGGACATTGTACTATAAATTAACTTAAATATTACGGCACAAAACTACAAATGTACAAAGCTAGGCATCTATAATTAATTGGGATTGGAAAGCTACTACATTAGGGTGGTCCAATTGCTATAAGTTTCATATGGTGACATAAAATTTTAAGTACGTACGTAATGGTCTTTTAAGTTTATAATAAACGGGTATATAAGTTGATGAAGAAATGATTGAGGATGTTAATTCATTTTTAATCATATATAATCTTATATACGTGTTGACATTAAATAAATTATAAGTTCCTCATGTCTAGCTTGAGTTATTTTAGAAAGTGCCGTAGAGATTGAGGTTTTTGTAAAACAAATGGCATGATAATTGGTCATAAATTCGTAACTTATTGAAACTTAACTTCAAATATATATGATATATAGAAACTTAAGTTTAAATTTGTAAACTGGACATAATCAAATGTATAAGTGTATAACTAAATTTAGATGTAATCATGCAAGCAATCATAAATGGAATATAATATTCCAACATAACAACTCTTTTTATAAATTTTCTTTAAGTCGAATGGAGAAAATTATAAGTCAACTATTTTTTTCCACTTCTATTTCATTTTTTGCTAATTTTGACTGTAATCGGTCCAAAAGACTATAATTTAATTTAGATTTGAATTGCTTAGTGCTAAAAAGAACGGAAAAAGTAAGTATTGTTACTACATTGATTGTACATTATCTTCGGATCATTTTGTTATGTTTTGAGTTGTCATGTTAACATCAGCAAGATTCAATTTGATCAACTCGGTTTTTTTTTTTTTTTTTTTTTTTGTTTTTTTGCATTTCAAAGCTTTTTTGGGTTCATATGAATGAAAAGTTGTCAACATCTGAATCCTCTCAAAACTCATATTAGTGGCATTATCCTGAGTTTTGTTATTCTAATATTTATCATTATCCAACAGTAATCCCACGCACTTCCATCAACGTAAGTTGCAATTCTCCATCAATAATGCATGAATATTTTGTGGAAAAACAGCAATCGTGGCGATTTTGGATGCACTTACTAGTAATCGAATAAAGGGTATATAATTACACATGGAATATCATCACAATTATAAAATATGAGGAAATGATACAAGTGTCCATTGATGGAGTATTTTACTTGCTGCTTAACTCATGGGAGGGCCCTATTTTGGGCACACCCATTGTCTTTATCATCAAAGTGCTCAAATAAAAACACCTCAATTCTCTCCACTTGCATTGCAAGTCACTCCCACTTCTTTTTTCTTTTCTAAAGAATTTGAAATTTAATTTATGAATGGTTTCCCAAATAAATATGAAGGGAGTTTTGATCAAATATGCAACCTCTTACTCAATTTGATTATGATACCATGTGGAATCATTTCAATCAACATCTTACGTTGATAGTTAAAGATCGAATAATGATTTCATAATTTATCACTTCCATCACGCGAATGTCCTTTAAAAATGAAACGTGGATGGTGTGAAAATCCGTATATCTTGTACAAATATCTGAGACCCTGTTCTTTTATGCGGTATTCTGCGGTATGGTGTAGTGAAATTGTGACAGATTATGGTGTAGTTGTGGTGTAATTGGTATGTTGCGGTGAGTTATTTGTATATATATATATATAAATATTGTATTGGTAATTATGAAAAAATAATTGGAAAAAGTGAGTTGAAATATTGTATAGTTTTTTAATGATTAAAAAAAATGGTTGAAATAGTATTGTATTGAAAAAAGTGAGTTGAAAAGTATTGATTGAAAATTTATATTAAAGATATATAATAAATTTGAAAAAGTAATTTATGGTGGGTTGTGGTGAATTGTGGTAGCTAGAATGATATTTTGTGGTGGGTTGTATGGTATGTGAGTGCATGTGCCATTTGTAAATAAAAAACAGTGGCTTTTAATACAATGTGAAAGTACCTCAACATAGTTCCATCTTTTTAAGCTTCTCCTCTTAATTAATATATACATCTTTTATTTTCACACTTCTTATTAAAGAGATGGTCATGTTACATTTTTCACACTTCTTATTAAAGAGATGGTCATGCTACATGCCGACATATTTTCAATGGACACAGGGGAGAGGGGTGCCATACTAAGTTCGTGTTCTTTTATGCGGTATTTTGCGAAATGGTGTGGTAGAATTGTGGTAGATTATTAGTATGTGGGGTAGGTGAGGAGAGAGAATGTAAAAAGTAGAGGAGAAAAGTGAGAAGAGAGAAAGGTGAAAAGAGAGAAAAGTAATAATTCGCGGTAAAATGCGGTGGGTTGTGGCAAATTGCGGTAGGCTGTGGCATCGCAGTTTGCCAACCGCAGAAAAGAACACGACCTGAATAACGATCAATATGTGGGTGCGCTTTTTCTCTTGCCACTAATACAATTTCGCTTGGAAAATCTGCTACCATGTCCTTTTTATTAAACTTTCAACTATCAATTTAAATTTTTAATTTACACAATTCTATATAATATCATAGTCAAATTGAGTTAGAGGTCTCAAATTCAAATATTAACAGTTCCATTTATTTATGCAAGATAAAAAAAGTCTTTGGTTTCATTGATCTTACATCATATTTGCATTGTAACGGTCTTGTTTGACAATGATGCATGTGAAAGTCCTTGCTGTGTTATTTTATTTAACAGTTTAGTTGTAACATTTTTCTTTTATTGGTCGTTGTTTGCTGTTTATTTTTGGTTTACTAACCTATCAATAATTGAAAAAAAAAAAGGACCAAATTCTTTTGTTACGTTTTGTATCAATTTACCTTGAAGCTTAAAATTTTAGGGCGATACGATCCCTTTCAATTACAAGATTCAAGATGCCATATTCCTTGGCTACTTTGACTGTATTGTCCATTTATCATGATCTTTACTCAAGACCACATTGCAAGTTCATCACCTATAGATTATACTTTCAATATGATATATCCTTGTTGTCAGAAGGAAAATGATGTTTATCCTTATATTTTTGGTAGTGTATAATCATAAATTAATAGTATCTAGGGGGCCCAAAAAATCAAACAAACAACAATCCCATATTCTTTCCACCCATTGTACCCCAAAACCAAGCCAAGAACAAAACAACAAAGTACTCACATGAGTAGCAACACACAACGGTTTAAATTGGAGACAAAATAAATCCAGATTTCAAATCTCTCTTCACAAAAATATTACCACTATCAGCAATCAAAGACAAGATTTAATTTAATTTAAATCCAAACAGAGACATAAGCTTCAGAAATCAGAAATTCTTTTATTTATATTTCCCCCCAAAATTTCATGTTCATCACATCACATCTCATCCGTACATTTCTCTAACGACTAATTATCATCATCATCATCATCATCATGGATTCACCATCATCAACATTCAATCGTCAGTTACCAAAACTAACCTATGGCGATTGCTCGGGAATCGCAACGAGCACCGGCCGCCACGCTCTCCTCAACAACCTCTGCCTGAACGTCGCCGACAGCGGCCGGAGCGCCCTTCCTCCGTCGCGCACCACCGCCAATCCCCCGCCGGAATCCTCCCTCGCCGGCGGAAGCAGCCTCCGCGCTTCCTCCTCGTCCCTCACCTTCCTCGCTCCGTCTCCTAGAATCGCCGGCGGCGGCGGAGACGCCGACGACACGAAGAGATCCCTCAGCTTCAGCCGGACGCCGATATCGTGACGCTCTTTCCCGGCGACCTCCGCGCGCTTGACGTCACCGCTCTGTCGGCGATCCGGCGAGTCCTGCCGGCGCGGCTGGTGGTGGAGCCGGCGGTGGAAGACGCCACCGTTGAGGAACATACGGAGCGTCTTGCGACGGCGGATGTGGATCACCGGACTGGCGGTCGGACTCCGGCTAGGGCTCCCGACGACGGCGCATTGCGTGGCGAGCAGCTTGAATTTCTGCAGCGTCGCCATGGATCGATCAATCCAGCTCAATTCCGGATCAAATTCTCAAATTCAATCCTCTGTATCTCTTTTTTGATCTGTAAATCTGATGTTCTTCGAATTTCGAATGTGTGGATTGAATTTGGGAGAGAGATTGAAGCGGTTGCTTATGAAGAGGTCATTGTTAGGTTATTCGCTTGCTTTGGAGTGAGTGAGGAAAAACTGTTTTAGAGAGAGAAAAAGGGAGGGGGGTTTGCTTGCTTTAGCTTGATGAATACGGGAAAAAAAAAAAGGGAGGGAGGAGGGATGATGACATAGTAAAGGAGGTCCAGGGTAGGGGTGGGCTTTACCTTTATACGGGGAAAATGGATCGCTTTTTTTTTAATTTTGTGAATGTGGTATAAGTTTGGGACCTTCCCTCTTTTATGCAAACTGCAAAACGTACTATATGCCACATGCCTCTTTTGTTTTTATGGTTGCGTACTACTGTTACTCATGTACTACTACTGCCATTTGTTTTTGTTTAGGGTGTAAATTGTTAAATACTTGCACATACAAAATATATAAATGGTATGATTCTTGTCTTGTCACGTTACCATAGTTATTCTGGTTAAGATATAAGATAAAAATTAGGGATAATAACGGATTTGAGTCTAATTGAATTTTAGAATCGTCAACTCTGATAATGATTAATAATCAGATGTAACATTGACGTCCAACTTTGGATAATAAGAGTCAGGTAACTTGAGCCTGTATCTCTGATTATAATCCCTGATCGAATGATAGTATAAATCTTGTCATATTATCATAGTTATAAGCACTTTTAAAATTTAAACAAGAATCCTAATCTTATTGAACCGCAGAACTTAATTTACCTGAACAGTGTTACACCAAAAGAAAAATAAAAAGAAACATATGAAGGCAAAATCTAAATGCATTATCTTTTGATATTTACCTCCCTCCCTTCTCTTCAAAGTTCTGAATTTTTCATCCCTTGCCAGTAATTGTCATGATAGTGTAAATGTGTTGTTTGATATATCTACTGCTATGTAGATGAGACAACTGAATCTAGATCCATTATTTTTAAATCTTACTCCCCATTTCAATATTTTTAGTTCTATTTTTCATCCTTTCTCAAGTTGTCAAGATAATTGAGCTTTTTGATTGGTTTGGTAAATAATGACTTTTCTTTATTCACACTTTTTTTAATTGAACTAGGTTCTATATTTTCGTGTAAACTACTCACAAATTCACAATCTAACTCTAGTCACTCCTATCAAATTATATTTTTTCTACCTAAAAATAACTGAATTTTTCCATTCCAAAAAACTCGTTGCCTACTGCTACCTATCTTCATCTAAACTTACCATATAAATTATCCAAATTTACTCAACTTTACCTTACCCAACATTTGTTAATGGGAATAATTTTGAGGGATTCAAGTTAGGGTGAAGCCATTTTGAAAATAATATGTGAGGGATTATGACTATGAGTCTATGACTAATGCTCTCTGTAAGCAATCTAATTGTGACCTTATAGAAACGCGTCCTAATTATTAGCAACAAGCATGTAACTTTCATTTCATACACGAAATACTTAAAAGAGCAATTTCTCTGTTCAAACATGAATACAAATCAAACATATCCAGCGAAGGCGACGGCTACATTCAAGTAACAAAACGTAGATTTGCAACATTTGATTGGTGTAATCCAGTCAAAAGAGTTCAACAGTAGGAGGTAAAAAGAGATTTCTTGGATATTCAATCAATGCACCGAAAAGTGCCAAAAAAAAAAAAAAAAGACAGACGAAGAAAATGTCCATGAAAAGAATTTAAAGCATAAAGAAAGTTTCCTCCCTCAAAATCAACTAGGGAATTGGGCACCCAAAAACCATGATTTTGATTTCCCCCTCTTTCCCTCCAAATGTTGTTTAGGATCGAAATGGTATAATCCGGATCGCGACTGTACATCTATATATGTTTACATTCATCATAAGAATGGTACCTTATAACATTTTTACTATGTACATTGTAACAAAATGCATGCCTAGAACAAATGAAATCTAACGCGACGCGATACAAACCTTCTCATTTCTGGGTAATTCTGGTCAATTCATACTCCCTCTAGATTCGGGCGAAAGTGGTGGAGGCATGTTTTTCAGAAGCCCAGCTTCATCATCTGTTTCCTGAATGTCAACCACTACTTGTTTCTGTGTGCCCATAACCTCCTTCTCTATCTGCTTCAATGAATCGAACACCTCGTGCATCGAAGGCCGCATTTCTCTGTCAGGCTGCAGACATTTGAAGCCCAATTCCGCGACTAACTTCACCATCTTCTGCACCACATTGTCCTGATTGTAACCCAGTTTGGGATCGACCAGTTCATGCAACGCGTGATTTTGGATCCTGTCTATGGCCATGTTTGACAGATTAATGTCATGTCTGTGTCTTGTTATGTCGACAGCCGGTTTAGCTGAAATCAGCTCCATCAGAACCACCCCGAAGCTGAAAACATCGCTCTTTTCTGTCAGCTGGTAGCAGTGGTAGTACTCTGGATCGACATACCCGGGTGTCCCCTGGGGTGCTGTGGACACATGGGAGACGTCGTTGGGGAAAAGCCTAGACAGCCCGAAATCTGCCACTTTCACTTGGTACTTGTCATCCAGGAGGATGTTTGTCGTCTTGACATCGCGGTGTATGACATCTGAGTCGTGAAGGTATGCCAGGGCGTCCGCTGTCTGGACAGCGATGCTGAGCCGCGTGGACCAGCTGAGGCCGCGTGATTCTGATGACTTTCCGTGAAGGTGGTCAGCCACGGTTCCATTGGGGACGTACTCGTAGACTAGGAGCAGTTCCCTGCTTTTCCTTGAGGAGCATCCGTAGAGGGTTACTAGGTTCCTGTGTCTTAGTCGCGCCAGGATTTGGATCTCGTTTGTGAATTGACCCATGTGCTTCAAGCTGTTCTCGTACAAGCGCTTCACTGCTACCACACTCCCGTCGTGGAGATTACCTACAGACGCGGAAACCAGGAATGATCTCTTAGAGAAAACCTTTCATATATAGTAGTTCAACAAAAATAAGCAAATAGATTGTTTCTTGTTAGAGTATTAAACCGTTACTGGATCTTCAAAATTCAACTGTCAACTTAAGCTTTTGTTTGAGATGATTCCACGTTAGCTTAAGCCTTAAGCTTTTGGTCGAGATAGTTCCACATTTTCTAATAGAGAGTGAGGAGTAAGAAAAGGATTGTGGTACCAGTTTCTGACTATCTGAGCAAGAGGTCTTTGATTTTCAACCATCAACTTAAGCTTTTGGTTCAGATAATTCAATATTTCTAACCGGGGGTGAGAAAATTGGGGGGGGGGGGGAGGTAAGAAAAGGATTGTAGTATTTTATTTCTAACTATCTGAGCGAGAGGTCTCATATTGGAATCTTAACAGCTTCATATTTATTTGCACAAGTCACCAACATAAGTTTTTAGTTGAGATAACTCCACATTTCTAACTGGAGGAGAGGGTAAGAAAAGGATTGAAGTTTGCCATACCATAATAGACGGTACCAAAGCCACCATCGCCAAGCTCCCTCGACTCATCAAAATGCATGGTGGCTTCTTCAAGTTCATTGTAGCGGAAGACTTTTACGCCAAAGTATGCACTGGCATTGTCCAGGCTAGATTTTGACGATGAATAAGAAAGAATGCTCCGGGACATGTCAGTTGAAGGGGTGGTGGTGAAGCCTTGGCTGGACCGGTAACCATTGCTCGAGAGAAAACGAGTAGTTGGAGTGCCCGACCCAAGATCCTTGGTTCTGGCCTGAGACAAGAGTTGTTTTCTTCTTTGTACAACAAAGAGGGATGCACAAAGTAAGAGTACTGCAGCTATGCCTACTGTTCCTGCTACTGCCACTGAATATATATGATTTCAGAAAACATAACTCAATATATTTCCCAAGGAACTAATATTCATAGGCAATGATAGAACATTTCAAGGAGAATGAAGTTTTACCTATTACAACAAGCTTCTTGTGGGTACTCTGCTTTTCTGAAACAATTGCACAACCAACTTGTCAGAAACATGCACAAAACAGACACAATCTATAGACTACAGCAATCATAGTCTTAAAAAGAAAGGGTAAGTTGGGTCAAATAACCAAACATAAAGGGCTCAAAACACATTCGAATCCAATATCCTTGCAGAAGGGGTCTGATATAGCAGTCTTACCACTGAATCACTAAATTCAAAGAGACTGGTTTCAATTCACACATGATCAAACACGAACGAATAAAAAGGGAAAAAGAAGAACTCAGCTCATACCAGGGCACCTACGATCATAAGCCCGATCAGGACAATAACAAGTGAAGTTATTGGTGGTTGTATTTTGCCCACACACCCCACCAGATTGAGTACACTCCTGACACAAACTATTCTCAGCCTTCCACACTAAATCAATCCCACTGCGAACCACTTCCATCAGGCTAATATTCTGAGTTAAGCGATCAGCGTAGGACAGAAAGTTAATAAAGGGCACAATAACTTTCCTTTTACACGTCCCCACCGGAATATCATCATAATCTTCATCATCAACAGAAGATGTCCCATTGACAACAAAGTAACCCACGGGCGCCTGGCTACTAATATTAGCACATCGAAACTGGTTTCTCGGGTATGACCCATCCAAGCACTCGTAGTAAAGGGTAAGATTTGCATTCGTGGACATGTCATACTCAAAAAGGTTGTAGTTTATGGTGGTATTAGACAACTCACTAGGACAGTAACCTTCCCAATAGTCTTTCCTGGCGACTATGACCACATTTTGGTCCGGTTTTAGGCTAACTACGTAGTAGTTTTCAGATGGGGTGACCGCAATCTCTGGCATAGGCGCGGTGCAGCTGATCCTAAACCCAGGGTAACCGCAGTACTCAGGGCGATCAACCCCATTGTAGAAAGGATATCGCATGTTTGCGATCGTTCCACAACGAAATGGCTTGCTGCAAGTTTCATATTCAGTGTATGCATTCGCGAATGTATGGAATTCGAACAAGGGAAAGATGATGATGATGATGGTGATGGTGATGAACAACTTCATCTTTGGAAACTAAGGAAGGTGGTAAGTTGTTCTAGCAAGGCCAAGAAAAAGAAGACTGTGTTGATGTTGTGATGTGTTTTTTTTTTGGTCTATATTGTTTCGATGATATTGACTAGTAAGAAGAAGATCAGTAAAATAAAATGAAATTGCCAATGGGTTTTGAATGAAGACTTGATGGCTTGATGCAGGGGAAAAGAAAGTTGAGTAAAATAAAATAAAAATGGTCAAAGTGAAAATAATGAGACCATGTGAATGTGAGACTTTGACTTGGTCTGGCTTTGTGAACTGCTCATCATCCTATTCGTCACCAACCCTTAATTTGTCCAACATTTACCAACTGAGAAGAAATGTACCGCTTAAGGTCCGCTTCACAGTCTATTTCCAACAGAATTCAACCACTATACACTGATCTTTTCTTGGCTCTCATGTATATATATATTAGTTTTTTTTTTCTTCGGAACGGGTCTTAGTTTTAATGGATGAATGTAAACATAAATAATAGAGGAATAATTGACGAAAACATTAAATAATATGACAAAGAAAGAAACCAAATATAAATTGAAACATAAATAGTTATTTTGTTTAATATTGATCAAGTATTCACGGATTTTATATATAATGCATATAAATAATAGATGAATGTATACTATTTTTATTTATTTTTTTATCAAATTATTCAGATACCTTTAGGTAAAACAATAATTATTAATATTATGTAGTGTTTATGAGTTGAAAATTATTTAAAATATCATTTTATATGATTATTAATTTGTAAAAGTAGTCATGGATATAACTTTGGTACGTAAGTATATCTAGAAAATTAATATATGTATTTTACTATGATTAACCAATTTGATTATGCAATGTCAGGAAATTAGGTCTAGGGCATATTATAAAAAGGATAAAGACAATTAGAGTCTTTGAATGCTCACACTACAAAAGAAAAGCAAGGGAAGTTTCAACAAGGAGAAGTAGGACTTGAGTAAGCAGGACTCGCCCGCCAAACACGAAACCTGCCATTTTGGGCATGGCGAATGTTAGCAATTTATGTCAAGTTCAACCAATAATGTTCTCCCCACCCAAAAAGAAATTCCTTACTAAGGCCGTGTTCTATACTGCGGTATTTTGCGGTGAGGTGTGGTGGAATTGTGGTGAAGTGTGGTGAAATTGTGGTAGGTTATTGGTATGTGGGGTAGGTGAGGAGAGAGAATGTAAAAAGTAGAGGAGAAAAGTGAGGAGAAGAAAAATGAGAAGAGAAAAAAATAATGATTTGTAGTGAAATGTGGTGGGTTGCAGATTACATGATTCCAGCATTGCCAATCTGATATAGAACACGACCCAATGGGGGCAAACCTTGGAAAAGAAACATGTATTTGGTAGAGTTTTGGGAAACTTTCTCCATAGCCCTCCCAAAATGTTTGCCGAATTTGAAACTCGATGTTTACTATATATGTTTGAAAGTGAAATAGTTAGTCTCTTGTTAAAATTTTCTCATGAATATAACTTGTGTTAATTTAAGAAAGTTGACTGATTTTCTCAAAAAAAATGTTCTAACCAAGTGCAAGAAAATTAGGCTCAGGTAAACATTATTATACACTCATATTGAGAAGCTTCCTGTGTTCAATAGAAACCATGTGTCTTCAAATTTTCTGAAAAATCTAACTCCATGTCAACATCGAGTTTAGACAATAGAAATTCAAAAAGTTATTGTGTTCGAGGTTTTGGTTAAACCAAGCACGGACAAAAACAAATAAAAAAATATCACCATATCCCTTTTTCTTAATAGGTGTAAATTCATCCCAAAGTCAATTACCTATTAGTGATATCAACATTGACAAGAATCCGTCCGACCCGAATATCCAACTTTATCCGATCTGAATTAAATTAGGTTTAGTCATCAATTTTTTGTCCGAATTTCAAATTCAGACAGCGTCTGGATTTGAAGATTTTATCCAAATGTCTGAATTATCTGAATCAAATTTTTAAAGCCCCTTCTGAAGAGAACAAGAACAAGAACATCCAACTACTCTTCTCAATCAATGATACTATTTATGAATTTTCCCTACACTTTACCAATGTAGGCTCAAAAGTTTATTATCATAGCAGCCCATCTACTTGTCCTTCGAGTGGACCTACAAGGACAACCCAATTACATTTATTTTAGAGTGCGTTTGTTTAGTTAAAAATCAAATTGGTCAATTTTAAGACTTATTCTGCATGTTTGGTTGTCACATCGACTTTGGGAAAGTTTTCTGATGCCCATCGATCAGAGTTTTCGTAGGAAAATTTCAAAGAGTTAAGGAAAATTTTTAAGAAATATCTTGATAAAACTTTCAGAAACTTTTTCTCAGGAAAAATTTTCCTAAGAATCTTACAAAACGCACTTAAAGGTTATTGACTATAAAGGACGGCCCAAGAGAACATTTGGCTGAAAAGGATTGGAGGGACACTGAAGTCCCAATTTATAGTAAAAAGTGGGGCCATGATCGCTGAGTTGGCACTTGACAGTGACATTTTATTTTTTTCTGTTTTTGTCTTGAAGAAAAAGAAAGGTGACCTCCATTGAAGAAGAGCTCCTCGTCGGCTCTCTCAACGTTTGCATCCTCGTCGGCTCCCTCCTCTCCGGCAAGACCTCAGACGTCCTCAACCGATGGTACACCATCGTCCTGGCCGTCGCGGCCTTCTTCTCCGACGCCCTCCTGATATGCCTGGCCCCCTCCTACCCACTCCTCATGGTCGGTCGCCTCGTCGTCGGCGTTGGCGTCAGCTACTCCCTCATGATCGCCTCCATCCACAGAGGGAGATCTCGCCAGCAATGTCCCGGGGGCTCCTTGGAGCACTGCCGGAGGTGTTCATCACGGTGGGGATTTTGATGGGGTATGTGGTGAATTATGAGTTGTCAAGGGTACGGTGGGGGGAGGGTGGAATTTGAGGGTGATGCTGATGCTGGCGGCGGCCCCGGCGGTGGGGATAGCGATAGACAAGCCCTGATGAGACGCCATTGAAGAAGGGTAGTGTTTGAAACGTCGGAGGTTTGTTTGCATTTGAGGGGTTGTTTTGAAGAAGGGAATAGTGCGGCGAATGGCGGTGAGAGAAGGGAGAGAGAGAGGGGAATGTGAGAGAGAAGGAGAGAAAGAGTAGAGAGAGAGAGAGAGAGAGAGATGTGGAGAAATGGGAAAGCAGTATTTTTATGGGTCTTCTTCTTCTTCTTTTAATTCTTCTTCTTCTTCTTCTTCTTCTTCTTCTTCTTATACTTCTTTTTCTTCTTCTTTTAATTCTTCTTATTCTTCTTTCTTCTTCTGTTGTTCCCCTCTTCTTCTTTGCCAACCCCCTTTTTTTTTCCAAACAAAGATAGCGAAAAAAAAAGTAAAAAAAAAATTAAAAACTGACAACTCAACACCGTGGGCCCCACATTTTATCATAAATGGGGGGTCCATTGTCCCTCTTGGACTTAATGGTTAATCAAGTCAAATTTGCTTATAGGTCGTCTGTCATGGTTAGGGATGGCAATGGGTAGGATTTGGGCAGGGTCCACCTGGATCCATATCCTTACCCGTATTTTTAGCTGGACTCATATCCTTACCCATATCCGTTGGGTTTTTTATGAAAGGATCCATATTCTTATCCATATTTTTGACTGGACCCATATCCTTACCCATTTACCCATATCCTTTACTGACATTTAAATTGAACTTTTAGCGCATATTAATTAGCAAACCCGCAAAATTTTTGCCGAAAATCTACAAATGTCAAATTTAAAATCTCAAAAATAATCCAAAGTAGTCATACAATCCCAAATTACAGCATAAAATCTCAAAAATAATCCAAAGTAGTTTAGGATTTTTTTTTTCTTTTCACTTTCCCGCTTTAGTCCTTCACATTTGACATTTAAAAAAAAATAAAAGAATTAAATTCATCTTAAGGGTTAACAAAAACTAGAGTTTCCAATATCTTAAAGTGTTAAATTCATTTTACTTATATATATATATATATAATATAACGGATCTGGGTATGGATCTGGGTCTTGCCCTTGGATCCAGACCCATATCCATTTTTGGCCATTGAACCCATATCCTTACCCATATCCTTTGGGTCTAAAATTTATGGACCCATATCCTTAAAAATGGATCTGGGTCTATGGATCTGGGCAGGGTCCAAGACCCATTGTCATCCCTAGTCATAGTCATTAACCCTTCTTTTAAACACTAATAGACTCTATTCATGACTCTTACCTGGGCTGTTAATTTTCATGAATTATTTAAGCAACTATTTGTGGATTTACGTTGTTTTATCGAGAATGGTTTTCAATACTTTTTAGTTCTGAAGTACCTTAACAATCTCCTGAAAATTTGTCCTTTTTGTATTTAAATGAATTCATCAAAAAAGCTAAACATTATTTACAATAAAAATCATCATTGAACAATTGTACCTAAAAATAAAATATGGATATAAAATTCAAATAACTAATTCAAATCTTATTAACATCCAATTTTCATATTTAACTTTCAAATAACTAATATAAATTTTCTCTAATAACTCTACGCCTTTGTCAATTGACGAAAAGTTTTACAATTCATGCTATGGCGATTTTGAAGTATTTAGTTTTGTTCAACTTTTTATGCGAATTTCTTAGAAACAAAAACAATGTTTAATGTTGGAAAATAATGCACCATACAATTTTTTATATAGTGATGTAGAGTGTTGAATTTTAATATAATATTAGGTTGAATTCTAGTACAATATCAAAATGGCCGAACTGAGGAAATCAGCCTAATAAATAGTTAGAGACTTGGAGACCTTGTCAGCAGTTTGTATTCTTTGGCACCGCCGCGCAACGTTGACAAAACGTTACGATGACAGTGACCCTAAACAACCAAACACGAAGAACGCAATAATAGAACAGGCAGGCAGGAATCCTCCAAAATTTCAACATTTGAACTATCTACTCTAATTAACCAATAAATTAGTTTACCACGGCTTTGTAACCATTTTCTGTACCAACCATGGGTTGAAATTACTCCCTAAGTTTCATCTTAAGTATCGCTCTCTTATCTAATAAATGTCACACGTTTTTTAATATCTTTTTCTAGCTGTGGATTTCTTACGGCATGACGGTAATTTTTAAAGGATATGTTTGTTAGCGAGAAAATCGTTTTTAGAAAATGATTTTTCTAATTTTAGGTGTTTGGTAGTCAAAAATGGGAAAAGTCATTTTTAGTGAGACTCATTTCCCCCTCCTTCTATAAACTATTTCCTTAGGTCTGTCCAACCTTGAGAAAATCTAATTTTCTAATTCATATTACTCTTCACAATCTAAGTTTTTCACGTTCGCTCTTATCTTTGCTGGAAATAGTTTATTTCTTATCCAACCCTTTCTCTCTCTGGCTCCTCTCTCTATTCCTTTCTATTCTCTTTCATTCAACCCATTATATACTCCCTCCGTTCCATATTAATTCACACTTTAACTAATTTATTTTATTTCAAAATAATTGTTACATCCCTTTTCCAATACCTAATTCAATTATTTTAGATTATTTATTAGAGAGAGAAAATACAAATGCAATTGAGGTTTGATAGTTATTATAGTTAGATATTGATATGTGTAAAAATTCAAATTCCGTCAATTAATTTGAAATGAATGGAGTATCTACCAAATAAGTGAAAATATCACTCAAAAACTTATTTTTTCGCAAAACCATTTTTCTATCAACTCAGTCTCACACCAAAAACACCCTAAGCAATAAAATGATGACATTTTCACCTAGCATAACATTACATACACCAAAAACCCAATGTTTAAAATTTTTAAAGTTTGACTGACACATACCTGTCCGACCACCATTCCCCGTGCCATAGTCCTCGGACCCGCACGTCGTATACCCAACATTTCCATCTGGACAAAGACAACTCGTCCGATTCCCAACCAAATCGAACCCACACCTCCCCCTAGACTTCTCACACTGCACACAAAACTCCTCCACCTTATACTTCACCGCAAACCCGTGGTTGATCACATCATCCAAGCTCACATTCCCGATCTGCTCCGCCAGCGGCTCCATCACCGGGACCACCACGCTCTCCGCGCACCCGCTGGGCCCCAGCGCTCCGAGCTCCGGGAACCCTGTCGAGTCATTACACGTGAACTGACCCGAGACGTTGGTGTACGACGACGAGCAACCGTATAAAACCGTAACATTCTGCAGTTTGGGTCCGTATTCGAACAGGGTGAAATCCAGAGTCGTGTTGACGAACTCCTGCAGACAGATCCCTTCCCAGAAATCCGCCCTTGAGATGGTCAGCATCTGAGTGTTCTGATTGATGTCCAACACTCTGTACTGCATCCCCGCGATTATGATTGTGATCGTGGAGTTGGACTCGCACACGAGCTCCAGACCCGGGTACCCGCAGTTCCCGGGCCGCGACCCCGCGGCCCAGAACGGGTACCCGACCTTGGTGGTGTTCCCGCAGCTGAAGTAGGCGCCGCAGTCGTCATACCAGGTCAGATTTGCGGAGAAAGTGAGGGGGAAAATGAGGAAGAAAAGGGGGATGATTATTAGAGGGAGTTTGTTCATCGTGATTTGAGATCTTGAAAGAGGGAGATTGAGATGAGTTGGAGAGGGGGATTGGGAAAGAGCATGATTGTTGTTGAAGGTGGGTGAGTTATGGAGGGAAGTTTCTAAGGAAAGAGGAGGAGTTTCGGAATGGAATTTTGGTTTTGGGTAGTTGGCATTTGGAATAGGACAGCTTTAAGGGGGTGTGAGATTTTTGGTCGTTTGCGTGGTAGGCCGTTTTGTATTAATTGTCGTATTTTAAAATTTGGCAGTTAAATATTAGTATTAACAATTTTGATTATAGATTTTTTAATGTATACAATGACTTGTTGTATAAGACTAATATTATTAAATTTATAATGGAAAATATTGTCATAAAAGTATTATATTACAATTGTTAATATAATATTATAGAAGAAATTATCAATGAAAGAATGATATTGAATACCGTGATAGTCAAACATATGACAATTAATATGAAACACAAAAACAATTCCTTTTGTTCCATATTATTTGTCATTTTATTAAATGTTACAGTCTTCAATGTCACTTTTTCATTGCTGATTTCTTATATAGTATCTTATTAATAATTGCAATATTATATTTTTTAGGATAATATTTTTTGTTAAAAATCTAATAATAAAAATTTTATTTAACGAATTATTATATATATTAAGAAATTTATAATTAAATTAAAGATCAATTTAACTGCACAATTTTCAAGATGACAAATGATACGATATGCAGACTTGGGGTGCATTTAGCCACCACATATATTGAGCACAATGCAAAGCACATGAATAAAATTGGAGTTCTAGACTTTGGCTAGCTGGCCGCCTCTTTTTTTTTCTTTTTTTTTTTTTGTAATATATGTGGGTGATGGAAATGTGGGGGAATCATTTCTTGGTTTGTTCAAGCTACCAACCAAACTTGGGAGAAATTTGTAGCATATATTATGAAGCGAATTTGACTAACGTGATAATAACATGAAATATTATTATTTAAGCCTTGTTCTTATATATGGTTGATATAACACAGAAATGGTGTGTTATGTTAAAATTGTGAAAAGTGCCATTAAATGTGAAATAGTATGATAAAATTTGTGAAAAGTATGATTAATATGTTAGATGATGAGAAAGAATATGAAAAGTAAAGTATAAAATTTAGGAGATATATTAATAATGATTATGATTATTAGTAATACAGTGATTGGTGTAGTAAAGTGTAAAAAAATATTAAGTAGTATGATAAACAAAAGAATATAATCTCAAGCTCTGCTCTTTGGATTGGTTGAAATCAGATTTTGATTAGATTGAATTGGATTTGATAAGTTATGATATTTTTTTTGAAGAATTATATTTTTAGAGAATATTTTTTTGAAAAATTACGTAAAGAAGTAAAGAACAGGGCCTTAATGGCATGGACTGTATGGTCAATTTCCCCTATATTTTATAATTGTATTGGTATCTTCTCGATGTATGACATATACCAAAATTAATTTCTTATAAAGATAATATTATAATCTCAACTTAATAAAGAAATCGATGACCTAACTAGGCATCACTGTCGTAACTTTGAAAACGATACAAGGTAAAGTTACAATTAACTAGATTTATAGAATGGAAAAAAACCTATAATTTGTGGGCCAGATCCAATATATCCATTTGACCTAAAATTTATTTTTAAATTTAATTCTATTACAATTTATAATTTTTTGTTGATATTTCTAAATAATAAATAAGTGTAGTTCAATCATATATTATTTTTCTAATTTAAGTTGAAACATATGTAATAATTTATTATTACAAAAATGTGATGGTATATTTTATACATTTTAAACGAGTTATGAGAACATAGAAAGAAATTTTTAATAAAAAAAAGAAAAAATTATAGTTATAATATGTGGACTAACTCAAGATCAAAATATACCGTCCATATTTATCCAACGCATACATATTTGTATTTACCTAAATTCGATATACTTCTTACACGTATTTGACCACCCGTGACCCGCCTGAATTGGTAGTGTTAATAATTGTTGCGCATATCAAGTGATGCGTCATGACTAGGTTTGTAACTGAACCAAGCCGACTTGCAAGTTGCTTGGGTTCGACTCGGTCAAAGCTCGACTCAAGTTCGTTTTGCCCAAAATTTGGCTCGGCTCAAATATCTACTGAGTCGAACCCAAGCCTATTAGACGTTTGAAATATAATATTAGAACATAAATTTTGTTGTTTATTTTTATTTTTTGGTTAAGCTTTGTAAATCTCAAGCATTAATACTTAAACTTTGCTTGATTATAGGTCATGTTCTTTTATGCAGTGGATGGAATGCAGTGATGGTGCGGCTCGGTGAAATCATTGAAAAGTATGGTGAATTGTGGTGAATTGTGGTGAGTTGTGGTGAAAGTTATGGTAGGTGGGGTAGGTGAAGAAAGATAATGTGAAAAGTAGAAGAGAAAAATGAACAGAGAAAAAAATGAGGAGATATATTGGTAATAATTGTAATAAAGTATGATGAAATATTGAAGAATATTGTCTAGTATGGTGAGTTGTGGTACCACACCGCACCACACCGTATAAAAGAACAAGGTCATTCTTTTATGGCAAAAAGATATTATTTTCTAGTTAAGGTTAATAAATATCTAGAAATTTATTTGATTGTTTATTTGAAGTTGGAGAGTTTTAAATTTAAAATGTTAAGAAAATCGAGCCCGAGCCTTGATGATAAAAGCTGATGTAAATCAGCCCACGCTTGCTCCCTTGAGCCCATTCAAGAAGACCCAAGCGAAACACAAGCATAAAGATAAACTAGCCCCGTCCCAATAGAGGAGATTATGTACAAAGTAGAGGCCCGAAGGCCCATTCACATGGTGTGCCTCTTATGGCAAGAGGATGTTCAAACATCCTAGAGGGACCAAGGCCACGTCAATCAAGCTCCAAGGAAGCCCTAGTACACGTCCAAAGCCCAAGTACCAAGCCTAGTGTGAATTTCACATTTTGATCATTTCAGTTTTGAATTTCACGGTTTTGGTCTTTTGGATATAACTTTCACATTTATAACTTTTAAGTGTTTTTAGTGTGATTTATATTATCGTCATAGTATTTAGAGTCATGTAAGATGCTAAGTAAGTTACATAAATTTGAGCATCAAGTCATAGGAGTCTAGATTAGTCTAGAATGTTCTAAGGTGTTCTAGAATGTTCTAGAAGGTATGTGTGTATGAGTTAGGCGTGTGAATTAGATGGCTCTGGCGCCAAGTAGGTTGTTATTATCCTAGATAGTAGATAACGTTGGCTTATTTTGTAACTAATCCATATTGGATTAGGAAAGCCAAGTCCTAATAGGATAAGGTTGTTATAACTAACTCCCCTTAGGATAAGGAGTCCTAATCCAAGGAGGGGTGAGTTATCTTAGGCGTCTAGAAGTAATACTCCTTGGCTTGCACGCCAAGTAGGAGAGTCATAGTCCATATAGGACTGCATTAGTATAAATAGCTAGGCTTGTAGCCTTTCAAAGGCACCTCAGTTATTAACCATGAATAGAATCAAGCTTTTAGCTTACCCCTTGAGTGTTTCGTGAGAACCTCGTTGATCTCTTCTATTGTATCTTGGTTTGGCAACCAAGTGGTTTAGGAAGAGCTTGAACCCTGAACCTAGAAGGTGTTTCTGTAACTAGGTTAAAGGTCAAGTTAGCCCTAGGGTTTTCTTTCTTGTGGTTTAGGAAGAGCTTCAAGATAGGATCCCTTGAACTATCCCGGTTACCTCTATCTATCTATCTTAGTTAGATAACCCTAAGGCTAGTCAAGCAACTCTCACAATACTCTCAAACCCTCTCCCAACGTCATCCCCCTCTCTCAAACGTCCCTCCTTCTCTCTCTCACAAAATATCTCCAACAAAGTCCCTCTCTCTCCTCTAACTAATTCCCTACTTTCTACCAATCATCTTTCTTACAATCAAGGCCTCACGCCAAGAAAGCTTTCCCAAATCCCCTCTCTCACGGCATTCCCTTTCCCTCTCCCAAATTTCTTCAAGATTCAATCTTTCATATTCTTTTCCCCCACAAAAGACCTCACGTCACAAAAGCCTTCCATAGATCCTGGTTTCTCACGTGATTCCCCTCCCTATTATTCCATATTCACATGAAGCATCCTAACCCTCAGATTGGTTGCATATGTTATTGATGTATAATCGATCAAGATCCAATCTTTGATCCCATTATACATCAAAAGTGGTATTAGAGCTCTAGGTTTTCAGTGAGTGCAACCCTAAACTCCACAAACAGCCCAAACACATTCCCCTCCATTTCCAAGTTCACGAAACCTTCAACCAGCCATACTTATGGCCTCTGGCAGCAAAACAACGACAGCAAGGATACTAATGAACAACTACGGTAGGAGAAAGCTGAATTGGAAGCAAGATTGACTTATCTAACCGATCAGCAGAAACGATACATGAATCTGCAATTCAGGACGCCCCAGGAAATTGAATAGGAGGACGTCCCAAAGAGTTCTAGTGAAGCTGAACAGTCCACAAGTTCATCAAGGAGGTCACGACATTCTAGGTGTGCACAAGAGAAGAAAGGCTCGACTTCAAAGTTGATATTCCTGAATTCGACGGTAGTCTTGATCCTGAAATCTTTCTTGATTAGATTCAAACTGTTGAAAGAGTCTTTGATCTTAAAGATGTGCCGGATGATAAGAAAGTCAAGTATATTGCTCTTAAACTGCGAAAGCATGCTAGCATATAGTGGACTAACTTACAGAAGAAGAGACAACATGCCGGGAAAGAAAAGATCCGCACTTTGGAAAAGATGAAAAAGAAACTTAATTCAAAGTTTCTTCCTGCAAGCTACTTCAAAGATAATTACTTTCGGCTGCAACAACTCTCCCAAGGAAGCAAAAGCGTGGAGGAGTACACAAAAGAATTCGAACACCTACTCTGGAGGTGTGATCTGAAAGAAGATGAACCTCAAACTCTTGTGAGCTATCTTGCTGGTTTGAATGAAAACATAAGGTATGTGGTGGAACTTCAACCTTATGAAACTCTTGATGAATTGAGTACTCTGGCTAACAAAGTGGAACAGCAAAAGAAGAGAAGAGGCAAAGAGGTGTCCAGTAGAAACCCTACATCACAAAGAACCTCATACTCGCCTCAAACCTACACTCCACAAAAAAGCAAAACCCCCTCCTAATCGATCGCCACAAAAACGTCCAACCCTACGCCCTAAACCGTGACAAAACCTATACAGGCCACGCTTATGGACAAGAGAAGATGTTTCAGGTGTCAAGGGCTCGGTCACATTTCTTCTGAATGCCCTAACAAGAGAGTCATCACACTTATGGAGTTTCAAAACGCTCTCTTTGAACCTGAACCGAAGGACGTGGATGAAGAAGCCCACGCCACCCATAACGAATCTGAAGAAGAGGTCGTGGAAGAACCAGATCAAGGAGAGATGCTGGTTATGAGGAGAGTTCTCAATAGCTCTCCAGTTCCTGAAGATCTACAACAACGGGAAGCCATCTTCCATTCTCGTTGTACTGTTCAAGGGAAAGTTTGTTCTTTGATCGTTGATGGTAGAAGCTGTACCAATGCAGTTTCAGTTACTATAGTGAACAAGCTTCAACTCCCCACAAGCCCACACCCCACGCCATATACTGTCCAATGGCTCAACCAGGGTAAAGGCTTAAAGATGAATCAACGCTGTTTGGTAAGCTTTTTGTTTAGGCTCACAATTTTGAGCCTAAGTGTCGCTCCATTTACTTAGAATTGTTGCTCGTTACCTTCCATAATAATTGTCGCTTATCTGTTTTTCTTTTAGTTTCATGCAGGTTAGTTTGGACCCGAGGCATTGGGAGATGCTAGGTCGTCGTTGCCGAGTACCCGGCTCGGGAATTCAAGAAAGCAACCCCGGGAATTTTTGGAGCGGCCCTCATCTTGGAGCTAATGCAAAAGAGGAGTCAAGGCAAACACAGGAGGTCACGGTCATTACCCCCAAGGGTAGTGCCCATGACAAAAGAAGGAAAAGGAGCAAAGGGAGAACCCAGCTGGTCATGGGCGTGACCCCCACTGGTAGCGCCCGTGACCCAATTCAGAAGAATTTCCCCTATTTTGCCGAGAGCGGTCACGGGCGTGACGACCAGCTGTAGCGCCCGTGACCCATCTGAAGAAATCTTTGAAGATGTCGACTCCCAGGAGGTCACGGGCGTGACGCCCCCTTGTAGCGCCCGTGACCCTAGCGAAAACTCCATGTACGAGATTTTGGAATCGCCTCGTCACGGTGTGACGCTTCTTGGTAACACCCGTGACGACCCTGTCCGACTGAAATTTTGAGGCCGAAACGACTGCGTTTTTTCTATTTTCCTCCCAATGTATTTAAGCTCGGTCCAAAACTAAACCTGGAGATTTTTATTCACTGTTCATTTATTCCTTTTTGGGGAGCTTAGCACTATTTTCTAGATAGATCTTCTCATCATTTACTCTCAAAACTTGCCTTTCATTTGGTATTCGGTTTGGATTATTGCATTTGAAGGAGTATTTATTTACTTTGGAGGTTATTTATTCAAGCTTTGGTGTTCTTTCATCTTTTTATTATTATCATCATCCTATTTTGGGTAAGCTTCATTTTCCCTCTTTTAGCAATTGTTTTGATTAGTATTTGTGCTAAATCTTATTGTGTTTCTCTTCTAGATATCATGCTTAGGCTTCTTGTGTTAAGATTGTTAGTTTTAATGCTTATTATCATGATTAGTGGCTAGTTTCCTAAGGGTTTAGGGGGAAGTTTAGCCCCTAATGGGATCCCATTTCTAAGGCTTGACTTAGTTAGGGCATTAAGCCTTGTTTTATGAGGTTTTCATCCAAAAGCTCTCTTGATTATGGGGTTTAGTAAGTAGTGGAAGCCCGCTAAACCTACTTAAACACGATTCTTAGGGTAATTGGATGGATAT
The DNA here is from genome assembly GCA_029582165.1 of Portulaca oleracea. Lineage (NCBI taxonomy): Eukaryota > Viridiplantae > Streptophyta > Magnoliopsida > Caryophyllales > Portulacaceae > Portulaca > Portulaca oleracea. The sequence goes on from CM055892.1 coordinate 20,646,748, forward strand.
CCAAGCAACTCCTCATTCATTTAGTGGAGAAGCTCGGGTAGGGTGATTTGCACATCAAGCCCTCTAGGTAAGTCCCCATTCATTTAGTGGACGAACCTTGAGAACTAAATTCGGGTATACCTCGGGAGAGGCCCCGGAGTGGCTCTAATCCTTGCAATAACCTAACCTCTATCCTGATTTAGTGTCCTGATTGAGACTTTCTCGTGATTAGGGTGACAATTAGGAGGCAACATTGACCCTTGAGCCTCTTTTTCTCTGTTTTTGACTGATAATCTGTCTTTGTTCCCTCTTCCCCTGCTTAATCGTTTTATTACCTTAAACTAAGCTTTAGTGGTGAAAGTTTTGACGAAAAGACCTTGCTCCCTGTGGATATGATACAAATCTCGAATTGTATGGGAGTGAACAAAATGGCGTCGTTGCCGGGGAGCAAGCGCCCCTTCTAGTCTTAACTTACTCTACGTACGTTTAGTTTAGGAGGTTTTTACCTTGCTTGTCGAGTCTAGAGTCCCTAGGGCTTTTTACGTCGTTTTATTGTTTAGTGCATGCGCAGGAGAGACCTAAGACCTCTTGTACCTTTTGATCCTGAAATCGAAGCGAGTGCACGACACAACAACGCCTAGGGCTGTCAAAAAACTGTCCAACCGGAAACCCGGTTCAGTCCGACCCGGAAAAAACCGGGTCCGGACATCAAAATTACGTCCGAATTTTAAATCCAGACAAACGAACATGTTCGAATTTCAATTCGAACCGGGTCCGGGTTTGTCCGAATTTTATAAGGAAAGTAGTTTTCAGTGTTTGTTGGGCCTGGGCGGGAAGTGAAAAATTGGGTCCAAACTCAAAATTTTCAACTTTGGAGCCTAAATGAAAAAACCCTAGAAGAGTTGTCTTTTATATGTTGATGATTTCACTGTGCCGTTTTATATCCTTAGGAATTCATATAAACTTTAAGATCATCAAAAGACATTTTGTATTTGTTTGGATCTTTTATATTTGGATTGTGAACTTGTAACTTTGGAGTTTGGACTTGTATTGTAAGTATGAATTTGGTATGCTAGGGAAAAAGTGTTATTTATTTAGTCAAACAGGTCACAGACTCACAGTGTCAAGCATGGTTAAACTAGACATCGGACATCCGGGTCCGGGTTAGGGTTGGGAAAAAGTGTCCGAATGTTAACTCGAACAGGGTCAGGGTTTGATGTTTTTTATCCAATGTCCGATTGTCCGAACCCGAATTCGACCTGGACCCGAATTTTTGACAGCCGTAACAACGCCGCGAACACCCGTAGGTGTCTTCTTAAACGACGACAGCGAGAGGCTATGGCAGAACCTCGTACCCTCCTGTCATTTGCATCACCTTCGACGAGTACGGGAGGCTCTTCTATTGTTTTACCCGACCTTCCGGAGGGGACTGTCTTCGAGGTCAAGCCGAATTTCCTACATCTCATTGAGCAATCTAAGTTCCATGGGCTTGACTTGGAAAACCCCATCAACCATATTTCCAACTTCTTGGAGAGGTGCGGTATGATCAGAATGCAAGGAGTTCCTGAAGAATACATCCACCTTAAGTTTTTCCCGTTTTCTCTTGCCGGGAAGGCTCGAGGGTGGCTTGATAATTGTAACCCGAACACTTTTCAGACTTGGGACGCCCTAAGTCAGGCCTTCTTGAGGAGGTTTTTCCCGCCGATGGAGATTGCTCGCCTACGAACGGAGATCATGAACTTTCGACAACAATCGGGCGAGTCCTTGTTCGAAGCTTGGGAGAGATACAAAGGGTTTCAACGGGCGTGCCCGCACCACAATCTTCCAGCCGCTCTTATTCTACATACCTTCTATGAGGGTCTCTCGATGAATACAAAGCAGTCGATCGATAATGCTTTAGGCGACCTTTTCCTAAGTAAGACCCCCGCCCAGGCTGATGCTCTTTTGGCTCAAATGGCAGAGAATGCATGCAACTGGGGGAGGAACTCAAGGGAGGTGACAAGTTGTGGCGATAGTGAGAACTTGGGTTATCTTATCAAGGATATGCAAAAGACAATGCAACAACTTTCGCAAGACATGGCCGAGATGAAAACGACCCAACAACTCAAGCCAATTATGGAGGTTCACTCCTCTGTTCCTTCACCTTCGTCCACCTCGGGATTACGTTGTGAGGTATGTGGGGGAGGACATGCGAATTTCGAGTGCCAAACGGAGTTGGTATCCAATGAGCAAGCGAACGCTCTTTATCGGAACAACCTCTCTTACCGCAACAATGAACCTGTCCGCCCTCAAGGAAACCCATCTTATGTTCCTCCGGGTTTTTCCTATCCTAACCAAGCCCAAAACCATCCACATCAAAACCAAAACCGCCCCCATCAACAAAACCATCAATACCAAAACCAAGCCTACCATCAAGCTCCTCAATCCTACCAACAACCCCCCCCCCTCCACAACCAAACCAAGATATGGACTTCATGCAAAGGCATCTTAAGAATCAAGAGATGTTCAATGTCGCCCAGTTGAAACAAAACGAGGCTATTCAGGCTAGCCAAAGGATGCTTGAGATTCAATTGGCTCAACTAGCCCAACAAGTCTTTAACTTCCAGTCTCAATCTTCTTCTTCCAAGGGTTTACCTAGCCAACCCCAACAAAACCCGAAGGGGCATATCAATGCCATCACATTTGAGGAGCGGCAAGGAGCTTGAGGGCCCGAAAACTGGAGTTGATCAAGGAGTTGGAAGTGAGGTTGTGGTAGAAGACTTAACCATTGAAGAGGAGGGAGTTATTATTGAGGAGAAAGATGAGAGGGTGGAAGAAGCGGTCAAGGGAGACGAGCTGAAAAAGAAAGGGAAAGTGGTCGAGAAGGAAAGGGACCAGTTATTCAACAAGTCAAACCTTATGCTCCACCCCTCCCATTTCCCCAACGTCTTGCCAAGGTGAATGATAATACGAAGTTTGCTAAGTTCATGGAAATTCTCAAAACTCTTCATATCAACATTCCGTTCTTAGAGGCGATTATAAACATACCATCTTATAGCAAGTTTCTCAAGGAACTTCTCACAAATCTTCCTCAAATCCTCTATCTTCACTTTCTCAAACCCTAATTTTCTCCATTCTCTCACCACCCTCATCCCTCAACACCACCACCCTCCACTACTACTTTGTCCACCACCCACAACCACCTCGTCCGCCACCACTACCACCCCTTTCTCTCTCTAGAACCAAAACTCCAACCCTTGTGAGTTGGGTGCTAGAGAAAGAACGGTTTACCCTAGCCTCCTCCATTCTTCAAATCTATCCTCTTTTGGAGTAGCCCGGTGACAAACGACCAGTTCAAGTATATCAAAGCGCCAACGACAAGCTCCCTCTGGCCCCGGTTCCTCTTCCAGTAGGGGACCACCATCACCCCCTGAAGGTATGGCGACCGTTATTTGTTCTGAATCTGAATCTTTAGTTGTAGCCGACCCCTCTAGGATGCAATGGCGTGCCGATTGGCACAGGGACAAGTACATTAAGTTCAGGACTAGGAAGATTGTTGTCCCATTTATTTACCATGAGGAGACTTGTAGGGATATGAACCTTAAACCTAGTCATGACCACCTTTTTGGAGTCCTAGGGTGGGAGGTATTCATGAAAATCAAGACTAAAGTGTACGATCAAGTCGTTCTTGAATTTCTAAGTTCGTTACAAGTTGAACGACCCAACCGGAACGATGCCACGTTAAGTTTTTAAATTAGTGGGCGCCTAGTGCACTAACTTTGAACGAGTTGAGTGAGAATTTGCACCTTCCTGCGGGTGCTCTTCCCGCTGAGGAGATCGACAATTTCCCGGCCAATACGGCCATGAAACTTTTAACTTGCCGAGCTAGGGCGGACATTGGGGCATTTGGCTCGCATCGTCGTTATTTCGACCCTAAGCGCACCAAAGCACGGGACTTTTGCAATCCCGTCGTACGATATTTACATCGCTTGATCACTAACTCGGTGGTCGGGCGTGACAAGGGGCGCAACAATGTCCGCAAGGCGGACCTCTTCATCATCTTCAACGCCTTGCTCGGACGTAGGGTCAATACGGCTTCGGTGATACTCCACCAACTCCATGAGATCTCCCGTGTGACCCGGAAGTACACCATCGGTATGGGTCACATTATTTCCCATAATATAGAGCGATGTGACTTCGGGACTTACATGAAGAGGGCGGCCCCGCACTTTGACTGTCAACCTCTAGACGGCATTCAGCTCATAAATATGAAGATTTTTACCCAAGGTCATCTACTCGTCAATTACGTGCACGGCACCAAACCCCGCCGCGAGACTAACTTTGACTTTCGGCGGAACGCGGCTCATATTGATGTTAGGGACCGAAACACTTGGTCCTGCGAGCCGCGCAGCAATGTCGTGCTCCAAGGTGAACCGCTCGATGTGGCGAGCGAGGACGAGGGGAGCCCTCTAAGGAGTGAGGAGGAGGAGAGTGAGGAAGAAGAAGAGGAGAGCGAGGAAGAGGGAGGAGATGAGGGGCACACACAAGTGCCTTCCGGCATGGGTTCGGTGGACTTCTCCGCTATGTCCACCCAACTCAACAACATCTATGTCGGAATCCAGGATATCCGCACCCTCCAGCAGCAGGACCATGCCATTTTGGAGAACCTCCAAACCAGGGTGCAACAACACGATGAGATTCTCAACGACCTCCGCTAGGGTTACTATAGCGGAGGCGGCCAACGCCCACCCTACGGATGGTTTCCGTCCGCCGGCTACTACCTTCCGATCGTCCCCCTCCCGGGGGTTTCGATCAATAGTGATTGTAAGAATTTCCCCCTCCCCCCCCCCCTAATCTCTTTCGTAATTTATATTGCTTGTTTTCACATGACAAGTGTGGGGGGGTGTTACTTTGCTCGGTTGGGTTTGGGTCGTGTTGTTGGGTGTGTAAATCCCCTTTTCCCCCCTAGTGTCTAAGGTCTAGGTTAGCCGAGTTTGACGTTTTCACATCTTTTTTTGGTCTTCGCGTTGTGATTTGTTGGTTAGTCCGCACTCTCTCGAGTGTGTGACTCTTGTGCTGTTGTTTTTCCCCGGTTTTTGCTCAACAACATCGAGCATTAAGTCGGTCGCATCCCTGGCAATGTACATGTTGTAAATATATTTCTGTTTTCTTTAGTTTTCGTTTTGTTTTTCTTTGAGTCTTAGCTTTTGTTTTTCTCTTTAGTTTTCCTTGTTCGTTGTATATATTCATGCATGTCTTTTTCCTTTTTCCTAACCATTCCTTTTTTCCCCCTTTGTCCCCTGATGGTTCGGTGTTCACTTATGATCTCAAGAAGCTTCTTGGTAAGCCCGCTCCTCTTCTCTTTTTCGCTTCTTTTTCTTATTCTTTTCTGCTGCATGCATGGTTTTCCCTTTTTGGTGGCGCACCCCTAGTATGCTACTTGTTGGGACTTTTGTTGTTGGAGCTGTGTGGGCTCGGGGCGCCACCCCTTTACTTTGTGTTAGTTGTTTGGTTGTTTGCTGTTTCCCGCTAGGTGTTTGTTTATATGTTTTTCTACCCTTCATGAGACACCCTTTCCACAATGAGGGCATCATGGATTTTAAGTGTGTTGGGGGGGGGGAGGTGGGGAGATATTCTGTTCCAAGGGTAGATCACCTAGTCTTTGTTTTTGTTTTTCGTAGTTTTTGTTTAAAAATTTGAAATTTTTTGTGTGAAAAAGGAGAAAAAAGGGAGTGAAAGCCTTAAAAGTTTTCTTTCGTTTTCGTTTTCGCTTTGTTTTTTCCTTGTTTCTTGGATCTTGATGTCCGAATTGAGAAGCCGTTTTTAAACTTCTTTAAAAGAAACCGGTCTGAGCGTTTTCAGCCTTGTCTCGGGTAATGGTCATGACTTATCTCTTTAGATTTCCTGCATTGAGTGTCTAGTGAGACCCCCGATTCCTTTCACGTTCTGGTTGAAACCGGGGGATTCTAAGAGTTTGTGTCCGAGCTTGTTCTTTTTCCTGTTTAGCAAAAACAAAAGTAAAAGCAAAGTCAAAAGCAAAAGCAAAAAGAAAGCAAAGCTAAATAACCAGATTAAGTGGGGAGAGTCGGTACGGCGCTATTACCCCTTTAAGCTCCTCCTATACCGAATTTTCGATGGAGGTGTGTATGGAAAAGGCTATGTTGGAAGGGTAGACCCCAGATTTTGGGTCGTGCCATTCCCAAAAATAAGGCTAACACCGACCTTTAAAGCTTTAAAATAAAAATTTGTTGGGAAAACCCAACCCCAAAAAGAAAAGTTTAAGCGTTAATAAGTGTGGGGCCTCTCCTTGCATCACATACGACCCTCACCAAGCCAAGGGCGACCAAATGCGGGGAAGGGCAACTCTTTTCTTTCCTTGCTCGTTTGTTTGTTTTTGAGCTCGGGCATGAGTCTTTAAAGTCTTTCGAAATCGGTTAGAACCCACTAGTACATTTACACGTGGGTTTTTGCTTGGCATTAGGTGTAGGAAATCAAAAAACCCAAAGACTGACTTTTGCTTGGGATAAGTGCTTGTGAGACGCTCATAATGGTTCCTTTTGGAGGTTTAATAACGTTTTCCTAATTGAGATTGTAAGATCCTTTGAAGTGAAGCTTTTGTTCTTTTTCTTTTCTTTTGTTTTCTCCGGTTTTGTTTTCACTTTCCCTTTCTCCTTTTTCTTTGGCTTTTGTGGGTATAGCCGCTACAAACCCTCACGAGTCCATCTCGTCCACCCGGGCTGCCGGGGGGTTCAAAGGGCTTGGTGCATACGCTAAATGCACCCGTTATCTCCCACGAAAGCATAGTTTATGCTTTAGTTTTGGGTAGTTTTTGTGTCGTTTTTGCTCGGGACGAGCAAAGTCCTAAGTGTGGGGGGTGTTTAGGCTCACAATTTTGAGCCTAAGTGTTGCTCCATTTACTTAGAATTGTTGCTCGTTACCTTCCATAATAATTGTCGCTTATCTGTTTTTCTTTTAGTTTCATGCAGGTTAGTTTGGACCCGAGGCATTGGGAGATGCTAGGTCGTCGTTGCCGAGTACCCGGCTCGGGAATTCAAGAAAGCAACCCCGGGAATTTTTGGAGCAGCCCTCATCTTGGAGCTAATGCAAAAGAGGAGTCAAGGCAAACCCAGGAGATCACGGTCATTACCCCCAAGGGTAGTGCCCGTGACAAAAGAAGGAAAAGGAGCAAAGGGAGAACCCAGCTGGTCACGGGCGTGACCCCCACTGGTAGCGCCCGTGACCCAATTCAGAAGAATTTCCCCTATTTTGCCGAGAGCGGTCACGGGCGTGACGACCAGTTGTAGCGCCCGTAACCCAGCTGAAGAAATCTTTCAAGATGCCGATTCCTAGGAGGTCACAGGCGTAACGCCCCCTTGTAGCGCCCGTGACCCTAGCGAAGACTCCATGTACGAGATTTTGGAATCGTCTCGTCACGGGCATGACGCTTCCTGGTAGCGCCCGTGACGACCCTATCCGACTGAAATTTTGAGGCCGAAACGACTGCATTTTGTCTATTTTCCTCCCAATATATTTAAGCTCCCAGAACTAAACCTGGGGATTTTTATTCACTGTTCATCTATTCCCTTTTGGGGAGCTTAGCACTATTTTCTAGATAGATCTTCTCATCATTTACTCTCAAAACTTGCCTTTCATTTGGTATTCGGTTTGGATTATTGCATTTGAAGGAGTATTTACTTTGGAGGTTATTTATTCAAGCTTTGGTGTTCTTTCATCTCTTTATTATTATCATCATCCTATTTTGGGTAAGCTTCATTTTCCCTCTTTTATAATTGTTTTGATTAGTATTTGTGCTAAATCTTATTGTGTTTCTCTTCTAGATATCATGCTTAGGCTTCTTGTGTTAAGATTGTTAGTTTTAATGCTTATTATCATGATTAGTGGCTAGTTTCCTTAGGGTTTAGGGGGAAGTTTAGCCCCTAATGGGATCCCATTTCTAAGGCTTGACTTAGTTAGGGCATTAAGCCTTGTTTTATGAGGTTTTCATCCAAAAGCTCTCTTGATTATGGGGTTTAGTAAGTAGTGGAAGCCCGCTAAACCTACTTAAACACGATTCTTAGGGTAATTGGATGGATATTCGAGCAACTCCTCATTCATTTAGTGGAGAAGCTCGGGTAGGGTGATTTGCACATCAAGCCCTCTAGGTAAGTCCCCATTCATTTAGTGGACGAACCTTGAGAGCTAAATTCGGGTATACCTCGGGAGAGGCCCCGGAGTGGCTCTAATCCTTGCAATAACCTAACCTCTATCCTGGCTTAGTGTCCTGATTGAGACTTTCTCGTGATTAGGGTGACAATTAGGAGGCAACACTGACCCTTGAGCCACTTTTTCTCTGTTTTTTACTGATAATCTGTCTTTGTTCCCTCTTCCCCTGCTTAATCGTTTTATTACCTTAAACTAAGCTTTAGTAGTGAAAGTTTTGACGAAAAGACCTTGCTCCCTGTGGATACGATACAAATCCCACACTGTATTGCGAGTGAACACTTTTCTATTGGAAAGTCTTATCAAGATTCAATCTGGTGTGATGTACTACCTATGGATGCCTGTCATATTCTGCTTGGAAGACCATTTTTATTTAACAGGAGTGTTACACATGATGGAAGAGCTAATACCTACACATTAATGGTGAAAAACAAGAAAGTCACATTAGCTCCCCTAAAGCCATCACAATCGACTCTAAGGAATGATTCAAAGCTCATCTCTTTCATGATCACTGAATGCCTTGAGTTTAGTGAACACAATGAAGTCATTCCATCAAGCCCTAGCCACGAAAAGTCTACAAAAGAGCTCCAACTCGTCAATCCTCACGTGAGCTCAGTGGAAGAGGCTTCAACAGAGTCCAGTCAACGTGAGATCCAATCTGTAGGAGATCACGTGAACCCTAACACTGCTCTAAGGATTCGAAATTCAGTTGATGGTCACGCCAAGGGCATAATCAAGAAGAAAACTCACGATCCAAGCGCCCTAGTGATTGTAAAGAAGAAGGAAACCAACGTGGTTCAGATTAAGATAGGGACTATTGCTAGAAAAGGAAGTCTCCAAGTATGGTTAGTCACACCTTGTGATCTAATCAATGTTCTTTCTACTGTTATGAGACTTATGAATCAGGTTTTGAAGTCCTTCATCAGCAAGTGTGTCAATGATACATTCATACATAGCAAGAGTGACAAAGATCGAATCTTTCAGTCCTCTGAAGAGTCTATGATTCACGTGAAGGTCCTCATTCACGTGGAGATTACTGAAGAGTCCATGGTTCATGTGAAGGTCTTGATTCACATGGAGTTTACAGTTGGGCCAACTAAAGTCTTTGAACTTGAACATCGAAGTTTGAGGACAAACTTCTTTCAACAAGGGGGGAATGATGTAAATCAGCCCACGCCTACTCCCTTGAGCCCATTCAAGAAGACCCAAGCGAAACACAAGCATAAAGATAGGGTCCTTCAAGAAAGAAGTCCAACTAGCCCGGCCCAATAGAGAAGATTTTGTACAAAGTAGAGGCCCGAAGGCCCATTCACATGGTGTGCCTCTTATGGCAAGAGGATGTCCAAACATCCTAGAGGGACCAAGGCCACGTCAATCAAGCTCCAAGGAAACCCTAGTACAAATCCAAAGCCCAAGTACCAAGCCCAGAGTGAATTTCACATTTTGATCATTTCAGTTTTGAATTTCACGGTTTTGGTCTTTTGGATGTAACTTTCACATTTATAGCTTTTAAGTGTTTTTAGTGTGATTTATATTATCGTCATAGTATTTAAAGTCATGTAATATGCCAAGTAAGTTACATAAACTTGAGCATCAAGTCATAGGAGTCTAGATTAGTCTAGAATGTTCTAAGGTGTTCTAGAATGTTCTAGAAGGTATGTGTGTGTGAGTTAGGCGTGTGAATTAGATGGCTTTGGCGCCAAGTAGGTTGTTATTATCCTAGATAGTAGATAACGTTGGCTTATTTTGTAACTAATCCATATTGGATTACGAAAGCCAAGTCCTAATAGGATAAGGTTGTTATAACTAACTCCCCTTAGGATAAGGAGTCTTAATCCAAGGAGGGGTGAGTTATCTTAGGCGTCTAGAAGTAATACTCCTTGGCTTGCACGCCAAGTAGGAGAGTCATAGTCCATATAGGACTATATTAGTATATATAGCTAGGCTTGTAGCCTTTCAAAGGCACCTCAGTTATTAACCATGAATAGAATCAAGCTTTTAGCTAACCCCTTGAGTGTTTCGTGAGAACCTCGTTGATCTCTTCTATTGTATCTTGGTTTGGCAACCAAGTGGTTTAGGAAGAACTTGAACCCTGAACCTAGAAGGTGTTTCTGTAACTAGGTTAAAGGTCAAGTTAGCCCTAGGGTTTTCTTTCTTGTGGTGTTTCTGTATCAAGATAGGATCCCTTGAACTATCCCGGTTACCTCTATCTATCTATCTATCTATCTATCTATCTATCTATCTATCTATCTATCTATCTATCTATCTATCTATCTATCTATCTATCTATCTATCTATCTATCTATCTATCTATCTATCTATCTATCTATCTATCTATCTATCTATCTATCTATCTTAGTTAGATAACCCTAAGGCTAGTCAAGCAACTCTCACAATACTCTCAAACCCTCTCCCAACATCATCCCTCTCTCTCAAATGTCTCTCCTTCTTTCTCTCACAAAATATCTCCAACAAACTCCCTCTCTCTCCTCTAACTAATTCCCTACTTTCTACCAATCATCTTTCTCTCTCACAATCAAGGCCTCACGCCAAGAAAGCTTTCCCAAACCCCCTCTCTCACGTTATTCCCTTTCCCTCTCCCAAATTCCTCCAAGATTCAATCTTTCATATTCTTTTCCCCCATAAAAGACCTTGCGTCACAAAAGTCTTCCATAGATCCTGGTTTCTCACGTGATTCCCCTCCCTATTCTTCCATATTCACGTGATGCTCCTAACCCTTAGATTGGTTACACGTGTTATTGATGTATAATCGATCAAGATCCAATCTTTGATCCCGTTATACATCAAAAGCACTACAAGATTCGAGCCGTCCTAACTAAGGCCCCGTTCATTTATGCGGCTGACATGCTGCGGTGCCACACCGCACCACAACTTTCCATATTTCACCATAACCCATTACAACCCACCACAATCTACCACAACCCACCACAACCTACTTTTTCCAATTTAATTTATCTTTTATTAAGGGTTTTCGGATGCTAATATACAGAACTTTTGGGGTGTTGGACAATAATATATTGAACTTTAATCTTGGACAATAATATACCGTGCTTTGGGGGTGTTGAACAATAATGCACCCAGAACGATTTCGGTAGTCGCTGACTCGGTGACAATCCTACTTAGTAAGTGGAGCAGATGAATTGGCCCGAAAATATTTAAATTTATGACATGTCAGCTAATCCACACATAAGCAAAGAGAATCAATTTTGAAAAGAGTAAAAAAAATATAAAATCACATTTGCCTAGATGTGTTTTCGTTGAGATATTATTGTTGTAGTTGTATAAATCATCTTTGTTTGTATAGATTAGCTGACATGTCATAAATTTAGATATTATTTAGCCAATTTATCTTCTCGGCCCACCTTGTAAGATCGCCACCAAGTCAGCCACCATCGAAATCGTTCCGGGTGCATTATTGTCCAACACACCTCAAAGTTCAGTGCATTATTGTCCAAGGTTAAAGTTCAATGCATTATTGTCCAATACCCCAAAAGTTCAGTATATTACCCTCCAAAAATCCTTTTATTAAAAGTCAAAATTTCCATATTCCACCACAATCCACCACAACTTTCTCCAACTCACCACAATCGACCACGATTTTTCTCAACCCACCACATTTCCTCCATACCGCATCGCAGCCAGCTGTATAAAAAAATGGAGCCTAAGTAGAGCATGAGTATAAGAGAACTCAGGTCGAACTCGGCTTGTTTACACCCCTAGTCAACGACTCACGCGCCCAAACAACACTGTGCGCCCAAACAAGAGTACAACATTATGGACCAAAAAATTGCTTGGAGGTGCCACATATTTCTAATAACTGACCAGTTGGGGACCACATTTTTTTATACACTCAAAGGGGACGAAGTTGTTAAACAAATGGCTGGCAAGCGACTTTTCGACCACTTTTTGCCGAAAACGCTAACTTACAATAGTTAATAAATTTTTGAATTTTTTTTTTTGTGTTGAATGCCGAGAATACCCTTCGTTGCCTCCAAGTGATGGATTACATAACTGAAGGAAGCCTTCCCCTCTCAACTACCCACTCGATCTTCTTCTTCAATTTTCATATTTCTTCAACCTTCACCTCCCCAGTGAGAAGGAACAAGGCCCCTTGAGCTGTAATGGCGAGGAGAATGACAAGTAAATTCCACACAGCTAATTGAACTCCTTCTTCTTCGTTCCTCCTCCTCCTTCCTCCTTTCATCCTTGGTGTTTTTTAAATCATTGAACTCGTTGAATATGTTTCACCATTTGGTACTTGTCGGAGTGGCATTTGGAAAATTAGGGTTTCGTATACCCAAAATGCAGTCTTTCTTGTTTGTAGCTTTCACATTTGATTCAATGTGTAGATTTTGGTGTTAAAATGTTTGGTTTTCCGAAAATATGTCCTGTTCACTGGGTAATTAGGGTTTTGGTTGCACTAAATTTACTTAATTTTTATGGGTTCAAACCAAAATTGGAACTTGATTGTCATCCATGCTTTGTTTATAGATGGCTGACTGCGGACATAAGGGGAATGGAGGGATTCAACAAAAGGAACAATTGGGTGAATGACAAGTTCGTCTGCAGAAAGTGTGGGGCGGATGGTGTGTTGAAGGTATATATCAAGTAGTGATGAGAACCAAAAGATCACATCTTGCATCTAAAGTCTAAACCCTAAACACTAAGATGAAGAACAACAAATACCCAACATTGTTCACAAATTTCGAACACAAAACACAATTTAAACCCTAATTTCACTATAATTAAACGAAAATTATCTTACCATTGTTTCCCTTTGTTTCGACGATGCCATGAACACCAGATGGAGACCGACACACTATTCCGACATCCAAGCAACGTCGTCGGAGCCGAATCACCACACTTTCAACTTCCTTCTCACTCAATTGCTTCCTTCTCCAGTTGCAATTGAATACAATGAGGTGCTGGTAGTTGGAATTGAAGAAGACAATGGGCTAAGTAGCATTTTTCTTACCGGGGAAACATAAGGGTTGCCTTGTCATTTCACATACATCCTCAAGTGTCTTTTTATGTATTATGGCAAAAAGTGGCTGGAAAGTCACTTGCCAGCTATTTGTTTAACAACTTCGTCCCCTTTGAGTGTATTAAAAAAATATGGTCCTGTAGACACCGGATTTTGTACCATTATTAGTTTTAGTTGTTTGTAAAAATAAGCTAGCCGAATAGTTTAGTAGCATGCAAACCCATCTCTTTTCTAGCTCGAAAACGAGCATAATGGCCCAATATTACGGGACAAACCCGTCTGGGTTCGTTGGGCCTGAGCATAGCTCAGCTCGGCAGGAACCCGTCTGGGTTGCTGGGCCAAACGCAGCTCGGTCCAAAGCTGAACTCGGCTGAGTTTGTCGTCGCGGCTAAAAAACCTAAACCCTAGAACGCACCCCCTACTCCCCCCATTCCACTATAAATTAAACCCTTTTCTCCCTTCCATAGACACACCCGAGTATGCTAGAGTATTGACACTAGCATATTCTCTCCACCTCTTCTCTCCCTTTTGCATGCTGCTTCATTAAAGGTTAGCACAGTTGATGTAAAACATGTAGTAATCTATCGAATTTATTTCTTTTATATTTTCAATATTTTGCATGTTTTTAATGATGAACTTGTGAAATTTATCTAATTCCTCTCTTTCCCCTTTTTTTGTTTTGCTTTAATTTAATTCTAGTAGACTCTATTCGTTGAATAGGCGGATCTGATGATTTTAATTGTCAAATTCGTAACCTTACCCCCGAATCCATCTTTGGATTTCCAAGCCGGAGTCTATATTTAATGGTTTGTTGTTTTTCTCCTAAAATTCAACTGGCGACTCTATTTTCGTGTCTTGGGTATTTGCCTTTTTATGATTTTTGTGACCTAATTTGGGTTTAGCGCAAGGAATAACCCGGCTCGGTTCAATTCATGAACCCAGACGGGTTTATCACCTTCTTTTCTTTCTTTTTTTCTTTTTTTCCTTTTCTCCTGGGGTCTGCAGTAGCAGAACCCGTCTCGGTCCAGCAGGAACCCAGACGGGTTCCTTCGTGCTTTCTCCTTCTTTTCGTCTCTTTCTTTCTTCTTTCTTTAAAGGTGAATCTCGGGCGCATAAATCGTTTGTAATCAGTTAACGAAAACATTCTTAAAAGTTCAACCTTATTTAAGGTTAAGCAATCCTAGCCGGCTCCCAATCACTCCTTTAAGTAGCGCGAAAAGGTCATCGATCAATTTTTGAGGTCTACTGATTGGCGACTCCTTTGGGACTTAAACTTAAAAGAGGGTAAAACTTGAAAGAATTAAATTTTAGTGTTTATTGTATAAAAAAAGGAGGAATTAATTTATTTCACATTTTTATCATTGTTAGGCATATTGCATACAGGCTACTCTTGGGCCTTTATGGTGGGAGCACAAAAGCGTTGGTTTAGGTTGTAAAACTAGGAATCAGTCCCGAGAGCGGGAGGTCACTACTTGTGGGATGCACTTACATCGCCAAGCATTTGATCTCTCCTCTCACCCGTGTTACACTCTAAAGGTTTCCTTGAAACCCAAAGAACAACACCCCACACATTTTTCCTATGAACTCCATATAGGGAAAATGCACCGGGGCGAGAACATGTGGTACTCTATTCATCTCCCTAAACCTAGAAAAAACCCTGAATTTAAAGCCATGGTTAGGCTCATCCCGCATCTGTATGTCATGTGAGTTAATCCTGTAAAAGTTGAGTCCAAGTGTCTAGCCCAAACATGAGTGGGACGTCATTCTAGCCCACGTAGGATCAAATGAGACGGACTGGCCCAAACCCAGACGGGTTTGCTGTGCCTGGCCTAGTTGGACTCACTGTGGAATCACATGCATGCCTATTTGAAAGGGAGTCTGATTCAAACCTGCACGGGTTGGGCTTGTTTTCTTCTCCTTCCACATCGGGCGGATCGCTCGATCGGCCCAATCCACTTACTATTGATCCTATTCTGCCCTTTATGACGCCCCTTGAGTCAGTATCAGTCCTTTCAGTCATCATGCTAGGTCCATATAGAGTTAGGACATGCACTCCCATAAAAGTGGGTGAGTCACCCTTATGTCAGCATGTAGGCATCAAGTCCATGTCCTAGGTTCATATAGGTCCATTAAGTCATGCATTGGCGGGTGGCATAAAGGTTCTTTCGAGCACTAAACCGATTTCCATGCAGCGGGATAGCAGACCATCTCCGAGCCCGCACTGACCCACAAACCGGCGAGCTCATTCACAATCCCAACTCTGCATCGCTTTGCCCAATCCAGTGAATCCAGTGAATTCACCATGGCCACTAGCGTGCCTAGCCCCCCCTCAGAAAACTATTGAGACTAATTCCATCCAACGGAGGCCGTGAACCTTTCTTACTTTCAGTTTAATTGCTTCACTTAGAAAAATCTGGACGAGATCTCAAAAGTTTTTGAAACCTTTTCCTTCAAACCTTCTGATTTTGAGACAAGTTATGAAAGTTGTATCTGACTGCTTTGACTATCTTAGAAAGTATAAATGTGCGTGCCGCAAATCTTTGGGCTAAGTTTAGTTGATTGAGCCCCATCCCGTGAGTCCACATTGCCTAAATTTTGAATTGATCACTTTTATCAATTCCATGATCCCTTGAGTTACTCACCCATTAGTTGCGTCTCTAGAACTTGTTTTGCATCTTGCTTGAGACTACACATTTGCATTGCACGCTGTGACAAAGTGATTAAGGCATTCGATTTTATTCTGATAAGCTACATAGCTAAATAGCCTTCCTTACATTATATTTACCGTTCTTTTTGCCCCGCCTAGCCTTTGTTTATCCTTTTTTCATGATTGAACCCTGACAATATGAGCCTTGGCCTCTGATATCCAGTATCCCTTTGCCTTGCTTGGTTGGATGAGAGTTTGTCTTTTTTTGGAAGTTTGGGAGGATCGGAAAGTCCCATATCTTGAGCGATTGGTATTTGGTTATGTTGTTCATATATTATATCAAAGTCGAAGATTCCATAGATATTCTTCTCCCCAATCACCCACAAAAAAATAAAAAAAAGAAGTAAAAAAAAAATAAAAAATTGATAAAAAAAGGGAAAAGAGTTTCAAAAATAAAAGGGTGATTAGGGAGATTCAATTTAAAGTTCAGAAAACTTTGACCTGGTTGTATTCAGTTGAGATGTTTCAGGATGAAAGGTGAAATGTCTTGCATACATTAAGCAAGAAGGAGAGTTCAGAGTGTTTTATTCGTTGAAAATCAATCCAAGCATGGCTCTTAACTCCTCATTCCCAAATTTTACCGCTCCTTACCCTAACCTATGCCCCGTTGCAACCCGAAAAAGTCTTTTTGATTGTCGCTTGTGCATTGCATACCAGCAGTGGAGGGCGAGGTTTTTACAAGCTTATGGTAGTTTGTTTCTATTGGTTTGAGTATGAGAAAACACACATACATTTTCAAAATTGAGTGTTTGAGTGTTTGTTCTTTCCTATGTGAGGTTTGCTCTTTTTAACTGACCTACGTCCATAACTAACCGCGCACATCTGCATTATTCTTAAGACTGTTGGCGGATTTATGCCTCTGAAGTACTTGTTCTCTCCTTTGGGATTCGAAAATTTCTTCCTATCTCTTTCGAACTGAATTTTGATTTTGTCCAGATTAATCTTTGTGCTTGCTTGTTGAACTAATTTTGTTTTAATTGAAAATTCATTATCCCAGAATGTTTCAGCAGCACATAGAAAATCCCAATATCAAATGTCTTCGCCGGCCCCGAAACTGCAGCTCGAATTTACTTGTAGCATTTAATTCTCGTTTTTTTTATTTATTTTGGTCTTTTTCGTTTGGGGAAGTGGGAGTAATCCCACCATGTAGATTGCATATTGCATTGCACATTTTTGTTACTTTATGCATAAGGGTACATGAAAATAAAAAGTGCATTACGTAGCTCCATCATTGCATAAGCGTCACATCAGTAGTTCGGACTACAAAAAAAAAAGCATTATTCCATCATTGCATTGCATCGTCCTAAGTGCATAATAAAAAGTCATACATAGCGTTACATAGGGTCGTTGCATAAAGACCCTGCATCCTCATCATGCCAGACCTCCACCGCCACCATCTCGGGCGCTCGCTTCCACCGCTCCAAGTAAGTGTCCCTGATAGTAGGAAGAGTCTACCACCTGCGTATCACCACCGAGCGAGACAGTGCAACACTTGATCGCTGCGTTAAGCCAAGAGTGTTCGGAACTCGCCACTCTTGATTACCTCCAGCCACCCCGTGGAAGCGGGCAAGAAGTTCTTGCTACGGGCTCTGGGACAGGCCACCCCGACCATTCCTGAGTTTGTGTTCCCCATCCAGACGTTCGAGGCTGCTCCAAACCCCCTTGCGAAGGAGTAACGGGTACAACGGGTTGAGACGGAAGCACTGATGAGGCGTCATCTGCGAAGGCACGGTTATACCCCATAGATGCACCCGAATCACTGCAAAGTACCACGGTAGGATCGACCGCCGCAAAGGAAGTGCCATAACCTAAATCCACAGCCGGTGCGGGAGACGCAGGAACATACCCAGGCATTCCATAAGGGTACTGGGGCAAAGGATGAGAGGGCTGACGCCTAGATCCCGAATGATGAGATTCCGGAGGGGTGCCGGGAGACGCAGGAACATACCCAGGCATTCCATAAGGGTACTGGGGCAAAGGATGAGAGGGCTGACGCCTAGATCCCGAATGATGAGATTCCGGAGGGGTGCCCAAATGCAGTGAAATGCCCTCCTGATCGCCACACACAGCTCCACCAATGTGGGCTAGACTCGAGCCGCCTCCACCACAAAGCGGCTCGACGAGAATTCCCATGATCATGAGACCCCACCTGATGCTCGCGCTCACCTAAAGACATGGAGGATATGCTGTTCTCCACGGAACGCTGAGAGTCATGGCCAAAACTCGTGTCTCCGTAGTGGGAACTGGTTGAATGACTATCTTCAAGTAAGATACCTTTCCCACGGTCGTCGTGAGCCGGCATGCTCGTGCTCCGCCTACTCCTCTCCCCGTGCCTTCGGAGAGCAGCTTCACCCCCATAAGATCGCCTCGCGTCGGCCATGAAGGAAGAATGTCGAGGAGGGTCCACCTGCTCCGACCGGCCACGAGGCGCGTGCGCATCTGAACGGCGAGGAGGATCCACAGGACGAGACTGTGCATCATCATCCACGTTTGCGTCCCCAGCCACAGAACCTGCAAGATCTTTCTCGCAAGCCCATTTAAGTGTGAAGTAATTTTTGAGGAAGCCTTTTGCTTGCTTCCATCGCCACTGCACAGAATGAGGAAAATCGGTCAAAGTTTGAGCGAATTTCAAGTAAGCAAGAAAAAAAAGGGGATCACCTACCGGCTTTCCCAAGATCTTCTCTAACTCCGGTTTGATGTCCTCACTGGTCGCCCTCGGGTAGCCACAAACCGTGTCCCCATAATTGCTCTGACTCTTCTCGTCATCCTCGCAATAGGGCCCCAACTACAAGTAAAGAAATGGTCATATTAGGCGATAGCAGAAGGAACATGAAGAGAGTAAATGGAGGTCTTCTTCCTCACCTTTCTAAAGGCCAGGCGGTCCCGATATTGTTCCCATTCCTCCCAGAATTGGGCGGGCGATGCCAGTGATGCATGACTAGTATACCAGGAACCCCCCTTAGCTGCTGCAAACGCCTCGGCATGCAAGGCTCGCAGATCATTCATGGTCTCAGGAGGGTCTAATGGTATTATCCGCATTTCATGGCCTAGGGTTTGCCTCGTAAATCTCTCACCAAGACTCCAGATCCAACCGGACGGACTCTCCATCACCAAGCGCATGCTACTATCCCTACGCGCTGCATTTCGTGAGGGAATGAAGTCTTGCGGAATCTCAAAGCCAACCCAAGCATCCCAATTGACGTCGTCCTGCACAAGTAAAAGAAACATAAGAACCAAAGAAATGCAAGAGAGATTATATGATAGATGCGAACTCAACCTCTTCAAGGTGATCCAAGATGCGGCGCAACTCATCTAAATGGCTTCTTCTTGTGCTCAAGGTAGTTTTTGTGCCACCGTTCTGCGGCCGGCACCGTCTTGGCGTGTCGAGTAGGGATAGTGAATCCCTTAATGTACTCATACCCCCATACCTGCAAATACGTCAATACCAAAAGTCACGACCTAAAGAGGAGAAATGCATATAGAAGGGAAGCGCCTCGAACATTACCTCAAGCACCTTCCACATGCTCGGATCGCTCATCTCCCGCGGACTCTCTGGTGCAAAGAATGGGTCCACATCAGTACCAGGCCGAACACCAATGCGAAGCCAGCGGATGAAGTTAGCATAAGCAGCCTTTGCCCAGTTCCGATGAATGACCTGCTCTAGATTAAGGAGATTTTTCATCCAGGTCAAATAAACATCGTCTCCTCGATTGGCAAACATCGTGGCAGAGATGAAATATGCCAGGAAAATGAAGCGACGCTGAAACTCATCCATATGGTTGAAGTCGGCGGAAGTGATGACGTCCTCGAAGAAACCATAAGAAAGCTTCATCTTTCGACCAAATCGGCGCCGTTCGAGCACAGGCTCTAATAATTCCATCACCTGGTCCGGCACAACAGGGTCGAATTCGACATCTTGACCACCCCAACAGAGTCTGGTAATCATCACAAAGTCGGCGGGGTTATGGCCATTTCCCTACGGGAGGTGGAAGGTGTTGGTGGAATCCTGAATCTCTGCGAGCGCCCCATCACCCGTGGTGTACAAGGTTCCCAGGCCTTGACACATTTCCAGAAGAGATCGAATCCTGACTCTTCTAAAAGTGTAAGCGCCCAATTATCTTCTGTAAAATGCTCCACCACCTTGATCGGCTTCCGCATATTGCCACCGGTTCTAAGGGAGTCTTCCTGAGGATCCACCATAAAAAATCAAAAAAAGAGACAAGTCCTTACGGCAACCTATCAGGCGATCCCTAATTTAGCAAAAGCTAAATTGAGCTTCCACTAAATTAGGGGGCTAAAAAAAATCATTCGGCCCAGCCCAAGACAAATTGAGGGCTTCTTTGTTCTCGGCCCGAAGTCCAACCCACACGAGTTCACGTTGAAAAAAAAGGGGTTTTGGGCCGCTCATCTTTCAGCCCAGACGGGATTGCGTAAAAAAAAAATTGAGGGCTAGAAAGACTAACCCAGACGGGTTCACGCAGGAAAAAGGGAGTTGGGCCGCTCATCCTTCAGCCCAATCCAGACGATTTCGCGAAAGAAAAAAATATGAGCCGCTCATTCTTCAGCTCAACCCAGACGGGTTCTTGAAAAAAAATTGCCTCAGACGGATTCCAAGAGAAGTTGGGCCGCATCAGCCCAACTCAAACGAGCACAAAATAGGTTGGGCCGTGTGAGTGAACTCAGACGGGTTCCCGAGAGTTGGGCTGCATCAGACCAACTCAAACGAGCACAAAATAGGTTGGGCCGTGTGCAGGAACTCAGACGGGTTCCAGAAAAGTTGGGCCGCATAAGCCCAACTCAAACGAGTTCAAAATAAGTTGGGCCGTGCGCATGAGCTCAGATGGGCCCTTGGGAAGTTGGGCCGCATCAGCACTATTCAGACGGGTTTACAAAGAAAGCTGGGCCTCGTTTTTTCGGTCCACCCAAGAAAAGAGGATTGGGCCTCGCAGTTTTCCAGCCCACCCGAGAAACGCAGACGGGTTCTGCCAAAGGAAAAAAAGATTGGGCCGTGTTTCTTTTCGGCCCACCCAAGAAAAAAGGATTGGGCCTCGCTGTTTTCGGCCCACGAGAACCAGACGGGTTCTTTTCGTCGAAAGTTGGGCCGATTAGGGGATGGATTGGGCCTCGCTGTTTTTCGGCCCACCCGAGGAAACGCAGACGGGTTCTGCCAAAGGAAAAAAAGGTTGGGCCGTGTTTCATTTCGGCCCACCCAAGAAAAAAGGATTGGGCCTCGCTGTTTTCGGCCCACCCAAGGAACGCAGACGGGTTCTCAAGAGATCGGGCCTCGCTTTTCGGCTCATCCAAGGAAATTGAGCCACTCACTATCAGGAACCCAGACGGGTTCTCTTCGCCGAAAGTTGGGCCGATTAGGGGATGGATTTGGGCCGAAAACTGAGACGGGTTTCACTATACGTTCCATTCTAAAAAATCGACCTATCATCCTCGGTTCTCTAAAGCTCGATTTGAACAATACGGGTAATTGATATAAATTACTTCATTATTTATAGCTAAATCAACAAGCTAGAATTAAAACATTTTCTACTTGCAAATTTATGCTATAATTAAAGAGCAAAGTCAGGAAAAAGACATTACCCGGACATGTGAATGCTTGTGCCATACGTGATTCCACGGTTCAGGCACCAGTATCGACGGTTCCCAACCGGCCTAGAGTCCACGCCACGGAGGACATTTCATGTGCCCGGTTTGTGGCATGGGGTTGAACGGGCGGATCCCTAACTTTTCTAACCATTGCTTCCTAACTAGTGAATAAAGGATTTCTTAAGCAAGGAGTGGAAGTAGGAGAATGAGATGTGTGATTGAGGGTGTGAAGAGGCCCCTTTTTATTAGGAAAGTGGATGCATGCACACCACACAAGTGGCCAACCGGCGGGTCCCAGCAATAGGATCATGGAAGGCATGCATTGGCCGAAAATCTATCCTAAAATCTATCCATGCATTGGCCGAAAAAAAAAGAAAAAGAGAAAGAGCTAGGCCAGACGGGTTCTTTGCGCAATATACCGGCCCAAGAAATAAGCCTTGTATTCGCAGGCCCAATGCAGGAAGAAGGGACCCCAGACGGGTTCCCTGCGCAAAATATCGGCCCAAGAAATAAGCCTTGTATTCGCAGGCCCAATGCAGGAAGAAGGGACCCCAGACGGGTTCCCTGCGCAAAATACCGGCCCAAGAAACGGGCCTCGCACTTGCAGGCCCAATGCAGGAAGAAGGAACTCAGACGGGTTCCCTTCGCAAAATACCGGCCCAAGAAACAGGCCTCGCACTTGCAGGCCCAATGCAGGAAGAAGGAACTCAGGCGGGTTCCTTGCGCCAAAGTGACCGGCCCAATTTCATCGCAGCCAAAATGGGCTTTGCAATTGCAAGCCCAGTTCATGACTTCAGACGGGTTTTCAGAGCCAAAACGAGCCCAAATTCGTCGCTCTAATTCAAGCCCAAAGCAATGGCAAACTTAAGCCCATTTCCAAGAGCTAAAGCGCAATTGACAGGTAAATTCCCTGACTCGCTCTGATTTTCAGATAAACTGATGCTCTCCTTCTCTGTTTTGCAGAACAATACACGAGATACATCGGTCGCCGAGGATTTACAAAGGACGAACTCATCTTCGGTGGCCGTCATCGGGCCTTCACAATGCGATGACACCCTTTTCAGCACAGACACAAGTCTTGCACTCCACGGCGAAATGAAGTGCATGATCTTGATCCACCTCACGGCGAAATGAAGCGGATCAACCCCGACCGGCTTTACGGAAGAAACTAAGCAGGTCAACCCATTCGGTCAGCTTTACGGAAGAAACTAAGCAGGCCAACCAACATCGCCGCAGGACCAAGCTTCCAAGCGTCACCTCGGTCCGCCTCACGGCGAAATGAAGCGGATCAACCCCGACCGGCTTTACGGAAGAAACTAAGCAGGTCAACCCATTCGGTCAGCTTTACGGAAGAAACTAAGCAGGCCAACCAACATCGGCGCAGGACCAAGCTTCCAAGCGTCACCTCGGTCCGCCTCACGGCGAAATGAAGCGGATCAATCCCGACCGGCTTTACGGAAGAAACTAAGCAGGTCAACCCATTTAGACACAGGTCTTGCACTCCACGGCGAAATGAAGTGCACGACCTTGGTCTACCTCACGGCGAACTGAGGCAGATCAATTCGGTCTGCTTTACGGAAGAAACTAAGCAGGTCAACCAACATCGGCGCAGGACCAAGCTTCCAAGCGTCAACCAGCTTCAGAACAGGCTTCTGATTCATATCCAAGATCATCAAGACTACTTTGATCATCGTTTTACTCAAACTCGATCAAAGTGGGGGCTATCTGTAGACACCGGATTTTGTACCATTATTAGTTTTAGTTGTTTGTAAAAATAAGCTAGCCGAATAGTTTAGTAGCATGCAAACCCATCTCTTTTCTAGCCCGAAAACGAGCATAATGGCCCAATATTACGGGACAAACCCGTCTGGGTTCGTTGGGCCTGAGCATAGCTCAGCTCGGCAGGAACTCCGTTCTTTGGGCCAAACGCAGCTCGGTCCAAAGCTGAACTCGGCTGAGTTTGTCGTCGCGGCTAAAAAACCTAAACCCTAGAACGCACCCCCTACTCCCCCCATTCCACTATAAATTAAACCCTTTTCTCCCTTCCATAGACACACCCGAGTATGCTAGAGTATTGACACTAGCATATTCTCTCCACCTCTTCTCTCCCTTTTGCATGCTGCTTCATTAAAGGTTAGCGATTGATGTAAAACATGTAGTAATCTATCGAATTTATTTCTTTTATATTTTCAATATTTTGCATGTTTTTAATGATGAACTTGTGAAATTTATCTAATTCCTCTCTTTCCCCTTTTTTTGTTTTGCTTTAATTTAATTCTAGTAGAGTCTATTCGTTGAATAGGCGGATCTGATGATTTTAATTGTAAAATTCGTAACCTTACCCCCGAATCCATCTTTGGATTCGCAGGCCGGAGTCTATATTTAATGGTTTGTTGTTTTTCTCCTAAAATTCAACTGGCGACTCTATTTTCGTGTCTTGGGTATTTGCCTTTTTATGATTTTTGTGACCTAATTTGGGTTTAGCGCAAGGAATAACCCGGCTCGGTTCAATTCATGAACCCAGACGGGTTTATCACCTTCTTTTCTTTCTTTTTTTCTTTTTTTCCTTTTCTACTGGGGTCTGCAGTAGCAGAACCCGTCTCGGTCCAGCAGGAACCCAGACGGGTTCCTTCGTGCTTTCTCCTTCTTTTAGTCTCTTTCTTTCTTCTTTCTTTAAAGGTGAATCTCGGGCGCATAAATCGTTTGTAATCAGTTAACGAAAACATTCTTAAAAGTTCAACCTTATTTAAGGTTAAGCAATCCTAGCCGGCTCCCAATCACTCCTTTAAGTAGCGCCGCGAAAAAGGTCATCGATCAATTTTTCGGGGTCTACAGATTGGCGACTCCACTGGGGACTTAAACTTAAAAAGAGGGTAAAACTTGAAAGAATTAAATTTTAGTGTTTATTGTATAAAAAAAAGAGGAGGAATTAATTTATTTCACATTTTTATCATTGTTAGGCATATTGCATACCAGGCTACTCTTGGGCCTTTATGGCTGGGGAGCACAAAAGCGTTGGTTTAGGTTGTAAAACTAGGAATCAGTCCCGAGAGCGGGAGGTCACTACTTGTGGGATGCACTTACATCGCCAAGCATTTGATCTCTCCTCTCACCCGTGTTACACTCTAAAGGTTTCCTTGAAACCCAAAGAGCAACACCCCACACATTTTTCCTATGAACTCCATATAGGGAAAATGCACCGGGGCGAGAACATGTGGTACTCTATTCATCTCCCTAAACCTAGAAAAAACCCTGAATTTAAAGCCATGGTTAGGCTCATCCCGCATCTGTATGTCATGTGAGTTAATCCTGTAAAAGTTGAGTCCAAGTGTCTAGCCCAAACATGAGTGGGACGTCATTCTAGCCCACGTAGGATCAAATGAGACGGACTGGCCCAAACCCAGACGGGTTTGCTGTGCCTGGCCTAGTTGGACTCACTGTGGAATCCTGTCTGTGCCTATTTGAAAGGGGGGAGTTACAGTTCAAACCCAGACGGGTTGGGCTTGTTTTTCTTCTCCTTCCACATCGGGCCAGACTGTTCGATACCGCAGTCAGCCCAATCCACTTACTATTGATCCTATTCTGCCCTTTATGACGCCCCTTGAGTCAGTATCAGTCCTTTCAGTCATCATGCTAGGTCCATATAGAGTTAGGACATGCACTCCCATAAAAGTGGGTGAGTCACCCTTATGTCAGCATGTAGGCATCAAGTCCATGTCCTAGGTTCATATAGGTCCATTAAGTCATGCATGCATTGGGCGGGTGGCATAAAGGTTCTTTCGAGCACTAAACCAGTTTCCATGCAGGCAGGATAGCAGACCATCTCCGAGCCCGCACCCGTGACCCACAAACCGGCAGGCTCATTCACAATCCCAACTACAGACCGCCTGCCCAATCCAGTGAATCCAGTGAATTCACCATGGCCACTAGCGTGCCTAGCCCCCCCTCAGAAAACTATTGAGACTAATTCCATCCAACGGAGGACGTGAACCTTTCTTACTTTCAGTTTAACTTGCTTCACTTAGAAAAATCTGGACGAGATCTCAAAAGTTTTTGAAACCTTATCCTTCAAACCTTCTGATTTTGAGACAAGTTATGAAAGTTGTATCTGACTGCTTTGACTATCTTAGAAAGTATAAATGTGTGTGCCGCAAATCTTTGGGCTAAGTTTAGTTGATTGAGCCCCATCCCGTGAGTCCACATTGCCTAAATTTTGAATTGATCA
This sequence comes from Portulaca oleracea, assembly GCA_029582165.1. Lineage (NCBI taxonomy): Eukaryota > Viridiplantae > Streptophyta > Magnoliopsida > Caryophyllales > Portulacaceae > Portulaca > Portulaca oleracea. The sequence continues at coordinate 20,672,461 of CM055892.1, forward strand.
CTTTTATCAATTCCAAGATCCCTTGAGTGACTCACCCATTAGTTGCGTCTCTAGAACTTGTTTTGCATCATGCTTGAGACTACACATTTGCATTGCACGCTGTGACAAAGTGATTAAGGCATTCGATTTTATTCTGATAAGCTACATAGCTAAATAGCCTTCCTTACATTATATTTACCGTTCTTTTTACCCCGCCTAGCCTTTGTTTATCCTTTTTTCATGATTGAACCCTGACAATACGAGCCTTGGCCTCTGATATCCAGTATCCCTTTGCCTTGCTTGGTTGGATGAGAGTTTGTCTTTTTTTGGAAGTTTGGGAGGATCGGAAAGTCCCATATCTTGAGCGATTGGTATTTGGTTATGTTGTTCATATATTATATCAAAGTCGAAGATTCCATAGATATTCTTCTCCCCAATCACCCACAAAAAAATAAAAAAAAGAAGTAAAAAAAAATAAAAAATTGATAAAAAAAGGGAAAAGAGTTTCAAAAATAAAAGGGTGATTAGGGAGATTCAATTTAAAGTTGAAAACTTTGACTGGTTGTATTCGATTGAGATGTTTCAGATGAAAGGTGAAATGTCTTGCATACATTAAGCGAAGGAGAGTTCAGAGTGTTTTATTCGTTGAAAATCAATCCAAGCATGGCTCTTAACTCCTCATTCCCAAATTTTACCGCTCCTTACCTAACCTATGCCCCGTTGCACGAAAAAGTCTTTTGATTGTCGCTTGTGCATTGCATACCAAAGATGGAGGCGAGGTTTTACAAGCTTATGGTAGTTTGTTTCTATTGGTTTGAGTATGAGAAAACACATACATTTTCAAAATTGAGTGTTTGAGTGTTTGTTCTTTCCTATGTGAGGTTTGCTCTTTTTAACTGACCTACGTCCATAACTAACCGCGCACATCTGCATTATTCTTAAGACTGTTGGCGGATTTATGCCTCTGAAGTACTTGTTCTCTCCTTTGGGATTCGAAAATTTCTTCCTATCTCTTTCGAACTGAATTTTGATTTTGTCCAGATTAATCTTTGTGCTTGCTTGTTGAACTGATTTTGTTTTAATTGAAAATTCATTATCCCAGAATGTTTCAGCAGCACATAGAAAATCCCAATATCAAATGTCTTCGCCGGCCCCGAAACTGCAGCTCGAATTTACTTGTAGCATTTAATTCTCGTTTTTTTTTATTTATTTTGGTCTTTTTCGTTTGGGGAAGTGGGAGTAATCCCACCATGTAGATTGCATATTGCATTGCACATTTTTGTTACTTTATGCATAAGGGTACATGAAAATAAAAAGTGCATTACGTAGCTCCATCATTGCATAAGCGTCACATCAGTAGTTCGCACTACAAAAAAAAAAAAAGCATTATTCCATCATTGCATTGCATCGTCCTAAGTGCATAATAAAGAGTCATACATAGCGTTACATAGGTTCGTTGCATAAAGACCCTGCATCCTCATCATGCCAGACCTCCACCGCCACCACTGGCACTATCACCTACGGCTCCGCTCCACCGACTCCAAAGTAAGTGTCCCACCGATAGTAGGAAGAGTCTACCACCTCAGTATCACCACCGAGCGAGACAGTGCAACACTTGCATCTTCTGCGTTAAGCCAAGAGTGTTCTGGAACCTGCCACTCTTGATTACCTCCAGGCCACCCCTGTGGAGCAGGCCAAGAAGTTCTTGCTACGGCTCGGGACAGCCACCCGACCATTCCCGAGTTTGTGTTCCCATCCGCACGCTCGAGGTCGCTCCAAACCTCTTGCGAAGGAGTAACGTACAACGGGTTGAGACGGCACCGATGAGGCGTCATCCGCGAGGGCACGGTTATACCCTACGATGCACCGACCAATGCAAGTACCACGGTAGGATCGACCGCAGCGAAGTGCCATAACCTAAATCCACACCGGCGGAGACGCAGAACATACCTGGCATTCCATAAGGGTACTGGGGCAAAGGATGAGAGGGCTGACGCCTAGATCCCGAATGATGAGATTCCGGAGGGGTGCCGGGAGACGCAGGAACATACCCAGGCATTCCATAAGGGTACTGGGGCAAAGGATGAGAGGGCTGACGCCTAGATCCCGAATGATGAGATTCCGGAGGGGTGCCCAAATGCAGTGAAATGCCCTCCGACGCCACACACGCCTCACCAATGGGCTTAGACTCGGAGTCAGTCTCCACCACAAAACTGGGGGTACCACGACGAGAACCGCGGCTCCGACGAGAATTCCCATGATCATGAGACCCCACCTGATGCTCGCGCTCACCTAAAGACATGGAGGATATGCTGTTCTCCACGGAACGCTGAGAGTCATGGCCAAAACTCGTGTCTCCGTAGTGGGAACTGGTTGAATGACTATCTTCAAGTAAGATACCTTTCCCACGGTTGTCGTGAGCCGGCATGCCCGTGCTCCGCCTACTCCTCTCCCCGTGCCTTCGGAGAGCAGCTTCACCCCCATAAGATCGCCTCGCGTCGGCCATGAAGGAAGAATGTCGAGGAGGGTCCACTCGCCCGATCGGCCACGGCGCGCGGCATCCAACGGGCGAGGAGGATCCACAGACGAGATGTGCATCATCATCCACGCCAAGGCCCCCACCACGTAACTCGCAAGATCTTTCTCGCAAGCCCATTTAAGTGTGAAGTAATTTTTGAGGAAGCCTTTTGCTTGCTTCCATCGCCACTGCACAGAATGAGGAAAATCGGTCAAAGTTTGAGCAAATTTCAAGTAAGCAAGAAAAAAAAGGGGATCACCTACCGGCTTTCCCAGGATCTTCTCCAACTCCGGTTTGATGTCCTCACTGGTCGCCCTCGGGTAGCCACAAACCGTGTCCCCATAATTGCTCTGACTCTTCTCGTCATCCTCGCAATAGGGCCCCAACTACAAGTAAAGAAATGGTCATATTAGGCGATAGCAGAAGGAACATGAAGAGAGTAAATGGAGGTCTTCTTCCTCACCTTTCTAAAGGCCAGGCGGTCCCGATATTGTTCCCATTCCTCCTGGACCATGGGCGATGCCATGATGCATGACTAGTATACCAGAACCCCCTTAGTCCGCAGAACGCCTCGGCATGCAAGGCTCGCATCATTCATGGTCTCAGGAGGGTCTAATGGTATTATCCGCATTTCATGGCCTAGGGTTTGCCTCGTAAATCTCTCACCAAGACTCCAGATCCAACCGGACGGACTCTCCATCACCAAGCGCATGCTACTATCCCTACGCGCTGCATTTCGTGAGGGAATGAAGTCTTGCGGAATCTCAAAGCCAACCCAAGCATCCCAATTGACGTCGTCCTGCACAAGTAAAAGAAACATAAGAACCAAAGAAATGCAAGAGAGATTATATGATAGATGCGAACTCAACCTCTTCAAGGTGATCCAAGATGCGGCGCAACTCATCTAAATGGCTTCTTCTTGTGCTCAAGGTAGTTTTTGTGCCACCGTTCTGCGGCCGACACCGTCTTGGCGTGTCGAGTAGGGATAGTGAATCCCTTAATGTACTCATACCCCCATACCTGCAAATACGTCAATACCAAAAGTCACGACCTAAAGAGGAGAAATGCATATAGAAGGGAAGCGTCTCGAACATTACCTCAAGCACCTTCCACATGCTCGGACCGCTCATCTCCCGCGGACTCTCTGGTGCAAAGAATGGGTCCACATCAGTACCAGGCCGAACACCAATGCGAAGCCAGCGGATGAAGTTAGCATAAGCAGCCTTTGCCCAGTTCCGATGAATGACCTGCTCTAGATCAAGGAGATTTTTCATCCAGGTCAAATAAACATCGTCTCCTCGATTGGCAAACATCGTGGCAGAGATGAAATATGCCAGGAAAATGAAGCGACGCTGAAACTCATCCATATGGGTGAAGTCGGCGGAAGTGATGACGTCCTCGAAGGAACCATAAGAAAGCTTCATCTTTCGACCAAATCGGCGCCGTTCGAGCACAGGCTCTAATAATTCCATCACCTGGTCCGGCACAACAGGGTCGAATTCGACATCTTGACCACCCCAGCGTAGCCCGGTAATCATCACAAAGTCGACAGGGGTTATGGCCATTTCCCCTACAGGGAGGTGGAAGGTGTTGGTGGAATCCCAGAATCTCTCTGCGAGCGCGCGCCCCATCACCCGTGGTGTACAAGGTTCCCAGGCCTTGACACATTTCCAGAAGAGATCGAATCCTGACTCTTCTAAAAGTGTAAGCGCCCAATTATCTTCTGTAAAATGCTCCACCACCTTGACGGCCTGATATTGCCACCGGTTCTAAGGGAGTCTTCCTGAGGATCCACCATAAAAAATCAAAAAAAGAGACAAGTCCTTACGGCAACCTATCAGGCGATCCCTAATTTAGCAAAAGCTAAATTGAGCTTCCACTAAATTAGGGGGCTAAAAAAAATCATTCGGCCCAGCCCAAGACAAATTGAGGGCTTCTTTGTTCTCGGCCCGAAGTCCAACCCACACGAGTTCACGTTGAAAAAAAAGGGGTTTTGGGCCGCTCATCTTTCAGCCCAGACGGGATTGCGTAAAAAAAAATTGAGGGCTAGAAAGACTAACCCAGACGGGTTCACGCAGGAAAAAGGGAGTTGGGCCGCTCATCCTTCAGCCCAATCCAGACGATTTCGCGAAAGAAAAAAATATGAGCCGCTCATTCTTCAGCTCAACCCAGACGGGTTCTTGAAAAAAAATTGCCTCAGACGGATTCCAAGAGAAGTTGGGCCGCATCAGCCCAACTCAAACGAGCACAAAATAGGTTGGGCCGTGTGAGTGAACTCAGACGGGTTCCCGAGAGTTGGGCTGCATCAGACCAACTCAAACGAGCACAAAATAGGTTGGGCCGTGTGCAGGAACTCAGACGAGTTCCAGAAAAGTTGGGCCGCATAAGCCCAACTCAAACGAGTTCAAAATAAGTTGGGCCGTGCGCATGAGCTCAGATGGGCCCTTGGGAAGTTGGGCCGCATCAGCACTATTCAGACGGGTTTACAAAGAAAGCTGGGCCTCGTTTTTTCGGTCCACCCAAGAAAAGAGGATTGGGCCTCGCAGTTTTCCAGCCCACCCGAGAAACGCAGACGGGTTCTGCCAAAGGAAAAAAAGATTGGGCCGTGTTTCTTTTCGGCCCACCCAAGAAAAAAGGATTGGGCCTCGCTGTTTTCGGCCCACCCAAGGAACCCAGACGGGTTCTTTTCGCCGAAAGTTGGGCCGATTAGGGGATGGATTGGGCCTCGCTGTTTTTCGGCCCACCCGAGGAAACGCAGACGGGTTCTGCCAAAGGAAAAAAAGGTTGGGCCGTGTTTCATTTCGGCCCACCCAAGAAAAAAGGATTGGGCCTCGCTGTTTTCGGCCCACCCAAGGAACGCAGACGGGTTCTCAAGAGATCGGGCCTCGCTTTTCGGCTCATCCAAGGAAATTGAGCCACTCACTATCAGGAACCCAGACGGGTTCTCTTCGCCGAAAGTTGGGCCGATTAGGGGATGGATTTGGGCCGAAAACTGAGACGGGTTTCACTATACGTTCCATTCTAAAAAATCGACCTATCATCCTCGGTTCTCTAAAGCTCGATTTGAACAATACGGGTAATTGATATAAATTACTTCATTATTTATAGCTAAATCAACAAGCTAGAATTAAAACATTTTCTACTTGCAAATTTATGCTATAATTAAAGAGCAAAGTCAGGAAAAAGACATTACCCGGACATGTGAATGCTTGTGCCATACGTGATTCCACGGTTCAGGCACCAGTATCGACGGTTCCCAACCCGGCCTAGGAGTCCACGCTCGCCGGGAGGACATTTCATGTGCCCAGTTTGTGGCATGGGGTTGAACGGGCGGATCCCTAACTTTTCTAACCATTGCTTCCTAACTAGTGAATAAAGGATTTCTTAAGCAAGGAGTGGAAGTAGGAGAATGAGATGTGTGATTGAGGGTGTGAAGAGGCCCCTTTTTATTAGGAAAGTGGATGCATGCACACCACACAAGTGGCCAACCGGCGGGTCCCAGCAATAGGATCATGGAAGGCATGCATTGGCCGAAAATCTATCCTAAAATCTATCCATGCATTGGCCGAAAAAAAAAGAAAAAGAGAAAGAGCTAGGCCAGACGGGTTCTTTGCGCAATATACCGGCCCAAGAAATAAGCCTTGTATTCGCAGGCCCAATGCAGGAAGAAGGGACCCCAGACGGGTTCCCTGCGCAAAATATCGGCCCAAGAAATAAGCCTTGTATTCGCAGGCCCAATGCAGGAAGAAGGGACCCCAGACGGGTTCCCTGCGCAAAATACCGGCCCAAGAAACGGGCCTCGCACTTGCAAGCCCAATGCAGGAAGAAGGAACTCAGACGGGTTCCCTTCGCAAAATACCGACCCAAGAAACAGGCCTCGCACTTGCAGGCCCAATGCAGGAAGAAGGAACTCAGGCGGGTTCCTTGCGCCAAAGTGACCGGCCCAATTTCATCGCAGCCAAAATGGGCTTTGCAATTGCAAGCCCAGTTCATGACTTCAGACGGGTTTTCAGAGCCAAAACGAGGCCAAATTCGTCGCTCTAATTCAAGCCCAAAGCAATGGCAAACTTAAGCCCATTTCCAAGAGCTAAAGCGCAATTGACAGGTAAATTCCCTGACTCGCTCTGATTTTCAGATAAACTGATGCTCTCCTTCTCTGTTTTGCAGAACAATACACGAGATACATCGGTCGTCAGACGGTTACAAAGGACGAACTCATCTTCGGTGGCCGTCATCGGGCCTTCACAATGCGATGACACCCTTTTCAGCACAGACACAAGTCTTGCACTCCACGGCGAAATGAAGTGCATGATCTTGATCCACCTCACGGCGAAATGAAGCGGATCAACCCCGACCGGCTTTACGGAAGAAACTAAGCAGGTCAACCCATTCGGTCAGCTTTACGGAAGAAACTAAGCAGGCCAACCAACATCGCCGCAGGACCAAGCTTCCAAGCGTCACCTCGGTCCGCCTCACGGCGAAATGAAGCGGATCAACCCCGACCGGCTTTACGGAAGAAACTAAGCAGGTCAACCCATTCGGTCGGCTTTACGGAAGAAACTAAGCAGGCCAACCAACATCGGCGCAGAACCAAGCTTCCAAGCGTCACCTCGGTCCGCCTCACGGCGAAATGAAGCGGATCAACCCCGACCGGCTTTACGGAAGAAACTAAGCAGGTCAACCCATTCGGTCAGCTTTACGGAAGAAACTAAGCAGGCCAACCAACATCGGCGCAGGACCAAGCTTCCAAGCGTCACCTCGGTCCGCCTCACGGCGAAATGAAGCGGATCAACCCCGACCGGCTTTACGGAAGAAACTAAGCAGGTCAACCCATTCGGTCAGCTTTACGGAAGAAACTAAGCAGGCCAACCAACATCGGCGCAGGACCAAGCTTCCAAGCGTCACCTCGGTCCGCCTCACGGCGAAATGAAGCGGATCAACCCCGACGGACTTTACGGAAGAAACTAAGCAGGTCAACCCATTCGGTCAGCTTTACGGAAGAAACTAAGCAGGCCAACCAACATCGGCGCAGGACCAAGCTTCCAAGCGTCACCTCGGTCCGCCTCACGGCGAAATGAAGCGGATCAACCGTCCGTCTTTACGGAAGAAACTAAGCAGGTCAACCCATTCGGTCAGCTTTACGGAAGAAACTAAGCAGGCCAACCAACATCGGCGCAGGACCAAGCTTCCAAGCGTCACCTCGGTCCGCCTCACGGCGAAATGAAGCGGATCAATCCCGACCGGCTTTACGGAAGAAACTAAGCAGGTCAACCCATTTAGACACAGGTCTTGCACTCCACGGCGAAATGAAGTGCACGACCTTGGTCTACCTCACGGCGAACTGAGGCAGATCAATTCAGTCTGCTTTACGGAAGAAACTAAGCAGGTCAACCAACATCGGCGCAGGACCAAGCTTCCAAGCGTCGCCAACCACTTTTAATGGCTTTTGATTCATATCCAAGATCATCAAGACTACTTTGATCATCGTTTTACTCAAACTCGATCAAAGTGGGGGCTATCTGTAGACACCGGATTTTGTACCATTATTAGTTTTAGTTGTTTGTAAAAATAAGCTAGCCGAATAGTTTAGTAGCATGCAAACCCATCTCTTTTCTAGCCCGAAAACGAGCATAATGGCCCAATATTACGGGACAAACCCGTCTGGGTTCGTTGGGCCTAAGCATAGCTCAGCTCGGCAGGAACCCGTCTGGGTTGCTGGGCCAAACGCAGCTCGGTCCAAAGCTGAACTCGGCTGAGTTTGTCGTCGCGGCTAAAAAACCTAAACCCTAGAACGCACCCCCTACTCCCCCCATTCCACTATAAATTAAACCCTTTTCTCCCTTCCATAGACACACCCGAGTATGCTAGAGTATTGACACTAGCATATTCTCTCCACCTCTTCTCTCCCTTTTGCATGCTGCTTCATTAAAGGTTAGCACAGTTGATGTAAAACATGTAGTAATCTATCGAATTTATTTCTTTTATATTTTCAATATTTTGCATGTTTTTAATGATGAACTTGTGAAATTTATCTAATTCCTCTCTTTCCCCTTTTTTTGTTTTGCTTTAATTTAATTCTAGTAGAGTCTATTCGTTGAATAGGCGGATCTGATGATTTTAATTGTCAAATTCGTAACCTTACCCCCGAATCCATCTTTGGATTCGCAGGCCGGAGTCTATATTTAATGGTTGTTGTTTTTCTCCTAAAATTCAACTGGCGACTCTATTTTCGTGTCTTGGGTATTTGCCTTTTTATGATTTTTGTGACCTAATTTGGGTTTAGCGCAAGGAATAACCCGGCTCGGTTCAATTCATGAACCCATATGGGTTTATCATCTTCTTTTCTTTCTTTTTTTCTTTTTTTCCTTTTCTCCTGGGGTCTGCAGTAGCAGAACCCGTCTCGGTCCAGCAGGAACCCAGACGGGTTCCTTCGTGCTTTCTCCTTCTTTTCGTCTCTTTCTTTCTTCTTTCTTTAAAGGTGAATCTCGGGCGCATAAATCGTTTGTAATCAGTTAACGAAAACATTCTTAAAAGTTCAACCTTATTTAAGGTTAAGCAATCCTAGCCGGCTCCCAATCACTCCTTTAAGTAGCGCCGCGAAAAAGGTCATCGATCAATTTTTCGGGGTCTACAGGTCCCCAACTGGTCAGTTGTTAGAAATGTGTTGCATTATGGACCGTACCCAAGAACCCAACCATCCATCTGTCATCCCAATTCCCCGCCCATTTAAATATAAATAAACGAGCAATAATGACTTTGTTTTTTTTGGTGTTTGGTTAAGTGATTATGTGAATAAATTTTAAACTAAAGAAACAATTAGGCAACACATCATAAAATTCTGAATTTGATTGATGTTAACTCGGTCTTGGGCTACTGAAAAAAAAAACATTAAGATGAAGAACAACAAATACTCAACATTGTTCACAAATTTCGAACACAAAACACAATTTAAACCCTAATTTCACTATAATTAAACGAAAATCATCTTACTATCGTTTCCCTATGTTTTGACGATGCCATGAACACCAGACAGACACCGACACACTATTCCGACATCCAAGCAATGTCGTCGGAGCCGAATCACCACACCTTCAACTTCCTTCTCACTCAGTTGCTTCTTTCTCAAGTTGCAATTGAATACAATGAGGTGCTGGTAGTTGGAATTGAAGAAGACAATGGGCTAAGTATCATTTTTTTTTACCGGGGAAACATAAGGGCTGCCTTTTCACATACATCCTCAAGTGTCTTTTTATGTATTATGGCAAAAAGTGGCTGGAAAATCACTTGTTAGCTATTTATTTAATAACTTCGTCCCCTTTGATTGTATTAAAAAAATGTGGTCCCCAACTGGTTAGTTGTTAGAAATGTGTTGCATTATGGATCGTACCCAAGAACCCAACCATCCATTTGTCATCCCAATTCCCCGCCCACTTAAATATAAATAAACGAGCAATGATGACTTTGTTTTTTTTTTTGGTGTTTGGTTAAGTGATTATGTGAATAAAATTTTAAACTAAAGAAACAATTATGCAACACATCATAAAAATCTGAATTTGATTGATGTTCACTCGGTCTTGGACTATTACAAAAGTTGAACTATTACAAACCAAATGTGAAGTTTAGTATATTGTGTTAAACAACCTCAAATTTGAGGATTTCAAAACCTAATAATCCTATGTCCTTTAAGAGTAAAACATTTTGTTTTCACTTATGATTTTTTATACTAATTTTTTGGAAAATACTATTAATTATTGTTAATATTAAGGTTGTGTTCTTTTATGCGGTATTTTGCGGAATGGTGTGGTGGGGTAAGGTGGAATTGTGGTAGGTTATTAGTATGCGGGGTAGGTGAGGAGAGAGAAAAGTAATGATTTGTGGTAAAATGTGGTGGGTTGTGGCAAATTGCGGTAGGCTGTGGCACCGCAATTTGCCAACCGCAGAAAAGAACATGGTCTAAGAAGTTCGGAATACATTGGGTGCACCAACAATTATAAGTAAATTAAACCTGTCAATTCGGGCGGATGGGCGGGTGGTGGGTCGGTTATATATCGAGTTCAGGTAAATACGGGTCAAGTGTATTTCGGTTCGGGTAAATATGGATTATTTATTTCGGTTTTGGGACAACCCAACGGGTTATGATTGCGACATTTTTCCGCTTTTTATTTTAAAAAATATTTGTCTCTGAATATTATTTTGGGAAAATGTTTTGGTACAATATATATAATAAAATACGATTATCTTCTAATACTGATAGATTATTGTAAATGTTTCAACTTAAATTAAATAAATTACATATTAATGAGTTGCGGTTATAGTTTAATAGTCATGAGTTCCAACGAAAAATCACAAATTCTAATAGATTTGAACGTAAAAAATAAAATTTCTGGGTCAAACGGGCATGTCGGGTTTGATCCACTAATTTGCGGGTTTTTCAGGTTCGGGTCGAGAAAATCATGTTTGAAACCCAAAATTCCGGGCAAGTTAGGGTCGGGTAAAAAATTGACAGGTCTAATTATAAGTGACCTTAACTGAATAAATCCATATATCATCTACATTTCAAACATTTTCTTTAATTATAACAATTATAAATATAAAATAATTATATACCATTTATATATTTAATTATAAAAATTAATTATGTATTTTTTATTTAATATATAAATATATAAATTTTATATCTCGAAAAATGTCTTACCCGACACTGAAATTACTCATACTCCTTTCGTTTTTTTTTATCTGTCATTTACGATTTTCAGTGCCAATCTTTAATCAATCATTTCTAATATAAAATTTTTATAAAAAATTATAATATTATATTTTTTTAATAATATTTTTATTAAGAATCTAATGACATCAATTTTGTATAATGAATCATTATACAAATTAAGATATTAACGGTCAAAGTTTTTAACACAACCTAGGCGACAGATAAATAAAAACTGAGGTAATATCATTTTCATAAATAAATACTACCTCCGTCCCTAAATGAGTATCAATTTGACCAAACTTTGACAGTTGATTACTCACAAATTATAATGAATTAAAATATGAAATTATCATCATTAAAAAGATAATGTACTAAAAATTGCAATGATGTTAATTTTATATTGTACCTCATTATAATTTGTGAGTAATAACAGTCAAAACTTAGGCCCTGTTCTTTTATACGGCTGACTGCGATATGGTGCGATGCGGTGTTGTGGAATTGTGGTGGATTAAGGTGAATTATTGGTAAGTTGTGGTGGATTTTTTTTTATAAATGTAAATTGTATTGGTAAATGTGAAAAAGTTGATTGTAGTGGATTGTGGTAAATTGTGGTGGATCGGTATGTTGTGGTGGGTTGTGGTAAAGTGTAGTGTATTGTGGCACCGCAGCCAGCCAGCCGTGTAAAAGAACAAGGCCTTAATCAGACTGACGCTTGTTTAAAGGGGGAGAAAGTACTACCTTCGTTTTATATTAATTGTCATCTTTGAAAATTTTGACTATAAATTTCTTTAATATATACAATAAATTGTTATATAAAATTATCACCATTAAATTTGAACAGAAAAATACTAAAATAAAAATATAATACTGTAATTGTTAATAATATATTATGTAAAAATTTATGAATCAAAAAGTAATATTAAAGATAATTTGGAACCCAAGGATTACACAGTAGGCACGGGCCCTTTATTCTCATCCTCTCCGGCTCCCCCGCTCCAACTCTTTGACACTCTCAGTGTCTCACAATGTCTTCCATTTGCGAAAACCCCAACCATAATTCCAAATCGGCCATGGTCTACCAAGCTTCTTCATCCTCAGAACCACCAAAACCCCTCAAGGAATTCGCACCGCCAGAAACCATCCAAGAAGCAGAAGAAACTCCCGCAGAAAACCCTAATTGGTTGGAGCTTCCGGAGGACGTCTGGTTTACGATACTCTCGAAATTCAAGACGATCGACATAATTGAGAACAAGCAGAAGGTGTGTATGCTCTTCAGAAAACTCTGCAAACAACCTGCCATGTTTAGAGTCATCGACATGTTTCTTCCCGACGCATACATGGACTTGCCTTACGATGTCAATGTCATGACTCGCTTCGCCGTCGATCGTAGCTCCGGCGGATTGCTCGATATCTCTCTCGAGCAGCTTTGCGATGATGATACCTTGAAGTACATCGTCGATAGGTAATTGATTTTTTCAACTGTTTGCCTTTCGTTTCCTCTGTTTTCGATTTTTAGTTCAATTGATTGGATTTGGTCTTCTGTCGTCGTCATTTCGTCAGTTTTGTTGTGGTTTATTGGATTAGGATGACTGATAGAGAACGAGTTTTTATGAATTCAGTGGCTCGTGATGTTACTGTGAATTTCAGTTTTCTTGTGTCGTAAATTCAGTTTGCTGATGGATGATAAATGTGTTTTTTAGTCTCTGGAAATCTCGCTTAAACCTAGTTAATCATTAATGTGATGTTTGAATTGTTCAATTTGCAATGTAGAAGTTGTAATATGCTGTAGTTACACCATCTGCTTGTGCAGTTTTCAAGTATAATATAGTTTTCAGGAAAATCCCTTCAATGGGACATCAGAGCTTTGTCACTTTGATATGGAAGTTGTCTGACCTGATATGCAGCTATGCATGTCCATATTTCTGCCATACTGTAGTATGCTCCATTTGGGAACTTGGACGGTGTGTTATTGCAAAATTTTCTACTTTCTATCTACCATGGTGTTTATACTCAAGCACATTTTTACTGTATTGTGTTTGCCTTTACTACTGTGTCACTTTCAAGTTATTTCTTCTGTTCACCTATATGTTTGACTTATACCAGATCGAAGAATCTGAGATGCCTTGTACTTCAACACTATGTTGAAGTTTCCGATGAGGGTTTGATCGAAGCTGTAAAGAAGCTTCCTATGCTCGAGGATTTGCAGCTTATTCTCTGCAAATTCTGCAACGAGACTGTGGAAGCTGTGGGCCGTGCTTGCCCATCATTGAAATCATTTAGTCTGAACCAGGAGGCCTCTAAATGCCCCAAGTTTGCTGAGTTTGGGAATCAGGAAGCTCAGGCCATAGCTAGGAGCATGCCACGGCTGCGCCATCTTCAACTGATAGGGAGTTGCATGACGAACGAAGGCTTGAAAGCAATTCTCGATGGGTGTCCGCTTCTTGAATCCCTTGATCTGCGTGGATGCTTTCATGTTGATTTATCGGGGGATTTAGGTAAGAGATGCAAAAGGATCAAGCGCGTGCGGTATCCCAATGACACGACAGCGGACTATCCTTGGCAAGTTTATAACCCCGCTTTTGATGAGCGGGTAGCTCAGCAAGACAGCGACGACGATTCTCTTGATGGCCTCTATGAATACATGTATGATGCTTTCGACGAGGACCAATATGATGACTTCTTCAGGGACGACGAAGAGTATAGACTCTATTGTGATTACTACCATGGTATGATCTTTCCAGACTATGACTCGTCTGACTAATGCTTTTGCTTTACATGCTATGCTTCAGGTAATTATGTGTGGTTCATGCCTCCTTCCCCCTCTCTGCATTGACAGCTTAACATGTAACTGTTAACAGTATTTTGAGCTACTATGAACGCAAGCTTCTCTTTTTAACGATAAACGACACGCAAGTAACTTTGTAGATTAGTCTCATGAGTCATGACTGTTGTTAGGACATGTTATATGCTCAAGGAAATCAAGTACCCTAGTCGTTCTGTATCATACTCCTTGGTCCATATAATTTGAAGTTGTGGTACTTAGCCTTTTGTTGTTCTTCTTGTCTTCGTCCTCTTTATCTTTGTTGGTAAGATATGGTTTTTGAGCAAGTTATTTGATTAAGAGTCACTATACTCAAATGCATGATCTCTGGCATAAATTAGCCAGTTGAATCTGTGCATTGCTTTACACTTCTTAGTCCATCTATTTCGCAATCTTTGAATGTTTGGCTCATGGCTTTCGATTATTTCTTTGTTGAACCTGATTGTTTCTGAAATTTAGACAAGCATAACTCTACTATTACAAGCCGTAAGCCCATAACTAAGTGCAGCTAGAACAGAATACTGAGGGATATAAGAGCATCAATCAGAGAATTGGTGGTAGCTTTTGAAGTCCATTCCCATTAGAAATCATTTTGCACTTGAAGACTTGGCACTTGTTATATCTTCTTATTAAATAACTTTGCCCTTTTCTTTAGGAAAATGGGGTGTGTGGGGGGGGGGGGGGGTTCGAGCTTGGGACGTCATGACCTAGGGCCTCAATCATAACCACTAGGTTAAGACCTCATCAGCAAAACCTTCATCGATGGGGTCCATGTTTAGTGGAGTCGTTGCTGATGTTGAACGTGTGAGTGCGGTTGAAAAACTCTGTTGTGATCTTGGAGGGGTAGCGAGAGAAGGCATAGGTGGGACTTGTAAAGATTCAGTAGTTCCCTCGAGCATTTCCACAACTGTAGACATAGTAGGCCGGCTTGAAGGGTGGGTTTGTATACACCATAAACTCACTATAACCATCTTCCTTTCTAGTTCTTTTTCCTCACCGTTCGTAATTGCCTCATGGTGAAGCTCTTGATCTCGCTCAAGCTGGTTGTATATCCAGTGAGGAAAATACTGTTCACTACTGGACTCTACTCTAGTCGCATCGCTTCTCCTGCAACCGAGCATTTCTAGAACCAACATTCCGTAGCTATAAACATCTGATTTGTAGGAGACACCTCCGAAATTCCTGAGGAATACTTCTGGAGCGATGTACCCGATAGTTCCTCTAGCCCCCGACATTGATATGATGCTGTCCTTTTGCATGCATGGCTTGGCAAGGCCAAAATCGGAAATCTTTGGGCGCAAGTTTTCATCTAGTAGAATGTTATGAGGCTTGATGTCAAAGTGCAGTATTCTTGTGTGCAACCCTGGTGCAAGTACTCTAACCCTCTCGCAATCCCAACAACAATCCTGAACAAGTCATCTACCGCCAGCGATTGTGGATTGGTCTGATCCCCGTCATCGAATATGAACTTGTCAAGAGATCCATTTGGCATGAAGTCATACACAAGAGCCCGTTTATGACCATCAATGCAAAACCCTAGGAGTTTGACGACGTTTACATGATTAGTCCTCCCAATACTTGCTACCTCATTGATAAATTCATCCGCATTTCCTTTTGATTTCTTCAAAAGTTTCACCGCCACTAGACTGCCATTGGGTAATTTTCCCTTGTACACAGTACCATACCCTCCTTCGCCTAACCTTTCCTTGAAGGAATTCGTGATTTTCTTCAAATGTTTGTAGGTGTATCTTTTCGGAGTAGATTTGTAAGATTGCAGGAACACCTCGATGTCCTTGTTTGTTGATGGGTATCTCTTCTTGAAATAGAAGACTACACCAACTCCTCCTGTTGCTAAAAACAAAGCTGCAATATGGGTTGGAAAAGAGTATATTCAGAGGTGATTCATCTTGTTTCCAAAGACATTTCTTCAACAATACCTATAAACCTATTTGAACCTTGACCTGAAGTGTTACAATGCATGGATTTTGATCAATTGTCAAAGCTTATGAGATAGACAAAAGCTGATCTAGAACTATCAATATAATGTGTCGAGCTGTTGTGAGGTCTACCGACAAGACCTAGCAAAACTGACACAACCTAAATGACCCACCCTAACCCAGCAGACCAAGACTTGAAAATGCCAAATTAACCCAAAATAGACCCGAACTCGACATGATTCGAACTTATCTTTCACTGAAGTTCGTTTTTTAAAGATAATCGTGTCTGATAAAAAATAACATGACTCGAAATCAACTCAACCCAAACCCAACCAAAACCCAAACATTGTTTCACCCAAATGAGTCTAACCAGAACCGACCCGAGCCAAATGACCCAATTGTCAAGTCTTAATTCAATGTGACTTGAAGAACTTATGCCAGTTACGTGCCAATGATTATGCAATTGTTTAGAGAAAAAATTGTGTATGTCGCGCCAATGGTTACGCAATTGTTTGGAGAAAAAATTGTGTATGTGGCTGTTAATTCTTGGACGATTATAAATGAGAAAATCGATCTAGTTCAATGGACTGATGGACAATCATTCTCAATGATAAAACTAGACAAATATTTGTAAGTTTGCAACTCTATGAAACATTGTAGAATACTCTTTGGAGTAATCAAGAAAATCAAGAGAACTTGAGAGAAACCCGAATTACTCTCTAGAAACAATTGTAGTTATAATCAACATGAATTGCGACATATACAAGATGCAAATGAGGTAAAAGGTTGAATGATGTTACCTAATACAATGGATCCTACAATTCTTGTCCTCTTTACCTTCTCTTTCTCAGTACTTCCTGCAAAGCATGTTTGATCCTTTAGTACTTAAGAGTTTGTTTTCACCCTCGTTACCAAAAAAAAAAAAAAAAAAAAGAAACCTAAAAAATATTGAAAGATTAAAGAGACCTAAAAAATATGGGCCTTCGGCTTTCCATATCATTTAATTTGGATTTGAAACATTTCACCAGTTGACTTCTACCATAGTTAAATCATTTTCATATCATATTGAACTATTGAAGGAGAAAATGACTTTTTAAGAAAAATAATTTTTCAAGAAAAATAAGTTTTAATATTTTTCATTGACAATGATTTTCTTTGAAAGTGATCATTATCAAATTAAGAATATTGGAACTTTAAGAGTTTTTAATTACAATATCTCAAACTTTAAGTTTGACTCATAACAACCCAACTTTCGAGGGGTGGTATTTGTCAATACCCCAACACCAAGTTAACACCAATTAAACTTGGATTTTACTGCCGATGTAATGACGCTTTGGGGCGATATGTGAAATGGAGGTGTGTCTAAACCAAAAAACAATCTGTCACTTTATAGAGAACCCCGAGTTTAATCGATATTAACTCGATTCTAACCCAAAAATTGACCGACTTTATTGAAAAGTCCGGGCAAATATTTCTAATTTTTCTAATTTCTGAACTTGATTCTAACTCAAAATTGGACCGTCCAAATTATCCGACTTAGTCCGATCGTAAAGAGTTGGGTTAACGGGATATCAATTTCTGGTCTGAATCTTAACATTGACTGACTTGTCTATCCCAAAGGCCCTAACATTGGCTGACTTGCCTACCCCATAGGCCCAAACTTAAGCGGATTCGGATTTTTCTTAGTTCTAGACTGAGCTGTCAATTTTTCATATTATTCAACTCATTTGAATTTGAAGTATAATTGCTTTGGACCAAGTCAGCTAGTTGGGTTGGGTACTAATGAAGCCGCCATTAACGACTTAAACACAGCGGGAAACAGGACGTTTAAAAACTTGCATGAGCAGGTAATTCTAAGGTGAAAATTTGATCTCAACAGACAACAAAAACAATGGATAATACCTGATGAAGACACTTTATCCATGCTGTAGTTGCTGCACTTTGTTGTGTATCCAAACAAGTAAAAGTATCATTTAAAAACTTATTTTCCCGCGAAACCATTTTTCTGTCAACTCACACCAAAACACAGCAATAAAATGACGACATTTTCACCTAAGATAACATTATATCACACCGAAAACTAATGGCTAAAGTTTTCAAAGTTTGATTGACACGTACCTGTCTGAACGCCATTAGCCGTGCCATTGTCCTCGGACCCGCATGTCGTATACCCAACATTCCCATCCGGACAAAGACAACTCGTCCGATTCCCAACCAAATTGAACCCACACCTCCCCCTAGACTTCTGACACTGTACACAAGACACCTCCACCTTATACTTCACGGTAAACCCGTGGTTGATCACATCATCCAAGCTCACATTCCCGATCTGCTCCGCGAGCGGCTCCATCACCGGGACCACCACGCTCTCTGCGCACCCGCTGGGACCCAGCGCCCCGAGCTCCGGGAACCCTGTCGAGTTATTACACCTGAACTGACCCGTGACGATGGTGTACGACGAGGGGCACCCGTATAAAACCGTAACATTCTGCAGTTTGGGTCCGTATTCGAACAGGCTGAAATCCAGAGTCGTGTTGACAAACTCATTCAGGCAGATCCCTCCCCAGAAATCCGCCCTAGAGATGGTCAGTATCTGAGTGTTTTGATTGATGTCCAACACTCTGTACTTCATCCCCGCGATCCTAATCGTGGTCGTGGAGTTGGACTCGCAGGTGAGCTCCAGGCCCGGGTACCCGCAGTTCCTGGGCCGCAAACCCGCAGCCCAGAACGGGTACCCGACCTTGGTGGTGTTCCCACAGCTGAAGTCGGCGCCGCAGTTGTCGTACCAGGTTAGATTTGCGGAGAAAGTGAGCGGGAAAATGAGGGAAAACAGGGGGATGATTATTAGAGGAAGTGTGTTCATCGTGATTTGAGATCTTGAAAGAGGGGGATTGGGATGAGTTGGAGAGGAGGATGGGGAAAGAGCATAAGTGATTAATTGACGTTATTTGGAGCATATGCTTCAAGAACATGTAATAAATTGCACTAGTGACAAATACTTGTCAATGGTCTCTGCTAAAACTTTGAATAGTCCTCAGAAAGACAATTAACGCTACACATTTGGGACAAGTCAATAGCTCCTGCGGTCCTGCCACCATTTATTCTTGTTTGATTAGGGGCTCACAATTTGGCCTTGGAATTATCTTTGTTTATTCTAAACCCTTATCACCAGAGAGAGTCATAATACTCATCACCATCTTTCCTTGGTTGTAGCTCCAGAGATTCGCTGATGCATACACTGAATATGAAACCTGCATTAAGTTATTTCAGTGTGGAACCTTCGGGGACATGCAATATCCTTTCTATAGCGACCATGATCGTCCTGAGTACTGTGGTTATCCTGGGTTTAGGGTCAATTGCAGTCACACCATCTGAAAACTACTATTTAGTTAGCTTAGGACCAGATGAAAACGGGGTCACAGTTGCCAGAAAAGACTACCGGGATGGTTACTGCCCGAAAGTGTTGTCTAATACCACAATAAACTTTGCCCTTTTCGACTATGATACAAACATGAATTCAAATCTTAGCCTTAACTATGAGCGCTTGAACGGTTCGTACCCAAGAAACCAGTTTCGATGTGGTAATAGTAGCAGTGAGGCGCCGGTGGGTTACTTTGTGGTCAATAGGACATATTCCCTTGCAGAAGTAGATGATAGTATTAATAGTAGAAGATGATAGTATTACTTACAGCTTAATGGAAGCACTTCACAATGGCTTTGGTTTAGCGTGGAAAGCTGAGAACAGTTTGTGTGAGGGGTGTACTCAATCTGGCGGTGTGTGTGGGCAAAATACAAACACCAGTAGCTTCATTTGTTATTGTCCTGATCGGGCTTATCCCTACCAGTGCCCACATCCAACGGGTACAAGTCCTTTGCTTTTGATATCTTGGTAAATTCTATTCTGTAATGGAATTTATCTTCTCCTTCAGTCGCTTCAGGTAGCCTTCCATATCCTCATCAGGAGCAATCTTGGACATCCGTTATAATAGGTGACTTACCTTATCTTGAATTGCTTGCGAGTGAGTATTTGTAGGGGTATAGCTACTCTACAGTCTACTCTTGCTTCAAAGTCCTTTTTAAATTATAAGAGAGTTAATAAGAATAAGTATCTACTTTACATATTTACCCTTTTCTGTTATACATAATCGCAAATTTTAGTATAAGACCGTCTTACCTAAATTTATGGTGAGACAGACCTCACAAGGTGACTTTTTAAATGTTTTACTATGACTAATTAGTGATATTGGAATGACTTTTTAATACGAATGTGACTAATAATTTATCAAGAGGTGACTTTTAATTACCAGAGTAAGCTCAAAGAAGCTATTAGTCACCCCTGCATTTGTAAATAGTCACAGGATACATAATATGCTCACATATTCACAAACTATCAAAATTCTTCACATCCTCCCTCTACTCACTGGTGGGGTGTGTGTGTGTGTGTACGTGTGAGGGAGAGAGAGGGAGAGGGAGAGGAAGAGAGAGAGAAAGGGAGAGGGAAAGAGAGGGATGTGTATGTATGAGAGAGAGATGTGTGTGTGTGTGTGTGTGTGAGAGAGAGAGAGAGAGAGAGAGAGAGAGAGAGATGTGTGTGTGTGTGTGGGAGAGGGGGGGGGGAGATGTGTGTGAGAGAGAGATGATTGTGCGTGTGTGTGTGTGTGTAAGAGAGAGAGAGAGAGAGAGAGAGAGAGAGAGAGAGAGAGAGATATACCGATGTGTGTGTGGTGTGAAGAGTTTTGATAGGCTGTTAATGTGAATTAGCAATTTACTTTTATTAACTGTTTTATAATTTAAAAAGAACTTTTCAAGCAAAGGTAGATTATCTAGCCCTACAAATACTCACTTACAGTCTGTTTGGTTATTAGAGGGGGATGAGAGGGTATTAGAGGGGATGGGAGGGAAACGGATGAGACTTATTTTTATCTTCTTTGAATTATAAGTGGATGATAATGAGCTGTAAGAAGGGTTAATTGACGTGTTTTAGATTAGAAAGGGAAGGAAGGAGAGAGGAAGGTAGGAAAATGAAGTAGTTATTTTCTGTTTCCCTTTCTACAGTTGTTTCCTAATTCGCGGTTGTTTCCTTTTGTTGAAGATTTTCATATTTTTAGGTTACTGCCATATTGTAACCTAGGTTCCCTGGTACCTCTAGTATATATAGGGGTTCAGGTTCTCTTTATTATGTATCCCAAAAAAAGAGTGTATCCCAGAGTGGTGAGACAGAGAGAAACACAACCTGTGTAATTGTAATCCTCATATTACTAGTGCATCGATTCCGTGGTTTTTTTCCCGCTTTGAGTTTTTTCCACGTTAAAATCCTGGTGTCAAATTTCTTATTTTTCCGCTATTATTTCCTATTGTTTGGGGTTTGCTTGAGTACTCTTCGATCCTAACAACTGGTATCAGAGCCTGCAGGGTTGGTGAAAGAGAACTCGCTTTCAAACAATGGCAAGAGATAAGTATGAAATAGAGAAGTTTGATGGATCTGACTTCACCTACTGGAAGTTGCAGATTGAGGATCTGCTGTACGCAAAGTCGCTGCACGTGTCACTGTTGGAGACGAAGCCAGAAAAGATGGAGCAAGCTGAGTATGATCTGCTGGATCGACAGGCGATGTCCCTGATTCGGATGTCGTTGTCTCGGAACGTCAGGTTTAATGTCATGAAGAAAAATACAACGAAGGAATTGTACTAAAGGAGATGTATGAGAAGCCCAGCGCAACAAATCAGGTATATTTGTTCACCAAATTAACCAGCTGTAAGATGGCTGAAGGTGGGGATGTGGCTGACCATATAAATGAGATTACTAAAATTTTATCACAACTTGCTTCAGTAAAGATGATTTTTGCTGAGAATGTCAAAGCTTGCATATTGTTGTCTTCTATGCCTTATTTATGGAAAACCCTTGTAACTACTGTTAGTAGTGCTAAGGATATTGACGAGATGAAGTTTGATGAGGTCAAGTCTGTATTGCTTAATGAGGGGTCTTCGTAGGAAGAATTCTGGTGAGGAATCTTCGGGAATTACGTTAAGTGTCAGGGGTAGGAAGAACAATAGGAATTCGAATAATTTCAGGGGAGGCAAGCCTAGGGACATGAGCAATGTTGTGTGTTATAGTTGTGGGGATAAGAGCCACTTTAAGAGGGATTACCCTAAACCTGGGAAGGGGAAGGGTAATAATGACCGGGACTCTGTCAACTCTGCGGAAGATCTTTGTGAAGCCCTAGTTTTGAGTGTGTATAGCCCTGAAGAGTCTTGGATAGTTAATATTGGTGTATCCTTCCATGTTTCCTTCGATAGGGAGTTATTTCATAATTTTAGGAGTGGGAAGTTTGGCAAGGTGTATCTTGCCAATGACATGTGCTATGAAGTAACAGGTACGGGAGACGTGACGATTAAGGCTGCAAATGGTAGTCTTTGGAAGTTGGAGGATGTGAGGTATATTCCTGAAATTAGGAGGAATTTAATTTCAGTGAATCAACTCGATGAGATGGGCTACACTTTGCAGGCTTCGGGAATGGGATGTGGAAGATCATGAAGGGTGCTATGGTAGTGGCAAAGGGATTGAGATCTAGTACGTTGTACTCTACCGGGGAAAGCACTAACATGATTTCTTATGCTTCTTGTTCTAGTTTATTGCTTTGCAGGAATGAGAAGAGGGTCAGTTTCGCTAAAACTGACAGGGAACGTGAGGAGGTATGGAGTGACTCAGGTGACAAGATGCTAGTGGGAGCTATGACGGTCAAGGTTTCTGGTAGGCTGGGTGTGCCTAGGGAGGAAACAGAGGAACCACAGGAAGCTCCACAGGTTGCAGATCAAGTTGTTGAAGAACCTGAACTACAAGAGCTAGGTGAAAGCTTCAACGCACCATCATCTACTGTGAGGAGGTCCAGGAGGGCTACCAGGGATGCTGGTGAGCCAAAGTCCCATACTAAGGCTGTGCAGGCGGAGGCTCGGTTCAAGTGGGAGCACGCAATGGTTGATGAGATTGCGTCACTTGAGGGAACTTGGAAGCCGGTGAGATTGTCTGCATGGAAGAAGGTCGTGAAGAAGTGGGTCTACAGGATCAAGGGTAAGTCAATGGATGTTGGGAAATTGAGGTCCAGTGTGGTCTCAGGAGGCCTCTCAGATTGAGAAAGAGGTCGGTCGATGCACTAGGAGAACTTGTTGTGAAAGTTGAGGATGGTTGTGGGTTGGTCTCCAAGTGGGAGATTTTTGGATGTGGAGACCAAAATGGAAGAAGGAGAATATTTGGAAATATTTGGGGAATATTTCTGAGATCTTTTATGAAGATTTGGAAATATTTGGGAAATATTTCTAAGATCTTTTTTGTTTCCCTTTCTATAGTTGTTTCCTAATTCGCAGTTGTTTCCTTTTGTTGAAGATTTCCATATTTTTAGGTTACTGCCGTGTTGTAACCTAGGTTCCCTGGTACCTCTAGCTAGTATATATAGAGGTTCATATTACTAGTGCATCGATTCCGTGGTTTTTTTTCCCGCTTTGGGATTTTTCCACGTTAAAATCTTGGTGTCAACTTTCTTATTTCTTTTTCCGCTATTATTTCCTATTGTTTGTGGTTTGCTTGAGTACTCTTCGATCTAACACTTCCTCTCCCATAACCTCAATCCAAATGTATTGTACTATCACTCACCTTTACTCTTATGAACTTCTATTCTTATTTATAACCCCCTCCCAAGCAAACCGGTGTGTTTAGAATACGGGAAAAAATGGGTGAAAGGGAAAAAAAATTGGAAACTGAATATGGTATATTTGTTTGGATGGAAGGAAAAATTTGGATCTAAAGCCCAACCTTTCTGTGCTCCGTCTCCCATGCTCTCTGTCACCCTCTATTTTTCTCTCTCCTTCCCAAGTCAAGACATTTATCCACAAAAAGGAAATTCCATTCACAAGTCCTCATGCATATTCAATTTTTTCATGCATTGTTTCCCTAACCAAATTGGAGAAGAAAAGGCGAAGGGAAAAGTTCGTTTTTATTTTTCATTCATAGATTTTTAGCTCAATAACCAAACAGGAAAAAGACTTATTTTATCCTTACTTTCTTTCCTTGTAATTTTTCCGTGAGATTTTCTTCTCACCCATTTTTTTACGGTCCAAACATACTTTAAATGTTCTAGTTCTAAAACTCGATGCCGTAAGGGATTAGAATAACTAGACCTGTGGTTGTGTTGCTGTTATTAAGGTTGCTACTTGCTACTAGACCTGTCAATCTTTGACCCAACCTGAACCCGCCTGAAAATTCGGGATTTTGAACATGATTTTCTCGACCTGAACCCGGAAAAACCCGCAAATTAGTGGGCCAAACCCGACCCACCCGTTTTGTTGAGTTGTCCCACATCGGCCTTTGACACCCATATTGTGGTGTTTATAATGGCTAGGATACCTCAACCTCCTAAGCTGGCTTTTGGGGTTGAATTGGGCTCAAGTCCATTATTTCACACGTTTGACCCGAAAACTTTATTTTTTACGTGCAAATCTATTAGAATTTGTGACTTTTCGTTGGAATTCATGACTATTAGATTATAACCGCAATTCATTCGTATGTTATTTCTTTAATTTAAGTTTAAATATTTACAATAATCTATTGGTACTAGAAGATAATCATATTTTATTAATAATATTGTACCAAAAATAATATTTAAAGATAAATTTTTTAAAGGAAAAAGCGGAATAAGGCCGCAATCATAATCCGTTAGGTTGACCAAAAATCGAAATACACTGCCCGTATTTACCCGAATTTGAAATACTCCTGACCCGTATTTACCCGACCCAGATATCTGACCGACCTGTAATCTGCCCGCCCGAATTGATAAGTCTACTTGCTACTTTTTTTTATTTTTTATTTTTGTGACAGTGACAGTAAAGTTTAGTACTGTTGAATTAACGAAAAAGGGAGAAAGTTATCATTTTGGGCTTGTTCTAAATACCTAAATATGGGCGAACATATCTTGAGGTTTTTTATTAAATTCCTACCTCCATATTTCCGGTGAGTCATCGGTAGTGAAAGAGCTGATGATTTTTTTTTGAACACATAAAATTTAGGCACGGGGAGGGTAGAGCCAGTACACATACCCATTCTTTTGGGTTTGTTCGGGTTTAGGTTTTTAACAGAATTTGGCATCCCTAACTCATTTTAAGTAGGGGTTTGCTCGAGTTGGAGTTATATTGTCACCCTTAGTTTGAATATATAAAAGGAGCTTAGAGGATCATTCATCAAATAGTCTCAAATTGCCCGAAAAAATATATATAATACAATGGATCCTGCAATTCTTGTCCTCTTTACCTTCTCTTTCTCAGTACCTCCTCTAGAGCATGTTTGACTCTTTAGTACTTAAGAGTTTGTTTTCACCCTCGTTACCAAAAAAAAAAAAAAGAAACCTAAAAAATATTGAAAGAATAAAGAGACCTAAAAAATATGGGCCTTCGACTTTCCATATCGTTTAATTTGGAATTGAAACATTTCACGGGTCAACTTCTACCATAGTTAAATCATTTTCATGTCATATTGAACTATTGAAGCTTATTCATTGACAATGATTTTCTTTGAAAGTGATCATTATCAAATTAGGAATATTGGAGATTATTCAAAGTTGGAGTCGTGTCTACTCTCAATTTGGACTATTAGGTTCTGAATCCCCAACTTTAAGAGTTTTTAATTACAATATCTCAAACTTTATATTTGACTCATAACAACCCAACTTTAAGGGGTGGTATTTGTCAATACCCCAACACCAAGTTAACACCAATTAAACTTGGATTTTACTGCGATGTAATGACGCTTTGGGGCGATATGTGAAATGGAAGTGTGTTGTCTAAACCAAAAAACAACCTGTCACATTATAGAGAACCCCGAGTTTAATCGATGTTAACTCGATTCTGATCCAAAAATTGACTAATTTGATTGAAAATCCGGGCACAATATTTCTAACTTTTCTAATTTCTGAACTCGATTCTAACTTGAAAATTGGATCGTCCAAATTATCCGACTTTTTCCGATCGAAAAAAATGAGTAAAGGGAGCTCTGTTGCTACACTTTGTTGTGCATCCAACACTTCCATTCGGGCAAACACAGAAGTCCTGTTGACGTACACTCAGATCGAACCCACATCGACCTCTCGACGCTTCGCACTTGACATAAAATGGTTCAACTTTATACTTGACAAAGAATCCGGGCTTGATCATCTTGCAACTAAATTGACAGGGGACTGATGCATAAGAAGTTGGAAACCCGTAATTCATTCCCATGATGACGATTGTGGTTGTGGCATTGGCATCACATTGAAGGTTCAAACCCAAATGCCCACATTTGCTAAGCCTTGACCCGCCTCCCCAAAACGGGTATCCGATTTTGGTTAGATTTCCACAAGTGAAGTACTCGCCACAGTTGGTGTACCAGTCTGCAGATGCAGAAGAACTGAGTTGAAATCTTGGGAGGATGAAGAAAGCAATAAGCTGCTTCAGGAAAGGAAGTAAAGGGAGCTCAAGTAGGGAGTTCATTTTTTTGGGGATCCAGCTGGAAGCAGGGATAGCAATACATATTTTATACAAGTGAACAACTAGACTATTGGGAGTAAAAACATAGTATATGCAAGTGAATAATGACGTTATTTGGAACACATGCTCCAAAAACATGTAATAAATACATTATATAAATTGCACTCGTGATAAATCCTCATTAATGGTCTCCATTGAAACTTTTGAATAGTCCTCAGAAAAGACCATTAACGCTACATATAATGATCGATGCCAATTTATTCTTGTTTGAGAGGGGCTCACACTTTGGCCTTGGAATTATCTTTGTTTATTATAAACCCTTATCACCAAAGACAGTCATAATCATATGGTGGTTCTAACTTGTGAGTAAATTCCAGGAAAACGTGTTGAATATTCAACAAATGCTTTTTTAACAAGTGAACATGGCTACTGATTAATTACTCATTATCCAAGCTTTCTGTGATGGAGCTCCTTTCCCTTTGTTCCTTCACCCCAATAATACTCATCACCATCTTTCCTTGGTTGCATCTCCAGAGATTCGCCGATGCATACACTGAATATGAAACATGTAGTAAGTCATTTAAGTGTGGAACCATAGCCGATATGCGATATCCTTTCTATAACGAGGATGATCGCCCTGAGTACTGTGGTTATCCTGGGTTTAGGGTCAATTGCAGCACACCTATCCCCGAGATTGCAGTCACACCATCAGAAAACTACTATGTAGTTGGCATCGACCGATATGAAAGTGAGGTCATAGTTGCCAGGAAAGACTACTGGGATGGTTACTGCCCAAAAGTGTTGTCCAATACCACCACATACTTTCCCCTTTTCTTCAATGATATATACTCGAATGCATATCTTGCCCTTTACTATGAGTGCTTGAATGGTTCGTACCCAAGAAACCAATTTCGATGTGCTAATATTAGCAGCCAGGCGCCCGTGGGTTACTTTGTGGTCAATGAGACACCTTTCCTTGCAGAAGAAGAAGATAACATCCCAGTGGGAACATGTAAAACCAAAGTTATTGTGCCTTTTATCAACGTGCTTTCCTTGGCTGATCGCATAACTGACACTTTCAGCTTAATGGAAGCATTTCGCAATGGCTTTAGTTTAGAGTGGAAGGCTGAGAATAGTTTGTGTCAGGAGTGTACTCAATCTGGTGGGGTGTGTGGGCAAAATACAACCACCAATAACTTCACTTGTTATTGTCCTGATCGGGCTTATGATCGTAGGTGCCCTGGTATGAGCTGACCTCTTCATTTTCTCTTTTTATTCATTCGTGTTTAGAGTAAGACTGCTACATAAGACCCCTCAACACCCTACTCGGATTTGAATTTGTATTTGAGTCGTTTATGTTTGATCATTTGACCCTGAATTTGTGATTTTCGAGTAGATTGGTTACCATTTCTTTCTAACCATATGATTTTACTGTAGTCTACAGATTGTGTCTGTTTTCTGCTTTTTTTTCTGACAAGTTTGGTTTTGCAATTGTTACAGAAGAGATGGATACCCACAAGAAGATTCTAATTGGTAAAACTTCATTCTCTTTGAAATGTTCTGTCATTGCCTATGAATACTAATTCCTTGGGAAATATATTTAGTTATGTTTTCTGAAATCATATACTACCTCCATTCTATAATACTTCTCCATTTAACCATAATTTAAAAAACCAATAAAATGAGTTCATTAATTGTTGTGTTGTATGGAAATGTGTGAAATATTAGTATCAAATTGTAATGAATATATTTTTCTCTCCTACTTTTTCTATTTTTGTATGAGAAAAACTAATAAAAAAAAGTAGTTAGTTGGAAAAAGTTGCATTGGAATTATAAATTGACAAGTATTGTGGGACAAAAAAAGTTAGTTAAAATAACAACCATCATGAGACGGAGGTAGTATATTCAGTGGCAATAGCAGGAACAGTTAATGAAGGATAAGAAGAGTTAATTATTATGTTTGGATTAGAAAGGGAGGGAAGGAGAGGGAAGGGGTGAAAAAGTGAAATAGTTATTATATTAATAAAATTATTTTCCTTTTTTAAAAAAATTCATAACGAGTTCTCATCAAAAAGTTGTTGGAAGTGTCATACATTTCTAAAAACTAACTGGGAGTGGCCCACATTTTTTTAATGTACTCTGGGGGTCGCAAGTTTTTAATTAAATGACTGAGGGATGACTTTCTGACCATTTTGACTGGTTACCAGCGATGGTATGTATGAAAAGACAAACTTACCCTTACGGTTTTATTTAATTTCACTTCATACCCCTCACCTCTCTCCTTCTCTATCTCTCTGTTTTTATTTTTTTTTTGAATTTAGAGTTGAACCCATTAACATCACCTAGGCCAACCAACGTAACCACCCAAAAACTAAATTGAACCTATCGAGGAAAATTACCAAATCGAGCCAATCTATCCTACATTCCTACCCATTCTAATCCATCAAATATAATTAATACTTACCCATTTCAGCCATGAATCGACGGAAAACCGACGTTGTTAGGAAAGTGTCCTAAAATCACCAAATCTCTTGATCTCACAATTATTTGTTTCCTAATTGTATTAGAATATTATTTAGGTTTCCTTATTGTGTTGGGTTTCCTAATTGTATTAGATTCTAAATCTATTTGGAGTGGGAGTCAAGTTAGGTTATAGGGAGTTCTCCCTATAAATATGGTGCATGTTTCTCCACCAAAAACACATCGGCAAACACAGAGAGCTAAGAGAGAGAAAATATTGAGAGAGAAAGGGGTCTCAGCAATATTTTTCCCAGTGTATCCTAAGAGATTGTGAGTTGAGTGTTGAGAGATTGTTATTGTAATCTCCTTTGTGGATCGTATCACACCCTGTGATAGTGATTAGGTTGTACTCATCCTTTCTCATAGTGGATTATTTTCTGGCTGTCGCCGTCCGTGGGTTTTTCTCCGAGTTCTTCGATTTCCCACGTAATTCTGGTGTTTGATTTTATCGC
Source organism: Portulaca oleracea (assembly GCA_029582165.1). Lineage (NCBI taxonomy): Eukaryota > Viridiplantae > Streptophyta > Magnoliopsida > Caryophyllales > Portulacaceae > Portulaca > Portulaca oleracea. The sequence goes on from CM055892.1 coordinate 20,701,903, forward strand.
TTATTTTTCGTTCCTAAATTTTGTCGTAATATCCGTCATCTCGTTTTCGATTCTATTATTCGCTTCCGCTGTTACCTTGCTACTCACTTTTCTCTAACAAGTGGTATCAGAGCAAGGTGGAGATGGCTTCAATCATGAAGTGTGATATTCCAAAATTTGATGGAACGAGGAGTTTTACTATGTGGAGACTGCAGATGAAGGCGGTCCTGATTCAGCACGGGTTATGGGATGTGATTGAGTATCCCGACACGAAGACTGATGCGACAATGAGCGATGATGAATTCCAAAAACTCCAGAAGGATATCAAGGGGAATCTGACTCCAAGGGAATGGAAGAATCTTGAAGATAAGACTCTGGCAGGGATTCATTGTGCTTGGCGAGCACATTCAGAGAGAGAGGTGATGCATATCGAGAAACCTCGTGCTCTGACCAAACGGAAGAGTTGTACATGTCGAAGAGTCGTGCAAACAAGTACCGAATGAAGGAGAAATTCTACAGTTGAAGATGCCCCAAGGTACTTCTATTCAGCACATCTTAGTGAATTTGATTCTATTATTACTGAATTGGAATCAATGGATATAAAACACACTGATGAGGATAAGGCTTTTCATTTAATTCTGTCCCTACCTGCATCACATAAACAATTTAAGGAAATCATGTTGTATGGGAATCGTGGTGACCTTAACCTTAGTGAAATAAAGGCTAGTTTACTGTCTAAGGAGAAACTTGATACTGATGGTGATGACCAGGGTGGTGATGCTATGGTTGTAAGGGGTAGAAATACTGAACGTAAGGGAAACGGGTCTAGAGGGAGGTCTAAACACCGTTCAAAGTCTAGGAATCCTCACAAGAATAAGAAGTGTAACTACTGTAGTAAGATGGGGCATATAGAGAGAGACTGTTGGGCAAAACAGAGAGACCATAAGGGGAGGGTAAGGATAATCACACCAAACACAGTACCTCAATGCGTAGAGTCCGAGTCAGATGGTGATGGGTTTGTAGTTACGGATGATGCCTTGGCTACCACATCGAGTAGGATAGCTAGAGATGAGTGGGTTCTTGACACGGGGTGCACCTATCATATGTGTCCTCATAAGGACTGGTTCGAGTCTTATGAGAATGTTGACACCGGGGTCGTAGTCATGGGTAACGACACAGCCTGCAAGGTTGCAGGAATCGGTAGCATCAAAATCAAGACTCATGATGGCATCGTTAGAACTCTCGAGGAGGTTCGCCATATCCTAACATGACTAAATTTAATTTCTTTGGGTACTCTTGAAGCTAACTACCGCAGTACAAAGGAGAAGATGGTGTTTTGAAAGTGCGCAGGCTTCCATGGTTCTTATGAAAGGAATCAGGAAGGGCAATCTATACATCCTGCAGGGGTCTACAGTGACAGGATCTGTAGCGGTAGTCCTAAATCTTGATGAGTCCGACAGCACAAAACTGTGGCACATGAGACTAGGCCACGGGCGAGAAGAGAATGTCAATGTTGAGCGAAGGGATACCTTGAAGGCGCAAAGATCTGAAGTCGAGTTTGCGATCACCGTGTCTACGGAAATGTAAGAGGGTTAGCTTTTCAAGGGCTAAACATACAACAACAGGGATCCCTTGATTATATTCATTCAGATTTGTGGGGTCCTGCTAGAGTGTCATCACTGGGTGGCAAGCGCTACATGTTGACATTCGTGGATGACTTCTCGAGGAAGACTTGGGTTTATTTCCTGCGGCACAAGAATGAGGCATTCTCATATTTCAAGAAGTTCAAAGCTTTGGTGGAGAACCTGCAGCAGGAAAATCAAGAAACTCGGGATCGATAATGGGTTGGAGTTTGTTGATTCGAATTTCATCGACTCGCGAGGAGTGGGATTGCGAGGCATCGAACCTTGGTGGGTAAGCCTCAAGAAACGGTAGCCGAGAATCAACAAGACACTTCGAGAAAGCCCGCATGCTCTCGAATGCAGGCTTTGGAAGAACAAATCGCTCGGGCAGAGGTGATATCTACCGCTCTACTGTGAGCAGATCACCTCATGCCTCTATCGAATACCAGATTCCAATGGAAGTATGGACAGGTAATCCAGTTAATTATTCTAATTTGAGAATTTTTGGATGTCCTGTATATGTCCATGTGAATGATGGGAAGCTGTCTCCCAGGGCTATTAAATGCATGTTTCTAGGTTACGGGTCTGAGTCTAAGGGATATAGAATGTGGTGTCCTGATTTGATGAAAGTTATTCATCTAGAGATGTAACCTTTAATGAAACGCTATGTTATCCGGAATGGAATCCACAGCATTACGATGATGCAGAAATCGGAGAAGGATGCAGGAAGAATGGTGTTCGTGGAGCGGAGCCTGGCGCGAGTCTTTGAACTCGCAATCGAGCAACCATCGATGCTCTGAACCAACTCAGTTGATGAGCCCGAGATTGAGACGAATGTTCCTCGTGGAGGAACAACCATGCATTGCTAGAGATCGTCCCGGGAGGGAGATCGGAGACCAGCGATATATAATGCTATGATTGCTTATGCTACCGAGTGTTGCAGAGGAGACTCCCGAAGGTCTTGAACCTTCTACCTATCAGAGGCCATCTCTTGTCCGAATGCCTCAAATTGGATAGGAGCTATGCAAGAGGAGATGGAGAGTCCGCAAAAATCATACATGGAGCTATGTGAGTTGCCTAAAGGGCGACGAGCTCTTCGCTGAAGTGGGTGTACAAGAGAAAGGAAGGTATCCCCGGTGTAGAAAGTGCAAGGTGGAAGGCCGATTAGTGGTAAGGGGTTGCAACGGAAAGAAGGAATCGACTACAACGAAGTATTCTCGCCATCGTGAGGCATACGTCGATCCGCACCTTGCTTGCCTTTGTTGCTCTATTTGATTTGGAGTTGGAGCAACTTGATGTCAAGACGCCTTTCCTCCACGGGCGAGTTGGAGGAGGAAATATATATGAGGCACAGAGAGTTTCATCGTTCTCGTAAACAGGCAATATGCGCAGATTAAGGAAGTCCTTGTATGGACTTAAAAGGCACCAGCGGTGGTACAAAAGGTTTGATACCTTTATGGTAGGCAAGGGTACACAAGAAGTAACTATGATAATTGTGTGTACTACAGGCAATTTGAAGAAAGGTCTTTCATTTATTTATTATTGTATGTGGATGATATGTTGGTTGCCTCCAGGACATGTCACTAATAAAGAAGTGAAATCTCAACTCAACCAGAGTTTGAGATGAAAGACCTCGAGCTAGTGAGAAGATTTTGGGTATGGAGATCCAAAGGGATAGAAAGCGGGGAAGTTGTTCTGCCTCGGAAGAAATATCCGAGAAGGTGTTGATGACTCAACAGAGAAAGCGTAAGCGCTTCAACTCCTTTAGCTGCACACTTCAAGTTGTCTAGTGAGAACTGTCCTAAATCTGATTTGGAGGTAAGGAGGATGTCTAATATTCCCTATGCTAGTGCAATTGGTAGTTTGATGTATGCTATGGTGTGTACTAGACCTGACCTGTCCCACGCAGTTAGTGTGGTGAGTAGATATATGCAGAATCCAGGGAAGGAGCATTGGGAAGGAGTGAAGTGGATCCTTCGTTATGTGAAGAGTACTTTGGAGAAGGGCATCCTGTATGATAGAGGTAGTGCTGCAACGTCTGATGTTGCAGGTTATGTTGATGCTGATTATGGTGGAGATCTGGATAGGAGACGCTCAATTTCAGGGTATGTGTTCGTCATGTGTGGAGGAGCAATATCTTGGAAAGCTTCACTTCAATCTATAGCAGCCTTGTCTACTACAGAGGCTGAATATATTACTGCAACGAAAGGAGTGAAGGAGGCCATCTGGTTGAGGGGATTAGTCATGGAGCTTGGAGTACCACAGGGCGAGACTGTGGTTTATTCAGACAGTCAGAGTGCTATACATCTGACAAAGAATGACACTTATCTTTCGAAGACCAAGCATATAAGCGTCAGGTATCACTTCATCAGAGATATAGTTGCTGCAGGAGAGATCGTGGTGAAGAAGGTTCATACTTCTGATAATCCTGCAGACATGTTAACCAAGCCTCTATCTATAGCTAAGTTCGAACATTGTTTGGACTTAGTTGGTGTTCTAAGCATGTGAGAGCCTCATGGGCCACGCTCATGAGGGGCGTGTTGATGGCGATACCAAGATGTTTATCCGACCGATGATTCGTTGATTTTAGTCCAAGGTGGAGTTTGTTAGGAAAGTGTCCTAAAATCACCAAATCTCTTGATCTCACAATTATTTGTTTCCTAATTGTATTAGGATATTATTTAGGTTTCCTTATTGTGTTGGGTTTCCTAATTGTATTAGATTCTAAATCTATTTGGAGTGGGAGTCAAGTTAGGTTATAGGGAGTTCTCCCTATAAATAGGGTGCATGTTTCTCCACCAAAAACACATCGGCAAACACAGAGAGCTAGAGAGAGAGAAAATATTGAGAGAGAAAGGGGTCTCAGCAATATTTTTCCCAGTGTATCCTGAGAGATTGTGAGTTGAGTGTTGAGAGATTGTTATTGTAATCTCCTTTGTGGATCGTATCACACCCTGTGATAGTGATCAGGTTGTACTCCTCCTTTCTCATAGTGGATTATTTTCTGGCTGTCCCGTCCGTGGGTTTTTCTCCGAGTTCTTCGGTTCCCACGTAATTCTGGTGTTTGATTTTATCGCTTATTTTTCGTTCCTAAATTTTGTCGTAATATCCGTCATCTCGTTTTCGATTCTATTATTCGCTTCCGCTGTTACCTTGCTACTCACTTTTCTCTAACAGACGTAGAAACACGTTTAAAACTGCCCAAAATTCCATGCACTTGCCCTGTCTTCGCGCCAAGAAACCTCGCACCACCAACGAACCCAACTGTTCCATATCTCTTGCTGTAACGCCCCGGAAATTCAATTATAGAAAGTCAAAGTCAAATTAACGTTAACAGACAAAACTAGCGGAAGACTTCAAATTCAGTTTGGGCGTCACTGCCGTATCCCCGAAGGAACACAAGGCGAGAAAGGAAACATAACTGTCTGCTAACGGTAACTACTAACAACTCAAAACCAACTTTAAGACATCATAACGAAAACAAAATAAAAAGATTTAAGGACTTCTAGACTTGTCGTCCTCACTTCTAATTCCCGTCCCCAGCATTTAGATCTTCACCTGAAAACAAAACATTTCAAAAATGAGTGGGAAATCTCAATAATGTCTACCCCTAACGTTTAAAACTGTTTAAGTTCATTTCAATTCATTTTAGGGAGAGGGATCAAATCAAACGTTTTACAAAACTTTAATCCCATACTGTTTCCTTAACCCATCCAATCCATATTTTAATTTGCGGGCGGGATACCAAATCCCTTAAAGTAACATCGCCTACCAAAGGCATCAAGAACATCGCCTACCAAAGGCATAAATAACATCGCCTACCAAAGGCATAAAACATCGCCTACCAAAGGCATCAAGAACATCGCCTACCAAAGGCATCAAAAATATCGCCTACCAAAGGCATAAAACATCGCCTACCAAAGGCATCAAATACTATCCTATATCAGGGAAGGAAGCCCTGATCTCCTGGTCCATAACCCTGCAAGTTGTTACACCTGCACAACAGGTTATCCCCCGAAACCCGCTTAACGTTTCCACTTGAATTATTAGTATATTATTCAAACTCAGCTCACAACTCTCAAGTCAAACCATCCCAAGTTATCAAAACCATTAACAAAACTTCGAATAAAAGACCATCCAATTTCTCAACTCAAGTAAACCAAAATCACAAACGAATCAAAAAGATTATCAAAACAGATGGTCGTATTTCCACAAAAGTCCCCTTTCGGGATGCAATTATCAAAAACATATTAGAAAACATTAAAACACATTTAAAGAGCATCCCGGTGGGGATTAGAGCATAGACATTACCTGATATACTTCACAGCACAGCAAAAGAAGAACACACTTGAGCTCACTAACGTCTCGCACTAACTCGGCCTAGAATAAAAGTAATTATCTAATCAAAACGCGTTCTAACGGAGTTAGTATTAGCTATTAACTACCTAACCCATCCCCTAGGAACACTTAGGTTCCTATCATTTATGAAATTACACTTAACACCTCCAAGAAAACACATAACAAGATCACATATTATTTTCACTCAACAATTATTATAAAAAGAAGCAAGCAGAGGACAGATTATAACGTTCACATAAAACGAGTCACAACTCGACTTCCCGACATCCTACGGGGCTGGTTCTGGACTTTTCGGAAACCTCGGAATGTCTACTAAGACTTCTATGTTGATGGTTAAGCCCAACTCAGTCCCGAAGGACTCCAAAAACACCCGTCTTTCCCATTGGTTCAGTTCTGACAGGTTCTGGTAAAACGGTTATAACTCGAGCTATACAAATCAAACGTTCGATCCGTAAAATTCCTATGGTTCCTAACATCTAAGGGAACCTCCAGTCCAAAGGGTTTGATCAAAAGACAATTACGCTAACCGTGGAAACTCGATCTTTAGACACTAACAAAACTGTCCCGGTAACGGTTCTTATTTAATTTATAATTTCAGTTCTAACTTCCACCATTCGATCCCGGGGTCTCAATTTGGGCTCAAAACAGTAACTAGGGTCCAAGGTTTCTACCCTAATCCGACCAAGGTATAAACATTAAACTTCCTATCATCCCAACCAAATTGTAAAATATGAAAATCAACTTTAATATTTTCTCTAACCCTAAAAACATGCATGAAATAACGCTAGCAAGACCCTAACATGATTTACAAGAAAAACAAAGTACAACAAACAATTGAACAATAATAATTTCACTACAACTATTACAACTCTACACCAAATTAAACATACAAGATTACATAAAATAATTTAGACAAATTTACACATAACAATACAACACAAGAACAATAATTACAAATAGCAACTTAATAAAAGTTACACCCCAATTACCCAAATTACAAAATAAATAAATCAAGGAAATAACAATAATAATACAACAATGGTAATAATAATAATAATACAATAAAAATACAAAGAATCAGAAATAAAGAGAGTGAAGAAAGATTTCAAAGAAGGAAAACAATAGGGTTTTACGTTAGGGTTAGAAGCGCATCGTCAGCAATGAGGCGTGGCGGGACGGTGGTGTGGTGGCGTCGGCGTCGTAAGTGCGTCGGAGTGTACCGTCGGAACGTGGTCGGCAGTCGCGGTGGTCGGGGTCGAACCCAGCAGCGACTTCAACAGCGGCTGACTGTTTCTTCGCGTCGGGGTGGTTTCCAGTGATGACGGAGGTTGCGCGACGGTCGTCCGGCGTTGGGGCGGCGACTGGTGGTGACGACGGCGCTGGTGGGTAGCGCGTCTGGGCGGCAGCACGCGGGGCAGGAGGCGAGAGACAGGGAGATCGAGAGGGAGAAAGAGGGAAAAGAGAGAGAAGAAGAAGAAGGTGGTTGCGGTGGTCGGTTGAGGTTGCCGGTGCTGGTGGCGGCGGCCGTCTGGTGGCGCGGCGCGGCTGGGGTGGTGGCCGAGGGAGGGAGAGAGGGAGAGGAGAGGAGAGGGTTAGGGACTAGGGTTTTTGATTGTTATTAGGATTTGAGGGAGAGAAAGAGAGTTTTATACTACCCATTTAGTTAGGCCCAATTAACACTCCTAACCCAACCCAACTAACACAATTAAAAACCTGATTTTTCTAAAAAAACTAATAATACTAATAACAGTAATAATAATACTAATAACCATATAATCACATAGCAAAAAAAAATATTCACGTAATTAATCACATAATAAATATTAGCCAGCGGAAATTACTATTCTACCCTTGTTAGTCCCTCAACGGTCCTACGAGCTCAAGCGTTAGCATAATAAACACCAATGAATAACAGTAAATAACGAAGTCAAACCTATTTTATTAACGACGTCACGGTCAACATCGTTGGATTTTTCGGGGTTTTACACTTGCCGATGCCATCTTTGGCTGGAAACCATTGTAGAGTCGTCAGGCTTGTGTTAGGATCGAAGAGTACTCAAATTACCACAAACAATGTAAGATAAGAGCGGAAAAGAAAATAAGAAATTTGACACTGGAGGTTTAATGTGGAAAAAACTCAAAGCGGGAAAAAACCACGGAATCGATGCACTAGTAATATGAGGATTACAATACAATGGTTGTGTTTCTCTCTGTCTCACTTGATCTCAGGGATACATAATAGGGAGAACCTGCGCCCTAATATATACTAGGAGAAACAAGAGGAACTAAGTTAATATTAACCTAAACACCAAAAATATCGCTGCACACATGTGGGCGTTGTTCTTGGCCCAACAACAAGGGACGCTGGCGGTGGGTAGGCAAGGCGCTGGTGGGGGGCATCAAAGCGCTGGCGGGGGGGCATGCCCTAATGGGGAGTTGTTGAGGGGTTACGGACGCCGGCAACGTGCAACTCTTTTCTGGGAGAGATGCTGGCGGGGGGCTCCAGGACGCTCCTAGCGTCTTGCTTCACAACACGCTGGTGAAAGTCTCCTTTATTACCCTCGTTCTTCCACCTTTTTCCTCCTTCCTTCTCCCATTTAGTCTCCACACTCAACAATCTCCCACTTGGAGACCCAACCTTAACCATCCTCATCTTTTTCCACAAGTTCCCCTAGTGCATCGACTGACCTCTTTATCAGTCCGAGAGACCTCCTGAGACTACACCGGGCCTCAATTTCCCAACATCCACTGACTTACCCTTGATCCTGTAGACCCACTTCTTTACGGCCTTCTTCCCTGCAGACAATCTCACCGGCTTTCAGGTTCCCTCAAGTGACGCAATCTCATCAACCATTGCGTGCTCCCACTTGAACCGAGCCTCCGCCTGCACAGCCTTAGTATGGGACTTTGGCTCACCAGCATCTCTGATAGCCCTCCTGGATCTCCTCACAGTAGATGGTGTGCTGGAGCTTTCACCTAGCTTCTGTGGTTTAGGTCTTTCAGCAGCCTGATCTGCAACCTGTGGAGCTTCCTATGGTTCCTCTGTTTCCTCTCTAGGCATACCCAGCCTACCAGAAACCTTGTCCACAACTCCCACTAGCTTCTTGTCACCTGAGTTATTCCATACCCCCTCATGTTCCCTGTCAGTTTTGGTGAAACTGACCCTCTTCTCATCCCTGCAATACAACAAGCTAGAACAAGAAGCATAAGAAATCATGTTAGTGCTATCCCCAGTAGAGTACAAAATCCTGGACTTCAATCCCTTCGCCACTACCATAGCACCCTTCACGATCTTCCATCTTCCATCCCTGAAGCCTGTAGTGTAGCCCATCTCATCTAGTTGATTCATTGAAATTAAATTCCTCTTAATTCCAGGAATATACCTCACATCCTCCAGCTTCCAAAGACTACCATTAGCAGTCTTAATCATCATGTCTCCTTTACTCATTACTTCATAACACATGTCATTGGCAAGATACACCTTGCCAAACTTCCTACTCCTGAAATTATGAAATAACTCCATATTGGAGGAAACATGAAAGGATGCACCAGAGTCAACTATCCATGTCCCTTCAGGACTAGACACACTCAAAACCAGGGCTTCACAAAGATCTTCCGCAGAGTTGACAGAGTCTTGGTCATCATTACCCTTCCCCTTCCCAGGTCTAGGGCAATCCCTCTTAAAGTGACCCTTATCACCAAAACCATAACACACAACATTGCTCATGTCCCTAGGCTTGCCTCCCCTGGAATTATTCGAATTCCTATTGTGCTTCATACCCCTGACACTTAACGCACTTCCCAAAGATTCCTCACCAGAGTTCTTCCTACCAAGACCCTTATTAAGAAATACAGACTTAACCTCATCAAATTTCATCTCGTCAGTATCATTAGCGTTACTAACAGCAGTTACAAGGGTTTTCCAAGAATCAGGCATAGAAGACAACAATATGCAAGCTTTGACATTCTCAGCAAAAGTCATCTTTATTGAAGCAAGTTGTGATAAAATCTTAGTAACCTCATCAATATGCTCAGCCACATCCCAACCCTCAACCATCTTACAGCTGGTTAATTTGGTGAACAAATATACCTGATTTGCAGCGCTGGGCTTCTCATACATCTGCTCTAGTGCCTTCAACAATTCCTTCGTTGTATTTTTCTCCATGACGTTAAACCGAACATTCTGAGACAACGACATCCGAATGAGGGACACCGCCTGCTGATCCAACATATCGTACTCGGCCTGCTTCATTTCATCTGGCTTCTTCTCCAGCAGTGGAACATGCAATGACTTTGCGTACAGCAGGTCCTCAGTCTGCAACTTCCAGTAGGTGAAGTCAAATCCATCAAATTTCTCAATTTCATACTTATCTCCTGCCATTGTTTGAAAGTGAGTTCTCTTTCACCAACCCTGAAAGCTTTGATACCAGTTGTTAGGATCGAAGAGTACTCAAACTACCACAAACAATGTAAGATAAGAGCGGAAAAAAAAAATTGACATCGGAGGTTTAACGTTGTAAAAACCCAAAGCGGGAAAAAAACCACGGAATCAATGCACTAGTAATATGAGGATTACAACACAATGGTTGTGTTTCTCTTTGTCTCACTTGATCTTAGGGATACATAATAGGGAGCACTTGAGCCCTAATATATACTAGGAGAAACAAGAGGAACTAGGTTAATATTAATCTAAACACCAAAAATATAGCCGCACACATGTGGGCCTTGTTCTTGGCCCAACAACAAGGGACGTTGGCGGTGGGTAGGCAAGGCGTTGGTGGGGGACATCAAAGGGCTGACAGGGGGCATGCCCTAATGGGGCGCTGTCGAGGGGTTATGGACGCCGACAACATGCAACCCTTTTCGCCTACTGGGATAGACGGTGGCAGGGGGCTTCAGGATGCTCCTAGCGTCTTGCTTCACAACACGCTGGTGAAAGTCTCCTTTGTTACCCTCGTTCTTCCACCTTTTCCCTCCTTCCTTCTCCCATTTGGTCTCGACACCCAATAGCTTGTAGGGTCCAGGACCCACTAATCTCCCCTCTCCGAGTCCATCCTCCTTCTCCAGATTTGAGAGTTGAGAGAATGGAGTTTGAGAGTGTAGTGAGTAGCTGGAATTGAAGAAAACATAGAATGTTGGCGTACATTTTGAGCGAGCAAATATAAGGGCAATTTGGTCATTTCATCCACCAAATGAAGGGTTTTCTCGTCTTGTACAAGATTCCATTGATAACTCACCTAAAATCACCCAGTAGCCAGTTGTTTCAAGAGTAGTCGCCTTCGAATGTATTAAAAGAATATATATGGTCTCATTTCAATCAAATTTTAGAAATGTATGTCACCTCCCAACAATTTTTTAGAGTTCTCATCCCCTCCGTTAACCCTCATGTTGAGGGTTAATGAAAATGGCGTTAATAGAGGGGAATAGAGGTAAATGGATCCCCACTTCCCCTTCCCCTTCACCTCCTCTCCCCTCCTATTTATTTTTCCAAATGAGGGTAAACAAAGTTATTTAATATCATTCTCCTCCTTTCCTCTCCATTCCCCTCCCATAACCCCAATCCAAATATATTGTTTCTCTCGCCCTCTTCTACTATTATGAATGCCTACTCTTGTTTATAACCCCCTTCCAAGCAAGGTTTGCTTGGGTGGATAGTTAAAAACGAGGTTAGGAGTTCATAAGAGGAAAACAGGGTGAGGGTATGAGAGTGCTTGTAAAGGTAAACTATTTACCCCTACTTGGAAGATCATGGAAGAATTAATAAGAGCAAGTTTTTAGTTGACATATTTGTCATTTCATATTATATGTAATACAATGACACTTATACATAAGCTTTATGCCCATTCTCTTTCTACCCCATCTCCCTCTCTCCTGATTCTCTCTTTATCCCCCCTCCCCCAAATCTCTCTCTAATCTCGCTCCACCTCCCTCTTTCTCCACCCCTTCCGCCTCTCTCTCTCTCTCTCTCTCTCTCTCTCTCTCTCTCTACCCATCTCTCTTTCTCTCACATGCAGACACATTTCTCTCTCACATCTCTCTCTCATATGAGAGAGGGGGAGAGAGATATGTGTATGTGTGTGTGTATAAGGGGGAGAGGTGTGTGTGTGTGTGTGAGAGAGAAAGAGAGAGAGAGAGAGAGAAAGAGAGAGAGAGAGAGTGTGTGTGTGTGTGTGTGTGTGAGAGAGAGAGAGAGAGAGAGAGAGAGATGTATGTATGTGTGCGCGCACATGAGAGAGAGAGAGAGAGAGAGAGATAGATATGTGTGTACGCGCGCACATGAAAGAGAGAGAGAGAGAGAGAGAGAGAGAGAGAGACATGCGGAGATGTGTGTGTGTGATATATATATATATATATATATATATATATATATATATATATATATATATATATATATATATTAGAGAGAGGTGTGTGTGAGTGAGTGTGAGTGTGTAAGAGAAAGAGAGAGACAGTGAGAGAGAGAGATGTGTGTGTGTGTCTGTGTGTGTGTGTGTGTGTCTGTGTGTGTGAGAGAGAGAGAGAAAGAGAGAGAGAGATGTGTGTGTGTATGTGTGCGCACATGAGAGAGAGAAATATCTTGCAGCATGACATGGAGAAATGGAAGGGTCAATGTCAATTTATGCATTATGTATGTTATAATGTCATTAAACTCTTCCTTACACCCCAAATTGGAGTGTAAGAAAAATAAGAGTTAAAAGGAGTAAAAGAGGGTAAATTCACTCTCCCTTACCCCCTCTTACTCCATTTTCAAGCAAGGTTAACGAAGAGTAAGCACCCTCCTTAATCCCCTCTAACCCTCTCTAACTCTTCTCCCAAGCATAGTATTAGGGTGTGGTCACATTAAGGGTGTGCTATCTATTTGTGCAATAAGTGTAACGCCCCGACTTTTGAGGGTGTTACTTAGCAATATTTTAATCCATTTAATCTTGATTTAGCGGAAGCGTATTTAAAAAGCTGAGAGCGTCACGCCGCTTTCCCACGAGGAAAAGCAAGGCTTTTGCTATGAAATAATCGAAAATAGAAATATATTTCATAAGGGAAACTTTTAGAAAATAAAAAGGTTGTTCAACTACAATGAAAATATTAAAACGTGCGGTCAAATTAAAGTGGTGAGCCAACTATTAATATTGAAACTTAAAAACTAATAAACTATGCGGCCTGATTTGCTATGTGAGCTTCCTTGCCACGAATCTGCCCAAAATGTCCCGCTGATACCTAAAAACAAAACATTTGAAAACATGGAGAAAAATGAGACGGAGCTCAATATATTCGACACTGTAATGTAAAAACATTTTAAAACAAAGAGTTTTATTGGGGCCCAGTTTAAATTCATTTTGAAATGAGGGAGAGGAGAATATGCTGAAACAGTTGCAGGTTATTATCTCAATGTGAAACTCTGCCCAAATAATATTAATAAAATAATAACAAAATGTAACAATAATGTTAAAATAGCGCAACAATGATTAGAACATAGACAAATAATAGACATTGGGTAACACATAAATAAATCAATACAATATAATTACACACAACTAATAATTGTTAAATAATAACGACACATATTGATCATTGCGTCAAGGGTTAATAATTGGATCTTGGAAGCCAGCGCCCCCTTCCAGCACGGTTTCCCAAGGCACATGCACTCGAGGACGGTCAACCCTCGATTAGGTATAAGATAGACCATGAAAAGGCATGTGTTCGGGCCGATCAACCCGATTATTTCACGATAAAGTCAACGCTAGGTTTTTGAAAAGGGTGTTTCCCAAAGGCACATGCACTCGAGGACGGTCAACCCTCGATTAGGTAATAGATAGACCATGAAAATGCATGTGTTTGGGACACTAACGAAACATCAAATGCTCCTAGGACACTTGCACTCGAGGACGGTCAAGTCTCGATTAGGTAAAAGATAGACCATGAAAACGCATGTGTTCGGAACATTAAATGTTAGGTTTTCAAAAACGACAATGGGTGAATCCACATATATTAGTCACAAAACGACATTTGAAAATAATGAGAACAATAATTATTCCACTTTAATTAGAGTAGCTTATGTTTTTACATTTAAACAGTTTCGAAGGTTACAATCATCGAAATATACCTGAGTTGACAGATAAAAGAAATAATAAATCCTCCCTTTAACTTGAGAAATCTGATTTATATAAATATAAATAAATAGTAATAATATTAATTTAAGAGTAAATAATTAGTAGAAATTGGAATAGAAAATTGGATTGGAAAAATTTACCCAAGAATGGAGATTATGGGTTGATTTAATCAGGAGGCCCAAGAGGGATATTGGGTTTAATAAAAAGGGCTTAATCCCCTTTCTTTCCCCTTTTATTGCACGCACATTAAACACATAGAAGAAGGGAAGCAGAGAGAGGCTCGCTGGGGTTTTGGGAGGCGATGATGGGCGGCGAGGGGTGGTGATCGGCCGTCGGAAAATGCAGAGGACGCCGACTAGTACACCGGCGATGAAGAAGACCACCGTGGTGGTGACTGCGAGGTCGGCGCCGTGGGGGGTAGAGGGACCCTTTTCTGGGCGGTTTTCAGGCGGTCGACCGGTGGTTTCCGACGACTTCTTGACTGGGAATGGTAAGTGTAAGTTTATATTGATTGAATTTGGGTTATGGGTGTGAGTTTGGATTTGATTTTTGGATGGTTATTGAGATGGATACGGATGAATTTTGGGGATGGGTGTGACTAATTTTGGTGTGGGTTGGTGGCGGAAATGGTGATGGAAAAGGTGGTTGGCGCGGTGGTTATGGTGGTCTGGGTGGCGGCAGCGGTGGTGGTTGGTGACAGTGGTGATAGTGGTGAAGAGTGTTTGTGAATCGAGAAAGAAGATGGTGAAATGGTGATAGTGTTTGATGTTTGAATGAGGAGAAGGAAGGAGAAGATGATATGGTAATGGAATTGATGCTGGAAAATTATTTATAATTGATTCAGTAGGCTACATAGGTTTGATGTGTTGTCAAGAGGAGAGGAGAAGGACAATACAATTTTGCTACTATCATTGGAAAAAAAGAGGCCATGGGAGGTGGTGGTTGAATCTTGAGGAGGAAGAAGAAGAATATGATAGGGAGAAGAAGGTGGTGGTGGAATTATCTTTCACCAAAATCAAGTAAAGCAAAATATATTCTAATAGTAATTTATAAATCAATAATTAAAATGTGTGAAATGTAAATAAATAATAATATTATCATTTTGATTAAGTCAAAAGTAAATAAAAAAATATTTATAATTATTATTTGATACTAAATAAGGAAAATGTGCATAAAACCATTAATTTATAAAATATGAAAGGAAAAATTGTGAAATATATGAAATGTGTAGAATATAAAACAATATTACTATTTTGCAAATTAATAAATAAAATATGGAAAGTAAATGTGTGAAATATCTAAAGTACTATACTATTTGGCAATTTAATAAGTGTAATATGGAACATGTGTGAAACATAAAATATTATTTGCAAATTAATAGGTAAAATATGAAAAGTATGCATATTTGATTAATTTATAAAAACTAGAATTAATAGTTAGTTTATAGAGTATGAAAAATACTATTATCATTTTGCAAATTAAGAAGTAAAAAAAATGAAGAATGTGTGAAATAGATTAATTAATAAAATTCAAAATTATAAGAGCTCCTATTTAACTATTGAAAATACTCATACTTTGAGTAAATATAATTAATTGAAAAATTAAGGAAATTTAGCTAATTAAATCAAATAATGTACTATAATGGAAATTAAGAATTTTAATTACAATAATAAATAAAGTTAAAAATACAGGGTGTTACAATAAGCTTGTGTTATCAACATAATTATGTCGCCTTTGAATATTTTCTTTTCTATTAGTGCAGTTTGTTGTTCAGTTATTGGGGGTGGCATGCTCGTCGCTGTACTTTGTTATTGCAAAAGGAGTCGGTCATCAAACAAGGACATTGAGGCCTTTCTGAGAAGCTATGGATCTACAACTCCAATAAGATACACCTACAAACATTTGAAGAAAATCACAAATTCCTTCAAGGAAAGGCTAGGTGAAGGAGGGTATGGCACTGTGTATAAAGGAAAATTACCTAATGGCAATCCAGTGGCGGTGAAACTTTTAAAGAAATCAAAAGGAAATGCAGACGAATTTATCAACGAGGTAGCAAGTATTGGAAGGACTAACCACGTAAACATCGTCAAACTCTTAGGGTTTTGCGTCGATGGTCATAAAAGGGCTCTTCTGTATGACTTCATGCCACGAGGATCTCTTGACAAGTTTATATATAATGATGGGGATCGGGCCAATCAACAATCGCTAGCAGTAGATGATTTGTTCCGAATTGTTGTTGGGATTGCAAGGGGATTAGAGTACTTGCACCAATGTTGCAACACAAGAATATTGCACTTTGACATCAAGCCTCATAACATTCTATTAGATGAAAACTTGTGCCCAAAGATTTCTGATTTTGGCCTTGCTAAGCCATGCATGCAAAAGGACAGCATCATCTCAATGTCGGGCGCTAGGGGAACAATAGGGTACATTGCTCCAGAAGTATTTCTTCGAAATTTTGGAGGTGTCTCCTACAAATCAGATGTTTATAGCTATGGAATGTTGGTTCTAGAAATGCTCGGCTGCAGGAGAAGTGATAATGCCAAAGTAGAGTGCAATAGTGAAGAATATTTTCCTCAATGGATATACAACCAATTGGAGCAGGGTCACGCGCTTCACCATGAGGGAATTATGAATAGAGAGGAAAAAGAGATGGAAAGGAAGATGGTAATAGTGAGCCTATGGTGCATACAAACCAACCCTTCAAGCCGACCTACTATGACTTCAGTTGTAGAAATGCTCGAAGGAACTATTGAATCACTACAAGTCCCACCTATGCCTTCCCTCGTTACCCCTTCGAGATCACGACAGAGTTTTTCAACCATACTCGCAACTACTTCAACATCTGCGACAATTCCTCTGAACTTGGACCCTATTGATGAGGTTTCCACGGAGGTCAAAATGTAAGCATCTTTACTTTGTTGAAATTTGTAGTAAAAATTGTATGTGGTTTTGGACAAATATATAGTACCAAGGAGACATCCAATTATATCTATCTCCGCTATGACTTCACCTCTATGAACACACCAGAATTCATCAACTTCACTCATAATTCCAACATCAGCTACACTCTGCACGAACATCCCATTGACAAAGATTTTTCATTAGAAATTAAAAAGTTTGGGTCATCGCAACCTTTTTTGGGTCTTTGGTCAATAACCACAAATTACCCCTATGACTATGATCCCATTGACAAAGATTTTTCATTAGAAATTAAAAAGTTTGGGTCATCGCAACCTTTTTCGGGTCTTTGGTCAATAACCACAGATTACCCCTATGACTATGATCAATTGTGGTTGATGATAATACTCATTACCTAATAGCATAAAAGCAAAAAGAAAAACTAATCAATTCGATAAACATGAAAAATCACGTCGTCACAAATTTACAGCCACTTTCCCAGCGTAAATAACAATTCACAAGTCAACCACAAATGTTGATCACACTGATGGATCGATAGCCCAAATAATGTGACCTAACACTGGGCTTTGTTTCAAACACCACCTCACTAAATTTAGGGTTATTTACTCCAAAGGATGGGCCAAGAAGCACATTGACCATAAAGGAGGATTTGAAGGATAATGAGGTCCAAATTGTAAAATATATGGGACTACTAAGGCTTTAAAAATAAATTATTTTTTATTTTTTTCATGAGCTGTTTTGGAAATTTTTTTCTTAAAAAATTCTATTAGGAATATTGTATTCTAAAAACCCTAAAAAAAATAAAAAAATAATGTCACATAAACCTTAGTGATTCCCAAATATTTTATAATTTGGAACCTCATTGTCCTTTATGGTCAATTTACTTCTTGGGTCATCCTTTAGAGTCAATAACCCTTAAATTTATGGCTTAATACCTCATATTACAGCTAGGGATGGCAGTGGGTCCTGGACCCGGCCCGGACCCGGTTGGACCCGACCCATTAAGACGGGTATGGGTCCAAAAATTCTGGTCCCATCGGGTCTCGGGGCGGGTCCGGGTCTAGAAAAAATTTAACAGGTCCAGGTCCGGGTCCAAGCGCGGACCCGTGGACCCTACCCATGGACCCGTTGCAATATAAACATTTATAATTTTTCTAAAAAAATAAAAACTCAATTAGTTAATTATAAGTCTATTCTACTGTGTACTACACTAAAATACTAAATCTAAAAGACTAAAACTCCTAGTCTCACATTGTCACACTCACTAACTCACACAAATCACCACAGCCGCACTACTGGTCTAGTGCCCATCCCATTCTCCACTCTAACATATATATGTCTCTTTATAATCATGAACTTTTTTTTTTAGCATTTTAAGTTGTGTTATATTTTGAGAGACTTTTGTAATATTTTGTTGATGTTTTGATGACTTTGGTGATGTTTTGGCGTTGGAAACTTAGAATCCGCTCGTATCATAATATATTAATGTTTTGATATTTTTATTGTGTTAAAAATAGTTGTTTTTAAATAAAATAATTACTATTATACATATATACAAGTATAAAATTAACCTCAAAAATTAATAAATTTAGTAAAAAAATGCATAATATGGTTGGACCCATTAAGGATCCGCTAAGGACCCATGGACCCATTGAGTCCGGATCCGGGTCTGAATTTTTGGGACCCATCGGGTCTTGGGGCGGGTCCGGGTCTCAAAAAAATTGACGGGTTCGGATCCAGCAGGACCCGCCCCAGACCCTGCCCATTGTCATCCCTAATTACAGCGTAGATCTAACAAGACTGACCTAAAACCTAAATCGAAAAACCAATCTCGGATCTGAGCCGAGGTCTAAATGGATGAACCAGTCTTGACCCAAAC
This sequence comes from Portulaca oleracea, assembly GCA_029582165.1. NCBI lineage: Eukaryota > Viridiplantae > Streptophyta > Magnoliopsida > Caryophyllales > Portulacaceae > Portulaca > Portulaca oleracea. The sequence goes on from CM055892.1 coordinate 20,720,772, forward strand.
CCAAATAAAATTGATCTGATTTGCAACCCAATAAGAGACCCGATTAAGATACACACCCGAATCACTCAAGATCCAACCACAAACCCGATCTAAAAGAAGCTCATCCGAACCAACTTGAATAAACCAACTTGAATAAAACCCATCTGAAGTCAGACCGAACCTGAACCTCACGAGAATTAAAGTGCATTGAGTAGGCACTAAAGCAAGAGTTTAAGTACTAACAGGCAACATCATTCCGATAATTAAGCACTAACAGCGTATTTTATTTGCACCCAAACATAATTAATGACATACACACACACGTGTACAGCATGCACGATCGTACAAGCTAAGCAACCAAACCGTGCACAACTCAGCAGCCAAAACAACACAAATACACCAGATCGAAGTTACAACATGCATACGGCGCCATCAATCCTTGGAATCACACTCAAGTAATTATGTTTAATCATAAGAAACATAACATTAACAAACTAAACTAAGCAAGTTTAGTTCAGTTCAGTTCAGCATCTGACAGAAACTTTGCAGGTGGAGGCCACGCGCTTGGCACCAGGGGAGTTGATGTACTGCTTCAGGGTTGGGTTCCTCATGTACTGGCAAAGACACGGCTTCTGTTCCCTCAACTTGGAACAGCACTGCGCCGACGGCGGCTGGTTCGACATGATTGCCGGCGCACAGGCCGCCAGCTGTACCGGGCTGCATGTCTGCGCCTCCGTGGTCCCCACCAGCGCCGCCGCCACAATCACCGCCGCCAGGGCAACCAAAACCACCGCCTTGTCAGCCGCCATATCTGGATGTGTAGCTAGGTTATAGGTAGCCTGAAAAGTGCCTTTAAAGATTAATTAGGAAAATGTAATGTGAGTGTGGAAGTGTGTGTGTGTGTGTTGATGAAGTAATTAGGAAGTGGTGATTTTTATAGAGGGAGAGGAGGTGGTGAGGTGGGCCAGGGTGATGATGAAGGACACTTGGGAGTGAAGAGGAATTTGAGGAAAAGCAAAGTGTGAGTGGAAGTTGTCTAGGTAAAAGTTTGATTTCGGGTAAATTTTAATAGATTAAATTTGTTAATTTTTCGATTAGACATTTACTTGGGCTCGGTTTATTTTTGGGTCTGATTGGTTAGGATATAGAGTTAAATATAGATTAAAGTCGGATTCGGACAGTGGAAAAAGGACAAATATTATGTCTGATTATTTTGTCAATGTCAAGATAAAATTCGGACCAATCCAAATTTTTTTCAATTGGATAAATTTGAATATTCATATTAGATAAACCACCCTAAAGCCTTGTTCTTTTATGCGGTGGATGGAGTGTAGTGATGGTGCGGTGCGGTGAAAATTGAAAAAGTGTGGTGAAGTATGATGAGTTGTGGTAGGTGAGGTAGGTGTTTTTTAATTTGACGTTGGAAAAGGTAAATTGGTCTTTTTAAGTTAAAAAAATTAAGGCCCTGTAAATTTCATAGGTTGATTGAGGTAAGTAAATAAATACCATAAATTACCGAAAGTTACCGAAAATTACTAAAAGTTACCGAAAGTTACCAAAATTATCAAAAATCACATGACACATATAAAGTAGGTTTTTTTAAATTTTTTCCTTTTATTTCAAAAACACAAATTTACCCATATAAATTTACCAAAAGTTACCAAAAATTACCAAAAGTTACCAAATATTATCAAAATTCATCATTTACCTTACCTCAAGATACCCATGAAATTTACAGGTCCAAGTGAAAAATAATTGATTATAAAAGTAGAAATGGAAAAAATAAATTTGAAATGTATGTTGTTAATTACTCTTCCAAACATATTAATCATAATCTTACCAAAATGATCAGTTACATGATAAAAGAAATGGAAAAAAAAATTAAAAGTGTTTGCCATTTATATAAAAAAAATTAAAATTTATTATAAAAGTAGAAATGATATGATATAATGAAGAGTGATAGAATTAAAAAAATACGGTATAATATAATACCACGTCACAATCTACCACATAAAAGAACATGGTCTAAGTGAAAGTGTCATGTGTGAGAGTGGGGACCTAATTGATTTGATTCCATCTAGTGAAGTGTATTAATAAGTGGGGTTGTTGGACTTTTTGGGACGTCTTCCTTTTTACATCTTTACATACAAGTGTGTATGTGTTGAAAATTGAGCTCTTTCATTTCTATTTCAACACATGTAGGTGAGGTGAGGTGCTCCTCTTTGTAGTCTTGTACGTTCTTGCCTACCCTTATCCTTTCAAAGTCCAATCTCAATTCAATTAGCTAAAGTTTTTATCTTTCAAAATCCAATCACAATTCAATTAGCTAAATTGATGTAATATTCTTGGAAGGGTTTGCTAAGTGGTGAATGACCTAAATTGGTGTTTTGAACTAAGCAAGCAACAGTCAATTACATCGATCATACCATGCTTATTAGAGTGAATTTAAATTATGTACGAAAAAGCTCCAAGTATTACTAAAATAAAAGGTGTAGATACCATATTCAAATAGATATGGACTTGACATAAACAGTTTAATTTCATCTTTTATGGAAGGGTGATTTTTGCGGTAATTTCATCGGTTTCCATGTAGTTATTTTATTTTGTTTTCAAAATAGATATTATGCTCAAACTCAAGTTATAATCAACTCAACTTAAAACCATAATGTCATTGTTATTCCTCACAAACAACTGTGACAAGGTTGCCTTTGATATCATTTTTAATGCCCCTCTGCCCAAGCAGTAGACATAACAGAGAACGGTTGCATGGATTGATGATTGCCACAACCCAAAAATCATCACGACTAGTTTCTGCGTGTTTTGTTATTATTCACATGTCGCTAGACTTAACAATCGAGTGAATCGATTCGAGTTCGGATCGGTTGAAGATCAGTTTTGGTTGACATCGGGTCAACTAATTTCGATTCCATGAGGGTTTGGGTGAGTATTTTCAGGTTGGTTCAGGGAAGTTCTTTCTACAGGGTTCTGGATTGATTTGGGGTCATTTGGGTGTGGATCTTAATCGAATCACTTTTTGGGTAATGGTTCGGATCAGTTTCGATTTTTTTCAGGTTCAAGTTAAGATCGGATCGTCCATTCAAATTTTGGGTCTCAATTTAATTTTGCCAAGTCTACATGTCGCCTAGGACAATTTTCCAAATATCATCCATTCTTGAAATAGTTCAAAGCAAAACAAACTTACAATATATAGATGTTGTACTAAATGACTCTTCTTTTTTTAGATTACCCACATAACTCGATCATATATTCACATGCTTGGATATCATTAATAAAACTAGGCCTTGCTATTCCTTTGGACTGATCTTGGATAGGTTTTTTTAATTGCATACTTTCTAGCATGGCATATGCAATTTTGAGTAAATATACTAGGCAGGGAAAGGGGAAAATGTCTTAAAAGCTTAGTAGTGTATTTCTCTCTACTCATCTAATCTATAATTCACCAAAGAGGGTGAAACCTAAGTGTCTACTACCTTTATTTTCCAGCATTTTGTTCATGACTTTATGGAAGCAAAAAAATTTCGACTGAGTGGTAATTGTAGGGTCGATCAGTTATGATTTTCAATTTGTCATTGTCAATTTGATATCTTCCTTTCATCTCCATCCTGTAAAACTTATTCATTGTGGCCTTTGAAATAGGAGTTTAATAAACATGCACCTAAAAGGAAAAGCTTAATTGATAATTCTCCTTTAAAAAAAAAAAAAAAAACTTTCAACCAAAAGGTGAGGGGCCAGGGGGTCTACTCTACCATTAGGTGGCAAGATCGGCAAGAATAGCTTGCATAGCCGAAAGTTGCGAAAGTATCATCATTTGGGCTTGTAATAGCCACAAAAAAATTTTAAAAAATGATTTTGAAAAAAAAATAAAAGAAAAAGAACGCAAGAATTAACGGTGCCATTTGCTACGGCTACAGCCCACACTTTCCCCCGTCCAAATCTTCGTTCACATTAGGACTATAAATTTTGTCCAAATTTCAATGCTATACATCCTCCATTCAAATGTTGCAATTCGTGCAAAAAAAAAATGTTGCAATTATATATTTGACTGAAAATTCAAGTACAATAATATTTCTTTTATTTTTATTACGTCTATATTTAATTTTAGATGAATATGAATATAAGAAATGTTTATTTTTTCTTTAAAACTTGACATTAATCGATTTCGGCCCTGTTTTTTCTATGGTTCCACACAACACCTGTTTTCACATTTACCATAATTTTTCCATACCATACCATACAATTCCACACCTCACCACAACAATCATAACTTTATATCTCCTTCCTTTTCTCTCTCTTCACTTTTCTCCTCTACTTTTTACATTCTCTCTTTATCTATTATTCCTATTCTTTGAAACTTCATCTATCATTCCTATTCTATATTTTGGAATGAACCACATCATCTATCATTCCTATTCTTTGAAACTTCATCTATCATTCCTATTCTTTGAAACTTCATCTTATTTATTCTACAACAATAGGAACTCATTCCTACTTTTTTTACCTAAAATATAAATTTAACTTTATTTTTCTTTTCTTAAGGTGTAAAAAAACACCATTTGATTGAGTAAAAGAAAAAAAGAGAGAGAGACAAAAGAACGCTACAACGTTCTCAAACCATGTTCCCAAACTTTTCGTTCTCGGTTGAAAAATAATAGAGGAACTCCTCACCTTTTCCAATGCATCGTTCTCAGCGTTGTGCTTGCTCTTACATCAATCATTTTTACAACAACTTTTACCATATCTTAGAGCAAATACAACAGTGATCTGAATTTTTGGAATGTTAATGAGGGTCCACTTTTCTACATCATCCATCCTACTTTTTGGAATTTCATTCCATTTTATCTCCAATAATAAAAACTCATTCCTACTTTTTTCACTTTAAAATATTTATTAAAAGTCTAAAATAGATTTATCCTTTTTTTGGGTATCAAACTAAAAGTCCACAACATTTTACATTGTTTATTAAAAAAAGAAAAGAAAAGAGAGATGGAAAAAGTGGGAACGTAGTAGCATTTTGGATTCGCGTTCTTGATAGTATTGGTCTGCACTGTATCAATACTTCAACTTCACGCACGTGTTCCAATGACAAAAAAGAGTCACTGCACATTATCTTAGAGCATATACAATAGTATTCCAAAATTCTAGAATGTGAGTAGGGGTCCACCCATCTCACATCACCCATAATTCCTATTTTCTGGAACTTTATTTTATTTGTTCTACAACAATAAGAACTTATTACTACTTTTTTATCCTAAATTATAATTTATCTTTTTTATTCTTTTTTTAGATGTAAACAACACCATGTGATTGAATAAAATTAAAAAATAAAATAAAAAAGAGAGAAAGAGATAGGAACGCTGCAGTGTTCCCATTGAATGTGGACACGCAGTGCGTTCCTTAGAGCATGAGCAGCACATGCTCTTAGTGGAAAAAAGAGATGGGAACTTGCACAAGTTTCAAGGGCACGTTTCTAGCCCTACATATGGTCTTACTATACCATACCATATTTTCCACAACATTGTAGTACCATATCATTTAACGCACATAATTTGTCGCACAAAAGAATAGGGCTTTAACTAAACCAAAATTTATTTTTTCGCAGTGATAGTTGACATTTTCATATCTTGAAGGGTCTGGAAGTTGATGTCAGAAGGAAGAAGAAAGAGAAGTCTATCTCTGCTGAAATCTAAATGGAAAAGGGTTTTGATCTTTTGGAGGCTTCTCGCAAGGTAAAAATTATAACTAATGAAGCTACTAGGAAGATCAAAGAATATTTCAAGAATATTGAGGCGATCCTTGCTTGCAAGAGGAGATTGGTGAGAAAAGTTTGTGGATTAAAGGTCATTCGAAATTAGTGTGCAATTGGTGAACACTTCTAGAAGAATCTTTAATAGAATATGAATCTTTGTGTTTGATTTTTTTGGAGTGTTTGTGGTTTAGATGGTTGTTTTGCGGTTCTCTTATTTTGTGTCTTTAGTTGTTTGGTTCAGTCTTGCTGTTTTCTTTTGTTGCTTTGTTGTTTTATGTTATTCTTTGTAACATCTTTAATACAAACTTCAACCTTTTATGACTTTCAATATTCAAAACAAACTTATTCCCCTGATACTTCTTTGGATGTTCTTGTCATTCTGGTACTACATGAAAGAGTAGCCAATGAAAGATTATTTTGTTATTGGTATTAATTTGGATGCTTTAGCTGTGATGTATTTATTTAATTAGTAATAATTTACATTCAACAGAAATATAACTATAGATCATTGCAATATTATCATTTTCTACGTATTTAACATCTATGTTTTATATATCAACTTCCATACAATAAGCAATCATTTTATGTGGATTCACATCAGGTAAAATAATAAGGAATATTCATATATGAATAAATTTTGGACTTGTAAGTAGATATTCACAAATGGATTGGATAGTGACCTTTTACATTTTTTAGGTGTCTTTCTATTTATCATATCAATTATAAGTAGACTTTGGATTAGTTAATAACGCCATGAGTAGTATAAATGATGCCCTAATCCCTGGCACAATCGTAAGTTCGGATTCATCCGGGTTGTTCTTAAACATGTTTCAAACTAAGTAACTAACCCAAATCAATTGGAATTCCATATCAACCCTAACACAAATCTATAATTTTACTTTCGAATTTGACTACTAGGCCTATCAAATTCATGGGTTTTGTTTAAATTTATCAAAATTTACCAGTTTTCGTCTAAATTTATCAAAATTTACCAAAACATACCAAAAATTACCGAAGTTAAAAAATTAAAAAAATAATAATTTTAATATATTAGCATAAATTTGTCAAAAGTTACTAAAATTTACCTAAAATTACCAAAACTTAACTTTTACCCAACTCCTTTTTAACCATGAATTTTACATACCTTTAGGATACAATTGATTGATTGAAACAGTGAAAGGACTAGTAATGATACAGTACATGCATGCACATATATATAATGATAGAGAGTACAATTGAAACATGGTAAGATGATTTTCTTTTCTTCTGATCAATCACGCGTAATTATGCCTTGATATCAAATTGTTTGTCTATTGTTTTCTTACTTTTCTTTGCATTCCTCTCGAATGCAAATCATTACCACTCTCACAACATAATTTTCCTGATGCCAATGATGTATATCGACGGTTAAATCAAGCAAGGATGTGGCCATTGCAGTTACTTAACAGCCACCACTTTTGATTCATGAGATCATTTTTACCATGATAAAATCTATGTCAGGTGCTGAAGGCTTTTATATTATCTTTTAAATATTAAAACTCACCTTTGTAAAACACATTTTTACAATGACGATGTTTAAATGTGTTTTTACAAAGTTATTATTCATAAATTAAAGTGTTTCACATGTCATTATTGGCTTTTCTTGTATTAGGTACTCCCAATTTGTTTACGTTTTTCTATATTTGTAAAAAATTCAATACAAACAATCTCATATCTACAATGGGGATTATTGGTGCTTCCAGTTTATGAACTATTAACTAAAACACACAATATATCAAAATACAGGGATTTTATATATGGAGGTTTAACAAAGTTATTTTCTCTAAATCTTTTCTTCAATGTCCCATTGTAAAGAGAATTATTTGTGGTGATTAGCTTTTGAGAAATGTTGAGGTCAGTACCTCCTACTATTATCAAATCGATAATTATCGTTTATATTATATGCAGACAATTTGAGAAGATCGACTTGATATAATGGTACCCTAAGCCTTGATATATCTTTCTTTATTCGTTTAAATAAAATATATATACTATTTAATGGTAGAAATATTTTTGAAAAATATCAATTACCGCAAAGTGCAAACCATAGATGTTATAAGTAATATGTCTATTCCTCCAAATGGGGAACACCAAATTAAGACATTTACATTTTTCAAGCAGCTTTTCGCTTTGTCTTAGCTAAGAAACAATGAAAGGGCAAAATTGTATCTGGTGTGCATCACTCAACCTAGACATACCTCACGTAAATGCATGAACACACACCATGATAATTAGTTGCTACAACATTACATTCCAAGTACGTACGTAGCAAGCACATGAATTACATAAACTAACATTGTTGTATACTTAATTCTTACTGCGAATCCAGTTCAGTTCAGTTCAGTTCATCGCGCCTGAGAATTGTCCACATGCAACTGTGCCAAAGTCTCCGACAAGACCACCGTAGGAGCCGGGGGCTGCGTTTTGTATATTTGTGCGTGCATCGGATCCTCAAACTCCCCGATGTAGCTCGTACTTTCCAACGGGGTAGGACCTGCCTGGCTCGCCGGAGGAAAAGCAACAACCTGGTGGTGGAGATCGTCGGGCGGGGCCATGCTCACAGCGGCCGGAGTGATGTACACGGGAGGCGGGGTCATAGGAACCATGACAGGGCTCGACGAGACCTGGGGGTGGCTAGGACCCACATTGGGTGCGGTCGCAATGGGCCGGCTCTCGAAAGGGTGGTTGTGCGGCTGCCCGACGGACATCATGTAGACAGGTTGAGGCTTGTTGACTTGGTACTGAACGGTTTGCTGATGGGGTTGGACAAAAGGTTGGTGATACATTGTGGTATAAGATGCAAGTGGGAGTGAAGTTGGATAGTACTGGGTAACGTAGTGGGGTTGGGAGGGTTGGTGAATGTAACTAGCTGGTGTTTGGGATGGGGAAGGCGGTGCGATTGGTTGTTGTTGGTGTTGGTGTTGCTGGTCCATAGGTTTTGTCAGGATGTAGCTAGGAACATGGACTGGTGTACGAGGAGAGGATGTGTTGCTTTCTGCCTCGACTAAGTTTGTAGAGGCAACTTTGGAGTCGAGGAATCCGGTGGATACATCGTGGAATACTATGCCGTGTGGGCTATAATGTGGACTCGGGGTGCAACTGTCACTATAAAATATAAAACCAGAATAATTCATCGTTGTTAGCCATTAACTACCAGCTAACAAGTATATGTCATATACATTACCATTGCCATTCATGATTTAGGACACAATGAATTAAATGTCACACATTATGGTCTAAACACCTTGTGTTTGTGGGATTATACTGAAGATGGTTTGTTGTTGTTGTTGTTGTTGTTGCATATTATGGTGTAAAGAAGTCGAGTCCAAGCCCCATGGGTCAGGCTCGAGCTCGACTTTGTTAGAAAAATGTTCAATTCAACTTTGTTAGAAAAATGTCCAATTCGACTCTATTAGTAAAATTCAAGTAAATGAGATATCTATACAACTAAGCTAGATAATTGTGTTTTTTTAATCTAAATGTAACATATAATAGGGATGTTCAAACTAAACTTAAACATTAACACTTGAATTTTATGCAACTTAACTAGAAAATTAAAGAAAGATTATTTCATTTATGATCTATTTATTAAATTTTAAACGTTGACTTAATATAAACTCTATCAAACATAGCCTACTTCATTTCTACGTAAGACAACCAAGATGAGCTCAAGTCAAGCCCTTCTGGCTAGGCTTGATTTAAAAGACATCTAAATTGTGATCGGGCTTTAGCAAAACTGATTTGACCGAGTCGACTTCGAGAATCCATCGAACCAGCTCGGCTCTTTTACAACCCTAGTTATTATGTTCAAAACCAAAAACACATCCAAGGGGTGATAACATGAAGTTCACTTTCATTTCTCCAACACTGATCTAGGTTCATCCAAAATTGAGAATGCATTAACGTAAATAAAAAGTGAAAATGAGTAGAAATTGATCAGAACAAATAAATAAACTATACCTTCCAACACAATCAACAAGGGGCAAAGCAATCTTGAAATCCGGAAGTCGAATCCCACCGCCTTCATCACCACCACCACAACCACCACCACCACCACGAATGGCCGGTGAATTCGACGTCGACGATCCGTTCGATCCGAACGAAGAGTTCTTCTCCAAAGGAATCGATTCCTGCAACGAAGCCACCAGTGAATCGACAACACCACCACCTCCACCACCGCCAACGCCACCGCCACCGCCACCTCCGGCCGCCATCTTTCCGTCAATCTCGCTGTGAACCTCCCCGGAATCTAGCGACCTCCCTTTCGCAACAACACCGGCATTCTTCAGAGCGTCGACGAACCAATCCTCCGACGTCGGATCGTGCGTTTCGGAGTCCAATTGGACCGGAAAAAGGAAGAATCGGAGCCTCGACGGTACGGCGGAGGTCGCGAGCCGATCATACTCGTCGATCATGTTCGCCAGATCTTCCTCGGTGGAGATCGAAATGAGCGAATCAAGATCATGATTCGGAAGTTGATACTTCAGATTGAATTGTTTCCCATTCATCAACGATTTCGAGAGGTGATTCGTTAGGGTTTGGAGAGAGAATACACTTCGTCGGTCGACGGCGACGATACGAGTCTCGCCGCCGGCGTAACAAAGCGTCTTGTCGGCCGGCCGGGGGATGATGTGGCCGCCGTAGCTGCACATCAGCCGGAGCTTCTGGCCGCCGGCGGAGGGGGACGACGATGGTGACGGCGACGGCGATGCGGAGGTAGAAAGTCCATCCACGGCGGTCGAAACTGCCGGCGGTGACACTAAGTGCTCCATGTAATTCTAATCAACGAAAACGGTAAGTAATTTCGAAATTAAGCTCCTTAATTACTATAATTAGTCGTGTGTCACCTTAATGATGTTGTTAAGGAAGAATCAGTGGGGCCCAATTGTGGTGGTTGGTTGAGATTCGACATGGCGGGAAAAGTTCTGATTGGTTGGTGGTGGTGGTTGAGATTCGAAATGGAAGAAGGCGACCCAAACCCAGACACCAAAATTTCAGGCCGCCCTTTTCCACTACGTTATTATTATTATTTTTTTAAGAAAAATTATAAATTTGCGCTTTTTACCACAGGCCTGATATGAAGCACCAAAAATGTGCACACAATCAAACTTTTTTTTATTGTATAAGTAATTTTATGCCCTTCTTGTTTTCTTTAAGCAATGCAAGAGCAAGAATCGAGAGGTTAATCGAGTAAAAAATCATGTATTGTCGAAATATGAATGTAAAAATAGTAAATTCGATTGGACTGATGATCCATATAAGTAGCAAAATGCTAAGGAAAGGATTATGAGTGGATGACTACTTCAATTAACTAAATATAGTACCTAAGTATGTACTTTTTGAATGGTAAAAATGTTTTATAAAACCTATTCGACTCGTATAATAACTGAATTAAATGGATAATCTACTTGTCATTTATGGTTTAAGGCGAAACTTATAAAATTTTGTATTTTGGACTTTTAGGAGAGAAATAAGTGGGATAAAAACCAGGTGATGGAGAGTCATTTGCATTTTGTGTTTTCACATTGGATATTTGTTTTATAATATATAGTTGAATGGGTTAGATTAAGTTTAATTTGTTTATTTAAATAAACGGTTCAAGTCAAAAATTGCATTACGTTTATTAAATGGACAGGTTTCAAGTTTTGAATTATTCAACCCAAACAACTTTATATGAACATAAATCCAACACGACACGACCTATAATCTAACTCCAAGAATGCGATGATTTAATCATTAGTCCTATCTAAAGTTGTCTATACTAATTATAAAGTAAGACTACTACATGATTTTTATTTTTTAAAAAAAGTAATTAAATAAGACTTGCACAATATGCTAAAAATGGACCATTACAGAAGAAATAAAAGCCCAATAATACACCATCGTCGTCCATCACAAAAAACAAAGCCCAATTACCAGATAACAATTGAAATCCTAAGTTCATTTCTTCCATAACTTTCACTTCATTTTAACAAATATAAATTACAACGGCTCTGATATGTATATTTTGCTTAACATAGGATCTCACATGGGCCTTTATGTCTCTGTCCTGTAAATAGACTTTTATGGGCCTCTAATATTTCTTTTAGGCCTTGATGAATGCACCAATTCGCTCTATACCTGTGACCCAATGTCAAGAAAAAAATTACAATAGCTAAATGAAGGTGTGCATGAAGTTTAGGCCCTGTTTTTTTTTTGTGGTTGGCAAACTGCAGTGCCACAGTCTACCGCAATTTGCCACAACCCACTACATTTTACCATAAATCATTATTTTTCTCTCTCCTCACTTTTCTATCTCCTCATTTTTCTCCTCTACTTTTTACATTCTCTCTCCTCACCTACCCCACATACCAATAACCTACCACAATTCCACCACACTCCACCACACCTCACCACACCATTCCGCAAAATACCGCATAAAAGAACATGACCTTAATCCATGCATGAAACTCAACAAATGAACCATAAACCCAAATATTAACACATATCAACTAGGGATGGCAACGGGGCGGGTTGGGGACTGGGGATATACTCCTCGCGCCCCGCCCCCTGCCGCCGTCCCCATCCCCACTGTGGGTGGGCAAATAGGTTTCATCCCCGTCCCCGCGGGTTCCCCGCTCCAACGGGTATCCAGTGAAGATTTAAATGATCGAAATCCTTTTCTTTTTTTTTTTCTAACATGCTTTTACGATTATTGCTATAACATAAATATGTTTTTTGGGATGGAAATCAACATGTTTTCAATATATTCTTGCCCATTAAAAAGAATACAATCTAATTAACTTGACGATGAACATAACTAAATTTCAACAAAAGTTATCAAGCACAATAACAAGAAAAAAAATACAACAATATAATAAAAGTTCAATAATGACATTGTCCAAATCAACGCTCCAAAAATACATTCATAATGACGTAATTAACATTCAGGATAACTATGTAATTTTATACTAGGCGGGGAAGGGGATGCGTACAGGGAATTTTACCCAACGGAAGAAGCGAAGATGGATACGTGCGGGGATTTAAAAAGCATCCCCAAACCCGTCCCCATGCTCATTGAGGGCGAGGAATTTTCCCTGAACGGGGTGGGGCCCAATCGATTTCAGGAATTCCACCAATTTGTCATCCTTAATATCAACGTTAGATTTTCTTTTATGTTTGGGTTGAGTACGCATCTCCATATCTATTTTGATTTTACTCGATCCTTGCTCCTTTTTTTCCTAAATTTTGTCAGCTATAGTCTTTTTTCAGTTTAAATAAAAGCGGGTACTAGCAAATTTGGGTTTTACTGACACCCCTATCAGCACAATATGCAACAACTGGGCCATTGCAAAGGAAACAGAAGCCCAAAAAAAAAGCCCACCCACCAGATAACCCTCGAAACCCTAATTTCATTTCCTCCATACCATACCCTATTATTATCGCCGTCGTTTCTCAAACCCTTTTACTCTCCCAATTTCCAGAGAGAAGAGTTTTAGAGAGAGAGAGAGAGAGAGAGAGAGAGAGAGAGAGAGAGACCAACCGCCGGCAACCATGAAGTACAACCCAAGAGTGTCCTCCTCCCGCCGCAAGAGCCGCAAGGCTCACTTCACTGCGCCGTCGAGCGTCCGCCGCGTGATCATGTCGGCGCCGCTCTCCGCCGACCTCCGTAACAAGTACAACGTCCGTTCTGTCCCCGTACGGAAGGACGACGAGGTCCAGGTGGTGCGCGGGACCTACAAGGGACGCGACGGCAAGATCGTCCAGTGCTACAGGAAGAAGTGGGTCATCCACATCGAGCGGATTACACGTGAGAAGGTTAACGGCTCCACAGTCAATGTCGGGATCCACCCATCCAAGGTTGTCGTCACCAAACTGAAGCTTGACAAGGACAGGAAGGCCATGCTGGAGAGGAAGGCTAAGGGACGTGCCGCCGACAAGGCCAAGGGGAAGTTTACCGTTGACGATGTGGCGGCTGCCGGCGCTGCTTCCCTTCAGGAGGTCGATTAGAGGTTTTTATGGTTTGCAGTTTGTTTTTAATTTGTGGTTATTTTCGGATCTCGTATTTTGGTACTTTAGCGAGATTTTCAGTGAATGCTATTTTGGAAAGACGGAAATTTTCAGCAACATTTAGTAAGAATTATGTTATGAATGTTTGTCTTATGAATACTCTTTTTATACATCATATGCTCCGCTTGATGAATTCTTGGAATGCTTGATTTGCTTGTTTTTGGATGGACGAATTGTTCAATGTTTGTGTGCCCAGGAGTAGATTGAGTTCAGTTTTTGGGCATATTTATTCATGTTTAGACTGTATTTTGATGTGTAATGTGAGTTGTAGTGGTTCCTTCTAATGCTGCTTGCTAGGAGTTTTATTTGCTGTATTTTGGGTGGAATGCATTGCTTTTGAGGGCAATGCTGAGTCTCCATCTTTGGTATCTCTGCGTTCGGGTTTGGGTGGTTTACTTCAATGATAGTGCCTAGATTTGTGTCTAGTTAGCATGCTGGAGTTTCTTGCAGATGTTGGCTGAGACATACTCCAACATTGCTAGCCTTGATGCTAGTACTGCACAATTAGGTTGTTCATCTTATCTTATCTTATCTTAAATCTTGTTTTAGAGTGTAAGATAGTGCTCTCTTGGAACCAAAGTTGGGGTTGCTTTGATGATGCTTTTGGTGATGGTATCATTTGAACTAATAGTGTCTTCGTCTTGGTCCTTCTTGAGCGAGCATTGGGGCTTTGGGGGTCGGATGTGTTTGGAAAGTTGATGCCTTTCGACTTGTTCTTTGGAGTAGTAGTGATTGCACAATTGCACCTGTACTCACCTGAATTAACCTGCTGTCATTTGGATTTGGTTACATTTTAATTTACCTGTGCTGATCTTATGAACAGCAAAAAGATCATGCCCTTAGACAGTCACCCCCTCTCCATTCCTTTCACCAAGGTTGTCTAGACATTGATCCTTTCCATGACATGAAAATGGAGTTGAACATAATGTTGTTGGCTTGCTGCATTTCGCTTCCTAAGCCTATGGTTGTCTTGCTAGCACACCTCGATTGGGTAGTTTATCTGATCTTAAATCTTGTGTATGATGGTGCATTCTTGGACCATAATTTATCATTTGAACTTATTTCCCTTGTCCTCTTATCTCTTGAGCATAACATTGGGTACTTCGGGGGTCAAGAGAGTTTGGAATAGTCGAAGGTTGTATTCGTCTGTACCATTTGGTATGGTGTTTAACGCTTTGACCAAGTTAAATTTTTTATTGAACAAATATTATTAGTATTCAGTAAGCTATTATCTCCGTCTCATAATAATTGTCACTTTGATTGATTTTTTTTTTATCTCATAATACTTATTATTTTACAATTTTGATGCAATTTCTTCAATTAGCTACTTTTTTTTTAATAATTATTTAGACATAAAGATAGACAAAATAAGGGAGAGAAAGATATACAAATTATTTATTTTTAATATTTCATGACTTTCCATATAAGATACTCAACTAATTTATTTTATTGATTTTCTAAATTTTTGCTAAATGTACTAATATTATGGTTGGGGGGGGGGGGGAGCATTGTTTAAATGGTGCTTAGTGTTTCAAGTAGCGTTTAGATTTATATGATTATAATACTGAAGTTTATGGGTTTCATCAAAGCAATTTTCAGTTTCACAACTGATAAGAGAGAAGAGGATGCTACATTGTTTTCCCAATTTTGCTTTATTTAAGAATTAATTTTGTTTTTAAAAATTACATATTTTAATTGAATATTTGACTCACTGTAATTGAGTCTAACACCATCCAAATTGAAAATTGAAGGGTTGAATATAACATCTTATGTATCAAAACACCAATGAATGATTTGGATCAATGAATTTCTTTGTCACACAAAACATACCTACTAATAATATAGAGTTTTTGGCTGGGAAAAATCTGTACTTAGGGCTTTGTGATCGAGAATAATTCAAAGAGACTTTTTGGCTGGTGATAGTTTATACTTATTCATTACTTTCGTAGAAGATTCAGATTGAAATTCCAAGCGGAATCTTGATGTAACAAAGATCCGTCTTTTTAATTAAAAGCATGCCACATCAATTTTTTAAAAATTATATTTTATCGTTTTAATGATAAAATAGAATTAAAAAAAATTATTGTGACATGCTTTTAATTCATTGCTAATGTATTCCCCCATAATGTAAGTGCAAGGTGAATAATGCAAGTTAAACGATAAAATAGAATTATAAAAAAAAATTGGCGTGACATGCTTTTAATTAAAAGGGCACGTGCTCCGGTTACCACATCAGCATACTGGTGTCGGAATTTCAATATGGGATGCTACGAGAAAATAATGAATAAGTATAGACTGCCACCAGCCAAAAAGTCACTTTGGATTATTCTCAATCACAAGGCCCTCAGTACGGATTTTTCCCAGCCAAAAACCCAATAATATATAGTGAGAAATTTGACTGCTAAGGGTCGCATGGATAAAATTGAACAATATAGGCGCATGGATAAAATCGAACAATATATTACATATATGAATAGCAACAACTATGTACATCGTATTAGCATGCAAATATGTATCCAGAGAACCAGGAACAGAGAGTTTTCCCCACTTTTTCGCCCGACTTTTTGATCTTAAGAATGTTAGTTTTAAGAATTGGTTATTGCCCTTCTCCTACCCTTACCACGCAACCTCAGATCAGACACCTAATGCGTTCCACTTATTGGATTAAATAGGGTTCTATGGTCGGCTCTTGACCATTAGACGTCGAAGGCGTCCTCGGGGTGAGCTTGTAGTTCCTACAGGGTGGAGATGATGGGGTCACTCTATCAATTTCCTTCCTTTCATTGCATTTCGCTTTAAAGGTTGAAGGGAGATAGTGCATCAAACTGTTTGGAAGGGCCAACTTGATCATCTTCCCCAGGATCAAAGATTATGAAACCCTAGCAGAGTCGACGACTCCAATTACTGTCTGTGTATGATCCATAATAGATATGATCCATAATATATCTGACCAACTGCTCATCCTGCCTCTATGTTCTTGACAACCCATCTTCGTTTTCTCTCGATAGAGTTTTTCATTTACATGTTTCGTTCATCTTCCTCATTATTTAGAAAAAGTGAGCCACTGATTTAGGTACAAGATGCAATCATTACTGCCTGGACAATTATACATCCAACCCGCAGTCGCAACGACCCAATTGCAATAGCGGAGCTCTACCAACTGAACTATATCCCCCCCCCCCCCCAAAACCCCCCAAGCCAAGTGGAGCATGTATGAAAGAGTCATACACTTTTTCTATTCTCATTCTTATCCTCGACGCGGTTGGGCCATCCTGGATTTGAACCAGAAACCTTGAACGTGATCCATAATTCTTAGGGGTCTCTCACATTGGAGAAAATAACAACGGAGGGGTCGGGCTCACTTTTCCCAAAACGAGTTCGGTCACTTTTTGGGTCTTAAATTGGCCGTTTAGAAAAGTTAGGAAGAAGCTAAGTGGGAGTCAAGGCCAAGTTGGAGGAGTAAAGTTGAAGAAAAATGAAGAAAGTGGGCGAAGTTGGACATGCGAACAATACATATCTTCAATCTTTTAATCATAACTCCTTCAATACAACTCCGATTGATCTGAAATTTGGTGAGCTTATAGTACACATCGAGAGCTTTCCATCGATATATTATAAGCCCAAATCGGAGTTAAAACGAAAAAGTTATGCACGTTGGAAGTTTGCAGAAAAAAGTTGCTAACAGCACGATCGTGCCGTCAGACTGCACGATTGTGCCATTTTTCCAGTAGGCACTGCACGATCGTGCCATTCTCGAACAAGACTTTCTCGGGTTGTTTTGAGTTGCACGATCGTGCACCCATACGGCACGATCGTGCCATTTCACGACAGGTCGTTTTTTCGGCCTTTCCCTCTTTCTTTTGGTTATGTTTTCCCCCTTCCCTTATATATACTTGTTTCCCCTCAATTAGATATAGTTTTTGATGAATGTTTAGGAATTAGACTCAAGAAAACTCCTCTCAATTGGAGAATTGTAATTGTGGGTTTTCAAACCCTAATCAATGAAAGCTAATTCTTTGGGTGGAAATTGCTTGGTGATTTCTCTTCTTGGTGAGTGGGTGTCCTTCCTCTACTCTTTGTGAGATTTCTTGGGTGCTTCAAAACTCTTTACTTGTGGAGGGTCCTTGTGTAAGTGATTGAATATCTTAGTTCAATTGGGTGAGTGATTACTCTTTACATTTGTCCATATCCCTTTTAATTCTTGTTGTGTTTGTTGTTCATCTCCAAAACCCGAAAAATTAGTTGTAATTTTATGAGTTCTAAATTGGGGTTTTCTTAAACCCTAAGTAGTTAGTGGATCCTTGACCTCTCATATTTATCCATTCGAAGGACCCCCAGGTTTCCCGGATCAGACCGTGAGGTAAATCATCGCACTATAGTCCAACCAATTTGGAGAGAATCAATATATTCCTTTTCAGGAACGATTCATCCTTCCCGTGCACTCTAGCTTACACGAACCAAGACGCTATGGATTTATATGTTTAACTTGGTCCAAGCACTCTTCTATGCTCAAATTTACCGCATTTCGCTCAAAGGGTTGAAGGGAGATAATGCATCAAGCTGTTCGCAAGGGCCAACTTGATCCTCTTCCCCATGATCCAAGATTATGAAACCCTACCAGAGTCGGCGACTCCAACTACTATCCATGTATGATCCATACTAGATCTGACCAACTACTTATCCTCCCCTCTACGTTCTTGACAACCCATCTTTGTTTTGTCTCAGTAGTCTTTCAGTGACATGTCTTGATCCTCTTCCCTATTACTTAGAAAAAGTGAGCCACCGGTTTAGGTACAACCGTACAAGATACTATCATTACCACCTGGACTCGCAGTCGCAACGACCCAATTGCAAGAGTGGAACTCTACCAACCGAGCTATATCCCCCAAGCCAAGTGGAGCATGTATGAAGGAGTCAAACAATTTTTCTATCTAATCCTTTCCCCGACGCAGCTGAGCCATCCTAGATTTGAACCAGAGACCTTGCTCGTAAAGTAAATCATCCCACCTATGGTCCAACCAATTTGGAGAGAATCAATTGATTCTTTTTTAGGAGCGATCCATCCTTCTCGTGAACTCTTACACGAATTAATACATCCATTTCTACATGAACCACTTTTTTGATATAGGTTTTGCTATATTTTATCATCTCATAAATATGAGTCTGTAAATACATGGATATATCCATTTCATGTCAAAACAAACCCTTCATTTTTTTTTAATCAGTCAAATCTTTGCAAACACTGCAAGTCATTCACGTAGTGTTTGAAAGCAGTACTCTTTTCATACATCTAGTATAACAAAATTCTACTCAATTAGGATAGGATAGTCCAAAATAAACCTAGACAAAGTTCTGATGTTTTTTTTTTCCATGAACACATAGTAGAACAATTACCCTCCAGTAAGTAGAGTATTATATAGTGTCTCTCTTGCATCAGGAGGAAGAGAGCTAAGAATCTCTAGATTAGCTGGGTCCTTAACAATTTTTCTTGCCACCTTGACCTTTTGCATCATATCAAGACTACTACATTTGTTAACTTCTTCAAAAACCTTGCATCTTTTTTCTTGGATGTTGTTCTCCACTTTCAAACATTCAATCAATTCACGAAAATCTGCTCTTGATTGTTGCATAATGTCTCCAAGATCTTCCAACTTGCGAATAAGCGACGCAACAACCGGCTCATCCACTCTCTTTCTCTTAGATGTCGCGGAGGATGCGGTGGAGGATGCTTGACTAGAAACTTGAGAAAGTGAATCACTGTATGTTGCTTGTGAACATTGAGCAACGCTCGTTTGTTCCTCAATGCCTTGCACCTCAGTACCATCGATATTCTCACTACTACCATCATCGGTGTGGATATTTGGATCTTCTAAATGCTCAACATCGATGACATGCTCTTCCCTTTGAACAGCTAAAGGGCTCTCCGGATATTCCAATTCATCCTCCTCATCATACCTTGTCCGAGATGATGACCTCATATGAATAGCAATGATGCATGTAATCAAAGTAGGAACATACACATATATAAGAACCTTTCGCCTATGAAGGCAGATCAAAGCAGTAATAACCTTCTTTCTTATATCGCTATCCAAAGGTAATCGAGCCATATCTGCCCACACGAATGAAAAACTCGTCATTGTAAAAGAAAAATCCAGCACTGTGGAGACTAAGTAGACTATTATCCAAATGGAGTCTGTACATATGCAAATCAGTCCACACATCTAGTTTTCTTTCATGTACTCTCATAAACAATCAAACCTATCACCTATATGATCTCTGAACAATGACTACCAAGAACTAAAATACAGCAAATACCCAGAATCAGATATTATCCAGATTGAATAAATTTCACAACTCGAGCCAAAAACATGCCGGGTTTCCGATCAAATTTCTGATTCAAATGATCACAGAACCCAACCAGACAGTGCTGAGGACAATCACAAAACCAAGAGGGAAAAAGTAGGTAATCTAAGACCTTTTTTGCAATATTGTCCTCTCATTTTTGAGATTGTTTCCTTATCAAATTCAAAGATAATAAAATCAAATTCAAATTCATCTTTCATTATCATGCCAAACACATTCATATAGGGCTCAAACGATGAATATCGATTAAGATTAGGCGGAAAACTTCAATTATCTTGGCGAAACACACTCATTATCATGCCAAACACACTCAGACGAAATCCCATAGCTATTTCTTGACCTATAGAAACCCTAAACAAATTGAGGAAACATAATAAATTCAATAAATTGGCGAAAATATTGAGTCGAACCTTCAATTATGTTGTCCGAACAGAATCAAAGCTGCAAATCGGGCGCGCTGGAATTGAATCACAAATAAAAAGTAGAAGAAATGAGTTTGCGATAAAATGAAAAAAGAAAGAAGAATAGAGAAGGAAAAGAGTACCTCTGATAACCTTCATCAATGGCGAGAGAGAAAGGAGGAGGGTTTGCTAGAAGCGAGACCACACTGCTTTGCTTCGCTAGTGCCAATCAGAGCAGTTGTTTTAGGGTTCATTCTTCAGAACATTGAGGGGCATTTTGGAAATTCTAATACCATCTAATTTCTCCACATTGAAGGTTTGCCAAATTATTAGGTAAAAGGTATTTGGATAAAAGTTAAGTTTGGTAATTTTTAGTAACTTTTGGTATATTTTGTTAAATTTACCTTAACAAACCAAAGATAAATTTTATTTTTATTTTTTTAGTTCCAGTAAATTTTGCTAAGTTTTGATAAATTTTGGTAAATTTTGATAAAAATTCACCTTACTCATTTTACCCAGGTATTTGACAAACCTTGGAGTATTTTTTCTCACCACTCAAGAGAGAATTAGTAATTTTTGATGAGAATTAAATGTAATATAAATTATATTCAAATTCCACATCATCTAATTGTTCTAGTTGTTCCTTAGAATTACCAATATTTGCCATAATGTACATAATTTTATTCGCTCAATTTCACCTTGCCAAAACATGTAAGCAACGTAAGGTAGGCAACAAGGAAAATTGATTACTCCCTCCGTCCTAAATTAATTGACATTTTGACTGTTAATTGTTCACAAATTACAATGAGTTATAATATGAAATTACTGCCATTAGAAAGATACTTTACTAAAAATTACAATGAAGGTAATTTTATATTATAACTCATTGTAATTTATAAATAATTAACGGTCGAAATTTAGTAAAAATGTCAATTAATTTGGGACGGAGGGAGTATTTTAAATGACGCCACCAAATTAGACATATCAAAATAGAGTCGACTCAAATCATCCATCTAAATATGATTCGACTTAGACTCGAAAATGTAAAAACTAATTAACCTGAAATTCAATAGAATCCATAGAGATGCAATCCGACTTGATTAGATCTAAATTTATCTTTCTCCAGAGTTGTTTGTTATCTAACAAAAAATATAGCAACTTGAAATCAACCTAACTAAAAAAGGCGAAAATGACCCAACCCAACCTAAAAATTGTTGACTAGAACCCAAAAGGATCCAACCCAAAACCAACTCGACCCAATTGCCAGGTATACACCAAACTCTCCATCAGCTTATACTATGCACTAAAGATTATTACTAGTAGTCCAACACATGTTATTCAAGTATTTTGTTACTTATTCTCTTAAACAAAGTTAGAGTTTGAGACTTCTGAATGAAAAAAATATGATGGAAAAGTCTACCTTTATTCTATGTCCAACAACAAACTTGATCTTTGTTCACTCCTATCTTTCCGGGTGTAGGATCGTTGAAGGGAAAGTTGGTAGAAAAGACAAATAAGGTTCTATAAATATAGGCTAGTGTTCAAGAAAGTTAAATAAGATACTTATTTATAATTTTTTACAAGGTGTTGTGAATAACACAAATCACCTCACTTATTAAAGTATATGAATTTTTAAATATACATTATATAAGATAGGTAAGGTATTTTGAGAACAGATAAACAAATTATAAAAGATTATGTAATGGCAAGTTAAATAGGATAAACTTATTGTATATACAAAGAAGGGCCTCAGCGACAAAGATCCACTAGAACAAAGAAAACTTAGGATAAAGTTTCTCGAGAAGTGTTCTGGAACTGGAAGTGCTTGAATGTGAAAGAGGTGCATTATTCTTATATTCTTGTTATTAAAGACATTAGACATGTATGAAAATGTTATCACTAGTATCTGAACGATAGTAAGAAGCATGAGAGAGTTTTCAGTTGATATAGGGTGCACTAAGGGTATGCCCTTCGCCCATTTTTTTTTTTTACTTTGGTGGTGGATGAGTTGACTAAGGATATTCAAAATAAGTTACTATGGTGTATGCTTTTTGTAGATAACATAGTGCTCATTGACGAAATGAGTGAAATGCTAAATGACTAGGTACAACTTCAGAGAAATACGTTGAAGTTCAAGGATTTTAGATTGAGTAGGTCAAAGACGAAATATATATTTTGCCATTTTAGTGAACTTGAGAATGAGGACCACAACCAACATGTCACCATTAGAGGGGTGGTCGTTCCGTGTATGGAGAAGTATAGATACCTAGGCTCTGTCTTACAAATTGATAGAGAAATTAGTGATGATGTCACACTTCAAATTGAAGTTGGTTGCCAAAAGTGGAGAGCGACCTCAGGAGGTTTGTTTGGTGGGAACGTTCCTCTTAAGTTTAAGGGTAAGGTGTATTGCAGTGTTGTTAGCCTGACGATGTTATACATGACAGAGTGTTGGCGATCAAGAAAATTCATTGACAGAAGCTAAATGTAGCAGAGATGAGGATGGTGAGGTGGATTTGTGGTTATACTATATTAAATAACATAAGGGATGTTTTCTATCGAGCCAAACTAGCAGTAAATTTATCAAGAATAAATTGAGAGAGAATAGACTGAGATGATTTGAGCATGTGCTTAATAGAAATGACGATGCTCCGCTTAAAAGGTGTGAAGGAATTAGGATGTCATATGGACATCGAGGATATGGGAGACCTAAAACGTCCATGAGAGAGGTGATTAGAACATATTTGAAACACCTAAGCTTAGAGGACATGACACTAGATATAGGAGTTTTGAGAGCTAGAATCATGATGGTAGCCAGTAGGGTGAGCTTTGTTGGTTTATTATTATGATTTATCTTGGTTTGTTGTCTTCTGTCTTCTACTTTTGTCTGTGTCCAGATTTATTTAACTTTTTCTCAACTGCTTAGAACGTACAAGTTTGCATCTCTCTACCTATTCTCGATAGCGACTTATTCTTTCTTTTGTTTTTTCAAAAGGTTTAAAGTTGGAATTCTTTTATTGTCGAAACTTGTTTTCATAGTGGTTGCTTTCGAAGGTCTTCTTTGGGTTTAAAGAAATCGGCCTCTTAATTAACTTCATTTTGTGGGGGAGCAAACATCTGCAACTGTAGATTGCACTCAAACAAGTTTTTTCCTTAGTTTCGTTATTGTTTATATATATATATATATTGGGCAATCTCATAAATATAAAAAATAGACAAGATATGGTAGTAGATGCCAGAGAGAATGATAGAAGCAACAAAAGGAGACGATGGAAAATGGAGAAGTCTTGTATTAATGAATGGATGAACTAAAATCAAATTCCGACTACAACCGGCGTACGACTCTTCTTCTTCTTCTTCTTGCCAAGAATATCCTCCTTGAGCGACTCCCAACCGGACCCCCGCCCAAACCCTAACCCATACCCGAATCCTGGCTGAACAAGGTTAGACTTCTACCCTTTTCAGAGTGGTACGAAATTTCATTTTCGTCTGTGCCTGTAACAGTTGATCCATCACTGCCTTGCAGACCCCACACCCAACCCCGACCCCGAAAACCAGGCTGAGCTGACTCCACGGCCAACCCGAATACCCGACTCCGCCGACCAACCCGAAGCCGATTCCGGCGCCGGGACCGAGGATGAGGGTTTCTTTGGGGTCTTTCCGGTAGAAGAGCTCCGACGGTGCAAAACGTTTCTCGTCCAGCCTCCATTTGTTGATGTTCTTGTTCTTCTTGTTGTTGTCCCAATTCCAGAAATCAGCGTGCTCGATGTTCTGAAGAAGGTTCAGGGTCTTGGTTTTGGTATCAGAGGTTGTTGTCGACATATTTGATTTGATTTTTGGGGGGATGATTTCAATGGATAAGGGTTGTAGTTGGTGGATGAATTGGTATTTGGTAGCTTATTAGATCTGCTTTTGGTATTTTTATTCCACAATTCTTAGTTTTTCAAGGAAGGGGGCACTCTCCTGGTTTGCTGTACTTGAGTCTCTATTATGGGTTGGAGTTGAAAATCGGGTTAAGCCCTGAAACGGGCCCAAATCAAGCATAAAAGCCCAATCTTGGCGTCAAGATACTCAGAATTGTGCCGTAATTTTGTTCATTTGCCATGCAACATAGGCAAACATAAAAACTTAGGGTTATTGACCTAGCAAATGGATCGTATAGTTTCAAGCACGAAATAAAAATATTAAAAAAATTGTAATGAATATTTATTAGAATTTTATGATCCATTTGCTTATTGGGCATCCCTTAGGGTCAATAACCCAAAAATTTAAGCAACCTTCTCTTGGGTATGTCAGAATTAGTCTCTTCACATACTTCCATATATATGGGGAAAATTGCCTGCATTTGGATCCCCTCAAACCTCACGTTAGGGGGGCTATAATGAGGTTTGTTGTTGTTCTCTAGCACTTGATAATAGGTTCGGCTACATTAACAATAAATTCCAGCATAGTCCCCTAACATGATCAAGACGTCAACAACCTTCCCCACTGTACAAGAGTCATGAAGAGGCTAATTTTGACGGATTTTAAGAAAAACCCTTTGAAAAGCAATATAAACCTTGTGCTCTACTGGTAAGAGAGATTCAAACATACTTACTTGAGCATTTATATCCCTTCTTGGCGTAGGTACAAACCATCTAAGCCTGTTCTCACCTAATTTATCATGTGCGAGGGTCATTCTTACTTCAATTCAAACAACGTCATTCCATAAGTTATAGGCTCTGATATGTTCATATATTTATGTAAGCATCTTCATCTCTACAACCTAAGCAACTGAAAATGGATTTTCTTGATAGGGCAACCCTCCATGTCATATAGCAAAACTAGTTTAACAACCATGTGTAAACCCTCCAATCCCTTTAATTTTGTATGGGATCTCCTTATCATAAAAGATTATCACATAGATTATCACCCATCCTAGGACTACTGCTACCCAAGCACACTTAACTGAGAAGTTCCCAATGGATGAACTATCTTAAAAGAAGGTGCACCTTGGTGATATAAGTAGTCATTTCAATCACTTTAAGCCATATTTAACCATATATCCGGAGTGCTACACTTGTAACATTTTTCCATTTTGACGGTCCCACCATAATCCTATCAATCATCCCATTTTCCTGAACAATCGAGCCAAGGTACTTGAATTTACGAGCCCTTGGAGTCGTCAACCCTCCTATATGTACCCTGGTTTTCCCCGAGTGCATTCAACACTATTTTAAGTTTTCCCCATAATCTTTTTTTTCAAGAACTTTTACCAAACGCTCCTTAAATACAAGAATCCGTGAATACAACTTACCGGGCTTGGTGATACTCTTCTCGTACACAACTATTGATTACTGAGTGTAAAATTGGAAATTTGCATTGCATATGGGAAACTCATCTATGGCTTAAACAGCACAGTAGATCCAAGTACCCAACGTATATATTATACTGACATACATGTAAAGAAATTAGACGTAGAGAAAGTCGGGGTAAATTAAAGGGGCTGGCTACATGTTTCTGACTTTTCAGAGATTTGTTGACTTACTCAGCTCTGAAATTATTTCAAACACATGGTGCACATTGAAATCATTTCAACAATGTCAATATGAGGTAGCTTTGCGTAATTATGACAATCTTGAGTCTTGACTCCTAAATTTAATCTCCCTTTCCCACGCATTATCTAATATCCTTACTAATGGTCCTTTAATTATTGCATCATCTTTAATTTGCACCATTTATAAATAAGTTCTATTTATTCTCAAAAAAAAAAGTTTATTTATCTCTTAATCTTTAAAAAATACTCTGAAGAAAATGGTAAAATTTGTAGATGAACTCATTCTATATTGGGCTGGATTCTGAGTTTCTATCAAGGGTTATTGACCTCAATGGGTGGCCAATATTGAAGTAAACGGACACCACAAAGTTTCAAACAAGACTATGTAGTTTTAATTTATGAGAAATATTAATATTAATTTTTTTATATTTTTATTGGATGCACTAACTATGAAACTTGTACCGAAACTACCCAAAATACGAAATAAAAACATTAAAAAAATTAAAATTGATATTTCAGTATTTCTCAACAATTAGAAACTTATAATTTTACTTGGAACTTTATGATCCATTTATTTCACGAATAATATCTTAAGATCATAACCCTTGTATCAATGTTGTGCCATGTTTTCTTTTTGGAGGAGCATTAAGAAATTGAAGGGTATTGCTTTTGTATTAAACTAAAAATATATAAGGTAGAGCAACAATATATTTCAATGATTTTCAAATTGTTCTATATGATGAGGTCTAAATGAGTCTTTTTTTTTCAAAAGCTTTAACTATTTGAATTGAAAGGATGAATATTTTTCTTGAAATTCAACTATCATAGAACGAAAGGAGACGATTAATATTGACATTCAACTACAAATACTTTTCTTTAGAAAAGACTCCTCATCCTAGAAAATGTCAACCTAATTTCCAATTTTCAGGTACTAAAACCTTCACAAAGAAACAACATAAAATCTTCAAAAATGTTGTGATAAAATACGGCGAAATTACCGAATTTCTGACCGTAGGATAGTCGAGCACGGATACTACAATACCTTGACACATTCACGTCAAAAATTCCCCACCTCAAAACCGGCGTTGTTGACTTTCTGTATTTGAGTCTAGAACCTCTTAGACCGACCAAGTTTAACACCTCCTCATATTCATATATTATACCAACTAACATGGCCATCCATTTAATATAAAACTTCCTCCCAATAAAAAAGGAAAAAGAAAAATCATCCTACACACATCATATATATATACCCCTCATCTTAGTTCATCTCTTAAAACACTATCATATCATTTCCCCCTTCTCTTACCACAACATTCACCTACACTAGACTTCAATCCGTTGCTGATCATACGTCGAGAGAAGGATCTCCTAGATTACTATCTGTTTTATTGTTCACCGAATTTTACAGCATTTCTGTTGCTGATTAGACCTTGAGAGAAGGATCTTCTAAATACTGTCTGTCATATCTACCCTTTCAATGGAGATGATATCGCGACCGTTTAATGGGAAAAACTATTGGAGGAAGAAAGGGTACAGCCTCCTAGACGGGTCGGCCCTCCCTAGGAGAACCACCAAAGTGGTGACAATCAAAGGTGATGGTAAAGCGAGGTGGTTTTGGAGGCTCAAAAAAGCACCCAAGTTTGGTTATGGGTACTTGAAGAAGGTGGTTTGTTCGCCGAAGAGACTATGGCACAAGTTCAAGGAAGGGTACATAAACATGATGCTGAAGATGTCCGGCGACATGGGTCATGTCGACGGGGGTGGTATGTTTGAGAAGAAGAGGATATCTCAAGCTAGGAAGGTGCCTCTTAAGTATAAGAACATGGAGGAGTTTGAAGCAAGGCTTGTGATTGAGATTTATAAGGCCTTGAGTACTTCCAAGGGCTTGTCTGAGGTTGCTTAATGATTCTGCTTGTTAATAACTCTATGTTCTTGTAATTTAGGGGTTCTAGTTTGTTAATTTCTAGCTCTCAATTATCAAGCGGATTGAGAGTATGTTCATTTATATTTTTGTTCTTTGATTTCGGCAGTTGAGAATCAAGTATGTATGTACAGGTTCTGTATATTGTTGGATTTCTTCGATAAAGTATGGTTGAATTTGAAGAGAAGAAGGATTTTTATCGATCAATCCCATGGTCCGTTTGTGTTCAGCTTTTATATTTCGAGCAAAACACGGTCAAAAGCTAAGATGATATAAGAAAAATAGTAATTACTCCGTCAGTTCCATATTAATTGTCATAATTTTGACTTTCGCGGTCTTCAATATCCATCTTTGATTGATAATTTCTTATATAATATGTTATTAATATTATACTTTTATGATAGTATTTTTCGTTACTAATCTAATTATGGTAATTTCATATAGCAACCCATTGTATATATTGATAAATTTATGGTCAAAGTTTTTGAAATTTGACTGCACAATTTTCAAATACGACAATTAATATGGAAGAGAAGGAGTAGTATGTTATTGAAATTATAAAGTGACAGATAATATTAAATGAAAAAAATAATGAAAAAGGTCAGATAAAGAATAATAGGTGGTGTACTTCCTAGTGTTATACTATAAAACCATTCTCAGGGGTTCAACCATTAGCTTAAACTTTTGGTTGACATGATTTCACATAATATGAAAGTTATACGTACTGATGAATAAGAGGTCTTATATTCGAATATCAGTATCCTTATATCCGTACCATCTTGAGCTTTTGGTATGAAACGTTTACTCGATATTATTGGACTTAAATTGTGCATGATCAGTCATCATAAAACAAGTACTTTCTTATCTTTCGTGTGTATTGAAGCAGCAACTTTATAAGCACAGACATTGAATGTTTTTGTTTAAAACAATGACTAATCCCAATGGCGGCGGGAAGGAGACAAAAACGCAAGCAAAGCTCAAACGTCATGGACAATTCTCCCGCGAATTTTATTAACCAGAATTTGCGGTCATCAGCTCATACGTACCTGGAAATTGAACTTTGAAGCCACCTGCTCTTACTAAATGACTACACACAAATACAAAGATAGCTACGTACACTGGGTTTGACACACATTTAACTATTGCACTCCTTCCTTGACTCCAAACTTGTTTATTATCTTTAAATTATAAGACCTTTTTTTTTTGTAAGTAAAATGTGGAAATGGTGTAGTATGAGGAAATTGTGGAAAGTGTGGTAAGGTGCGGAATCGTATGATAATTTTGTGGAAAGTATGGTTGATGATAGAGTATAAAACCATTATTGGGCCTACAACCATCAATTTAAGCTTTTGGTAGAGATAGTTTCACAGTTCATGTGGTACGTGAGGAGAAACAATATGAAAGTACATAGAGGAAAAAGTGAGAAGATAAATTGATAATGATTATGGTAAAGTGTGGTGAAGTATGGAAGAATAGTGGTGGAAGCACCGTATAAAAAGGACATGGCCTAATTAGTATAGTGAGTTGTAGTACTGCATAGTCCATATTGCACCGCACCGTATAATTAAAAGAACAAGGCCTAAATTGGTGGAAGCAAAAAATAACTTACCGGTGAAAAACTGAAAATTATGAGGTTAACATGTTGATGTTTATTATGGACACTTCGGTCCTTAACCTAGTGGATGAATATTAAGCACCTTATAATTGATTGTTAGTTATGAATATAGGAAAGAATTTTGAATGTTAATATCATTAAAAAATAGCCATTTGATGGCAAAAAAATAGGCTTAAAAAAATGTCTTGTAACAAGACTAGCTCATGTTATCACTCAAAGTGCATAGCGTTATTAATTGTCTATTGTTTATGCGCTGGTAATCTAAAAAATCATTTCGGGTGTGTTTGGTAAGAAGGAAAATGATTTCAGAGAAAATTGTTTTATAAGAGAAATGGTTTTCCAAGGAAAACTGTTTTTCAAGTGAAATTTTCCCTTGTTTGGTAGGAGATAATTCGTTTTTCGAAAAATGACCATATATATCGACATAAGTGGCGATATATATTACAAATGAAAATATTTTGAACTCAAATTCATATTTGAGCTTTTTTTAATCAATTCTATCATATTGTAAAATTTCAAGTCGAACCGATGAAATTGAATTTTGCTCTTAAATTTCAGTCAAAATTAATAACAAAAAATGTCGATATAAGTGGCGATATATATTATAAATGAAAATATCTGGAGCTTACAATTCATATTTGAGCTTTTTTTTTAATCATTCATATTGTATTGTAAAATTTCGAGACAAACCGATAAAATTGAATTTTGCTCTTAAATTTCAGTCATATTTAACAGCAAAAAATGCCGACAGAAGTGGCGATATATGTTACAAATGAAAATATTTGGAGCTTAAAATTCATTTGTGAGCTTTTTTTACTACATATATCATATCATAAAGTTTGGATTCAAACAGTTAAGTTTGAATTTTTTAAAGTTTCAGTTAGTTTTAGCTGTAAAAAATTCTGGTATATATTGTGATAAATGTTATCAGATAATTATATTTTGAGCTAAAAATTCATATTTGAGCTTTTTTTAATCAATTATATTGTATTACAAAATTTCAAGTCAAACCGTTGAAGTTAAATTTCGCTCTTAAATTTCAGTTAGATTTAGCGATTAAACTCAACCCAACAATTAAGGGTGGAAAATATTTTTCCTAAGTTGAACAAAGGAAGTCAATTTCCTTTCTTTTGGGGAAAATGATTTTCTTTAAAAATGATTTTTCAAACCATTTTTATACCAAACACTAGAAATTAGGAACTGTTTTCTCCCCTGCTAAAGACACGAGAATGACGATGGTGCACCCGGGTCCATGTTGCATGGTGCGCCCATCATTTTTTTTTCTTTTTCTTCTTTTTTGTGTAATATTTTTATTTTAAAATGTTCATGTCTGTTAAATTTTTTTTACTACAATATTTATAAATTAGTATATAAATGCTTATAAACATAAAATATAATGCTTATAAACCAATATATAAATGCTCATAATTAGTAATATGCTTGTTCAAAACTACGATGATCATGACCTATAACGACAATGCTCATTAAATAAAACCATAATACTCATTAAACTGAACTACAATGCTCATAACGTATAACGACATTAATGCTCATTACATGAAACCATTATACTCATCAAAGCTAAACTACAATGCTCATAACCTATAACGACAATGCTCATAAATCTAAGCACCTATGCCTCATAATCTATAACAACAATGCTCATTACACAAACCCATTATGCTTATGAATCTAAACACCTATGCTCATAACCTACAACAACAATGCTCATCACTTTGAACATGAATGCTCATCAAACTTAACTACAATTCTCAACCTATAACAATGCTCATCATAACATAAACACACAATGCTCATTACATCTTAACTATAATGCTTGTAGCTATAATGCTCATTACACAAATAAATTGACATCAAATCCATCCAACTTTAGAGGTTAGCTGATAAAAAATATGACCATATGCTCATGAATCTAACCTATAACAAATGCTTGTTACATAAACACACAATGCTCATCAAGCTTAACTACAATGCTCATAACCTATAACAACAATGCTCATTACAAAAACTCATTATGCTTATGAATCTAAACACTTATGCTCATAACCTATAACAACAATGCTCATTACTTTAAACATGAATGCTCATCAAACTTAACTACAATTCTCAGCTAAAACAATACTCATAATATAAACACACAATGTTTATTACAGTTGAACATAATGCTCATAGCCTATACTACTCAAATGCTCATAAACTCGAAAAGAATATTAAAAACCAAAATGAATAAATAAAAAGTATAAATGAGTTGTATTGGAAAAGTCAAATTAATTTAGTATGCCACATACTCCCTCTATTACTTTAGTATTAATATGAATAGAGGGAAAACTCAAATTAATTTAATTAAAGAAAAATAAAAAATATTAATATGGATAGGCTAGGCTCATGGAGCATTGTGTTCCTGGGAGCACAATTGATTTTTTACACACACACTCATTTAAAGGAATTTGGAAACTTGACATAAGCATTAAACGAGGTTTGTTTGTGATTATATGTTCAACCATTTTTATGTTTTTATCATCTATGAAATACATTTAAATTAAAGATAGAGATAACTTCAAATGGAGGTGTAAATATCAAAGTAAAAGTGGAGATTACCTGTCATTTTCTCCCTCATCTTACTCTAATAATCAACCAACTCGATCCTTAATATCTTCAAAATGGTCCTTGGCTTCTGCTTGAATCATCTTCAGATGACAACTATATGCTTTGAACCCGAATCTCTATGCATGCAAATCTACGAAATTTTGTTGTAAGATGTTTACTTATGTGATGTTTATTCACTATCTTTATAGCTAGAACAGTTGCCCATAGACTGTGTTCCTAACAGCTTGGAGAGCGATCACACAACCTTGGCAGAAACCTGAAAGTGACACTAAATTGTCTATTTTCTCAAATGAAAACCCCCTTTGATACTTTACATTTCATATGAATCTTTGATAACTAGCTAGTTTTTTTGGTGATCTTGGGTATGTACAAAGGGATATAAAGACTACCATTTTAACAAGGCATCTCCTTAGGCTGTCATCGTACAAATTATGTCAAAGCCTAACATTAGCACATACTGCTCGTCCAAATTGAAAAGGGATTCGTAAACTGACCTTCATTTGTCAACCAGTCAAACTCAACCACTATGAATATTTGACCACTTGGACATAGAAGAAAATTTGAACTTCGGCCGTCAGCCGACGAGGATATTCTCTCCATCTTATTTTGGCTGGATTCATTTTGAACATATTTTTCTAAACTTACTCTATGAATTTATTCCGAACCTTTAGTGAGTGAGAGTGCTTTACATTAATCACTTGTTCTAAACTTATCAACTAAACTATGACGAACTTATTTTTCTATATTTATTCTGAACTCTACTTAATCAGACTATGTTCTTTTAGTATCATACCATATTTATCATAATTTACCACTAACCACAAACCACAAATTAACCATCACATATAATTATACCATACCACTTTTTACCACAACAATAAAACCTAATTTTCTTTCTCCTCACTTTTAATTTTCTCTCTATCACACCAACCAATGAATCATTCTTAACACAAATTTTACTATAACTTATCACACTGTATCATATCAATCATATCACATTATCTATATTCTTACCATATCATACCATTATCACATTTTACCCACCACACAAAAATAACATTATCTATATTCGGATAAACATAAGGTGAAACGCATGCAATTAGTAGAGATTAATTAAACATTATTACTATCCAATTGGTATGTTAGGAGTCGTATGTTTAGTACATTGACCAGAAGTTTAATATTTTCTATACTTGCTGTGAAATGAGACGGTTGTTGGTATGCAAACCAGTTTAAGCAAACCTACCAAACCAACAGAAATACGGCAGCACCACACCATGGGATATCATATACTATTTACGTTCAAATTCTCATCTGTTTCTGGTACACTGGTCACAGACAGACAAACACAGAGAAAGAATGAAAGAAAAGGATAGCAGTTAGTTAAAATTGTGAAGAGCAAGCAATGCATACATTGACATGATTGCTGTCTGTTGCCTCTCTACCTTTCTCCTTCTTCTATTTCTTTTCATTTTTTTATAATAAAACTTACCAAATCCATCAAACGAACCCACGAAACGAATTCTAATGATTGAATGGACCGACGATTGAAGCCTTGAAGCCACCTCCAGTATATACTTTTAATTGAACCTACCCTTCCATTTTAAGCAACTTTTACTTTCTTTTTCCATATATATTACTATACTACATATATTTCTCAAAAATATCGACCATATTCATCCTTGTAATTTAACTTGTGTTCAAACTCAACCTAGCTACTTAGTGATCATGGATACTCACAAGGATCACGACGAACATTACTACTACGCAGCCTTGAGTACTCCCCCGTCCTCGCCCTCGAGCCCCACCACCCCGGACCGGGGTTCGGTGGGGCCCACCCGGTCAGGGTTCCAGAGGGCTCGGCAAATAGTAGAGAACCACGTCATCTACGAGGAGCTCCTGAGCCGGTACCGGTGGGCCGCCACCCGGCTCGAGGAGGTGAAGAAGGAGGCTGACGCACTCCGGGAGGAGAACGAGTGGCTGAGGTTGGCCAATGAGGATCTGACGCGCCGCCTTGAGAGGCTCTTGATATCATCATCCTCTTCTTCTGATCATCGTGATGATCAGTCTGGGGGGCTCAATCGGACGGTTGTTGCTGCAGGAAGCAACAGCAGTACTGATCATCATCTATGGAATAATAATGATAATATTATTAATGGAGGAAGAAGTAGTGTTGGAAGCAGTAGTCCGATGAGTGTGGTGGAACAAGGGGAGGAGGAGCAGGAGATTAGGGTTTCAATGCCAAAGAGTATATCAGTTCGATCACCAGGATACTTCAAGCTTGCTACTTATCTTCATCCTCCTTCTCCTGCAGCTTCTGCCCTAAATAAAACAGTAAGTATTTCTATTTCATATTTTACCAAAGTAATTTCTTACAGTTGATCACATAATATGAATGTATGCACGCTGCGTACTCTCGTCTCTTGATCATTGAACATATTAAAACTGATGGATAGGGATAGGCAATGGGCAGGCTAGGGTTTCATATGATAAAAACAGGTCGAGGTAAAAGAAATATGTTAATAAAGCCTTAAAGGGTCAGGTCATTAATATTAGAAAAATGATATGAGTGTTCAAGCAAAACGCTTTTTAAATATCTTGTCTTAATATAATACTCATGTACTAAACTGTCTTTCTCCAAAGTTTATATCATTGTCCTTATAAATATTATTCTAAAGCTAGTTAACATATATATTTATCCTTTTTTTCCCCTTAAAATTAAAGGTCCAATCTAGCCCGGTGTTTTAATGGACCAGTAAGAACCCCAACCCGCACCACATGGTTGATTAATATATAAGTCGACCTGATTTGACCTAACCTATTGCCCCCGAAGAGTGATTACTAAATTGACTTGCACACATTTTACGTTTATCCCTGTATTACATTGTTACCTATACTAGGTTATAGAGAAATAAATGCAGCAGCTGACTGCTTTTAAAAAAAAAGGGACATCATCTGCCAGTAATTGAGCTGTGGAATCAGATAAAGAATAGGGAGTTTAGTCGAATATCATATGATGATCGGGTGGGAAGGTTTCTTGTGAGAAGAAACCTTTAACTACATCTCTTACTTATCCTGTTAAAAAAAAATATGTTCAAGTATCAAGCGTCCCATATTAGTGGCCTTTGTACTGGAATTTGTGCAAATTTTTTGGTGGAAAATAGAGTATAAGTGTTTATATCCTACAGGTTACATGATGCAAAATGAAGTGTTCAATTAACATAGCTTAGGTGGACCATACATATATAGCTAGTTTACAGTTTCTTTATGATCGATATCTTTACCATGCACAAGTGAACTAGTTGGATCATATGCAAATTTTATTGGGTACATACATATATATTTCTGGCATTCATGCAGAGATTGAGGATGCGAAAACAAGAGAAGGCAATAGAGGTGGAAGTATACAGGCAAGGCATGTACAAAACTGAGTTATGCGACAAATGGCAAGACACCGGGTCGTGCCCATACGGCCACCAATGCCAATTCGCCCACGGGCTGTCGGAGCTCCGACCTGTGGTTAGGCATCCACGCTACAAGACCCAAGTCTGCCGCATGGTCCTTGCGGGGACCACCTGCCCCTACGGTCATCGCTGCCACTTCCTCCACTCGCTCCCTCAACTTTGATCCCGTATATTTTTTATTATTATTGAACGTCTTAAAAGATTGAGAGTTTGGATCATAAATGCTATAAAGATATGTGAAAATAATATTACAACACGAAGAGAGACACCAAAACAAAGCAAGACACAAAACATCTTATAAAGATGTACAAACACGTACTCATGTATTATCTTACAAGCCCGTCATATATATGTGTTTGTATATGGATATTGTATTAATAATGATTAACAAATCAAATGAGGTCCATGTTTGTACATTTATTTTTAAAAGCACCACAAGTGTTAAATATGGTACTATTTTTTTTTTTTTTTAAGGTTAATGTTATACTTCAGTTGCTCCATTTTGTACATTTAGTATAGGCATTTGTACGTGAAATAATGATAATCAATTATATTGAACAGTTTTTGTTCTCTTTTGATCTAAGCCTTACCATTGGAAATGTAAACTAGATTAAAGTGATTGATTTGGTACTTATTTCCTCAAGTAAATTCTTAAAATTGTGATGGAGAATTATGGTTTATAGATAAATAAATGATAGCCTGACTAATTCAAAATAGAAATAGATAAACAAAAACCAAAATGATAAATATCTTGGGGCAAGACACCATGTGTGTTGCCATTGTATAAAACTTATATTTTTGTAAATTAAACTAAAAAAATTATATGATTGACTTTTATAACTATAATAATTTATACAAAAATGTTATAAAATTTAACCACCTAACAATTTAACACATTAGGTCTTCCCTTTTGGATGGATTTGGGCTGACTTGAAGATTGAAAATCCCTCGGTGTTTAATATAGTTTGGCCCATGATTACATCCGTTGGGCTAGGCACCTTCCGTGTCACAATGAGATTCTACCATAGTTGAATTTATTTTCAACTATGGTAGTTGAAATGTATAATTACCCTTAATTTTGCCATTAAAAATTAAAATTAATATATATTCACCATAGGACTTGTTATAATAAGTAAATCTATATGTTTAGTTATAATTTTTTACAAAATTGAATATTTTAAAGGAAATTCTACCATAGTTGACTTTTTTTCAACTATCGTAGTTGAAAAGTGAAAAGACCATTAATTTTACTATAAAAATTCAAAATCAATGTAGGTTGATCAAAGTAACTTGATACAATAATTAACCATGTTTAGGAGAATATAAATCTTTTCAAAAATATAATTTATTTTTAATAAATAAATGGTATAAAATTTTCAACTACCATAGTTGAAAATAAATTCAACTATGGTAGAATTTTCAAAAATACACAGATTAATTTAATTTTAATAGTTCGTATTTGACTTTATTTTTTTAAGCAAATTATACGACTTAATAATCTTCAACGTTTGCAATTTTGCATTGAGCCAAATAATCCTGCAATGGAGGTTTTTCTGACAACAGAAAAACGCAAAACTGACCCTGATCATCAGAAAAATAAAAATTAAAAACTAATAGACCCATGAATTAAAGGGATAATTTGCATGTACCCCTTCAGATTTATGACATTTATAAAATCTAATTATGATGTGTGCAAGTCAATATTTACTACCCCACCTAATTAGTTTTTAAACTAATTTCATTTAATTTAGTTACTTTTTCGACAAATATTGCAACTTTTCCAGTGAATATGTGATTTATGATGAAATTTGTTTGCTAAAATGACGATTTAACAAACAAATTTCATCACACACTACACAGTAAAACGTTCCAAATTTACTGCAAAGTAGCTAAATAAAATTGGTTCTAAAGTTTAATGTACGTGGGTAAATATTAACTTAAGAATGTTGGGTTTGAATTTATAATCATCCTAAACCTGAAGGGGTATATACAAATTTTCCATAATCACAATTCCAATTTCTAAATCAAGTTTAAAAAGAAAAAGAAAGAAGAAATAGAATGAGATTTTTATGATTTAAAAGAAAAAAGGAAAAAGAGGAAGAGAAGGAAAAAAAAAAAAGGTTGTATATATATATATATGTAGATGGGGTTTCTACAGCTTTCCCCATGGATATTCTTATCAAATGGGATCAAGCTTAGCAATTCCATCGTTTCTGGAGATTTTTTTTCTTATTTTATGGTATGCAAGTGACTTAGAATTTATACTCCTTGCCCAATACAAATCTATAAAGTGAATATATGGATTTTTCCAGCTTTTCACCCATGTGTCAGTTTGTCAATAATACAATAAATTATTTTTCTAATTCTAATGCAAAGAGGAATAAGAGGAAAGTCTTCATAGCCAAGGGGTTAAATTTACATCAAATATACCTTAATCCCAACTATATGTAACAGCTAGCATTAGGTTAGTGACTTGGTGCTATTTTCTTTCCCTTTCCTTTCTGTTGGGGTTGTTGACCAGCGGAAGCGAAAATAAGATTACTTGATATCGAGAAAAATAAATGAGTACAAGATAAAGGGGACACAAAGATTTTTACGTGGAAACCCAAATCGGGGAAAAACCACGGGCGGCACAAGCACAAACGAATCCACTGGTAGAGATTACAACGAACGGTCTCACCCCGATATCAACAGAAAGAGAGTATAACAACTCACATAAACTCTCACAACTACTCTTACCAATGGGAATACGAAATCTCAGAATATCTGAATACACACATAAACTCCCACAGGAGGTGCCCCCGAAATTGGCCACACCAAACAAGGCGGACAAGACTCACTATTTATAGGGAAAACTCCCTATAAACCTACCTTGACTCCCACTCCAATTAGATTTAAAATCTAATACAATTAGGAAACCTAACATAATAAAGAAACCTAATTAATATCCTAATACAATTAGGAAACAAATAATTGTGGGATCAAGAAACTGAGTGATTTTAGGACACTTTCCTAACACTTTCGATTATTCAAAGCTTAGATCGGGTTAAAAAGTCTGCATTATAAGTTGCAAAAATTACAAAAATGACAGCTCAATTGTTATAGCAAATGCATCAAAGATGATCAAAGCACAAATACACCAAATAAACATCTTGACGCAAAATGTTTAATAACCATCTTGCATTTCACCTAAATCATTCATAAAGTTAAAAGTAAGTGTTTTTAAATCATTATAAAGGTATGTTTCATTACTTTGAGGGTTATCACAATTTATAAATAATAAAAAAATGATTATTTATTTATATTTTTTTATAAATATAAAACTATGCATAAAATATACATTTTCTACTATAATTAATAAAACTAGGCTATTATTTACATTTTATAACTTAGCTAATAAACATTATACTCTTATAATTGATAAATATAGTTGATAAATATATGTAACCAATAAATACCAATACTAATGATTTTCATACAAAACTAAATCTTAACTGACTTTTAAAAAAGATAAAGAAAAATAAACATAATATCATAAGATACGTATTAAGTGTCTTTACTAACGGAATTTATCTCTCCCTTAATTATTGGCTTCATTTACTAATAAGCATGTATATCAAAGTCAACTATATGTCATATCAAGTTGGTGCTAGAATATTAACCTCGAAATTCATTGTAAATGCCGTATGACTTGCTATTAATGAAATCGTTATGTTTGGCTTCAAAAAAAAAAGTTGGTGCTAGAATATTAACCTCGAATTTGCCCAAAGAATTTCCTTTTTCCGATCATTAAAAGTTAAAAGGTTTAAAAGTTCACAAAATACAACAAAACAACATTACAAAATTAAACAGCAAACAACTTAACCAATTCCAGAACACAAAATGTTACAACCAAACAATGCTAAATATAAACAATATAGCAAGGACTTGCACACCCACACCGACCAAAATAGGGATTTACATATATAAGATATACACAAAGAGAAATATGGGCTTACACAAAAAAGTTTACTAAAGCAAGTAACTATGACATGTTTGAACTATACACCACACATTAAGGTTTAGTTTAAGATGAAACTTATCTACTCATCCCATACTTTAGATAACTTTTTGATTCTTTTCTCCTAAATCATATTCTAATAGAATGCAAATCATAAATATTAGGAAAT
This sequence comes from Portulaca oleracea, assembly GCA_029582165.1. Lineage (NCBI taxonomy): Eukaryota > Viridiplantae > Streptophyta > Magnoliopsida > Caryophyllales > Portulacaceae > Portulaca > Portulaca oleracea. Next base: position 20,760,703 of record CM055892.1, read on the forward strand.
CACAAAAAGGTGTAGTTTGATTAGACAATTTAAAGAATCTCGAATAAATTTTATTTCAATTCTTACAGATATGTGAGCTAGTGAAACAAAGAAAGCAGTTAAAAAAGTAGAAAGAATAAAGGTAAGACAGTCACGATAACACGAATAGATACGCGATTTCATATCAGATTTAAAAATGAAGAAACGTGTCGGCGCATGGTGCAAAGAATAGTCCAAACAACCTATCAAATTGAAGGATTGTGAACCTCTCAAGATTGCACCATAAGTTTGAGCTTTGATAAAGAAGACAAAGAAGATGATGATGATGAAACCTCCATCATTCATCATGGAAATCAAACTAGCCCTACCCTAGCTAGCTTTTTAACCAAGAAGAAGCAAAAACTAACATAATGTACATACTTGGCTTTTTCATGGGTCATCTTGTCAACAAGATATGGGGTTGCTTGACTAGCTTTTTTGAAGAGATTGGGATTAAATTGAAGGCATTAAAGAAGAAGAAATCTATCATAGATGCTTTGCTTTGCTTTGGCATGGGAATGAAAAGGGAAAGAAAAAATAGCCAAAAACAAAAGGTGAGGTAGAGGGTGGAGTCCAATGAGGAATTTTGACGGGAGATTCTTATCAAGAAGCATACCTTATGATTGGTCGTTTGTTGGAGGACTGTATGTGGGGTATACCCTAATGTCCCTCCACCAAATTTGGAAATTGGAATGAATACTATTTGGGTTTCACATATCCAATCCCAACTTTTCCACCATGTCGATCACCCAAGGACAATGTTGTAGCCTTGTAGGCTATGTTTGATGCTTGAAAATTGAATTTTGAAGAAAAATTATACTCATTCTATTCCATAAATTGTTGTCTTTGGAAATTATGACAATCAAATTTTAAAAAATTTGACCATAAATTTATCAATATATACAATGAGTTATTAAATAAAATTATTACCATTTGATTCATAACGAAAAATACTATCATAAAAGTATAATAATGCAATTGTTTATAACATATTATGTAAGAAATTATCAATTAAAAAGTGATATTGGAGATCTTAAAAGTTAAAGTTGTGACAATTAATATGGAATGGAGGGAGTAGTTCCTTTCTAATTTAATATAAGCAGTTTTATTCTTTCTGTCTTAGATTTGAACTTCATCTTGTTAGAATATAAAATCATCATTGAACTTCAATTATCGGCTTAAACTTTTGATTGTCAGACTAAGTAGGTCCCAGCTTCAATTTTCACTAGCCCCATGTATATTTGTATAAGGTGAAAAGGGTCGGTCTGGGCATTCGTATGAGTTGCCAAAATAAAACTAATTGCATTTTACTATGTTTTTGAATCTTGTGAAAAGATCCACACTAGAAATCATTGTGAATTGATCAATTTGAACTGTAATTTATGGACAACACAAACCAAAAACCAAATTAATACTCTGAAAATCTGGCCCGTGATGAGATGTGGATGGATTCCATATAGTAGTCTTATATTTAAATTTGACAATTTAGAGATTGGTTTCAATAAACCTAGGATTTTAGAAATTCTTCACTATCTACTCCTCCTTAAAAAGAAATAGAGAATATTTAACGAAGTATTTTATTTTACCCTTATAATTACAACTTAAATTAGAGAAAAAAAATCATACGAATGGCTTAATTTATTAAATGATGCAAGTTCCTCCTTGAAAATCAGTGTTCGATCTGTTAGAAAGAAGATAAACATCTCACTTTAATGAAAGGGTCCATAAAAAACAAGTGAAGGAAGCATACAAAGAAAACATCGATATGCTTCAATTTTATTTGTTTAAAATTTATTTATTCATTGGTTGAAAACTGAAAAGATAAGAAGCATCATTCATTTATCTTCAGAATTCATGGATCCCCACTTCATAGAATTAAATGGAGAATAATAAGAGCTGTAAACAATAGGGTGGCGACAAGTGGAAGTCATAATATAGTTTATGATAAGTATTTTGTTATTATTGAAAGTCAGTAAAAGACAAAAATATGTATTAAAAATGATACAAAGATCACAAAATAATAAAAGAAGACAGTAAGATAAGATTCACAACATCTAAAAAAGATACAACAAAAAGCTCTGCAAAAAACAAACCATCCAAACTACAAGCCCCTCTAAAAAAGTATATAACATTTTGTCTTTCTTTAGCATCCATTTTATAGCGTTCCATGCAACAACTTCATCACCAATAATTGGACAAACTTTTCTCTAACGATTCTGTGTTCAATCTCCACATTAACATCCCTAATAAGTACATATTAATTACTATTTTAAAACTTTTCTATCAAGGTCATAATTTCGATCTTAAATCAACTTAACTCACATATATAAGCTAAGATTGTAAACCTAAAATTCAATGATCTAAGTCAATTATACTATCATTTTTAATAATGGCGGGAAAATCAGTGCAACATAAAAATTTAGGTAGAAATAAATCAAAATGATTAAAGTGTCCTTGATTATCATTAGGTTATTTACTTAGTTATTAATTTGAAAATTATTTATTAAGGGTAAAATTACTAAAATTATTATTGAAAATATAAAAGTGACAATTAATTAAGGAACAAAAAATTAATTGAGATAGGTTACACAATAAAACCCTAAATTTTATAAGTGTATAAAAAAAAATGAAATGATTAGAAAATGAAAAAAAAGAAGAAATTGAAAAATAATAGATAAAAATGGGGTGAGAGAAGCTTTGTATATGAAAAGTTGAAAAGGGTTGGATAAGGCTCTTGTGATTGGGGTTTTCCCAACTTTCTGTATGTCTCCATGCCCCTCTGTGTTCTCCCTTTAATTTTTCAACATCCTATCTAATCTCTTCGAAAATGGTCATCACTCGCACTATTCCTTTTCTCTGTTGTCTAACTTATCGCACGAGTCAACATTTACCTGTCTTTTTTGAGAGAGTACTATTGGATGTAAAGTACTCCCTGAAACATAATGTATTGGACTACTTGCAATATAATCATTTTCCCCGGTGGCGAATCCAGAAATAAAATTAAGCGGGTTCAAAAAACTTACAATATTATTTTCTTATGGATAGTTGTCCTCGCTGAGGTGTCATAACTTGAAAGTATTCTATGGTGTCATCATTTGGTATTTTCTCGAAAATCTCATCTTCAAAATAAGTAATAACAATTTTTTTCAAAAACTATTCTGAGATTTTGTTTTTAAAAAAAATGTTAGGCTTGAACTGCAATTGTTGTCGCTGGGTTGAGTTTTTTTTTTTAAAAAAAAAGCTATACTTGAACGCTTGTAGGTCCCGAACACACAACCTCACAAACTACCTTCATTGAATTAATGTGGACGCACGTGATCGGTGAAACCCGGGGGTCCTTCGAATTAATAAATATGGGAGGCCAAGGATCCACTAACTACTTAGGGTTTGAGAAAACCCCAATTTAGAACTCATAAAACTACAACTAACTTTTAGGGTTTTTGGGAGATTAATGATAATAATCAACACAACAACAACAATAGTAAAGAGATATGACTAATTAAAGAGTAAAACTCACCAATTAGCCTAAGAACCTCAAGAAGGTTGCAAGAATTCACCACTAGCACCCACACTTGAAACTCCAAGAATTTTCACTCAAGAGATTGGAAGAAATCAAACCAAATCATATTAACAAAAGGAAATTGATTAATTAATCCACCAAGGATTAATCTTAATTACAAGGGTTTCAAATACCCTAAAACTCACAAAGTGTTCTTTAGCTAAACCTAAAACTCCATTCTTCCTAAAACTTCATCTAAAATGGAGAATATAAATATATAGGAAAAGGGGGAGAAAGTCGCGGAGATCTGCTGCAAAAAGGTTGCGCTGCTGGCAGCGTCTGAGGAGGCGCTACCCACGCCTCATGCAGAAAGTTTAGGCGGAGAAACAGGGGAAGCGCTGCCAGCGCCTGTCGGCTTCTACTGACTTCCAACGCACATAACGTCTTTGTTTTAACTCCGATTTGGTTATATAATATATCAATAGAAAACTTTCAGTGTGTACTATAAGCTCACCAAATTTCAGGTCAATCGGAATTGTATTGAAGGAGTTATGATCGAAAGAGTGAAGATGTGTATTTTTCTTGTACCCAATTTTGCCCACTTTCTTCCGCTTTCCTTTTTTCCTTGTCCGGTTTTTCTTAGTTCCGTTTGAACCCCTTCGGTCCCGGTTTCTCCCATGCTCCTCCTTGATGTTCCATAGGCCCGAGTTCGACCCTTGTGAAATTATCGAAATGCCCCTTAGCTTGAACTCAACCCTCTTGACTTCTTTTTCCTTTCCTCCACGTGGGGACTTTCTGGGCTTGTGAGATTGAAAATTAGCCGGATCCACCACTTTTTTTCTTAACTTCCGGGACCAAAAAATTGAGGTCTTGGAAATTCCCAAGTTGATCCATAGTAGAAAAAGTTCTGATATTAGCGCGATCCTCCCGGATCATACACCCCGGGTTAGAGAGGATTTTCCCTCAAATCTTGGGGTTTTGATGCGCCCATAAGAAGAACCGACTCTCCACAATGAATCTCATCGACGATCCATATCAAGAACTTTCTCACGGCTCTGCTCCGCTTGAAGGTATAACAATTTTTTATGCGCCTAAGGCGAACATTCGTGATTTGGCTCTCGCGGTTGGCTTTCTCAGACATGATTTTATTGAATCCTACTATCATATTGCCAAGGCCTACCAAGGAGCAAATGACAAACATCCATAAGAATAACATCGCACAAAACACTATCCTTGTGAGGACCAATGGAGAAAAATAGACCAGTTTGTTGAGTTACTTGAAGATCACCACCATTTTTAAGCCCTTGCAAGCTATACGGTTAGGAATGAGCCACAACCGGTAATTGGAGCTTCTCAACCATGTAGGTAGAAGCCAAGTTGGAGCAACTCCCACCATCGATGATGACCTTGCACAACCCTTCGCCGACGGTGAACCTAGTTTGGAAGATTGACTCCCGTTGAGAGTCATTCCGGGAATCCTTAGTCATGATAAAGGATCTCCTAGGAGTGGAGCTCTCTTCTTGTCACACACGAACCTCAACATTAGCCCTTAGAGTCTCCAATGTAGTTACCTCATTGGTTTTGGGACATTCAACCATCTTCAAAGGGCATTGAGTTTGGTAATAACCATACTCTCTACATTTGAAGTACTTTCTACCCTTGAGCTTTCTAAGATATTCAGCATCGTCCACTTGAGCTCCAAAAGATGGTTTAGACCGAATTTCCTTGGAGGAAGAGCTAACTCGAGACCGAGTGTCCTCCTTGCTAGAAGACCATGAGTAAGCCTTCTCCTTTCTCCAATCATGTAGATCATCAACTCTATGCTCATGAGTAGAAATACTAGGTCGACGTCCAACATAAGATTTTCGATAATCACCATGAACCTTTCTCGGGAAACCAGGTCGCAATTTGGCTATGGCATAGCTCAAATCATTCATTTGACGTCGCATCACCTCTTGGTTATCTATGATATGCTGAAGAGCCATTTATTGTTTTAGAAGGGCAATCCGGTCGAGGAGGGAATTTTCGATCGCCCATTTGACTAGACGGCGAGGCCATTTGAGGAGTTGAGGGGATTGATGGGCTAAGGAAAATTCATTCGGGTGAGGCTTTGGGGTTCTTTTGTGGCTAAGGAAGTTTTGTGAAGTTTTTGCGAGGATATTTTTTTGTGGGGGATGATGGGGTGAAACCGACAATAAGAAATGACAATATTGAGCAACAATGGAAAGTAGTCACCAAGGCAATGAGCATAGACCAAGTGACCACATCAAAAAGAAATAACCAAGAACAAATTATCCAAAAAAATACCCAAATCAACCATTTTTATACATGGAAGAAGTATGAACAAACACTAAACCTCAAAATATTCAATCTCCAAACTTACTCCTAATGCTCTCCACAATTGCAACCCAACTCAACTCCAAACAATGAAATTCCTCAACAAATTACTTCCAACAACAAGAGGGTATGTATAGCATCCACTCAAGCACCAAAATTCACAACAAAATCAACCCAAACACGCCAACATCCACCAAAAATCCAAAACAAAGAAATAAAATTATGGGCAACTTCAACTCAAAAAAATCAACCCAATACTCAATGAATACTTGGACCCAAATGATAAAATTCATATCCCAACACTCCTAACACATCAAGGAACCAATATCATCCATCAAGCATCAATTTTGCATCCAAAATCAACAAGAACAAACCCAAAACTTCATGAACATAAACCCAAAAAAATCTGTAATTTTTTTCACTACATGAGCATGAGTTCTAATCCTTGCTCTGATACCAAATGATCTGTGAAACCTGGGGGTCCTTCGAATTGATAAATATGGGAGGTCAAGGATCCATTAACTACTTAGGGTTTGACAAAACCCCAATTTAGAACTCATAAAACGGGTTTTTTGCATTTTGGACCCCGAGTTTTAGGGGTATTTACATTCTGAACCCTTGGTTTTCAACTTTTAACATTTTGGACCCTAAATTTTGTAGGTTGAATAAAAAAGGACTTTAAAGTTTGTGGACTGAAGAAAAAGGCCCCTGTCTCATTTTTTTATTTTCTTCCCATGTTTGAATTTATCTCCCGATTGATGTCAAACTTTAGGACTATGGTTAAAACTAATATTGAAGTTATAATACACCTCTCTTATTCATGTCGAGGCTACTTAGACCCCTGAGTACATGGTTTTAAGTAACTCCAACATGAATAAAAGAGGTTTATTATAACTTTAATATCGGTTTTAACCTTAGTCTTGAAGTTTGATGCCAATCGGGAGAGAAATTCAAACATGGAAAGAAAAAGAATAACGGGGAACGAGCTTTGTTTTCACCTCACAAATTTTAGGGTCCTTTTTTTCAGCCTACAAACTTTAGGGTCCAAAAAGTTAAAGTTGAAAACTAAGGGCTCAGAATGTAAATACCCCTAAAATTCGGGGTCCAAAATGCAAAAAACCCCTCATAAAACTACAACTAATTTTTAGGGTTTTTGGGAGATTAATGATGATAATCAACACAACAACAACAATAGTAAAGAGATATGACTAATTAAAGAGTAAAACTCACAAATTAGCCTAAGAACCTCAAGAAGTTGCAAGGATTCACCACTGGCACCCACACTTAAAACTCCAAAAATTTCCACTCAAGAGATTGGAAGAAATCACACCAAATCTCATTAACAAAAGAAAATTGATTAATTAATCCACCAAGGATTAATCTTAATTACAAGGACTTCAAATACCCTAAAACTCACAAAGTGTTCTTTGGCTAAACCTAAAACTCCATTCTTCCCAAAACTTCATCTAAAATGGAGGAGAATATAAATATATAGGAAAAAGGGAAGAAAGTCGCGGAGATATGCAGCAAAAAGGCTGAGACGCTGGCAGCGTCTGAGGAGGCGCTACCAGCGCCTTATGCAGAAAGTTTAGGCAGAGAAACAGGGGAGGCGTTGCCAGCGCCTGTTGGCTTCTGCTGACTTCCAACGCACATAACTTCTTCGTTTTAACTCCAATTCGGTCATATAATATATAAATGGAGAGCTCTCAGTGTGTACTATAAGCTCACCAAATTTCAGGTCAATCAGAGTTGTATTGAAGGAGTTCGAAAGAGTGAAGATGTGTACTTTTCTTCTACCCAATTTTGCCCACTTTCTTCCGCTTTCCATTTTTCCTTCTCCGGTTTTTCTTAGTTCCGTTTGAACCCCTTCGGTCCCGGTTTCTCCCACGCTCCTCCTTGATATTCCATAGGCCCGAGTTCGACCCTTGTGAAATTACCGAAATGCCCCTTGGCTTGAACTCAACCCTCTTGACTTCTTATTTCTTTCCTGCACATAGGGACTTTCTGGGCTTGTGAGACTGAAAATTAGTCGAATCCACCACTTTTCTTCTTAACTTCCAGGACCAACAAATTGAGGTCTTGGAAATTCCCAAGTTGATCCATAGTAGAAAAAGGTCTGATATTAGCGCGATCCTCCCGGATCAGCACGCCACTCAACCACAGCAAGAGATATGATTCTTAGTTGTTTCATAATATATATGTGTGTGTGTGTGTGTGTGTGTGTGTGTGTGTATATATATATATATATATATTAAGTATTATAATTTTACAAACTTTTTTTTTATTTTAAAGCGGTGTTTTGTGACCCTACGTGACCCCATGTTGGATCCGCCCCTGATTTTGCCTCCATTATGCAATGAGTGAAAACCCTAACTATATATATTACATGCACTCGAAGTATGTGCTCCAGATATTTGTGAGTGAACAATCATAATGATTAGAGTGAACAACCTAATTTATGTGGGTGAACAATATTAGCATTTGGAGCACATGCTCCGAGTGCACCTAATAAATTACAAACTCTATGGGCCTACTTGGGAGGAGAGTTAAAAATGTTAGGATACACAGGGCGTTGTTAGCAGATAAACTATAATAAAGGGCGAAAAATAAATAAAGATTCGACACAAGGAATTAACGTGGAAAAACCCAAACCAGAAAAAAACCATGAATGATGCACTATCAGAGGATTACACAGTATTTCAAAGATTCCCAGACTTCCACAATCTCTCACAACCTCCCTAGAGTTACAACCTGAGAACTCAACACTCACATATGAGCCTCACACAACTCCCTCAGGGACACAGAGGTCAACCTCTTGTGGTATAAGATGAAACACTCTCAATTGCAATATATCATAAGGAGAACTTGACCCCTATATATACTAGTAGGTACAGGGAAAACCTAGGTTACAAATTAAGAATAACCTAATTAAATAGCCGCCGCACAACGTGGGCCTCAAAAGACGGACGCGAGAGACGGCCCAACAACGCGACGTGCAGCAGGCGCCAGGCGCTAGTAGTGCCCCAATAGATGCTGTCAGCGGGTAGCTTCTCAAGCTTTCTGACCAAGGCGTTGGGAGCGCCGCTTCAGGCGCTGGTAGCTTCAGCTTCTTCGACTCGTCCCTTCTTCCTCGTCTTCCCTCTTCTCCTTATTTGATCTCTACGCCCAACAATCTCCCACTTGGAGACCAAACCTCAACCATCCTCAACTTTCTCAAATCTTCTAGTGCATCCATCTCGATCTTGTTCAGCAAAGATCAACAGAGGTCCCAGTTGACCTCCCATCAACTCCTCTTTTTGTAACAGGCTCCCACTTTAAATGATGACACCCCTCCAACTTCGACATACGTATCATCGTCAACAACTTAGGGGAATTTTGGATTGGGATTTTACCTCGTGTTGAACTTGTCGAATTCTCGTGCAGGTTAGATGCGTTTCTCGGCTAACCATCCGTTCCCGTAGCCTCGACCTGAAACCTCCTCGTTTCCGGTACCCTTCTCTCATCAAAGAAGCTAACACGCCTTTGACGAGCATGAACAGGCATGTTAGAGTTATCAATGACAAAATATAGTTTCCCCTCTTTCCTGCCATTTGCAATTATCAGAGATCCTTTCGTTACCCTCCAATGACCATCTTCAAATCTCGTCGTGAACCCCTCCTCATCTAGTTGACTCACAGATACAAAGTTCTTGGTCAGACTCGGGATATACTGAACATTCTTCAACCTCCAAGTCCCACCCTTAGAAGTTTTAATGTTCACATCACCTCTTCCTAGCACTTTTAGGTTGTAACCGTTTGCAAGCCTAACCCTACCAAAACTCCCACTCACAAAATTGCTAAAGGCCTCCCTGCTAGACGAAGAGTGAAACGAAGCACCCGAATCTATCACCCAACTCCTTTCTGACTTATCAACACTAACAGTTAGGGCATCACCAATATCCTCAGCAGAATATACAGAGTCACGGTCATTATAACTACTTTTCCTGGGTTTGGGACCATCCCTACGAAAATTACCTCTATCACCACAGTTCCAACACAACACTTGCTCCATGTTTCGACCTCTAGATTTTGATCGACCCCGACCCGAGCTCTAACTATTCCTCCTACCCCTGACAGTCAAAGTGTTCCCCGAAGACTCAGACACATTGGAATCTTTCCTGCGAATACTTTCATTCAGGACAGAGTCTCTAATTTCTCCAAACTTCAGTTTCTCATCCTTCTTAATTGAAGAAGTTACAGAAGTCAGAAATTTTCCCAACACTTAGGTAGGGTAGCCAATAGTATATTAGCATTCATCTCATCATCGAATTTAAATCCCACAGAGGTTAACTTAGATAGTATCATATTCAACTCATTCATACTATCATGCATATCATCAGACTCATGCATCTTAAATTCAAACAAATGACGTAACACGTATAACTTGTTCACCGCCGAAGGTTTCTCATATGTGTTTTGCAAGGCCTCGAGCAGATCTTTCGTCTTTTTCTGATCTTTGACGTTGAAAGCCACGTTTCGAGCTAGCGTCAGCCTGACCATACTGAATGCCTGACCATCAAGCTCTTCCCAATCCTTCTGTTCCATCTTTTCTAGCTTATCACCCATCGCAAGATGCAACCTTTGTTGGCGGAGCACATCCTCAACGTGCATCCTCCACCATGCGCAGTATTTCCCATCGAACTCCGGAATCTTCACGATTGCGCTCGTCATTGCTTCTCATTCTGCAAATCAACAACGCTCCAAACAAAGCTCTGATGCCAGTTGTTAGGATACTCAGGGCGTTGTTAGCAGACAAACAATAATAAATGGCGAAAAATAAATAAAGATTTGACACAAGGAATTAACATGGAAAAACCTAAACCGAGAAAAAACCACGAACGATGCACTATCAGAGGATTACAACAGTGTTTCAAAGATTCCCAGACCTCCACAATCTCTCACAACCTCCCTAGAGTTACAACCTGAGAACTCAACACTCACAGATGAGCCTCACACAACTCCCTCAGGGACACAGAGATTTCAGGTCAATCTCTTGTGGTATAAGATGAGACACTCTCAATTGTAATATATCATAAGGAGAACCTGACCCCTATATATATAGTAGTAGGTACAGGGGAAAACCTAGATAACAAATTAACAATAACCTAATTAAATAGTTACCGCACAACTTAGGCCTCAAAAGAAGGGCGCGAGAGACGGCCCAACAATGCGACGTGCAGCAGGCGCTAGTAGTGCCCCAATAGACGCTGTCAACGGGCAACTTCTCAAGCTTTCTGACCAAGGCGCTGGGATCGCCGCTACTAGCGCCAGCTTAACAACGGGAGAGAAAAAGGGCGTTGGTGGGCGCTAGGAGCGCCGCCGCTTCAAGCGCTGGCAGCGCCAGCTTCTTCGACTCGTCCCTTCTTCCTCGTCTTCCCTCTTCTCCTTATTTGGTCTCCACATCCAACAAAAAATGGGGGTAAGAGTTAATAAGAGTAAAAGAGGGTGAGGATATGAGAGTGTTTGTAAGGGTAAACTATTTACCCCATGCTTGAGAGATTAACTAGAAGAGTTCAAAAGAGAAAGATTTTAATTGACATATTTGCGCTTTTATATTATGTAATAGTTTACACAATGACATTCATACATTAGCTTTATGCCCATTCTCTTTACTCCCTCCCCCTCTATAACGCCCCGGCCCTTCCCCGACTGCGAACATTATTGATAATTGCTTCAAGGATTATTGAATAGCCCCACAAATCACCACGAGTCTTTCCAGCGTGTTTCGTCCTCGCTCACACGCTGCCTGTGAAAACTTCCCAGGAGGTCACCCATCTTGAGACTATTCCCAACCAAGCATGCTTAACTGAGTAGTTTCCGATGGATGAGCTACCATAAAAGAAGGAACACCTTTGTGCTATAAGTAGTCATTTCAATCTCTTTAAGCCATACTTAACCAAATATCTGGGGTGTTACACCCTCTCTCCCTATTCTCTCTCTAACCTCCCCCTCCCCCTCCCCCAATCTCTCTCTCTATCTCTCTCTCTCTCTCTCACTCATAAACACGTCTCTCTTTCTCTCACACACATCTCTCTCTCACATGTCTTTCTCTCACACACACATATCTTTCTCTCATGAGAGAGAGAGAGACAGAGATGTGTGTGTGTGTGTGTGTGACCGTGTGTGTATGTGTGTGTGTGTGTGTGTGTGTGTGTGTGTGTGTGTGTGTGTGTGTGAGAGAGAGAGAGAGAGAGAGAGAGAGAGAAAGAGAGAGAGATAGAGATAGAGAGGTGAGGAGAGAGATAAATGTGTGTGTGTGTGTGTGTGTGTGTGTGTGTGTGTGTGTGTGAGAGAGAGAGAGAGAGAGAGAGAGAGAGAGAGAGATAGAGATAGAGAGGTGAGGAGAGAGATAAATGTGTGTGTGTGTGTGTGTGTGTGTGTGTGTGTGTGTGTGTGAGAGAGAGAGAGAGAGAGAGAGAGAGAAAGTGATGTGTGTGTAAGTGTGAGTGAGAAAATGATCTTGTAGCATGACATGGAGAAATGGAAGGGTAAAATGGACAATTTATATATTATGTATGTTACAATGTCACTCAACTCTTCCTTACACCCCAAATTGGAGTGTAAGAAAAATAAGAGTTAAATGGAGTAAAGGAGGGTAAATCTCACTCCTCATTACTCCCCCTTATCCCCTCTCACTCCATTCCCAAGAAAGGGTAAGGAGGAGTAATCACTCTCCTTAACCCTCTCTAACCCTCTCTAACCCTTCTCCCAAGTAGAGCATAAACAAGTATCCACATGTAACACTTATACACAAATAGCAAAACCTACCAATTTTTTGGTAACTACGTGAAACTATCTCAATCAAAAGCTCAACCTGATAGTTCTGATATCCATGTTTAATCTGACTCTGAATACCACGTGTAATCATCTTGAACAAAAGCTTATGCCGATAGTTAAGCGTCCAATGATAGTTTTTATACTCTAACAAGTTAAGTGGTCTAACCCAATGGGCCCCTATTTCAAGAAAACTTTAACCTAGTGTGCTTTATTGGACTAAGGTACATGGATGTCAACACCTAATGAAGGGCCACCCTTCCATTCGTAGCACTCACTCATTCATGATACAAGGAATGTTCCACCAAAAAATTGAACTCTAAACTCTAGTAGTAAAATGGGTTGGAAGATGGAGCACGTCCTTCCTATAGTGACAACGACCAATTAGCAAAGAAAATCAACCATTAGAGATAAGCATAAAAAGTACAGTAGATAGGCTAACTCTCACATTCCTTAGTGGTAAACTCCTTGCAATACTTAGAGCATCTCCACTAAAGTGGTAGAAATAGTGGGAGTCACAATGGATTTTCATTGTTTCGTTGTTGCGACTTAGGGTTGTCATACACTAAAGTGGGAAGATATTAGAGTTCTATTCTGTGGTTTGATATGTTGGGTTTTAGGCTATCTATTTCCTAAACAGATTCAGATTAATTGGAGGAATATTTATAACGATTATAAAACAACTAATCACCCAAGAAAGAAACAATGGCAGAGGCTTAGTAATTATACTTGATCGCTAATCCGACTGATGTAGAGGTTGAACTTTGAAATTCTAATGTAGAAATCCTCTACTGTAAGTCCACGCAGCACTCCGGGAACTCGACGGTTAGATCGACCCGATCGAGACAGATCTCAATCTAAAATGTATGTATTTCGGTATGAGATGGTTTGTTTCAGGAAACAGTGACTACAAAGTGAAAGAGAGAGGAACTCAAGAAATCACCCTGATATCTCTCTGAATGTCCCAAGCAGTTCCCTCGATCTCAATCTCTTAGAGAGACTCCCTTATATAGTGTTTAGACGGCTTGGGGAAAAGGTAATTAAAACCCTAATGACCGACTTACGCAATTGCGTGTTCTGAGACCCAACACGGTCCGTGTTGGCCTCCAGAATGTCCCTTAAGTCGGCCATAGTCACCACGGTCCGTGGCGACACCAACACGGACCGTGTTGAATCACCACGGTCCGTGGTGAATCCAATTCGATCCGTGTTGGGTTGATTCCTCATAGAAATCAACTCCCAATTCAACATTCCTAATCATAATACAATATTACTTTGCTTGCATACATTGTTCCAGGGCACTGACTTGTGTGACCCAGTAGGACCAAATAATATAATTGTAATTAAACATGTTTAATTACAAAAAATGAAGGTCTCTAGCAAGACATATAATCATTATATTATATTGGTTTAAACTCCATGTATATCAAACATTGTCGGGACATTCCCAACAGGATAATGCTCTTATTGTTGGGAATGTCCCGACAATGTTCGATATAATTACAGTTTAAGCCAAAATAATATAGTGATTATATGTCTTGCTAGAGACCTCTATATTCGGTAATTAAATATGTTTAATTACAACTATATTATTTGGTCCTAACGGGTCACACAAATCAATGCCTGGGAACAATGTATATAGCCCAAAATAATAACGTATTATTTTGGAAAGTGTTAGAAGTTGATTTCTTGGAGAAATCAACACAACACGGACCGGGTTGGGCCTCAGACGCTATTTTAAGAGAATTTGGTTATTAGGGTTTAGGTTAACCCTTTCTCCAAGCCATCAAACTCTATAAAAGGGAGTCTCTATGAGAGATTGAGATCGAGGGAACTACTTGAGACTTTCAGAGAAATACCAGGGGGATTTCGTGGGTTCCTCTCTCTTTCAGTTTACAGTCACTGTGTCCTGAAACAAACCACCTCATACCGAATACATACATCTTAGATTGAGATCTGTATCGATCGGGTCGATATAGCAATCGAGTTCCCGGAGTGCTGCGTGGACTTACAGTAGAGGATTTCTACATTGGAATCTCAAAGGTCAACCTCTGCATCAGTCGGATTAGCGATCAAGTATAATTACTAAGCCTCTGCAATTGTTTCTTTCCTGAGTGATTAGTTGTTTTATAATCATTATAAATGTTCCGCCAATTAATCTGAATCTGTTTAGGAAATAGATAACCTAAAACCCAACACTTATGACTTATAATATTCGAGTTCTATTCTATGGTTGAATAATACGACAACAACCTCTCAGGTGAAACACGTTTAAGCCTAGTCTGAGGGATCCAGATGTAGGCAGCATTTCCCTATGAACTAAAGTTCATGAAGAGGATGATTCCTGCGGACCCACAAGATATTTTCAAAAACCCTTTGGAAACCAAACAAGACACACACACACAAAAAAAAGACCCAAAGGAAAACCTTCAATTGAACCAACTTGAAAAACAAGAAAGTACCGGTAGTAAACAGATGCATACCTATGCACACTATGTGCTTGAGGATGGGTTAAATGTTCCTATACAAAACGATCAACACGAAGGCACAAAGCAACAAAATTTAGAACAATCACATTACCGTACCAGACCCCTCACCCTGTTACCTTAATCGTACCCCTTCAAACGGCCATGTCTAGTATCATGTCATCCACTAACCCCAGGTGCCTTAGGTCTCTAGTTACCTATCCATGAACTTTTTTGGTCTCCTGCGTCCCTGATGTTCAAGGGGTATGTTAATCCACTCACACCTCCTTACAGGGGCGTCCTCACTTCTCCTAAGAATATGCCCAAACCATCTAAGTCTAGTCTCTCTCAACTTATCCTAGATCGATGCTACATCTTTAGCTCGACAAATGTCATTCTTGATCTTATCCGACCTAGTATGATCGCAAATCCAAAGAACCATCCTCATCTTCGCCACGTTCAGCCCCTGGCAATGTATCTTCTTAGTTGCCTAGCATTCAGCTACATACAACACTGCGAGTCTAACTACTGTATAGTATATCTTACCTTTTAGCTTTAGAGGAATTCTCCAATCAAATAACACTCTTGAGGCCGCCCTCCACTTTTTCCAACCAATTATAATTCGATGGGTAATATCGTCACTAATTTCTCCATCACTTCGTAAGACAGAGCATAAGAATCAAAATTTCTCCAAGCGTGGAACTGCCACCCCTCCAATGGTAACTTCTTGACTCTGATTCTCATTTTTCAACCCACTAAAATGGCACATCATATACTGATCCGTCTTTGACCTACTCAATCTAAAATCCTCAAACTTTAAAGTGTCTTTCCAAAGCTCCACCTTGTCATTTAATCTCTCCCTCGACTCTTCAACAAGCACTATTCCAAATAATAATGTACCCAAATGGCGATCCAAAAAAAAAAAATAGTGTACCCAAATGAGTGTCTCCTTTCACTTTTTTTGGTGTCCTATGGCTAAAGACTTTTTCGTCGGTTCAAATATATCTTTGTTTTCTTAGTCGTGTTGACTTAATTAGAATTATGTTTTAAGGGGTTGAGGGTGGGCAATTACATGCAAGTGCGTGTCATTATTGCCCATTAGGTGATGATATGTGTCTTGCCCCAAAGCACTACTTAAGTGTCTTCCTTTTTATAAAATTAATACGTATTATCATTTTTAACCCCAAATTTTTTGACAGATACTATTGATTATCAATTATAAGCTTAGAACGTGTTGGCTACGCTAACAATTAAAATTGACACCCTAACGAATGAACCCCGTCTGTTGGGCATATTTTAGATGCCTTTTTGTAAATTTTAAAAAATATATATAAAAGTGTGATTTTATACCATTTATATATATTATTATAGTTATAGAAGTCAGTCATGTAATTTTTTTTTCAATTTAATTTACAAATATATAGGTTTTATACCATGACAAGACACTTAATATATATCCTATCCAAGACATTTATCATTTCTGATCGCCCATTATCGCCCTCTTATTGTAGATAATAAATACTATGTGCTTATAATTGATAAATTTGTGTAATTAATTGGAAAATTATTCTTGAAACTCATCCAAAACACCAATAACAAACAATTTAAAATTTTTAAAAAATATCTTGCTTTAAGATAAATATTACTACTATTTTTACTTTTGGAAATTAAATTTAATTACAACATATATTATAGTGGTGGGTTGTAAGCTGTTAACCACCTTAACCAAAAGGAATTTGGAGATGTGAACTTCTTACAAGTCAAATCCAAAGGCATTTCACTACAACATGGCATGTTTGTAGGAATTTAAACCCTTCACCTACGTGTCTACCAATGAATGAACAAAAGAGGTGAAAATGCAAGACAGAAAAACTCAAACCAAACAGCATAATTCTGTCAAACCAAATCAACTTTGCATCCTTCAAATCAACTCACCTCCTTCAACTAATCAACAACATTGTTAAGGATTATTAGGTTTTGATGTCCTCAATTTTGAGGGATGTTAATAACAAAATTCAAATTTTTTTGACTCATAACAACCTAATTTTTAAGTGAAGATATTTATTAGTAGCCGAATACCATATCAGTATCAATTAAACTCGGGTTTATATATGACTTCGCGATTGTTTTTAGTTTCCACGCAGTTTTATTTTACATATCACCAACAAAAATATCGCCACATCAAAAAAAAAACCCTAATTTGATTGATGTTAACTTAGTGGTGGACTACTAATAAATACCACCCCAAAGGTTGGAGTGCTATGAGTCAAATATAAGTCTCAGAGTGTTGTGATTAACAAAACCTCAAAATTAGGGATTTCAAAACTTAATAATCCAAATAACTATATTACTAATTCGAATTTAGTTTTTTCTTGAAAATTTGGGGAATATAGACAAAAAGGATCCAAACATTTCATGTATAAAACAAATGGTTCAAATTTACATCCAATTTAACATTCAAAACCAATTGGAGCAATATAATAAGAGATCTTTGCATTTACCTGCCTTAACTTAGGGTTTATATACTATTGGGGTTTTCTTCAAACAAAGAGAATTTTCATTAAAGAGCTCCAAAATTGTAACATTTAGAGTTTAATTCCACCTATTTTAAATAAATCACACAATTATAAGAGGCATGTAAATGTAAACTTTCAACAATATGATAAAGAAATTATTGGCCCCCATAAGACTTTAAATTTAAATCTCTTGCCATTCATAGCTCCATGGAAAAGAAAATGGAGGACAATTTAATTAAAGGATATATAGATCGATCAAATGTATGAGAGGAGAGGGAAGAATCTGAAAAAGGAGGAAAACGCTAAGGACGACCATACAAAAAGAATTCTAGAAGTGGAACCCTAAATTGTAATTGCGTGCGTAGAAATCCAACTTGATTTTTTGCACAAGTAAACACATGCAAATGCAATTCGTATACTCCATTTTCTTAAATATTAATTTGTTCCCATATATTTCATGCACTCAATTCATGTTTAAAAAGATGGCTAGTAATTTCTTTTTTTTTTTAATAGAATAGTAATTTCTTAACATATATATGTATAATATGAACGATTGTCATTAAGTTTGTAGTAGAAAACAAAATATTAGTATAAAAGTATATCACATCTTTTTTTGAACATATTTCATAGAAAATAATGATGATTAAGGACATGTAGTTTTTTAGGGCATTTGTCTAACTTTACCTGCATCAATCTATAAATATACATGCATCAATATATATCTACTTGCACTTACATTAACTTGCATCAACTGACACCTATTTGCACCAAGTTGCGCTTACACGACCAACCTGTGTTTACCGTGTACTTAATTACTTGCAAATTTTTTTTCCAAATTCTCTAAAGAACATGCCCTAAAGTATATTACTGGCAGTGGCGTATCCCAGGCTAGTCCTGGGGTGGCCACGGGCCACGGCCACCAGTAAAAAAAAAGTTTTTTCTTTTAGGGATTTGGTATAATTTGGGATAAAAATTACAGATTTTATGTGTATCGAATGAATATATCAATATATTGTTCACCTCTAATCAGAAGACCTAGATCCGCCACTGATTATTGTAGACAGGTCGTGAGCCTTCTGCTCTGGTACTATGGGGTAATTGCACATCAATCCTCCCTATTAGAATTCAAATTCTAATGGCTAAAATTTCTTTTGTAGATATTGTGGTGTTCATGGGGTCGGGCTAATTATGAGCCTACTATCAAGGTTAGGTCTGCCTTGAACCTAGTTCGATGCTTCTGTTACCCCTTTTTCCATTAGCTAACTAAGTTTGCTAATACACCATGTAGAGAGAGCCAAATGAACACGCGGACCACTTATCATTGTAAAAAAAAAAAGAATAATAAATAAAAATAAATAAAAAAAGAAAGATAGGGTGTTGTAGATGTTTTTAATTTTGAGCTATATATCTCGCAATTAAGTTTGACAAGGACTAGGGTTGGACATGTGCAATTGCATGCTCCATCTTAATTACTATGTCTCTTCTGAATTTAGCTTTGCTTTCATGTTCCCATACATAGTCTCTGGCTTATAGCCTTGGAAGAAACCACTCACATATATTCTCCAACCACTAAAGTAGAAACAAGACATAGACCTAGCTTGAGTAGTCTTGACCATCCATTCCCAAAGCCAAAAAATTTGATTAGATGTATTGTTTTTTTTACCATCCATCTCTTGAAAGTTTTTAGGCAACTCTATCTTTGCATTGTATTTGTGGTTGTGGGAATATATTCTTAGTTCCTAAATATTTGTCCTTATGTGTTGTATGTAGGTAGTTTCCTACCTATCCTGAAATTTATGACATAATTAATTTTTTAGATTTTACGGATTTTAAAGTTTATCTTTTCACATTTAGAATTAGTATGTTGTACTCCCTCCGTCCATTTTTTAAGTGTTAAAATAACTAATTTTATAAAACCTATTTGTGTTGGGAATAGAGTGATATGTATGGATAAGTATGCCCTTCATTAAAAGAGATGAATAAAGGAAAATTTTAAAAGGTAAAATAAAAATTTTATTCATTAATTAAGGGTAATATGAAAATTTTAATTATTAAAAATGTAAACTTGACAAATAAAAAGGAACAAGGTACGTAATTAAAAAAAATTGACTCATTAACGACGGAGGGAGTATTAATTTGCGTCAACTAATCCATTCTAGCATTAAGAAAGCCTAGAAAAGTTTTTGTACTGAATTTTAAATCAAATTGATATATATGTATCTTCTAAAAGTACCTTTCTAAAAGAAATTTCTACAAATTATGTTTTTATTTCCAAAATATTTTAGATAATGCGAAAAATAATAAAATTATTGACGTTTTGTACACCAAGTTGCCCTAAATTGAATTATGTTTTATCCACCACATATTAAGGCTAGATTGTATTATGTGATGGTATGCTCCAATTAAAGTTGAAAAAGTTAGGTAGAATTTTTCCGTAGGAGAGGAAGAGAAAATGAATAGCATATTATGATGGGACACCTCTAGCTTTTTTTGGTACCAAAATATTTTGATCAAAATACCAATAATGGCCAAACATCAGAATATCATAAGATTATCTATGTAGTATGTAGCGAGGAGTTCCTCTCATGTTTTCTTTTTTTCGATATTAAAAGAAAATTTTAGGGAGATGAGAAACAAAGAAAGAAAAAAAATTATTGCTATGTTTTTATGGAAAAAAATTATAGTCATTAGGACTGTATTAGATAGTCCAAAAACAACCTAAAAATTTACCTAATAAGACAATGAGCACAACTACATTGTTGATATAATAAAATGAGATGCTCAAAACTAATATATACTTCAAAATTAATATATGGATCATAAATTTTTATTTTTATTCTTAACCAAGGTTTTTCGTTTTGGGAGGGACATGATATTGAAGGTTATGTAACTATTTTTATTTCACAAATTATGTTAAGAAACTATAGTACACTTTAGTAGTTTAATTTTGACTTTTATTTTATCATACTTAAACTGTGTGAACTGGTCGCAAAAATTAAAGTTGTGTCATATATAATTTGCTTTCTTTATTTACACGGCTCAAACTCGAGACATTATTTATAATTTATATTGGATGCGGCGGTAAGTAAACTCTTCGATACATGATCACGAGAGCATAAAGTTATAATTCAAACACAATATTTATGTTTATAATCTGGATAGTTGAAAATATCTCACTAAACCTACATTACTTCTTTTCCATGAATTAATTAGTAGGCGATGAATGATTTCAAAATCTTGATTCAATTGAAACCAGTCTCTCTAAATTGTAAAATTTAAAGGTAAGACTGCTACATCTAACTTTTCCATACCTAATCTGATAGGGATTTTGGAGTATTTATTTTGGTTCTTTTTTGTTTAAATTTGTATTATTTTTGTATACATGAGGGTGGATTCCTTTGAAGAAACCCCCAGAAAGAAAAGCCAAAAAGGAAATAGAGAAAGTTGCCAAAAACTGCAGGAATTATTGGGTTGCCATTTGGGGAACTTCTCTTTGGTGAAAGGGGCCTTTCATTCATTTAATTTGGGAAATTGAATCCTAATCAAAAGCTGCCTATCTCTAAATACATAAATGTATCTTTCAATCAATAATATCATATCTTGTTTGGGCCATCAAAAGTAGCTACGAATATCATGGGGGACATATAAAGCTTCACCTTTGGTAGAGTTATTACGTGGAAGTGCTAGTGTGGGACAATCCACTTTGACTCGTTTTTATAGTTTACACACCAGCAGGAGAGGTACTTACCTTTTACTCGACTCCACCAATATAATTATTAATATATTAAAAAATGCATTCACATTTTAATATCAACCTAATTCACATTTTAATATCAACCTAATTAACTAGGAATTAAGGAAGACACAATTAAATACTTCAACTGGCAAATCTAAGTGTTTT
The DNA here is from genome assembly GCA_029582165.1 of Portulaca oleracea. Lineage (NCBI taxonomy): Eukaryota > Viridiplantae > Streptophyta > Magnoliopsida > Caryophyllales > Portulacaceae > Portulaca > Portulaca oleracea. The sequence goes on from CM055892.1 coordinate 20,782,251, forward strand.
GATTAGGTGTGGCCAATACATTATATTATTATATTCATCTGGTTAACATAAAATTCATAATTTTTTGATATTAACGGTGGTCGTGGCCACTCTCAACGTAGGTGAGGTTCCTCCCGTACTTCAAAGAGATGATAAGGGATGAAACCTTGGTTTTCAACATTAAATGTTTAGACCCTAAAGTTTGTAGGCTGAATAAAAAAAGGACATTAAAGTTTCTGGGAAGAAGAAAAAGGCCCCTGTCTCATTCTTTGTTTTCCTCCCATGTTTGAATTTATCTCCCGATTGACGTCAAACTTTAGGACTATGGTTAAAGCTGATGTTGAAGCTATAATATATCTATCTTATTCCTGTCAAGGCTACTTAGACCCCTGAGTACATGGTTTTAAGTAACTCCAACATGAATAAGAGAGGTTTATTATAACTTTAATATCAGTTTTAATCTCAGTCTTGAAGTTTGATGCCAATCGAGAGAGAAATTCATACATGGAAAGAAAAAGAAAAATGGGAAATGAGCTTTTTTTTCAGCTCACAAACTTTAGAGTCTTTTTTTTCATACTACAAACTTTAGGGTCCAAAAGGTTAACATTGAAAACTAAGGGTTCAAAATATAAATACCCATAAAATTTGGGGTCCAAAATGCAAAAAAACCCCTAGAAATATATCATGCAATTTCTTAGTTAATCTTATGTAGAGCTAATTGATATTTGATTTTTTTTAGCACCTGATTCTATATGAGCTGATATGATGTATTGGATTTTGATATTTTTCCCTTTTAATGATAAAAAAAAAAAAAAGCAACCTAATTAATCTAACCCTAATCAAGTGAACTTCTATTAAAAAATAACTAATTGACCTAGAATCAACACCTCTCTAGATCTCTCTCTTTCTCTCTATTTTTCTCCTCTATAAATAGGATTCTGTAGGGCAAGTCTCCTCCATCAATCCACAAACAAAACACAAACAAGAGCTAAGAAAGCAAGGCAGCCATTGAAGCACTCTCTCTCTCTCTCTCTCTCTCTCTCTCTCTCTCTCTCTCTCTCTCTCTCTCTCTTTCTGAGAGGAGGCAGTGGTGAATGGAAGCTGACAGAAGATAGAGAGCACTGAGGATGACATGCATTTGGGAATTGCATTTCATTTCCTCTGTGCTCTCTATCTTCTGTCATCACCCTTCAGCCCCTCTCTCCTTTTCCTTTTTCCTTTTCTATTTTGTTTTTAATTTAAGAGTAATTAATCAAGTTTTAGGGTTGTGGGGTGATGAAAGCAAGATGCTGACAGAAGATAGAGAGCACAGATGGGTGAAATGCCATGAAATTATGCATCTCATTCCCTTTGTGCTCTCTATCTTCTGTCACCACCCCCTTATCAACACCCCCCCAAAAAACATTCCTCCATTTTTTTGCTTTATCTCCTTGTTTCATATTATATTTCATGCAAATCCATCTGTCCAAACATAACAAGTCATGACCATAGTTACCCGGAACGCTTCCCAGGTCATTAGTCCTGAAACACAGGTCACTAATTTTTACACAAATTTAGTCTAGTTTTGACTTCGGAACATAGGTCACAGCAGTATGTAGCATTCCCGGTGACTATAGTCATATGAGTATATGACCTTGATTAAATAGTACATGTTCTGTTAATGTTAGGTTAGGTTAAAATCTTCAAACCTTAGCTAGCCAATCAGTTCTCATTAATAGTTACTTGGGCTTTCTTACTTTTTAACTGTTCATAACCCAATTAATTTTCTGACACTATGCAAGCATATATACTGAGCAGGCACTGAAGTATACACAATCTAATAAGCAGAAAATTGAAGGCCATGTATATGTACAGATCTTCAATGGTAAGTCATGATATACTACCTCCGTCCCAAAATGTTAGTCTATCTACCTAACTCCTTTGTCCCAAAATGTTTGTCCATTTTATAATTTCAATGATTGTAATTCCTATTACACCCCTAATAAATACTCTTTTGTTTCTTTTTTATTTTTCTTCACATGAAAAAAGTAAGGGCAATTTTGGTACATTACGCATTTTTCACCTCATTTCCCATGACCATTGGATTTTTAAATATAGTTGGATGGACAAACAATATGGGATGGAAATAGTAGTAGTTATTTACTGTTTTTTTTTCATAGGTTCTGAAGGTTTTTTTTTTTTTTTTTGGTTCTTGTTGGAGTGTTGGACCAAATTAATGAGATTTCAAGATGACTAACCCTAGTAAGTTTCCATATTTAGAAATGTGAATGATATCCTTTCCACAAATGGAAACTGCAAAATTTCTGTGTATTGTACTTCTCACCATCACTGGCTACAGTAACTACAGTGCACTGTTTTGTAGACATGAATATGACTGATCAGCTACTTGGAAGACTAGGTGCAGGACAATGTAATGAGCCAGAAATTTAAACAGATAATTAAGTAATTAATTAGTTAATTGATTTCTAATAAGATTTCTACGATATGTACTTGGTTTAGTTAGACAGAAATGGAAAATTGTTAACCCTTAATCAGTTCAGGGTTTGGATAATTCCGACGAACAACGGATTCGTATCATGATTAGATCTGTATGTAAACCTCACATCTTAATTACTCCAAATGGATATTTCAAATTTCGTGTTGTCAATTATGAATTTATGATGTTGCTTAGTGAAATTCAAGTAAATAGATGGAGTTTATGTATATTAAAAAAGTTATTATGTATCTAAATTGTCACATTAAGTTGATGAAAAGGAAAACATTACTTGTACGACATGTGATGCACGTTGATGTACAATACTTCCAACTGCTCCGACATTATTGTGCAAGTGTTACATATAGATTTGGCACATCAAGAGCCTTGTAATTTTGTTTTGACAAATCATTGTGATGTAAATGAATTCAAGGAATACAGGATTTTTTGCATTTTGAACCTCGAATTTTAGGGGTATTTACATTCTGAACCCTTGGTTTTCAACTTTAACATTTTGAAAAAGACCTTAAAGTTTGTTGATTGAAGAAAAAGACCCCTGTCTCATTTTTTATTTTCCTCCCATGTTTGGATTTATCTCCCGATTGACGTCAAACTTTAGGACTATGGTTAAAACTAATATTGAAGCTATAATACACCTCTCTTATTCGTGTCGATGCTACTTAGTCCCCTGAGTACATGGTTTTAAGTAATTCCAACATGAATAAAAGAGGTTTATTATAACTTTAATACATGGTTTTAAGTAATTCCAACATGAGTACATGGCTTAGTCTTGAAGTTTGATGCCAATCGGGAGAGAAATTCAAACATGGAAAGAAAAAGAAAAACGGGAAACGAACTTTTTTTTCACCTCACAAACTTTAGGGTCCTTTTTTTTAACCTACAAACTTTAGGGTCCAAAAAGTTAAAGTTGAAAACTAAGAATTCAAAATGTAAATACCCCTAAAATTTAGGGTCCAAAATGCAAAAAATCCACGATTACATGGAGACAAATTGAAATCTCCGTTGTTATAGTTGGACAAATTAATGAAAGACTTCACTTCATTTGGATTTATCGATAAACTTGATGCCAATCACATCGCCTGGCCTGATGAATGCGACTTGTGCTTGGTCGGTGTATGAAGTAGAACACAATTAGATTAATTAGCCACTAGTTACAAAAATTGACAACCCTTGAAAGTATTTATGTAGGTGGATGTTAGAATCGAACCACGCGAGAAACCCTAGCTAGCCCTATATATGTCTTATGCTATTCTTCAGATCGATCGCTTCCAAACTATTTTCTTTTCTCCAGCAGGTAGATTAATTAGCTACTAGTTACAAAAAAAAAGGACTGAAACAACCATTTGTAGCTAAGTTTAGATGAGCCTCAAGAAACCAGAAAGAATGGCAAATGAAAATAATGGGTGAGAGCCGAGTATCTTAACCAGCTAGACTACAATGAAATTTGCAAGTGACCTGTACAGTTATTATAAGACTAAAAAGATTGACAAGGAACTCTAAAAAAAAGGAATGAAAAAGAGATTCCGTTGCCGGGACTCGAACCCGGGTCTCTCGGGTGAGAGCCGAGTATCCTGACCAGCTAGACTACAACGGAAGTTGTGACCAAAATTATACATTAACAAATTGGAAAAAATGGCTTTTTTACCGTGTGTTGGACCCAAATGTTTGAAGAATGGGGACTCTGTTTGGAGTTTGGACCCTTCAAAGTATATTTTCTTTTTTTCTTTTGTTATAATAGTCCATATTATTTAAAAAGAGAAAAATAATAGTATACAGACACCACAGTTTCCTTCACACAAGTATAAATACAAGTTTAACATGCATCACATCGGTTTCCTATGAAGCGTCTTTTCCTAACTGAAAGTATGATCTCAACCTCTATCTGTTCAAATTATCGTTTCTGTCCAATGTTGCTATCTGCAATTTTCCTGCAAAATAAATTAATTTTAGATGTAATAAACTTATTGGGAGGAAACTTATTTGTTCGGAGGGGAGGGGCGTTTCTCTATGCTGCTTAGTCCTATATTTGGTATACTGTTACGCCTACTTAGATGAGTGGGAGTGTGAACTTTCTAAATCATCATGGTTATTTTCAATAATGGAGATTCAATATTTTCTCAATTTATATATGCCATTTCAGCAAATTCCATTTATCAAGTATTGTACAAACGAAAAATCTAGTTGAAAACATCAAATTATTTATGGTGATAAACTGAACATTAGCAAACATTATGTGCGTTTACAAATTCCACAAGGAACAGAGTTTCAACCAAAACAAGGAAATAGAATTGGCCATAAATAAATGCCAAATTCATACTGACATGGTTCACTTCAATACACCTTCCTCGTCTTTCCTCCAACTTGTCCAACATGGATCAAGTCTAGTAGTGTACATCAATATACTACACACCTATGCCAACCGAACTAAAACAGCACAACATTACCCACTCTGAATAAGGGCTTATTTCGATTTACTCTGCTTTACAAAGTAAACCCTTTCAGACACTTGACAGAAGCAAACATTATGCTGAAACTCAAGTACAATAATGCTTCGATTTGGTATATTTTTCGGGAAATACATAACTCTTAGTTCTTGTGTTGCATTCTTCCGCTTTCAGCTCCAGCATACGGGTCGATTATAACATTTATGACAGCGGGTTTCTTAGCAGAGAAAGATTCGTCTAAGGCCGATTTGAGTTCAGCTGGATCCCGGGCAATGTAGCCTTTTCCGCCAAAAGCCTCTATCATGACATGGTATTTGGCCTCTGGGACGAACGATGTGGGTGCAGGGTCGTCCTTGAAAGGGCCCGTGATCTCCTCGGGGTTTCTCCGGTCACCGCCGTATACTCCGCTGTTGTTGAAGACTATGACCACCACTGGCAACTGGTATCGAACCAATGTCTGCAAAAGTTGAATTGGGAAAGGGAGGAGCAAGTTATCATTAAGAGTTAAGATTTGTCCTGAATAAAATTGCATGCTTGTTTAGCAGCCATTGTTTTCAATGCATCCCCTCTTTTATCTCCTAACAAAGAATAAACAAATAATACACACAGTAGGGCTTTATAGTGACTTCGTGAGAGATAACCCTGTATTGACTATAGAGTAACAACCAAACACACTCACTCAGAGAGAGAGAGAGAGAGAATCATAGGAAAAAGCGCAATTGTGGCATTCTCAATCGCCACAAAACTGAAGCAACAAACGGAATCAAAGACTAATGCAGTCATATTAGTCAATGTTAAGATTCAGACAAAAAATCCATGACCATAACCGATTTTTTCCGGTCGGACAAATCTGGGTATTTGGGTCAGATAACATGCTGCCAGCTCTACTTCTAGGCAGACAACCTGACAAAAACGCAATAGAGTTATACACTTACACCTGCTGTATAACTCCAATGCATTTTTCTCATGCATACAGGAAGAAGGCAAATCCTTGCCATATTGGCAAGCAGTGCACCAACACAATGCTTGTCTCAAGCTAATGCATAACAATAGTGTCCTCTCGATGGATGGAAACTATTCAGCCCATTGATTTTTCGCATGTTCATTCTCAAGCTAATGCAAGACTCAAGATACAACACCACAACTCACATACTCGCCAAGTAACAATTCTCGTTCAATGGGAAGAAAGGATTTCGGAGTGCTTGTCTCATTGTTGTTCAACAACATTAGCAAGCAAGGAAATCCATAAAGCATCTAGATAATCATAAATACTGCTCTTAATGGAGCAAATAATGTGGCATCAGTTTCCTGAATATAGTACACATGAAGAAAAGAGGAACCAAAGAAGCAAGGGCTCAGACATGTGTAATTTCAATTATCTGCATTCTTATGTACTGAAGACCGCAATTTGAAAGGACTTTTGTATTCTCATATACAGATATACTGTACTTTAGGGGTATCGGATAATATTGCACTATACAATTTTTTTTGTAATGATAATATACTGTACTTTGGAGGAATTGGATTTTTAACAGAACCCTAGGCTAAATTCAACTGCATGATTGTCCAAGAAAGTACTTTGTCGCTTATACACAACACCCGCCCCCCAAAATACAGTATATTAAGAAAATTGTATACTGCAGCACCGTCCAAGTCTCCAAGACCACCAGAGTATAGTATATTAACATCCAAAACCCATAATTTGAAATTAATGGGCAGGATGAAGGGCGGAAAACAGAGAAAGAGGATGGAACAAGTAGACACGTAAAGTACTACAGCCAAGAGCAAGAAGCATTAAGCTTTAGAGATGCTGCAAAAGGATATAAGAGGTTTCTTCTAGTTTCCGTGATCTCTTAGTCTCTTACACCAAGACAATTGTTAGGGTATGTTCAAGCCAATTCGCTTAAGCACAAAGGTATTTGATGAGACGATCTCACCTTAGAGTTATGGTGAGACAAACTCTTGTAGGGATGACTTTTTGAGAAATCTAATAGGACCAATAAATCCCATCAGATTATCATTTCATCACGAAGGTAACTAATAGCTTCTCGAGATGTGACTTATGCCATTCAATCTAAATGAATCATTAATCACCCTCATATTCAATAAAAATCACCAAAAAAGTGGTGGCCTCACTATAATTCTAAGTTGAGAAGGTCTCAAACAAAACCTAGTGAAATGTCACCTTTCAACTTTACTCAATTACAGCCAAACCCTGATGATAAACCACGACATAATAAGGCTATCTACCTAAGACTCCGCTTGGATGTTCTGTTCTGTCACTATGTTATTGCAGTGAACACTACAATGGGCATAGATATCTGCTCCGCTTATGTGCACACGGGCACTCACACACAAACACACACATGAAGGCACTGATATCCGGGTCTTAGGCTGTCAGGTCAAACTCCACCAGGAGGATCAAATTAATCAGGGTTATTATCAAGGAAGCAAGGGGATAGTACAGCTTAATTCCAAATCACTCGCATTCTTCTGTAATCTGTGCCAAATACCTCAATCGTGAATTAGGTGGATATGCGGAAAAGAGCCAGGGTGAGCTACACCGACATTACAATGGAAAGCAAGGAACATGCAGCTGAGGGATGCTCCAAACAGAGATAAGAAATCCCTTCCAATACTTCTGAGATATTGTACTCCAATGGTTGAGCAGTTTAAGTCACTACCAAGCCATTTTCCAACTTTGTCGCGCAATTATTGTACTACTTTGTCCATAATCTGGATAGTTGAAAAAGAACTTTTGTTTCAAGTTAAATTGTAATGGACTAGAGTAAAACTCCTTCCATGGAGTAGTAGGTAACTAACGATTTCTAAATCTTGGTTCAATTGGAACCAGCCTCTCGAAATTGCAAAATTTAGGGGTAAGGAACTACTACATCCAACCCCTCCATATCTCTCCTGGACAGGATTTTGTAGTTTTGATTTCGGTTTTGGTTTTGATAGTGATCCACACATCAACACACTGAAACATGAAATGCACTGATATAGGATTACAGGGGCTGCAGGGGCAGTTCATATCATGCTTCATTCATATGAATCACATATAAGACAATTCATTCACAAAGGCCATACTCTTGATATAATGCAAATGAATGGATAGTTAGTTAGACAAACATACCTCTACTTCCATAGCACTGAATCCAAACCCCGAATCCCCTTCCACAGCAACCACCAAGCGATCCGGGTAAGCCACAGCAGCAGCAATACAGTACCCAAGTCCAACCCCCATAGTCCCCCACGTCCCCGCATCCAACCTCGTCCTAGGCTCGGTTTGGACCAACACGGCCCGGCCCACATCCATCGTATTCGCCCCCTCGGACACCAACACTGGGGCCGGACTCCCCAGCTCGGTAATCTTATCCCTGATGATCCTCAGTGGGGTAAAGAAATTGAATGGCACAACATCCTTACTCAACTGACCCTCCATCCTAGAAACATTATCTCTAACTTTCTTCGAAATGGCCTCAACCCAAGGGTGATTCTTCCCCAAGCAAAAAGGGTCATCTTTGATCTCCTTATTGATCAAGTCTACAACCTTCTTGGCATCCCCAACTAACCCTAGATACGGTTTTCTTCGCTCGATCTCTTCCTTATCGACATCGATTAGGATAAACTTGACATCTTTAGACCACTTGGGTGGCTCCCCAAAATGGAGGAGCCAATTAAGCCTGGCCCCAACAATTAGGGCAACATCACACTGCCCAATTGCTAAAGACCTAGCTGCAGTTGCAGCCAATTCATGGGTATCAGGGATCAAACCCTTCCCCATTGGAGTAGGTAAGAAGGGAATTCCTGTACTTTCAACCAGTTTTCTCAGCGAATCCTCAGCCCTAGCATAAGCTGCACCTTTTCCGAACACAATCAATGGCCTCTGAGCTTGCCGGAGGGTCGAAACGGCTTTCGAAACGTCGTCGTCTGAGACGGTTTTCAGGCCTCCGCCGTCGTTTCCGCCGGAGTACTGCTCCGCCGCTTTCGAGATCAGCTCCTCCGCCTTCGCCGCCGTCAGCGTCTGGTGGAGGACGTCGGAGGGGAGGTCCAGATAACACCCGCCGGGCCGACCCGACCCAGCTTGGGCTAGGGCTTGGAAGACGGAGTTAGGGATTTCGGATATGGAGGTGGCCTTGACGGAGAATTTGGAGAAGGGTTTCACGGCGGCGATCTGGTCAAGCTCCTGGAAGTCGCCCTTGCCGGCGTCGGCCTGGTCGCAGCTGCCGGAGATCATGAGCATCGGCCAGGCGTTGATGCCGGCGTTGGAGAGTCCGGCGAGGCCGTGGACGCAGCCGGGGCCAGAGACGGTGAGGAGGACGCCTGGTTTTCCGGCGAGGTAGCCGTAGGCGGAGGCGGCGTACCCGGCGGACTGCTCGTTGTGGAAGGCGATGAAGCGGATTCCCATGGCGACGGCACGGGTGGCGACGGAGGTCACCGGAATTCCGACGACCCCGAACATCCGGTCGACGCCGGCGCGTGCGAGGGACATCGCGACGACGGAGTTGCCGTCGAGTTGGACGGAGGCTTTCTCTGGGTTGGATTCCGCCATTACAGATGGATTGAAGGTATGCAGTATACAAGTATGCAGTAGTGAGTGAGTTTACTCACTATCAGTATACTATATACTGGGAATTCTCTGAAAAAAAAACACGAAATTTTTGGGATTTCTCTGAAAAGAAACACGAAATTTGTGATGGGGGGTGATGAAATTGAGGGGATTATAGTGAATGGGGTTGCGTTTGTGAGAAGAAAAGTAAGAAAATGAAGGGGGGAGATTAGAAAGTTAGGTTAGCAGTAGAGTAGAAAAAGACAGGTGAGATAAGAAAGGTGGGTGGACAATAAAATGGAAGAGGAGAAAGTGAAGTTGAAATTTGTATGCTGGTGATGAATGTGTTGTCTTCTTCAACAACTTGAATTTGAACCAGATGAAATTGGATTTGATGACTGCAAATAGACACTGCATGCGTCGGTGTGTGATTGTGTTTGCCTAAAATCTGGAAATGTTAGTAAGGAATACTGGAAATCCGGTAGTGTGTGTGTGCTATTTTATCCTGAAAATCCAACGTATCATTGAAGAACCATACATACACCATCGTCTACAGAACAGATAATTTGAGGACAGATGATTTTTTTTTTTTTTCTTTGGGTAAGATGGGTAAACAATGATCTTAGTAAATTATTACCTTACTCTGAAAATAGGATCGGTCATTTGCTGTAAGTTGCGCTATAATTGAGCTTGAATTATATCAATCATTTCATTTCATGATGGTAGCTTGACTTGGGCATTGCTTGGGAGGACTGGAGGAGGATAAAAATCAGTCCTACTCTAATCATCTGTCCTTTTCCAACAGTATACCATTACAGCTATACTTGTCCGGCGGGCAGGTTACGGGTCGGTCGTATATCGTGTTCGGGTAAATACAGGTCGGGTGTATTTTGGGTTCGGGTGAATACGGTCGGGTGTATTCCGGTTTCGGACGGTTTGGGTCGGGTTTACGGGTCATGACCGCCCTTTTTCTCAGTCACTTACAACTAATAAAATTGATTATAATTAGTTAAAGACACCTGTGTAATGTATCATTCCATTTCAAGTTCGACCACCATGATATGTTATAGTTATATAGACATATTAATATACACCTAAGGGACAAAATTTGGCAATCTTCAAATCGGCAAGTATTATGCGGTTTACGTCAACAATCACGAATAACAATACTTATGAAATATATAGGGTTTTGGGATGCTAATATACTAAACTTTTAATGTATTGGACAATAATGCACTAAACTTTGACATTTGACAATAATACACTATTTTACTGAAAGAGAGGAGAGAGGGGGACTGCAGGAGTTTGAGGGTTCACTGAAAGAGTGAGTGAGTGACAGTGTTAGGGTTTTGTTTTGATCATTTGTTATTTTATTATTTCATTTGTATGTCTCTCTCTACGCATAACTTTCCAAAGCCACCCAATATTTTACTTTTGGGCCTTAGTTTTCATAAAATGGGCCCATTTTTTTGCACAAGGCCTAAGTAAACAAAACACTTAAAATTAAAGTGTCTGATCCAACGTGTCGACCCATACCTGACCCGACCGGACCCGTTTTTTACCGGGTTCTTCGGGTTGGGTCATTTTCGGGTCCCGGCTCGGAATTTCGTGTTCAAAACCCACTTTTTGTGGGTCGGTTTGGGTCGGGCTTCCAGGTCGGGTCAAGAATTGCTAGGTCTAATTACGGCCATGTAAATTTCATGGGTATCCTGGGTTAGGTAATTAATTACCGAAAGTTACCGATTGTTACCGAAAGTTACCAAAAATTACCAAAAGTTACCGAAATCTACCCAAAAAAATTAACATTTATTTATTAAACATCTTAGACTGCCATATTTTTAATACTTATCAAAAGTTTACTCATATCAAAAGTTACCAAAAGTCATCAAAAGTTACCAAAATTCAGCATTTACCATACCACAACTTACTTACCAAATTTACAGACCCTACATCTGAAATTAGTGGTATACTGTTGAAAAAAAATAGGTCAAAATTTGGAACTATGAATGATCAAATAGTCTATATTATTATTGTCGAATACCCTCAAAATTGATATAATTAACATCCAAAAATCCTATATTATATGTCATTATACGTATTTAATTTAAAATTTATACTAAAATAATACAATTACAAAATAAAAAAAGGCATAGTGTCAACTGTCAATGCTTGCAAGCCACACATGGATAGAACTTCAATTCCCACGTGCAGCATGTTTAAATTTGATCATCCACTACCCACTTGCAAGTACCCAATTTGTTTTTTCCTCTTACTTTTCTCATATTTGAGATCAAAAATTGATTTGAGAGATAAGTCACCCACTAAAGGGTCTGTATTTTGATAAAAAAAATTTAGGGTAATATTATCTTTGTGGTAATTATTTTGGGGACATTCCGATCTATTTTCCGGCGAACAAAACATTAATTACAGTATTCATTGTTTATTAGGGTTATGTATCTTTGATCAACTCTAAATAGTAAGTCTTAAAATGATAGTTAACCTTAAATACAAAAGTCATTGTTTCACGCATTTTTAGACCGGAAAATTGGTCGGAATGTCCCTAGTAAATAAATACCGCAAAGATAATGTCACCCAGTAATAAGTTATCAAAATATAGGGCCCTTAAAACAATTACATTAAAATATAGGGACTTGTTAGTCAGGGGTAGGGATGGCAGTGGGTCCAAGACCCGGTCTGGACTGGACCCTGCCCATTAAGACAAGTCTGGTTCTAAAAAATTAAGACCCAGTGGGTTTGGGGTGGGTTCGGGTCTAGAAAAAAATAGCGGGCCCGGGTCCAAGCATAGACCCCACCCGTGGACCCATTAAAATATAAACATATATAATTTTTTCCTTACTACTAATCTATTACCTGGTGCCCGCTGAGACTCATGGAAGTATTAGGTCGATTGAAGTGTTGACTTCTATTTTCTAAAATCCTAGTATACTATTTTTTTTTCCTTTGAAATGTTTTTATTGTGTTAAAAATAAATGTATTTATACATAATAGTTATTATTATACATGTATACAAGTATAAGATTAACCCAACAAATTGATAAATATAGTAAAAAATGCATAATAGAGTTGGACCCATTAAGGACTCATGGACCTTGGACCCGCTAAGTCTGGGTCTGGGTTTGAATTTTGGGACTCATCGAGTCTTGGGGTGGGTCTGGGTCAAAAATCTAGCGAGTCTGGGTTCGGGTCCAGCTGGACCCGCCCCAAACCCTGCCCATTACCATCCCTAGTCGGGGGATTAAATTTGTCCCTCTGTGGTGGCTAAGCCTTAGAGTTGCCAAAATATCATCACAATGAAAACTTGATTCTTGTGATTGTTTGAATGCAATTAGAGAATCAGATAGCGTTGTGGAGAACTAGATAGCATTGTGAACATTTTAAGATCGCGAATAAAAGGAGAAGACATTACCAATTATTAATAGCAAAAATGTTTAAAAGTTCACAGAGTACAACAAACCGTATAACAAAACAACAAACAATCAACTATAAAAGAAAAAGACTACATCCAAGCACTGCTAAACATAAATAGCACAGCAAGGATGTTCACACCCACGAAAGCCAAAAACCTTTGCAACTCAATCACGTTGTTAAAAGATCAATAACTTCAGTTTTGTGGGTCATCGAGGACTCGCACACCTACATCATTGTCAATAATCACAATCATTCGATCTATCTCAGCATCAATATCATTAAGACTGCCAACTTACAAATTGTTCGCACGCCTAGCCATTCTAACCTTCTGACCATCCTTTTTGCCACAAACAGCTCTACAAGTTGCTTCTCTGACGAATTGTCACTTAGATTTCATCAACATATTATGTTTCCTCTTATCCCTAGCTTTACCCTCCGTCGAAGCCTCAAGGATGGAATCCTCAAGATCAGCAAGTAAGTCACGGTCAACCACATCATCAAAGGATTCAATCGGGTTGCTAAGAGTATGGTCACTGTCAACGTCAGATCCCTAATCTCTATCCACCACCCGATTTTTTTAGGAACCACTCAAAGTAGCATCCTTGTAAGTCAACCTACTTACATGCTTGTTATTGTCCAAAACAACATTAATAGGGTTCGTAATGGTTTTGCTGGAAGCATCCTCAGACCCGTCACAAATAGAAGCCTCAAGAGAGTCAGGCACAACCGTGTCATCGTTCCCAATATTCCTTAACCATTGTGAGGTGCAAAGCATTCGAAATGAGAACACTACCAGCATTCTTCTTGGGGATCCACTTCTGGACATATTTTGCAACAGCATGAGGTCTAACAACTTGTTTTTTTATTGAATTTAGCCCAAGAAACAATGAACCTTCTGTGATCAACAATTTTAAGGTTCATCTCGTTAATGGTTTTTCTTCCATCATCCTTGTTTGCATATCGCATAAAACCAAATTTTCTACCATTTTTACCAACTTTTGCGGGAATATACGCATTATTAACACCTCCAAACTTGCTAAACAAACTTTTGAGCCTCGAGTTGCCCATATTAATAGGTAGATTATCAATAAAAAGGGAGTACATGTGCTTATCCTTAACAGGCATATTATACACAAAAGCACCAACCTTGAGGGGTAAATCATTGACAACAATTCCATCACTACTAAGCATATGATTTTCAACAGGAGAGGTAGACAACAACCTTTCATGAACCTTTCCCAACTCTTTCAACACAACAATAACTTCACAAACTTTATTCAAGGAGGCCCAACACACAACCTTTGAAGAAATATTCACCAAAGAAATGGAGGAAACAAGACTCTCAAGTTCAAGTTTCAACACCTTAAATATATTAAGAATTTGGTTGCTTAAACCCATAACTAAACTAATAGGGAATGAAACCCAAAAAACATAGCCAAAACCAATTCCTAGCAACTATGACCGAGATACAACAAACAAAAACACTCCCTACAAGCCCCCAAAACCGACCTAACACATGGGGAAGAAATATACCTGGCAATTCTCGACCCGACCCGAAACCCGACCCGCAAAAAGTGGGTTTTGAACATGAAATTCCGACCCGGACCCGAAAATGACCCAACCCAAAGAACCCGGTAAAAAACGGGTCAGGTTTGGGTCGACCCGTTGGGTTAGACACTTTAATTTTAAGTGATTTGTCTACTTTGGCCTTGTGGAAAAAAATGGGTCCATTTCATGAAAACTAAGACCCAAAAGTAAAATATTGGGTGGCTTTCGAAAGTTATGCGTAGAGAGAGACATACAAATGAAATAATGAAATAACAAATGACCAAAACAAAACCCTAACACTGTCACTCACTCACTCACTCACTCACTCTTTCAGTGAACCCTCAAACTCCTGCAGTCCCCCTCTCTCCTCTCTTTCAGTAAAATAGTGTATTATTGTCAAAGGTCAAAGTTCAGTGCATTATTGTCCAATACATCAAAAGTTTAGTATATTAGCATCCCAAACCCTATATATTTCATAAGTATTCTTATTCGTGATTGTTGACGTAAACCGCATAATACTTGCCGACTTGAAGATTGCCAAATTTTGTCCCTTAGGTGTCTATTAATATGTCTATACAACTATAACATATCATGGTGGTCGAACTTGAAATGGAATGATACATTACACAGGTGTCTTTGACTAATTATAATCAATTTTATTAGTTGTAAGTGACTGACAAAAAAGGGCGGTCATGACCCGTAAACCCGACCCAAACCGGAATACACCCGAACCCAAAATACACCCGACCCGTATTTACTCGAATCCGATATACGACCGACCCGTAACCCGCCCGCACGTATTGACAGGTCTAGGAAGAAACCACCAGGAGACTTGAGCAAAAGCATCGCCCAGAAGGAGTTGAAACTGATGAGCAGAGAACCAACTGACATCAACCAGATTCGACCTGTGAGCGAGAAGGCACGCAACCCAGCAACGAGAACTCCGACTTCCCAGAAACCCAAGGACGACAACCAAGAGCGTCCCGACGACTCGGGACGGCTCGGGGCGGCGGCTAAAGCGGTAGATCGGGGAGTTGGGGAGGAGGCGAAAACTTGTGATTAGAGAGGAGGCGAAACGTCGGGAGGAGATGGGCCGAAGAAGCACGTTGCCCGGCAACTGGAGCACCGACCTCTCGGGAGGTCGATGAGCCCCTCCGACGACCAGGGACGACGGCCGTGAACGGTGGGTCTGGTTTGTAGAGGAGGCAAAAGGTCACTATATGCTGGGCAGAGTCTTCATGGCATTTAATTTTGGTACAAATCCTTGCTATAGTACTTATGATTTAGTGATGTTTTTTGGATGTAGCCTTTTGTCTTGTGAAGCTGATCTTTTGCTGCTTTTATATTGTTATGTTGTATTTTATGAACTTTTAAGCCTTTTGACTTTTAGATCATGTTTTTTGTGCGATGCAGTGTGGTACCACATTTCACTATACCACTCAATATTTTACCACACTTTACCACAATCATTATCAATATCTCTCATCACTTTTCTCCTTCCTCACTTTTCTCCTCTACTTTTTACATTTTCTCTCCCCAGTCCCCACTTACCACATCAATCACACTTTTCACAAATTTCCATATTATTTCACACATCACCGCATTTTTTACAATTTTCACCACACCGAACCTTTTCCACATCTTACCAACCGCACAAAAGAATGGAGTCTTAATAATAAAAATAAGAAAAAAACTGAACCGTAAATAGATTGTCAGGCCTCAAAGTTGAGTGGCCCAATAACATCGGGCCGAGTTTCACATTAGGTCAAACAACTCATGCCCCGACCTGACCCGACCCGTCAACCCAAACCCTAACTAAATCCCCTTCTTCTTCTTCATCCATTTCCCCCTAAAATCTCCACTAAACCCTAACCAGTCCATCCTTCCTTCTCCTGCTCTCTTTCTCTCCGATTCTACTTCGCAGTACTACCAAAAATGATCAAGAGAAGGTTTTACAGACAAGACCATGGCGAGGGAGACAACCCTTCTTCCGATTCTTCTTCCTCTGATTCCGACATTGAAGCTCAGTCTTCCCCTGATTCCGACGCTGAATCCCAACCTCGACCCGACCCGGAACCCGATTCCGATGTCGAACCCGATAACGATGATGGCGACGACGATGATGATGAGCAGCCTGCTTCGTTGAGACTCCAGCTGCCTTCTTCGTCTTCTTCTTCTGGTTCTCTCTCTTTGCCCATTGCTTCACAGCATTAATGTCTGTTTAATTTGGCTCATGATGTAATTTAATGTGTTCGTGGGGGTTTATGTGTTTGCAGGATACGAGAGTGAAGATAGCTCTGCTAATGAAATCGAAGCTGAATCTGCTGGTAATTACATTTCTTCCTGCATTTTGTTTGTTTTCTGGAAAGGGTGAAGTGAAATTGCAGTTGTGAATGTTAGTGGGTATGCTTGGTTTTTGTGTGTTCTGTGTGCTGGTTGATATGTGGGTGGATTGAATGGATGGTCGAATGTTTGAGCTCATGAATAACCACTAACGGTCAAATGATGGCATCACTAACTTCTGCTTAAATTTAGTATAGTTTTTGCTTCAAAGTGCTTGTTCCCGGATCGGGGATTGATATGGAGCTATCCTGGTAACTATGCTGCCATGAATATGGAGATAGTGCAACAAAGTCTTTATCTGTTTGTCACTGACTCCATAACTTGAAGATAGGTAGCATGACAAAATTTTCATCTATCTTCCATGGAGGCTTATTATCTATCAGTGCCTTCTTATCTTTAGGGCAAAGTATAAGAACTAGAAAGTAGGGATATGGCTATCTCTATTGGCCGGTTAATGTGTTCAGAGACATGGGGTTGAGCTGGTTATCAAGAGCATAAGCAGTAAAGGGAACTTTACAGCAGTCGAAATCCATTCCAAGGTTAAGAAAACTATTCGTTTAATGAAGTGCTTAATCTCTACATGTACTCTCCATTCCATATTAATTGTCATAATTTTGACTTTCACGGTTTCCAGTGTTACTTTTTGATTGATAATTTCTTACATAATATGTTATTAACAATTGCAATATGATACTTTTATAATAATATTTTTCATTACGAATCTAATGGTGGTAATTTTATATAGCAACTTGTAGTATATATTGAGAAATTTATGGCAAAAATTTTTGAAATTTGACTGCACGATTTCCAAAGACGACAATTAATATGAAACGGAGGGAGTACCTGTTATTGACTAGCCTTGAGAGCTGGGTAGCTGCATATAGTGGACACCAGAGCACGGAAGCATCATCCCTAGACTTACTTTGCCAGTGTCCTTTTGAGCGTAGAGGTTAAAATTCTTGATTGGCAGGGTTATGTTTTGATTTCTGATCGTTTCAAGAGGAAAAGGTTGCATCATTGTCTAGAGCTTAACAACAACCCCACACACACACACCCCCCCCAAAAAAAAAAGAAAGATGTGAAATGATCTGCCTTATCCCTCGAAGCAGGTATGTCTCACACAAAGAATGAAGATTTTCATGTATATTACTATAAGAGGATACTCGTTGAAGGTGCTCAAATTTGATACGTGTGTAGTGTGCCACTGTAGTTGGGTACAAAGGGGATTCTGGTTTCACACGGACATATTGACTTGCTCAAGTCTTTTGTTCTGCATCTGTAATCTGTTGACATAGAAGAACTCTTTGGGTTTAAAGGCACGTTAACATCATGATGCATGTGTGCAGTCGTGCAGATAATGATCGGGGTAGTCTAATGATATGCGAAAATCTTCAACTTTTTTTCTAATGACAAGAATGTGAACAGGGTTACCTACAAATGATGATGACGTTGATTCTGGGAAGGATGAAGAAAAAATTGATTCTGGGAAAGGCCAACCTATTGCAGATGATATTCCAAGCTGCATTTTGAGAAGCAAATCGGTTTTCAAGTGCAGACTTTGTCCAAAAATTGTTTGTTTGAACATGGAGACACTGAGGGCACACCTCCAATCCAAGGTTTGACACATCGTTCTCTCTCATTTGTAAACTATTGTTGGCCAATTTGCAAAAATCGCACATCATGCTTTCAGTTGACCAAACATTTGACTTGATGGTTTCTGTATAATTCATTCAGAGGCATTCTAGGTCCGAGAAATTACTGAATGATGGAAGACTGAAACGTATTCTCAATAGTGATGGAGAGGAAGAAGTTCTCTCTGACGAGGACGGTGAGACTCACGCCGAAAGACATGCTAGAATTGTTGCTTTGGCCCAGGTTTGTCCTTTCTTTCATGGATGCTCCCGTTTCCCTGAGAGCATGTTTGGTAGAATCTCATGATACGAGGAAATTGTTTTATAGTATTTGGTTCACATCTTGAAATTTTGGGAAACTATATAGAAAGTGTATATGATTTCCCAAGGGAAAGTTTTCCCTGAGCTACACAGTAAAATTATGGGCCCCACCTTAAATATTTCTCATTCATATTAAGGTAACCAAATATGGGGATTTTGCAACCAAACAATAGCGGTGGCAATGTGACAAACATGTTTTTGCATGTAATTCGCAGAGCAATCTAAACAAGAAAGGGAGAGGGCGGCAGCGACAAAGGGAAAGGTTGAAGAAAAAGGTAACATCTCTACAAATCCTTCTGTAATGATAGTCTTGTATTTACTCATACATCCAGCAAATATAAAGGTAACATCTCATTCAAACTGCAGAAACAGAAGAGTTCTTCTGACATACCTAACTCTGGACAGAAGAGAGAAAACCGCGCCAAGAGAAGACGGAAAAATGAATGATGTTTCGAGGCAACTATCCTGTGAATCTTTGCCTCAAGCTACACACACAAGTGTAGTGAACAACTCTCATTTTTTATGTTCTGAAAAGTTTTCTCTGTGAACCGGTGTATCTGATGACTCCGGTTGCAAGCTTGCTAGTTTAGTGTTTGATACTCATGGATAGGAACTCACTAGTACAACAGAAAAGCTACAAGTGGTATGATAGTTTCAGACCTTTCAGTGTTTGTAACTCAGCATTTTTTTACCCCAATCCTTCTTGAATTCGAATCGTTCCATGTAATTTTTTTTTGGAAGGTTTAACACAAAATCTCCTTTCCATTCTACATGAACTTTGTTGTCCAAGTTGAATCTTACTGTCCGTTCATGTCGTGGTGTTTATGAAAGAGGTTATTGATATGCTTATTGCAAAAATTGACTTATTAAGGAGTTTGGTCAAGTCAAATCAACTGAATAGGTGTTTGATAAGTAACCTATTCAATTGATTGTTTGGCCCTAATAAACCAATTTCAGTAAGTTGAAAAGGACAGCCTCTACTGGAAATGATTTTTTGAGGGAATGTTTATCAAAAAGTTGTCCAAAATTACATGAGATGTCATCCTAAAGTATTTGATACATATCATGTTAAATATCAACAAATACCTTACTAAGAAACAATCAAACTAATTTTTCCAAACAATCCATCCAAATAGCTACAAAAACAATCAATCCAAACAATTAATAATAAATAATCAATACCAAAAGGTCATGAGATTCCTTAAGAGTTGCCACCGAGGTTTATTCACAATAATGATCAGAGCACTTATAAAGCGAGCAAATGCTACAATGACACTCGTGCCTTCCAATTTGTTGAACCTAAACCCTAAATGCTCTACTACAAAATGACATGATTTAAAGTCGATTAATTGTTTGTTGAACCTTCCAGTTTGTACACACTCTAAACAATATACTACTCCAGTATATGAAAAAATCAACAAGAATTCATCTGACACTAAATCAAGGTTATGCTCAGATTTCTACAAAATGAGCTCCAAAATCATAACAAAAGCTTCATATGCACATACAGGCATATCAGTTAACAAGGATCTCCAGATGAAGACAGCATACCTTATGCTACCAACAAAACCCACCTTCCTTGACCCTGTGAGCCCAGCAAAATTGGATGCACATCTAACTCTACACCTGGTACTTCCAAAAGAATTCATCTGACACTATACACTGCAATTCACTGTACAATTTCATGACAAAACATACATGCCTCTCGCCTAGCGGGCACCGCTTACATCCATTTTTCGTGTCTGAGAATGAAACATTTCAGCAATATCTGCAGATGTACTGCAATCTTCTGGTCTTTTATCTGAACGGCATCGAACAAATCTGGGAAATCTGATAGATATTCCCCGCGAAGGATGAACAAGGCCCACTGCAGCCTTGTGGTCGGGTGACACTGTAAAGTCAGCACCTCTTATTTCCCAAACCAACTCGGGTGAAAACCACATGTTCGGGGCTTCATCTGTTCGATAATACAAGGGCTTCTTCGATAATATCTTGTTGCCCGAGAAGAAGTCTTTCATCTGTATAGGGTAAATTTTTAAGGGAAATGGAGGTTACATCGAAAGCTCATCTCTACAACATGATCCCATATTGCACACAGCTAGTAAGCTTCAAATTGTTTGAGTCACAAATAGTTATCTTAAAGTAATGACTACACTTCATGTCATATAAGAGACAGTTGCAGTGATCTTTTTTAAAGGAAGAAAAACTATAAATTTGGCTTCACATCATGGTAAAAAATTAGAAAGATACATTCTAGATGCACAAGAGTGCTGGATTTTTTTTTGTTTTTTCGGAAAAGGGGGGGGGGGGGGTGTTGAATGTGGAACACCGTTATCTTAGACCTTGCCTATGCACAAAAGGAAACTCTGAACCAATCTCTGTTTATATCAAACTAGAACATTTCACTCCCAGCTAGACCAATCAGTTCAGCCGGGCAGGTTAAATACGAGTTGGGTGTCTATCAGATTTGGATAAATACGGGTCAGGTGTATTTCGGGTTCAGGTGAATACTAGTAAAATATCATAGAGTTTATAAAGACACTTAGTAATACATCCAGCTCTTTAATCTACAATCTTAAGAAGATGGTTTAGCAAATTATAGGATATGTTAACAAGAAACTGCTGGAATTACCTCCACATAGAACGAATCAGAAAAGCCTGACATTACACGGCATACGCTTTCAAATTCCTCCGTGTCTGGATTATAACAAGCCATGAGGAATGGACTGTACCTGATAAAATGAAACAAAACAAATAAATATCACGTCGATGAATTTGAGCGATGGCGTTATGTGCTCTGCTCACACAAGAGCATCACATCAAATGCGGTTCACAGTCGATGGAAATTGGAAAATGAAATCCTTAGCAATGAATGTTGTCCACTTGATGAAGGAGACATCATATAAAGTTGTATGCAGTGAAATATTACCAGCCTGCTTTTCTCCCATTTCCATACCAAGCACCGATAGGAACCAAGTCAAGGGAATCACCGACTCCATCAACATAATCTCGCTTGACCTGAAAGCGTACATTTTTCGTCAGGTTTTACGTACTGTCAAAATAGTGGACACAAACATTCTGATAAATACCTTCAACCATGAGTCGGCACGCTTTGAAGCACAATAGCCAGAGTCCACATCAAGTGATTTAACCATAATTCCTTCACAAGAAGATTGAAATGCATCTTCAAAGAAAGAATTTATCTTTGTCAAGGTGGCTTCACTGTCTGGATGAGCAACATCTGCTTCTATCTGAGAAACAGGAGCACATTGTCAAATAGACAATAACAAACAGATATGCAAGTAGGATGGATGTCAAAGGCAAGAGTACCTACAGTTATTTGCTTTGCATATTCAAAATAACCAGGCTTTTCATCCCTAAACAGATCCTTCATGCCTGCGTATTTAGGTAGTAAACAACTTGAAACATACTATCTCCATAAAGCTTTTTTTTTTTCATGATGAAGGAAATGAATCAATCACAACACCCAAGAAAAAAAAAACGAAAAAGACAATCCATACATTGCCTTCTTTTCCGGAGAGATAAATCCAGCAGCCTGCACACGTAATATATTTGCAAGTCAGCAAGAAAATTCCTTTCTTGAATGCTTCAGGTGATGTCGTTTCAAATAGAATATTAAATTCAAGACTCAAGCTAATACACTAAAGCAAGTGACAATCAAGCAATGTTCAATGATCTCGTGTATGAGAAAGTCACTCCTTCCAGCTTGCACGCACAAAATGTTGGACATTGAGATGGCAGGAATGAGTTGATATACATCATTCAAAAAGGACAAATGTATGAATATATGACGTTAAAGAGGGCAGAGAACTGGGGGATCCAGAATGGACCTACATGGCTCCCATGGGTATCACAGTCACCAATTGTAAAAGTAAAAAAGTTGAAACGCGGTAAAAAAATCATAAAACTTTATCCAATTGACACCCATAAATAAGTAATTAACACTTCAAAAACCATAAGAAGCCCAAAAGAGAATACCCCTGCACAAAATTTATGGATCTGCGCTCAACACCCCCTGATAAAACTGAACATTGCTCCATTAAGTAATACTCCTAAACTAAGCAAGGAGATAATTAACCAAATTACTGTTCCATTCAGTTTTCCAACACACACATGCTTTCAGAGAGATAACTAAACCCAGCTTCTTCTTGAATTTTTATTAGTAAACATGTTCCGAATTCAGTCAAAAACCTTAGCTTCATTGGCAAGGTTCACATATTGTTGTTGCACACATTTCTCAGCAAGCAATTCATGGGCAGCTCATTTTTGGTGAAATTTTCATCATGTCACATTAAGTCATAGGCCATATAGTGGCTTATAGATGAGCATAAATGTTCACAAATTGCAACTATGACTTCCGAGAGTAAGAAAGGATCAGTATAGTTAGATACTGTATTAGATAAAAGGGCCAGAAACTCAGTTGCATAAGTAACAAACTAGCATTTTTCTAGAAAGAAGAGTTTGAATGCTTACTTCTCTCCATTGGCAAACATGACATCAAATGCCTGGACACAAATGTCAACCTGCAACCCCATGGTTATAAGAAAACAATCGCAAAGCCAAAAATGCACAGCTAAAAAATGTTTGCTATGAAGTTGAACAAATCACTCAAGTAACCTACGTCAACAAAGGGTATTACACTCGTGCACTTTTTTTCCTTCTGTTCTTCTTTATATAAGTAGTTAAAAGATGTGTTGAAAGGAGTATTAAAATGATGACAAAGGACTCCATTCAAAAGAGAGGGAGGGGTATATACAATTGAGAACAACAACAAGAACCTCCAACTTGCCCCATAAATACACCCAGAAAAAAGGCTTGTACCCACTAGCACTTTACACATAAAAACTCATGCATCTTTGCGGGCACCGAAGACAATAATCAATTTATATAGCTCATTACACAAACATTAGAAAGTAACGACACATCATGTATCTATTTGACCAAATACACCTGGTTGTCTAGAATACATTCAATTTCTCAACCTGGAAGTCGCAAACAGTGAAGACATCATTCAGACAGTTGGACTAATTGAATTATGAGTCGCAAACAGATCCACCATGGCAACTTTTGAGACATTTTAGAAAATGATAGTAGAAACAAGTAGAAGGATATTGGATCCAACCTTTATTGTATCCAAGGTTACTGACGAACCTTTGCTGCCTCTCTCTCGTGTAGACAGTTCTTGAAAGGACAAAAACTTACCACCATTCTTGCGGTCAATTCCAACAACCTGAAAATTGAATGTTCTTCACCTGAGCAGGGGTAAACAAAAGAAAAAAGAAGCAGGGGCAGAAAGGAAATAGCTTCTGGTGCAGCATACTACCTCAGCATCTATAATGAAAGACACTGCAGAAGGTTTACATAAATCTTGAATAATATGCACTAAGTCTGGAAATCTGGAAGTAGTCTCATCTCCGTTTCTCGAGAAGATACGTACTGATCCATCAGCGAGTTTGTGAATTTGGGCACGTTGACCATCATACCTAGACAAATGCGGACAAATTAAGAGATACGGGAAAGTGCATTGTGGAGAACTTTAATGCTTTCACAGAACCCTTTGCATGACACTTCCTAACTTCGCATTGAACAGTATCATATAACTTAAGAAAAGCAGATCTCATATACACAATATTGCATTCATTCTACTTTGAACGAACATGAAAGTAGCATCAGCGCCTCATGAACTTCTCATCTTGATATAGGTCAGAAACATTATTCTGCAGCCAATCAGCTCAACCAGAACACTACAAGCTTCCGCCTCCACAAAAAAAAAAAAAAAAAAAAAATTGAAAAAAGAAAAAAAAAAGTGACTAAAATACCAGCAATTTGGCAGGAGGGGAAAGTTTGTCTTTGAAAAAACTAGTTCCTAAGATAGCACATAACATTGATTATTGTCTTCAGTGTATTTGGTCAAATAGATACATGACGTGTCGTTACTTTCTAAGAATACCAGGTGTATTTGGTCAAATAGGTACATAACATTAATTATTGTTTAACTGTATATAGTGGGATCATCCACATTGGGTGGTTACTTTCTACAAGGGGGTACATAACATTGACGTGTCGTTACTTTCTAAGAATACCACCTAATCTGGACGATCCCACTATATACAGTCAGAAGCACTAACAAATCTACAAGGACGTACATAACATTGAAGGGCAGGAACACATCAATTTGAATACACTTACTTGTACTCACATGTGAAGGCTTTATTTTGGAACAACTTTAGTGCTTGTGCAACCCCATTGGTTATCCTATCAAACAATGGACAAAGAATCAACAAAGATCTACATAATAACGTAGAAGAAATAAAAACAATCAAAGTTACCAACAAAAGAACTTACTTAGCAAGCATAGGCCTGATAGGAATGCCTGGTACCATATTTAACGTTGTAGTTGAAAACTCAATGCCTTTGTTCATAAGAGAAGGAACCAACACATCCTTAATAATCAATGAGCACAACGCACATCATTAGCACAGCAGGCCGTAAGAGCAGCTTGTTCAAACTCCCATCTAAATCACTACCCTCTTTACTTTTCACAAACACAAAGAAGAGTAAAATAACCAACAGTGCTATTTTAGTTGAACTATGCATTAAAAAGGAGGACAAGCATTCTGATACACATGGAGTAAAAAGTCTCCAAATAGGAAAAGGAAGTTGATTACTACACATCAAGGTTTAACTACGTAAGTATGTAGTCATTCATTAAGTGCACATTCAGATAGACTTAACCAGGTGTGTAAAGAAATAAAGCTCAAATACTAACAGATAACACAAACACACTTCAAAGGTGAGGACAAGCACCACTTACCAAGACTGGAAGAACATTATAAGCTTCAATGGCAGCAGCGGAAAGGCTCTACACAAAAATAAGCAAACACACATGAAAACAGCATAAAAATTGGACTGCAAGACTTCCAGGATGGAGGACTACTCCTGCTTCTGTAACAAGAGCACCAACATCCAGAAAGCAGAAAGAACCAACATTTATCACTATTAGTTATGTATTGAAGCATTCTGTCGCAATGATCAAATCGTGATAATCACCCAAAGCATAAGTGTGGACAGCATACAACCTGAAGCAGTTCCTTTGTATTTTTCACAGCTCCTTCAACACTCGGAAGGGAATTCAAAGCAACCGCCTGAGCCAAAGCTGGGAGAATAGTCCTCACCATGGCTCCAATGCGGAGGTTCCTCACCTGTAAACAAATGTTCATATTATCAACATGATTCTAACCCTTAGACCTTAGTCCCATACCCTACACACTTTTAGAGAAAGACAGCTGATCTCCAAAAGCAATGTGATTCTGGTATGGGACTGCACGAAGAGACAATCACATGGTCTAAAATTTCATCTGAAAGCGTAGAATCACAGTACAACTCACCAGAGTTCTAACAAGAAACTTCATCTCCTTTTCTCGGCAAGATCGCATTAGACCGACAATCAGACCTTTTCTGCGAGCCATGCTCCCAGTTCCAGTCTGTACACTGCAGAATTACATTGTAAAGCAACAGAAATAAATATGTTTTAAACATTAAAAGCATTCTCAACAAAAACACCCAGCAATTTAAGAAAGACAAAGTAAGAAACCAGGAGAATGTTCCAAAGATTTCTAAAGCTTTCTGTACCATTTCAATCAAAAGGTCCCCAACAGACAACTTTAAATCAATATATACTCTAGATATATTCTCCGTCCTTGTTCATTGAGATAAGCATTAGCGACGATTTACCAATGTTCCAACAATATATTGCTGGGCAGGCCATTGCTGGCATTCTACAATACAAGGATAATGATACCATTTACAATCTTACCTAATTTTCCGAAGTGCAGCATACACGTCTTTGATCAATAGTGGTGCAGGAGGAACAAGAAGTGATTGTGTCTGACGGAATTCTTGTGCAACATCACCTAAAAACGAGTACACCACACATGACTATAATGTGGAGACACTTATGAGGAGAACAAGTATTCGATTTCACCTACCCAGATCACCTAAAGTGCTGTACATCTCTCTTATCTTGGCTCTGTTTGTCCCGCATGCCTCTTCAATGGCAGATGCCACCAAACTTCCACCAATGTTCAGTTGCTACACTAACAATGAGAAAACAGGTTAAGAATGTATTGTAACAAGACGAAAGCAACCCTGCCACGCTTAAACCAACTAGCTATCAGAGAACACTGCAGCGTCCTCAAGTAAAACTATGATTGTATATCAATATCTGAAATCTTGGTGACTAAAAAAAATATATGAATCTATAAGTTATATCATGAACATAAATCGTATCAACTTCCACACCAAAGGGGATAAACCAACTAACCATATTTTCGTGGTCCGCTGCAATCTTATTCGTGCAGAGGTAGACAGCAGGTAGAACATCCTCAGGAGACAAAGCCAGCAAGCTGCAAGATAAAACAAATGACAGAAATTTACTCCACATATGAAACAACAGAAATAAACCGCAGGTGAAGTGAGATGTAACAAAGATATGGGTGTCCAAACAGGAGACAGTTTTTCATTTGTTTGTATTTAATGAGGATAAAGGAGGACATGCCACACACACATCACATCACCTTCTAAACATATTGCAAAGCATAGAGGTGACCTTTATCTTGCCCTTTTCACTTTCAACGAGCTCAAAAGTACGTGCGAGAAGTATATAAGGAGCAGCTTGACCATGCTTCCAGCAAGCTGAAGAAACATGCCAAAAGTCGCCAAGATTTTAACATGAAATTGCAGAGAAAGAAACTTTCTTTTATCCCTTGATGAAAAAGAATGAGCTTCAGGGCTAACCATGCTTGATGGGAGAATACTTTTCTGGCGGTAATGATATAAAGCCAGCGGCAACATTGTCAGATGGTGATTCTTGGTCCAACTGATAAACCCGGTTAGCCGGTTCAGCAGAGACTCCTTTACCACATGATTTAGCAGCTTCAAAGGATTCTGATTTGATACAGTTACTGATAGTCTTGTTATCATCCAGTTGTACTTTGGGATCGTTATAATACATGTCTAGCGCGACTTCAATGCTCCCTCTGGCCTTTTGTATCACTTCAGCAGCATAACTTCTTGTTGATTCACTGTTGTCACTAATGATCTGAATAAACTGCTCTAATTCTTCTTGATAAGGTTCAACAGAAGGAACTAAAGACAAATTCTTATCTGTGTTACACTTCCCAGGCACAGAGCCAAGATTGCTTCCCTGAGAAATATTACTGGTTTTACTGAAAAATTTTGTTATCGTAGATTGTTTAATGCCGCTAGGTTCAACACTTGAGTTAACTTTGGCCTTCTTCTTCTGTTTACTCTCAGTTTGTCTCTTCCTTTTTCCAGGAGAAACACTACTCCCAACTGACTGCTTCAAAGGGGGAAATTTGGGACTCGGATTAGGCAACTGCAATATTTTGGGAGCACTGCTTTCAACAGAAGTGGGTTTCAAAAGTGGTCGGCAATCAACTTTCGAGTCTGACTGGGATGAAGAAAGAGAGTTTGCACTCTGCTCATGAAATTCAGTTTCATGTTCATAAAAATATGACACAGTATCAACAACATTTTTACCGGAGTTTTTAATCAGCTCTAAGATCTGATCTTCAGAAACCCAAAATGGCAAACAATCACGTAGCTCTTGCATGATCTCTTCTCTTTCCTTATCACCCAGCAATGCAAAGTCCTGTGAACCAGGCACATTCAAAGAACTGGAGGGGGATGAAATTGGATCATCAAACTTTGCATCCCTCTTATCAGTCTCCCCCTCTCTTGATTCCAATCCTGTCTCTTGATTGGTTGCACGGAAAAACCCCATTAAAAACTCCTGCTTATTTGCCATTTCATCCATCAACCCAGCAAAGTGCTTCCGTATCTTGGCAACATCTTTACTATCCATATCATCCACATCAGAACCCACTGTAGGAATCACCTTCTTTGGCTTCAAAATTTTCACATATTCTCTGAGCTCACTGTAGTTTGAATGCTCACTGTATGGCACAAGATGAATTTCAAACATATCTTTGGTTCTAACAGCAAACTTGTTTTTCTTTACTTCATATGTCCACCCAGTAGGAACAAATCCCACAACCCTAGAGTACCCCTTGTCAACCATAATTTCCTTCATCCTCACGAAATTAGGCCGAAAATATGGCCAAGTCTCACCCAACACATTCCACCCAACAACATGAACATCAGTACTGGTTTCCTCATTTGTAAAAATGTCATCATCTACATAACCTAACACCCTCAACACCTCTCTTTTCCTGCTATCCACATATACTTTACGACCACAACGACGTGAAATTTCTAGCAAAATCCTTTCCTTTCCAATAACATAAGTTGCAACAAGAAACAGCACACTCTTATCCTCAATTCTGTTATCATCCCCAATCCTCTTTATCGCATCAACAACATAATCAATCGACTCCTCTTGCGACGGAAACACAAATTTAGGGTTACAGTAAGTAGTATCAAGAAACACAGCATCACAACCAACGTATTCACTCAAAGCAGGTTCCAATTTCATCGATTCACAGTACCTGAAATCTCCCGTATGAACATACCTTTCAAATTTTCCACCTCCAACAGGAACCCTAAACAAGAACTGAACCGCACCAGGACAGTGATTAGCGTCAATTAGGGTTACCTCGCAGCCGTCGATGATCACCATCCGGTTCATCGGAAGTCCGACGACGAGGTCCGGCGATACCCCGAGAATTCCGGTGACGAGGCGGCGCGTGGTGTCGGAGCAGTAGATTACGCCCTGAGACCACGCCGGAGACAGGCCGGAGTAGTGATCGGAGTGGAAGTGGGAGAGGAAGTAAGAGATGGAGAAGTCGCCGGCCTTGCGGAAGCCATCCACGACGAAGCGAGTGTTGGGGATGAGCTTGAAGAGGGAGAAGTCGGAGGGGACAGGAGGCAGAGAGCAGGGGGAGACGGAGTGGGGTGGTTTTTGAGATTGAAGATAGAGGTCGGAAGTTGTTAGGGTTAGGGTTTCGGTCGACATCACGGCGGAGTTTGCGGTGGCTACTTCCGCATTGGGGTGGAGAGCGGCGGAATACGGCGGTTGGGGTTTCGGCTTTCTCGCGCCAAAACCTGGGTCTGTAAGTACCCGCTGCCGTCGGCCGCCTAACTTAACGACGATATATTAGTAGACTATTACTCACTCCGTTACATAAATTAAGATTTAATTGGTTGTTATGGTTTTTAATATTATTTTTTAATTAATAATTTTTATGCAATACCTTATTAGCAATTGTAATATTATATTTGTATGATAGTATTTTTCGTTACGAATATAATGATAGAAATTTTAAATAACAAGTCATTATAGATATTTAAAAAATTAAGGTCAAATTATTAAAATTTTGATTATATAATTTTCAAATATGACAATTAATATAAAACATGGGAGTATTTCACTTTTATTATGGATAGGTTTAAAATTTTTAGCTAATCATCAAGAAGTTACACAAAAAGATTTTTTTTTTTGTTGTTGTAAAATTACATTCGAGCTGAAATGATTAAACCCTATTCTGAGTAAAAATATTCAACTTATTTTGTGTTACCTGACTTTATTCATTTTCATAGAAAATTACCAAAAACTATCAATATTTATCCAATTTTATTTAATTTAATTTATCTAATTTTATTCTACCCACCAAAATATATAAAGTACAACGTGGAAATCACAATTATTGAATAAATTATATTTACTCCTTTCAGATAAATTTATCAACCAATATATGTCAAACTATTTGTAAATGTAAATTCAAGTTGACATCAAACAATTATCACATGAACGAACCGTCATTAATTAATCATTTTGCTAGCATGCAAATGCATGCCTTCCTCATACTTCCTATGACTAGTCATAAATGCGCTCGCATTGCACGCGGTAAAAATAATATGTTACATAAACATTAGATGCATACTTGCATTGACAATAATCGAAGTCAATTTATTGATCCGTATGATAACTACAAGATGCAAATAGAACACAGGCAATCCCGTGGAGTGTAGACAACATTCATAAGTTAATATCCATCATCAATATATCAAATTAAAATAAGTTATAACTAAATCAATCAAGTTGGTTTTCAAATAGAAGAGTATGACCCTATGTCCCTTTGATAATTTCAGGTCGATAAAAAAAAAAATGCCCTCTAACAACATTTGGCTAGAGTCAATGTAGCCATAGTTTGGAGCATTTTTTTTATCTTTCCTGGTATAGATAAAAAAAATTAAATGCCGCAGAAGCTATTTGTTTCAATAATACTAATTTCCTCACATTTTAATCATATTTCTTAGGTACTTTTATTTATCCAATGATTAATTAATATAAACTTAAAATCAAGAGCCTAGAAACTGGAACTTGCAAAATCATATAATTTTCTAGAAAATTGTATTTACTTAGTATTGTATAAATACAATATTGTTAGAATACAAAAGAAAATATAAAATTCTTATATAAAATTTAACAATATCATTTGCACATTAATAAATGAACATAACCCAACAAAGCAAAAGGGACAAGACCCAAGAAAGGGCAAGGGCTAAAAGTTTCTAGGTCTAGGGCTTAAATTAGGAAACCAAAATACAATATTAAAAAGCTTGGAATAGGGCTTGAAGTTGGGAAAATTTACAAATTACTATTTGAACAGCGTTCAACAATAATATGAATAGTAAAGTGTCATTGGGGTTTTTTAATGTTAAAGGATTCTTCCAATCGAATTCAATACATAAAAAATAAATGATGTTCAAATGATTGTCTAAACTCCAAAATTTCTTAAACAATCTTTGTATTTGTAAGCATAGGAGAGTGTATTTCTTATGTTTGTAGTGAATTATGTATCCCTTAAACTAATAATGCACTAATTCACAATTCAATGGCAAAGAACCCTCTCATATTGCAACATTTAATTGATTTTTTTTCTTCTAAGAATGAATGTTATCAATGGACACGAGATGACAATTTCAATTTCGTAAAGGCTGAGTGACTGTTACGGTAAAATCCGAACAATCAATTAGCTACTAATATTTAGATTTTGGGGAGGATGATAAACCTCTTAATTATCCTTATACGGCACATCACTAGAACATAAAACTTTTCTATTTAAGGTTCTATTGTACTAGATTTGAACCCTTGTTCCCATGAAGAATGACAATACTTTCAACTATATGATAATCTTTCTTCAGACACCATAATTCAACACTGTAGTCAGTGGCGGATTCAAGTCTTAGAATTAGGGGTATCCATTATATTATCATATTTATTTGATAAACATATAATTCATAATTTTTTATCCCAAATTATACTAAATTTTAAATTTTCTTTTGAGTTGAGGGTGACCGTGGCCACCCCCAACAACAATGTAGATCCGCCTATACCTGTAGTATTGTACTCATCCAAGAAATAAATATCAAATAATAAGTTAAAGCAAGCTGTACTATAAAATATAATTATGATGGAGACCTAGTTCATTATTGAATAAACCACGTATAATTCAGTTGCATTATTATGGGAGAATCCAAATGAACTAAAGTTTAGTCACATTCCAACATAACCGTACTGTGAGTTTGTGAACCATGACTATAATACGATCTTCACAAATAACAACACTCCAAACAGTACATAAAGGAAGATGCCACTTTAATTTTCATTTAATTAGTGATTTAGATTGTTTAATGTGAGTGCCATCAAGCCAGAACTTAGCTTATATTTTGCTGTCCAATAAATAAAACAATAATGCGAAAGGAGATCGATCCATGCCAGCATGACCACTGTACGTTCACAATTCAACAAAAAAGGATGTTGGCTTTATTCTCGTAAGAGTTGATCAATTAATTGTCTCTCCTTAACAAAACAAGGTTTGGGTGGGTTGGATTTGGCATCACATTAGCCCATGGTATCTCTTAATTACTGTTTAAACACTTGTTATGACGATTCTTATTTCTTACCTATTGTTCCTTTATTAGTTGCTCACTTCATTTGAAATTCAATAGTAGTAGACCTGTCAATTGAGTTATGAAGTCGGATCATATTTGGATTAACAACATTTAGGTTGGTTTGAGATTTTTAGGGGTCAAGTGTATTTCATGTGGCTTGAATTCTTGTTTGATTTGTCTTGTGAAAATAAACATTTTTTAATAGGTAAGCAGTCCAATATATCGGATTCCCATCTCAGGAGAATCACCCAACGGCCTACACGTCTACAGTGGATGGGAAACAAGAATGACAAGACTCAAAGCAGGACCCCTCTCCTACCCACAACATTATCCGAAATGATAAGGAAAAATGTCCCTGAAGAACAGGAATAAAAGGGGGACCTCTTGCCACACGGATAAGAGGTAAACAATTTTGATAAAAAAACAAATTCTGATGATTTCTATTCATATTTGGTTTATGGTCCGTTAGACAATCAATTTTGACATTTACGGTCCATATGCGAGATGGGGTAGTTTTGCCTTGTTTATCGAGTATATGTTGTTCTTTTGTAATTTACCTAGCTACTACAAGTCCAAATTAAATATCTAAAATCAAAACTAATCTAATTAATATTTCATGCGTTCAAAAATTATTAGTTAATATTTTACCATATTTGATGTAGTAATTTGATCATCAATTTTTTTAAAAAATTTGACCGCATGAAAGTATATTATAATTACAAATTTACAATAATACTACTAAGAATTAATAAAATTTTGGGCAAATTTTACTAACTCTATCTTCAAGAATCGCTTATAGATAATATTTTTGTAATGTACAGAGCATTAATAACTTTGGTATTGTTCTTTAGTTAGGTTGGATATAACTCTACTAACTTATCCAAATTCATCCAAATTATGTTTGGGCAACAAATTTAGGGTCGTTTGGGCAACAAAAAAATTATTATTGCATTAATTTAAAATAGGACAACCAACTAATTTTGTAGTTAAATACACTATATGTGGCAACAAAATATTTTTGTTGCAATTGATATACATAGGGCAACAATTTGAAGAAAAATGGTTGCCTAAGGCTACTAAGGCAACAAAAAAGTTTTGTTGCCCACCACAATTGTGCTACTATTTTTACAAATTTGTAGCTCGAATTTTGTGCTTCAAGGATTAAACTACCAAATCGTTACAATTTTTTTTTTGTAGCCCTATGTTAAAGGGTAACAAAAATTGGGCTAAGACAACAAACTTTTTTTGTTGCCCAAAGTAATTTTTCTTGTTGTGAAATCTAACACAATTTCCCAAAAAACATCAACTCTAAAACACAATTCCCCAAAAAAACATCATAACTTATCATAATTTATCCTAAATTATTCATCCAAACCTAAAAATAATATAACCAAACAACATTGTCTAATTCACCGGCCTAATATAACCAAGTCATTTGTCTAATTGGCACATATTATTTATTATACTGAAAAACTGTTACAAATATTGAATATTTGCTCGGATAATTGCCTTGGAATGAAGATAATGAGAGAGATTAAGAGAATAATGTTGCGATGATTTTTCATAATAAGCATGCACGATTTGGAGCTCTTTCCTTGCAAATAGTTATAATAATTGACTAATTCACCGGCCTAATTAATGATCTTGGTCATGTGAATACCTACAGTACCTGCATGTTGTTGGCATCTCAATTATTTATTTCCATATTATTTGACTTGCAAATTCTGTGTTTAATTTTTTTGACTTGAAAATTCTAGGAATCATAAGTTGTGTAATGAAATGTACGGTACTCCCTCCTTCTCATATTATCTGTTATTTTAACTTTCTTTTTTTTCATAATATCTGTCATCTTATAATTCCAACACCACATTAATTACTAGTTTATCAAATTAACCTTATTAATTACATCTTTTTCTTCAATTTTTCTTTTTTATTCATCATGTTATTCACCTTTTTTCTCATTTCCAAGGATGAAATTTAATGTAAAGGGGAAGTTTTCTTGGTTTTGTGAATTATTCTTAAGTGACGTATAAAATGGGAATGAGGGAGTACGGTAAATCAAATGATGAATACTTTTTTCTTATGAGACCATTTATTTAGGAAAAACACTGTATTATAGTGGATAAAATTTGTAAAATGATATGTTGGTCAAAGGATAATGAACTTAATTAGGAGATTATTAGGTAGGTATACCATGGTATAGTCATGCAACTATATATTTACTTGCTTTCATACAGAACGATGATGGTTAGAATTTAGGAAGACTTTACTTGGAAGTTGCTAAGCAATACAGATATATTAATCATGCGTATGTATAGATATATCAATGTATTCTCACGTTTTTTTATTCTATCTCTTTTTTTAGTAAACTCAACGCAACTTACCGCAACTTTACCGCAACATAACGCAAATTACTATTACTTTTTAACTACTTCCGTCGCAACTTAACGTAACGCAACGCAACGCAAACGCAACACACAAAAGAACGAGGCCATGTAGTTTAATTTGTCTAGGTAAATATCTTAAGAGGAGAATTGCCGTTTAGAATTTTCATTGTATTTACCTTTCAAAAAAAAATGTATAGACATACCAATGTGCGCTTAGGTTTTATTTAGCTTGTACCAGTAGGCAACATTTAGGCTTTGTTCTTTATATGGTAGGTTGCGGTGCTGCCGGTGCAGTACCACAACGCACCACACTACTCAATATTCTATCACATTTCACCACACTTTATCACAATCATTATCAATATATCTTCTTACTTTTCTCTCTCCTCACTTTACTCCTCTATTTTTTACATTCTCTTTCCTTACTTATCCCACCTACCACAAATTTCATCATAACTCAACACACTTTTTCAAATTCAACCGCACCGCATCAACCATATAAAGGAACGAAACCTTAAATTGTAATATCATATGCTCTTTCTAAACCTGTGGTAATGCTTTCCTATGCATCATCGTTGACAAAATTCATGGTGAGAGTAGTGGTTCCTTTTGGGCACCCCATCAAGGCCAAGCATAGAAAAGCCATGCTAATTCGTGGAAAGACAAAATTGACTGATTGAGAAATAATTTTTAACACGTGGATTCACACAATTTTTCATGATAAAATCACGCAGTGGTCAATATTTTTATTTGAACTTTCTCGAGTTTCTAAACATTAGATTCATTAGCTTTAGATATGTTTTGTCCTTTAAGTAACTCTAGGTATATGTTAGGTTTCCATATTTCTTTACTTATCTTCTTTTTCTAATCCGTGGGCATTCTTTTCTAATTAATTAAACTTTGCAGGGTTTAATTAATTAATTAGAAAAGAATGTCACGGATTAGAAAAAGAAGATAGCAAATTAAACTTTGCAAGGTACCCATATCGGATAAATTCTTCATAGAAACCTCTAGAGAGAGGAATGACGAGTGAGACTCTTGCCCCCCTTTTTTTTGGTCTTCTTCTTCTTCTTCCCTCATGGATCTCCATCTGATGCGTCTTCTCCTTTTCCCCTTGGGTGTTTCTCTGTGCTTTCCCCTCCTCTGGGTGTTTGTTTGCATTTACTCTCCTCCTTCTACCGTTCCCCTTCCCCCTTCCTACAGCCTTTTGGTTGCTCCCAGTCTGATTTTCTGTTTTTAGCCTACGGAAGGCAATTAAGGAAGCATTTGCTTCACTCATGGAGGGGGCCATTAATGGCTGGTATTGTTGTTCTGGAGATTATTGGTTTTCTATTCGGCTTCGATTTCATCCGGATCGAGCGATTCAATTTGCTAGATCTGAGTTAATTCGGATGACGTACTCTATTCATAACCGAATCTTGCAATTTATGGATCTTGATGATGGATGGTTCTGGAATTTTGATGTTCTGGCTGTTGATTTACACTCGCCATCTCGACAGATTTGGGTTCCTCCAGGTGCGACGTTCCTTTTTCCTTCAGTAATTGTTTTTACAAAATTCATTTACTGCTCTTCTTTAAGATCTGGTTTGGGTGGCTATTTATATTGTGGTTTGATTGTTGGTTGTTCTCGCCAATTCACTGTTCCTCATTCTCCCTCAATGTTCTACGCTATTTTTTCTCTAGTCTTGCTTTTGCCTGTCGCCATTGCCTCCTCTAATAGTGATCCTAATTTCTCTCATAACG
The DNA here is from genome assembly GCA_029582165.1 of Portulaca oleracea. NCBI lineage: Eukaryota > Viridiplantae > Streptophyta > Magnoliopsida > Caryophyllales > Portulacaceae > Portulaca > Portulaca oleracea. Next base: position 20,819,081 of record CM055892.1, read on the forward strand.
ATGGTTCCAATTCTCCGCGTCCAATCCCCAACTCCCACCCAACTGATATGGGTGAGAGTTCACCTACACATCCGAGCCGAACAACTAGGGCTACCAATCCCTCTTTCGCCAACTCGTTACGGTACGGAGTGGAAGGTGTGGGTACAAATCCTGGTTCCTCATCGTCTCCACAGTCTGTCCTTCACACTAACGGGGCTCCGGGTAGTACATCCAGTGGATTGAATCAAGCCCGGGGTTTACCCAATGCAACTCATCCCTCTAATCCTATGGATCAAGAGGATACCGACCTTGCTGACGACATGCTCTTGCCTGAATTAATGAAGGAGTCTGATATGGAAGAGTTATCCCAACTGTGTCTAATTGCCAAATTGTGGGGTGAGTCTTTTCCTTTACCAATTATTATGTCTAAAACTAAAACGGACTGGAAGCATGTACGAGGTGCCGTGGATTATATAGACCTGGGGTTAGGGTGGCTCCTTATTAAGTTCGCATAAGGTGGATAAGGAGTATGTTTGGTTTAACCGGCCTTGGTTTGTTAAAGGTCTTAACCTTGTTTGTAGGTCGCGACAACCTTTTTTTACCCTTATTCTACTGTAATTTCTACGATAGACCAGTGGGTTCGCTTGTATCGGTTACCATGAGAGTTTTGGACTGAGTCAGTCTTGAAACGAATTCTTCGGTCTGTTGAGCAAGTCATTCGTGTGGACCCAAACACTCTTTTGAGGAAAAAAGGTCGTTTTGCGCGTGTCCTTGTCAATATTGATATCACACGCACTCTTCCGGCTTCCATCTCTATTCCCTCGCCTTGGAGAGTTTTCATGATTCCAATTACATATGAGGGTCTGTTTGAAATGTGTGCTTTATGTGGTTCTCGTGACCATCTGTTAGAATTGTGTCCAAATGCTCCGGTAGCCCCTAGGTTAGAGCTCATGGTGGAAAAATTCAAAACGACGGGGATTTCCCCATGGTGCTCGTTGCAAGCGGCTCAACAGGAGGAATGGATTTCGGTGGCCCCTAAAAACGAGGTCGAACATCCAAACCTTCTAGACCAAAACAACCTGGGATCCGAATCTCCGAAGACAGGGTATCGATGCGAAATGATAAGCACTCTGCTGTACCTAATGTCGAAGGGAAGGGGAAAGGAAAACTGATTCCGAATTGTAACTCTGATGTTCCCCCTACTGTGACTTCTTCTTTTAAAGAAGATGATGTGCCCATTCAGTCGGTGCCTACTGATGGTGTCAGGCCTTCCAATGCGGGAAATACTTTTGTGTTTTCTATGGCTCCCTCTACTTCTCCCTCTCTTGATGGTGCTAATAATTCGACTACCCAAATTCTTGATGCTTTTGAGGAGTATGAGGAGGATTACATTGAGGAGGATGAAGATATCTTTATAGATCTGGAAGATTTAGGTCCGGGACTTTCTTCGGACTCGTCCAAGAAGCGGAAATTTGATGATGGTGAGGAGTTCTCCTCTTATCCTAAATAGTTGAACTTTAACATAGGTCTTAATTTTGTAAATCAGATGGGGTCTAGTGTACCCCGATTTGATTCTCTGAATAATAAAGTGCAGTTTTTTTCTTGCCTTACTAGGTTTGTCCCTTTCCTTAGTAAGTTGCTCTTGCTTTTTAAAATTTCTACTTTCCTTGTTAATGCTTGGATTTTTGTATTGTGCTCTATTTCTTATTTTAGCACAAAGATCCCTATTCTTTTTTTCTGTTCCCAGTATTTCTTACTTTGTGCCTGTGCTGTCTCTTTATTGGCCATCATTTATTTTAATTTTCCATCTTGGTTTTCTGTTGAACACGTGGTTGTTTTTGCAACTCCCTGTCTATGGATACTTGCTGTCTCGTTCTTTGTACAATTGGGTTGTAATTGATATTTATTACTCTTGTTGGTGTTACCTTTTGCTCGTGTGGTTGTGGTATGTTGGGCCGGTTGATGCCCTGCACAAATGTTTATTGCCTCTGTTTAATTAGCTGCTGCTCTCTGAGTTCTTTTTGATGCCGTGGAATTGGGTTGTTGGGATGCAATGGAATTTTATAGAGTTGGTAGGGGAGTTCCTTGCTATGCTTTTTCGTTTATTTTGGTGGGTAGGGCATTGCCTTCCATTGGCCTGTTTGCACACTATGTTTCATGTGTGGTGTTTTAACCACCGTGGCTATAGATTGGGCATTCGGTTGATGCGTGGCTGTTCTCCCTTATCGGGTTGGTTGCTATGGCGGATTTTGGTCGAGGATGAGCCTTGGTTTTCTTGGTGCCTTAACGGATACTACCTTGATCAGGCCCTGAGACTTTTCCCTCCTCTTTGGTGGGATCTTTTGTGCATGGATTCTTTTTGTTGTTCCTTCTACCATCGCTTTTTGGGTTTTTGTTTAGTTGGTTTTTTTGGTTGGTTTTGCTGGGGTCTTGTGTTTTTGTACAGGTACTTGCTTTGGACGATGGCTGACCGAGCACTTGAAGGAGTAGTGGGATCATGGCAAATATTGGCTTTTGGACAAAATTTGTTATTCTAGTTATTATTGTAACCTGTGTTGGGTTGTATTAGTAGTTCTTTTGCTTTTTTGCTGTTTATTGTTGGCTTTCACTTTATATATCAGAGCGTTTTTTCTCTGGTGTTGTACCTCTTTTGACTGCGGAAGTCTTCTCTTTGGCTGTGGAGGCCTTCTTGAACTTTTTCTTGTTGACCGCGGAGGTCATTCTAAAGCTATTTTGATTTAATGATAATCCTTTGTTGGAATGTTCAGGGGGAGAAGAAAGTTGGCCTTTGGAATGAATTAAAATTTTTGCAACGAACTCTAAAGCCAGACATCCTTTTTATTCTTGAAACGATGGTTTCGGAAGCAAATTCTCTAAATTTACTTAGGAAATTAGGATTTCAATCTTATGAATTTATCAATCCGGTTAATCATTCAGGAGGTCTATGGTGTGCATGGAACTCTAGTAATATACAATTGCAAGTTTGCCTTAAGGATGATTGGTTCTTTCATTGCTCATTAGTTGGCGACAAAATAACGCAAACTGATTTTTTTCTCACTGCCTGCTATGCGCCGACGCAAGATAGGGATAATGATTTTTTTTGGGACAAACTAATGTCTCTCTCACAATTAATCTCTGGTTCTTGGTGCCTTATTGGAGATTTTAATGAGCTGTTATCTGCCAACGAGAAAGTGGGTGGGGCCATGTTCACCACTAGCAGATATTATCGTTTAAATAGGTTCCTTCTCAATTCAGGTTGCAATGATGCCACTGTTGTAGGCCGACCTTTTACTTGAAAAAAACGTTGTAAAGGTCACTTAATTTATGAAAAGTTGGATAGAGTCCTTTTCAACCCTGAGTGGGAGGATGTGTACCCTCATTATCGTGTCTCCCATGGTCCTTTCACTTGTTCGGATCATGCTTATGTTCTATTGGATACTAAGCCTTGGATGGGGGATAGCAAGCGGCCAACTTTTAGATTCCAGGATGCTTGGTCGTCTTATGATAAAGTACGTTCGATTATACGAACTAATTGGAATGGATATGTCCGTGGTTCTCCTCTTTTTAGAGTAGTTCAGAAATTAACAAGGATCAAAAAAGACCTGAAGGTTTGGTACCGTAATACTTTTCATAATTTTGCTAATAAGATGAAGCTTAATGAGGAAAAACTACAATCTGTTGAGGCCCGCCTGATTGCTAATCCAAATAGCAATCGGCTTAACGATTGGCATTTTCGTTTATTAAAACAAAGAGAACGGATGCTCCTTTTTAATCAAAAATATTGGGGTCGGTTTGCCAGGAAAGATTGGCTCACAAAGGGTGATCGAAACTCGAGATTTTTTCATCAATCGATGAAAGCCTGGAAAAACAGATCTCTCATCTCCAAGCTAAAGGTGGATGATAATTTTTGGATTGACGATATTAATATGATTAAGGACCAATTCATTCAAGATTTCCAGGCCTGGTTTAAGAGTACTCATTCACACTCTAGGACTTTTGATGTTCAGGTCGAAACTGAGCTTTTAGTTAAAGACCGGGAAATGCTTGTCCAGTCGGTCTCTGAGGAGGAAATTAAGCAGGCCGTTTTTCAGCAAGATAAGTCCAAAGCTCCTGGGCCGAATGGTTTTGGAATTGCTTTTTTCCAGAACCATTGGGTAGTAGTGCATCGGGAAGTAACTGTTGCGGTTCAATATTTCTTTCAACATGGGAAACTGTTGAGACAGGTGAACCATACTCTGATTGCGTTAATCCCTAAGGTTGTTAGCCCAGCAACAACCAATAATTTTAGGCCAATCAGTCTTTGTAATAGTTTGTATAAAATAATCTCAAAAGTTTTAGTCAATCGTCTACGCTCTGTGTTGGACAAACTCATCAATCAGGTCCAGAGTGCTTTCATTCCTGGCCGTTCGATCCATGATAATATTCTCCTTGCACATGAAATTTTCAATAAGTTTCAAAATATGAAAGGCAAGATAAGCTGGGTCGCCTTGAAATTGGATATGGAAAAGGCGTATGATAGGATAGAGTGGGATTATCTCAAGGAAATAATGATTAAATTTGGTTTCCCTGACAAATGGATTACTTGGATCATGGAATGTGTGACTACGGTGTTTTATTCGTTAGTAATTAATGGGGAGTCGACTGGGTTCTTTCGTCCTACAAGGGGAATCCGGCAAGGTGACCCTTTATCCCCTTACCTTTTCCTGCTTTATATGCAAGGTCTTATCACATCTCTCTCCCAAGCTGCATCACCAAGGAATAGTGGCATTGGTGTTAAGCTTACCCCGTCTGGGCAGAAAATTCCCTGTCTGTTTTTTACAGATGATAGCTTACTTTTTTGTTGAACCAAACAAGAAGATTGTCAAAGATTACATGCTGTTTTAAATGATTTTTGTACAAGTTCTGGACATTTGGTTAACTTTCATAAATCAGCCGCGATTTTTTCAAAATGCCACCACCAGAGAAAAACATATGGTGGCGGGTGTGTTTGGCATAAGTCAGCAAAGTGCAATCGGGAAGTATCTGGGGAGTCCTATATTTAAGGGCCGATCGTCCAAGGATACTTTTGCTTATTTAATTTCTAATGCCCAAGAGAAGTTGCAGCCCTGGAAGGCTAAATACATTTCTAAAGCTGGTAGGGTCGTGCTTATTCAGTCTCATCTAGAGTCTGTCCCATCCCATGCTTTGCAATGCTTTAAGATTCCTACAAGTATTGCGAATCAGATTGATTCGATAAATAGAGCATTCTTTTGGAAGGATTTAAATTCTAATAGAGGATTGCCTATGGTTGCCTGGGACAAGGTTTGTAGGTCAAAAGCCTTAGGAGGTTTGGGATTAAGGAAAGCAGAGGTGGTAAATACGACTTTCATGTGTAAGCTCCTTTGGAAAGTAATGTTTGGGACTGGGCTTTGGGTAGATCAAGTCCGGTCTAGATATGTGAAGCATAGAGATATTTTCTCGATCAAGCCCAATGCTACGGATTCTTGGGCTTGGAAGTCAATTTTGAAAGTCATTGATACCTTTGCGAAGGGTCTTCGCTGGCAGGTTGGTAATGGTGAACAAATAAACTTCTGGCTGGACAATTGGTGTGGACAAATGAGCCTTGCCGAAAAAATCCACGACTCTGATTTTTCCAATTTGGATACTTCTCTAACAGTGGCTCATTTCATTAAGGAGGATAAAATGTGGAACGAGGAGCTTCTTGGTACCCTGGTTCCCCCTGAGGTGTTAGGATCCATAAAAGTGATCCCAATTCCGTTTGATTCGATGGATGATACACTTTGTTGGGATCTAACTAGCTCAGGAGAATTTTCAACAAAATCTGCTACTTGGCTAGCTCACAATTGTGTTGATTTCCAGAGTACGTGGGAATTTAAGTGGATTTGGAAGTTGAATATTCAACCAAAATTGAAAGTGTTTCTCTGGCAAATGTTCCAAGATGCGCTCTCTGTTAAAGCCCATTTTGCCTATCGTGGCTTCAATATCCTTACTTCTTGTCCTCTTTATAACGGTTCTCATGAGAGTGAGGATCATCTTTTTCTGCACTGTGATTATGCTCAGGAAGTTTGGCGGTTGGCCAAACTTCATGCGCGGCTCCCACTTGCCCCGGTCTCCAATGATTCTCTTGACTCTTTTCTCAACCGGTGTTTGAGACATTCTTCTAAGTCTGTTATAGAAAGAGTTGTACCCTTGTTGTGGAGTGTATGGAAGTCTAGGAATCTGGTCATTTTCAGTCAACAATCAACGCTGCCTAAACGGTCGTTGTTGCGTGCTAAGCGTGCCTCTGCCGAGTGGAGAATTAGGGACAGATTGGCTGATTCCGTTGGTGTGGGGTTTACAAAGCCTTCCTCTCCTCCGGCAACTGGGAGATGGGTTTCTTGGTCTAAGCCTCATGTGGGAATGGTTAAAATCAACTCAGATGGGGCTCGGAGTGCTAACTGTGCTGGAGGGGGTTTTATTATTAAAGATGATCAAGGTCGGGTTCTTCGAGTAGCAGCCTTCAATTTGAACAACTCCTCTGTTTTAGTTGCTGAAGTTGTAGCTATGCGTAATGGAATTAGAGATGCTGTTTCCAATGGATATCGAAGGTTGGTCGTGGAAGGGGATAATATCACTCTTGTTAATGCGGTCACTGGCATCTTCCATGTTCCTTGGGAGATCGCGTCATTAGTAAAAGATATTCGAGCCTTTATGAGGGAGTGCAACGAAGTTGTGGTACACCATAAATTGCGGGAAGGGAATCGTGCTGCAGATTGGTTAGCTAAGTATGGATTATCTTTGCAATCGTCTTGTTATTTTAGTCATAGTTTTCATAGAGATCTTTCTGTTATTGTAAGTGAGGATGCGCTTGGGAGATCCCTTGAGAGAAGGGCTTCCTAGTGTTTATTGTTTTACCCTTTATAAAAAAAAAAATTAAACTTTGCAGGGTCTTCTTTGTTATTTTCTTCTTCTATCTCGAATCCCTTGAATAACCAGGACCGGCAGTATACAGTCGATTGTGGATAACCCTAGCAGTTCGTAAATTCAAAATTTTCTAGGACTTCTCGCTACAAAACTTTTAGACCTTTTCTTTAACTGCGGTGGGTAAGTGTGGTAATGGTACGATAGGGTAAAAATGTGGATCGTGTGATATAATATGGTATAGTGTAGTAATTATGATAAAGCTTGTGGTAAGAATGATTGTTGTAGTAGATGAGGAGGGAGAAAAGTGAGGAAAGAGAAAGTTATGGTTGTTGTGATAAAGTGTGATATGGTATGGTAATATTACTAATATACTAATATGTAATGGTTTGTAGCTAGAGTGATAAATTGTGATGCATGCGGTATGGTACCACAGAAAAGATTTTGTTGGGAATGAGATTCATATACGAAACCTCTTGTTAGGAATTTAGATCCAGATTGAACCAGATCCAATATATAGTGGAAGCGAACAATATAATTAATTTAGGGATGTAGGTATTGAGAAAATAACCAAGATCAATGTAGTGATGATGAAAATAAGATTTTTACGTGGAAACCCAATGTGGGAAAAAACAACGGGAGACAAGATAAAGTCCACTATAATAGAGATATTATAAAGGGTATCCCAAACGGTTGTATAACGCAACGAGATAAAGAAGGAAATATCTCAAACAGTTATAGCACAACGGGAGTAGACATATCTTAAAGGAAGGGTAACAAGATATAAAGGAGACTACAATCTCATAATAAAAACTTTCAAAGTGGAATATAGATAAAAGGAGATCTCAAAGGGTGCCATAGAGACACATAACTTGGTAACACCAAACTAGGTTAAAAAAAGCTAGTATTTATAACAAACCCAAGTAAACGTAGAATAGTCTTCTAGTCGAAACCAACTGCTTCGAGCCCAAGCAATATCAATAAGGAAAATAATTGTTTATTTCCAAATTTGAATATGATGGAATTGGGACACTGCTCAACAGATCATAACCTAAATGGGAGATTCTACCATAGTTGAATTTATTTTCAACTATGGTAGTTGAAATGTATAATTGCCCTTAATTTTGTCATAAAAAATTAAAATTAATATATACATTCATTATAGGACTTGTTACTATAAGTAAATCTATATGTTAACTTATAATTTTTTACAAAATTGAATATTTCAAAGGAAATTCAACCATAGTTGACTTTTTTTCAACTATCGTAGTTGGAAAGTGAAAAGACTATTAATTTTGCCATAAAAATTCAAAATCAATGTAGGTTGATCAAAGTAACTTGATACAATAATTAACCATGTTTAGGAGGATATAAATCTTTTTAAAAAATATAATTTATATTTAATAAATGAATGGTATAAAATTTTCAACTACCATAGTTGAAAATAAATTCAACTATGGTAGATTTTTCAAACCTAAATTCTACTGTTCGGTTGTAATTTTTGTGGTTTTATAAGTTAGGGATGTCGGTCCACAGGGATGGGTGTTTAGGCTTGATTAAGGTAATCGGTTCGTGTAAATGGGTTTTTCTCAATGCGGAAAGCAATAAATTATGTAAATGAAGCAATAAACTAATCTAGACAAGATAATAAATAAGAAAGCAATTAAAAGCATGAAATCAAATAAAGCAATTAAAGCAAGGAATGGAAATCTAGAATGAACAATGAAATTAGAGACAAGAAATTATACCTTTGATGACTAATCTTCAATAAGCCTTCAATCTACACTTGAATTTCCCCCGAACAAACAAGAAATTGTGGTTTGGATTACCAAGAATCCCCCAAATTCTCACTAGTAAGTAGAATTGGAGTTCCTTGACCCTCCTTCCCACTAAAAATGGAGTTGATTGTGGCTAACACTATAAAGCTTGGAAAACAAGTCAACAATGGAGATTAGAGAGGAGAGAGAGAGAGAGAGAGAGAGAGAGAGAGAGAGAAAGCTTGTAAAACTTCAATGGAAACTTGCTTGAATTGAAAATGCTTGAGAAAGTTGAATACAAATGCTAGAAATCAAAGAAAGCTTGAAGAACAATGAAGAACAATTGAAAACTTGAAGAACAATTAAGAGAGATTAAAGCAAATAAAGGAAAGCAATTAAATCTAATTCTACTCCTAAACTACCTAGGCTAATTGATTATTTAGATTAATACAAGTGGGTATTTATAGAAGAAGGAAAAATACAACCCCAAAACCCTAGAACAATCGCAGCACGCGCAGCAATTTCTCCGCAGACAGTGTGGCTCGGGCGAGCAGAAATTTGGCTCGGGCGAGCAAGCGTTCTGGCTGGTGTTTTTGTTGCTCCAGAACCCTTTCTCGGGCGAGCAGAAATTTGGCTCGGGCGAGCAAGCGTTCTGGGCAGTTTTCCTTGCCGACTTCAAACACGCATAACTTCTTCATCCGAACTCCGTTTTAGGCCCGTAAGATATCGATGGAAAGCTCTCGGTGTGTACTTTAAGCTCCCAAAATTTCAGAGCCATCGGAGTTGTAACGAAGGAGTTATGACCCAAAGGGTGAAGGCACACGTATTTCAAACCTTTAAGTTTGTACTGCCTCGCTTGCGCCAATCTTGATATGGAATTTCCGACTTCGGTTTCGCCTCGGCTCTCGGCTTGGGTTGACTTGGTTTGACTCGGATCTCGGCTCGGGTTGACTTGGTTTGACTCGGGAAATAGCTCGGGATTCCCTAAAAACCTTCAATTAAGCCCAAACTTCTTCTAACTCCTTATTTTCCTACAAAACACCAAATCATTATATCTAATATATAAATAGGGGTTAAAACAAGCAAATATACCCTATAAAAGAGAAGAAATTCGGCTCGAAACGAGGCCGCACATCTACTGATGCCATACATTTAATTCTAGTTAACAATTAGATACCTAGTCTTTTTACACATACTTTTTCAACCATCCAAAAAGCATTTGATACATTTGGTTTCTTCAATTCATAATGTCCAAAATTAGAATTTTATTTATCTGACTCTTAAGTCTTTACCCAACTAGATTAATAATTATCACACATATATAACTCTTACATATTAAGCAAGTTTCATGGGAGGAACAACTGCACCAATAGCAATTAAGATTGCGTATTGTCCAAGTCCTATAAATTGAATGCTTCCACCAAACTAATGTTTAAATGTGATCGTGTTTCGACAACTTATTGGAGGTTATGTATAATTAAGTCTCTTTTATTTACTTTTCTTTAATTTTATAAATTTCTTTTTAATGAACAACAATTTTACAAAAATAAATTTATAAAAAAGTTATAATTTAATGCATTATGTTTTAAAGTTTACCAAAAAAAAAGTTATATTTTCATGCATTATTTTTTAATTTTATAAGTATAATGCCACATATAAATAGTATAAAGTAATATTTTCATGCATTATTTTTTAAAATTTACAAAAAAATTAAAATATATCTAACAGATGGAATTGATTCAATTAATTGTCGTATTTGTAAAATAATACCGATAAGTCATTTTTTGAAATTTTGTGTAAAATAGTTGATAATTGATCATTGTTAGTTAGGAGACAAGCAATAATAAAGGGCGAAAAATAAATAAAGATTCGACACAGAGAATTAACGTAGAAAAACCCAAACCGGGAAAAAACCACGAACGATGCACTATTAGAGGATTACAACGGTGTTTCAGAGATTCCCAGACCTCCACAATCTCTCACAACCTTCCTAGAGTTATAACCTGAGAACTCAACACTCACAGTTGAGCCTCACACAACTCCCTCAGGAACACAGAGATTACGGGTCAATCTCTTGAGATGAAACACTCTTAATTGCTATATTCATAAGGAGGATCTGACCTCAATATATACTAGAAGGTACAGAAGGAAACCATAGGGTACAACCTAGAAAAATAGCCGTCGCAAGGAAAAACACAATCGTGGGCCATCAATCACCACCCATCAAAAAATAACGTGCGGAAGCCCTCAGGCGCTAGCAGCGGGCGTTGAATTTCCAGCCCTGGACAGAATGCTGGCAGCGGGTCTCGGGCGCTGGCAGCGCTTTTTTCCTTCGATCATCTTCCTTCTTCCGTTCCTTCTTCATATTTGGCCTCTACTCCCAACAAATTGGTCTTCACATCCAACAATCATAACTATAAAAATATAAGTGTCAAAAGTTCATAGAGCAATGATAAGAAAATAGGGGAGTAATTTGATGGATACATCTTAGTTGCTGTTTAGTTTACTGTTGTTTTTGCTTTGTTTTAGTGAGCCTAACTTGTTTATTTCGTTGTCTTGTTGTTTGTGTGCAACTTTTATTGTGAGACCTTTGATTCTTCTGAGCTTTGAATAATCGAGAAATAATAAAAAAATTGGCACATAGAAAATTAATTATGATAAATCTTACAACAATTTTTATTATGGTCCTCTTTATGAATGTATGTTTGTTGATCACAGTGAGATATCATTTGTCCAGAATTTGGAGTGCCATCTTTATATCAATAATAATGCCATATTGTGAATCATGTAACTTGTAATCAATTTGAGTACTGGCCACAGGTCCAAACATTGGGTTTCAAAGGACATCCTGTTCATGCCAAAAGGGGCGGGAGGCTTGGGGATCCGAAAAATTGAGTGGTTTAACGACGCCCTGCTGGTTTGCCAAGCGGCCCGACTGCTGGACAACCCTACCTCCCTGTTGGCCCGCATCTACAAAGCTCGTTATAGATCTCACTCCCCGCTGGCACCGGGCACCAATCTCCAGGGTCCGAGGTCTTGGGGTTGGCGAGGACTATGCCGCGCAGTTACTAATCTGAAAGACGGTTTCAAATACCGAATTGGGATGAGCTCAGTTGCAAGAATTCTGGAAGATAAGTGGTCAGGAGGGGCCCCCCCTCCAACTCCGCCCGGACATTGCATTGGCTGACTGGGAAAACAGGCGGGTTGCAGATCTAATGGTTACCGGAGAACGATGTTGGAACACGCCGTTGATTCGCATCTTTTCGAACACAACTCTACAACCCACATCCTAGCTAGGCCACTAAGGACCTCCACTCAGGAGGACACTCTGATATGGGGATTACGTGAAAATGGTGTATATACGGTCAAGTCGAGGTACTACTTTATGTCATCCCGCCACAACCAGGGTACACCCAACCCACAACTGACCACCTTCTGGAAAACGATGTGGGCGCTTCATGTCCCCTTAAAATGGAAACTCAATCTTTGGAAGGTTTTCCACAATGCGCTCCCCACAGCCTTCAATCAACGCATGTGGGATCCAAGTGCGGACATTAGGTGCCTGATGTGTGGAACCCATCAGGAAACAACGAGCCACTTATTTCGCGATTGCGTATTTGCAAGGGCGGTTTGGTTTGGTTCCACACTGAGCCTGACCAACCAGGCTCTTCACGCTACAACAAGCCACACTCTTCCTTCCATGGCTACTTGGCTCACCAACTAGGTGGTCTTCCTCCGGAAAGACCCACATCATCGAGCTATCACAATCGTCATTTTTTTTGGGATTTTATGGTATATTTGGCTAGCGAGGAACCGAATTTTTTTTTCAGAAGATACCACCAAACACAGAGCTGGTCATCAGCTGGGTCACGTCCGACATGCGCCTCCTTGACAAGGGTGCACAACCATCTGGAAGTCACTCAACTCCACCCCCGTGGGCGGACCCAAACACGCCGTTTGTGTGGCGGTTGGGGCCAGTCACAACAGTATATTTTCTGTGATGGCGCCGGGCAGGCGTCCTCACTCAAGGGAGGCATAGGCTGGGTTCTCTCCGACGGCATTGTTGACGTGGCCACTGATAGCGTCCCTTGTTTAGGCCAGTCCGCTACCCAAGTGGCATTACTGGCGATGGAGTCAAGCCTACAAGCTGCCAGAGACAGACAGATCACCACCGTCACTGTGCACATTGACTAGTTCCCTCCTCCTGCTGCACTACTTTCGAGGGATTACGAAGCCTCCGGCGATTTGTCAATCTATTTTTGAATCTTGTAGGACTATTTTCCCTAATTTCATTTATGTCTGTATTGTAAAGGCCCCCTGATCACAAATTAAGGGAGCACATGATCTGACTGTTTGAGCCAGACAAGAGCCCTCCCTTAATGATTGAGACCTTTTACCATTATTATCTTGTCCCATTTGCCAAAAAAAAAAAGTAATCAATTTGAGTATCACTCTTTTTTTTTTTGTGTGTTTATACATTACTTTATTTATTTGCAAGTTTCGTGGGCTAGAATTTTCCTGACAATTCTACCTAAACTGTCAAGATACAATTGCAAGACGAAATCAAGGGATAAGATTTTCAGTGACTGCCCATACTTTTGCCAGCTACCTTGGAGTGCTTTTATTTCTTATCTAACAGCACTACTAACACAGGCCACTTTTTAACATGGGTAACGTGTATTTTCACAACCTATTTAGCTAGTGCATGCTCAAAACCATATTTATTAATAAACTAATCAATCAACACTTATCTTTTGTTGATCATCAAAACGAAAAACTCCAAATTGTGAAGATGATTACAAGAAAATAATCAATATTTTGATTATCTTAAGTATGCTAAAATTGTGACACAACTAATATAGGGGAATATAATCAGTGGACTATCACAGGGTACTAAAAAAAAAAATCAACTACTAAAGCTTTGTTCTTTTAAATATAATTTATCCTATTAATCTTATTTAACTACAATTATTCTAGGGCGGGTTTTATTATTATTTTTTGGATGTACTTTTATCGATCTGATACAGTTTGATTTTACTATTTTATTGCTATTTTTATTATTTTGGCTAATGTTTGTAATGTTTTTATACATTTTTAGCTTAATACTAACTTTCAACTATCCAAAAAAGAAATTGATCCAAATTTATTGAGTCACTAGCTAGTGTCCTCCCTCCATCAATCCTACTTTGACACCTTAATCAAAATTAACAACCTAATTAGTTAATTACCTCCTCTCCCGTGGTCTCACCCATGTCATGTGATCACTGATTACTACCTCTGTTTCATATTATTTATCCTCTTGGAAAATTGTGTCATCAAATTTTAAAAATTTTGAACGTAAATTTTTCAATATATATAATGACTTATTACATAAAATTATTATTATTAGATTCATAACGAAAAATATTATTATAAAAATATAATATTGCAAATATTTATAAAATATTGTATAAGATATCTCAATCAAACAGTGATCTTAAAGACCGTAACAATCAACAAAAAGACAAATAATATGAAACTGAGAAATAATTAATTAAAGCACTAAACGCTAAATTAAGACTAATGAAGCATGCCTGCCTTAGTTGGACCCACGCGAATTCCCCACAACCTCACAAGTAGGCTCCACGCGAGTTCAGCCTTATGTGTCCATTACCAACTTACCAATCATCATATGCACAGACAACCGTATTACCTTATCACACTTAACAAAACGCGGGAAGTGACCTAAATACTTCATTAAAATACAAAATTAAACAATAACTAAACTAATCCCCATTTTTCCTCCTCTTTTGATATTTCCCTCTCTTTTCCTTTTCCCTTTTTTTTTTTTTAGGGATGTCAACTGTTGCCCAACTTTCCAAAACTCGTTCAAGTATAATAATATTCCACCAGTTGACTGTAATCTTTTCCTCTATATATACACCCCATTCATATCTCTCCCGTCAAATTCCACAATCACAATCTCTCTCTCTCTCTCTCTAATCTCCTCGATTACGTTCAAAATCTTTCCCAAATTCAGCGTCCTCAATCGAATAAATCCCCCTCGAAATCCCAAACCCAGAACCCTAAAATCCCCAGATTGCTTGTTATCACACCTTCTGAAGATCGATCGACTTTAATGGGGAACTACGCTTCCTGTGCTTTGGCAGGGCCCACCGTCGGGAAGTCGGCGAAGGTGATCTCGCCGGCGACCGGCGAGATCCGGCAGTTCTCACCGCCGATCACCGCCGGGGAACTCATGATCGAGACTCCGAACCACTTCGTCGTGAATTCGAAGTCGATGAAGGTCGGGAAGAGATTCTCCGCCATGAACGCCGACGAGGACCTCGAGGTCGCGAATGTTTACGTCATGTTTCCGATGCAGAGGAAGAATTCGTTTGTCACCGGGGCGGATATGGGGGCGCTTTTCATGGCGGCGAAACGCAGCGCCGCCGGGAAGGTCAGGGTGGTTCCGGCGTGCTCCGGCGATCTCAAGGAGGTGGTTTCGCCGGCGCCGGCGACGGAGACGGAGGGGGAGGTGAAGGAGGAGATGTGGTCGTCAGAGATGAAGCACAGGATGTCGGTTTCCCGGTCGAAGAAGCCATTGCTGGAGACCATTGTTGAAGAGCCTCTGTATTCAAGGTGATCATGATTAATGGCGATCGTCGATTTTTCTTTTTCTTTTTTATTTTTTGGGGGAGAGTTTGATTAGTGGGATTAAGAGATTGATTTTCGAGATTAATAGTCTTGTTAGGGGGGCTTAGTGTATTATAATGGATTCTTTGTAGTGATTCTTTGTGAAATGTATATTCATAATGTGGGGTTGAATGCTCAATAACCCAAATGATATTAAGCACTGATTGGGGAAAAAAAAGGTTATCTCAATCATTTATGCCTATTTCATTATTTGTTTCTCTTAAGCAGAAGTTATAAAGATAATCATAATCAAAATTAAACATAACATAATTGAGTGATATTTTAGTTAAGTGAGTTTTTATAATTTTATTTTCCAAAATTGCCCTAAAAATTATTTTACAAATTAAAGGATAGTTTCGCTGTTTCTACAATTTATTATTTTACGAGAAACATTTTCTTGCAAAGAACCAAACGTAACATAAAATATCCAAAATTTAAATAAAGCACACTCAAATACAAGATTTTGGATTTGAACAATTTTGATTGTATTATGAGTTATGAAATGATGAAACTCTCAGTGTATGTATAATATAAAGGGAATATTCTGATTTTAAAAACGTTTAAATCAGTATATTATTATCGAATTTTGACTAATTTAACTTGATAATAAAGAAATTGGCCTATACACAATGCTTTACCATTAATTATGACTTAGTGATCAGAACTTAGAGTAATAATCTATTGAAATGTGAAAATTCAGTTTATTATATATCTTGCATATTGAAAAAGTTTAGAATATTTACTATGATTAAAAATTTGAATTATTCAAATTCAAATCTATACAATAACTAGATTTTGTTTGGAAAGAGTGTTATTAAAAGCTAGAATTGAGCTGTCAGTTTAAAGGCAGCTCAAATACTTTGAACTTGGGCTAAATATTGTTGATCCACCGGCTAAGAATGAGTAGCATGCATGGGTACATACAAACATCCAAGTTGATAGAGCGAGTTTGCTTTACTCAATCAAAGTTGGAACACTGCCCTATTGACCAAGGACCTCAAGGCCACGGGAGCAATATTGAACATGCATGGAAAGCTCTTTAGTCTTACCGGACGGACCAATAACTTTAATCGTGTTATTGTCGATGTGAAGAAAATATACACATTTACGTGAATTGCGTTGGATTTTGAGTAATACTATGGGGCTATGGGTAATTTGCTCATTAATTATTGAATTTGAATTTTCTTTATTTTTAGGGCCTGTTTGGAGAGGTAAAAGGAATGAAATAAAGCTGGGATAGATATCCAATTCCTTTTCTTTGTGTTTGGTGATCGAACTATTTCTGGAATGGGATTAGGAAACCCCCAGGTTTCTAATCCCCCTCAAAAGGATGTAATTAGAACCCTCCCATATATAGGGTATTAAAAGGGTGAAATTAGAACACCTAGATCAGGGTTTGATTCCATTCTCTTTTCTCTCCAAATACTTTCTATTTTGGAATCAAATTCCATTCCTAACCCTCTAAAAATATCTAATTCCATACTCCTTCCATTCTATTTTTCTCTCCAAAGATGCCCTTAGTACATCAGTGAGTCGGGGCACTCACAAATAAAATTTTCTTACTCACCTCGTTTCATATTAGTTGTTATCTTTGAAAATCGTGCAGTCAAATTTTGAAACTTTTGACCATAAAATTTCTCAATGTAGACAATGAGTTGCTATATAAATTATCATCATTAGACTCATAATGAAAAATACTATCATAAAATTGCAATATATATTTATATTATGTAAGAAATTATCTATCAAAAAGTGACATTGGAGGACGTGAAAATCAAAATTATGACAGATAATATGAAACAAAGAGAGATATTTTACAGAATTTAGTGGGTCAACCAGTCCATTTGAGAGGGGACACCAAGCTTACAAGTCTGTTGCTACACTACACATTCTACTCATTCAAAAGAGAGCGTCATATGCTCATATGATGCCTCTAGAACTCAATCTCAAGACATATGCTACACGTCTACACCACAATTAGCGCTAACAAATTTTATCCAATCCGACTACTTGAATTTATTTGACTCGTGAAAAATTAGGCTTGGTCATATATTGTTTGTTTGACAATATTTATTATTTTTTTTACTATCTGAACCCAGTTTTATAGTTTGATATCCAATTGTCAATTTAAATTGATTCATTTTTCTTGTTCCGACAGTGTTGAGTAAGTGTAAGCTCATGTCATGGAAAATGTATTACATAGAGCATTCCTCAGTCGATATTTATGTTATATAACTATGTTTCAAAAAAACTCGAGGGATGATGAATTGATGAAAAAGACGGGCAAAATGATTAATTATAAGGAAAATTAATTAAATTACAGTAATTTATACCTTAGATGAAATTGTGGTGTATCCCCATCAAGTTAATTTGCATCAACTCGTAAATATGTTGATGTATCGATTCGAAATTTTATATTTGATTATTTGACATTTTGGCATGTCACATCAATACTATTGAATCCCCTTCTCTCTTATAAATAGAGACTTATAGTCGTAATATCTTTTATGATTAATCTACATTTTGGATCATCCTTCATGGTCAATAACCCTTTCCTAAATATTTGTTGACTAGCAAGTAGCAATAGTTTTGTTAGTGGGGCACTACTTAAGTGATGGATGAATGCCAATAGATTGACGGTAGTGGGTATCAATTGTTGGGCCTTTGGTTGAGTTTATCCGCACTCAAAACAAGAGGTGGTGTAGTGCCGACAACAGCCGCAAATATGGGCTAAATGAAAGCCATCAAGTCTTTCTTCCGTTGCTTCTTCTACCACTCTTCCTAACAAACTCACGTTCTAGATAACATATGTATAAACAAAATATGGCATATTTAAGGTGATAAAACAAATGGCACCTTAATTTTCCATGCTCCAATTGTCCTTTTTTAACCTTTTGATGCCAATTCCAATCAACTAGAGCCTTCGTTTTGGGTTATCCTTTTTATATTTTGATTGCATCTTAATTTTTATATCATAGAGTGGCTATAAAAAGCTCAGTTTTTGTACAATTACTTTTTTTTTTCTTGCAACATGATTATTTTGGAGAATTATAGACGGATTTCTCTTTCTTTTCAATCTCTCCCCCATTTTCCATGCTTCAATTGTGGAAGTTTTCACCCTCTATTTAACCTCTTCTTAACCGCATTGTCTCTATGTCATCAATATTTAAACATCGTTGTTGTTGTTTGCCACTTTCTGTTAGAACACCACCCGCCAACCATTAAGATTTTTTTTCTTTGAATAAACCTAAATATGGTGAAGAAGTTGTGCACTCTAGTGGATTAAAGGTGGAAGGTTTTCGTGTTTAAGTTATAATTTTAGCTTCAACACCGTTGAACTTATCACTTCTTATTAACATCAATCTGCATTGATCAATGCTCATCAACACTTGATATTTTTTTAAGTTATAACTTTACCTTCAATAAGGTTGACAATGATTAATACTAATCAATAATGAACCGTGCTAGCCTAGTGATGATGGAAGGCGGAAATACAGATACAGTTCAGACACTGAAAATTCTCAAACTATTGACACGAAGATAACATACATGGTTGTGATAATTAACAATGATGTAGGTATGTTGATACTAGATGCATAAATTGAAGTTGTAAAACACTTCAAGAAGAATGTGCAAGATGAAAGAAAGCATAATGGATGATTCACTTCTGCAATGCGATGCTAGATAAATTGATACTTCAAAAGTAACTCCTTCATCTTAACATCATCTCATTTTTAGAAGGTTGTTACTTTATTACGTGGGTTTTCTGTATTGTTGTTTAAGTGTCTAACTATTTCCTATCAATCTATACTTGATTTGTTCCCTTGAGCTATCATCTCATTTCAATGTTTGGTACAATCCACGTGAATTATATATCCTGTCCTGACCCAAACTTACTCTAATCCTATAAGTCCTTGTTCTTTTTGTGCGATGGGTGGAGTGTAGTGAAATCGTTGAAAAATATGGTGAAGTGTGGTAAACTGTGGCGAGTTGTGATGAAAATTATGATAGGTGGGGTAGTTGAGAAGAGAGAGTGTGAAAAGTAACAGAGAAAAGTAAGAAGATTAAAAAAAAAAAGTAGATATGTTGGTAATAATTGTCTTAAAGTACCAAAGAACATGATCTAAAATAAACTCCTTAAGAAATACCCTTAAAGAAGAAGAATAAGAGTATTTTGGTTACTTAATAAAATTAATAGTCGGAAAAGCACCAAATAATTACTAACCCAAAAAGTAAGGACATTTATGAGTTTTGAAAAGTTAGGATGTCGAAAAATAGTTTTCCCAAATATTGGGATACTTCTAAATAATTTTTAAAAAAATTAGTTCCACTAAACTAGGTTTATACACGCAATCGACAACGAAACGAAATTCTTTCAGGTGAATATCGAAATCACGCAGAAGTTAACTTAAAAGCCAAAAAAAGGTGTAATTAATTAATAAGAGAACCTTTGCCATAAATCAAAAAGGAAAAAGAAAAAAAAGTTGATCCAGAACTGCATTGTGCACGGGATCCTCCCAATCGTGGGTCCCTCATATAAACTAAGGACGCCGCGGTCAATGACTCACTCAGTCCGCCAACTCCCCTCCCTCTCTCTCTCTGTCCAACCCCATTCAATCTGATTTCTTCCATCGTAGGCGGTCGTATTAGGGTTTATCTCTCTCTCTCTCTATCTCTACCTTGTTGCTTTCATCTGGCGTCGTCAATGGCGGGGATCAAGCTCCCACCGGCGGAGGACGCGGCGGAGCCTCTCCAGCAGCCCCGTACTCCGGCCACCGGAGATCTCATCTCCGACGACGACCGCTCCGTCGCCGCGGACTCCTGGTCCATCAAGAGCGAGTACGGTAGCACATTGGATGAGGAGCAGCGTCATGCTGACGCCACTGAGGCTCTCGCCGCCGCTAATCTTCGTCCTTCTTCCGAGTACAGGTCCCTCCTAAAACCCTACCTAGTTTAGCAATCTTGATTTTGTGATTTGGTGCTTGGTTTCGAGTGTGGCGTTGACTCGATTGAAATTGAGTTGTGATTGAAGCGAATCTTGGATGCGTGGAGAGGTTTGATCGGTAGTGTTGGTTCAAATGAGTGGTTTTTTTTTTTTTTGGTAGATTGCTGGATTTGTTTCTGGTTTTGATTTTGTGGTGATTGGAAATTGGAAATTAGAGTTTGGATTTGTGATTTTGCGGTGATTGGAGCGTTTTTAATTAGAGATGTTTGATCGGTAGTATTGGTTCGAATGAGTGTTTTTTTGTTAGACTTTCCGATTTGTTTCTGGCTTTGATTTTGTGGTGATTGGAAATTCGAAATTACAGTTCGGACTTGTGGTGATTGGAGCGTTTTTAATTAGAGATGTTTGATCGGTAGTGTTGGTTCAAATGAGTGTTTCTTTGTAGATTGCTGGATTTGTTTTTGGTTTTGATTTTGTGGTGATTGGAAATTCAAAATGACAGCTCGGACAAAGATTCAGATAAGGAAGGGGATGAAGATGAGAATGGTGTAGCCTCGATGCTAGGGCTTCAGAGTTATTGGGATGCCGCGTACTCCGATGAGCTGGCAAACTTTCGTGAACATGGTCACGCTGGTGAGATTTGGTCAGTTTTGCTCATACCCCTTAGATCTTGATCTTCTCATTTGGTTATCTGATGAAGTTTGTCTTTTTCATGTATATTTCAAGAATTGTTGTCGGTGTAAAGTTTCGGCTGACTTTGATTGTGAAATTGAATCAAATAACTACATAAATATGAGATCACAAATTATGTTTTTGCACCTTGAGGTTTCCTTTAGTGAGATGATTGA
Organism: Portulaca oleracea; assembly: GCA_029582165.1. Classification (NCBI taxonomy): domain Eukaryota; kingdom Viridiplantae; phylum Streptophyta; class Magnoliopsida; order Caryophyllales; family Portulacaceae; genus Portulaca; species Portulaca oleracea. The sequence goes on from CM055892.1 coordinate 20,840,185, forward strand.
ATAGAATTACTGGTATGATATATTGGAGAATCAATCCTTTATTGAATGCCGTTGCATCTGATGAGCATCCATGAATTTGATCGGTACAATTCCGTGTTGAACATAACTGTATTATATCCCCAGCACTTCACCACTTGATCACACACCAAATAATGAGTTTAAGAAATGCAATTTAGGGTAGATGGCAGGTGTACACTGGAGAACTCTAGGTTGTTATGCTGTTTTTGAGTTGCAGCCTTCAAATATCCAACCTTTTCTGCTCATTTAACAGGTTTGGACCGGAAGTCATGGACACTGTCGTTTCTTGGACTAGAAGTTTGTGCATTGATATTTCACGGCGTCGTATGCTGAACCATTCTGATGGCGATAAAGTGGAACACAGTGACATTGGTAATGGCTTATCTAGCTGGAGTGTTCTTGATCTTGGGACAGGGAATGGTCTGCTTCTTCAAGAGCTTGCAAAGCAGGGGTATTTATTCACTACTTGCAATCTTTTATCTTTAGCATGAATGAACTCTTTCTTGGATGACAACTGGTATTCTGTGTAGCTGAGTAACTACTCTGCTATAATGCTCTTAAACTCTCTATAGTCTATGCACATAAACATGAGAAAGCTACCTGTTGTCAGTCAAAAACTTGAACCTACATGCCTCCAGCTTATGGAATTGAAACTGCAGCAAATATTGTCATGTTCTACTTGCTGCTTTCCCATCTCCATGTGTTGGGCTTTGTATAACCTAGGATATATAATTATATACTTTTGTCAGTTGTGTTTGTGGAACAATGTAATGTTTCTTCATACGAGCCGTTTTGGTGCCGTGATTCTTTACCTGCTTGTTGAATCCGTCATTTGAAATGGGGGCTGGGGCTGGCTATTGTTTGTTATTTTACTGTTGTAGCTAAACCTAAAACTTGTTTTTATGTTAGGCCCTTTGGTCCCTTTTGTAGGTCTTATTGATTATTGATGTGAATTTATGTTGATGTTGGATCAGGTTCTCTGATCTAACCGGCGTTGACTACAGTGAAGGTGCTATTGATCTTGCCCGTGGCCTTGCTGCCAGAGATGGGTTCACCAACATTAGTTTCTTGGTACTGTGCTCTGATTGATCTAGTAATGCCCAAGTTCATTTCATTTATGCTGTCTCATACATTTGGGAAGTGGTGGTATGGTTTGCATTTAAACATAGAGTCTTTGTAATAATAATGAGCTAGGGTTTAATTTGATTAGCATTTAGGCAGGGATTTTGGTAGAAGGGTATATTTGGGATGGAGAGATTTTACAAAACTTAGAGAAGGGGAAATGTGCCCTGCCCTTGTCTTATTGTGCACCAAGCATATTCACAGTGATGTTTTGAAGGCGTCGATGTTTGAGTTGTCCCCAAAATATTCAGAACTTGGTTGTCACATTTGACCTTATCCATGTCTCTCTCTTGCACCTCTCCGTCGTCAGGTTATAGGTCAGTAGTCCCATATCCCTTATCTTTACTCTGAGGCTTCTGCAGAGTTATTCAGTAGAGTTCTGCAATGATTCTGTATCGTTATGATATGGTTATGATACTACAACTTCCAAAACTCATGCCACAGTTGGGAAGCTGTTATATTCTCATATTAATGTGGTATGTAGTGTCCTAAATACCATTCATAAATAGGCTCTTCATGTTGGCTTTAAAGTTGGGTTACAATCTCCCCATAAACCTATGTTAGGTCCTCGGGCAAAAAGCAGTCACAGATTGAGTATCCTCACCCTTTGATCAGTTGGATATTGTGTATGGCTCAAGCTCTGCAAAATGGCTGTATTGATTGTTGATTGTGTTACCTTCACTTGTTCCTTATTTGTCTTTCAAAAGTTTTTAAGTGGACAGACATTTTCTACAAAAAAGAAAGATCTTTGGAGTCTCCCAAAGCTATCCTTTTTTTTTGTCGTGTGTGTGTGTTTGGGGGGGGGGGGGGGCTGCCTAAACTTAGATTTCCCTAGCCTCGAGTCATGTGGTACACCATTCAAGGAGTTGTGATCTCACTTCAATGATGCTATTTTTTTGTTCCAGGTTGATGACGTCCTTGACACAAAATTGGAAAGGCAATTTCAACTTGTGATGGACAAGGGAACCTTGGATGCTATCGGCTTGCATCCTGATGGTCCGATAAAGAGGTTTGTTGTTTATATGATTGCCTGTTCTGTGTTTATGTTGTTGCTTACACAAGTCAATTTTCTGATGTACAAGTGATTTGGAAATCGCATATACATCCCATACTCTGTTGTTGATTTGGTTAAGGTGCATGTTTCACGGGCTCACCGCTGTCTTTTCTACAGGCTTATGTACTGGGACTCTGTTGCAAAACTAGTTGCTCCTGGTGGTCTATTGGTAAGTTCTCTACGCATTGCTGTTTACCATTATTTGATGCCTGTTGATTATCCCGCGTGTCTGTTTTCTCATTTCTTCCCTGAGCCATCTTCTTTCTATGGCAGGTCATAACATCATGTAACAACACAAAAGACGAATTACTTCGAGAAGTGGAGAGCTTCAATCTGAGAGCTGCTGGTGCTTCAGCCAACCATGAGCCTGACTCGGTAACAGATCAAGAGACCTTGGCACCATCACCCCAATTCCAGTATCTCGATCACGTTCAATCGTACCCAACATTCATGTTTGGAGGCGTGGTGGGTTCGCGCGTTGCAACTGTGGCATTTCTTCGGAACTAAACCCTAGCCGATTTTGGTCTGATTTGGATTGTCATTAATCATTATAGAGTGGAAAACAAGTGCTGAGAACGTGGATACTTGACAATAGAACTCTGACTGCTGGAACATTTGAGTGGGGATGATAGATGTGTTTACTTGTTGAATACAGTAGGTGCCAAAACTCGAGGATATCAGGAACATTTGATTGTAAATTTAATCTTTGATTTCCAGTTTAAATCATTAAATGGGTTCCGGTGGTGTCAATGTGATTTTAAACTCATTCGATGTGTTTGTGATGGAGAGAGAACCTATAGTGCCAGTTTAAATCATTTTTGTTATATTGCTCATGCTATTGGACATTAACAACATACTTTCGAAGGAAACATGTTTTAATTGCAATTTGAAAACTCTAGATGTAGACAACCATCTTTCCATGAACAACAATAACCTCTTAGAGGAAATTTTTATGCATTCATCCATTGAAAGGATTGATTTCTGTCAATCCACAAATGTTAATCCAACTTTAGGTAAATTTCGTATTTAGAACCCTTTATGGTTACATTACACCTTTTTGGCGGGACACTTCTCCGGACCCTCGTTTGCTGGGATGAGTTGTGCCCTGGGCTGCCCTTTTTATATTTCGTATATTGGAGCCGAGTTGGGCATGCATCTAGGGTAGCATTAAACTGAATCCTGTATCTGTCTGGCCTGTTTGTCGCTATGAGCATATTTAACTAAAAGTTGTAAACTGTAACTATAAATTATTCAATATACATATAATGATTTAAAGTTTAAAATTAACATTTTTAGATTTGAAATGTACATGTTTGTGTGATATGTTTGAAATGTATCATGTTAGAAATTGAAAATCAAAGTAGCATATTAGAGGTTGTAAAAATTTGTAACACATTGAGGAACATGGGAAATATAGGGTAATACGAATATCCAACATTCGACTAAATTGACATGGAACAAAGTTTCAGTCATGTAGTAATACTCATTATGTCTCGTTGGCGGTCTATAAGCCTACATCTGAAAATGTTTCTGTTTGCAGCAGCACCTCACTTGGCTGAAGCAGTCAGTACCAATAGTAACAATAAGCAACTCTGGAAGGAGCCAAAGAATGCAGGCAGCACTTGTTCATTAACCAGCAATTGGTTGGTTACTCAGATGGAGCACCTCCTCCATCTACACAAGATAGAAACAGAGACTAGCTCAAGTCGCAGTCGGAATGATTGCATCAAGCCCTTAACACTACAGAAAGCAATTTGTTTCCAGGCAAAGAGTTTACCTTCGCCTTCTGAAGGAGCACAGGGAGATTTCCGGTAGCCTGTTTGTTGCTGAGTCGGCTGAAGTAAGAAAGACAATGTCAGATGTATAATAATTGACAAAACAACAATTCCATGCTGCTTGTATGCATTGTAAAGCTGCAGTCAAAAATTCATGTTCGGGGTCATTCTGGGTCCAAGCAAATTGGACATCAAACAAAAAGTTGGTTATGACACCTAGTTTTTTTGGGCATTTTCCGGGATGGACAATTCAGACAAGTCTAGATTCAGGTCAATATTGGGTTTGGTCAATAGGAAAATGGAAAATATTATGTCTGGATTTTCAGTCAAAAGTCAAAATTTGGATGCAAAATCTATGACTGTACCCGGTTTTTTCCAGGTTGGACAATTTTTTGACAGCCCTAGGAGCAACCTTTCAAAGCATATAGTGTAGATATACAACTGAAAGCTATCAGCATTAACATACTTGGCCTCTGCAGTGCAAGTGCATAAATCTCTTGCTAACTACACCTTGAAGCAGTTCAACCACTAAAAACTACTCCCAAGAATTTGAGCCACATTGCTTATCATCTATATGACTCATCGCATGTTATTCATCTATGTAGTGGTTGTCTAAAGCAAGGCATTCAGAATTCAGAATCACAAACCAAATATCACAAAGGAAATTAGGCCAAATCAATGCCTCAGACTCAGGGCAGGGGTGTGTCAAGGTCAGATGCATGGAAATGATCACTAAAACGAAGAATAAATCAGGTTCTCTAACAATATATTACATGCACTTATAATTTATACTCCCGGTTATCTACAAGTGAGCAATGACACTATTGAGAGCGAACAATTTGTTATCCATATATGTGAACAACCACACTATTTGGAGCACAAACTCCAAGAATACGTAATAAATTGTAGTTCTCTAATTGTTAAATAGTTATTTACGCCTACAAGGATCATCATCAATCGAACCAATCGGTTGTCAATCTTTGGACACAGCAAACATAGGATCCGAATAAAAATGAACCTATACAACTTGGTGCCTAGCAAAATGCTTTGGGCTCAAAAATACCTGTAACTTTGGTCGAAGTGCTTCAAGCGGTCCTTTTGGCTTCTGTACGCCTTGCTGCTTGCAACAGGTAAGCACAAATACAATCAAGTCATAAACAGAGCTAATCTATGTTTCCTATTTCGCAGGCAAAACTCGAAAAATGTTCATCGATGGATAGGATTTCCTGAATTATTTTAGAACATACCTTTCCTAGAGCCCAATCAGCAGAATCAAAGTAAGCCCTTTCATGATCCTAGCATTTAGTTGAGCAATCAATTAAATCAATAGCCATTTACAAAATCACAACTTCATATCAAAGTTTTCACAAACTCCAAACAACATATTTAGGAGATAAAGTGAGATGGCTCATATACCTTGGTGATTAGTGGTTGTTTCTTGGGCACAATTCCACCATACTTTTTCTTTATAGTTTCTTCCTATACGCAAATTCATTCATCGACAATCCTCAATTATCATTCTTCAGTAAATTGACGATTTAATTCAGAAAATTAAACAAGAATGTGAAAGGTTAATCACCACTTCTTCATGAGGTGATGCAACTGACTTTGAAGCCTCATCTGGAACATCTCGTTGCGCCTTAACGTCTTCTGCCGCTGACATATTGATCTAGCTCACCACAAGTATACGATCATGTATAGAAGATTGCAAACGAAACAAAAAAGAAAAATCGAATCAGTTCAAACTACATAGAATGAATAAAACAGGACATGAATTCTTGAAATAGATGATTACACAATGAAACTCGAAATCACTAGGTCATACAAAATCCGCTCTGAATAAGACGAAATTCAAACCCTAGATAGTTAAAACTCCAAGAAAAGCAGATTATACTGAAATCGAAACGTAAATGATATGATCATGGAGAAAGCACATTATACTGAGATCAAAACCTAAATCATATATGATCATGGAGAAAAAGAAAATGAGGAATCGGTTAAGAAAAACGTACCTGCTTGAAATTCAAATTCAATGGTGGTGTCGTCACGATCAACAACAGACTTTTTTAACAACTGATATTTCTCTCTCCTCTCTCTCTCTCTCTCTCTCTCCTGTGTGTTAGTATGTCGTAGGCACTTAGACCTTGTGGCCCTTTTTTATTTTTATTATTACATTACAGTTACGTTTCTTTCTTTCTTTCTTTCTTTCTTTCTTTCTTTTTAATGACTGCAATGTAAGTTGTGACAAGATAAGGAAAAATAAAATAAAATATAATAAAAGATAAAAAAAAAAGGAAGTTGTAGTTAGGGTAGTGTAGAAGAAATATATTTAAATGTTAAGTTGATTATCTTAAGTCCAAAAAATATGTTTTTATTGTTCAAAAAAGTATATTTTAATATTAAAGTTGAGTTTACAGTTTTTAGGTGTGATTGTTCTTTTAGGAGTTGAGGTAAGGTAAACTAAAGTAAAATAAGGTAAAATTTAGACTAGGACCTTACAATTATAAGTTTACATATCCAATTAGGCATCAATATTCCAAAATTCCGCACAAACGGTAAGAAGAGTTGCACCTAGTAAAACCACTCCTAAATTTTATGATTTAATGATGTTGGTTCCAATTAATTCAAAATTTGTGCATTTGGTAAATTACCGCATTTACATTGTTACTTAAATTGCAAATTTTAAGATTTATATTAAATAGTATTTTTAAATTTTATAACCCAACTTGATCACACGACTCAAATCCGTCCCAAAATTCTGGATTTCAAACACGATGTTCTTGACTAGAATCAGAAATAAATTGGCCTTTAACGACCAATAAATTAGCAGGTAAAAACCAACAAAAAATTGTTCAGGGGTGCCATACATTCCCCAAAAGTGACTATTTGGGGACCACATTATTTTTTTTTACTCGTTGGGGACCAGATTGTTGTCAAAATAGGCTGGTTGGGTATTTTCAGGCCAAAAGTTATGAAAATCCGGTGAGAATAGTCGGAGTCAACACAAAAAGCATTTAGACCCATGGAGTGACAAAAATGCTCCTTTTTTGGCTTCAATTTTTGTCTTTAAAACTGACTTAACTCCTCCTCCCTCCCAACTACCAAATTCAGTCGACATTTGTGAGAAAAAAATTAGAGAGAGGAAGTTGGAGATTTGAGGAGGAGATTTGCAAAGTGGAAATGTCGAGGAGGATGGCAGGTAAGTCCTAAACGAATTCATTGTCTGAGATGGCATCAAACGAATTCAAAATCGATAGCATTGAATTGTTCTGAAGGTCGACAACCTTCAATTGAATGGTGGGGTTGTTTTAGTCTGAAAATTCAAAAATTAGGGTTTGATAGTTCCTTTTGTTGTTGTCGATTTCATATGAATCGATTGGGTTTAGGGTTTATTTTTTTGATGTCGACTTTGTTGTCGATTTTGGTTTGTTCAGTTGGGTGTGATAATGAGGTATTGTTGGTTTGGTTTAGTTGTCGATTTTGTTGTAATATATGTATTGTTGTGTTTGTTTTGTTGTAGATGATATGAACGTTGAGAAGAAGGGAATGGAATGGTTCAACAAAAGGGCTAATTGGGTGGATGACAAGTTTGTGTGTGTTGGTAAGTGTGGGGTGGATGGTGTTATGAAGATATCAAAAAAGTAATAACAACCCAAATCGTGTCTATGGAAAGTGCCCAAGATGTGCAAACTGGTTGGGGTGGTTGGATGAATGTGACGATTCAGGTAGTGTAAACAGCATGAGGAAGCAGGGAGGGCCAAGTGTGGAGGTAGACATGCCAAGGGATACTGTTGCTGCTGATTTAGGTCAGTTGAAAGAGAATGTTGGTGAAGCTATTGTGTTGCTTAGTATGTGCAAAAATGAGGTTGGTGAATTGAGGAAGGAAGTGGCTGAGTTGGTGGTGAAGATATCTGGGTTGATTGATCAGATGTCTTTGATGGTTGAGAAGGCTGCTGAACTGAAGGCATTGTGGGACAAAGTGCTGGGGATTATGGTGATGTGTGGGATGGGGATTGGGTCTTTGGTTGTGATTGTTGCATTCTTGGTGGTTGTTGTTTTGTCTCTTTTGAAGTGATTACAGTTAATGTGTCGTATTCTTAGTTGCAGCAGCAGTAGTTGTATTAGTTCTTGTAGTATGTATTATGTGAAGGTAGCAAAAAGTAGATGGTAGCTTATAGATATAATCTGCCACTCTTTGTTTTTGTTGGACAAGTATGTAGCTACCTAGTAGACAATGAGATGTTGGGAATTGTCGAAATTGAATTGAAATTGTGAGAATTTGTGATGTTATATATTGTACAATCTACTCTACAATTTGAAATGATGTATATAAACAAACTGTTTGGCTTGCAAATGACAGTAGCAACACTCAAGTTACTCATAATCTGTACATTCTAATCTACCAAACTACAACTGACCAAAGTCACACTTGTGAATCAATAAAAATCCATGACAAAAGTACTCAAGTTACTCATAATCATAATCAATAAAAATCCATGACAAAATCCATGACCAAACTACAACTGACCAAAGTCTAGACACAAACTGTTTGGTTTGCATATGACACAAACAGTTTGGCTTGCAAAAGTGTTGACATAATTGTGCCTAAAACATTACAAACCATGCCCTCCATAAAGCAAAATGACACAATTGTGACTTAATTACCATGCCTAAAACATTACAAACCATGTCTTGACATAAACCAAATACATAAGTCTGACATTAGGGTCTAATACATAACAACCAAATGCATGTTCAGGATGAATGTGGGACTTCACTTGACTTGTTTCTCTTATTGCTTCCACTAGCCTTGGTCTTACTCTTCCCTTCATTGCCAGTCTTGTTCTTCCTTTTATTGTTGTTGGTCTTTTGCTTCTTCCTTGGCTGACCTCCTTCATCAGCATTCCCTGTTGTTGATGGTGCTGCTGGTGTTTTGATCAACCTTCTATTTTCATCCCTTGGCAAGCCACATGTCAGGTAGTTGTGGCCAATATTATCACAAGTGGAGCACCTCTTGGTTCCATGCCTCGTATCTTTGTTTTTGGCCAAGTCTTCCCTGGACTCTCTTCTTTTATTCTTTGATGGCCTCCCTCTCTTCTTCAACTCATGAGGAGGGTCAAGTTGCTTGTGGTCAGACTCCTATACTTGTCTACCATGAAGCAGGGTGCAATGTAATCCTCAACATCCAATTTTGCAAAGTGGATGCACCTAGTGGCATGCTTACATGGCAAACCATTGAGCTGAAATTTCCCACAGGTACAAGTATGGTCATTGAGGTTCACATTGTGGTTGACATTACCCTCCAAAATATCAAAATAACCCCTCCCAGCACTGTGTACCAGACCACATGCTCTAGAGTTTGTTATTGTCTTTCTCAATTTTTGGTCCACAAATGGTGTAACTTTAGTCTCCCAACTACACCCTAACTTGAACCTTTTATCAAATCTCTTGCCAATAACCTTCCTAATTTCTTCCAACATGCTAAGTATTGGCTTACCTCTGTGTTTGATGATAGCATGGTTGAAGGACTCAACAAAGTTGTTTGTGTTATCGTCGCTCTTCAGGCCTTGGTCATACTTAAACCTTGCCCAGGTTTCAACTGGTTCAGCATCCTTTAGCCAGTTGTATGCAGCTGGACTTTTCTCCCTTATCTTCTCCATGGCTGTCCTGAATACTGTCTCAGAATATGCATTAGCTGCTATATAGAAGTAGAAGTGGTACCAAGCACCTACAAAAGTTTGCAGATTGATCAAAATTTGAGTTACATAATTTATAGATGAATTATAGCAAATTAAATCTTCACATTGATGTATTCATACCTAGAAATTTGTTAGCAAAGTTCTTATACAAGTGCAACACGCACACTCTCCTCCTTGATTGAGGAAAGAACTTGTCCACTGCATTCTTAATTGACTGAGGTGCAAACATGAACAAAGTACTTATAAGACACCTTTAGCAACACCTAAACATAAATATAAGAGTATAAACTAAGAAAAAGAAGAGGATTACCTGGTGTCTGTCAGCCATGAAGGTGTAACGATGTGAATCTTGTTGTGAGTCAAGTGCAACTGCCAGTCCATTCACAAAGTATGCCCACTCTTCATCATCTTCAACAGGGAAGACACCATATGCTAGTGGGAACTGACCATTGTTCCCATCTAATCCAATTGCAGTCATCAAAACCCCTTTGTAAGGACCTTTCAAGAAGCAAGAATCCAATCCTATCAAACCCCTACAATGCTCCTTGAATGCCTTAATAGCAGGTCCAATGCATATTTGAATCCTCTTGAAAGTCGGGTTTAAAGTTGGACCCCTATCAGTGAAGCTGATGAAACACTTAGAATCAGGGTTGGCTTTGGTGAATTCATCACAGTATTGAGGAAGCTTCAAGTAACCTTCATCATGATCACCAAATAACCTTTTCTTCATAATCTTCAATGCCCTGTAGCTAGTGTAATCAGGGACTGACACACCATATCTGTCAAACAGAATGTTGTGCACCCCCTTGGCATCCATGTTGGGGTTTAGGGTAAAGTCCTTCATAAGCTGGTTGCTAACCCACTTGGCACCAGCTTGATGATGCTTAGTTTTTTGATAACACACATGACTTCCCTTTACATACTGTATACGCCAAGTTACACCATCTTGCATCGAGATTGCATGGACTCTGAAAGTGCACTTTTCATTTTTACAATTCATAGTGTACCTCTTACTGTTGTTCTTCACCTTATTCAAAATAAAGCCTCTCTGAATTGCATAACTCTTCATCACATACAAGAGCTTCTCCTTGCTGCTGAACATATCCATTGCTTTGATATCAACTTTATTGTCCCTGCCTTCAGTCCAAACCTGGCCATCACTATAAACTGATGCCATCTTGCCAGCCACAGTTTGCTTACGTGGATCCACATCCTCATCAACCACATATCCAAGATCCATTCTTGCCTCAACCTCTTCATCTCCATTATCTTCTAACCCAAAACATCCTCTTCTTCTTCTTCATCACTGTCAACATACTCTTCATCATCACTGTCATCATCTGTATCTGTTGGAACAAACTCTTCATCATCACTGTCATCATCTGTATCTTCTAGTTGCCATTGAGCCCCAGATCCACCTTCACCATTCTCATCCTCAAAGAACTCATCAAGTTCTCTCACATCTGCCCTTGCCAGTTCTTGAATGTCAGAAGCTTGTAGCACAGAAAATTCCTTTGACATATTATTCAACATAGCATAATCTAGCTCCATTGTTTCCTTACTTTTGGCCTTCTTCTTTTTAGATGGAGTTTTTGAGGTTGAAGGGACACCTTGTTCATCTGACTGCTTATCTGAACTAGTTGAAGCCCTCCTTTGAGATGGTGAGCTAAGAGGAGAACTAGCCTGTGGGCCTTGCTTCTCTGGAGTTGCTGCTGCCACAGACCTAATTAATGGTCTCCTTGGACTTTCAGCTGGTGAAGATCTTGTGTTCTGAAGCTCAATGATTTCCCTCTGAGGTGGAGACCTACGAGGTGAAGATGATTGTGGACCATGCTTATCAGGATTTGATGCTGCCAAAGACCTAGTCAAAGGCCTCCTTGTACTTTCAGCTTGTGATGATGTTGTGTTCTGTAACTCATTACTTTCCCTCTGAGATGGAGAGCAAAGAGGAGATCTTGCAACTTGCCTTCTTTCAAGTGAGGCAGCAGGTGAGGATGTACCATCCTTGCTTTTAGTTGGGGAAGCAGGACCACAATTATTATTTTGCAGCTCCTCCATGTTACCAGGCCCAAAAGTAGATGACCCAAGCCTAAACACACTTGAAGATTCCTCCATACCAGGCCCACTAGAAGATTCCCCATCTCCTTTATGACTTGCTGCCTTTGCTACATTTCTGGTACTCCTGCATTCTAGCTTCTTCCTTGAACCAAATCTTTGACCAATAGTAGCTGTGGAAGGAGGCTTCTTTGTTGATGGTGGTCTGGGCTGTGAGGTCTGACTGCCACATTGGTTTTGCTGAGCATCAATGGGTGTTTGTATCAAGTTGTCAGCCCATATATTTGCTTGGCTTGGTGTCATTTCCCTCATTTCAACAATAATCTCATCATCAACAAGTTGCTTATGATCAATACTGTCCACGGTTTGTTGAAGCTTCCCCTTCGCAGCCAGTTGAACCATCTCCACAGGCAATGTCTTCACATTCTCCAACTTGGACCATGCACCCACAAAATTATTCCCAAGATATCATTTGCAATGGTATCTTCTTGTTCTCCTTCCCAGGTCGATACCAATTCAATCCAACAAACTTCGGAAACTTCCCAAAGTCATCTGTGTACCTCTTCCTAATGTCACAGAACAACTCTTTATGGTTGTAACGGTCTAAGTCCTGCTCTGGGATGTAAATCCTCAATGAGTTGAATCGGACAATAAATGAATACATTGGATCAACCTGTGCATCACAATCAAACCCAATACACATTTCATCAAACAATTCCCAGTTCTGTTCATACGAATTCCCCTTTATTATCAGCAAAATTCAAACCCTAAATTTACAAATTAATGAAATTCAACCCCTAACTTTTGAACAAAACCGTTTGCTTACAATTTTTGGTCAAATTACGAACCCCAACATTCGAAATTAAGCATCTGCCCTAATTTCCGAAAATGAAATACAATGCGTTAATGAAGCTTACCACTACAAGATTCTTCGTCGACAATGGCTTGGCTAAAACCGACTCTCAATCCACAAACTTGAACTTCAGTTCTCTAGTTCTCCCAATTCTCCAGTTCTCAATAGTATCTTTGAATTTGAGTTGATTTGTTCAGTGAGAAGAAGAAGAATGAAACTACTAAAGTGAAGAAGAAGGAAAACGAGACTTAGCAGATTTGAGCGGGCAACTAAAAGAGACAAACTGGACTTTCCACACATAAGTCAAGGGGTATTTAAGTCTTTTCATTGTTTCCGGCTATTTTGGCCTGAAAATACCCAACCAGCCTATTTTGACAACAATCTGGTCCGCAACGAGTAAAAAAAAATAATGTGGTCCCCAAATAGTCACTTTTGGGGAATGTATGTCACCCTGAGCAATTTTTTGTAAAAACCAACCCAACCATTTGACCTGAAAATTTTATTTTTTTAAGTCTAGCTTTATTGAAATTTGTGAATTTTCTGACTATTAAAATACAAGCGCAACTTATTTATCTATTGTTTCTCTAGGTTAAGTTGAAACAAGCAAAATAATCTATGTTAAATGATAATCGTATTTTATTACGTACGTTGGCAAAATATAGTACTTAGAGACAAGGTTCTTCGAAGAAAAAATAGGGAAAAAATCGCGTTCATACACCATTAGGTAGACCCAAACCCGAAATACACTGTATGTACTTTCTTGAACCTGAAATACCACTGATCAGTATTTACACCATTGAAAAATACTGAATACTCCAATCCAAAAAAAAAAATGAAGAAGAAGAAGAATACCAAAGACAACAATGAAACCATCAGCCACTTATGTGCTCACATAAAATTCAATAGATGTTGGTTTCAAAAAAAATAAAAATTCAATATATGTTCAGTTGAAGATTGGACACATACAACATACAAATTTATCCAAGTGAAACTGAGAAACAGAGAGCCCATAAGAATATATGACGCCCATATCCAAAATGCCACAAAAACTGAAATTTCAGCTAAATTGGCCCTAAATAAAGGAATAACTGAGTAACATAGTAACATACTCCATTGTCCAAACCCTGCATAGGCAAAAATCTTACCCTGGTCCCAAGTTGTAGTCTGGCATCTTTATGTGTTTCTTCAGTAATCCAGAGTAACCAATAATGCAAATTCAAGCTAGGCTAGACAACTTGAAACATCAGCAACACACATTTTGCTGGTTATTCTGACGAGTTCCTCGGTCTCTTTGTCTGGCACTACCCCATCTTTCGCCATCCATTCTGCAATTATAGGTGGCATCTTCCCTGCCTTGGCATAAGTAAGAAGCAGCATTTTGTATATCCCTGTAGTTACGTGCCCCGCTTTGCGAAGGATTGAGAGCAACTTCTCGGCTCCACCAACATTTCCCTGCTCCTCTAAATGCATGTACATCTCCCGAATGATCTTCTCATCGGGTTTCCACATCTTTACACTGTTGACAGCCTTTTCAAAACAATCGAGCATGAGCTCGGTCTTCTCCTCTTTGAGGTAACCCCAAGTGAGAAGCTCCCATGTAGTGTAACTCGACTTAATTCCTTTCATTGTAACACGCTCGTTGAACCTCCTAGCCTTTTCAAGCTGATCTTTGTTGATGTAAGCTGCAATTAGCAAATTAGGTATTCTGGAGTCGTGGGTTGTAGAAACCGACTCCCATTCTGTGTACACTTTCTCAGCTTCTGGGATTTCTCCGAGCTTTATGAGGGAAGATACCATGCAGGTGTACTCCGAATCATTCAGTTTGCGGAACAGAATCTTCATCTTTTTCCATAGAGCGTGGACCCCTTCTCGCTTTCCGAGATTCGTGTGCAAGCTGATGAGGGATGAGTACGCAGTTCGGTTCTTGCGGGTTGTTCGTTTCTCCATTTCCTTCAGAGTGGTCTCGGCTTTGTCATTCAGTTCTTTCTTAGTGTACAAGCTGGTGAGTATGCTGTAAGTCATCCAATCCGGCTCGATTTTGGCCTTCCTCATTTCGAGGAACACCTTTTCTGCCATTTCGACGTCGTCTCGGGACTGACACATTGTTAAGTGTAGATTGTACGTGACAAGATCAGGCGTCGTGTGCTCCTTTAACTTGTTGATCAGCCCGGGAATCTTGTCTAACTGTCCGTTTTCTAAGTACATGGAAATCATGTGATTGTACGGAAGAGGGCAGTTCAAGTAGCCGCGTTCTGTCATTTTCTCCATCATAGCCTCTGCTTCGGCATAAGCACGGTGCTGGACATATGTGTGTAACAACGCAGAAAGAGTGGGCGCCCGTCTCATTTTCTCGGGCATGTCTTCAAAGAATTTTTCAGCACTGCTTAGGCCACGGAGTTTTGCAATCAAGTCCAAATGGACAGCATAATCTCCTGGTTGCAACTCTATATCTTCTTGCGTTGTCATCCATTCGCATATCTACAGAATTAGCTAAGATTCAGACTGGATAACAACAAGGCGAGAGCATCTAAATAAATGTGAAAATATGAACAAACATAAGATCGAGTTTCCACTAAGTACCAAAAATACAAAGTAACCAACTATAACAAGAGAACACTATCGTTCTCTGAAATTTCAGCACATCATCAGTTACATGAAGCACAATTCTTCAGGCTGCTCAACATCCTGACGATGAGATGAAGCACCACTTCCTTCTCTTCCAACTTAGATTGTAATGGACTAAAGTAAAATGTCTCATTAAACCTCCTCTGCTTCTCTTCCATAGAACAGTAGGTAGCGAATGATTACTAAATATTGGGTCAATTGGAACTAGTCGCCCTATACTGCAAAATTTAGGGATAAGACCCCCACATCTAAGTAACCCCTCCATAACCTGGCGGGGCGGAATTTCAGAATATTGGTTTTGGTTTTCTTTTTTTGTTTCCGGGGCAATTATGCTTACTTCTGGGTGCTCAACCCACAAAAAAAACAATGTTCAACAACAATGGATTGTTCCTCTGAATCACAAACAAAGCTCAAAATGGTTATTTCTCAAAAAAAAAAATGAAATCTTTAACAAACAGAGCCAAGTTCTATCAATCTCGCAACATTAGAAAGCTTCATACTGTAATTTTCAGCAAACCAAACTTTTCAACTCTTCCCGAACAACAACCAATCAGTCCCAGAAACCTCCTCACCGCACACAAAACCAGTAAATTTCCATCCAAACATTCATGGTTAAAACCTAAATAACCTCCAATCAATAGAAACCGCAATCGAAACAGAGATTAAACCATAAAACCCTAGCAAAAGAAGGGAAACCCAATCATTTCAGCTCTTCCCGAACGATAACCAATCAATTTCAGAAACCTCCTCACCGCACTTAAATAATGATTAAAATTCCATCAAAACATTCGTGGCTAAAATGTAAAAATAAGCTCCAATCAATAGAAACCACAGTCGAAACAGAGATTAAACATAAACCCTAATAAAACCCTAACAAAAGAAGGGGGGGGGGGATTCAATCATCGTTACCTCAAGAGCGTGTTTGTATCGCCTGAGCTTGCGAAGATCACGAACAATACGATTGAGCTCGTATTTGCGAACGGAGTTACCTTCCTCCTTCCATTTCCTAATGGCGACCACTGCGCTGCGTTTTGGCAGGACAAGGGCGAACAGTCTTCGTGCCAACGTGTCTCTGCCTTTGCTGCTTGAAGATGAAGATGGAAGTGCGCCGGAAGACGACGGAGAAGCAGCGGTGGTTGGTTGGTACGAAGGAGAGGGCGCCACCGTCTCCGCCGCATGTGCCGCCGCAGAGAAGTGGCGGGCCGCCCTAATGGTGGCTAGTCTGATGTGCCGCTGTAGCATTTCCCTCCCTCGCTTCGTCTACCGATTCTTGGCCCAATTCTTACATGTACTTATTGCAAACATTTTTTATTTTTTTTGCATTAAATTACCACTACACTATCGAAAAAAGTTAGAAGTATCAGCGTTGCAAAAATGAGTGGTCGGATAAGTTTGGGTTAGACAAATTCGGTTAAGGTCAAATTTGAACGAGAGATTTATGTTCGAACTTGATTTTATTTCGGGTTAGATAATTCGGATGAGATTAAATTTGGATCGAAACCGAGTTCACACAATAGAAAGATATAAAGTTTATATCTGAATATTCGGTCATATCAAAATTTGGACAAAAAAAATCCATATCCAGACCTAATTTTTCCAGATTGGACAAAATTTTGTCGGTTTTCAAATATCCCATAATTTACTCGCTCTATAATATTATTTATCCCTTATTATTAATTTTTGGCGATTTGAGTAAATTTATAATTATTTTTTTCCAATATTTTTGTTGTTATATAATTATTCTCCCAAATTTTGAAACGGACAAATAAATAGAGATAAAGAGAATAATTGTGTAAAAATGTCATAAAACTTTTTTTTTTTTTTGCACTAGGTGAAAATAGATAGTACAAAAGTTCTTACTAAGTCCTTCTACCAAGGAGTTTTTCAAGATATCATTATCATTATATAAAATGTTAGAAAAAGTTATAGAGGAACTACACATCCAAGTTGAGAAAGGGTTTGAGAGGTGACCTTGTTTACCATTTATTGTAAATGTATATTGTTAATTGTGAAAGTTGAATTAAAAAAAAGAATTTAATGCTCATTTTATGGGGTCTTACAGTAGCACAAATAAGTATCTATAAATGATCAAACAATAATTAATAGTTTCTATTTTTAAGAATCATTTCTATAATATGCATTACCAAACACCTAAAATTTTTGGGAGAAACGGTTTCTGCAAAACAGTTTCTAAAAAGTCAATTTGAAGAAGTAGAAGCTTGGCCAAACATACCCTTAGTCAATTGTCATATTAGCTTCATGAAAAAAATGATTAATAGACCGCTTAAAGGCCTGTCAAGTTTATAAGTTTTTATTTAAATTTACCAAAATTTATCAAACTTATCAAAATTAAAAAACAAAAAAAATAATAACTTTGATATAATTAGACAAAAGTTATCAAAATTCACCAAAAGTTACCAAAAATTAACAAAAGTTATTAAAATTTAACTTTTACCCAACTGATTTTTTTACACACCCTAAGTAATAGTCAATGAAAATGATAAGTGTCTTAATTTCACTTAAGTTACTGGAGCGGTTCCTGATGCCCGGTGGATTGATTAATAAATATAGTTTGAGTTGTTCTTGTAGAGAAGATGAGAAAAAACCACTTGAAACCCCATGAACAATAGAATAGGGAGAGAAAGATGCAAATCTCAATCACTCATGCTTGAACATCTCAAAATTAGCCTTGAACTTGAATAATATCAAAATCAACCAAGAATATAAACCTTGAACACCAAAGGGATTGAATATGATTTTGGATAAAGGATAATCCACCACCAAAACCTAACACCCCACCATGACCATCATAAAGGAAACATCCACCAAATGATCAATAAAGGAATGACTTGCTAGCACCACTATTAACAAATGGATTAAGTAAGAACAAGATTTTTGATAGAAAAGGGAGAAAACCCTAACAATGCATTAGCATATCATTCATCAACATAAGCCACCTAGAAAAGAGTGCTAAACATGGTATTTATACTAAACAGAAAATTAAGTTAAAACTCAGCAAAAATAAACGAAACAGCACGGGTATCGCAGGCGGGTCGCGAGCGCGACGGCCCTCTGTCCGCCACAACATGTTGTTTGCCGAGGCGTGTCGTGGGTGCGACAAGAAGCGTCGCAGGCGTGACAGACTGTTGTCCCGACATGCGCCTGGGTTGGCTGTGGTGTGTCGCGGCCGCTACAACAAGCTTCATGGGCGCGACCATTCGACCAGAGAAAGGTCGCGGGTGCGACCGCGATGACGCGGGCGCGACAACACGCTAGAGCGTGGCTGTAAGTCGGCCAGACGGTTGTCACGCGGGCGACGTCCGCTGACTCGGGTACGATGACCATCTGTTCCGGATGCCTCCACATACTTGCCGTGGTTCTTGAACTTTATTGCTCTCGGGACTACACCAGAACCCCGATTCTTTGATGCTTCTCGTCCCAAGACGGCTCGACATGATCCCAAGGTCCACGGGGTTGGTGGGACAAAACCCGAGCCTCTCTAAGCTCCAATGTCGGTCGACTTGCTTTAATCATTCCAACCTGATACTCATCAATCCACCCTTTGAAAAGGCATATCAGTTCTTGAACATGCCCGAATGAGCGGGTTTAGTGTGGAAATGTCGGGTCGGGATTTCCTCCTTCTTGTCATCATCCACAAGCCCGGCTTTGGAAGCTCGGACCCGAACCCAACACGGTTCAGTTACTATTATTAAAATGTATATTTGTATATATTTAAATGTTATATATCTATAGTTCAGTAATTAGTATGTTTCTGACTAAAAATAATTAGAGTATGTAGGAAATATTGTACATTTGCTTCTTACATGTGGAGGACTGAATTTAAGGAGGGTGTGATTTACAAATATGGGCTGATAGATTGACTTGGACTGGGCTTGGCCCTTGGGCGGCCTCAAGTGGTTGATTTTGATGGCATGCTTTAGATGAGCAGAGAGCGAAGGAGAGTTATGAATATGTCAGTAGTCAAAGTATGACAGACAGGACTTCTGACCCTTGCGTTGGGCGGCTCAAGTAGGGTGGTTTTGTAGGGTACTTCGTCTTGGGAGGCCCCATATATAAGGAGACTCGACCATCGGGTGAGGTCTCTTACACATTAATTTCCATATTAACAAATTTTGAGGGTGAGTGGTTCCAAAATCAGAATCTGAAATATGAACAAAACCCGCCAATATAATAAGGATAAGGTTCTTAAAATTTTAAAATCTATCATAGCTGGTAATGGAGTAAGAGCAATGTTCCTAAAGTGCTACCTACATCCGAAACCTGAAACCTGACAAACAGGTTCAAGTATCGAGTAATTGGAATTAGAAACCTGGAACCGACGAACACAACATATGCAGAAACTAGCTGCATTTCTTCAACCCTCATTATCAGTGCTAAAATCAAGTGTGGTATCACACCCATAATTATTGCAAAGTGCGGTGTGTTTGGTGTTTAAGTAGAAATTAGTATTTTTTAAATAAATTATAGGGAAATTTCAAATGGTAAGCACTAACTTTTGAGTAATCCAAATGATAAACACCCTTTTTACCTTTTCCAAGTGATAGGTTTAAAAACGAAAAAAATCCAATATGCAGGCATTTTGTGAAACTTCCGTTATCTATCATTAAAAAAGAAAAGAAAATAAATAAAAGTCGGAGCTCCGTGCACATGTAAAATTTAGTTTAGTCATTTCCAGAAACTTTTAATTGTGATATGCTTAATCATTTCCGGAAACAAGAAGATGGCAAGGCGTTGAAGAGGAAGACTGGGCACAGAGAATTCAAACTCATTTTTTATTTATTTTTTCTTTTTTTAATGATAGATAACGGCAGTTTCATAGAAGATTTACAGATTGAATTTTTTTTTTAATTTTTAAGCCTACTATTTGGAAAAGGTAAAAAGGTTGTCTACCATTTAGAATACCCAAAAGTTGGTGCCTACCATTTGGAATTTCTCTAAAATATATGTTAGTAAATAAAATTTTCATAGTTGTCGGGTATCCTAAAATCGGAACCAAAACTGCAAGTCACTGTAAAGTTTCTTAAATTTAGGAACTTACCCTCTTCATCTCTTCATCTCTTCATCATGAGCCATAACTTGATGCTCAAACTCATCAACAATGGCGGAATGCCTTCTCAACTTCCCCAGCCACCCTTTTTTCCACTTCACTGTTATCCTTCTTCTTCTCAACTTCCATCACCCTTTTTTACCCTGATCTCTACAATGAGAGTAAAGTCAAAATGGGGAGAGATTTTCTGGGTCTTCTCAACAATGGCGGAATGTAAGGAAGAGAGAGAGAGAGAGAGAGAGAGAGAGAGAGAGAGAGAGAGAGGCTTACTGGAGTTTTCTGGGAATGGGAAGGGGGAGGATTGAAGAAGATGAAGAAGTAAAAATGGGATCTGAGATTTTTAGAGAGATAAAAAAGTTCGTATTATTCAGAGCAATATATGTAAAAGTTCGTATTATTCAGAGCAACATAAGTAAAAGTTCGTATTATTTTTATAAATCAACGTGGATGACGTGGCAAAGTCAAAACAACCAGGCGCGTGCCTCCACGCCACGTCAGACTGCCACCGAGTTAAGTTCGTATTATTAATCACCAAATCAAAAGTTCGTATTATTAAGTCTTATATGACCAAAAGTTTGTATTATTAGAATCCAATTTCCCTTAAAAATATTATATCGTTCTTTTTATCGCAAAGTATCATATTAATTTTATCTTCATTTGTAGTCCTATTAAATAAGGTCAAGTGTAAATGTGTAATAGTGTATTTTTGTTTCATATAACTTTGAGGGGCTTGTTAAATTTATAATTTTTGGTTATAGATTAACCTTTATTGGAACATTTTAAATTTTAATAGATGACTACATATTTTTATTATTGTTATAATTTTTTACGAAATTATTGTTATAGTTATTTTATTGACACTTTAAATATATGTCTTCATGTGATTTCGTATACTCTTATACCTATGACAGTTGTTGTAATATGGAGAGCTCCATATATGGTTAAGAGCACCTCGCGCTGATGTTGGAAACTTAGGTCAATAGGTTGATGTCGTGGATAGAATTACATTACAAGTTTGCCCAACACAAATGATGGCCACAATCAGAAGGACTATTATTATAACATGTAAAATATTTAAAAATTCAAAAGAGCGTCTATCATATATATATATATATAGGAAAATTGGATTCTAATAAGAAGAATGTGGAGGTGGATTTGGTACCACTACAATCCAATTTTATTTTTTTTGGACCACCAGAATATAAAGTGAAAGTACGGTCCACCATTGTCCAATTGGTGAAAGTAGGGATTATTAGAATCCAATTTTCTTATATATATATATATATATATATATATATATATATATATATATATATATATAATAAGAAAACATATTATTTTCAACTTTTATTAGCAAATTTTTGTAAAGAATAAAGATTATAGTAAGAGAAGTTGATACTTCCCTCCTTCCTATAAGGATACTTCATTCTTCCTTTTGGGAAATTCGAAAATGAGTGTTCACCTAACTATATTTAGCATTAATAATTTTTCTCTTCCCACTAAAATCACATAAAACGATACCTTAAACAATGTTTTTTATATGATTTTCATTTCTTTGGAAGACTACCGATTGTTATAGGACGGAGGGAGTATATATTGAAGTTGCGCTCACATTTAATGTAAAAAGTAAAAATAGACTACTTATTTTATTTAATGAAAACAATACAAATAGTGTTTTGTTTTTTATAAGTAGTAAATTTTAACATAAATTAAATCATTATATAGATGATTATATTCCATATGAAATGAGTGAACAATTGATATTAATAAAGAATTATTTACTTCAATTAATTTATGATGATAAGCAAAATATCAAAAATAATTATAAAATTTATTTACATCAATTAATAGACTAGCTCATGAGGAGAATGTCTAGATCTTGACCCTCACACCGCGCTTAAACGTGTTTTCTCCTGGAGGTTGTTCTTGAATCTTGTTGTAATTTCAAAATTTCTAAGAGATATTTTGTTCTTATTGTTATGAAAGATATTAAAATTTTAATTGTTTCCCCCCAAAAGTAGGAAAATTTGAAAAATTAAATTAAACCGAAGGTAAAAAAAGTGTGTTCAATGAAAACTGAAAACACATTTTGAAGAATCAAACCCACAGTCCAATTTTACAACCTCTAGGATATAACCATTAGACTAAGATCTAGCTTTATACCTTTTTTCTCAGGTTAATAACTAATCGCGTGTGGATTTTATTATTTACACAATACGAAATCATTTTTAATTTGGAAAGATTCTTAAAAACATATTAGGAATATAAAATATTCGTTTATGATTACATTACCAAAATTAATACATTATAATAATAAAATTATTTATTTAAATTGATGGTTAAGATTGTTTTATCCATAATCAACGGTTATAAATATTTAATTTAACTATAGTAGTTACAAAAAAAGTTGACTACCACAGACCTTCCCTACATATATAATACTCCTATTCCAAAAAAAATGTTCATGTTTTGATTAATAATAGGGACACACTTCAATTTATAAGTTTTAATAGTTAATCTCTCAAATTATATGATGACTTAGTATATCTATAATCATTAGATCTAGATTTGCTATAGAAAATACATATAATTAAATGTAACATTACACACATCTTAAAAAAGATGAAATATGAAAAATTAATCGTCAAAGTTACGCATAAAAGAGCGCGTTAAGTTGACATGTTATTGGGACAGAGGTAGTAATAGTTCCATATAATACATGTACATTTGCATAAACTTTCATAAAGTATATATGCACTTTATTTCAAGACTAATTACATAAACCATACTAATTTGATATAATAAGAACCGTAATATTCTAATTTCTAGCAATCCAAATCCAAGCTTACTCATGTGGTTGGCATTGATTCATCGTTCCATGCATAACATATATCAAATCCCCCATGTCGATTCATCATACATGGCCCAGACTCCTGAATATGCCACCAACATTTCTTCCAACAAACATTGGAATCTCTTCCCTCGATGTAAATATCTGTCCAATGCACCTCCTTCTCATCATCCCAACTGAAACGACAGTAGAACTGCGTGTCCATCATGAACGACGGTCCGAACGTGAACTCGTAGAAATCCCATTTGGGGATTCTGTGCCACCCGATATCGTCGTCTTTCGACTTGCAGTGGACAACAATGTCCTGTCCCTGGCTCATCGTGTTTATGATCCGAACGTGGGCTTTCTGTCCTGCGAAATGCAGAGAACAGCCTGTGTCCACGTTGATTGCGACGAGGAAAGCTGTGAGTAAGGTAATGTAGGCATGTTTTTGTGCTTGATCCATAATCTTGAGATTGTTCAGAATGAAGATTAAGCATGTATATATATATATATATGTATGGGGATCGGATCAGTGATAATCTTTACGATTTGGTATGGATTTATGGGATAATTTTTGTCTAATTATGGATTTCTTCGTGAGGAAGCAATGATGTTGCAATAAGCAAATTAAGTGCATGAATGAAGATCAGGGATGATATAGTATAGTGATATATACATATGCACGAATATATGGAGAACTTAATAAGGAGAGTATATATATTTTAGTGATATACATATGTAAGAAGATAAGGAGAGGATATTATAGGGATAATAGGCCGTGTTCTATGCTGCAGTATTTTGCGGTGAGGTGTGGTGGAATTGTGGTGGGGTGTGGTGAAATTGTGGTAGGTTATTGGTATGTGGGGTAGATGAGGAGAGATAATGTAAAAAGTAGAGGAGAAAAGTGAGGAGAGAAAAAAGTAATGATTTGCGGTGAAATGTGGTGGGTTGTGGCAAACTGCGGTGCCGTGTGGCACCGCAGTTTGCCAACCGCAGTATAGAACACGGCCTAAGCAAACTGCATGATGCTGCAAAAATGTGTCATACTCCTTTTTGGTTAGTTGTTTTCCATTTTTGTGACCGGGAGTGTAACAAGGTGGTACACACATCTTAGCCCGGCTAGCGTTAATGAACGATTTATGTGATGTTTGGATTGATTTATGCCCTCCGGAGGTTGCCATGCTTGTGGTCTCCGAGGGCGAGAACTCTTTAATAGAATAATTTACGTGGTGCGTCACGCTTTCCTAAAAAAAATGTGTCATACTCGTCAGGGGTAATAAAATTATGTTTGATAGTTTCTCATGAAAAATTTTTCTGGAAAAGACTATTTACTGAGATTGTAAAGGAAATAACGTGTTATACATTAAAACTTTTCCATCTATTAGTGTAATAACCCACCCTAAACCATAGCTATTAGAGTAGTTTAAACTTGTTTAATTAGTTTTAATTTGTTATTTAATTAATTTGTACCTTGCGGTTAGCTGACGGTGACAGGTTGCGGAGGAATGGCGGTTGTCGATTTACCGGTCAAACCTATTAACCGAGTTTATTAATCTATTTAGAACCTTATATTATAATTATTTTGGGTTCTACAATTTTATTTCAAAGTCGGTTTACTTATAGATTAATTTTCCGCAACGAAATGAATTTATTTTCGGGTTACCGATTTACCGTCTTTTTAACCCGATTAAAAATTTATTACGATTTAAAGTAATTATGTATTACCAATTTTTATTTTATCCAGAATCTTAGTATTATTATTATTAGAGTATTAGTGTTACTTTTAATAGTTTAGCATTGTTTTAAGTTAAGTTAATAAAGGGGTATATATATATTGGTTAAGGAGTCAATGAGTCTTTTAATTCAAATTCTAGACAACTCCAATTCAGCTTCCTTCTTCCTTCTCCCCACCGACGCAGCCAGCCACCCCTGCCTCCATTTTCGCGCCGGCCAGTTTTCAGCGAGATTCGACCATTTTCCGCACTTTTTGAAGCTCTCACTTCCCTCTTCATCCTAGTCCATTTTATTCATCCTTTCAAGTGGTATTTCTCTAGTTTTCTCCTCCTCCATTGTTATGAATTTTGAAAGCTTTGATATTATAGTTTTATCATGATGTTTTTGTGTTAAATTACTATTTTCTTTCATGAAATTAGAGTATAGATTATCAAAGTTGGTTCTAGTGAATGAAACTAAGTGTTTGTTGCAAGTTTGTGTGAGATATGTTGAGATTCTTGTGAATTGATGAAGATGATGGTGAAATATGGTTATGCATGTTGTATTGGATGAAGTTTTAGAGTTATACCTTCTGTTTGGTGAAGATAATTAAGTATGTATGGTCTTTTTAGATGATTTACATGAGAATTGTGAAGGAAATTGTGTTAATGGTGGTGTAAATTAAGTGCAAGTATTTGTGTGATGTTGCATGTGAATTATACGAGTATAGATGCTAATTTTAGAGGTCTAAATGCTGGATATTAGTGAGGATATGCTTAGATTTCATTGGGTATATTATTGGTATTAAGTTTGGATGAAAACGAAGCATGTATTAAGGCAAAAACATACCCAGAACCTACTGCCCATTTTATGATTTTTATAGGGATGCTAAAATTAGTTTCGAGCCCAGAATTTAGTGTAAAAAGGTAGCCTAAGTTGTTAGTAAACGCCGGGCTTTGGAATTTCGAGGTTTCGATTTGTATAACTCAAGTTAGAGCCAAAACCGTAAAGCCGCGCAATGACATACGAATTTTGGAGTCAGTGTATTATTGTGTATTTTTCGTCCAAAGGGAGTTTGATTCTGGAAAAGTGTTCATCATAAGAGTTTTAGAGGACTCGACGAGCTTTCCGAAAATATATGGTATGCCTTAACCCGATGTCGGTTGAGTAAGTTATAGGACCCGGAAACAGAGCTACAAAACTGGAAATTTCTGGGTAATTGTCTAAGTATTCTAAGGGATTAAATATGATTATATTGGGCTTATAATGGGTTTTATGGGTGTGTAACTTAAGTCATATGACCCTTGAGATGTAGTACCTAAGTAAGAACCATAGAGCTCGATTTGGAGGACTCGAGACCCTTAAAGCTATGTTACCGTTATCGATTTAATTTACCGAATCTCTTAAATGTATTTAGAAGTTTTATCGTGCCTTGAAGTTTTTAAAGCCTCTTTGGTAAATTGAAAGTTTATGTCTTACAAGTGTTCCTTGATTCATAAAGCTCTCATAAGTTTAAAAGCATTTACCAAAGTCTCTTGATTTTATCTCAAACACCCGAAAATTTCATTATTATTTATGTCGGTAATTTACTGCTACTGTCCGGAACACTTTTCGAGCCTTTCTCATCCTTTTTAGCCTCTGGCCCGGCCATCAAACTCGTAGAGTGTATTTTTCCCTTTCCGAAAAGTACTCGCAAAGCGAAATCCGAATTCTATAGCTCGAGTTATGACCAAAATACTATAGTCATAAAAAACCTGAAATTTTTATACGTTTTATTTCCAAAACTTCGTTGCGAGGTTCTACGCCCTCACCTTTTCATAGCTCCTATTCTAATACCGAACTCTATCGTTTTAGCTCAAAGTTCTGCTTCGACCCGAGCCATTCCCCAGCCGAGATCGTCACCGGGCAACTCACTCGCTTCAGGTACGCAAATTGTCCAACTCTTTTTCTATTTAAAGTCAAAGTACAGTTTTATTGCATAAGTTATATTCTAACGATTTTAGTGTTTTATAAGTGGACCCGATACCTATTCTACTGAGCTAGAGCGAAGCCTAGCCTTTTCTGACTCCTATCGAGTAATCTCGACTGCGTCATTGCCTAGCGGTCACCCATCCAAACCCGAGGTCGGTTTGGCGTGCGTCTTGTGAGATGCTTGGCATCGACCTCAAAAAGGGGACCACATTTTGACTGTATGAAATCAATTTAATGTTATACATAGCATGTGCATAGAACTATTTATCGATAAAGTTTGCATTGTTTATAGCATGAGTTAGTTCCCTTCCCCGTTTTCGAAATGTTTTAAAGGCCGGCATGAAAAACCGTTTTTGAAACGGTTTTACATGTTGGAGGTTTGTGTACTGAGTGTTTCCCCCACTCACCTTTGCGTTGTTTTAATGTTTTGTTTTTAAGGCCCGAGTATTCAAGAGATTCAAGAAGAGTTCAAGAGAAAGCTAGCTTTACTGGAGCCGAGGTAGGTTTAATCATGGCAAGAAGGAGGTCTTACGACTCTGCAAGCATGGGTATTCAAGAGCGGGAAAACTATTGGGATTGAAAGGTGGAAGTGTGGTGTATTGTTTGTATTGATTTATGTATGTAAAGTGGTTGTAATATTAATCAGGTTGTATGTTTTAAGTTTAAAGTGTGCGATGGTTTGGTGGTTGTTCGTTGTGGATGCCTTGTTCAGTGGTTGAACGGCGGTAATACCCCGGCTTTAACCCTCCGCTGCGCTAATCACAGGATTAATGACGTAATTAGTCGTAATCTTGTGATTACTCAAGTCGGGGCGTTACAGAATGGTATCAGAGCGGAGTTATAAGTGGAATACTTGGAGACTTGATGTCATTATAAGGAAACGAGAATGATGTGAGTAGGAATTGGGAGTCATTGGGAGAATGTGTTGGTGAATCATAGGGGAACTGATTGAATGTAGGAGTTTGGGACGCCATGAGATTATGTGATTATTGCAGGAATGTTTTGCAGGTTGAATAACACCAATTAATTTTGGGGAAAAGTCCAAATTACAGAAGAAACTCTGCCGAAATTCTCCCAGAAATTTGAAGAATTTTAGTGAAAATAGAGGAATGATGTGAAATAAGTGGGAAACTTCATGGAAATTAAAGCATGATGATTCCA
Organism: Portulaca oleracea; assembly: GCA_029582165.1. Lineage (NCBI taxonomy): Eukaryota > Viridiplantae > Streptophyta > Magnoliopsida > Caryophyllales > Portulacaceae > Portulaca > Portulaca oleracea. Next base: position 20,868,132 of record CM055892.1, read on the forward strand.
GGATGGCATAACTGGACATTTAGGGGTTGTACATGTCAACGTGAGATATTCTCAACCAGAGATTGAAGGGAAAAGGAATAGTGATAAGATTATAATGATACCTTGCATGCATAAGAGGGGTATTGCATATATGTAAGGATAGTGTGTGACTCATTCGGTGTTTAAAGTTGTTTACTTGAAGAATGGACATTTAAGTTAGAAGTAATTCTGCAAGTTTATGAAGAAAGTTTAATGTAAAGCATCCAGAAGTAGAGTATAAAGTTTGGCACGGTCACTTGAAGTATTTGCATGATTATAAAGTTATAATAGGATGTACGAGTATATCTTAAGGCATTAAGAATGCATGAGTGATAAGAAGCGATTATAGAAGAATATTATTGTTCACCTCGTTATATGAAAGGGATCGTGGAGAGTTCTATAGGTGCAATGATTTAATAAGAGATGAACTTTTATAGAGGTAATGAGGTTAACAAGAACGAAGGAGTAAGGGAATTAATTGCATTTAGGGTATGTGCCTTACTCGGAAGAAAGTATGTCAAGTAAAGAAATCATAGAGAGGTTTAAGTGAATTTCGGGCCTCAAAATTTCTTCTATCCTATTTATGTTGATTTATTGATTACTCATTTTACCCCCGCTTCATGAATCATTACTTTACGTATTTTCTTTGGATCCCCAAGGTGCCTTCCTTTTAGATCCTTTTACCATGTTTATAAGGTCAAGATTTGTTTAATGTCACGTCGATAGTTCCAGAGAATACTCAATGCCTACACAGCAAACAACTTCTAACCCTAAACACAATAAGAACGTAAGGCAAACCCAATGTCTTTAAGCTACCCTTCCGTATGAGGAACCCTAGGACAAATTCTAGGAACATTTCCGGGAATTACTATGAATCAGAAAATCCCTAGCATGAGTAAAGGTCAATCATCAATGGGGGTTATAAACTGAGTGACAGGAAGTCGGGGAATTCAGACTCTAACCACCGGAGTTTTAGTTTATATTGAGCACAGTTTCCCCCACAAATTCCCCCCTATTAGATCTAAGTTCCCAAATTTCATTATCTCTCCCGGCCATTAGGGCTATTGAATCCAATGATCCATAGTAAGGTAACTAACCCCCATTAAGGGAGGTAATGGGTTTAAGAAAAGTAATTTTATTGGGAAAAGCAAGAAAAGGAGAATCCACCTCATAAGGCAAGGGGTGAGAACTAATGATATAGGAATTAATGAAATAATTGGATAATAAGGAATCTTAGATGGTTAAGCATCCCTGCAAGGAGGAATTAGCATAAGGAAGTTGCTACCTAAAAGCGTAAGGCAGATGTAATGCGGAAAGTCCTTCATAATCAGGTATTGAGACTCCACTGAACTGAAGAAAAGTTCCTTGAGAACTTTCAAATTCAAGCTACCATTAGAATTCCTAAGTTAAAGAAAAATAAGGGAAGTTTAGAGTTAAGAGCTATGATTCCAATGTAGAATATGCTTGGATCGTCACTAAGCCACTAAGTCTACACTTACTTATGGAGCTTCAAAGAGTTATAAGGACTACTTTAGGTTAAAGGGTTGATCTCCCATATAGCTGTAAGCGTTTAGTGTCTACTTTCTCAAGACCGTACAAAGAAAGGTACGTGTAAGAACTAATACATTGAGATTAATTATTCAAGTACCTACTATCCAATTTCAGAGAGCCAGGAAATCATGCTAGGAAATAACTGAGGAGAGGATATACCTCCCTCATCTACCTATAGCCAGAAGGTGAGTTTAAATAAGCGGAAAAAGTCACACGTACCTACAACAATGAATAAGATAAGTTAAAGCCAGAGTCTTTGCATAAGAAATATGGAAGGACTTAATTCTATCGCTACTCGGGTACCATTTGAGGAATCAGTGCAAAGTCTATGGTATGGAGGACCCAACCATATGACTACCGATAAGTCTAGACGATCAAAAGAGAGAAGTTATAAATTAGGCACCTAAATTCGACCGATTAGGGTTGTATCCTCACCTTCTAATTCTACGTTTAGACAACGTAAGGCAAGTTTATGTTAAGAGTAAGGGATTAAATAGCAACCAATGGTAAAATAATGCCAAAGTTTTGGAACAATAAGTCTTAAGGTTTCAAGCTGTGCTAGTGCTACTCCTCTATAGTCATCATCAAAGGATATAATGAATGGGGATTATGGACCTTTAAGTCGTAAAGTGAAGTAATTAGGGAAGTTACCCAACCATCAAACTATATCATGGGATATGTACTGTCATTAATAAGGAAAGACGGCCCTGAGCCTAGTTAGCCGAGGATGAAAAGATTCAAGATTATATTAAGCATGGTTAAAATTAAGCCAGAATCAATCACAAACGGAAGGGAGGAACATAACAAAACTTTGGAGATTCATATGGGAAAGGACCCCAATTCATTGACGATTTAGATATAAGCCCATGCATTCTTTTATATATATATGAGATTTGGAAGAATTCTTCACTCACAAGCACATAGGGAACTTAAGGTTTAAGTCATTAGAACCTCTACAGTTTGGGGAAATATAAGTGTTCTCCCTACTGAAATTACGAGAGTACCCCAAGGAGAGTAATTATTTATGAAATCAAATAAATGCAAAGGATTAAGTCCATCTTCAAGACATCATACGAAGCGAATCTATGTACATATGGAGGAGAAAGTTTAAGGACTCAACCAGAACGTTGCTAAAAAAAAATGGATTCTTTGAAACCAACACTCCATTAAGAGGGATTCCAGCGCCATTCGTGGTGGAGAAAAAGAAAATCAGGATAAGGTGTAAGATAACAAGGAAAGAACAGAGTCTCCCCTCGAGATTGGTTATGCCCTACCCAGATCTAGCAGCCAACTCAATCCAAAGATAGGGATAGAAGTCCTCTCGAGACTTATTAGAAATGGATATACTATCAAGCAAGGGATTGAATTCAAAGGTATACACGATTCTTTGCGTAAACAAAATATAGGTATTTTGAGACTACAATCGTGTCTTCAGACTCACCAATACCTTTACGCTCTTTATGGGTTAAATAAGTCAAGGTTGCAGAGATTATTTAAGTCAAGTTACCATGCCATTGAAGATAACGGGTGATAAAGTTAAAGAGATACAAGAACTATAAGAAATATCCAAGGATGTTGGAGGAAACCGTAAGAGAGCAACAACGGTTATTAAGATTTCACCTAAGAATGATTTCAAATTTAGGGAAAAGAGTTTTAAGACATATGGTAAGGATAAAAGAATCAGGGAGCTATTACACGAGATAATTACGATTAAGGGTTCATCAAAGCCTACACTTACCATCGTAAGGGGAAATCTCTCCAAACACTACCAAGTGTGCTCTATAGATTGCTTTTGGAGATCTCCAGATAACTCCTTCATACTCAGCGCCCACAAAGATATCGCCCATATCATATCACCAACGAACATGTAGAAGTATTACAAAAACACTCTCCTCTGCTTATGTATTGATAAATAAATCGAGGGTATATGTTACAGCATGTGTTAAAGTTTAGAAAACACCATCATCATGATCAAGATTATGATTGAAGTATCTAGAGGTCAATAAAAAGTTTATGAGGACCAAAAAAGAAGTTTTAGAGTAAACTAAGAGCACCGTATCATCTCCTCGTGGGAAGAAATGGATTATATGGATTAGAATAACCCTCTTTCAACAAAGGTTAGGACAAGCATTACTACCAAGACAATAAGACTGCTGCCGATGGTTTAATGACGACCAAGGAATTCGGGAAGAAGGTCACCCCTGATTATGATTTGGAGAGAATCACTTTAATCATCATTCCAGTGTTTGAAAGACATCAATCCCAGAGACGCTATATGCAACCACCTTGTTAGAAGATAAAAGGTTGGGGTGTTTACTCCCTCAGGGAAGGGTTGAAGTTAAGGTAAAGGATACAAGTAAAACCAATTAAGGTTCATAAGTTAAGAGCCCCATAGTCTTCAATATTAATAAGTATAGCGAAGATCACCTTTAGAGCCAGAATGTCGCCCAACGTACCTTTCTATGTAATTAATTACCAGGGTTGGAAGGTTCAAAGAAGTATTACGTGAGGCTAAACTCGGAGAAAGTAGAAGGGTGTTAAGTTAAGTAAATATCCGGGGAAGTAAGGGAGAAGGCTGACTAGCCGGTAATATACTCACTCATTATCAAGAAGGTGAAACCAAGCAAACTAACGGTCTCAAGCCTCCGCACATCCTGGACAGGATACTAAAAATCATGCCAAGATTTACGATTCAAGAGTTTAAGCACTTATAGTTCCCTTATCAACTCTACATCTCAAGCTAAGGAAGTCTAAAGGAGGACACAAAGGAAAATCAAAGTCCAACTTGTTCAGTGCATCTAGGTGACACCTTAAGCAATGAAGAATTTACGCTAACTTTGGATCGCTTTCCCAAGTCAACGCTAATGTTCTCAGTCATGAGAAATGAGAAACGGGCAAGATCACCAATTTCTAGATACTAAAGATAACCCTACCTCACGATAGCCCAAGAGCATTTCAAGGACAAGAGCGGTAAGGAAAGCAAGCCCTCAAGTTGTGATAAGTATTCAAGCAAATTAGAGGTCAACGTAAGAACGTACCATTTATATATTACTCTAAGATGCGAAGTGTGTCTACGTCACTGTTCACAACCTTCAGTACACGCTTATGGATTCGCCCTAGGGCTATTCTATGCTTTTGTACACGTCCTTAGAAGATCAAAGATCAGGCCTCAACCTCTAGTACACGTGCCATTTATATCTACATCCGGGAATTGGTACGGTTGCATGGGGTTTCCAAGGATATCGTATCAGATCGAGATACAAAAGTCCAGTCAAGATTTTGATGCGCTATGCAAAGAGCCTTCGGGTCCAAGCTTAGTTTCAGTAGTTCATACCATCCCGAGAGCGGTGGTCAAACGGAAAGAGTAAACCAAACTCTAGAGGACATGCTTCGCGCCTGTGTAATGGACTTTCAAGGGAACTGGGATCAGTATCTTCCTCTCGTAGAATTCTCTTACAAAAATAGTTACCAAGCCACGATTCAGATGGCGCCTTTTGAAGCTTTATATGGCAGAAAGTGTAGAACACCCCTATGTTGGGACGAGTTAGAGGAAGCATTAATCGTAGGGCTAGACTTAATTCAAGAAACGACTGATAAGGTCAAGATGATCCAACAACATATTCGGACAGCCCAAAGCAGACAAAAGAGCTACGCCGACAAAAGACGGAAACCGCTTGAGTTCCAAATAGGAGATAGGGTATTTCTCAAGGTTTCCCCTACAAAGGGGGTTAGACGATTCAACGTTAAGGGTAAGTTAAGCTCTCGGTACATCGGACCTTATCCCATGGTAGGAAAGGTTAACCCACCGGCGTATCGTCTAGAGTTACCGTCCAACTTAGGACATATCCACGATGTCTATTATATCTCCCACTTTGGAAGTATGTACTGACCCAATGTACGTTTTAAAGGAAGAACCTCCTCTTTTAGCCAAGGACCTTACTTTCGAACAGCAACTTATCCAAATCTTGGATCGTAGGGTCAAGCGTTTACGTACAAAAGAAGTCCCGCTAGTCAAAGTCCTATGGGCGAATCAAGAAACCTCCGAGGCCACATGGGAAACTGAAGATGAAATGATGAAAAACTACCCCCATCTCTTTTAAGGTATTTATCGCTGAATAAGTTTTATCGAACAGCAAGTTTCGGGGACGAAACTTCTTTTAAGGGGGGGAGGATGTAATAACCCACCCTAAACCATAGCTATTAGAGTAGTTTAAACTTGTTTAATTAGTTTTAATTTGTTATTTAATTAATTTGTACCTTGCGGTTAGCTGACGGTGACAGGTTGCGGAGGAATGGCGAAGCGGTCAGTTTTACCGGTCAAACCTATTAACCGAGTTTATTAATCTATTTAGAACCTTATATTATAATTATTTTGGGTTCTACAATTTTATTTCAAAGTCGGTTTACTTATAGATTAATTTTCCGCAACGAAATGAATTTATTTTCGGGTTACCGATTTACCGTCTTTTTAACCCGATTAAAAATTTATTACGATTTAAAGTAATTATGTATTACCAATTTTTATTTTATCCAGAATCTTAGTATTATTATTATTAGAGTATTAGTGTTACTTTTAATAGTTTAGCATTGTTTTAAGTTAAGTTAATAAAGGGGGTATATATATATTGGTTAAGGGGGAGTCAATGAGTCTTTTTAATTCAAATTCTAGACAACTCCAATTCAGCTTCCTTCTTCCTTCTCCCCACCGACGCAGCCAGCCACCCCCTGCCTCCATTTTCGCCGGCGCCGGCCAGTTTTCCGGCGAGATTCCGACCATTTTCCGGCACTTTTTTGAAGCTCTCACTTCCCTCTTCATCCTAGTCCATTTTATTCATCCTTTCAAGTGGTATTTCTCTAGTTTTCTCCTCCTCCATTGTTATGAATTTTGAAAGCTTTGATATTATAGTTTTATCATGATGTTTTTGTGTTAAATTACTATTTTCTTTCATGAAATTAGAGTATAGATTATCAAAGTTGGTTCTAGTGAATGAAACTAAGTGTTTGTTGCAAGTTTGTGTGAGATATGTTGAGATTCTTGTGAATTGATGAAGATGATGGTGAAATATGGTTATGCATGTTGTATTGGATGAAGTTTTAGAGTTATACCTTCTGTTTGGTGAAGATAATTAAGTATGTATGGTCTTAGATGATTTACATGAGAATTGTGAAGGAAATTGTGTTAATGGTGGTGTAAATTAAGTGCAAGTATTTGTGTGATGTTGCATGTGAATTATACGAGTATAGATGCTAATTTTAGAGGTCTAAATGCTGGATATTAGTGAGGATATGCTTAGATTTCATTGGGTATATTATTGGTATTAAGTTTGGATGAAAACGAAGCATGTATTAAGGCAAAAACATACCCAGAACCTACTGCCCATTTTATGATTTTTATAGGGGATGCTAAAATTAGTTTGAGCCCAGAATTTAGTGTAAAAGGTAGCCTAAGTTGTTAGTAAACGCTGGCTTTGGAATTTCGAGGTTTCGATTTGTATAACTCAAGTTAGAGCCAAAACCGTAAAGCCGCGCAATGACATACGAATTTTGGAGTCAGTGTATTATTGTGTATTTTTCGTCCAAAGGGAGTTTGATTCTGGAAAAGTGTTCATCATAAGAGTTTTAGAGGACTCGACGAGCTTTCGAAAATATATGGTATGCCTTAACCCGATGTCGGGAGAGTAAGTTATAGGACCCGGAAACAGAGCTACAAAACTGGAAATTTCTGGGTAATTGTCTAAGTATTCTAAGGGATTAAATATGATTATATTGGGCTTATAATGGGTTTTATGGGTGTGTAACTTAAGTCATATGACCCTTGAGATGTAGTACCTAAGTAAGAACCATAGAGCTCGATTTGGAGGACTCGAGACCCTTAAAGCTATGTTACCGTTATCGATTTAATTTACCGAATCTCTTAAATGTATTTAGAAGTTTTATCGTGCCTTGAAGTTTTTAAAGCCTCTTTGGTAAATTGAAAGTTTATGTCTTACAAGTGTTCCTTGATTCATAAAGCTCTCATAAGTTTAAAAGCATTTACCAAAGTCTCTTGATTTTATCTCAAACACCAAAATTTCATTATTATTTATGTCGGTAATTTACTGCTACTGTCCGAACACTTTTCGAGCCTTTCTCATCCTTTTTAGCCTCTGGCCCGCCATCAAACTCGTAGAGTGTATTTTTCCCTTTTCGAAAAGTACTCGCAAAGCGAAATCCGAATTCTATAGCTCGAGTTATGACCAAAATACTATAGTCATAAAAAACCTGAAATTTTTATACGTTTTATTTCCAAAACTTCGTTGCGAGGTTCTACGCCCTCACCTTTTCATAGCTCCTATTCTAATACCGAACTCTATCGTTTTAGCTCAAAGTTCTGCTTCGACCCGAGCCATTCCCCAGCCGAGATCGTCACCGGGCAACTCACTCGCTTCAGGTACGCAAATTGTCCAACTCTTTTTCTATTTAAAGTCAAAGTACAGTTTTATTGCATAAGTTATATTCTAACGATTTTAGTGTTTTATAAGTGGCCCCGATACCTATTCTACAGTAGCTAGAGCGAAGCCTAGCCTTTTACAGGCTCCTATCGGAGTAATCTCGACCTGGCCAGCGTCTGACTGCCTAGCGGTCACCCATCCAAACCCGAGGTCGGTTTGGGCGTACGTGCGCGAGATGCTTCGGCATCGACCTCAAAAAGGGGACCACATTTTTACTGTATGAAATCAATTTAATGTTATACATAGCATGTGCATAGAACTATTTATCGATAAAGTTTGCATTGTTTATAGCATGAGTTAGTTCCCTTCCCCGTTTTCGAAATGTTTTAAAGGCCGGCATGAAAAACCGTTTTCGAAACGGTTTTACATGTTGGAGGTTTGTGTACTGAGTGTTTCCCCCACTCACCTTTGCGTTGTTTTAATGTTTTGTTTTTAAGGCCCGAGTATTCAAGAGATTCAAGAAGAGTTCAAGAGAAAGCTAGCTTTACTGGAGCCGAGGTAGGTTTAATCATGGCAAGAAGGAGGTCTTACGACTCTGCAAGCATGGGTATTCAAGAGCGGGAAAACTATTGGGATTGAAAGGTGGAAGTGTGGTGTATTGTTTGTATTGATTTATGTATGTAAAGTGGTTGTAATATTAATCAGGTTGTATGTTTTAAGTTTAAAGTGTGCGATGGTTTGGTGGTTGTTCGTTGTGGATGCCTTGTTCAGTGGTTGAACGGCGGTAATACCCCGGCTTTAACCCTCCGCTGCGCTAATCACAGGATTAATGACGTAATTAGTCGTAATCTTGTGATTACTCAAGTCGGGGCGTTACAATTAGGAAGAACCAACATGGAATGAACACAATCATAGAACTCATGGCCATTATTTGTGTCACTTGGATAACCCTTCGTTGAAATAAAATCCTCGTCACTAAACAACAAAGTTCATCAACTAATTATCCTATAAACAATAATTTGTATTCATGAGTTATGCAGGTGATCTGCATATATGTATTTCCACCGTATGTTTGATTTATTGAGAAATGTCATTTGTGCATTATATTACTTGAATCAGTATTTGTTATGATTTGTAAATTGTGTTTAGTGAATTAAACTCAACAAAGTTGTCATCTATTTGTTTACCAATTGGTAATCAAGTATATAGAATGGAAACTAAAATTGGATAAAAACAAAGTAAAATAGAAAAGTAATCTGATTTTTGATAAATAGTTTATCCAGATTAAGACACCCTTTGCATTTCTGATTTGAAAAATTCATTCAATAAAAATTGAATTCGAAACAAATTATCTGGGCATTTCTCAATCATGTGCCAAAGTTTCTATATTCATGTACCTTTTCAAAATTCAGACTTTATAAATTTGCATCATCTGAAAGATCGAACTGATAATCAGTATGTTGTCTATAATGGGTTTTTTGGTTTTTGGACCATCAACTTTGGGGTATTTATTATTTGGTACCACACTTTTCTTAGTTTATTTTTTGGACCATGTACTTTGGGTACTCAAAAAATCTAGCCCAATCTTAAGTTTTACTTCGTCAAAGGGCCAAAATACATATAAAATTCCCGATTTGCCCTTATCAATTTTTAAAGGTTTTTTACTTTTGTTAATTTTTAATTTTTAACTTTTAAAATTTTTATTTTTTATTTTTGATTTTAATTTTAAATTTTAAATTTTAAATTTTAAATTTTAAATTTTAAATTTTAAATTTTAAATTTTAAATTTTAAATTTTTTAATTTTTAAGTTTTTAATTATCATTTTCATTTTGATTTTAATTTTTAATTTTTAATTTCCAAATTTTTAATTTTTAAAATTGTAAAATTATAAAAATTTTAAATTTTTTAATCTTTTAATTTTAATTTTAAAATATTTTCATTTTTGATTTTTGATTTTAATTTTTGAAAATTTTCAATTTTTCAATTTTTGATTTTTTAATTTTAAAATTTTGAAAAATTTAAAATGTTAAAATTTTAAACAACATTTTAAAATTTTCAAAATTTTAAAATTTTAAAATTTTAAAATTTTAAGATTTTAAATTTTCAGTTTATATTTAATTTTTTTATTTTTAAATTTTTTTAACTATTTAAATGTTTTATTATTTTAATTTTTAATTTATAATTTTTAAAATTTTGAAGTTCTTAACAATTTTTAAATTAAAAAATTTAAAATGTGAGAATTTTGGTAGTAATAAATAAGAGAATGGAAAATAAAGAATTAATAAATCAAGGGCAAACTTGGAAGTTCATCATTAATTAAAGGGCAAAGTTGGAAGGAAAAAACAGTCAAACTTAGTTAATGGCTTTTTTTGACCGGATTGCTATATTAATGTCCACAATGTCAGCGGAGACAAAGTACAGGGTCCAAATAATAAACTTTGAAAAGTGTAGTATCAAATAATAAATACCCCAAAGTTGAGGGTCCAAAATCCAAAAATTATCGATTATTTACAAAATTATCCAAAAATTATCAAATAATATACATATATATTGTTTAATTATCGATTATTTACGAGTAAACAGAGTGTCAAGTCAGAATTAGTTTCATCATACATTCTTGTGCATAGAGAAGGTTGTCTATATCTAGATTCCCTTAAACTCACATTAGCGGGACAATATAAATATTGAAATTTGTTATTATTGTTGGCCAATTTTTGACATGATATACACATCAACTATGAGTAAAAAAAAAAAAAGAATATATATAATCTTCATCAGAGGTTGTTTGTACACATTTAGGCCCTGTTCGGTAAAATTAGCGTTTTAGATAGCGGATAGCAGTTTAGGTAGCGGATAGCGACTTAGGTAGCGGACAGTGGTTTAAGTAGCAGATAGCGGATGATTGGTCAAATGAGAATTGTGTTCGGTAAATTTAGCGGTCGAATTAGCAGATTAATGTGAATTGACATAAAAGGATATCAATAATTTTCAAAGATAAAATTTTCAAAGGGTATTTTTTGACTAAAAAATATGAAACGCTACTCCAAACGCTAAACGTTAACTTCATTAACGTTTCGCAAAACGCTCCTTAAAACGCTAAACGCTACTCAAAACGCTAGTTTACCGAACGCTAATATTTATACAATTAGAGTTTTGACTTGGTCAAGGCGCTAAACGCTACATCAAACGCTACCGCCGAACACACCCTTAACCTGTCAACCAAAAATGAAAGTACATTAAAAAAAAAGCTAACATGTTGATTAACACATATTACAACATACTGGACCTGCCCTAAACCTTCATATCAGAGTTCTTCTACAACCCTCATTTTGTACAATATTATATCACATGCACTTGGAACACGTATTCCAAGATATTTTACATACATATATATACATACATGCACCATATCCAACCCAATCGAAACCTGGGGTACGGTACATAGCTTATATAACTGGATTCTGCACCTCATTCCATACGTAACAAATATTAAACTGTCCATGTTTATCCATCATACACGGCCCCGATTCTTTGATTTGCCACCAGCATTGCTTCCAACACAGAGCCGAATCTCGTTCTTGAATGTAAATATCGCTCCGATGCACTTCCTTATTATCGTCCCAACTAAACCGGCAAAAGAATCTCGTGTTACCCCAGAAAGACGGACCGAATGTGAACTCGTAGTAGTTGTCTTTCGTTACTTGGTGCACTCCTAGATCGTCGTTCTTCGATTTGCACTCGACTTCCATAGGCTGTCCTTGGCTCAACGTGTTTATCACCCTGACATGGGCCTTTTGCCCTGCAAAATGTAAGGCACCATTGCATGTATGAACATTTATGAAAACTAGGGTTAAGAATAATGTCATAAATACATGAGTTTGTGTTTGATCCATCTTAATAATGTTGGATTTTAGGGTCAATTTTTGACCTTAATTAAGTCTCTGGAATGTGATTAACCAGAGACTTTGCCTACTAAACTAGCAGCTAATATTCAATGATGGAGGAGGAGGAGGAGGATTTATTGTGATTTGATAATGATTTGGGGAATGTGTTTAAATAGGGTATTGTTGTGATGTAGAATCGATGATACAAATAGCAAATTGCATTATTGATATGGATGGATGTGGTTTATTGTATACCTAAATAAGGAGGGTAAAATGATGCTTTCTAGAAATATTAAATCATACAAAAATGATATGAATATTGGTATAAGACATTTCTTAGGTATCTTTCCTTGATATAAAATTCATATATTTAGATATCAAATTGGAAAAAAAGACATGATTGATTTATATAACTATAATATTATATATAAGGAAAAACTTATAGTGGTTGTCAATCATGACAACCACCACAATGAAAACAATGTTTATCCATACATTTAGCAACTTTTATCTTCGACATTTATTTTTTTTATTTAGTACAACATTATAAAAAAATATTTTTCTTAATTCAAAAAATTTTTACAAAATTTTTTCAAATTTAAATATTTAACTCTAAGTTTTTGTCTAATAAACAAGCATATTTTAAAAAATATTCATTTTAAATTTTTTTAAAATAAATTAAAAATTTTAAAAATATATTTTACAATTAATATTAAAGAAGAAAGGTAACAATCAAGATTAAACTTGACACATGTACAAACAATATTTATTTTTCTTATGATGGTTGTCATGGTTGACAACCACTATAAGTACATCCTTATATATAAATTGTGTAGGATGAAATACATTTGATTAGGGTTTCATTTATAATTGTTGCCGTAACTTAAATATGCCAAACTTTTTGTAATTAATAATTAATAATATTTAGTAAAAAAATGATCTAAAAAACTATAAAAGTATTAATTTCATCAAAAAAAACAAACATAAATCGTGTCTTCTTCCAGAATTGGTAACATTGCTCTAAATGATAATGGTAACTACTGAGGAGATCATGTGGAATTTTTTGTATTATTAGAACATTAAACATTAGGGTAACATGTCTATATATGACATATTGTTAGAGTTATATCGAGAAAAATTAATTTGCGGAAGCGAAATAAGATGACTACTTGATATCCAGAAAAAATAAATGAGTGCAAGATAAAGGGGACACAAAGATTTTTACGTGGAAACCCAAATCGGGAAAAAACCACGGGCGGCACAACCTCAAACAAATCCACTATTGGTAGAGATTACAACGAACGATCTCACCCTGAGATCAACAGAAAGAGAGTATAACAACTCACATAAACTCTCACAACTTCTCTCACCAATGGGAATACGAAATCTCAGAATATCTGAATACACCTCCTCCCACATGAGGTGCCCCCGAAATTGGCCACTCCAAACAAGGCGAACAAGACCCACTATTTATAGGGAAAACTCCCTATAAACCTACCTTGACTCCCACTCCAATTAGATTTAGAATCTAATACAATTAGGAAACCTAACATGATAAGGAAACCTAAATAATATCCTAATACAATTAGGAAACAAATAATTGTGGGATCAAGAGACTGAGTGATTTTAGGACACTTTCCTAACAATCTCCACCTTGGACTAAAATCAACGAAAGATCCATAAATTCTTCATCGCCAACGAACCTATGAAAGGAAGAACTGCGATGGGTAGCCAAACCGCTGAACGGTCACAAATTGGATCCAACAGAAATCTTCAGATCCAAAATTTCTTCATCGCCAACGAACCTCTAAAAGTTAGAACTGCGATGGATAGACAAACCGCTGAACGGTCACAAACTGGATCCTTCAGAAATCTTCAAAACCCCCACATCTGATCTTGCCAACGAATTCTCGATATCCCTGAGCGAATTTTCTGAATGTAGTCTTCTCTTAACCGACACTCTTACATGAACCCTAACTCCACAATCTTGAATAACCATGGCTCTGATACCACTTGTTAGGGTTTTTAATAAGAGCGACATAATCAGCCGAAGCGGAAAATAAGATGACTACTTGATATCGAGAAAATTAATTTGCGGAAGTTAAAGTGGACGCAAAGATTTTTACGTGGAAACCCAAATCGGGAAAAAACCACGGGCGGCACAACTTCAAACAAATCCACTATTGGTAGAGATTACAACGAACGATCTCATCCCGAGATCAACAGAAAGAGAGTATAACAACTCACATAAACTCTCACAACTTCTCTCACCAATGGGAATATGAAATCTCAGAATATCTGAATACACCTCCTCCCACAGGAGGTGCCCCCGAAATTGGCCACACCAAACAAGGCGAACTAGACCCACTATTTATAGGGAAAACTCCCTATAAATCTACCTTGACTCCCACTCCAATTAGATTTAGAATCTAATACAAGTAGGAAATCTAACATAATAAGGAAACCTAAATAATATCCTAATATAATTAGGAAACAAATAATTGTGGGATCAAGAGACTGAGTGATTTTAGGACACTTTCCTAACACATATTGACTGGTAATTGATTGCCCATTAATAGGAGCGGGACTACAAGTATTATCCTAATCTACAAAGTTTGTTTGGTCTTTTTAATAACTTGAACGATTGGACAAAATGGGCTTCAAGTAGGCATGAGTATTACTACGAGTATTGTATTAAAAAATGGGGCAGGGTGCGGATGTTTTTCATTATACACAACCAATTTACTAGGCTCATTTTCAGTAATGGACGAAGAAAAAGGCTAATCCATCGAAATTTGTAGACCAAAAAGCTCTAATAATGGATTACAGTGCACAAAAAAATAAAGTTTGGATATTATCGTTCGAATATAATTGTCAAAAGTTGGATTAGAATCCAATTTTTATAGGAAAGATGGATCGTAGTGCACCGTATTTTATATCTGTGAATTATATTAAGCCAAGTTTTAAAATTGTATCACATTAATATGAGCTATGAAACTATTAGATTGTAGTGCACCGGAACCGAGTTAGGTGAAAACAAAGTATACAGTAACAAGGACACCTTCTAGATCAACACAGGTTGTACTGATGAATAGAAGCGAGAAATTGACCTCGGGGCCCTAACATGAGTCTTGTCACTGTCTTAGGTGGGCGGCGTGGTTTTAAGTCGTTTTCGCGTTTTTTTTTCCAGGTTTCATATACCTAATTTTTGTAGCCGCTCTCCTATTAGGGATGATAGTTGGGCAGGGATTAACCCGTCCTCGCTTGGGGCCCGCCCCAATTTGGGGAAAAATCCCTGCACCCAATGGGTATGGGAACGGATATTAAATACCTGCACAGGGACGAGGCAGGGATGGGGACAAAATTTTCCCCGTCCTCGTCCCCACTTACCCGTCGGGGAAAATAACCCGTCCATATACCCACATACCGTCCCCGCTATAAGTTAAATTTACATATTTACCCATAAAATTATTATTTTCATATTCATAATTTGAAGGGTATGTTTGTACTTAACGAGAGAGTACGTAAAAAGGGTCATAATATGTTTATTCAAATTTAAAATCTAATACTACCCAGTGACTAAAATGCTTTAATTTTTGATGGAGTTGAAGAATCCAATTTGATTCCACGGACTTGAGACTTTCGCATACTAACGCTACTGAATGCACGAGGAGAAGATACAATCAATGCTGAATTTAATCTAAAAACCTAACAATAATTTAAATACCTATTGGATACCCCGTTGGGAGCGGGGAACCCGCGGAGATGGGGATAGAGCTAATTTCCCCACCCGCAGCGGGGACGGAGACACGGGGATGGGGGCGGGAGCGGGGCGGGTATGGGGAGTATATCCCCCGTCCCCGACCCGCCCCGTTGTCATCCCTACCTGTAAATAGAGTCTTCTCTTTTTAGATGGAATCCTGAGTCTTGTGTTAGAATTCTAAGGCGTTGTTAGCAGACAAACAATAATAAAGGGCGAAAAATAATAAAGATTCGACACAAGGAATTAACGTGGAAAAACCCAAACCGGGAAAAAACCACGAACGATGCACTATCAGAGGATTACAACAGTGTTTCAGAGATTCCCAAACTTCAACAATCTCTCACAGTTTTCCTAAAGTTACAACCTGAGAACTCAACACTCACAGTTGAGCCTCACACAACTTCCTCAAGAACACAGAGATTACAGGTCAATCTATTGTGGTCAGATGAAACACTCTAAAGTGCGATATAAAAAAAAAAACCTACCACCTAGGCTCTATTTATAGTAGAAGGCTAACATAATTTTAGGGTTAATAGAGTCCTTGCAACAAAGAAATTACAAAAAAGAAGTGGCTAAAAATCAACAACTTGATTCCCACTCAAACTCTTCTACCTTGCTTCCCAAGAGACAGAGACCAACCCAAATTGGTCTCCACATTCAACCCAACATCTTGCTCTTAGATATATTTGTGCTGCAATTGAGTGTTTTATATGTACAACAAGTGATTGATATGTAATTTCTATGTCTTTAAGGGAGTTGTCTGAGGCCTAAAACCAATTGTGAGTGTTAAATTCTCAGGTTGTAACTCCAAATAGATCGAGAAATATTTAATTGTAGAGATCTGAAAATGCCTAATAAACATTGTAATTATATGATAGTGCATCGTTCGTGGTTTTTTTCCCGTTTTGGTTTTTCCACATTAATCCTTGTATGAATCCTTATTTTCAGTTTTAGCTTTTATTATTGTTTGTGTGGCTAAAATCACCCGAATCCCTTATAACAGATAACAATTACAACATTATAGTGTTAAGAAACTATTTTTCACTATGAATCTTAAAGTAGCTATTGTATATGTTGAGAAGTTAATGATTAAAAATTTTAATGTTTGATTGAACACAACTTTTAGGGTGACAAATAATATGAAAGAGAGTTGTAATCAGTCTGTAGATCAACAAAAGTGAGCCATCAAAGAATTTAAACTCGAGAGAAACATTTAAAGGTATAATTCCATATTATCTTTGCGGGTACATTCTAAAAACATAGGCCGGAAATCATTTAGGACACACACCATATTAAACTTGAAATTATGCAAACCTCTAAAATAAATATCATTGAGCTATATTTGAGCTTACTATTACAATTTACAACAAACAAGCCAGCTACAAATGCCTATTCCATATTTGAAGGCATGACGAGATCGTAACAACATTAATTACAAAAGAGAAAAAAAGTAACAATAACATCTAGACAACTAAACAAAAATCAAATTGAAACATCACAATCAATCAGTTAGAAATTACACAGCAAAACTATTTTTTTGAATTTCACATTGCAAAATGATAAATATATTGACACAAGATGGTTAATAATAATCTTGCATTTCACCTAAATCACTCATAAAACTAAATGTATATTTATTTAAATCATTATAAAGGTACGCTTCATTACTTTGAGTATTACTTTGAGGGTTATTACAACTTATAAACAATATAAATTTTTTTATTAATTTATATATATTTTTTTCATAAATATAAAAGTCTGCACACAATATGCATTTGCTACTACAATTGATAAAATTAAACTATTATTACTTTTTAACCTAACTAATAACTATTATACTCTTATAGTTGATAAATATATATACTTTTAGAGAAAATATTATTAAAAGTTACAATAATATGAACTATGGACAATTTAAGATGATTATTTATCATCTTGAATCAAGATGTGTATCATTGCCCTTTAAGATTTTCTCTCCTCGTCATTTCTCCAACAACAACTCAATATACATCATAACAATATCATGTCAACATTAATTCAATTACTTACAACATTATACTTGAAGATTTTCCATTTTACTATTATCATTCCATGGATAGCACCTATCAATATCACTGGTATCACGATTAAACAAGCATGGACCAGTTTCCTTAATTTCAATAGGGCAATACTCATGATTAGAATCTGTACATTGAGTATGATCCCTTTCTTCGTTAAAAACATCAAACCACTGTAATTTTCCATCAAATATAAACCCACAAAAGAACAAAGTTGCTCCAGAAACTTTTGGGTTAACTTCGAACGTATACGCCTTCGTCTGATCGACTATATGTTCACCTAAATCTTCGTTCTTCGATTTACAGTGGATTTTTAGCTCTTTTCCGGGGGCTAACTTGTTGAAGACTTCGATTGTATGCTTATCGTCCGATGCAGATGGTTCTCCTGGTTCAGTATGCCCTCCAATGGCCTCGATCATGAACAATGAAATTGCGACGAGCATGAGCACAATGTTTTTCGACATTTCGTTCATTTTCGATTTAGATAATTAAAATAATATGTAGTTGTTTAAATTTATGTAGAGGGTCTAATTATATTCCCCTTTTCATACTTGAAGGAGGTGATGTGGTATATATATGCAGGTCTATCATACCTATTTTTATGAATGCCAAAATTATACTTTAAATATTGACTATATATAAAAATTGAACTTCCTTGATTTAAGGGTGAATATGTTCCTCATCATGGGGAAATACCTACATTGACCAAGTGCTACCATGCATAATTTACGTTCGAACAATAGTTCAAATTTTTTACTGATGTTCCATTTTAGGAGGTAAATTAGATCACTCAATATTGGGGACAATTAATTGTGGAGGATATGTTGGATATATGGGGTAACACGGTCACTTGCACGAGATGAGGGATCACTTAGGTAGTTAGGAGTCGAGGGTGAGCCCGTCTCCCCTTAAGATTTATTCACTAGATCGCGAATAAACTTAAACGTAAAACCTAACCTCTTGTAAGCAAAGTACAAGATTATTCATGGACTCTCAAAGAATGTTGCTGCAGTCACACCTCAAAGAGTGTGTTGAAGCTCTCTAGAAACTTGAGGAAGATGTTGTGATGGTGTGTGGATGAATGAAGAATTCATCCACTATTTATAGGGTTCTTGGAGTCAATCAAAGCATTCAAACTTGCCATAAACAAGATGCTTGAATTTTGGGATGTGTCTTTGAATCATAAAGATGATATATTGACTGATATCTCAGTCAATAATCATCCCTAGCAATGATCAAATCACATTTACACCAAAGCATAGATCAAGGGATTTCGATTAGAAACTTGACTGGACTTCAACACGGTCCATGTTGGACCAACACGGTCTGTGTTGACCTCAGCACGAACCGTGTTGATCAGACACGGTCCGTGTTACTCCCGCGCAAGTTTTCTATACTTTCTGGAAGCCAGCACGGTCCATGTCACACTAGACACGATCCGTGTTGGTCCTGATTCTTTCTTTTAGCTAGTTTTTGACCTTCCCGGTCAATCCCATGCTTAAACCTTACACCCTTATGCTTCTTAACTCTTGAAATACTCCAACAATCCCCCGCCATTTCAAGAGTTCCTCTTGAAATAGCACGGGACCCTTTACTTGGGTAAAATTACCCCGGCCATACATGGCACCTTCTAGAGAACTCAAACACCCGAGAAATCAAGGAGTTAGTATGCGTCATGAAAGTCTCTCTCGACTTGAACTTTCACTTAGTGTATGTAATTACAATTAGTCTGAATGCCAAAGTAGACAAAGCTTTGAACTTTACATCCTTATTTGACTAATTGGATATATATCACACATACAACTCAAACCTTGCTTAAAGAATGACACTATTTATAAATTGGCCATGTGTCCATTACCCTCTGCAAAGACAATCAAGCCCAGCCCTAGGCAATCCAAAGCGGCCCACTTCACGTCTTTACATAGGCAGACTTTTACGCTCCCGTAACTGAGCTCCCCATCTTAAAGATTTCAAAGTCTGTTAATGAGTCATAGACTCAAACCTCTTTCATTACGGTCCTTGAGCATCCCTTGACCTTAGGATGAATCATAGAATTAATGCTCCAATTGTCCTACAACGTCGTCGACCAATGAATTCAAGACTTGACCACATATGTCAAGTATGAGTTGGAGCTCCGTTGTTGACAATTTGTGAGTGGGCTTTACTCTTATCCCCCTTATCAAGGATCACTAGATAATCTTGTGACCTTGTGAGAATTTGATCATGATACTTTTGAGTGCCATCTACTACCTAAGATCAATAGATATGTTATCTTTCCATGATCTTACTTATCATGATCATATCTTAAACTTAACATTTCTTCCCATAATCATAGTTGTGATTATACCACTACACTATAGGGTTAGGCAAGAAATATTTTACCCCTTGTCATAATACGACTAAACCATCGTATTATAGGCTTTGGTAAAATTTAAATATTGTCTTTATATGAGTTCATAATTAAACTTACAAACCGAATGCTTTAGTAGGCGGCAAGCTTTTGAACTACGCATTCTTTCGTAATGCTTACAAAAAACTCATGAACTCAAAACTTTGATTATATCCTTATCCAAATAGCATGTATAATTCTCATAATTCTTACAAAGACCTTTTAATAACATAACTATAAACTTGTACAAAATGTTGGACTACTTGTATAGTTACCTTGAAAGAAATGCTTACAAGATCAAAATTTCTTTTGATTTTCCGCATTCTTTTCCTTATCACTATGTCTTTATCCAAGCATCTTGGATTACATAGCCACAACTTGTATCTTAGAATAACCTTATAAGTCAAATTAACATTTGACTTTCCATGTTCTTTGCATAACTAGCTATATCCAAATAACTTTTGAATTTCATAGTTATAACCTATCGCATAGGAACCTTATAAATCAAACTAACATTGATTTTTATGTTCTTTGTATAACTATATCCAAACAACTTTCGATTTCATAGTTATAGCCTTTGTATGAATCAAAATAAGTATTTGATTTCCCATGGTAGAAGAAACATCTTCCAACTTAAACTTGAAGAATCACTTAAGTCTCACGAAAAAATAGAATTCCATCTTATGTGTAACTTAAACCATTACACTTTTAACCATTTGCTACAAACTTGAATACCATATATAATGAAACTATTACATATCTTGATATTGGCTAGGTGAGGATGAACCTCCATGATCTTGAATGATCATCTTATAGTGATATGACCTTTTCTCGTATGAAGAAATATCATTCTAATTGGGTCATATCTCCTTATACATGATTAGATCCACTTCTTAAATATTAAAAACGTGGAACTCATAACCATTCATCTCATATGCCAAACTTACTCATAAACTTAATCCATAAACCAATTAAAAGATGGATCAATCAAATGTACATAAAATCCATATACATTTTCCTTTGTAGCAACTAGCAAACTTGATCAAATCCTGCATATCAAACATGCAAACTTAATTTGTAGACTATTAGTTAATGAAATCAATGATCATCCAATTTTATAACACATGAACTTAGGTAAACATCATGTGTTGAAAATATATGATCATGAACATAGTCCAACATGCATACATTGTGCAACTTATATTATAGTAGATACATACTACTTACATTCATACATGATGAACACTTATAATCTCATAAAATGGCGGTAAAGCCAAGTACATGTATTCAACTTAAACACATGAATACATTGAATCATGATTATCCTCATATCTTACATAATCATATACTCAACAAGCCTTAACCATATACCTCAATATGTAAGCCACATATATTAGCATACAAACCATACAAAGTATAAACCTTCTCATAAACATTTACTTATTTCATGAAGAAACATTAAAAAGTAAATACTTAACAAGAAAATCATCTTGATAATAATAAGATCTTTGAACATGAGAAGCTTGCACTTAATCTACTTATGAACAAATTTGTGTCTAAGTTACTTATGACACACACGTAGCCATTATGCTTATAATAATCACATGAACCGACATTATTTTTTATTTGGCTATGCTAAAACTTATTGAAACATTTTTGTGCGTGAAAACTTAATTACTACCATGACAAACAAGAAATATACATTTCTACTGATACTCATATGAACAAAATGCCTTATTCATATATTAAAAAAATAGGAAAACCATGTCATGACCAACTTATTCACGCACTACAATCATATGAATTAGCTTGATCTCATACTTTAAACAAAGTTAATGCAAGCACTTAATTAGCATCATATGATTACTTTGGAACTTGTCATGCCTCAAACATAAAAAGTCTATATAATATGATTGATTGATAATTTGACATGCATACTAGCATACTTAAAACTTAGATCAATCAATACATTTTATCAAGGCAAACTTGCATAAGTGCTAATCAAAATATATATAATGACATATATATTTAAACAACTTATAATCATGGATACTTGTCAAGCACTTATAAATAAATGATTGTCAAATCATAAAATATATACATTAGACAATTAAACTTGAACTTGAGAGAAACATGCAAAGACTTGAGACATATGATCATACATATAAACCTTCTTTGCACAATTAGCTAATTAGGAATTAATCATATGAATTCATCTTGAAATAAATTACCATTAACCCTTATTCATACAACTTATAAATTTTCATGTCAAACTCATACATTTCATGAACACTTGCACCTTATTCACATTATGTATGCTTAACAAGACATGATCCATACTAAACAAGACAACACAAGTATATATCTCAAAAAACATATATACTAATGAAACAA
Organism: Portulaca oleracea; assembly: GCA_029582165.1. Classification (NCBI taxonomy): domain Eukaryota; kingdom Viridiplantae; phylum Streptophyta; class Magnoliopsida; order Caryophyllales; family Portulacaceae; genus Portulaca; species Portulaca oleracea. The sequence continues at coordinate 20,890,620 of CM055892.1, forward strand.
GAATTTTCATGGATAAACATTGTCTCAACTCAAGCATGCTTGTATCTCTAGCAGAGAATAACACTAGTCATGTACATAAACTTAATCATTATGTGAATCATATAGATTGACATACATACTTGCACTTGTATATATATATGAATATTTGAAAAAAAATACACATGCTTGTCATTTCATAAATTAACAAATTGATAATGCCTTATACTCAAATAACCATGATAAACTCAACCAAACAATTATCATGTTTTACACTCAACAAGACAACTTATATATGAACATGCCATAAAAAACATAAACTCACTTAACAATGGCACTTTGTGATTTACTTGAGAATAATACAATCACATTTAACATCTTGGCATTAAGAATAATGGAAAAGAAACATGTACTCATAAACACTTTAACACACCACTTTCTTGGAAAAAAACTTGTAAATGATGATTTAACAAGGCGTATAAATAAATCATAAACATGTTTCTAATTAACCCTTTAATTTGAATTAATCAAATTTCAAATCAAAGAAACACTATGACATTCAAACAAAAGCCAACTTAATTAAAATAAATAACTTATCTTGATAAAGGCAATCTCATCATACTCCTTGAACTTCTTGAGTATAAACATCAATCACCAATGCCACAATCGATCAAGATTCTAACTACACCAATCAAATAAATTATGATTGATAATAATCTTGATAAATAAACTTAATAAACTTGAATAAACAAAACTAATATAAAACAACATAAACTTATCTTTCGATTCCATAGAATCTTGATCTTGATTTTCATCCCTCAAATTGCCTGGTTATCCTCGACTTGATCATCCATAGTGAATAAGTCTTAAGATTGTTGGATATAAGGGTAACGCGGTCATTTGCACAAGATGAGGGATCACTTGGGTAGCTAGGAGTCGAGGGTGAGCCCATCTCCCCTTAAGACTTATTCACTAGACCGCGAATAGACTTAAGGGTAAAACCTAACCTCTTGTAAGCAAAGTACAAGATTTCTCATGGACTCTCAAAGAATGTTGTTGTAGTCAACACCTTAAAGAGTGTGTTGAAACTCTCTAGAAACTTGAAGAAGATGTTGTGATGGTGTGTGGATGAATGAAGAATTCATCCACTATTTATAGGGTTCTTGGAGTCAATCAAAGCATTCAAAATTGTCATAAACAAGATGCTTGATTTTTGGGATGTGTCATTGAATCATAAAGATGATATATTGACTGATATCTCAGTCAATAATCATCCCTAGCAATGATCAAATCACATTTACACCAAAGCATAGATTAAGGGATTTCGAATAGAAACTTGACTGGACTTCAACACGGTCCGTGTTGGACCAACAAGTTCCGTGTTGACCTCAGCACGGACTGTGTTGATCAGACACGGTCTGTGTTACTCCTGTGCAAGTTTTCTATACTTTCTAGAAGCCAGCACGGTCCGTGTCACACTAGACACGATCCGTGTTGGCCCTGATTCCTTCGTTTAGCTAGTTTTTGACCTTCCTGGTCAATCCCATGCTTAAACCTTGCACCGTTATGCTTCTTAACTCTTGAAATACTCCAACATGATAAATTAGTTAACTTAAATGTTATGGTTCTGAATAAAATTTGGGAAATGAAGGCTTATACCCAGTAGCGAATTTTTTGAATGTAGCCCTCTCATAACGGGAGCTCTTACACGAACCTTGTCTTTATTAGGAGTGACAATTGATACTCACATATTGGGTATCCATCCTTACCCATCCATTATGGGTTGGTAAAACCCATTAAGAATGAGTAATGGGTAGGGTGGGTATGGATTACCCATAATTTGGTGTGTGTATCCATTGTTCATGAGTATTCATATACCCATTGATGTTTTAATCATGTGAGAATTCGATATCAAGTTGTATCGCGTTTAAGTATTGAAGTTTAAGGCAAAATTCAACTTTAATAGTTTGACATGAAACTTTACAATACGGTAGTATTGATTAAAAAAGATCAAATATGAATTTTAATCTCCTAACTTTTTTATTGGATAACATTTATCGCGACATATATAAACATTTTTTGCCACTAAAACTAACTGAAACTTTAAAGTAAAATTCAATTTTAATGGTTTGAGTCGAAATTTTTTGATATAATTGGACGGAGTAAAAGAAGCTCAAATATAAATTTTAAGCGCTAAATATTATCTTTTGTAACATATATCACTACATTTGTAGACATTTTTTACTGTTAAAACTAACTGAAACTGGAACTTAAGAGTAAAATTCAGTTTCAACAGTTCGACTCGAAACTTCATAATATAATAGGATAGATTAAAGAAAGTTCAAATGTAAATTTTGAGCTCCAAATATTTTCATTTATAACATATACAGTCACTTATGTCGATGTTTGTACCGTTAAATCTGACTGAAACTTAAGAGAAAAATTCAATTTCAACAGTTAGGATCGAAACTTTATAATATGATAGGGTATATTCAAAAAAGTTCAAATATAATTTTTGAGCTCCAAATATTTCAATCAGATAACATATATCGCGACATATATAAAAATTTGTTGTCGCTAAAACTAACTAAAACTTTAAATTAAAATTAAATTTTAACAGTTTAAATTGAAACTTTATAATATGATAGGATAAATTTAAAAAAAGTTCAAATATGAATTTTGAGCTCCGAATATAAATTTATTATTTAAAACATTAGAATGCAAAATAAAAATGGTTAGTTGAAGACTTGGATACCAAATAATACCCATGAAAGACTGGATGTCATACCCAAATGGGTATTACCTATGTGGGTGATACTCTTGTGGGTATCAAGAAACATGGGTAGGGTATGGGTAGGTCCTATAACCTATGGATAAAATGTAAGTATGGACATTGTGCATCAATACTCATCCAATTCCCACCTCTAATCTCTATGAAATTTGAACTATCGTGGCTATGATAACACTTGTTATAGGGTTGTATATCGAGCAAATTAATTAGCAGAAGTGAAATAAGATGACTACAATAAATCGAGAAAAATAAAAGCAAGCTTAAAGGGGACAAGAATTTAATGTGGAAACTCAATCGAGGAAATGCTATGGATGCCACAAACACAAGCAAATCCACTATTGGTAGAGATTACAAAGGACGATTTCAAACCGAGATCAAATACACAAAATGAGTATATCAACTCACACAAATTCTCTCACCAAGTTAGAATACGAAATTTTTGAATATCCGAATACATACACCCTCTCATGGGAGGTGCCCTACAAAATTGGCCACTCTCAAGATTTGCTAATTGCTACAGCAAACAAGGTGAACAAACGCCTCTATTTAGCATAAAATAAGGTGAACAAAATGGGCACCAAACTTAGTTGGTCACAGCAAAGAAGGTGAATAAAAACCTCTATTTATAAAGAAAAATTTCCTAAAAACCGACACTAACCCTCACTCCAATTAGATTTAAAATCCAACCTAAAACTAAATATAATAGGAAAATAAAATAATTTTCTAATCCACTTAGGCATCAAATAAATGTGAGGTCAAGAGATTGTGTGATTTTAGGACAATTTCTGAACATTAGCCTAAAACGTGGATAATAGCCTTCAGTTTGAATATTTTACGTTTTCACTAAGGGTGTGTTGGGTTGCATGAGTTTCCTAGGAAAGTTAGTCAATTTTCCCAAAGTTGACTAACTTTCCCATGTTTAGGAGTAAAAATAGGTTGGTAAAATTTTTAAGTAGGACCCACAATTTCCCTATGGATTATGGTGAAAACTTTCACAAGGGGGGGTGTGGGAAAGTTTCTTCCCTAATGGTGCGTTTGGTTCTCAAACTATCCCGGGAAAGTTAATGAATTTTTCTAAGTGGACAAACTTTCTCATGTTTGGTTCTGACAAATAGATGGGAAAGTTTTTGTGTGGCCCCCATTATTTCACTCTCAAGCTCCGTAAACATTTTCCCAAGGGGACCCTAGGGAAAGTCTTTTCCAGGAAAGTTTTTCTTAGAAAAGTCTTTCGCAGGAAACTGTCAAACGCACCATAAGTGAATGGGAAACATCATCATAATTGAGTTACCCAAAATGCCCCAAAAAATTAGAAAAATTATAAGAAAGGTGGGGAAATGAAAAATTAATAAGGGTAGTATAGACATTTTAACAAATATTTTTCCTTAGGAAAGTTAAAGTTTCAACCAAACACTGTAAAAACTTTCCTACATAATTTTCTAAAATTTCAAATATAAACCAAATACAGTAAAATACACTTTTTCAAAAAAAATTTTTCAGAAATAACTTTCTTGAGAAAAACTAGCACCATAAAGTAGTTTAGTTGTTTGTTATACTTAGCATGTAAACTTGTGTAACAAACTCTTTCCGTTTTGTAATCTACTTATTACTCGAGGTGACAATTAAAATTTTATCCGCTTATTACACATGTTTTGTCCAGTCATCCAAGTATTTGTATTCACATGTTCTGCGTTGTCTGAATTAAAATCTTATAAATTTGTTGTATTATAATTTTATTCAATACTTGCCCCACTTTATTCCTATTTATATATACATTAACATCTTCACCCTTCATTGGTAATCAGAGAAGATAATCTCCTGGCCAGTAAAATTGAAGTTCTTTTAATTATTTGCCTATTTGAGGTTGCAGTCAATTAAAATTAATCAATTTATCAGATGTGTGAACATCTTATATAGTGAACGAAAATGATAAATATCTTGATGCAAGATGGTTCTTGCATTTTTTCTAAATCATTAATAAAGTTAAATATAAATGTATTTAAACCATTCTAAAGGTATGTTTCATTGTTTTTAGGGTTACTACAACTTATAAACAATTTAAAAATAATAATTTATTTATATTTATTTCACAAATATAAAACTATGTATAAAATGTGCATTTTCTACTATGATTGATAAAATTAGGCTATTATTATATTTTTTGATCAGGTTAATAAGTATTATATTATTATAATTGATAAATATATATAATTACTAAAGAAAATATTAATAAAAATTACAAAAATGTGAAATATGAACAATTCAAGATGATTAAGAACCATCTTGAGTTAAGATGGTATAAAAGGTACATGTCTATCAAAATCAACGTTTCCTGAATTGCGTTGAATACATGTAAATCTAACTACTAGCGAGGGAGGACAAGAAATAAGGAACACTTCATTTGTTTTAGACATTTTTTTTTTAGTGTTTGTAATGTTATGTTGGATTGACGAAAGAAATAGTGTTCATTTAATTTCATTCTTATTCAAGGTGAAACTCGAATAAAATTCTTATCAACCTAACAAATATGCACACATTCTATTCACCAAGTGTAACTGTCTAGATCACATAGAATACATATTGTATGTTGCTTGAATTGTAATTGAGTCATTATAAATTTTTTCTTCATAATTCTTCCCACTTGGTTAATACCAATTCACTTTGTACATTTACAAATTTACCCTTCTTTGGTGGAGGAGAAGATAAGTCTCCTAGCTAGGCAAAAAAAGAACCCAAAAACACTTAACAATTAAAAGCACAATATCCCCTTCATCCCCTTTGGTATCCTTGATGATCAAGCTTGTGTCTTCCCCCTAACAAAATCACCCCATTTTCACTTCACCACCATCATTTCATTATTCAACCCAAATATTATCCTCCTCCCCTGCAACACGACGTCGTTTTCCAAGATCATTTATTCAAACCAAATATAAAGAATATATCTAATGATATATCACGGTCAACTATATAACAATTGCATTTTCATGTCACCAGATCATTTCATTTGACCCAAATATTATCCTCCCCTACGACACGACGTCGTTCTCCGCAGTCCAACCCTCTATAAAACCACCCCCAAAACCCCCTCCCTACTCCCATCCCATGCATGCAACCACCCTTCAAATAATTAACCCTCTTAATTAATTAATCCCCCTCATTTCAAAACCCTTCCTTAATTAACTTTCTCCTCCATGGCAGAAGTCCTGATCCCATTCGGAACCCTCTCCGGCCACACCGACGCCGTCACCGCCATCCAAATCCCCGGCGACAACCCGACCCCGACCCACCTCATCTCCTCCTCACGTGACAAGTCCCTCATGGTGTGGTCCCTCCGCCCCGACCCATCCCTGCTCGCCAGCTGGCCCGCGGCGGCCCACGGGCGGGCCCTCCGCCGCCTCAAGGGCCACTCCCACTTCGTGTCTGACGTGGCCCTCTCGTCCGACGGCCGGTTGGCCCTGTCCGCATCGTGGGACCGCGACCTCCGCCTGTGGGACCTCTCCTCCTCCGCCGCTGCCGCCCGGCCCGGCCGGCGGTTCGCCGGCCACACCAACGACGCCCTCTCGGTCACCTTCTCCCCCGACAACCGCCGCGCCGTCTCCGGGTCACGTGACAAGACCCTCCGCGTCTGGAACTCCCTCGGCGAATGCAAGTTCACCGTCGGCGGAGACGACGGCGGGGCCCACTCGGACTGGGTGAGCGCGGTGCGGTTCAGCCCGGTGGAGCCGGTGGTGTTGTCGGGGTCGTGGGATTCGACGGTGCGGCTGTGGGACATGAACCACGGCGGCGGAGTGCGGCTGCTGTCGGTCATGGCGGGCCATACCGGGTACGTGAACGCGGTGGCGGTGTCGCCGGACGGGTCTCTCTGCGCCAGCGGCGGCCGTGATGGGACGGCGGTGCTGTGGGAGCTCGGGGAGGGGACGGCGATCCACCGCTTGGCGGCGGGGTCTGTGATCCACGCGCTGTGTTTCTGCCCGGCAAAGTACTGGCTGTGCGCCGCCACTGAGAAGTCCGTCATGATTTGGGACCTTGAGAACAAGGGACTTATTCAGGAGCTGCTCCCTGGCCGGCATGAGGTGGCGCCGCCGCCTGAAATGCTGGAGGTGGCTGCGGAGAAGGAGGAGGATGGTGGTCGAAATTCGAAGAAGAGTGAACTGAAGCAGTTTGTCCCGCCACCTCCTCCCGTCAAGAAAAATCAGGTACGATATTTATGCATGCATGTCTTCTATTGCTCAAGTTTTTCTTATTTTTTTTCCATTTTTGGACATGCAAAAAATGTAGGAATCGCCGTTTTTTACACTAGAGAAATGATAAATATCTTGGACAAGATATTTGTTAAGTGTCTTGTGATGTTACAAAATCTATGTATTTGTAAATTAAATTGCAAAAAATGACTTGATTGACTTCTACAGCTATAATAATATATATAAATATTATAAAATCACATTTTTATCTATATTTTTTAAAATTTATGAAAATGCGTCCAAAATATGCTCAACGGATGGGGTTCATTCATTAGGGCGTCAATTTTAATTTTTGGCGTAGCCAACATATTCCAAGCTTCTTATAATTAATAATTAATAGTATCTGTCAAAAAAATTGAGGTTAAAAATAATAATAAATATTGATTTTATAAAAGAGAAGACATTTAAGTAGTATCTTGGGGCAAGACACTTATCATCACCCTTTACACTAACGTGGAATTATTTTGTTTTTGTTTTATTTTTTTTGGGTCTGTGGCAGCGAGTGTACTGCACAAGCATGAGCTGGAGCGTGGATGGAAGCACTCTGTTTACTGGCTACACAGATGGCGTCATTCGAGTTTGGAGCACTCGCCCTAGTTCTTATTATTAATTTATTAGTGTGTATTTCAGTCCTTAACAATGGACCTTAATTAATAAAATCCATTCAATAAATTCAACTTCTTTCTCTATATCTAGTTGGTGCTTAATATTTTTTTGGGTGATTTTATGATTGAGATGGTTAGAATTTTGATTATATGTTTTTCAATTTGGAAATAGGTAACAAAATGTAAATTAATAATGGTGAATCTCAAATTGTTGCAGATACTACCGTTTTAGGGTTAATGTTGATGATTGAGGTGGTTGGAAATTGAATTTATATTTTTTTTATTATGAAATAGGTAAGAAAATGTGAGTTATCGCTTAATATTTAACTCGTGAGCAGAACTTATCCAAAAATAAATTATTTAATCTATGAAATATCTAATAAAATTTAAAGTGTCATCTCAAAAGTACATAAATATATGTTGTGAACTTTATGATAATATATTACCTTTATTTATGTGACATCCAATTAGTCTATTTTAAATACAAATGAAAAAATCTTAGTTGATCTTTGTTTAGGCTATGGCTGAATCAAACTAGCATGTACACTGAAATTTATGACAACATTTAATTCCTGAACAGAACTTATTAGAAACAAATTATTTAGGTCATGTTCTTTTCTGCGATTGGCAAACCGCGCTGTCATAGCCTACCGCAATTTGCCACCACAATCCACCACATTTTACCGCAAATCATTATTTTTTTCTCTCCTCACTTTTCTCCTCTACTTTTTACATTCTCTCTCCTCACCTACCCCACATACCAATAACCTATCACAATTCCACCACACTCCACCACAATTCCACCACACCTCACCACACCATTTCGCAAAATACCGCATAAAAGAACAGGGGCTTAATATAATAGCTGAAAAAGCTAGTCGATCTATTGTTTGATCCTAAATTCATGTACACTGTGAACTTTATGATTGGCAATGTTGTCATTATTTATGTGACAAAATTAATGATTATTCTGTTTAATTTAAATACAAAAGGAGAAATCTTAATTGATCTTCGTTCTAGAGTAATGGTTGAATCAAGCTAGAAATGGATTGAGATAAAGTTGTATTCAAGACTACTAATTAGACTAAATATGTTTGTCTCACGTTAGACTATATTGAAGTACGTTATTACTCTTGTAGTCTTGTTTTTTGGGTGATTTTATGATTGAGGTGATTAGAAAATGAATTTATATTTTATGAATCCAACATAGGTAACAAAACATGAGTTACTGCTTAACATTTAACTCGTGAGTAGAACCATCTAGAAATAAATTATTTAATTTATGAAATAGCTCAAAATCTCACAGTCTAATCCCCAATTTATGAATGTACATTTTCAATTCAAAACAAGTAAGAAAATGTGAGTTACTACTTAACATTTTCAATTTAAAATAATTGGGTAGCAAATTGCGAATTGATTCTATAACTTCTTACAAGAAAATTTTTAACAAATAGTGTTGTTTCAAGGTTGAATATATGATATATTGATGTTGTTGTAAATTTAATTTGTGTTTTCAAATTCATAAATAGGTAAGAAAATGAGAGTGACTTTCTTAACATTCAACTCTTGAGCCGACCCAAAAACATAGAAACAAATGATCTAAGATTGTATTCAAGACTTATAAGGAACACAAATCGGTCAAACCAATTAAATAGTTTTAGGGTCGATGTTATGACTAAGTTGGTTAGAAATTAATTGTATCATTTTCAAATCAAATCGCTAGGCAACGAGTAACACATTGATTCTGTAACTGCTTATTTCAAAATTGTAACTGATACTGCTGTTTTTAGGTCGATTTTATTATTGAGGTTGGTTGAGAATTTAATTTATGTTTTCATATTCAAAATAGGAAAAAAAACGTGAATCGACCCAAAAACATGCTAGGGGTACAAAAATGTATGTTTTCTGTTTCCAAAGTAAAAGCAGATAAACTATAACGAAAACGAATGAGATTATAAAGAAATATCGTGAAAAAAAAAATGCAAGGACATAGAGGCACAAACACTTAACGTGATAACTTAAATCGAGGAAAAAAAACACAGGAGGTACAAGTACAATTAAGCCCTTAGAGATTACAATGGATGGATGATCTACCCATGTGATAAATACAAACATAATAGAACCATTCACACAAACTCGGTGGTTCATGGTGCACCGCCGCTAAGTGGTGTGTATTGTCATAATTTGGTGTATCACAATTTAATGGTTGAAATATTTGGACTATATATACCAGATAAATGATATATATATATATATATATATATATATATATATATATATATATATATAGGGAAATTGGATTCTAATAATCTCTACTTTTGCAAATTGGATGGGAATAATCCCAACTTTAAATTTGTATTCTGGTAGTTCAAAAAATAAATAAAATTGTATTGTAGTGGTACCAAATCCATCACCACATTCTTTTTATTTTTTCCATGCCTATCCCATATTGTTTTTGGTTTTTTCGTTCCTGCCTCCAAATAGGTAATTAAGTGTATTTACTAAAACATTTTTTAAATCATTTTTTTGAGATTCCGAGCAATTATTATGATTTTTTAAAATGAATAAATTTTAAAAAATCATAAAAATTGAAAAAAATTGAAAAAAAATTGGAAGAAATGATGTAAATTCATTAAAAATCATGGTAAAGTGTTATGTAAAGTTTTGAATCAAATGCAACACAAAATCTATTATATTTAGGATATAATCTCGATTATGTCCCACTACAATACAATTTTTTTTTTTGGACCACCAGAATAATCCCTACTTTTGCAAATTGGATGGCAATAATCCCTACTTTCAATTTGTATTCTGGTGGTCTTAAAAAAAATAAAATTGTATTGTAGTGGTACCAAATCCATCACCACATTCTTTTTATTTCATACCTACCCCATATTGTTTTTGTTTTTTTCGTTCCTGCCCCCAGATAGGTAATGAAGTGTAGTTGCTAAAACATTTTTTCAATTATGTTTTTGAGATTCCGAGTAATTATTATGATTTTTTTAAAAATAATAAAATTTAAAAAATCATAAAAAATTGAAAAAAATTTGAAAAAAATTGGGAGAAGTGTTGTAAATTCATTAAAAATCATGGTAAAGTGTTATACAAAGTTTTGAATCAAATGCAACACAAAATCTATGATATTTAGGGTATACTCTCGATTATGTCCCACTACAATACAATTTTATTATTTTTTTTGACCACCAGAATACAAATTTAAAGTAGGGATTATTGTCATCCAATTAGCAAAAGTAAGGATTATTAGAATCCAATTTCCCTATATATTATTGCCATCCAATTAGCAAAAGTAGGGATAATTGGATTCTAATAATCCCTACTTTCACCAATTGGATAATGGTGGACCGTACTTTCACTTTGTATTCTGGTGGTCTAAAAAAAATAAAATTAGATTATAGTGGGATATTTTCGAGAGAATCATAGATTTTGTGTTGCATTTGATTCAAAACTTAGTATAACACTTTACAATGATTTTTAATGAATTTACAGCGTATCTCCCAATTTTTTTTCATTTTTTTACTATTTTTTACGATTTTTTCACTTTTATTATTTTTAAAAAATCATAATAATTATTCGGAGTCTCAAAAAAATAATTTAAAAAATGTTTAGAAACTACAATTCATTAACTTTCTAGGGGCAGGAACGAAAAAAACAAAAACAATATGGTGTAGGAATGAAAAAAAATAAGAAGAATGTGGAGGTGGATTTGGTACCACTACAATCCAATTTTATTTTTTTTTGGACCATCAGAATACAAAGTGAAAGTACGCTCCACCATTGTCCAATTGGTGAAAGTAGGAATTATTAGAATCAAATTATCCTATCTATATATATATATATATATATATATATATATATATATATATATATATATATATCTTTAGAATGGTAAGTTTAGCCCCTCCTCAAATGCAAGGAGTGCACAAAGTGCATATCTATACTACTGTTACTTTATTTTTCCAGTTGGTTCTCAAAGGTTTTCTTTATGGGTATGTTTTGCGTCTTGTTTGATTTTCAAAGTAATTTTTGAAAAGCTTTTGTGGGTCCGTAAAAAGTGATTCCCCTAGAAAACTATTATAGTTGTTGTAAACAATTCGAACAGAAGAAAAACGAGGCGTTACTCCGACAAGCAATCGTCTTAGATCATGATGTCACATAAATCAACCTTTGGGGTTGGGATTAAAGATAAATGAGGCCCCCATAATTCATGTATGCTTTGATACTAATACTGTCAGAATGTTACAAATGAAAGATGAGATGAATGTTGTACTCTTTTACAAAAACTAGAACCCTAAAACATTGCAATTTGCAGTGATGAGAAAATCTCAGCACCATTTATCTAATCATCATAGGACAAATGTGGAGAGTAAGTGCAACCGGGGTCAAATGGATCTTCAGATCCACAGCAATGCCAGTACTGGAAAACTTGGCCCGAGTTGGGGGTGCTCATTGTGCCGCCTTCATACACACTCTCAAACTTCCTCTTTGTCTCTCCTGTTCATTGAATTTTGAGGAAATAGGATCAAGATCATTCAACAGATAGACAATGTAGTTTTGAAAATGAAAAAGATGTACTTGTTCAGTAGGTTTTCACAGACCCTGTAATTGTAAATATACATCCCAACAGATAATAGATGTTAAACCAACATATCTTGCAGACAGCACAAATACCATAGACTTTCCAAATGCTGACTTGTTAGTTGTTAGTGACCAATGATGGAAACACAGCATATGAACTTAGATAAACCCCAATGATGGTTTTATAATCTAACACACCCCCCACTCGAGTGCCTGAACTTGGGGACCGATGAGATTCAAACATGAGACTTCATACTCAGTCAGGCTCTTATATAGACCTGTCAAAAAAATGCCTCACCTGAAACCGAGTTCAGTCCGACTTGGAAAAATGCGGGCGGGCATGGTCATAGAATTTCTGTCTGAATTTTTACATTAACCAATTTGACTGAATTTCAGTCAGGCTCTTATATAGGGCTCTTATATAGGGGTCAAAAAAATGCCCCACCTTAAACCAAGTTCCAATTTTCTATTGTCCGAAACTAGTTTATACCCGAATTTATGCTTGTTCGATTTGTCGGACCCGGGTCAGACCTGGAAAATGTTTCAAAAAACTCGGTATCAAACATCAAGTATTCGTCCGTACCCGGACCGACCCATACCATGAAAAACCATCTCAACCAAAAGCTTAAAACGATAGTTGAAAGTCATTGTCTGCTGTGCTGCATTAGACAGTTAAGCTATATGTTCTATAAACCTCCTTACTATACCTCCAATACAAAGAAAATGACCCCAAAGACTACTCACCCTTGTGGCAAAATCTGCAACTCCAATCAAATCCACAATTTTTGACAAATGTATTTAGTACAAGATCACACCTCCCTAGACCTGTCAATACGGGCGGGCGGGTTACGGGTCGGTCGTATATCGGGTTCGGGTAAATACGGGTCGGGTGTATTCCAGTTTCGGGCGGTTTGGGTCGGGTTTACGGGTCATGACCGCCCTTTTTCTCAGTCACTTACAATTAATAAAATTGATTATAATTAGTCAAAGACACCTATGTAATGTACCATTCCATTCCAAGTTCGACCACCATAATATGTCACAGTTGTATTGACAGAGATCTGACATTAAAATACCCCTAAACTATTTTAAAATGTCAAAACTACCACTATAAAATATTTTTACTCAGAAATAACCCTGAACTTGTTATGACGAGTCAAAATTAACACTTTACCTCCTATTACCCGTAAACATTGAAAAATATTGAAAAGTAAATTTTTTAAATTTGTGAATTAAAAACAAAAAAACAAAATAACAAAAACTTATTGTTGAAGCACCTCTGCTGTCGTTTGCTCCAAGAAATACAGACACACACCTCTGCTGCCCTTTGCTCTTCTTCTCAATCCATCTTCCTCCCCTTCTAAATCCTCTAAAAATCCATAAAAAAACTCAAAATTGGCTTAGTGAAATCGAAGAACTGAGTAGAATTATGGAGATGCCATTGTGAAGACCACATTTTGAAGACAATCCAAGAGGTAAGTTTTTTAGGGTTTTGCTTGAATTTTTTAGTTTTCGAAAAAAATTGAAAATCTGTGTGTAGATTGTTGTTATCCTCATATTGTAGTTGTTATATATGCGAATTTGGGACTAAATAACTAGAAATCTTCAAATCTTTCTTATCAAAATTGCATTTTTAGAGGTCACAGTTTAGGGTATGCTCTGTTTGTTGTATATTTCATTCAAAATCGAATTTTTGAAGTGTCATATGTTTGCCTATGTTGCTCATGTGCAGAATGAGTGTGTCAACAGACCCTAAGTTGTATTTGAGTGAGACTGACAATGGAGAATTTAGGTGGGAATCAAACAATAGGGAAAATATTGTTGTGAATGATGGTGATTATTGGGGTGATTTTGAGTGGGACAATGATTTCATTTGGCCAGAAATTAATGATGATGAGAACTCTGATGTTGAGGACGAGGAAATGGAAGATGTAATGAAAAAGAAGAAAGATTTAGTCGATGCTTTGCACGTTGATTATAATGCTTTGAATGGTATAAATGAGGAAGAAACAGAGGACAAGGACGACACTTTGACGGAGGATGATGAACAAAACAGGTTAGACACAATTGATGGGGTTGGGTGTGAAGAGAAATACCAAGATTCAGACAATGCTGATAGTTCTTTTAGTGACAGTGATGAGGAAAGTCTAAGGCATAAAAGAAAGAAGATGGTTAGTTATCCAAGGTACAATCCTACAGAACCAACGAAACCTGAAGTTGGAATGTTGTTTGCTGATAAGAGTGACTGTCGGAGAGCATTAGACAATTATAGGATATTGGGTGGATATAATGTCAAGGTTAGTAGGAGTGAGAAGACAAGACTACAGTTAAAATGCCATGGATCAAGGTGTTCATGGAAACTTTGGGCATCTAAGGTTGGCAAGGAGTTGTCTTTTCAGATCAAGACAATCAAGGGGACACATAATTGCATCGCCTTTAGCTTTAAGGCAGGGGAGAGAATCATGACAACTAAGTGGATGGTTGAGTACTATAGAGAGACATTCAGGGATCTTCCTTCACTAACAGGGAGGGATCTTCAGAAAATGGGGAAGAAAAATCAACAGTACAATGCAACCTTGTCAATGTGTGCTAGAGCAAGGAGAGAAGCTTTAGACTCCATCACTGGTGATTACAAGGAACAATTCAAACAAGTGAGAGACTTTTTGTGGGAGGTATACAAGAAGAACCCCGGGACTTCAATAGCTTTGAAAACACACCAACTTGAGGACAATGGAGAACATATATTCAAATTCTGTTACATATGCCCAGGAGCTTTACGAGAAGGCTTCAAACAAGGATGTAGAGAAGTAATATCTTTAGATGCTTGCTTTTTAAAAGGACCCTGGGATGGGCAAGTATTTGTGGCCGTTGGAAGAGATGCAAATGACCAAATGTATCCTGTTACATGGGGGGTTGCCAAGAGCGAGAAGAAGGAAGTGTGGGAATGGTTTGTAGAGAAACTATCCGAGGATTTAGACATGGGAGATGGATATGGATGGGCTATTAGTTCTGATCAACAAAAGGTGATACTCAATCTTAATCAAATATCTTTTTCATTCACAAGATTTAAATTCAGCTCTAGCAATTTTTTAGCATTTTTTTGGATAATAATCTTTCTTTTTTGTTTTTTGACATTGTGTTTTTTTTTGGAGTTAATAATTTGTTATTGTATCGTTTTAAAAATGTGAAGGGTTTGGTTGAGTGCATCTCCAAGCTACAACCAAAAGCTGAACATAGAATGTGTGCGAGGCATGTCTATGCAAATTTGAGGAAAACCTATAGAGGCGAAGCATACAAAAAGGTGTTTTGGAGAATTGCAAAGGCTTCAAATGAGGTTCACCTAAGCAAGTATGCGAAGGAAATGCAAGAGTTGGATGTTGGTGCGTGGCAATCTTTGGAAAAGAAGGGTGTAAAGCATTTTAGTAGGTGTTACTTTGATACAATGGTCAAATGTGATTCGGTGGACAATAATATGGCGGAAATTTTCAATGCCTTCATTCTTGATGCAAGGTTTATGCCCATTGTGTCACTCCTTAGAACCATCTTCAAGGCTGTCGCAAAAAGAGTGGCTGAAAAGAAGGCTTGGGCTTTTAGTCTTCACACACCCATGGCCCCTAGGATACAGAAAAAGTTGGATAAAAAAATAGAGGAATCCAAATACTGGGAAGTCATAAGGGTAGGGAATGGGTTTTATAGTGTGTTTGGTGCAAATGAGGAGTTTGTTGTGAAACTGAATGAGGATACATGTACTTGCAAGTCATGGCAATTATCAAGCATTCCTTGTCCACATTCCATCAGTGATGAGGGAAGAAAGGCAAAATCCGAGAAAAGTTTGTCCATCAATACTATCTCGCAGAGAATCTAAGGAGGACATATGCTCAAACCATTATCCCTATTAATGGTCTGGCATGGGAGAAAGCTCCTGGCTATGTGGTTCATGCCCCACCATTCCCCCCTAAGAAGAGTAAAAAATGCAAGTTCAAAAGAAGACCTGAACTTGGTGAAAATTCAAGGGGTGGAGGACCTAGAGTAAGGAAGGATGGGAAAAGGATGCATTGCTCGGTTTGTGGAGAAGAAAATCATAATAAAGCAACATGCTCTAAGAATGTATCCAAGTTGAAGGTAAACACTTGATATCCTAATCAATCTATTGTCAGCTTTGCAACACATATTTGTTCCGTTTTGTGAATTAACTTGTAGTTGTTGTGTTGAAGGTGAAAAGAGGGAAGACTTCATCTTCTTCTACTATAAACCCTTTTGGAAGTCTAAATTCAGCTGTTCTTACTTCCAATGGTAATCAGGTATGACATCATTTGATATAAATATTTTTTTTGAAAGTCTAACATCGTTAGATATAAATATATGTAAACAGTTGTATCCAAATAATTTTACGTTGTTATGATGAAGGACAATGCTTCACAACCTGAATCCACTGCTTCCGGTACCCAAGAGGTGACCATCCTTAGTAATAGTCAACCATCATCACAACTGAATCTCTGGCTCCACCAAGCACGGATGTATGCAAAGGCCATCTCTGAAGAAGACATACATGGGGCTTGATGGATAGCTTCATTTTCGTTTTTTTAAAGTATTAGACTTGATTTTGGTATTCTGATTAAATGGGAATATTTATTTTGTATATTTTGTGGGAGTTACCAATTATTTGTAAACTCTACATTAACTTACAGGAACTCCCCTTTTTTTTGGTCCATCATATCGATGGGTAAATATTCCCAAGTAATGAAATTGGTATTTCGCTTTTATCGATTATTGTTGCAAATTCTAGATTTGATGAATCTATTGATATGGAACTAGATTATCGTTGGCAAATTTTGTTAGACCCAGATACCCAAATATGTTCGATTCAGGAAAAAAAAACTCGTTTTTGTACTATCCCGATTTTGACATTTACCGAATATCTAGATAAATATTTTTTTTGCTATTTTTTAAATACAATTTTGACCCGAATATAGTTTCGTCTAAATTGTCCGACCCGAAATTAATTGAATTAGGCTTGGATGCCTTGTAAGTAGTCTTCAGGTTTTTGTTGGAGAAGCTAAGTTGTTTGAGTTGTTCATCATGGACAATATTGACTAAACAAACCCTTGGGAAAGAGAAAGAAGGGAGCAAAGTTTGGGAAGAGGGTTGATTTAGAATTAGAGGAATTAAAAATAGAAGAATAATGGCTTAACAGGTTGTCATTAACCAAAGGGGTATTTTTTTATCTTTGACAACAAGTTCAGTGTCATAAATAACAAAAATGAGTTTATAGTGGTAGTTTTGATATTTTTAAAATAGTTTAGGGGTATTTTAATGTCAGTTATCTGTATTGACATATTAATATACACCTAATGGACAAAATTTAACAATCTTCAAGTCTACAAGTATTATGCGATTTACGTCAACAATCACGAATAACAATACTTATGAAATATATAGGGTTTTGGGATGCTAATATACTAAACTTTTGGTGTATTGGACAATAATGCACTGAATTTTGACCTTTGACAATAATACACTATTTTACTGAAAGACAGGAGAGAGGCGGGACTGCAGGATTTTGAGGGTTCACTGAAAGAGTGAGTGAGTGACAGTGTTAGGGTTTTGTTTTGGTCATTTGTTATTTGATTATTTCATTTGTATATCTCTCTACGCATAGCTTTCCAAAACCACCCAATATTTTACTTTTAGGCCTTAATTTTCATGGAATAGGCCCATTTTTTTTGCACATGGCCAAAGTAGACAAAACACTTAAAATTAAAGTGTCTGACCCAACGGGTCGACCCAAACCTGACCCGACCTGACCCGTTTTTTACCAGGTTCTTTGGGTCGGGTCATTTTCGGGTCCCGGGTCGGAATTTCGTGTTCAAAACCCATTTTTGCGGGTCGGTTTGGGTCGGGTTTCCGGGTCGGGTCGAGAATTGCCAGGTCTACACCTCCCCCTTCCAAGACAACAAGAGAACCACCATGTAACACAACACAACTAAACAACAATTTCTCAGACGCACTGACCCTATTCACAAAATCAAATCAGAATTGTAAAATTTTGACAAATTTGTGAAATCAAAATGAAGACGAAGAAGAAGAAGAAGAATGGTACCTCCAAAATGGGCAGAGTGAAAACGACAAGCACGGGGATGATTGAGGGAAGGATCGAACTGGGTCTTGCAATTCTTACATGTTCTTAGTGTTTCGACTGGTTTTTCTGAACATTTGATGGTGAATTTCTTGTTGGATTGAGGGAGTAATTTCAGAGAATATGAGGTTGAACGCGATGAATCCCAGATGATGGGGAAGGGGAGTTTGGGAATCGGAAGGGAAGACGTCGAAGGGGATGAGAGAGACTGGGGAGGAGCCACCATTTCCAGATTTATTTGTGAAGAAATGAAAGATGGAATTGAGCTTCAGTTGAGCTAAAATTCAAGAAATGAAAGATGATGCGGGACTGGATTTTTTCCGAGATGATGCGGGACAGCGGGAGGAAATTTATTAAATATATAAAATTTTAAATATACCATGCACGATATTTTAGATAATATAAATAAATAAGTAAGAATATATCATAAAATAGTACTTCTTCTTTTCCATTTTATTTGTCTCTTAAGATATAATTTAGAAAACCAAAAAAATATCTCCTTTACATTAATTTACCTCATTGAAAATATGAAAATGTTGAATAAAATGGTGAATAAAAAAAGAAAAAGGTGAATAAAATGGAAAAATAGAAGAAAACGATGCAATTAATAAGGTTAATTTGATAAATTAGTAATTAATGTGTTATTGGAATTATAAAGTGACAGATATTATGGGAAAAAAGAAAGTTAGTTAAAGTGACAGATAATATGGAAAGGAGGTAGTATAAATTTACCTTTTGCCTAATTAGCGACCTATCGTCAATTTTCTTGTTGGCTTCTATGCATACATCCCAGTCCTTTAAGATATTGAGGCTCTTTTTTTTTTGGATAAGTTATGTTTAAGTTAAGATACTTAGATTAGGATAAGTTTGGATAGATTAGTACAAGTTTGTTATATTAGGATAAGTTAGAACAAGTTAGGATGTTAGGTTTAACCTAGCAAAAGAACAGGACCTGAATTTCTATTATGCATGTGGCGAAAATATTTTAATCTTGGAAGTAAAATAATTTGATGTCTATAAATTTGAACTAATAGATGATATACTTTTTTCATTGTACAACAACAATAAACTCTCAGGAGTAACACATATGCGTTAGTTGTGTGCGGGCTAAGAAATCTAAATTTAGGCAGTCCTACCCTCATGAACTATAGTGTCCATGAAGAGACTAATCCCAGCAGACCCACAAAATTTTGTTCTCATTGTAATGGATTAAAATAAAATGTTTCACAAAATGATTAAACATCTTCTACTTTTCTATGGAGTAGTACGTAGTAAACAACTTTAAAATTTTGAGTCAATTGGATCCAACATCTCTATGGGGTGTTTGTTAACAAGCTTTTTTGGATAACTTTTAACTTTTTGGACACTGTTTAACTACTTTTTGACTAAACTCAAAAAGTTGTCTTAAGTGTTTGGTAATTAGTTTTTCGTATTAGTCTTTTAGACTCAATAAACTAGTTTTCAAAAAGCTACTTGAAGAAACTTTTTACGATAGCTTTTCACAAACTACTTTACCGAACACTTTTTCTATAATCAGCTAATTCAAACAGATAAATCAAACAGCTAACCAAACAACTATCAACTAAAAACTACCAATTAATAGCTACCACCCAGTTGTCAAACAGGCCTATACATTTTAATTCAAGGATAAGATTATTACATCAGACCCTACCCCCACCAGACATGTACAAGTCCTAATATGTAATATTTGCTTGCAAGCATATGTTTATGTCAAGGACACCAAATTGGCTTCAATACTGAGAGGAACTCACATTAGATAACATGATGACTAAAGTAACTAACCCAATTACAATTGCACAAAAACACTTCAACTTACATAAGAAAATACCAATCAATTTCAGAATTGTTAAGGAATAGTATTTCACATATCTTAAAATTAGTTAGTATAGAAAACAGTAAACCTATTCTAGCTGCCCAAATCTGGGGAATATGGTAACCCCCTATGTCGAAGACGGGGTTTCTTGCTCTGTGTTCTTCACATCATCATTCCCTTGGCCTCCTGCATACGCCTTCTGTAAGAACTTGTGTTCCGAGGGAAGGTTCTTCTTGGCTTTGCGGGTCCCTTCGATTTTCCAGAGGTCCCACACCTTAGTTTTCGGAGGTGGGGTCGTTTCTCCAATGGGGGCCACCAGTCCTGGCTTGCCATCGTCGATTACAGCATCTATAAGTCCGTACTCTTTTGCCTCCCATGGGTTCATGAAATTATCACGGTCCGTGTCTATTTCAATCTATAGGAAAATGAAAAAGAAAGGATTTGGGCATATGTTGTGAAGAATGGGAGAGGAGAATACGAGGAAGAGTTTTGTGTTATGAGTTATGAGTGACGAACCTGCTCCTCGGGCTTCCCGGTGATTCTGGACAGGATTTTGTTCAGCTTGATTTTGTGGTACGCCATTTCTCTAATACGTATGCTCATCTCTGTTGCCTGAAATCAAGAAAAATGACTTCCTTTTTAAGAAAATACAGGCGCAAATCGAAGGCTTTACAAGAAACCACCAATTCGGGTACTATCTCACTCAAACACACATAACTGTGGCATTCTGATGGGATGTCGTGCTTAGTGATAGCATGATGGCACCCTGTACTGGCTATACTACAACATGCCAATTTCCATCAATGCTTGTGAAGCAAAATGTTCCTTTGAACACTGAAGTTTTATGAGGCTGAGAAGCATCTATTGATTGAGGGGGTTAGGTTTGATAGATTTGGGCAAGTATTGGTGCATGAGAAAACTATAACAAATACTCATATTACATATTATCCAAATTACCCAACATTTCCAAAAATTTAATGTCAACCAGTATTTACCGAAATCTATCCAACCTAAATCTACCCTCAAAAGAATTCTCTATAAAACACCAACAAATGTACAAGCCAAAGATAGCAATCAACAAGAGGTGACGTAAACCTAAATATTGAATGCATTGATCGAATGTAAGTCCTGGAGGGATACATAATGATCCTTGAACTAACTATAAGTCTGTAACTTTAACTCGTAGTAGATGAAACGTCCCTGATGGTATGACTCAGTATTGAGGATGACGGAACATAAACAAATGACTTTAGTGTAGATACCCAAACACCTGAGCTAAAAGGGATTTGAAACTAATTAGTAGTAAAAGTTTTGCAATGGACACTTATGGCTCGTGCTGATGAGTGGCAGTGGCTCACTTGGTGGCTTATTCACACTTGAAAGTCTTGAACAATTCACAATTCAAGTAGTGATGAAGTTCATGATATCCGTATAGTCAAAAGCATCGCCTTTTCACAAGTAAATCTAGAAAAGAGACTCTAAAATTGACCCCAAGATGTTCTTCTTACATGGTACTTTTTCCTCAACAGAGACTTATAAGTACTGATTTGCACGAGTGCATTTGTCCGCATGAACAAACAATTCTGACATTCTATAAAGCAGAAAACCTTGAACTCTTACAGTATCCTAAAACTTTAGAACTTGATGTACAAAATGTACAAGGCATATAATATGAGACAAAGAGACAGAAATACTACATGAGAATGAGTAGAGCAGTAGGATTTACCTTGCCACCAGCTGTTCCAAGCGGTTGATGAATCATAACTCTTGAATTCGGCATGCAGTAACGCTTCCCTTTGGTGCCAGAAGCAAGAAGAAATGCACCCATGGAAGCAGCTAATCCCAAGCAAATAGTGGATACATCTGCCTTGCACAACTTCATAGCATCATAAATTCCCATCCCTATAAGAAGTACGAGCTAAAATTAAACGATGGAGAAGACAACCTGATAAGTTAACCAATGCTTCTCTAAACCTACAGAGTCAAGGGCACCGAAATTATGTTCATCATATCTATCACACAAGAACGACCAACTTTGCAAAAGTAAACCAGTTCACAATAAGAGATTGCATTCCGATGCAAGGAAGCAACCATGAGAGCTTGAGCATTCAGTCATACCAGCAGTAACCGATCCACCGGGGGAGTTAATGAACAACTTAATATCTTTATTTGGGTCTTCTGCATCCAAAAGTAAAAGCTGGCTTATCACAAAATCTGCTGTTGTATCATCAACCTGCCCATCATCACAGCAGCAGAAAGAAAGGATGAACTATGAGTTCCCCAATTTTCTCTCAAACACCATATTACTTGCCAATTGTTATATATTCAGATAAAAACCAATCCAGCAATATTAAAGAAAATTAACTCCCAATATTTCTTGGATTCTCTTCTCAATAACAATAAAAAAGAATCCCCTTTGAACTCAATACTGATTAAACACCCCCCCCCCCCCCACACACACACACACAAAAAAAACCACCACCACCACAACAAAATAAAAGGGCCAAAACCCAACAATGTCAACTACTAATTTATCTCAAATTTCAACATCTTCCTACCAAAATTAACAATTCAGCATCAATACCCTCTAATTGTACAATCATGTCTATAATCTGATAGTTGAAAAGGATTATTTTTTTTCAACTTAGATTGTAATGGACTAAAGTGAAATGTCTTGCTAAACATCCTATACTTCTTTTCTATGGAGTAGTAAATCTTAGGTCAATTGGAACCACTCTCTAACTTGCAAAATTTCGGGCAACTGCTACGTCCTACCCTAATTGTACAATCAGAACATGCAATAGAGCAATCCCAGCAAAGTGAAACCTAATTCTTCAAACAAAATCCCGAAACCCTAACCCCACAAATTCACCGCAACATAGCAAATCAAAAAAAAAAAAAAAAATCCCACCCACCTGAGAACCGAGAAAGATGATTCGCTGACGAAGAAGCATGTTGGTGGTGTCAAGCTCCTCGAATCGGGGCAACAATGGCGCAGGTTTAATCGTCGTCGTCGCAGACAAATCCCAATTAGACGATAAAGTTTGACGATTTACGGACCCTTTGATGGCCTTGACATGGAGGGAGCTTTTCCTGGTCGGATTCCATGGAGATGAAGAAGGGGTGGTTGAGTGGAGAGGTCTGAAGTGGTTGCAGCCATGGTTGAAGAAGCTCAGTGGTCTTGAAGAAGAAGAAGACGGTGCTGCAAACTGGGCTATGCTGCTCATATCCATCCTAATTTCTTAGGTCTTGGATTGGAACTTCTTGCTGAGTATGAGCACCACGATGGATGATGGAAGGGGAAGATTTTCGAAGATTGGGGCTAATGGAAAGGATTATTTGCCACCTGCTACACAATGCTTCTACTGTTTTTTTTTTTTTTTTTTTTGGTTTTTAGATAATTTTTAAGTGAAAATGAATTTAGAAAAAATACAATCTTTCTTTCAATTATGATTGAATTAAAGACAAATATAGCAAAAATTAAATAAGTATTTGGATAAAAATCCATCCATTACTATACCACAAATATAGCAAAAATAAAATAGCTTGTCATGTAAAAAAAAATTAGTAAATTGAATAGAATAAAAAAAAAAACAGTACATGATTACATTGTGACTATTATCAATGATTTTTAATTATATTTTGCGTGGCTCATCTTCTCTAAACATTTTATGAAGATATTCTATGGTTGACTACTTGACTCCTTATTCAAAACCTTTAAGTTGAAGATGTTGCCAACTTCAATTGATCATGGGCCAAGCATTGAGCATTATCTAATGAATTGTGCTTAAATCTAGAAATTTTGATCAACATACTTTTTTTTTCAATTATTAATAACCAAAAGGCTAAAGATTCAAACATACAGCAACCCGCATACACAACTGCAAGTATCCAACACCAAAAAGATTACAACCAAAATGCTAAAAAAACACTGCAAGGGCATAACAAGCACCACAACCAACAAAACAAGATCAATGAAATTAGCTACTTGGATCATCAAGGAATCGCACACCAATATCTTTACTAATAATCACCTTCCTTCGTTCAATCTCAACTTCAATGTCATCAAGATTGTCATTTTCTGACAAGTTCGCACGTCTCTTCATCCTAAGTTTCTGACCAGTTTTTTTTCCATGAGCAACTCTACAAGTTGCATCTCTGACAAGCTGTCATTTAGATTTCATCAACATGATCAACATACTTTATAATCCTATTATTAGTGACATCAAAATTGACTGCAATCTTGCAAATGCAAACATCAACCACCACGATATTTGAAGGTTGCTCATCCCCAAAAGGAATTAGGAGTCGCAACTTAAATTACGTAGCATGGACGAGAGGCAATCCGGCAAGCATTTAATTCTTATGGGTCTTTGAACTAAAGACTTTGGGGGAAAATTTTGAGCAACGAATAGTACTAAGTTTGTCTAGTATCTGAAGCTTCAAAGGGGCCACCTTCAGGAAGATATCACCAAGTGCAACTGTGCAGGTGCTTCCTTAGAATGAGGCATTGGCAAACTATTTGCTGCTGGCTCAATTCATGAAAGGTTGCACTAATTCGAGGTAATAACATTCAATAGGTTGTGGGTCAAGCTCACAAAATCTTCACTATTAATGTATTGCAACCCAATTTCAAAGTAGTTATTCTCTAAGTATGGAATCTTCGTCCGGACCATGTAGAGCTAGACCTCAAACAAGGACTCAATACTCTTCTTCAGAAATGCCCAAAGTATGCTAGCCCCAACCTATGGGGAGTCATTGCAAAACCATATCTTTCTTGATTGAGATAAGACCATTGACATCACTTTGTATTACAGTTGTAACACCCCAGATTCATAATCAACAAATTATTATCAAACACCCCATAACCCAATGATTAGCGCAGCGAAAATTGTAATTCGAAGGCATTACCGCCGTCCATGATCATGGACAAGGCTAACAAGACACTGTTTGCAACTTAACATTCCCAAAGTTGAAATGCATATTAATATATATGACAACATACACACCATACTGACTTAGGATCAACATATCACCCTTCCAAGACAATATATTACACCCAACACCCAAAGATCATATATCTTCAAGACTCTAATACATCAAGCTATCAAACATATACACCAAAGATGAAAGATGACTTCCTTGAAACAAAGGAACCTTCTGCTCTCCAATTTGACTTGACTTCTTACCGATTCTTGGCTTATCCGCACTAGGAGCATCACCTAAAACAAAACATAAAAACAATTTCGCAAATGAGTCGAATCTCAATACGTATACCCCTCTATACAGTAAATAAATTTAAGCAATTCATTTTATTTCACGCATTTCAATTCATTTTAAAACAAATATAAAAAGATAAATAACAACACTTAAAACTTGCTTGCCGGATTATTATTCTCTGGATGGTCCCCTGCTTGCGATCATCGGACTAAGCCTACTATATACGCATACCTGGACCGATCGGGAGGTCCGGTTGACACTATTGACTTGGTTAGTGCACTATGGCACAAGTAACTTGGGCCGGGGCCATATTTACGTGAGAAAACATGTAAAAACATTAGTTAATCACATTAAACTTAATAAACTTCCTTACTTGAACTCAAATAAGTAAACTTGGGTCGGGACCATATCAACAAAGCCAGTAAAAAAAATTATAGACTTGGATTACGTAGCATGGACGAGAAGTGAGCTGCTAAGCATACAATTCTTGTAGGTCTTTGAGCCAAAGACTTTGGGGGGAAATTTAAGGAAACAAATAGAACTAATAAAGTTTGTCTAATGTAATTTGAAGCTTCCCGAATGCCACTTTCAGGCACATATCACTAAGTGCGAGTGTTTCCTTAGTATAAGGCTTTGGCAAACTATCTGCTACAGGTTCAGTTCATGGGAGATGCACTACTTTGAGGTAATAACTTTTCAATAGGTTGTGGGTCAAGCTTACAAAATACTACTAATGTGTTGCGGCCCAGTTTCAAAGTAGTTATTCTCTAAGCATGGTATCTTCGTCTATGTAGAGCTAGATCTCGAACAAGAACTCAATACTCTCCTTCGGAAAGGCCCTAAAGTATGATAGCCCCAACCTGTGGGGAGTCATTGCAACATATCTTTCTTGATTGAGATAGGACTGCTGGGTTTTTTGGCCCAAAATCTAGTTTGATCCCACAATTATTTGTTTCCTAATTATATTAGGATATTATTAAAATTTTCTTATTATGTTAGGTTTCCTAATTGTATTAGATTCTAAATCTAATTGGAGTGGGAGTCAAATTAGGTTTATAGGAAGTTTTTCCTATAAATATAGGTTGTTATCAACCTATACACTTACGGCATACGACAAACACACACAGAGCATTCTTCACCTCTACCCATCCCTAGGTTGTGAGAGCCCTTTAGAGAGCTCTTTTTTGTCTTCAGTATATCCCGTTGCGCTATTAACCCCTTGTGATCTGCCATCGATCCGCTTGCGTTATATAGCCTGTGCTATTAACCCCTTGTGATCTGGCCGTCGATCCCCTTGCGTTATATGCCCATTGGGATCTCTCTTGTAATCTCTCCCCTTATACTAGTGGATTATTGCTCTGTTGGCGTCCTTGGTTTTTTCCCGATTTGGGTTTCCACGTAAATCGTGTGTCTTTATACTCTCTATTTTAATTACTGATCTTGTTATATTTCTTCTCAATTTATACATCCTGATAATTTTATCTTCCGCTGTAAATATTAAGCTACCCTATCTTTTACCTCGATCCTAACAAGGACCATTGATATCACTTTTGCTATAGTATGTGAATCCAACAGTTGCAATTCTTGTTAAGATCAGTGAACATCAACACAAAATACTAGCAATATGAACCTCCAAGTAGAATTGTACTTGCTTTGGACTCAATGAGCAAACATATTTCTAAAATAAATGGATACATTTATGAACAAGAAGTTGAAGAATATAATTAGTGAATAATATGGAACCCATGAGCTTCTCTCAAAAAAAAAAAAAAGGTTGATGACCTCAAGGGATGGCCCAAATGCACAATTGACCATGAAGGATTATAAAACCAAACCAAGATGTCCCAAATTGTAATAAATAATGGGACTCAAAAAGTATTATAATTTGGGACCTCTTGGGTTTTGAATCCTTCATGGTCATTTGTGCATTTGGGCCATCCTTTGAGGTCATTAACCCCAAAAAAAAAGGCTCAACTAATGGTATAATATTGGGGATACCACTTGATACGTTTTGGATACACATCAAGTTTTGCCCATTTAGCTGTTTTGGGTATAGTTTGTATGGTTGGTTATTTGTTACCTTCTCTTATATTCAAACTATTTTATTTTATTTTTTTACAAAGAGGTGGTAGCTACATGACAATTACCTAATCTTTTAACATTTTACCAAAACTTAAGTAAGAATCTTCAATCACATGGAAATTGTGGAATCAATAGGGTCACATAGGGATGACAGTCAAGTCCGGATCCGAAGCGAATCCGATTCGCACCGACTAAAAAATCTAAATCCGAATTCGACTAAAAAAACTCCGAATTTGAATCCGATTAAAAGAATCCGACTCCGATTATAATTGGGGCGGGTATAAAAATAAAAAAATTAAGTCCGATAATAATAATTAATATAAAAATTTAAAAAGCTGAAAATTAAAATTAAAAAATTAAGAATTATTGTTGGTGTTTTATTTTAACAAGTATGATATATAATCAGAGGTAATCGGAGTTAGAAGTAATCGGAGTCGGAGGAAATCATTTTATGGAAAGGATTATTGGAGGATAATACACTGAACTTTAGGGGTATTGGACAATAATGCACTCAACTTTTTTCTTGGACTCTAATACACTGAACTTTGAAGGTATTGGACAATAACGCACTCAGAACAATTCAGCTGGTGGTTGATGCGGTGGTTGTCCTATTTTGAGGTGTCATTTTTCTATTTTTTTTCAGAAAAAACTTTTGTCGTGTAAGAAAGTACTCATAAGCAGGATAACTAATATATTTTTTGGAAAAAAATAGAAAAACGATACCTCAAAGTTGGCCAGCCACCGCGTCAACCACCAGCTGAATTGGTTTGCGTGCATTATTGTCCAATACCCTCAAAGTTCAGTGTATTAGAGTCCAAGAAAAAGTTCAGTACATTATTGTCCAATACCGTTAAAGTTCAGTGTATTATCATCCAATAATGCTTATGGAAATGTATAACAGCTAATCGGAGTCGGAGGTAATCGAAGGCAATTGGAGTCGGAGTTGGAGTTGGGTACCTCCAACTAAGTTTGGATTTAGATGTCCTCCCACCTCCGATTAATTGGATTTGGAGGTGGACCTCCACCTCCGATTATTAATTGGAGTGAAGATGGAGGCACCTACCTCCGATTTGCCTCCGATCCATTGCCATCCCTAGAGTCGCATTTGTGTTGAAGTATTGGTTCTCTTAAAATATCTACCCGTGTCTTCAACTGAATTGGTCATATCACAGGTCACAACAACCTGAATTAATAGATTGACCAATATAACAAAACCCTAATTATGATAATCAAAATTTCAAAACTAAAAGGCATTTATCTAATCCATGCTACCAATTTGGTTGATCATGTTTTAGCCACTGCGACGAACACTCCCAAAGATTAATCTAAATGAAAATATCATGCATTATACTTTGAAGATTTACACACACATATATATACACACACAGTAGTCTAATAATATTCATAGCTATCAAAAAATTCAGAAATGAATTGTGACTTGTGATGGCATACATTCCTGTGAAAGTATAAGTGAGTAAATTTATAATCAGGTCATTTAAAAGTTGTTTCCTTTGATTCAGTATGCCAAAATGGTTGGTCAAAAAATAGAAACTGCATGATCACATTACAATAGGATCTTCACAGAATTTCTAGAGTACGATAGTATGGGAGTTGTGAGTTTATCATTCTTTTTATGTTCGAATTTTGACGGACACAATTTCTTTGATGTGTTTTATAGTGTTATTGAAGTTGCTTATAGTTCTGCTTTTAAGTCTAAATTTCAACTGGACCTAATTTATCTTATCGTTGAAAAGAAAAACAATCCTCTCAACATTTAAAAGAAAGACCCACTAGGCCACTAGAAACATATTTCATGGATAACTATGTGAATTCATTTTCAAACTACATCACATACAAATTTGAAGAGGACTTGTTCAAGAGTCTCATGAAATTGTCATGTTAACAAAATGCTCCAATAAGATCTATTAATTACCCTATATACTAATATATATGCCTCCATCACTCCATGCATCAAGCATGTTGGATTGGTTGTTGTTGTCTGCATCCCTCTGGCCTACCCCTAATAGCTCCAAATGAAATGGTAGCTTGCCCAAAAAGCAAAAAAAAAGAAAAAACAAACACACTAAAAAAGGTTAGTACTAGTCCTGAAAACTGACACGAAATCTAAAATGAAAAAACGAACCTAGATTCGAACCAACACCCAGATCCGAATGGCACTTGAAAAATGATTAAATTAAGATCCACGCCTCAATAACCTCAAATCGAACAAGAACCCAATATAAAAGAATCTCACCCAAATCAACTTGAACAAGAACCCAATATAAAAGAACCCATTTACGAGGTCCACAACTAGCAAACGATTAAAACTTTCATTTTCGGAGGGACTTTCATCAAGACTAGGGTCGTTAAAAAATTTCCAATCCGGAAAAAAAGTCGAGTATGATCATAAATTTTTCCTCCAGATTTTGACTTCGACTGATTTAAACGAAAATCTAGACACAATATTTCCATTTCTCTATTGACAGAACTCAATATTGACCCAAAATTAGTCTTATTTGACCCGGAAAATATCCAAAAAAAAACTGATATCAGCCATTATTTTTCATCCAATGTCTGATTCCTCCGGATCCAAAATAACTCAAACCCGATTTTTTTTGGCCCTAATTACTAGCTAGCCAATAATTAAAACTTTCTTTCCGGAGGAACTTTTGATCAAGACCCAATTCAAAGACTTAAAACTTATGATTTTATAATACTTGGTAGGTGAACAACCAATCAATGTAGCCAGAGTCTCCAATTTGCTCAACTTCCCCTCACCAACTTAAAACATTTCCTTGGCAACCTTCCTTCACCATCCATATAAATCCCCACCCTCCCACACAAACACCCCAAATCTCCTTACTCACTCACCAATCAACCCAAAAAAAAAAAAAAACCTCATCAAATCACCTTCAAACATGTCTGTGGTCGAATTAGACACTCAACACGTCGGTGCAGAGATCGTGCACGGCGCAGAAGAGTGTCAAAAACACTCGCTCGAGCTCCTGCAGGAGCTCGGCTTCCCTACAGGAGTCATGCCCCTGAAGGAGCTCGTCGAGTGCGGCCGTGTCAAGGAGACCGGCTTTGTGTGGATGAAGCAGCGGGCCCCCACCGAGCACTACTTCGAGGGGACTAAGACCCTCGTAAGTTACGCCACCGAGGTCACTTGTTACGTCGAGAAGGGGAGGATGAAAAAAATGACGGGTGTCAAGAGCAAACAACTCATCATATGGGTCACTGTGTCTGAGATGAGTGTCGACGATCCTTGCACCGGGAAGATTCACTTCAAGACGAATCTTGGGGTCGGGAAATCGTTTCCAATCACGGCGTATATGAATGAGGAGGAGAAGGCTAAGTATTTGAAGGATCGTCGAAAGTAGATACGGTAGTTTCTGTTTGATGTACGTCGTACGTTGTTGTTGTTGTCTACAAATTATATCATTGTCTTGGGTATATATGAAACCAAGATTATGGTGTATATCATTTAAATTTGAGATCCTTCTTTTTATGTTGATGATCACCCAAATGAGGCCTAAGATCGAGAATGTTAAAGACTCTTGCATTTGCATACGTGATGAAATTGTTCGTTCTAAATGTGCTTCCTTATTCCTATATTAGGGTCTAGAGGTTTTACATAGCACATTGAACTATTTCTATTGGAAAGTTACCATATCTAGCCTTTTGGTTCATGTGAAAACTCTTATGAAAAGGGTGTAAAGGTATGTTGTCTGAGACGAGTAGACGACCCGTTGTCCTAGGTCACATGTCGAATCTATCAAAATCGGCACGATCCCGTTTTAAAATACACAATTATCAACAAAGCCAGTAAAAAAATAGACCTTTTATGTGGAAAAGGATAAAATTGGTCAAACCACCAGTTTTGGGTCGACCTAGTTTGGGCGGCGGTTCGAGTTTAATGATATAGAATGTAAGTAAGCACCTAGGTGTTTTTATCAAGAATCAGGATAATCGCAAGGACAATAACACATATAACTATTTCTTTTGCAATGTTCTCCAACGTGTCCTTCTGATTTATGTGAAAACTCTAACGGAATTATCCTCTCTTCAAAGGCATAAAAAATGATATTTACTCGAGTGAAATCACCCACAACTAAACGTCCGAGAGCCTACAAGAAGCGGGACTCACACAAGGAGATAATGTTGTTATCGACTGGTCTATGTTTAGATTGGTGATGAATAATTAATTACGAGATCATGTTATCGACTCAAATTATCGTAAACTCCAATGAAATATCTTGTCCATTTCAAATAAATTGACATTTACGATTTTATCCTTCTTTAATCATTAATTAATCCTCACAAAATATTTTACCAAATATTACAACATCATACTTTTTTAACAACATTTTTTTCTTATAAATCTAGCTGTATCAATTTTATACATGCACGTGAAATTTAACTTGAAACGCAGAGTATTTTCTTATTTTCACAAAGTATATTAACACTGTCAGAGATTAAACAAAATATTAAGAATCATGATACATTGGACAATTGGAGTCCCAGCAAGTTCCCAAAGCAAACCTAAAAGGGAGCCTTGGATGGAGTTCACTGCATTCCAGAAAATTTACCAAAAGAAGCATAAGAGTGTCCCATCAGGCATCACCATTTTCCATCATAATTATGGCAAATATTTGTACCGTCTCTGAAACTAAATCACGGGCTCCTGTTCATCTCTTTTCTCATGCTTTTTTAACCCAAAAAAAAAAAAATGGAGTTTTGAATGCCAAAACCCTTATCTTTTATAATAGGATTATTGGATGATAATACACTGAATTTTAGAGGTATTGGACAATAATGCACTGAACTTTTTTCTTGGACTCTAATACACTGAACTTTGAGGGTATTAGACAATAACGCACTCAGACCAATTCAGCTGGTGGTTAATGTGGTGGTTGTCCTACTTTGAGGTGTCGTTTTTCTATTTTTTTCAGAAAAAACTTTTGCCGTGTAAGAAAGTACACATAAGAGCATCTGCAATGGTGAGTTTTAATTCGACTCACTACTGATGTGGCATGAAACGAGAACGAAGTGAGGTCGTGTAGGACATTTCAGTGGTGAGAATGAAACTCGTCTCGCGAGAATCTCGCTTTCAGTCTCGCGAGACGAGTTTGAAATATTAATATTTTAATCATATTTTTTTCTCTCTCCTCCTCCATCTCATTTTTATCAATATAACCAAATTAATTATATTCTTAAGTGGGACCCATTTACTTTTTTTAATTAATATGAGTCAAACTCATTCTCACCATTGGAAAGTTAACTAAATAAAAAGTTAAATTTAACTCTTGATAGGGGTCCACAGATCCCACGTCATGCAATTAGTCAAACTCAAACACACAATTGCGGGTGCTCTAAGTAGAATGACTAATATATTTTTTTGGAAATAAATAGAAAAACAATATCTCAAAGTAGGACAACCACCACGTCAACCACCAGCTGAATTGGTCTGAGTGCATTATTGTCCAATACCTTCAAAGTTCAGTGTATTAGAGTCCAAGAAAAAAGTTCAGTGCATTATTGTCATATACCTCCAAAGTTTAGTGTATTATCATCCAAAAATCCTTTATAATATGTGAGGTTCCAAGGTTACCTGGCAGATTAGGACTGATTTTGATTTGATGCATAGCTATTATGTTTTGCACCCAGAGAATCTTCTCTCCGATTTTCTTTGAAAATTACCAAAAAAAATAATTTATTAAAACAATTTGAATAGTTAATACAAATTGTCAATCCAAAGAGTTAATGACAAACAACCAACAACTAAAACCGTATGCAATGGTGAGTTTTAAATCGATTCACTGCTGACATGGCATGGACCGAGAACAGAATGTTGTTGTGTACGATATTTCAGTGATGAGAATAAGATTCGTCTTGTGAGACTCTCGCCGTTAGTCGCAGAAGACTCTCTCCGTAAGTTTCGCGAGACGAATTTGACAATGAGTTTAACACACAAATATTTTAATCTTATTTTTTTCTTTCTCCTCCACATCATTTTTTTATCAATATAACCAAATTAATTATATTATTAAGTCAGATCATTTACTTTTTTAAACTAAACTCATAGTCACTATTGGAAAAGCTAACTAAATAAAAAGACTCCTCTAATAATGGTTCATAGATTTCACCTCATCTAATGAACCAAACTCAAACTCTTCGTCACATATACAATTTGACAAACAAGGCAAAAAGAAAAAAATCAACACAAAACCCAAAACAGTAAATTAAATTTATTTTGGCTTTACAAATTTTCACTTGGGACTTCCAGGTTTGGACAGAGAGAGTAACGCAGACAGTGAGTATGAACAGTGGCAGACGCCTAAGTCCATGGGCTATGGCTTAGACTGTAAAACTGTAAAAGGTGTCCTTATAAGTTATACCTCTGGTTGCGAGAGATATCTGGAATCTTTCCCAGGTTAAAAACTTACACTCGTTCTCTTCATCTTACACTTGTTCTCTCATTAACTTTTCTTGGATTTCACTAATTCACTTCCTGCATAACCTATTACACCTTCCGTCCCAAAATATTTGTCCCCTTTAATTTAACACGTATTTTAAGAAAAATCAACAAATTAATCTCAATTAACAATAAAATACTAATAATACCCTTCATTTTGAATTCAAAAGTATTATTTATACTTTTCCCTCTCATATTTAAATACTTTTAAAATTTAAACTAAGGGTATTTTAGTAATTTAAATAAAATAAAAATTTTCATTTTAAAAAAGAGGACATAATTTTGGGACATCCAAAAATGGAATAGTGGACAAATAATTTGGGACGGAGGGAGTATGACCAATTACAATTACTCTAATCTGAGATTTTTTTTTTTTGTAAACAGAAGTTCGGAACATTCATGCCGAGCTCTTATTTTACAGGTGTGTGAAATGGACTTAGTTCATAATCTTACTCATCTCCACATAAATCTACTTGTAAATCATGGGAATTGATCATATGACATCTAACTTGAAAACTCGGTATGATGCCAAATTACGATCGTCAAAAACTATCCGATCCAAGAAACCTGTTTAGTTCGATCCGTAAAAAATCAGGCATGGTCAGAAATTTTGTGCCTGAATTTTGATTTTATCGATTTGACCGAAATTTCAAACACAATATTCTCCATGTTTCTATTCGAATCCGATATTAGCTCGAATTTAGACTTATCCGAACTGAAAATACCCAAATGAGCTACTAGCTCATTAGCAATTACTCTTATCTAAGTTAAGGGGGTTGTTTACTACCAAAGCTTCCAGGAACTTTCATAACCAATTTTCAAAAAAGGCATTTCTGGGAGACAGATTCAATGAAAGTGCATAACAAATTCCACAACACAATAATATGATGAAGGGGTCCAGGAGTACACAACATACATATATTGAGAACTGATATACAAAACACAAATAAAAATGGTGAAGAAAATATTGGAGGGTAGAACAGCTGAGAATAGAAAAAGGACATGAAAGTAGGTCTAATGCTCCGTTATTTCATATGGTTGATGCGGTATGGTAATGATGCAGTGCAGTGAAATTTGAAAAGTGTGGTGAAATATGATGAATTGTGGTAAGAGTTATGCTAAATGGGATAGGTGAAAAAATAAAATGTAGAAAGAAGGGGAGAAAAGTGAGGAGAGAGAAAAGTAAAAAGATAGATTGATAATGATTGTGGTAAAATGTGATGAAATGTGGTAGAAATTAAAGAGAATGGTGCGGTGTGATACCGCACCGCAACCTACCACATAAAAGAACGGAGCCTAAGGCATGTTAAATACCTGGGTAAAATGGGTACAGTAAGTTTTAACCAAAATTTACCAGAACTAAAAAATAATAATTTCTATATATTGAGGTTAATTTGACAAAACTTATAAAAATTTATCAAAAATTTCTAAAATTTAACTTTTATCCAACTGTCTTTTACTCCAATAAAGCGTGTGCCAGAACAAATCTTATGGAAGGGAACAATCCAGTGGAGTCCTTTGAAGTGCACAAAACATATATGCTTCATCAAGCAAACAAAACCCCAAATCAGGACCCTTGGACATATGACTGATTTGACCCTCTCTCTCTCTCTCTCTCTCTCTCTCTCTCTCTCTCTCTCTGCATGTTTACAGAAATGGGTCGTACTTCCATCGTTTTCAATAGACACAAAAACTGTGATATTGGTCAAATCCCAACCTCTCTCTCTCTCTCTCTCTCTCTCTCTCTCTCTCTAGTTTCATCTCATTATTAATGCATGGTGGATTGGTGGTGAAGACACAAAGAGGGGTGAAAACTGAAAAATGCAAGAAGTTGCAAACATGATCAAACAGGCAAACAGAGGCAGAACCAGAGGCATTGGCATTGGCATTTCCCCAGACAACCTTCACAGTGGTTCTCACCAACAAACTCACCAAATGGCTTCTAATCAAACCCACCTCCTCTCAATCTCTGATGTACAGGTTCTCTCTCTCTCTCTCTCTCTCTCTCTCTCTCTGTGTGTGTGTGTGTGTGTGTGTGTGTGTGTGTGTGTGTGTTTGTGTGTCTTTCCTAAGCTTGTTTCCTCATACACAGACTTGTGTTCTCAAAGTGAATGTGGACTGTGATGGTTGCAAGAGAAAGGTCAAGAAGGTCCTCAAAAAGATTGAAGGTTTTTCTCCCTACTTTCATTCTCTTCTTTCTCATGCTCCCATATCTCATAATAGAATGCAAACTAGGCTATATATTCATTGTAAATACTGCTTGTGTATACTGTTGAAGAATGTGGCTTTACTAGTTGTATGTATGTATATGCTAAACATGTCTTCAATTTTGGGATCAGGTGTTTTCACAGTAAAAATAGAAGCAGAGCATCAAAGGGTGATAGTGAAAGGGACTGCAGACCCAGAAACTTTGATCAAGAAACTTCTCAGGTCACACAAACATGCAGAGCTCTTGTCTCAGAAGTCACAGATGCAGAATTCAACTCAAGAGCAGCAACTGTTTCTTGACAAGTTCAACAAGAAGAATCAGACCCAGAACCCTAATGTTCTTTATTTGAACAACAGAGCACCCTCCATAGAACAACAGCTGATGAACCTCAACTTACAACAACAAGGCAGGGAACCTGGGTATGACTGGGGGTTTGATGGGGGGCATTCACACCCACATATCCTAGAGATGGAGCCAGAAAACTATGGGTATAATAACATGAATGACATGATCCCCATGATGAACATGCATGGTCATCATGGTCATCATCATCATCAAGATCCTTATGGATACCATCATTCATCACCCATGATGATGGCAGACATGTTGAGCTCTCAGTACAACCAAAATCCTTATGCTGGATGGCTACAAGCAAATGCACAGAACAACAACAGGGTTCTTGATGGCTATGAGCAGCTATATCAGTACTGACAACAACAATACAAACCAGCTTAATGTTTTCTGAAGGCTTATTAGTATTTCTTACAGCTATTATTAGTAGTGTCTAGGGAGTAAATAGGGAGACTGCTACTGGTAGAAATAGCACCAATTGTTTCTTAGGTGCAGGAACTGCTTATGGATGGACAATCTATGTAAAAGCAAATGGAATGAGATGTCTAATAGTATGATGTTTTGTATATTCAGAATTCACAATATTACAAGGGATTCAGATCTTCAGACTTTATTTGCTAATCTCAATTTTTGGTGATATTAAAGGCAGCTGTAAAACAAGATCCGTATCATTAGTTATTCTTAATTTAATCCTAGTTAGCTTAACCTTGATCTGATTCTCCATCAGAAATCAGAAGCTGTGGAAAGGCAAAAGCCTCCTAGAGTCTTCAAGAAGGCAGAAGCAACACTAATTCACATCAATATCATACAACGGCACAAGACAGTCGAAAAGAGTGAAATGTCACTTGAGGATGCTAACTATGAACCTAGAAAATGCAGTAAAAACTTTACAGAAAGGTCAATAACATACATGACTAGGTGAAGAGAAGAAAAGACATACTCTAATTCGCATGAACCAAAGTCATGAAACAGAATTGAGGATTATCGCTTCTGATCTTTCCTACGCCTAGATTGCGCCTTCTGCCACTTCTTTTTTGCCACAAACTTGCTCTTTGGCTTCAGCTTCAACTCAGGAGAGAATTTGTAGTTTGGATCTCTCATTTTGGCCTGAATGTCCTTGAAAAACTCCATATTTAGTCTCTTGGGACCTCCTTGCCTCAGCTCCGCATACTCCGGCCCAGAAACTACATTTTCAAACGCGCCAATCAGAATATCCAAGTCACTCATTACTTCCCACACATTAGTGTACCTGCCATCCGGTCCTTTCTTCAACTTCTTCAATGCGTTCTCAACAGCGAGTTTTCTTGCCGTCTTTCCAGGTGTTAATTCTTCCGGTTCGTTCTCAGCTTTCAGTACCTCTGATAGAGTTCTGTACTTAGGCGGTTCTTCAAACTCAAACAGCTTATCTATATATGCATCACTCTTCTCATTCGGGTAGGGTTCCGTTGGAATATCATCATCGTCATCTTCCTCACTGCCCGTCCAAAGGGTTTTCTCCTCATCGCTACCCGACCATACACCCCAGAGTTCATCACTGTCATCAGCATCTATGCGGTCGGAGTGTTCTTTCGCTCTCTGTCTCACTTTCCTAATTTCTTTCTCGAGAGGACTTAGCTTTTCAGAATCACTTTCATCTTCACTCCCAGTCCACACACAATCCTCCTCATCTAGCTGCTTCGTCCATGATTTCCTAAACTCTTTACTGCCCGGTACTCCTTGACCAAAAAGATCATACTGCTTTCTATTGCCTCGAGCATAAGACCTTGATGCTGGAAACATCCATATAAAATTTGATCACATAATAGAGTTATGAAATCCTTCTTGCATATATCATAAATCAAATAACAGTTCAGTTGTTGTCAACCTCACTTTCATTCATTTGATCTTGGTAGCACGGTTCTATATCAATAACCACCATATTTGCTATGGATCATGCTAATAGCTAAACTAATTTTCAAGATAGTAATTCTAATATCCTTCTTTTAGTAATGAATATTGTATCAGAAGGAAAATCAACAACAAAACTTAGAGGTTTAGTAAGCTCTAGCCAACCAGGCAGAAAACTTCTACTAGCTAGGGTGCACAACTCAAAATTCACTACAAAATGGAGTCTTTATGTTTATTTACTTCTTGTTTTTTCCAAATTAGTATACAAGTGTGGACTTCCAATCAAGGACTTCATTGAAACAAATTCAATTTAGTAGCAGTAAAGGGTGCACAGACAGCACAAGCAACACTGAACATTTAGTCCCGGCAAAAGCTGACCGGACCCGAGACCGACCCGGTTTTTCAAACCTAAAATATAACAAACCCGGAATACGGGGCAACGAACCCGACCCAACCCGTCCGAATTGACAGGGATAGAAACAACCCATCAGACAAAGATGTTAATTTACCAATTCTCTAAGCATTTTAACAAACACATAGAGTGCACACCCAATACAAATGAGAAAAACAACAGGTAAACCCAGATTCCAAATCCAGCAGAGAAGAGGGAAAGGGAAACTAACCTTGGAATAAGACGGGTCGAAAAGCTGCTGCAATTATAAGATGAAGGGTCGAATTGGAGGCGAATGAATCAGACAAATATTGGACCCTGTGATGAACACAAAAGGTTAAAAACGATCATACGATGAATTTTAGTTATGGAATCCATGAGAGAGGGATAGAGAGAGAAGACCTTGAGGAGGGAAAGGTTTGAAATGGAGGATTGCGAGAGAAAAGAGGGGAGAAAGAAGAGAAGCGGGAACAAATCCTTCTTGCCATCATTCAAAAACCCCGCTACACAGCAGCATCTCTTTCCACTTCCCACTTCTTTGTAATCCTCTTGATTTTTCCCCCCTTTTCTTTGGGAGAAGCATTACAAAGGGTTGCCACTTGCCAAATTGCTTTTACTTTTACTCTCGGTTAATTTAGGCTCCGTTTTTTTTATAAGGTCTGTACGGTGTAGTAATTGTGCGGTGCAGTGTGATGCGGTGGAATTTGAAAAAATATATTGAAATGTGGTGAGTTGTGATAGGTGGAATAGGTGTGAGAGAAAATGTAAAAAGTATATGAGAAAAATGAAAAAATATATTGGTAATAATTGTGGAGTGGTGTGGTAAAATATGGTAGAAATTAAAGAGTGTGGCGCGTGATACCGCACCGTAACCTACTGCATAGAAGAACAAAGCTTAGTCCGATCACTAGGCTTCTATTTAGATAGTAACCACCAATAGATTTTACAGGTCAAGAGGGAGATACCAAACTGTCTATGACAAATATGATTAGTCAACCCCATAATTTCTACCTAATGGAAATTTTTACTTGGCTACCATCTCGTTGATAAATCGATACACTTAGGGAGAGTAAGAGAGACATCGCAACGCAAACTCGCAATTTCCCAACTAATCGGTACCTGATTTTATTAGTGGTGGCAAAAAATCGGGTTCGGGTCAAACCGAGTTCGGACAATTCGGACATTCGGATAAAATCCCCAAACCCAAATCCTGTTCGAATTCAAATTCGGACATTTTTTGGGTGTTCGAACCCGAAATGTCCGAATTTGTCCGAACCCGGATTTGTCCGAATATAACCCAACCCGAATTTACACTAAATATATACATAATTCTAATAT
Source organism: Portulaca oleracea (assembly GCA_029582165.1). NCBI lineage: Eukaryota > Viridiplantae > Streptophyta > Magnoliopsida > Caryophyllales > Portulacaceae > Portulaca > Portulaca oleracea. The sequence continues at coordinate 20,930,749 of CM055892.1, forward strand.
TTTGTCCAAATTCTAATGTTCGGACACCGTCCGAATGCGTCCGATTTTGTCCGAACTCGAATTTGATACAAAATTCGGACGTCTGAATTTATTCTCCCAAACCCGAACCCGACCCGATTTAGAATCGGACATGACCAAATTGTCCAAATTTAAAATTCGGACAAAAAATTGATGACCAAACCCGTTTTTATTCGGGTTGGACAAATTCGAATATTCGGATCGGACGGATTTTTACCGGCGCTAGATTTTATCATTCATGGTATACTTAAAAGCAAATAATATACTTGTCCCCGGGTTTCTTTTGAAGTTGGGACTCTAACGGTTGATTTGTGCTATGTTTTTTCGTTGTTGCTTCTTTGTGCTAAATATATTTGTGTGTGTGTGGCCAAAATGAGTCATTTTACCAATAACTGACTTTAAGTCGATATCTTGTGAGAAAGCTTACTCGAATTACTTATTATCTTTTTCGTTTGTTTTTTGTTTGTAAAGATCTGTTGGTTCACCCACTAATCCCTTCTACAAAACGTAAATCCAGCAAGCAAATATGCAGAGAAAGTAGAGTATTACAACATCATAGGGCTATAAACAGGTGTCAATAAATCTCCTAATCCATGTCACTTGAATTACAAACTCTTGAGTAATTATTTACATTTTTATCCGAATTACATTGAGGGGATGTAGCTCAGATGGTAGAGCGCTCGCTTAGCATGCGAGAGGTATCGATCCCCCGCATCTCCACTTGTTTTTTATAATCCTTCTTTGCTTCATTCATTCAAAAAGTGGCCATATCTAGCTGCACCTGTGGCTCAAACGTTGAGGCTACACTATTTTGAAGGTTAATGATTGTTGTTTAATTAACAGCAAGGAAAAAGAAAACATGCATAGTCACCCTATCCTTACAAGAATGGTTAAATTCTGCAGTATTAACAAAGTATGAAGAAGATGCTAATGATTCATTACAACAAAAACATTTGGGACTTGTAGAAACCAAAAGTTGAGTCCTACACTGAACTATACCATGCTTATGTACGAAAACTCATTAACTCATACATGCATACATAACCCAAGATGAAAAATCCTACGACAGCTGATTTAGTGAAGATCTGAAGCGCGAATTGGACTACACTTTATATTGCTCGTCATCTGTTTTCATGTCCATCTGTGCTCTGTCTTGTTCTCCTAAAAACCCGTCTGACAACAACAGTCAACAAAGAAGCACAAGGGACGGAGACGATCTAGTTGGTGTCATCCAGCATCTCAATCACAGGCGCATACTGCTCGAGTGTATCATGGAATGAAAAAAGACCGAATAAGAGAAGTTAGTGATTCATTTCAAATATACACAATCTCTTTTTCAGTGGGGAGGGGGGGTTTCAACTGCTACACATAGGGAGTGCAATTTATTAGATGTTGTGCTCCAACCATGAGCGGCGCTTGTTCGCTAGCTTATTCTGCTTTGTTCACTCATAAAATTAAGATTGTTCACCGTGGAGTATATATGTTCTGGTATGTAATATATATTGCCACAGAGTATCAGAAAGTCAAGACTAACCTCATCGCCTTCTTCGAAATATAAGCCATCCACCGCACTTTTTGGCTGGAACTCCCACCCTAGAGTCTCTTCTAGCAGCTCTTTCAGCTTTCTCGTCTTTATCATGGGAGAAAAAAGGCAGTCAACACACACTCCCCAGGCCAAAATAATTGAAGGAAAAAAAATCCCACAGAACCGGGAGGAAGCATTGTACATCTTGCTGGCTTTCCGAAGTTCACAAGGGTACGGTTTTTGTTTTTGGTATGTTGCTATATATAACCCTTTCTGGCAAACTCATATGCATAGTCCCCAACCACACATTGTACCATGAACTTCCGACGCCCACCATTCAGGTAGGATAATCTTTGTAAACAGCTACTGTTTAATTTGGTGTTTCAATTAGCAAAACTAGTTCAACTGAAAACACCAAGTCTAATACAGTTGTACTTGTTTTTGCAGATTTATTGTTTAGCAATATGGTCAATGAAGACAAAAGAGAAATTTAAAAGGAGAAAGTTACACATTTGGTGTCCTCAGATTCAAAACAGAACATGTAACAAAGGACACAAAGCAAAAACAGCTAAACAAAATGGCCGGCATTTGTATAAGCTAGAGTACAAATAGAAAATCGGGTCAAGAGTACACACCCATGTCAAAAGATCGCCATCAATAACCGAGGCCTCAGTAACCAGTGAGAAGAAATCCTACAGAACAGCACAACAAGAGAAGGCAAAAGTTAGCACCCCGGAATTGGTGAGACTGTAAAGCATAAGGCATGGAAGCTATGAGAAATAATTCCATGTTTCTGTCTAAAATGGAGACCAACTTGTTTGCTCTACACTTCCAACTTTTTCTTATGTGTTTGCAAATTCCAGAAAGAAGAGATTAAGAGAGTTTAGGCAAAGTGGAACTAGGTGCACACAAGGAAAAGAGCATTCAATAATTTCACTTGCAGATGCTACCCTTCTATCAGAGGTGTTTTGCCAGAGATCTGAATCAAGACCACCAAGCACATTACCTGCAGTCTTCATAATCACATTACAAGAGTAGATTCTACATACCACACCAAACCATTCAGCACTCTGGCAGAAGTCGGATCTAGGTCAAATTCGGGTCAGTCAGATCACTTGATGACCTTTGCCTGGTTTTATTGGGTCAGACTAGGTTCAACAATTCAGGCAGACATGAATTCTGGTCAAAATTGGGTTCAGACTATAGAAATATGAGTACTTGTCCAAATTTTGGGTCACTGAAGTCAATGTTAAAATTCGCACGAAAAATTTGACTATACCCGGATTTTTCCAGGTCGGACAAATTCGTATATTTGAGTAGGACGAAGTTTTACCAACTCTAAACCATTGACCCAAAGCCTCGATCAGAGTGGCATTGGATAAGGTATTGAGGTGAAGGGTTAAGGTCCAGGATATGCAACCCTAGCCCTATCCTAGAGTTGTAGAGAGGTGGTTTCATAAGGCCAATGTCCAGAAGATGCCATAACTAAGGAGCTACATGCGATAGATCATCCACTTTATTTACAACGCACTTCTTATTTGCGATAACCGAAAGATATATTATTCGAGCTCGAAGTACCGTGGTTGCTGAAGACATCCTACAATAATACCCATTCCATGTATGAGACATTGTCCCCCAGAACATCAAGCAGATGACTCTACATATGCAAATGAGGAAATAGGAATAATTTAGTATCTCATTACCTTGCAAAGGTGATGTAGAAAGCTATCGGAAGAAAACCATGAATCATCGAGCAATATAGATGATTCCTTCCCGATGCCTGTATTCCCAGTGTGATCCTTCAGAAATCCATATTTAAGCTGATAGTAGACACATTTGATAAACTGCAAGAGCAAATAGACATATTAGCAAATGTTAGTTTTCCTCCACCCCCCCCCCCCGGTCCTCTGGTTTTGGTTTCGTTGTATGTGGGTCTTCTTCCTTTTTTGGAATCTGAGGGGGGGGGGGGGGGATTTGTGTAACATATTCTCATAGTGGGTGGTCATAAAATAGTTTACCAGTGAAAAATAGTTTAGTAGTACACCAAGGTTGGGTTAAATAAGGTAGAAAGGGGAAAAAACAAATAAGATGATTAAAATACTACCTTTGCGAATAGCTGGCTCCTTGTTCGCAATGGCTGCAATATATAACCATGCAAATCATGAGGATTATTAACCAAAGTTTGAAGCAATCAACATATAACCAAGCAAATCATGAAGATCATTAACCAAAACTTCGTAGCAACTAGCAAGCACACTTATTTTTCCCCTTCCTGAAAGAGCATTTAAATTAAATGAAATTCTCGGAGCTATTCAAATCCATATTAGAAATCATCCTGACGACTGTATAGGACATAGGGACATCCCATGGTTCAAATTTAAGTGAAATAAAGAAAAAAATCAGGGGCCAACACCCGACAGAGACAAAAGCATTACATAGGCTGTTTATGATCAGCTAGACAACTCTGTTATTATCTTAGTCTAATTAGAGATTTCCAGACAGTCCTGGCATTAAGCAGAATATCTTATAGTCTAATTCAGATTATTACCAGGGAACATATAACATATAGCATGAAATAATGAAATATATTTGGTGACATTAACAAGAGCATCACCCATCAATTAGTGGTCAGTATCAATCCCAGTACTATAAGAGGTGATCCATCTTGTTAGGAGAAACAGTCGAGCTGACTAAAACAATCATATATAGATGGACAGAAAAATTGGCCAAGAACACGGCCAGTGCCTTTTTCATCACCCTCATTTCTAGCTAATTGATAATTTCATGGATTTTTTTGACATATTTAACATTGTACATCTAGAAATATCTCTTCTATATACCGTTTGCCACTGCTCAATTTTGGGAACAGCTCCCTGTACACTCTGCATGTATTTGTTGTCTATTCAAGATACCAAGCAGGAAAGGATGGACAGCATGCATACTTACAGCTTCAACACATTGTAGAAGAAGGCTAACTAAAGATTTCCATTGCATAAATCCTTCAAGTGATTGCCCCATCTGCAAAAGATTAGGATTTTGAGCAATAGTTGACTAGTAGATGAAGGAAATATCAGGGCAAGTTTGACATTGTTAACAGTCAGCCATACCAAGAACGCAATGAATGCAAATTGTAGCTCACCAAGAAGTCCGTCTTCAAAATCACCATACTCTTTCTTCAGAATAGTTTCAAGAATGTGCGTCTGACTAAGTGAAGAAAGCGTTAAATCAAACGATAACACTCAATGGCTTGAGCTACTAAAGTGCTAGAGCAAAGTAAGCATGACTAGGAATAGCAGAACAAGAACTTTTCAAAAATTACCTTGTCAAGATTCAAGGAAGTAAGCTCAGGCCCACAAATCCCCTTCTGCTTAATAACTCGTGGGATAGGAGTATAGTAACATCCTTTCTTTTCAGAACTGGTGTCTTCACTGGAGAATTTGCTGTTTTTTAATTGCTCAGCTAAAGCCTTTTCCATGGTGGTCTTAGGAACATTGCCAAAAAACCTGGATTCACTTGCCACCGTAATTTCTCCTCCAATAGGTTCTGTGAATCAGAAAGAGAGTGAAATGAAAGGCAGTTAACAGTTCAATGTATCAATGTCAACCGCAAGCACATAGTCTCTACGTCTCAGAGCATGTCAATTAATATGTATAGATAAACATGAATGTAAAGACAAGATTACTGCAGATGAGATATGAAGAACAGTGCATACCAACACGCTCGATAACATCCTTAGTGATGTAATTAGACAATCGCTTCCAGTCTCCATACTCATTCAGTGAATAAGGACCAAGGTTTCTATCGAATTCAAGACATTTAACTGCTTGAGCGTACCTCTCTTCCTACATCAAAGCAAAGCAGGGGGAAAAAGCTCATGATACGAACTTCAGAGAAAGGAGGGGGGAACTACAATTTCTCATTAAACTCTAGCGAATTAAACAACAGGAAATTGAGCTAATTGGACAGCTAAATCCATACAAGAAATACTTACCTCTTCCTCAGGAACTTTGACAAGTCTTTCTTCTTGTGGATTCCATCTACGAACAACAACCTGTTGTACCAACCCAAATCAAACACTACCCACTAAATTGGATTCAAATGGGTAAAATCAACATCTGAACTAAACCTCAGATGGGGAAGTTTCAATGAAGAAGCCAATAATAGGTGAGAATTCCTTCCCATCCCTGCACGAAATTGGGATTCTCCAAGTCAAAACCAGTCTAACTGATAAACTATGGACTAGAAACAGGACATGGGCAATCCACAAAAATGCTTCTAAATCACGAGTTACAGCTACCCATCTTTTTTTCGTTCATTCAAAGCCCAATCAGGAATAAAATTTGCAACAAAAGTTGCATACAACTGCAAAGAACAATAGCATGACCACAAAATGAAAAGCATCAAAGATCACGAAAGCATACATTTAGCAAAAAACAGCTTCAAATGTCCTTCAATTTTGTCTTCCTTTCTTCTTATTCAAATCGAAAAACAGCCAACAATCTCACAAGCAAACTCAAGAAATTCATGAACATGAAAGCAAACATACCTATTTGATGAACTGTAAAATATGAAATGAACACCAGGAGGAATCATCTTAATACCCTTGAAAGCAGGCCCAACAGAGAAAACCTGATAGACAATCATACATAAACATCAACAGACAAGCATATACAATATCAAAAACACAAAACCCTAGCAAACAACACCAAAAGTAATTACGAATCACTAATCAGAACAGACGCTAATTTCAACAAATGTGTAAGAGAGAGACCTGAGTGTCGATGCCGACGAGAGTATACTGAGGAACGTCGAGAAGGAGGACGGTGGAGCCATGCTTAACCAATTCCAGAGCTTTTTCCGGCTCCATTGCTTTTACCGGCGTACTCTTCACCGGAATTTGCCGCCGGCAGTGAGCTCCGACGTCGGAAGAAATTCGCGTCGGCGGAAATCGAGCGAGATTTGGGCTGATCCTGTGGACTATTGGAGCAATCTTGGCGGAAGAACAGAGCTTCGAGCGGCAATGGCCCAAATATGTACGAGTCCAGAAGCTTCTTGGCAGTTGATAGTCCACAGTCCAAAACTCCAGATTTCTCCATTTGTTTCTCTAATTTCTCTCTTTTTTCAAAGTCAAAAATTTTAACATTATTATGAATTTATGATTGTTTCTCCATTTATTTCTCTCTTTTTTTTTATCATTGATCGAGAATTTTATATTTTATATTTATAGTTATTTAAAAATAGATTTCATTTGGATGTATTCCACCATATTAATTGCACAAAAATTTAAAAAGATATTAAAATCCTCTTATAATACTCCCTCCATTCCTCAATATCTGTCACTTTGATCAATTTTCTATTTTCCAGAATATCTGTCACTTTACAATTTCAATGTAATATTAATGACATTTTTTTTTAATTTAACTCTTACTTTTACAATTTCCAATACAATTATATAACTAAAATAGAAATTTAACTCTTACTTTTATCATTTCCAATGCAATTATCATTCTCAATACTATTTTCTTAAAATCTTCCCTAAACTCCAAAGTGACAATTATTGAGGAATGGAAGGAGTAGTAAAAAAGATTGTTATGTTCGAAATTGAAAAGACAAAGGGGTGTTTGGCAATTAGTTGTTGGTTGTTTCGTTAACTATTTGACTTTTGACTATTTTGTTAGCTATTTGTGTTACCTGTTTGTATTAAGAGTGTTTGGTATAATTAGCGGTTTGCAGGGTGACTTTTTCTTTTGATTTCCAATTGTACCCTTAGCTTTATTTTTAGTGCTTTTTAACATTATGATTTTTTAAAATTCATTTTTAGGTTTTTTTGTCCATACTTTTAATTCATTTTTAGGTTTAACATTATGATTTTACAAATTCATTTTTAGTTTTTTTTATCCCGACTTACTTTTACAATTTAATGTAGATATTTTATACACTATTTGTAAAAATTACATATTCTAAACAATAGGTTCATACATAATCAATTAGTAAATACATAGTTAAAATAAAACATAGTCTCTTATCCAAATTAATAGCAAAACAAAATAAAGTAGAAGATTTTAAATACACAAGTATCATTATACATAAATCCCAATGTCCAAAACAATAAAAAACGCAAATGAATGAAGACTTCTAAAATTAGAATAACTAAACCTAAATTATTTTGATGACAATTTTTGTAATTTTTATGAATTAGTTGGACAATGTTGGAGGAAAGGGAGTAACTATATAAAAATAATGAAAACTCGCTTGGATAACGCTAAGAGTCATGGTCCAGAACTCACTTTCCTTAAGAACTATTTACTATACCGTAAATGTTCAAAGGAATAAAGCTTAGCACTTGTAACACTCAAGAATAATAGTTTATCTCTTGAATCACTCAAGTACAGCTGCAGTCTAGACAAGAATGAGGATAAGATTAGCTTAGAATGGTGTGTTAAATAGCTTGGTAATGTCTTCTATTTATATAGGAGACTTCCAACCCTCTTAGGATACCCTTTAGTCAAAGGATAATCAAGAGACTTAATGGAGAATCATATCCTTAATATGACCTTGACCAAGTCAAGTCATATAGCTGTTGGAATATCATAATAATCGTGCTTAATAACAATATCAAACACTAATTACACAAAATCATATAGCCGTTGGCATTTAAAACAATTCTGGGATCCAACACGGTCCGTGTTGGGTGCAACACGACCCGTGTTGAGCCCATGAATGTTTCCTTTGCTCTCTGGAGACCAACACGACTCGTGTTGGTCTCAGACTCACCCGTGTTGATCATATTCTTGACGTTTTACTTATATATGATCCTTATACTTGTTATATGTAATTCTTTAGGCTATATAATTATCTTATACTCTTGAAATATTTCCAACAATCCCCCGCTATTTCAAGAGTATGTAAAACCCTTGAAATAACTTTACTTAAGGAGCTTAAACCCCCGCTATTTGAAATATACCTTAACTTGTAATCACCAGAGAAACTCACCAAACATATGTCTAATGAAAAGTAGATTGTTCTTTGAACTTTTCATTTAGTGCATATGAGCCAAAATTGAATCCAAATCACAAAGTAGACATAGTTTTGAACTTTGGATTTATATTGACCAACTATACTCATAACACACATACATTTTAATTCTTGAGTATAAATAACTTGACACTATTATCCGACCTTGTGTCCTTATCCTTCATAAGTTTTTTCGGAACTTTAGCTCATAGTTCCTTTATGCGGCCACACATTACATTTACATAGGTAGACTTTGTAATATACCACCCCTATAATTAGGCTTTCCACAAAGTCTACTAAGAGTATTACTACTCAACCTCTTGTCATTACAGTTTTCTAAGCATCACTTAACCTTGGGATAGTAACTTGATGCTTCCTACCAATTAAGACAACTTCATACTCATTTGAACTTTAGAAATTGGTGGTATTCCAATTCGTAAAGTTGAGTCTTTGTTGTGATTAGTAGAAATTTTGAGCTACACTTAAACCCATCCCCTTTGAAGTACCTTTTATCAAATCTCTAGTCAATCCTTTGGTTGAAGGATCAGCTAGGTTTTCTTTTGATTTGATATCCTTTAACATTAAAAATCCCAAATGTAAAGTTACTGTTCAAATAGAGAGATATCACTGTTTCAATTGCAATTTTGTAATTATAACAAACTTTGAGGCCTTTTATATTTCGGTCAAAGAAACTTAAGAAAAGCAAAATCTCAGCCAGACGATATTTTACGGCTTCACCTGTTGTGGTACCGCCCTCCTCTCTCTCTCTCTCTATCTCTCACAGCCGCCGGTGACTCTCACCACTTCAGAAACCTACTCTGAAAGAACAATCTGTTATGGACACTACTCTCCTCATTCGGCATCGGCAAACTCTAGGCCTTAATAATTTCAACGATCTGGGTAACATTCTTCTCATCATTACCTTCGATTTATTCTCTTGATTCATCTATCATGCACAATCTTTTGTTTTCTCTGGCTTTTTTTTTTAATGTTTTTGCTATCATTTGGTTTGCAAATACTGACTTTCAAACCTATCTAATTTTGTACCAGTGCTGTTATGGAATTAATCACCAAACTGAGGCACTTAGGGCTTAGTACGTCCTCGATCGGCTTGCCCTAAAGCGCCAAGATTCCACATTTGGTTGATACACCAACAAGAACGAAGGAGGAAGGAGGGGTCGGACGAGGTTAGACTAGATTAGGCGATGGTTGTTTAATTTTGCTTAATTCCTGAGTTTATTTTCAGTTATTTCTTGATTTTAGATTTCAAGTTTGTCAATATTGCTTTATTAATTGATGTCTTTCTGGATTTTTTTTTGGGTTCGTTCGTTGGTTACTTTCTCTGTTAATTGATTTTTTCAGTTGTTTAATTGATATGTTCTGGGTGTTTTTTGTAGATTCATTTGCTGAGATTTGAACTTTGGAGGGTTTCGTACGTAGAGTTGGTAGAGGACTGGAGCAGGACGATTGTTTGTTGGATGCTTTAGCTTTGTTTCGTGCCTTCTTGGACGAGTCTCTACTGGAGGGCCATGTAATTTAATCTCTATTTTCTTTTGTGTCTACTATTTGTTGTCGAGTCTGTAAATAGTAACATCCCTTATTTAACTTATTATAATTTCTTGCAAGTATTTGGCCACAATTTTTTCAGGCACGTTGCTGTGTTTGGAACCATAACAACCATTAGTCGTGCGTCTGTGACAGATAACTTCTTGTTTCCTGGTCTTCGTCCCTGTTTCTTAGATTTCAATTTTGTCTATGATAGATGAGATTAGACAAGAATAGGTGATATTTTATTTCATTCAATTCCTGAGTTTGTTTTTAGTTGTATGTTGGTTTTTGATTTCAATTTTATCAATATTGAATAGGTGGAGCACTTCTTTGTGACGGAAGCATCCTCAAAAGTCTAAATATTCAATATTGAACTGTTTTGTATTAGGTTCAAGCACCGTCCATTGAAATAGTTTGATCTTGACTCTTGTAGCTGACTTGTAATTTTTTTTCTGTTCATGGTTAAATACATAGGCTAAATTTATCTGTTTGAAGTTGAGGCCTTTACCACTTCTAAACCATATATTGTTGGATCTCATTCATTTGTTCAAGCAGGAATTCATTGTGTCTCTCCCAATTTTAACTTGCTCTTGATCATGTAATCTTTCGTCGGTGGGAATATGTTTCCCTTTTTAGGTTGGGTTTTCTGTGGAAATATTGGGGATTCAATTGAAGCATTCGAGTTTGAGCGAGATAGTTCTATGCTTACAACTTTCTGTGTTTCATGATTTAGATTTATTACTGTTTAGATTTTCGTTTAGTTCACCATGGATCAACCTTGCTTGCTTCTGATATCTTGCAGGTGAACTCCTTTCAGTTCCGGACAGAGTGCCCATTGCTATTAGAGTGAAATAGTTTGCAACCTTATCCAACGACAAGTCACATAACCCTCCTTGTAATGCTTTCTGTTGAACAGGATGGTACCCTACAGAAATGATGCTTATTATGTTAAGCGTATGAGATCTTGTGGTGCAATACTTGTTGGAAAAACCAGTATGCATTGAGCTTGGTGCTGGACCAAGTGAATATATCCTCGCTATGGGTAAGAACTTGCTTGTTTTGCCTTTTTCGTCTAATTTAGGGTTTAGGGTTTAGTGAAACCCTCCTCGCTTTCTGTCTCTCCAAAATGGGCGCTGAAACAGAAGCCAATTATGGTGCAACCAACGATGGCAGAAAACAAAAGCGTCGTTATTTACCTATAGCGTGCTTTCTCTCATATTCCTTCAGTTTCTCCTTCATCTCATCTATATGCCCATTTTTTCTTTCTGTTTTTGTGCCCTAATTTGAAGTGGGTTTTTGGTCTCCCTAAGGCCAAAAGTCATATGTTTCTTCATAGCATGCGATGGTGGAAGGGAACACCAAGCATCTCATGATGCCCTCAATGTTATTGACTATGTATGTCTTTCCTTTCTTCTTAATTAATTTGGTTTAAGTATCACAAATTGTGGTAGCTAAAATTTTTTGCTTTATTTTTTTAATTTTGATTTCATTTGGGTCTATATTACTGCCTCGATTGTTACCGCATTGATTGTAGGTTTCATTTAGTGGGTTTGGGTGTGGTCAACTCATTTATGGGTTTAGCTAAATTTAATTTATTTAAGTTGTTCGTACTTTGGGTTTGATTCATGATGATTCTAGCCGCCCCTGCTTGAATCTTGATAGTTACTGGGTTCGATTAGTTGTTTTTTTTCCGGTTTGGTTTTAGTAGTTTTAATCGTGTTTACTGAGTTTGATTTTGTTGGGATATGATTTTTTGGGTCTGTTTTGAATTTTCTTGAGTTGATTTTTTGGTTTAATATGCTTGTCTTCTCTGAACTGCCCCTTTGTTTCCCCGTGCATGATGCTTTGTTCAATTTCCATGCTCCTTATCCTTTTCCCGTGCCCCTCTATTTATTTTTCTGTCTCAGTTGATGATTAGGTTAGTGGAGTTGCATTTGGTCCAGGCATTAATGCGAGGTCTTATAGCTAGGCGTTTTCATATGAGGTTAATATGAGGGTTGATTTTGGATTGCAATTTTATCAGTTGCTATCGTTTGACTTTGGGATCTTAATTCAAGTTCAAGTTTGGATTTCTTATTGAGTATGCAAGGCATTAGTTCAAGTCTAAATTTTGGTCCCGATGCCCTGAAATTTAAGATTTTTCAATTGGTGAAAGTTTTGATTTGGGGTTTAGTTCATGATTTTACTCTTCAAGTTGAAATACTATATTTAGGAATTAGATGACCCATTGACTTTGATCCAGGAGAATAAAATTGAATTTTAGGCAAGACCGGTTTAATATTCACGCACTTTTTGTCAGTTTTTGGGATCTTGCACTACAGGCCTGAAGAAAATTTCTGACTTTCCCTAGATTTCTCTCAACGATAATGTTGTTCTGAGTTTATTGGCGAATTATCTGTGGGACTAGGAGGGCCACCTCATTGTTTAAGTGATGGGTATTTTTCTCGAAAATTTTCCAACTTAAAATTATTGATCTTTTTGTTTGCACTCTTAGTAAGTGGTTGCTGAAACTTTGTAGAGAATAAGGGAGAACTTGATGGGTTCACTTTCACTTATTCGAGCTATTTAATTGTACCTCGGGCACTGGTGTGGGGAAGAGGGATGTTGGCCTTTCCAAGTCATACTATAGATAAAGTAACTTCTTGGGCGCTTACCTTTTTTTTGGGTGTAGGGGTATTTTGTGTGGGTTACTTGCTTTTTTGTGAATTGGATTTGTGACTGGCAGTGTATTCCTACACCTGATGTGATGTTTAGGTGTTCTTATACTTCCTAGCTTTTGTTGTTTTTCTATTTTTCTAGTTTCTGGAAGTTTCTGGATGAATTTTGTTGCCTGTGATATTGTCCTCTTTGGCTGCTATTTTGCTTTGTTGGTATATTTTCTTCTGTAAATTGCCACCCAGTACGGAGTTGATGTAAAAGCTTCATGCACAAAACCAGCTGTAAAACATAACATTGTTTGATTTATCTGAAAGGAAGGCTAGGTGTCTACAATTGTATTTGATCCCTTACCATTGCCCCCTCTCATTTCATTTCATTTTGGGGGATTTTGTTCTTTGATGGGCATGCTTGGCTGCTTGTACACCAGTTTCATCACATGTTCACATTCACATGCTCCTTTACTGACATGAAAGCTATCAATATTTGTTAGATTACAAGTCTACAACTAAAATAAATGAATAATTTGGCTCTTGATTCTGGACATCCTCTCCCAAAGATCCCTTCCTTGGAAGACAAAGAAGGAGAAGAGGAGTGGGAAGAAGGGAGAACATATATTTTTTTTGGAGTTACTTTTTTTTGGGTCTGTTTGTTGGATACATGAATTAACATTAGGATTTACCCTTTTTTTTGGGTTTTTTTTGTTATACAACATATATTCAGTTAGGCCTACATTGATACTTCTATATTTAATACTTTTTCTAGGTAAATTTGCTCTTCTCTTGATGTCTAATGTATTCTACTCCCTTTATTCATTCTAATAGTTCCAGTTGAATTAACTTTGCTCATTTTGTTAGGGTTCTCCTTATCATGCTTTTGATGCTTATTGATTCGGGCATTTCACGCTTTTCTTACTTTGTTTAGGGTTCATTGTGACTTATTGTTTCCCTTCAGAATTATGGTTCTTGATTTTAAAAGTTTCAACTGTTTTTCTCCTTATTTGGTACTGTATTTGGTTCGTTGTAATTTGTCTCTTTGTGTTTGCTTCTTATTTGTTGAAATTGAAGTATTCTATAACACAATTTGAATAGGCCATTGGACTGAAAGTACTTATACTTGAACTATTCATAAACATTTCGCTTGTTAGAATTTTCTTGTTAGAACTTTATTAATTGTAATTCCAAGCAAGCTTCATGTAGCCAATTCAATGTTACTTTTTATGTGCATATCAATTCGATAGCCCTTTATATATACTTGAATAGAATTTGGGGAGTTTGTGTTCATAGCGACAGAACAAAGCAATTATCTAGCTTTTTTAAACAAATTAAAAAAAGGCAAAGGATATCAACAAGCATTTCTTACTGTTCATTCAAGGGAAAATTCAGCTGTTAAATGGTACTTCTATTCTTTGAATTGCTATATGGATAGGTTCTCTTGGGGGGATGTGGTCTGTCCGAGATATTTCCAATAAGTTGCCAAGTTGGTCATAGCTACATTCCAAGGAAAACAAATTTGAGAGGTTGATTAATTGTTTGAGAAGACTATAAGGGAGTATATGGAGCTTGGTGATCCTGCATCATGTTCTAAGAAGATTGAAGCCCTTCTTTGTCAAGGTATGTGTAATCAACATTTGGAGGGAGGTATAGGAGCTTACCATGTAAATTTTAGGTTGTAACACCTCCATCATTCATTCTTAAGTGCCTATAAGACTTTATCTTCTACATATAGGATCCGTGCAAGCCAGAGTTCTGACGGGGTTGAGACTTGAGACACATTGTTTTGACACAAGCATGATAAGTACAGGATATAGTTCACAGCTTGTTGTTGCAACACATCATCTTTTTTCATATAAACCTTGTGTTATCTCCGCTGCAACTGTTTGGATTAGTGTTGGGGAGTCCCTGGCTATGTTTAGAAGTTCATGTTGGAATTTTTTCACAAATTTTGTATTGCAGATTTATTCACTGATTGCTAATCTAAATTGTCCAAGATGCTTGCTCATGAGTAAGTTTGAATTTGACTTCCCTTCCAATTAAACTTGAACACAAGAGTTTAATGATATGCCTCATGAATTTCTCATGTGTGTTTTAAAGACTCTGAAAGTCTAGAGCTTCTTGGTTTCAAGGTTCATAGTCTCTCAAAGCCATTAAAGATCATGTTGATATTAGTTGGCTTGGGTGTATACGGATGTCATCAGCAAAGGATCTCAATATTCAATCACTCCATCACGAGCAAGTAACTATAACACCTTATTATAGTCTATACATTGGAAATAGTCTATACACCGCAAAGTTGGAGTGCCTAAATTGCATGATAATTCTAGATTATGTCTTTTTTATTCATCTACCTACTTAGTTCTATATATCTATTACGTTGACACCAATGAAATAACATTCTATAGCTTTACGGTGTTGCCGCAAAAATTGTATAGTGACCATATGCAATGACTCTTGCAGATATTGAAAGAAGACAAATGCAAGTCAACACAAGCCTACCGTGGTGAACATATTGGTGATGTGAGCTCCTTAGGGGCTAGAGAAAGTCAAGTTTATTACGACCGGTGAAACTCTTCTAAACGAGCTTATTGTAATTCATCTTCTTTGTTTCCTTATGACTTTTTTATTACTATCCCTGCACCTTGAATGAAATTAACAAACTGGTTGTTCTAGGCTGGTTATTGGGTAGTGAAATTTGGGATTCTATCGCTGGACATCTACCAAGTTCGCTGGTGCACAACAGTTACATTTGCTTTATGATAAGGAATCTTTGTTATTAAAGAGCAAGAAAATAGGTATGCCTTTTTCTCAAGTCATTTTATTTAGGACTTGTATTCTATTTTCAAATGTCATATTACATGAGGATCCAAATCACGAGGCCAAAAGAAAATCATGGAAATTGCTCTGAGTGCAAGATCTCAAGCTTTCTATTTTTTTGGCAAATTTGGTTTGACAAAGTTTTGAAATCTAAGTTTTTGCCCAATTTGAATTAGCATTGGCGGATAAAGCTTGCGATCAGTCTAATTTGCAGTTAACAGTTTTGTTGTGTTTAGTGTCTTTTGATGTTTCTGTGAGGCAAAATCATGGTGTTTGATGGCTTATAAGTATAGGGGTTGAGTTTGAGTGTTGGGTTGGTTTAAATCGAAGGTTGCCTGTGTAATTTTGCGACTTTCATCTTGACTAAGTTTTGAGTTCAAATTTGTTTGCCCAATTCGAATTTGTACTACGGATGATGCATCTAATCAGTCTAAGTTATAGTAACAACTTTGTTGTGTTCAGAGGTTTTCTTTTCTTTTTGTGTTCAAATAATTCATAGTCATTATTCTGAATTGGTTTATTGTATTGTGATGTTTGCATGACTTATTAGTCCCGAAAACTATGTAGCAGTAGAATGCATGCGATGAAGCCCTTAACCATGACAGTGATTGCCACAAAAATCTCTTGATAAAATCAGGTAATAGCAGAAAAATTTGACCCCCCTCCCCCCAAGCCAAGATTCGATGTCGTGCCAACCACACCCAACCAGAGCTCATAGTAGAGTAACAATCTGAGCAGTTTTTGTGACTTTTAAGAAGGCCTTTGAACCAAAGTTATGAGATGCAGATACATTTATCTGATCAAAATCTCCTCTATTGAATCTTTAAGAAGAACATCATCAGGGCTAAGAAGGCGAGTAGGAAAGTGAAGCTAGTTTTGGAGGGGATGGGCGCTTAGGTTTCCCTGAAGAGCACAAGTTGGAGTCTTAGAGCAATTACTGGCATCACAACTTGGAGCGCAGTTGGGTGAGCCAATGTGACCACTTATCCTAAAATTGTCATTCCTTGTGTTAATGGACACACCTGCTGATTCATCTATTGTGGACGTGAATTCCCCCAAAAGAGACTGTCCTTGAAGCTGAGACGATGGTGGTCAGAGACTGGATGAGTGATGATACTCATATTGGCAATGGCTCAACAACCCAAACAAGTTACTTGTGTACAACCGTTCAATGATGTTCACATAGGATTTTTTTTTCTTTAATTTCCTTGGTTATACAGAATAATATGACCGTAGACGTGTACCTTTGTAGTGGTTGCACTTGATGGCAAGTTCTTGGCATTATAATATAAATCCCAAAGAGGGTATAGATTGTATGCGACCTATTGCATCAACTTTTCATAAGTTAATACTTTTTTAGTAGAAATTCTACACATTTGCTCACTTTGGTCTTTGGTTGAAAACAGAAGTTAGTATTATATTTCATCTAATTTGCTAAATTATCTTGTGTATATTAAGTTGTACACTTTGAAATTTGGCTCTATTTCTGAACTCCTGGTTTTAAGTAAAGTGTAGTTGTGAACCTGTTGGTATAAGAAATATGATAGGCATAAGTACTTGCATTCCTCCACCTTCATTTCCGTTATTGCAGTGAGCATATATCATATTTTAGAGTTAACTATTTAAAGGTCATTGTCATATTGAAGTTTATGCAAAACTACTATTTCCCCCTCTTATTACATTTGCCTTATAATATTGTTGTACTTGCTATATTCACCGGATGCGCGCGCTTTTTCTAGCTAGTATCTTAAAGTTACTACTCCATCCCTTATAAGTTGATGTACATAAGCATGCCTCAAACCAATGTGCCTTGACTTGTCATTGTAAACATGACTATACACAACATCAAGAGTAGTGTAACACCCCAACACCTTTAACCACAAGATTAACTTAAACCATTAATTAAACCTGTGATTAGCGCAGCGGAACACCTAGGGTTGAGGTATTACCACCGTCTCCACTCGGGACAAGGCATACACACGTCACCAAACATAACAAAACCCACAATTAGACATATACTTAACTCCATACACAACACCAAACTTGAAATAAAATACATTATACAACCCTTAGATACATATATATATATATATCGAGATTTCCCCACATGAACGGTCTTCAAACCTATGGGGATCCTTGATAATCGGCCATCAAACGCCTTAAAAGACTACCTTGCACCGAAAGATTCTCTCTGCTTACCCTTGCCTTTGCCTTGGGAGCTCGGACCCCTAAAAACAAAACATTGAAAACAGTCGCAAAGTGAGTGGGAAAACACTCAGTACACAAACCTCCAACACGTCAAACCGTTCGAAAACGGTTTTCGGTGCCGGCCTTTAAATTCATTTTGAAAACGGGAAAGGGGATAAACATAAATAAACTGAATTGTTGCATATATATATATATAAATAACTCGTATATGTATAAGACATGAATATAAATAACTGAAATGAACTTGTGATAATTAGAAATGAGCGGTATCCCTTACGATCGATGCCGAAGCACCTCACACACGCGCATGCCCAACCCGATCTAGATTTGGATTGGGTGACTGCTAGGCAGTCGACACTGGCCAGGTCATTAGGACACTCTGATCAGGAGCATCTAAACATATAGGCTAGCACTTCACGTAACTAGTTAGAATATGATGGGGCGGGACCGCTTGAAAATAATTCAATATAAGATATTAGTTCATGACTTGATAAGATAATAATAACCATTGGATAATAAGTAAATATGAGATATTAGTTCATGATGTAGACATAATATCACAATGATAATTGTGTTGAAGGATAAATAAAGAGTTAAAAGTTGGACAATTTGCGTACCTCGAAACGCATAGAAGCTTGGTGGCTTGTCTCGGCCTCGGGATGGCTTGGGCGGCTTGGAAACTAAGATAAAAGAAGTATAAAGTGGAGAACCGAATAAGGTTCCTAATTAGCTTCAAATGTTTAGTAACTTAAGAAATTGTGAATGAAGTAAGTTTAGAAAGAAAATTTCAGGTTTTTATGAAATAGAGTTTTTTTAGCATAACTCGGGTTAGAAAACTCGGAATTAAACAAACGAGTACTTCCCGGAATAGGGAAAATTAAGTTCTACAACTTTGTTAACAGGACCGAGGTCCAAAAATGAAGGGAAGGGCTCGAAAAACAGCCCGGACAGAAGCTGATTTTTAAAGTAAAGCTAAGCGATTTGGATTTTTAGAGTGAAACTTGGATAGAAATCTATAATAGCTTAACGGAAAGCTTGAAAGGAGAAGAATATCTTGAATAACCAGAATGATGTAGTATGGAATTTGAATCTTTGAAGGTTGTTAATAAAGAATTTATTACACTTGTTAAACTTGTAATAAAAAATGTCGTCAAACGACGGAGAAAAATTATAAGAAATAGCTATTGGTCGTAAGACTTTTAGAACGATGCAACGGAGTTGAGTACTTGGAAGAAAGTTACTCCTCAAGGCTAATTGATGATCAATGAAGGTCTTTACCCCGATAAACATCTAAGTTCTATAAGTTTTAACCCCTAAGTCACCATGAGATAACTTAACTTCACATATATTAATATTACTCCACGACTCGCTGTGAATAACCAAATCTTTAGGAGGTAATCTCAATCACCAATTTGACATACTTCAACTTAAAATACATATCCAAATCATCCTAACATTGACACAAAGGTCATTACATGATTAGAACCCTTAATTGGTCCACTATTATCCACAAGGTAAGAAATTGATAACTAAAGTTCTGGGTAAAATTCAGATTACAGCCCTTTAGTCTAAGGCTCATATCTCTCTCACCCGATATCCAGTGATGGCCCAAAACCCTAATTCGGAAAGCCTACAGAATGTTCTTCAAGTCTTATGTTGACCACAAATTGGTTAGAGCATCCTAAAAGGTCGAATTATAGCCATAAAGTCAGAATTCATACTTAAAATTCTGGACAGAACCCCGATTTCAACTCCTCAATGAAAACCTTGTATCTTCTATTCCCGACATCGTATGGACTCATACTATACATTTCCGGAAAGCTTAAAACACCACCTAAAACTTTTATGTTTATCATTAAAACCAAAAAAGTCTCCAAATGGACGAAAAATTGACATTTAGCTACTGACTCAGAAAACGTATATAATTGCACACCTATACGGTTTTAGCCATATCCTGGGCTACACATATCGGATTCTCGAAATTCCAAAGCTCATAGTTAGATAATGACTTAAGCTATCTTTTTAAGTAAAAATCTGGGCTAAACTCATACCTTTAGTCCTCTGTAACAAACTGTTTGTAACCAGAAACTATAATGGCCCTCTAAAAACAACATGCATGTGCTTCTTTGCCTCTAATTTGCAATAATACTCAACTAATCTTCAAATTAGCTATCATCCATCAATTTTCCAGAAATTAAACACTTAATCTTGCTCAATCAAGGCCATAAAACTCACATGCAACAAGCCATTTCAAACATTCACAAGAATACAACACTAAACACTCAAAATCAACCCAAATTCACATGTATCAACTTCAAATTCAAACCCTAATTTAACCACAATATAAATTCATGCTTAAGAACCTTAAAAGAGATGAGAAACATCAAAGAAACACAAATTAAACATAAAAATCATATTAGGAATATAAAAGCTTGAGTTAGGGTTTGAAATTATACCACTTGGAGGAGAAATTGAGGGAGAAAACAAGAGAGAAGGAGGAGGAGTGCATGGTGGTCGCCGGAAAACACTTCCGGCCGCCGGAATTCTCGCCGGAAAACGCCTGGACGGGGGGGGGGGGGGGGTCGGCCAAGGAGCAAGGGAGAAAGAGTGAGAGAGTTGTGAGAGTTGTGTTTGAATTGATTAAAATGAAATGTTACTAGACCCCACCCCCCCTTACTTATATATAAAGACCACACCTCCATTCTATTAACAACTAAAAGACTAATTAAGCCAAGATAATTAAAATTAGATTAGGTAAAATAATTGGTATTAAACTAGATAGTGTCAATTGGTAATAACTTGGGTAAAATAAATTAATACAAAGTTAGATAAAGTAATTTGAATTTAAATTAGGTGAAATGAATTAATAAAACTTAAAATCAAATAAAATAAATTGGTGGGGTGATACTTAGGAAAAATAAAAGTGAACGATAAAATATAATTAGGACGATTAGATGATTCGAAGTATAATCGAAAATGTACACAAAAATTATTGTAACTTCCCTCGGTTCAAACCGTAAGGTCAAGAATCGTAAAATAAATTATATGACTTATCTTGAAAATAAATAAATAGCCATAAACTCATGTTAGGAATTATTTAAGATAAGAATACTTTATCAACTGTGGTAATACGTATATAAAATATTATAACCGACCCATTTAGCCACCTCCTTACTCGAGACCTGTCGCCACAATAAAAATAATAACAATGGTAATAAAATGAAACGAAAAATTTTAATAGCGTAATTTGGGTTAATCACGGTGATTATAATTTAATTAATATGGGTTTTATGGCGGGTCGTTACAAGTAGTTTTGCTATCACAATGAATTGTGATTGGCGCCATTGGCTTATACCAAATAGGTATTTCCAATAGTAAGTTCCTTAACCATTCCGCTTCCTTACAAGCAGTATATAACGCTACTAATTCCGAAGACATAGTGGAGTCCGCTATTTTAGCTTGTTTCTTAGAACCCCAAGAAACCGCTCCACCTCCTAAAAGGAATACCCATCCACTGGTAGAGGAGAAATCCCCTTTATTTATCCAACTCGCGTCCGAGTATCCTTCTAAAACCGAAGGTTCTCCTTTATAAGTGAGTTGATAACTTTTAGTCCCAGCTAAATATCTTAATACCCTCCGAATTGCAAACCAATGCATGTTACTCGGATTACTTGTGAACCTACTTGACATGCCAATTGCATAAGCAATATCTGGCCTTGTACTTGTCATAGCATACATGAGACTTCCAATCAACTTAGCATATTCAAGTTGGTTAACAGGAGAACTCAAATTTTTCTCTAGTTTCTTATTTGAATCATAAGGAGTCATTGTTGGATATAACTTATCACCTCCAAACTTGTTCAATACTTTCTCAATGTAATGCTCTTGAGATAAACTTATACTATCATTATTTCTAATGATCTTAATACCAAGAATTACATCCGCTTCACCCATGTCCTTCATATAGAACTTTGAGGATAGAAATTCTTTGGTCTTATTAACTTGTTCCATGTCGGTCCCAAAGATCAACATGTCATCAACGTATAGGTATATAATCACCCTTTTTCATTCTCAAACTTATAGTATATGCACTTATTCGATTCATTGATCTTATATCCACTTGAAAGCACTACTTCATCAAACTTTTGATGCCATTACTTAGGTGCTTGCTTAAGTCCATATAAGGACCTTATAAGTTTACAAACTTTCTTCTCTTGACCTTCAACAACAAACACTTCGGGTTGTTCCATATACACCTCCTCTTCTAGTTCTCCATTTAAGAATGTCGTTTTGACATCCATTTGATGGATAACTAGCTTATATATTGTAGCTAAAGCAAACAATACACGTATTGAAGCTATCCTAGCTACCGGTGCATACGTATCAAAGTAGTCAATACCATACTTTTGAGTAAAACCCCTTACAACCAACCGGGCTTTATACCTCTCAACGGTACCATCCACTTTTCTTTTCCTTTTAAAGATCCACTTAGAGATAATTGGTTTACTTCTCGGAGGAAGGTCAACCAATATCCAAACATTGTTTTCCATTATAGAATCAATCTCATCTTGTACCGCTTCTTTCCACAAAGAAGCATCATGAGATTGCATAGCTTCTTTAAAAGTTTTAGGATCCTTATCTATGTTGTACATACATAGGGTCCCACTTTCAATTGAGTCCCTTGAACCTTCTACTAAATAAACATAGACGTCCGAACCAAAATCCTTTGGTTTCCTTGATCTTTTACTCCTTCTTAATTCAATACTTTCATCTTCTTCATCATGAATAACATCATGACTCGAAAGATCATCTTGTATGGATATACCCTCATGATTTTCATCTTTAGGCTCAATTAGAGAAACAATATCTTGAGTTATATCTTTAGGTCTAGGAATTGAAGAGAACCTAGTCTCATCAAAAATTGCATCTATTGATTCTATAACAGTGTTCATCGAAATGTACTCATTTGGCTCAACCACCAAAAACCTATAAGCTTTGCTATCTTGAGCATAGCCTATAAAGATGCACTCAATTCCTCTTTCACCTAACTTTCTTTCTTAGGTTCCGGGATCCTTACAATGGCCCTACAACCCCAAATCTTAAAATACTTTAGATTTGGTTTTCTTTTGTTCCATAACTCATATGGGGTACTAGAATTCCCTTTGAATGGAACTCTATTCAAAATATAACAAGTTGTTAACATGGCTTCACCCCAAAATCCATTACTTAAACCGGAGTTAGACAACATAGAATTCACCATTTCTTTTAAAGTTCTATTTTTCCTTTCCGCAACTCCATTTTGTTGTTGTGTATACGGGGCAGTTGTCTCATGAACAATCCCCGTTTCTTGGAAAAACTTTGGATCATAAAATTCTCCTCCCCTATCGGATCTTAAAGTCTTAATCAAGGTCTCACATTGAAGTTCACTTCTAGTTTTGTAAACTCCAAACTTTTCAAGTGTTTCATCTTTAGAACTCAAAAGATAAACTTGACAATATCTAGAATAATCATCAATGAATGTCACATAACACTACTTACCACCCATAGAAGGTGTACTATGAAAATCTCATAAATCACTATGAATTAAATCAAACAATTTAGAAGTTTTTTTTATACTTGAGAATGAACTTTTAGTGATTTTATTAAGCATGCATGTCTTACACTTTTCTATGTCATCATTCAACTTAGGAATCAAATCAAGATTATACATTTCCTTCAACTTTGAAAAGTTCACATGTCCTAATCTAGCATGTCATACAAAGGACTTATTCAAACTAGACACATGCATATAAGCGGAAATCATGCCATCTTTATTACTTTTCGCATTCAATTTAAACATCTCCCCATAAGCATATCCCTTCCCTATAAAAATCCCACCCTTGGAAAATATATAGTTATCTCCATCATAAACTTGTATAAAACCAAACTTGCTAAGAAGATAACTGGATACAAGATTCTTACAAACTTCCGCAAGGTACGCATCATTTAAAAGCAAAGATTTACCGGAAGTGAAAACAAGTTCCACTTGCCCAATGCCTTCAACTTTAACCGGATGGTTGTTGCCCATGTAGAGTTTCACACCATCATTCGCCGGTTTGAGAGTCTTGAATAAACTCTTGTCAATGCAAACATGCCTTGACGCACCCGAGTCTATATACCAATCATTACAACCAATGGATACCATGTTAATATGAACCTTAATCATGGCTACAAAGGAATTGGGTTCCTTCTCCTTACTCTTGCCCTTAGATGTATCTTTGTTCAAAAGACCATACTTCTTTTTCCATTGGTAACACACTCTCTTTGTGTTCCCCAGTTTACCACATTCCCAACAAACTTGCTTAGGCTTTTGAATTCCCTTGCTAGATTTGTTGTGGCTCTTGTTCTTATTCTTGTTTCCCTTATTCTCTTGCACTGCATGGAACTTAGATTGCTCTTTGGAACTATCTTGTAGGCGTAACTCCTCTTCAATCCAAATATGGTTAGCAAACCTTCAAGAGACATAGCCTCTTTTCGGTGCATAGAGTTCTTTTAGTCTCATTCCAAGAAGAAGGTAATTTGTCAAATAGAGGATACGATTATAAATTCATCCATGTTCAAATTGTGTTGCTCGAAGTTACTCAAAATACGTTAGAATCTCATGGAATTGATATAGAATTTTCCTATTATCATCCATCTTAAATTTCATGAATTGACTAACAAGAAAATTCTTACTTGACGCGTCTTCCGACATGTACTTAGCTTCAAGCATCTCCCAAAGCTTCTTTGCCATCTCCACATGTTGATAGACATCAAAGAGAGTGTCGCTCATCCCGTTGAGAATGCATCCTCTACAAATTTAGTCGTCATTCTCCATCTTAAGCCTTTGTCGAGTAGCCTCTGCATCTTCCATGGGCACATTGTCTTTTCCTTGCTCCTTGCCTCCATTACCCGTGGAAATCTTTCCGGTTACGTCCTTTTTGGAGACTCCTCGATTGTCACCTTCTCGGTCGAAGGTTCTTGATTCACCTTGGGAGAAATCTCAATGTTAAGCACATAGGCCACATTGGGAGTCGTTAGCAAGAAATGCATCTTGCTTTGCCAACGTCGGAAATCCACTCCTTCAAAGCGCTCTAGCTTTTGAAAATTGCTAGACATATCACGAAGCGAGACCATTACTAAATAGTTCTTAAGATTGTTGGAGGAATGGGAGTAACGGTATATAAAAACAATGGAAACTCGCTTGGATAACGCTAAGAGTCGTGGCCTAGAACTCACTTTCCTTAAGAACTATTTACTATACCGTAAATGTTCAAAGGGATAAAGCTTAGCACTTGCAACACTCAAGAATAATAGTTTCTCTCTTGAATCACTCAAGTATAGTTGCAGTCTAGACAAGAATGAGGATATGATTAGCTTAGAATGGTGTGTCAAATAGCTTGGTAATGTCTTCTATTTATAGGAGACTTCCAACCCTCTTAGGATACCCTTTAGTCAAAGGATAATCAAGAGACTTAATGGAGAATCATATCCTTAATATAACCTTGACCAAGTCAAGTCATATAGCTGTTGGAATATCATAATAATCCTGCTTAATAACAATATCAAACACTAATTACACAAAATCATATAGCCGTTAGCATTTAAAACAATTCTGGGATCCAACACGGTCCGTGTTGGATTAACACGGTCCATGTTGGGTGCAACACGACCCGTGTTGAGCCCAGGAATGTTTCCTTTGCTCTCTGGAGACCAACACGACTCGTGTTGGTCTCAGACTCACCCGTGTTGATCATATTCTTGACGTTTCACTTATATATGATCCTTATACTTGTTATATATAATTCTTTAGGCTATATAATTATCTTATACTCTTGAAATATTTCCAACAGACAATATGGTAATTTAAAATATAAAAAGCCAACAACCATTTACAAAATGCTACTCATAGTAGCTTTTTACAAATTGGCTTTTTGGAGCTAAAAAGTTAGTTCAATCCGCTACCCACCAAACACCTCAAATTGGCATATTTACTAGTCAAACAATCAAATATCATCCAAAAAGTCATTTTCTCCTAAAAATAAAAACATCCAAAAGGCTAGGCACTAAACACCTCCAAACTGTATTCTTAAAAATCTATAACTAATTAACAAATGGGATAAAAATTAATTAGATCTATTGAAGCATTATTTATCATTGAAAAAATGGAGAAATTAATTACATATAGGATTTTTAATTTAGATTATAATATATGTGTATATTTTTGAAGTGTTGGACAATATTGTAGTATATAACTTTTGTGTGGATTTTTAATTGAACCTCCTACCCCACTAGTTTACCCCACTAGTAAAACAGTTGATGAAAATGAGAGGAATTCAGTACATGTTTGTAGTATAAAAGCAAAGTTCTCAATGGTGTATTTTATCTTTGTTCAAAAATTATATCACTTCATCAAATGGTGCAAAATTTTCAATTTAATACATGAGAAGCTCTCAACATCCTAAAGATTTAATAGAAATCCTGATGTTTAACGATTAATTGAGATTCGTTGATCAACAGAGAATGAATTTCAAGAGCACAACTCAAATCGCTTAGATATCTACTCTTTAAAGAATTTTTAAGAAGGAATACAACCATTTTAGAAACTACATTGTTGTTAGTTCCAGTAACGTATTTCACTACATTGATCAGGATGTTAACCAGTTGTGACGCCCCGAAAGTTCAATTATAGAAAGTCAAAGTCAAACTAACGTTAACAGACAAAACTTAGCGGAAGACTTCAAATTTAGTTTGGGCGTCACTGCCGTATCCCCGAAGGAATACAAGGCGAGAAAGGAAAACACAACTGTCTGCTAACGACAACTACTAACAACTCAACAAACTTTAAGAATTCATAACGAAAACAATATAAAAGATTCAAGGACTTCTAAACTCGTCGTCCTCACTTCTAATTCCCGTCCCCAGCATTTAGATCTTCACCTGAAATCAAAACATTTCAGAAAATGAGGGGGAAATCTCAATAATGTCTACCCCTAACGTTTAAAACAGTTTAAGTTCATTTCAATTCATTTTGGGGAGAGGGATCGAAACAAACGTTTTAGAAATCTTTAATCCCATACTGTTTCCTCAACCCATCCAATCCATATTTTAATTTGCGGGATACCAAATCCCTTAAAGTAACATTTGCCCACCAAAGGCATCAAACAATCGCCCACCAAAGGCATTATAACATTCGCCCACCAAAGGCATATCGAAACATTCGCCCACCAAAGGCATTATAACATTCGCCCACCAAAGGCATTAAAAATACTATTCTATATCAGGGAAGGAAGCCCCGATCTCCTGGTCCATAACCCTGCAGGTTGTTACGCCTGCACAACAGGTTATCCCCCGAAACCCGCTTAACGTTTCCACTTGAATTATTTAGTATAATATTCAAACTCAACTCACGACTCTCAAGTCAAACCATCCCAAGTTATCAAAACCATTAACAAAACTTTGAATAAAAGGCCATCCAATTTCTCAACTCAAATAAACCAAGATCACAAACGAAACAAAAAGATAATCAAAACAGATGGTCGTATTTCCACAAAAGTCCTTTTTCGGGATGCAATTCTCAAAATAGATTATAAAACATCAAAACACATTTAAAGAGCATCCCGGTGGGGATTAGAGCATAGACAATTACCTGGATACTTCACAAGATAGTAGTAACGAAGGGCACACTTGAGCTCACTACCGGCACGTACTAACTCGGGCCTAGAATAAAAGTAATTATCTAATCAAAACGCGTTCTAGCGAGGTTAGAATTAACTACCAACTATCTACCCCATCCCCTAGGAACACTTAGGTTCCTATCATTTAGAATTTACACTCAACATCTCTAAGATAACACATAACATGATCACATATTATTTTCACTCAACAATTATTATAAAAAGAAGCAAGCAGAGGACAGATTATAACATTCACATAAAACGGGTCACAACTCGACTTCCCGACATCCTACGGGTCTGATTCTGGACTTTTCGGAAACCTCAGAATGTCTCCTAAAACTTTCATGTTGACGACTAGGCCCAACTCAGTCCCGAAGGACTTCAAAAACTTCCATCTTTCTAATTGGTCCAGAACTGACAGGTTTTAGTAAAACGGCTATAACTCGGGTTATACAAGTCAAACGTTCGATCCGTAAAATTCCTATGGTTCCTAACACTTAAAGGAACTTCCAGTAACAAGGGCTTGGTCAAAAGACATCTATACTAGTCGTGGCAACCCGATCTTTAGACACTATCAAAACTGTCCCGTTAACGGAATTCAATTAATTTGTTATTTCGGTTCTAACTTTTACCAAACGGTCTCGGGGTTCTAATTAGGACTCAAAACAATACTTAGGGTCCTATATCTAAGGTTCAACTTATCTTAGGTCCAACATTTAAAACTTGTAGGGCTACACTTTAATTTAAAAACATGAAACACCTTAACCAACTTTAATTAAAAACCTTTAAGTCACAAAAGAAAATAACTTTCTTAAAACATAAAACACTTAATAAGATTTCAAGAATTTAACCACACAAAATTAGTTATAAGTTTGTAACCATAAACCAAGATTTTCAAGAAATAACAAAAGCGGTTAACACGTAAATTTCTTTAATAAAAGATTTAAAAGAACTTTAGGAAACAATTAGTTACAAGTAATTAACTAATCAAGAAACGAATAACTAATTCTTTTATAACTTAACAATAAATCAATAATTTAACTAATGGTAGGTTACTAATTAAACAACCTAGCGATTTAATTTAACGAACAAGAACAAGAAAATTTTGTACTAATTATATTCAAGAAATTAACCTAGATAATTTAGTTATCGAATTCGTGCATACAATAACATCGTGGTTTAACGGTTTATGTAAAGAAAATAAAGAACATTAAAGAACTACTTTTAAACCTAATAATCAACTATTACAACCTAATCTAATTACAATTTTCATCATAAAATTACAAATAACAATTTAAACAAATTACATATAACAATTAGGAACTTACACATAATTACACAAGAAAAATTATTACAATTAATCACCCTAATTACAATACTAATAAAACAATAATTATAAAATCAGAAAATTAATAACAATAATATTTACAAATAATAAATCGGATTAATAAAAATAAAAACAAGAAAATAAAAAGGAAAAGAAAAGAAAATCAAGAATAGATTAGGGTTAGGGTTAGGTTTTAGGGTTTACGAGGTTAGGGTTCGCTCTCGCGTGACGACGGCGGCGGCGATCGGAGAGGTGCGTCGGGTCGGCGTCGGCGGAGTCGACGGGTCGTCGGAGGGGTGGTCGACGTCGAATCTCCGAGCAAGCGCAGCGCGATTCGGGGTTTCTCCTTCGACCGACGGCTCCGGCGACGTTAGCGGGCGTGACGGTGTGGCGGTCGTCGGTGGTCTGCGACGGCGGCGACGACGGCCCCGTGGCGTCGGTGGTGGCGCGATCAGGCGGCGAGAGAAGGAGAGGAGGAAGAGAGAGAGAAGAAAAAAAAAGAGAGAGAGAGGAGGTTCGGTGGCTGGTCACATGCTGGTTGCCGGCCGGCACTGTGGCGGCAGGAGAGCAGGAGGGAGAGAGAGAGGGTAGCTAGGGTTTGAGGAGGGTTTAGGGGTTTATATACTACCCACATAATTAGGCCCAATTAACCCAACTAATCCTAACCCAACCCAATTAGCAAATAAAACTGAATTTTGTTTTCTAAACCTAATAATTCTAATAATAGTAATAAATTTATTTTTAATAAACATACAATCACATAACAAATAATATTCACGTAATTAACCGCATAATAATATTAACCTACAAAAATTACTATTCTACCCTTGTTAGTCCCTCGACGGTCCTACGAGCTCAAGCGTTAGCATAAATAAACATATTACGAACAACGATAAATAACGAAGTCAAACCTGTTCTATTAACGACGTCACGGTCAACATCGTTGGATTTTTCGGGGTTTTACATCATTACCTTCTTAAAAGAAGTTTCGTCCTCGAAACTTAAACTTAAACTCAACCCTAATGGTCCGGTAAGGAAAACTAACGGTTTCATTCCTCCTAAAATTCGAGGTTTTACATCATTACCTTCTTAAAAGAAGTTTCGTCCCCGAAACTTGACGCGCCTTAGGCTTGGAACAAGTGAGGGTACTTCTTCCTCATCTCGTCTTCTGTTTCCCAGGTTGCTTCTGTTGTAGTATGATTCGCCCATCGTACTTTTACCAAGGGAAATACTTTCCTCCTAAGCTGTTTTTCTCTGCGGTCTAGTATCTCTAGCGGCTGCTCTTCGTATGTCACGTCTTCTTTCGGCCTCCGAATTCTCATCAGAGGTCTTCTTCTGGTTCTAGGCCCTCCTCGGGGCTATATTTCACAACCTCCTCGGGATTTAGGTCTTCTAGAGAAGCTAGAGCCTCGTGCTTATAGCAGACGCTGCGGTATGCCGTCCAACAGGGTTAGAACATATTAGTAACATAAAATATTAATGACGAAATCATGTAATATCAGGGAAAGCATAAAACCCTATTTCCCCATCCTACACTCATCACTCCGAACGTAGCATCCTAAGGTCTAACTAAACCTAAGGGACACTTAGGAGCTACCAGGTCGTAACCCAGAGCTCTGATACCATTCTGTAACGCCCCGGAAATTCAATTATAGAAAGTCAAAGTCAAACTAACGTTAACAGACAAAACTTAGCGGAAGACTTCAAATTTAGTTTGGGCGTCACTGCCGTATCCCCGAAGGAATACAAGGCGAGAAAGGAAAACACAACTGTCTGCTAACGACAACTACTAACAACTCAACAAACTTTAAGAATTCATAACGAAAACAATATAAAAGATTCAAGGACTTCTAAACTCGTCGTCCTCACTTCTAATTCCCGTCCCCAGCATTTAGATCTTCACCTGAAATCAAAACATTTGAGATAATGAGGGGGATATCTCAATTATGTATACCCCTAACGTTTAAAACAGTTTAAGTTCATTTCAATTCATTTTGGGGAGAGGATCAAACAAGCGTTTTAGAAATCTTTAATCCCATACTGCTTCCTCAACCCATCCAATCCATATTTTAATTTATGGCGGGATACCAAATCCCTTAAAGTAACATTTGCCCACCAAAGGCATCAAACAATCGCCCACCAAAGGCATTATAACATTCGCCCACCAAAGGCATATCGAAACATTCGCCCAAAGGCATTATAACATTCGCCACCAAAGGCATTAAAAATACTATTCTATATCGGGAAGGAAGCCCCGATCTCCTGGTCCATAACCCTGCAGGTTGTTACGCCTGCACAACAGGTTATCCCCCGAAACCCGCTTAACGTTTCCACTTGAATTATTTAGTATAATATTCAAACTCAACTCACGACTCTCAAGTCAAACCATCCCAAGTTATCAAAACCATTAACAAAACTTTGAATAAAAGGCCATCCAATTTCTCAACTCAAATAAACCAAGATCACAAACGAAACAAAAGATTATCAAAACAGATGGTCGTATTTCCACTTAAGTCCTTTTTCGGGATGCAATTCTCAAAATAGATTATAAAACATCAAAACACATTTAAAGAGCATCCCGGTGGGGATTAGAGCATAGACAATTACCTGGATACTTCACAAGATAGTAGTAACGAAGGGCACACTTGAGCTCACTACCGGCACGTACTAACTCGGGCCTAGAATAAAAGTAATTATCTAATCAAAACGCGTTCTAGCGAGGTTAGAATTAACTACCAACTATCTACCCCATCCCCTAGGAACACTTAGGTTCCTATCATTTAGAATTTACACTCAACATCTCTAAGATAACACATAACATGATCACATATTATTTTCACTCAACAATTATTATAAAAAGAAGCAAGCAGAGGACAGATTATAACATTCACATAAAACGGGTCACAACTCGACTTCCCGACATCCTACGGGTCTGATTCTGGACTTTTCGGAAACCTCAGAATGTCTCCTAAAACTTTCATGTTGACGACTAGGCCCAACTCAGTCCCGAAGGACTTCAAAAACTTCCATCTTTCTAATTGGTCCAGAACTGACAGGTTTTAGTAAAACGGCTATAACTCGGGTTATACAAGTCAAACGTTCGATCCGTAAAATTCCTATGGTTCCTAACACTTAAAGGAACTTCCAGTAAAAAGGGCTTGGTCAAAAGACATCTATACTAGTCGTGGCAACCCGATCTTTAGACACTATCAAAACTGTCCCGTTAACGAATTCAATTAATTTGTTATTTCGGTTCTAACTTTTACCAAACGGTCTCGGGGTTCTAATTAGGACTCAAAACAATACTTAGGGTCCTATATCTAAGGTTCAACTTATCTTAGGTCCAACATTTAAAACTTGTAGGGCTACACTTTAATTTAAAAACATGAAACACCTTAACCAACTTTAATTAAAAACCTTTAAGTCACAAAAGAAAATAACTTTCTTAAAACATAAAACACTTAATAAGATTTCAAGAATTTAACCACACAAAATTAGTTATAAGTTTGTAACCATAAACCAAGATTTTCAAGAAATAACAAAAGCGGTTAACACGTAAATTTCTTTAATAAAAGATTTAAAAGAACTTTAGGAAACAATTAGTTACAAGTAATTAACTAATCAAGAAACGAATAACTAATTCTTTTATAACTTAACAATAAATCAATAATTTAACTAATGGTAGGTTACTAATTAAACAACCTAGCGATTTAATTTAACGAACAAGAACAAGAAAATTTTGTACTAATTATATTCAAGAAATTAACCTAGATAATTTAGTTATCGAATTCGTGCATACAATAACATCGTGGTTTAACGGTTTATGTAAAGAAAATAAAGAACATTAAAGAACTACTTTTAAACCTAATAATCAACTATTACAACCTAATCTAATTACAATTTTCATCATAAAATTACAAATAACAATTTAAACAAATTACATATAACAATTAGGAACTTACACATAATTACACAAGAAAAATTATTACAATTAATCACCCTAATTACAATACTAATAAAACAATAATTATAAAATCAGAAAATTAATAACAATAATATTTACAAATAATAAATCGGATTAATAAAAATAAAAACAAGAAAATAAAAAGGAAAAAGAAAAGAAAATCAAGAATAACAGTTAGGGTTAGGGTTAGGTTTTAGGGTTTACGTAGGTTAGGGTTCTGGGCTGCTCCGGCGACGGCGACGGCGGGCGGCAGTCGGAGAGGGGTGCGTCGGGGTCAGGGCGTCGGCGGGAGTCGACGGGGGTCGTCAGAGGGGGGTGGTCGACGTCGAATCTCCGAGCAACAGCAGCGGCAGTTCGGGGGTTTCTCCTTCGACTGGGACGGCTCCGGCGACGTTAGGGCGGCGGTGTGACGGTCGTCGGTGGTTGCGGTGGTCTGTGACGGCGGCGACGACGGCCCTGGTGGCGTCGGTGGTGGCGCGACTGGGCAGGGGCGAGAGAAGGAGAGGGAGGAAGAGAGAGGAGAAGAAAAAAAAAGAGAAAGAGAGAGAGGTTCGGTGGGTCACATTGGTTGGTTGCCAAGCTGTGGCCAGTGGCGGCGAGGAGAGCAGGAGGGAGAGAGAGAGGGTAGCTAGGGTTTGAGGAGGGTTTAGGGGTTTATATACTACCCACATAATTAGGCCCAATTAACCCAACTAATCCTAACCCAACCCAATTAGCAAATAAAACTGAATTTTGTTTTCTAAACCTAATAATTCTAATAATAGTAATAAATTTATTTTTAATAAACATACAATCACATAACAAATAATATTCACGTAATTAACCGCATAATAATATTAACCTACAAAAATTACTATTCTACCCTTGTTAGTCCCTCGACGGTCCTACGAGCTCAAGCGTTAGCATAAATAAACATATTACGAACAACGATAAATAACGAAGTCAAACCTGTTCTATTAACGACGTCACGGTCAACATCGTTGGATTTTTCGGGGTTTTACATCATTACCTTCTTAAAAGAAGTTTCGTCCTCGAAACTTAAACTTAAACTCAACCCTAATGGTCCGGTAAGGAAAACTAACGGTTTCATTCCTCCTAAAATTCGAGGTTTTACATCATTACCTTCTTAAAAGAAGTTTCGTCCCAAAACTTGCGCATATAGGCTTGGAACAAGTGAGGGTACTTCTTCCTCATCTCGTCTTCTGTTTCCCAGGTTGCTTCTGTTGTAGTATGATTCGCCCATCGTACTTTTACCAAGGGAAATACTTTCCTCCTAAGCTGTTTTTCTCTGCGGTCTAGTATCTCTAGCGGCTGCTCTTCGTATGTCACGTCTTCTTTCGGCCTCCGAATTCTCATCAGAGGTCTTCTTCTGGTTCTAGGCCCTCCTCGGGGCTATATTTCACAACCTCCTCGGGATTTAGGTCTTCTAGAGAAGCTAGAGCCTCGTGCTTATAGCAGACGCTGCGGTATGCCGTCCAACAGGGTTAGAACATATTAGTAACATAAAATATTAATGACGAAATCATGTAATATCAGGGAAAGCATAAAACCCTATTTCCCCATCCTACACTCATCACTCCGAACATAGCATCCTAAGGTCTAACTAAACCTAAGGGACACTTAGGAGCTACCAGGTCGTAACCCAGAGCTCTGATACCATTCTGTAACGCCCCGGAAATTCAATTATAGAAAGTCAAAGTCAAACTAACGTTAACAGACAAAACTTAGCGGAAGACTTCAAATTTAGTTTGGGCGTCACTGCCGTATCCCCGAAGGAATACAAGGCGAGAAAGGAAAACACAACTGTCTGCTAACGGCAACTACTAACAACTCAACAAACTTTAAGAATTCATAACGAAAACAATATAAAAGATTCAAGGACTTCTAAACTCGTCGTCCTCACTTCTAATTCCCGTCCCCAGCATTTAGATCTTCACCTGAAATCAAAACATTTCAGAAAATGAGGGGGAAATCTCAATAATGTCTACCCCTAACGTTTAAAACAGTTTAAGTTCATTTCAATTCATTTTGTGGAGAGGGATCAAACAAGCTTTAGAAATCTTTAATCCCATCTGTTTCCTCAACCCATCCAATCCATATTTTAATTTGCGGGCGGGATACCAAATCCCTTAAAGTAACATTTGCCCACCAAAGGCATCAAACAATCGCACCAAAGGCATTATAACATTCGCCACCAAAGGCATATCGAAACATTCGCCCACCAAAGGCATTATAACATTCGCCACCAAAGGCATTAAAAATACTATTCTATATCGGGAAGGAAGCCCGATCTCACGGTCCATAACCTGCAGTTGTTACGCTGCACAACAAGTTATCCCCGAAACCGCTTTAACGCTTCCACTTGAATTATTTAGTATAATATTCAAACTCAACTCACGACTCTCAAGTCAAACCATCCCAAGTTATCAAAACCATTAACAAAACTTTGAATAAAAGGCCATCCAATTTCTCAACTCAAATAAACCAAGATCACAAACGAAACAAAAGATAATCAAAGCAGATGGTCGTATTTCCACAAAAGTCCTTTTTAGGGATGCAATTCTCAAAATAGATTATAAAACATCAAAACACATTTAAAGAGCATCCCGGTGGGGATTAGAGCATAGACAATTACCTGGATACTTCACAAGATAGTAGTAACGAAGGGCACACTTGAGCTCACTACTGCGTACTAACTCGGGCCTAGAATAAAAGTAATTATCTAATCAAAGCGCGTTCTAGCGAGGTTAGAATTAACTACCAACTATCTACCCCATCCCTAGGAACACTTAGGTTCCTATCATTTAGAATTTACACTCAACATCTCTAAGATAACACATAACATGATCACATATTATTTTCACTCAACAATTATTATAAAAGAAGCAAGCAGAGGACAGATTATAACATTCACATAAAACGGGTCACAACTCGACTTCCCGACATCCTACGGGTCTGATTCTGGACTTTTCGGAAACCTCAGAATGTCTCCTAAAACTTTCATGTTGACGACTAGGCCCAACTCAGTCCCGAAGGACTTCAAAACTTCCATCTTTCTAATTGGTCCAGAACTGACAGGTTTTAGTAAAACGGCTATAACTCGGGTTATACAAGTCAAACGTTCGATCCGTAAAATTCCTATGGTTCCTAACACTTAAAGGAACTTCCAGTAAAAAGGGCTTGGTCAAAAGACATCTATACTAGTCGTGGCAACCCGATCTTTAGACACTATCAAAACTGTCCGTTAACGGAATTCAATTAATTTGTTATTTCGGTTCTAACTTTTACCAAACGGTCTCGGGTTCTTATTAGGACTCAAAACAATACTTAGGGTCCTATATCTAAGGTTCAACTTATCTTAGGTCCAACATTTAAAACTTGTAGGGCTACACTTTAATTTAAAAACATGAAACACCTTAACCAACTTTAATTAAAAACCTTTAAGTCACAAAAGAAAATAACTTTCTTAAAACATAAAACACTTAATAAGATTTCAAGAATTTAACCACACAAAATTAGTTATAAGTTTGTAACCATAAACCAAGATTTTCAAGAAATAACAAAAGCGGTTAACACGTAAATTTCTTTAATAAAAGATTTAAAAGAACTTTAGGAAACAATTAGTTACAAGTAATTAACTAATCAAGAAACGAATAACTAATTCTTTTATAACTTAACAATAAATCAATAATTTAACTAATGGTAGGTTACTAATTAAACAACCTAGCGATTTAATTTAACGAACAAGAACAAGAAAATTTTGTACTAATTATATTCAAGAAATTAACCTAGATAATTTAGTTATCGAATTCGTGCATACAATAACATCGTGGTTTAACGGTTTATGTAAAGAAAATAAAGAACATTAAAGAACTACTTTTAAACCTAATAATCAACTATTACAACCTAATCTAATTACAATTTTCATCATAAAATTACAAATAACAATTTAAACAAATTACATATAACAATTAGGAACTTACACATAATTACACAAGAAAAATTATTACAATTAATCACCCTAATTACAATACTAATAAAACAATAATTATAAAATCAGAAAATTAATAACAATAATATTTACAAATAATAAATCGGATTAATAAAAATAAAAACAAGAAAATAAAAAGGAAAAAGAAAAGAAAATCAAGAATACTTGATTAGGGTTAGGGTTAGGTTTTAGGGTTTACGAGGTTAGGGTTACAGGTCGTGCTCGGCGACGGCGGCGATCGGAGAGAGTGCGTCGGGTCGGGCGTCGGCGGGAGTCGACGAAGTCGTCGGAGGGGGTGGTCGACGTCGAATCTCCGAGCAACAGCAGCGGCAGTTCGGGGGTTTCTCCTTCGACTGGGACGGCTCCGGCGACGTTAGGGCGGCGGTGTGACGGTCGTCGGTGGTTGCGGTGATGCTGGCCAGCGGCGGCAGCGGCCACAGTGGCGTCGGTGGTGGCGCGATCGGGCGAGAGAAGGAGAGGAGGAAGAGAGGAGAAGAAAAAAAGAAGAGAGAGAGGGGAGGTTCGGTGTTGGTCACACAGTTGCCGGCGCTTGGTGGCGGCCGGTGAGCAGGCGAGGAGAGGGAGAGAGAGGGTAGCTAGGGTTTGAGGAGGGTTTAGGGTTTATATACTACCCACATAATTAGGCCCAATTAACCCAACTAATCCTAACCCAACCCAATTAGCAAATAAAACTGAATTTTGTTTTCTAAACCTAATAATTCTAATAATAGTAATAAATTTATTTTTAATAAACATACAATCACATAACAAATAATATTCACGTAATTAACCGCATAATAATATTAACCTACAAAAATTACTATTCTACCCTTGTTAGTCCCTCGACGGTCCTACGAGCTCAAGCGTTAGCATAAATAAACATATTACGAACAACGATAAATAACGAAGTCAAACCTGTTCTATTAACGACGTCACGGTCAACATCGTTGGATTTTTCGGGGTTTTACATCATTACCTTCTTAAAAGAAGTTTCGTCCTCGAAACTTAAACTTAAACTCAACCCTAATGGTCCGGTAAGGAAAACTAACGGTTTCATTCCTCCTAAAATTCGAGGTTTTACACCAGTATTCACTCGACTAGCTCCCCACCTTCAAATCCACCGCCACAGTCAATCTCTTCTTCTTTCTCATCTTCCTCGTCACCGCCTCCTCCTTGGGGGTGCTCGACACGCACGAAAAAGACGATGACAAGTAGTCATCGCCGCCGCCGTCCAAATCCTCCGTCGAGCACGATTTGCAGAGGCTCGGGACATTCCACGGAGGATAATCGGAAATCGGCGAGATTACGACACTTGAAGCAGATGACGGAGCGAATATGGCGCGCAACTAGGAAATTAGTGTTGTAGAAGTCGGTGTCACAACTCCAGCAGTGCTAAGTCCAGTGGTGTTAATGTTCAATATCATGAGAATGAGTCTACAACTACGGATACATATATTGTTTATGTTGGCGGAGAAATATAATTGTTTGCTCATGCTGGGCATTTGAAGAGATCTGAAAATTAGGATTTGGTGTGCAGTCATGATTTTATACTTTAACATACCTCCTTATGCAATGGTCTTTTGAGCTTGTGGTGTGAATGCTAAAAATGTCTCCTTAACCATCTTTCATGGGCGACCCACCTTTACGACCAATGTTACAAAGAGATTAACACCAAAGCCATGTATCTATTATTAGTATCGCCAAGCCCCGTAAAGGGTGTCAGAGTCCTATGAATACTCTTGACATCATTGCTATGGGATTAATTAGCATGAGTTATGAAAACCTTGATTGTTTAATGTACACATTGTGATCAATTATGATCTTTTTGGGATATTCACAAAGACTCAATTAATGGATTGGAAGAATAGTCATTATGTTAGAGAAACTTGTGGAGTCTACAAAATGCCGACCCGCACAACTAGTCACACCGGAGTTTCTTAAGAGAGCACCTTTGACATTCATTCAAGTTAGAGTCTTTAAAATTAATTTACAAGTTGAGAGATGTGAATATTTGTTCAAAAGTTACTAGAAAATTTACTATAATTTATCAAAACTTGCAGATTTCTTAATACTTTCTTTTCAAAAAGGTATTAATTTATTCAAGATTAACAACTTTTTGAGTACTGTATTCATCAAAAGTTACTTGAATAAAAAATTACTTGAATTTGAATTTTATCATATTATACATTTACGAATGAATTTTACAATCTTAATGTATAGTTGAAAAACGAATTTCTTTCGCGAGGAAAAAGAGAGCAATTTTATGTGCTTTTGATACGTTGTTTTGTCTTGTCAAGCTTTGAACATTGCATGCATATTTATAGTTAAACTGTATGAGGGTACAAGGGACTTTTTACAATAAAAACTTAATTTTGGGAGAGAGATGGGCCCATTGTTGTTTTGGACCAGGTGATAGACCTTGCTCTGTTAATATGTTTTTATTCTTAGGCCTAGCTTAGAAGGTCCAAGATCTTTGTCCACACACCATAGATATAATACTCCTTGTTTTAGCATTATGATTGTGGTGAGCTCATAGGTCCATTCAACACCCAAAATTAATTCAACGGGAAAATGAACCATAAAATATCATGTTAGACTTTAAGGTTAATGTTAAAAAGTAGTGAAAACCCATTACGCTGACGTGACATGACAAATTTCGGATA
This sequence comes from Portulaca oleracea, assembly GCA_029582165.1. NCBI lineage: Eukaryota > Viridiplantae > Streptophyta > Magnoliopsida > Caryophyllales > Portulacaceae > Portulaca > Portulaca oleracea. The sequence continues at coordinate 20,970,170 of CM055892.1, forward strand.
ACTAATTCAACGTGCAGACACTTGAATTAATGAAACAAAAAAAATTAAATGTATATTTAACTACCACCTAAACCTACCTTTTATAAACTGTAACACCAAAGCTTTACTGAGTTCTTTATGGTTCATTTACTTAATGAGTCATCCTTTAGAGTCAAAAATCTATTTGTTAACTGCTCAACCAACTCGGGTGTAGGTGCACTTTTGAAATTGATTATATTTAATGTTGGAAATATTAATCTAGAAAAATCATAAAAATATTGATTAGAAAAATCTATAAGAAAATTTAGGATATGATGTGAAGATAATGTCCTAAAATATCTTAGATATATCAAAAGTTAATGTAAGAAAAATCTAAAATATAAAAAATGACAAAACAAAATAAGGTTTTGATCTCCAAGTGGGAGATTGTTGTGTGTGAAGACCAAATAAGTAGACGAGGAGAAGGCGAGGCGTTACCCCCGCCGGATGAGGCGTCAGGCGCGCCTCAAACGGCGAAGAGAGGAGTGAGGCACTGCTAGCGCCCAAAAGACGTTGCTCGCGTCAAAGGGAATATGTCTGCCGAAATAAGGAAGAAAATTTCTTCCATCACCTCCTTAAACCATATACAAACAGGTATTAATAAAGGGTATGTGTAATGCCCCGGCCCCTTCTCGGGCCGCGGACATTACCGATAACTGCTTCAAGGATCGCTGACTGACCCTACAAATCACCACGATCTTTCCAGTGTGCTTCATCCTCGCTCACACACTGCCTGGGAAACTTCCAAGGAGGTAACCCATCCTGAGACTACCCCCAACCAAACAGGCTTAACTGAAGAGTTCCCGGCTGAGCTACCATAAAAGAAGGTGCACCTTGGTGATATAAGTAGTCATTTCAATCCTTTTAAACCACACTTTAACCACATACCCGGGGTGTTATAATCACCCCCACTTAAGCGCACAACGTCCTCGTTGTGCCACAATCCACTCCAGAATATTTGCCCCGCTAGATGACTGCCCATGGATCTCTTGTCCACGGGCGCAAATCATAGTCGCGGGTCGGCTCTGATACCATCTGTAATGCCCTAGCCCCCTCCCGGGCCGAGGACATTACCGATAACTGTTTCAAGGATCGCTCTGACTGACCCCACAAATCACCACGAGCCTTTCCAGTGTGTTTCGTCCTCGCTCACACACTGCCTGAGAAACTTTCTAGGAGGTCACCCATTCTGAGACTACTCCTAGTCAAGCACGCTTAACTGAAGAGTTCCCAACGGCTGAGCTACCATAAAAGAAGGTGCACCTTGGTGATATAAGTAGTCATTTTAATCATTTTAAAAGTCACACTTTAACCACATACCCTGGGTGTTACAGTATGTTCATAAAGGGTGAAATTAACTAGCTCCTATAAGGAATTTCTCCACCACCACCACTAGACACCATGTGTTTAATCTCCCCTTGCATTTCAAACTCTAGTATGCTTCACTTGGCTATGCTCCTTCCAAAATTCCAACATGTTATATTTTTTATGACGAAAAGGGAGAGCTCAATTCAAAAGATCCTCCAAATTAATTCCTTCCGGTATAAAATTGACGGATAAAATAGATTTGTAAATTTAGAGTCCGTCAAATTCATGGATAAAAGGTAATTGGGTAAAAGTTAAGTTTTTGTAATTTTTGATAAATTTTGGTAAATTTGCTAAGTTTTGTCAAACTAGGCTAATATATCAAAATTAAAAATTTTGTGTTTTTTTATTCTTAATAAATTTTAGCAAGTTTTGATAAATTTTAATAAACTTACCCTACCTATTTCACTCAGATTTTTGACAGGCCCTTAGCCGGATAAATTTCTTACCTCATCCTTCATTAGAAAACAATTGCAGCAATAATCAACGACCTCTTGAACTTCGAGACTTGGCACAAAATAAATTAGATTTGGTTCCAATGTTTAGGTTGTGTTCGGCATTAGCGTTTGGGATAGCGTTTAGCGTCTTGACCTAGTCAAAACTCTAAAATCATAAATATTAGTGTTCGGTAATCTTTTAAAATTATTGATATCCTTTTATGTTAATTCACAATAATCTGTTAATTCAACCGCTAAATTTACCGAACACAATTTTCATTTGAACAGTCATCCACTATCCGCTACTTAAACCGTTCTCCGTTACGTAAACCGCTATCCGCTGCATAAACCTCTATCCGCTGCCTAAAATGCTAATTTTACCGATTAGGGCCTTAGTCACAAGACTTGTTTCATGTGAATAATGCCTATCAATATGCTAATATTATGAGCGACAAATGCCAACAAATGATACTTTAGGAAGAAAATCAGCCAAAAAAAGTAGGAATCTCATCTCCCAAGCAAAACATCCCCACAAATGACGATGGACAACACTAGAAAAATTGCTCAAGGTCCACACAACAAGGTGACTACAGTCAAACTTTTGATCTCCCAAGCAAAAACGTGTTACTTTTACAAGAAAAGAAATGTGTGAAGATGGTCTACCCATTTTCTTTTTCTAAGTGGACTGTAAAAGTATTGCAAAGGAAAAAAAATGACCATTTTTCAATTTCTTTTCCTCCTCTCTTTTCTGTCTTATAATATGCTACCTTTCTTCTGTTTGAAGGAAAGTTCAACCACTGTATTGGAGGAAAAACAATACGACTGTGAAAGGAACTAGTTAATTAGCTTTTATTATAATACTAACCTTTGATATCCCATGCTATGCATAGAAAAATTTTTAAAATTTTTTTATATTTTTTAGAGTAATTTATAATAATTATCATTTCATTCCTGAAAAAATTAATTTGAATGATAATTAAAAATAATGAAAAAAATATGTAACAATGGTATCATTTGAATAATTTGGTGGTGAAAGTATATTAAAATCCATATCACTATTAAATAACTGTACTTTATAATAATTATTTTGAAGAAAAATATAAAAATTTATTTCAAGAATTCATGTCGTTATAAATTAATGTTTAAGTATTTATCTACTAAATTAAGGCCCTGTTCTTTTCTGCGGTTGGCAAGATTGCGGTGTCACAGCATACCGCAATTTGCCACAACTCACCACACTTTACCACAAATCATTATTTTTCTCTCTCCTCACTTTTCCCCTCTACTTTTTACATTATCTCTCCTTACCTACCCCACATACCAATAACCCGTCACAATTACACCACAACCCGCCACAATTTCACCACATCATACCGCGCCATACCGCAGAAAAGAACAGTGCCTAAATGCTTATTAAAATCCTTATCTATACATTCAGTATAATATAAATTAGTGGCGCTATAGGTTAAAATTGAAATTATCGGTAAATATTTTATTTATTTTCTTGTATGAACGTTAATGTTAGTGTAAAGAAAGTTACAACTTACAATGACTATGATAATTCTATTTTCTTGATTTTTGGTTTTGACTTTGTGATTTTTTTTGTCTGTTTTATAATTTTTTTATCTACCTTTACTCAAACTTCTTGTTTAGTTTATGATAGTTACTTACAATTTAAACTTTTTATCTATAGAAATATATATAGTAGTGTTAATAAAAATTATATTTTTTAAAATAGTTATTAAAGAAATTACAAAAATAATAGTCTAGACTTTTCATGGAAATTTTACTTTAATATCAATTATACTTTATTTCCTGTGTTGTGATGAAATATTATAATATAAAATTAATGAAAGAAAAATGAGGGAATGTCTTAGTTCTGTATTAAATCAAATATTAAGATTTTCTTTTATTTAGAATATATTTATGAAAGTATTAAATTGTGAGGTTTTGAATATGCTTTGGAAATAATCAAATTTCCCAAATTATTTTTCTTGTTTGTAATTCCCTTAGGTATTTGTGTTTTAATATATATATATATATATATATATATATATATATATAAAATTTTGATGATTGTAAAATTTTATGCTTTTATTTATAGTGATTTCATAATTGTGTTGAAATATATAAAGTATTTCAATAATTGTTAAGTTTTATACTCAATTTGTTCTAAGTTAATTTTCATAATTGTGTTATAATAAAGTATAAATTTATTTATTTATAGTGATTAAACTCTTAAAAACATAAATTATCAATTAAATCTAGGAAGTTGAAGGGACTTCAATGATGAAGTTTATTATGAGAGTGCCACATAACAACTTGCTAGGTATGCACATTTTGTTTTAATATATTAATAGAATAGATAATCCCAGTTGCACATTTTGTTTTAATATATTAATAGAATAGATAATCCCAGTTGATTGTAAAATTTTATGCTTTTATTTATAGTGATTTCATAATTGTGTTGAAATAAATAAAGTATTTCAATAATTGTTAAGTTTTATACTCAATTTGTTCAAAGTTAATTTTCATAATTGTGTTATAATAAAGTATAAATTTATTTATTTATAGTGATTAAACTCTTAACAACATAAATTATCAATTAAATCTAGGAAGTGGAAGGGACTTCAATGATGAAGTTTATTATGAGAGTGTCACATAACAACTTGCTAGGTATGCACATTTTGTTTTAATATATTAATAGAATAGATAATCCCAGTAGGTAGTCTTTTGTAGTCAATGACCTTAGTTAATTTGCAGTTTATTTACCATTCGATCGAAAAATATTGTATATAAAAGTAATGTATATTGAAGGAACAAGGGCAAAATGAGATATAACATTGAATGACATATATTAAATTCAATATTCTGTAGACGTTATAATACTAAAATTGAACTCAATTTTAAATATTTTATAGTACTATATATTTTAAAAACTAATTATACACAAAATATCGAAGGGACCGAGAGCCTTGCCGTCCACTAAACACTTCGCCAATGCGAAGGAAGGTGTTATGAACTTGGCCGTGAATCTTATGTTATTACTTTGCATAGAAGATTTGGTCATAATTTATGTTATGAGTCCTCGAATAATGTTGATTTTGACTGTTTTTATTATTGTTGTTTTTGTATTATATAACATGTGGATTCGAACTTGTAGCATAATAAATACTAAACTTCGAGTATATAATCGGGAAAAAAATTCGATTTCATTAATTTCCATGTGATTTGTCTATTACATAGTCTTGTGCACAAGTTTTTGCAAGTGTCATTGAACTTGTAGCTCAAGTAACATAGAGATTTATTCTTTCCATCATAGTTTGATTGCTCGTAATTACAGTTTTTTTTTTAATGGAATGATTTGTGTTCTTAGGAGGCTCATTGAGAGCTTCATAACAATGTACCCCTCCCCTTTAGACTAATAGACCTACTGGACTTTCCCTAAGAACTCATTATTTAACCCGACTTACCAATATAAAAAAAAAAAATAATCTTGCAAGTGTAATGATTTCCAATCCATTCACGTGCATACCATGTGCAAATCACTTAAAAACTATTAAAAAAAACCCTCCCTCCACTTTCGTGGACATTCGTACTACTTTAGAGACCACCACAATCCGATTATGTTGCGCGCAAATTACTTTCCGCCATTATCATAATCATAAATACGCCCACCAAGTGCTCGACGAAATGCCAGTCTCTTTCCTTCCATTCAAACCAACACAATCCCAATTCAAAAAGCTTTCCCACCACAACTTTTTCTAGATTCACACCATCATCTTCCTTCACCTCTAAATCACTCAAAAACAGAGCAAAACTGAGCAGAAATCTCTCAAAATGGGCAACAATATTGCCTCAGGAAGCAGCAAAGCAGCCAAAGTGATGAAAATCAACGGCGAATTCTTCAAACTAAACCTCCCCGCGAAGGTGTTCGACGTAATCAAAGACTACCCAAACCACGTCCTCTTAGATTCCGAAGACTTCCTCCGATTCAACCTCCGAGCCGAACCGCTCGACTCGGAAGCCGAACTTAAGCCCAGAAAAATCTACCTCCTCGTCGACCTCCCCAAGTTTCCCGGCCCGATTCGTCGTGTTAGATCCAGTGTGAACGTGTCCACGGTAGAATCGATCAAGACGGGTCCCCAGAGATCGATTTCTGACCTTTCGATCTTGACGGCGAAATCGACGGACTCCGAGTCGGGGGAGAGTCAACCCGGTTCGACTCGGGTCAAGGTGAAGCTGCCGAGGTTGCAGGTGGAGAGGATTATGAAGGAGAGTGGAGATCAAGTTGAGATTGCACACAGGATTCTTCAGCTCTATTTGGGAGATTCCCCCGCCGGTAACGGCAGCGATGCGGTGGAGATGACGACGGCGATGGAGACGGGGGTGGTGGGTGGAGGTCATGGTACGCATCGTTTCGATGTTCGTCGACCGACGTGCCTGCCTTACGGTAGTTTCCGCCGTAAGTACAAAAGATTAACCGCGTAGAACAAAGATTAGAAAGTCCTTTTTTTTTTCTTTTTTTTTACCTTTTCTTTTGGGGGTGGTTTGTGGTATTTTACTATTTTTAGTATTGATGGAGGTTAAAAATGTATAATAGGTTGCTAATTCGGATGTACGTGTATATAATTGCGTGACACTTAGACCGCGGTTGGTAAATAATTTATCAAACAACTTATTGTAAAAACTAGTTTATTTGAGCATCAAATAGACTATTTTTGTGTTTGTTAAATAACTTATTTTGTTGATTATTTTGCGTTAATAGGACAATTTCTAATAGACTGGTTAAAGCAGCCTAAAAAATGACTTATTGTAAAAAAGAGATTTTAATCTAAAAGTTGTTTAAAATTACAAAGATGTCATCTAAAAATATTATAGTCTATTTATAAAGGGTATAGACATAGGCCCTGTTCTTTTACGCGGTATTTTGCGGAATGGTGTGGTGATGTGTGGTGGAATTGTGATAGGTTATTGGTATGTGGGGTAGATGAGGAGAGAGAATGTAAAAAGTAGAGGAGAAAAGTGAGATGAGAGAAAAGTGAGGAGAGAGAAAAGTAATGATTTACAGTAAAATGTGGTGGGTTGTGGCAAATTGCGGTAGGCTATGGCACCGCAGTTTGTCAATCGCAGAAAAGAACAAGACCATAATTCAATAAATATTTTTTTCAGAAACATCTTTTCCCAAACATCAAATCCAAACCGTCAATACGAACAGTCAATCCAAACAGTTGATAACAAATGATCAATGTAACAACCAACCACCATCAACCGTTTACAAACACGACCTTGATTTAAACCTATTGAACTTCATAATGAGTTTAGAGATGGCTCAACACATTCAAATGTTCAGATTAACAAATTTTCTTAACAGTTAATTATAACTATTTGGATTGTAGTTCAACGGCAAATTCAGTTTGTACCATAGTTATCAAAATCTCGATCCTGATTTATGATTTTCTTACGATTTTATGATTCAAAATCCTCGATGCGAATCTACTATCTACATTTCGATCCACGATCTTACGAGGGTTAATTTCGATTTTAATTATCTCATCAATCCAAGCTAGAATTCCGATTCTAACAATCTTGGTTTGAACAACTAACAAATATCTGTACGAATGATGAACGATTTTGTTAAAAAATTATTCTTTAAAATTAGGAGTGTATTTCAACATGAAATCCATTTCGTACTACGGCGTACCATTGCCGGGAGTCTTAACTAATTAGAATCAAGAATGGGTAGCTAGCGAATAATTGTGATGTCGCCAATGGAGGATCAAACCATGTGGTTTGGAGTGTGAACATCATATAATTATCAGATCTCTGCTGCTGATGATCAGACTTGATTAAATATAGGGAAATTCCAAATGGTAGGCATCAACTTTTGGGTATTTCAAATGGTCAACCTACATTTTACATATTCCAAATGGTAGACTTAAACATACAAAATTTCCACCCCGTAGGCATAAGTTAAACAGACGTTAAATTTTTTTTAAGAAAAAAGGCAAAAAAATAAAAGCTGTGTTTTTGAATTTGATAGATGTCGACTGCCTGCTGCTTGAAACCAAGCTTGCTCTCTGAAACTCCTCCCTGGGACTCCCTCTACTTCTCCCCTGAGTCTCTTCTGATACATGGATTTGGTAATCAAAATGTCAAGCAACTCAGCATATTATAAATACATTCTCCATTAACCACAGAATACATCCCTTACACTTTCTCTCTTTAAACATCTTCAAACACATTCTCTCTCTAACTATAATCAACAACAAAAGCAATGGCATAAGCTAAGATCAGGCTCAGGCTCCGGCACCCACACCCACCGCCACCCCAGCAACACCGCCGCCTGCCACCGCTCCACCAACTCTCGCCCCAGTTGCCACCCCAGTCCCCGCCCCTGTGGCCAGTGGCCACCCCCGCTGCCGCACCCACCCCTGTGGTCGCCGGAGATGCTTCCCCTAGCCTTATCTATAGGCCCCATCCCTCCCTATGCGGGTCCCACCGCAGGCCCCACACCTGACAACGGCACCCCTAGCTCCGCTTTCAGGTCCACCGTTGCCGGTGGTGCTATCTTCAGTGTCGTCGTTGCCGGTTTTCTAATCTCAGCTTGTAACTGTTGAGGTTTGTAGCAGAAGACTTAGGGGAGAAGTAGATTGAGGGAGTTTCAAGGAGGAGTTTCAGAAAGCAACGCTTGGTTTCAAGCAGCAGGCAGTCAACCTCTATCAAATTCAAAAGCATAACTTTTATTATTTTTTTCCTTTTTTTTTTTAAAAAAATAACGTCTGTTTCACTTATGCCTACGGGGTTGAAATTTTGTATCTTTAAGCCTACCATTTGGAATATGTAAAAAGTAGGTTGACCACTTGGAATACCCAAAAGTTGGTGTCTACCATTTGGAATTTCCCTTAAATATATATACATTGACCTTCCTAAGCTTGTATATTAAACTCCCATCATGCACATAATTAATATATATGATCTCAATTAATTAATTAATTTCTGGGAAAATGATTATGTTTTGATCTCTTTGAACCAGCCATGGCCACAAATTATGAGCTGTAGCTGCTATTGCTGACCACAAATAAACACAACCCAAAGGTTCTCTTCTTTTCACTGGAGTTTAGTTTTCCTCTTTTTGACCTCAATTTGCCCATAAATGGAAGTCATGATTTAGGTCATGTTCTTTTATATATACAAAAATTGTGCAATGCAATGAAATTATGAAAAGATGCGTTAAGTTGTGAAATGGTATAATAAAATTTGTGGAAAGTATAGTTGATATGGTAGGTGATGAGAGAAAAAGTTAAAAGTAAAGCAAAAAATAAAAGAAAGAAAAAAGTGAGAAAATATATTGGTAATTGATGTGGTAAATTATAGTATGATAAAATGTAAAAAATATTGAGTGATATAATACGTTGTGGTACCACAATATACCGCTCCATACAAAAGAACAGAGTCTAGCCTCTGTTTGTCTATGTTCAAATGAGCTAGCCAATGACATTACTCTGCTTTGTTGTTGCGGATTTAATGGATTTGCAAATGGTAAAGTGAAAAGGAAATTCATAGTTAGTGCGTGGAAAGTGGGGCGAAAATTTTATGTTATGATGTAAGAATGTTTGGTAGCAAAATCCATCAATCCATCCTCATATCAAAAGCACTTCTGGCGGATCTTTATTTGGATGTGTGTAGTGTTATACTCACTTGAATTAATCAGAAATCACTCAATCTCTTTTGCCACTTGCAAATCCATTAACTCGGCAACAACAAAGCAAAGTAATATCATTGGCCAGCTCATTTGACTTAAGACAGAGTCTAAGGTCCTCTTCTTTTGTATGGTCCGGTACATTGTGGTAGCACAACCCATCATATAATTGCGAAATATAGAAAATTATATAGTATGCATTAACATTATCTGGTCGATTTCTTAAGATTATAGAGAATTATATGGTATATACTAATATTATCCGGTCGATCTCTTAAGATTAAAGACGATCTAATATTTAAGGGTACTACTACAAATTGTTTAGTTGAATAGGAGTTATGCATATATTGAAGAGATAGCAATCTCTATAGTCGAGATTAGCGGTAGGCAATGGGCAAGTTGGGTCAAGGATAGGGTCTGCCCATTGGCCATGTAGAGTCAGGTCGGGTCAAGGCCAGCTTGTTGATGTTGTAGGCTAGGTCAGGGCTTTCATGCCTTTCATGGGCCGACTCATTTCAGTTTAAAGTTAAAATAAAGTATGCTTATACAAGAAATGTAGTTAAGTTAATTATTGATTAATGTGAGATATTAATAATACATTTAATTAAGTTTAGCATTTAAAATAATAGGGAAAACTATTTATTTTGAATGATTGATAGGTCAATCCGGTCCGTCCTATTTACTGACCCTTGCACATTGTTAAATGGGTTGACTCTTTAATGACCCGATCGACCTTTTACTGAATCTCTTGATCCTATAGAGACCCGGCCCATTGTCCACCCCTAGTCGAGATTGTTAGTCTATTTCAACCTAGCCAATTCCCACAAGCTAAGTAATCTTTTGTTTCTCAACAATAAGGGGCCGTTTGGTATGAATTGGGAATGGGAATGGGAATTCATAATGCTACTAGGAATGGGAATTCATAATGGGAATGGGAATTAAGATGTATTTATGAATTATCGACCTTCTTGTTTGTTATATGGTAATTGATATTGGGAATAAAAATACATTTACTAAAATGCCATTTTTATTAATTTATGAATGTTTTAATAAATTGAAATCGATGGAAAGTCATAATTTATACACATTTACTTCTAGAAAGTCAATTACTATATAGAAAATATAAAAAAAATTAAAGTTCAAAAAGATTTTTTAAAACGTGAGGTTTATTTTTTAAAAATTAAGGTGAGTAATTAACATGCTAAAATTTTTTTAAAACGTGAGGTTTTTTTATATAAAAAAAAAATTAGGGTGAGTAATATTGCTAAAAATATTTATAATAATAGGAAAGGAGAAACAAACGGCTACCCTAAACAATATTGCTAATCATAAAACGTTTTGGTTTATTTTTTTAAATTAGGGTAAGTAATATTAAGGGTAATTTTGTAATTTAAAATAGACTAATGAATTCTCAACATCAATTACCACACCCCCCATGGTAATAGATTCTTGGAAATTCACCATTCCTACTCCATTACCATTCCCCAATTTTTTTTATTACCATGAAACAAACATGGTAATTGTAATCCCCACCCCTCTATTCCCATTCCCAAGTACCAATTCCCATTAAACAAACGGCCGGTAAAGGTTAACATGCAAGTGTTATATACATATTTTGGTTGCAACTTCAACCTATTAAAATCCAACCTTCCGAATTATTGCTATACACATTAAAAGCTTGAATTATTTGACATATCATTATCAAAATTGAAATGATTCAAATCCAAAATTCAGTTACTTGTGAGTTGTGACATATGATCACTCAACTCGGATGAAAGCATCCTTTATATGTTATACCATGTATATACACACAATCATATAGAGAAGGATTAATCAAAGATCAACCTCTATATCTTTCTTGTTTCTTCAGGCACTATATTCATATATATCCATTCACAACCTATACAAACATCATAAACACAAAGTACCACCTCATTTATGTGTATTCATGATATTGATGAAGTATATTTTTGATGATTTCATTCTTCACTAATTGACATTAATAATTGATGTGTACATATCATCAAGCAGTATGCACGAGATTTCCCTGAGAATCATACTCAATCTTACCAGAAAAATCAAAGGGACGACATTTCTCCCCCATGATGATGGTCTTCCTCCACACAGCATCCTCCTCCTCATCATGATTATAATACCCATTACAATTACCATCATCATCATCATGATCATAATCCTCCACATCAAAATACCCAACATAACCAACATGACCATCATCATGATCATGAACATCATCCCCATGCTGAACTTGCTGGTTTTTTCGGCCCGAAATCATCTTCAACAGAGCCTTCCTACTAACACTTACACTCTTCTTCTTATCCTTAAACTTGGACAACATATTGGCCATCTTCTCTTTTCCCTTGCCAAAAACCTCCTCCTTGGTTAAACTTCTCCTACTGTGAGATGCACATAGACACATAACCATAGAAAACACAGATAAAACCCCCATCACTGTAAAAACCATGTAGATGATGGTAAAAACAGATGATGATGATGATGATGATGATGGGAAAAAAAGAGGCCTTGCCATGATTATTAGTTAACCCAGAATTAAATTGTTGTTGAAAGTAATTTGTGGGTTAATTATATGTGGGATTAAGGTTGGGGATTGGGTAGGTAGATTGGTTGTGATTTTTTTGTAGGTATAATAAAAGGGAATTTGGGGTATTAATTATAACACAGTGAAGTGGAATGGTAAGAATGAAGAGAGAAAGATGAGAGGGATTATTACAAGGATGGACTAACAATGCCATGAGAGAAGGGGGATTTATTTATTCTACAAGCTTGCTCTTGACTTGTTGAATGTGTACCAAGTCTAACTAGCTATATATAATCTGGATTTGTTCTGGATTCAGATTTTTAGTATTGATTAGTGCATATATATTTTGTGAATCTAGTAATCATGTAATTATGACAAATCTGCTTCTGATCTTTGCAACTTTTTAATATCATTGTAGTAATTACCTTGTTATTCCCTTCGTTCAATATTAACTGTCGTCTTTGAAAATTGTACAGTTAATAAATGTTAAAGATTTTAATAATAAATATCTCAAAATATACAATGACTTGTTATATAAGATCACTACCATTAGATTTGTAACGAAAATACTATCTTAAAATTATTATAATGTTATAATTGTTAATAAAATATTATACAAGAAATTATCAATCAAAGAGGGACATTGGAGACAATAATAGTCAAATATATGACGATTAATATGAAACGGAGGGAGTATACTAGAGGATTTGTGAGTTGGATTATGCAAGCGGTTAGATACTTCGTCACGATTAGCCGGCTCCTGGAGTACCATGCTACTGTATGCTCGGAATGGGTTTTATGAGCATGTGTGTGCAATTTATGAGCACACATGTATAATTTTATAAGCACAATCATCAAATGAGCATGTGTACAAATGCTCATAAATTAAAAATTATAAACGTATTAGTCTATAAATGTATGGTCATATATAAATTATAAAGTCAAATTACACATATAAATATATGAATAAATATCAAAACTTATACACTCATAAATTTATACATTTATACTAATAATAATATACATATAATCATATATACTCATAAAATCAAATATAAAAATATGAGAATATGGTACTCCTAGATGTATAATCTATTTTTTTTTTATTATTATAGGAAATATTATAAAGACTAAACTTCAAACTTGGCAGCATATGCAGCGTGGTTTACCCGATTGTCACATTATACACTCCAATGACTCCGTTGACTTGACTTAAAAGGTGCACCTTATCAAGTTTGGAGTATAACATAGTTGACTAAAGTCACTATTTTTTTTTATTATTATTATGGAATACTAAATCACTATTCATAGTCCATATAATTAATTGTGTTTATTTACTTTTGTAGAAGTATATGAAGAAAATCAGAGACCATGAAGTTAATGGATAACAAAAAATAGTTGGGAGTAGTGTGCGTAGTGGATGTGATATAATACTGGTCCGATCAATTTCTGTCACAACTTATTATATTTATGAATATTTTGTATAAATAAACATTTTAATAAATTCATTTTTAAAGTAACTTTTTTGAAAAAAGGTTGTTGTTTTGGATCCATAAAAACAATTTTGCTATCCACATCAGTTTATAGAGAAAGATTGTTTAATGAGTGTCTTATCATAACATATCTTTCAAGAATTTAGCATTTATCAACTCCATAATTAAATATAAACAACACCATAATCAAATCAACTCCTCCCATAAAATCATAATCTACATGCGGTTCTACAATTATAAATACTCATAAATAAAATAACAAATTTATACAATTTGTAAGTTAAGTAATGTTATAAATGCACAATTCAGCTCCACTTTTGTTTTGGAAATACTTCATAATTTGTATCCACATGGGGGACATTGAATAAGAAATAGAATCATAAGATAAACATGTTAAACTGGGCCAATGCAATGATTTGACCTGATTTGGGCTTTTGTTGGTCTGCAAACGAAGCAGGCCAATTTCCCAATTTATGTACCGGAGTCCCCTCTTGGTTAGGGTCACATGTAGACCTGTTCAATGGACCCAGCTTAACGACTCGAGTAAATACATAAATTAAATACGCGAAGTTTTTAGGTTTTTTGTATTGAAAAAACCAATGTTCGTTAGTTGCCGGTCCATTGACCCAGCCCGTGGCCCGTAACGTCAGAGTTCAGACTGAGGATACCTGACCCGAAGTTGGGTCGGGTCGGGTGTGGGCCAACGGGTCAGAAACTTCTGGCTAGTAAGTCGGCTCTTGAACAGGTCTAGTCACATGCATGTAATGCTTTAGTATTATCATTCCACCAAAGGACCATCCAATTACCAATGGATTATTTACTATGAAGGATAGCTCAACAACCAAAATGACTACGAAGGATTCTGAAGATCATGAGATTTTAATTTGTGAGAAAGAAAGAAGCCCAGTAAGCGTTGATGCTGATATGGCAGGACAAGTGGACCTTCAATTTTTTTTTGTTTTAATTGTTCTACCTTCTCTAAATGTCTGCAAAGGCAAACCACAATTCTCCTTTGTAGATATCCTCTACAGCCTTTGCAAACATCCGGAAAAGACTTGTGGTAATTTTGAGGGACGCGGGGGCGATAGAGTTTGGGGAGGATCATGAAGAAAGAAATGGATGGTCTCGACATCGATCATCGGTGTTGTGCGTGGTCAGAGGTGGTTTCCGACGCCGTGGTGGGTAGAGGTGGGGTTGAGAGTGACCGTGTTGCAGAGAGTGATGGAAGAGGAATTGAGGGGAGGGGGACAGAGAGAAAAAGGGAGGAGTGGTGGTTGTCTCCCGCATTTCATTGGTGGTGAGGTGGTGATCGGAGGGTAGTTGTGGCCGGAATAGTAAGCTGAATGAAGATATTTTTTTTTTGAGATTCTATTTATCAAGTAGCACAATATTATATGCATAAGCTACTATAGTGCAAAAATGTGTTAAAAATATCTAACATAATAAATGAATGTATTAAATAAATAAACTTATCACGTCATATTAAAGGACCTAGAAAATGACTTAGATTTTAAGTTTGGTCATTTACTCAAAGATCATCATCAATATATATATATATGGAATTGAATATATATTTATACTAACGTAGATATTTGAGGTGATGGAACCTACAGTTATCTAGATTTCCCCGTTCTTTTGTGCGTTGTGTTTGCGTTGCTTTGCGTTTGCGTTTCGGTAAGTTGCGGTTGGGTTGCGTTGGAGTTAATGTGCTTATTATAATATAAGAATAGTAGATTGCGATATCTTGCATTTATCCTGCGTTAGGTTTTATTTATTTTGCGTTGCGTTTTGGTGCGTTAATGTATAAAAGAACGGAAGTAAGGTGATTTGCATTTTATTGCTATGCGGTTTCAATATATATATTTTTTTATTAACAATTTTAATGTAGTTTATATGTATGTATTATGTGGTTTTTAATTTCTTTTTTACTCCCAAATTTTCCCTAATTTATGTTTACCTATCTTGACGCATACGGTATATATAATGTATGTATTATGTCTGGAAGATTCTAACGAGGGTCTAGAAATTTGGGTGAACTGATTGGAATGCTCATAATATTCAGTACCACATCACACCCCATTAGGATTATTCATGATGAAGTCTTTTTATATTCAACGCCAAAATATTATAGATAGGGTCTTGCGCGAATTATATTATTCCACAACTTACAAATTACTAAACAATACATTCAATTGAATGACACGAACTCCAACTTTCACGACATTCTCTTAGGCGACAGATCGATTCACCATTCAAATAACCATTCAAATAACTACATTCAATTGCATGACATGAACCCCAACTTGCACGCAAATTTTAGCTGCAATACATCAAAGCAACTATTTATCGCTTAGCACAAACGTGCTTCATCTTTGGCCTCAACGCAACTTCCTCTAAAGAAGCAAATTCTAAAAATAACTTAATGAAAGGTATTTTTTGTCCAAAAATTATCATGATTTGGTTGGCAAAAGCTCCTTTTACTAAATTATCTAACCTACGCAGTCAAACTATAAACATCGGAGTAATGATAAGTCAAACTTTAGTAATAATTGAGAAATTATTTTTCCGGGAAGCAAGTTGGGCACATTATAAATAAGCATATAAAAGGACTTAGATATTGAATTAAACTAGCTTATCTGATAACATTAGAATCAACTTGTCAACGTGATCACACAGCGAATTTATTACAATAGGCAAGATGATAAAAATTTAACCCCACCTTATAATCCATGGTACAAATAATCATTTGTATGCTCTGTATGTATTAGTACATAGCAGAACTAAATTTGATCCTAGTTTCACCTACTGCAAAGAATTTTGGCTCATTTCAAGCATATTTGTAAATGTGATATGATTTTTTATTAATAAAATCGTCATTTTAAAAAAAAACACAAAAAACTTTGGCTCATTTCAAGCACATTGGTTTACAAGTGTTTGTGTGCCACTGGATTTTTTTTAAAAAAAAATGTTGTATTATGTATGATAAGATATTATATAATTTATACGAAGCTTGACTTCCTTGCTATGTGCCAAATGACATCCAGCGTCATTATATGATCAATCGCCTTAAACACATCATGACAATGGGTTATACTCTTATGATTTACATATTTAATTAGATATTGTAACACTTTGGATATATGGATAAAGGGTGGCCTAATAGGATTGAAATAACTATTTATATCACCAATATGCACATTCTTTTAAGGTAACTCATCCGTCGGGAACTCCTCAGTTAAGCATGTTTGATTGGGAGTAGGCTTAGGATGCGTGAAAGGCCCGTGATAATTTGCAAAGTCAGTCAGCAATCTTGAAACAGTTATCGGTAATGTTCACGACCCGGTAGGGATTGAAGCGTAACAGATATACTCTGTTCTACTAGTATAAATGGGGGCATCATTTTTCAACTTATATTTTCTTAAACTAGTTGTACTTCAATATTTTCAAAAGTTTTCTTAGATTATTCGTTCTTTATAATCTTTGAATATTTATCATTCTTTGATTATGTTAATGACACATTTTGTTCGAAAATGTTTCTGCTTGATTTGGTTTGTTTGATTTGTAAGTACATTCTCTATTTTAATATTTCACATTTTTATAATATAAATATATAGACATTAGTGTATAGCAAAGAAAAAACAAACTAGGATCATTATTGGGGGAAATTTATTCTTATTATTAGTGAAAGCTAAGGAACGTACTATCTCCGTCCCAAAATGTTTGTCCGTTGACTAAATTTTAATCGTTGATTAATCACAAAATATAATGAGTTACAACTTACAATATAAAATTATCGTCATTGTAATCTTTAGCAAATTATCTTTCTAATGGTAGTGATTTCATATTTTAATTCATTATAATTTGTGAGTAATTAACAGTCAAAATTTAGTCAATGGACAAATATTTTGAAATGGAGGTGGTACAACTTTAGCCTAGTGGTCGGTCAAGAGTAGGGTTGTCATGTTAGTCTTAATGACATGATATTTAATGCCCAATTTATTAGAAAAATGATCAAATTAGTATTCAACTAATGCAAGTTGTATCTTTCCCGCCTTATCAAAGTTCAAACAGGGCTATATATTACAATAACATTGCCAAAAGCGGTATAAGCGACAACTCAACTACACAACAGAACTAAGTTGAAAACGATCCAGACAAAAGTTGAATATAATTTGAGTGTCATTTATGGTGATCAAACTACAATTTTAGAGCCAAATGACTAGAAAGAAAAGGAAAAATGAAGAATTAGCCCTACTCTAAGACTTTGTTTTTTAGAATGATAAGTTAGATTTATTTTATCATTTTCTTATTTTGAATCACTAAAAAACAATCAAATCAATGTCATTTCCTTACCTTTAATTCCTTATCAACCTTATTTCACATAACTTACCTCATGCCATTCTAAAGAACATGATCTAATTATCTTATACATTACCCGCAAGTCTTTTTCGATGGCCTTAAAAAAAATAATACTCAGAGAATGAGAACAAATCCCTTTGTAGTCATCATCTGTCTTTTTCAACAACTAAGCCTCAGCACATTCAATAATCTATCCTTTATTTTTTGGACAATATCTTCTGCCAATTGACTAACCTGATTATATATATTTCCCTTTATTTCATATTAATTGTCGTCTTCGAAAATTATATAATTAAATTTTAAAAAATTTGGCCATAAATTTATCAATATACACAACAAATTATTATATAAAATTACCACAAATTAAATTTGTAATAAAAAATCCTATCATAAAAGTATGATATTACTATTTTTAACCTATTATATAATAATTATTAATCAAAAATTAACATTTGGACCAATGAAAATCAAAATTATAAAATTTATATAAAACGAGGCATTATATATTTAAAAATATCTGCAAAACACTATTTAATGCCCGAAGCTGGCGCACTGCAAAAGTGCAAATACCCAGTACACCAAAGTTGTCAATTACTAACTCCGCCTCAAAATATTTGTCACGCTAACTAATTTTATTATCCCAATTTATTTGTCATTTTTACAATTCTAACAACTGTCATTCTATTTTTATCCCTAGTAAATAACTTTATTTATCACATTTTATAATTCCAACAACTATTATATGGACAATATCGACAACTCACAATTTTTTAACCTCAATTTCTAACGTGCATTTGGACCCTAAAAGTAGTTGATTTGATAAAGAAAATGGGAGGGAGGTACTACTAGTATTTTGCTTTCAAATATCACTCCTTCATTTGTCACCTACAGGTTTCCTTGATCAAGACAGCGTTAATTACAGATATTTCGTACTCCATTTAAGATGAATGCGACAAAATTCAATTCAATTGAAGCTAAAAGCATTGCAGAAGTATCTCTGTTTTTTGTTAATCCCACGGCGATCAAATTCAAACATTGCCATTTTCTTCCTTTTCACATGAATATCGACATATATAGATGCGAATTCTTACATTTATCAAGTTGTTGTTATTGGATGGCACAAAGTACAAAAACTTCCATACTCACATCTTCATCCTCTGTTTTCAATACTACACATTATTACGAAGATCAAAAACAAACAAGCAAAGAAAAAAAACCCTTCAAATTAGATGGGAATAGCATTGGAGACAGAAGGGTAAACAACAGAAGCAGGATGACCCATGATCTTCCTCCCCTTGACACGCTTAAACGGGTACACCAAAACTCCGACGGGCCACTCTACGATCGCCGCCGCAGCAAACGCCAGGAACGCCACCGTCGGCCCCACCACTTTGCAACTGCACGGGTTCGCCTTCGTCCCGCACTCCACACATATCGGAACTCCGACCGCCGGCATTCTTCTTCTCGGAGACAATTCGTCGAACACTTGTTGGGCTTCAATTCTGGGCTAGAGCAAGAATACGTCGTCGTTTGGGAGGAATGCTTCGTAGATGAGGACGATGATGGAGACAAGCTTCTGGATGATGGTTAGATTGCGAGCCAATCGGAACATGTTTGGCTAAATGTTTGATTGATGTTTGTTTTTATAGCCGCTTGATTAATGGATAAGATTTTATGAAGAAGAAGAAGATGCTGCTTTGGAATTTGAGCTCTGGGTATTAGAAAATTTCTGCTGGCTGATGATT
The DNA here is from genome assembly GCA_029582165.1 of Portulaca oleracea. Classification (NCBI taxonomy): domain Eukaryota; kingdom Viridiplantae; phylum Streptophyta; class Magnoliopsida; order Caryophyllales; family Portulacaceae; genus Portulaca; species Portulaca oleracea. The sequence continues at coordinate 20,989,846 of CM055892.1, forward strand.
GTGAGTTTATATTGGGAAAGAGGAAGGGGTGGGCCCACGTGTAAGATTTTTGGAGCCGTTTGTTGTTGACGTGGTCTGTTTGAAGGTTGACACGTGGGGATCCGCGTAAAATATCTTACTGAAGTTCGGTTATGGATGGATCGTTGGCCCTAAGATCTTGGGCCTCAATATTGAACTTTTGGACAACTAGTTTCAAACAGCCCAGTAAGTGAATTAGGCCCAGTATATGTTTCTTAAAGCCTTTTGCTGTTTTGGAAGAACCCATATACATATACAGGCATATAGCCACTCAGCGTAGTTCATGAGTTTTAAATCCTCAACAAGTACACAAATCTATTGAGTTGTGATAAAAAATTTAGGCCCTGTTTGGAAAAAAATTAGCGATCTGGGCATCGGATGCCGGTTTTTAAAATCAAATAACGGATAGTTGTTCAATGAATGCTTGAACAAACTGTGTTAAGTAATTTCTTATATGTTGGTTCGCTTTCCCTAATTAGCTAAAAAAAGATAAAGACAATAAATAATTTTTTATTATAAATTAAATCTTTGTATTTTTTAAAAAATTTATTAGAAAATTATATATAATCATTTTAGATGCGTTCTAATGGAATATGGTTTTTCGAGAATATGTAAGTTTTTTTATCATTGTTCCGTGCAATGCACGGGTTTAAGTATTAGTATAACATAAGAATCGGCAATCTATATCCATAATTTTCAAAGACACTAATGATGTATATATACTACATTCAACTAAAATATTTGATCTTAATCAAGACCATCTTTTTACCTGAATAGTAACTAAGAAAAAATGGTGAAGAGTATTAATTTCAAGTCATAATAGTACAAAAATACACATCAAGTAACAAGAAATCACTAAAATAATAGCCAAAAATAATCTAGGAGAGATTTTAGAGCATTTCCACACAAGATTATGCAATGTATATACTCTCACTTTGTGATTCAAGTATCTCATTACATTATATAAGGCTCTCACTTCTGACAGTCATCTAGGTTATACTAGGTTTTAAGAAAAATGGGAAAGAATTAAGGCATAAAGAAGAAGCTAACTAAGAGAGGTATTCTATTCATGCATGCCTTGGCTACCTAAAGAATATATGCCCTAGCTGGCAGAAACTCATAAAGTTGGTAACAAGTGACACAAAGGAAATAAAGATGTAATGGCTAAGAATTGAAATTCTCTTCTAGCTGTGTTGTACCCAAAATTTACAAGAGCATTTGATTCTGTTTCAGTGGCATAATATTGGACCCTTTGGTGTCACCAAAGGTAATGTAATGCCTTCCCATCCATTATTCCAACCATATATCTTTTGCTTCAATCACTAGAGATTCATATTTCCCCCTTTGGGATCACTAGCTAGTTTCATCAACTATATAGACATGCCACATTCTACCCTTTTTCTACTTAAGTTGAAAGTCAATTATAATAAGAAATATGTACATATAATCATGACTGGAACCGGTATTCGAGAAGTTTCCAATAAAATTTTAAGTTAATAATAACATTTACCCATATAACAATAACAAAAGTTTTTAGGAACAACACGTTTATGCGTAGTTTGATGCTGATTTCTGCAGATAAATAAAAATATTGGCTCTGCTTATATTTAAATATGACGTAATCAATAGTTAATTAGAATTGTTTCATTGTGACGTAGATGTAATGGCTGGGAGTTGAAATTCTCTTTTAAACAAAGTTGGTAACAAGTGGCAAAGGAAAAGATGTAATGGCTAGACATGCCACATTGGACCCCCTTTCTACTTATGTTCCAAGTCAATTTTAATAAGAAATGTGTGCATAAATAATCATCATTGCAATTGATATTCGAGAAATTTCCATCAAATTTCTAATCGAAAATAACATCGACCCGTAATAAAGCTCTTAATATTGTAGCTGTGATTATGTTTGAAAACGACTTAGTCAATAGTTAATTATTCTTCTCTCTTTGTGACTAGTTGGGTGGCTGCAATGAATCTACATGCAAATATCAACCAAGTCAACTTAGTAAATCTCTTAGAAATGTTGCTATCTATTATCAAATTTTGCACCATAAAGAAAAAAAATACTAAAGTCAGTGTAGGTTGATTCAAGTGAACTGACATTTTTCTTAAGTACGGTTTTAAGTTCGAGTCTTGTAAATGAAAAAAAATATGTGACGAGGAAACTCGACCTTTTTATAGACAGCAAAGCAATAAGCTCGATATGCTTTACAGATTAAGAGATAAGGGCCTAAGGAGTAGTGGCCTAATGGCCTAAGGTTTAAATATTGAATTATATATTAATAACAGGCAGACACATTTACATCATCAATTTCGCATGTAAAATTTTTTTACTTCTATCGTAATCTGATCCTTTAATCCTTAATGGAGAGCTTACAAAACAGAGTTAACTACCAACTCTTTGGTCATATAATGGCATGCTTCATTAGCATACTATGAAAACATAGTACAATTATACTTCAAAACTATATATAGATTTCCATATGTACAATGAACAGACACATTCTATAGGGCTATATATTTTCAATAATTGGGGACAATTTTTTATTTAAAAGAATAATGTCACTCTTAAAACTTGGTTGGTGTTTTAGAACATTAGGCATTAGGCAATATTAGAATCCATTTAATTAATTAATCAATTAATTTTCTCAGCCCCTGCAAGCAAGTTAGCCAAACGACATCAATCATTGTCATGTATCACGTTCCCGAATTAATTACAACCTGGATTAAGCATATGAAAAAGAAATTTCTTAATGGAGCTTTTATTTTTATTTTTTTTGATGGGAAAAATGGAGCTTTTATTATAACCAGCTTATAATTTAGATGTGAAGAAAGAGAGATATCACAACCGACACAGTGCTCCCCTTAAATTATTTCATAAAATCCCAAAATACCTATCTAACTCATCCCTATACAATTAACATAGGTCAATTACGTGATGGATTTTTAAAATAAATTAATAAATTTTAAATGTCCATGAATTATATAATAAATATTGATAAATTTTATGATAAATCTTATAATAAATATTGATGGACTTTCTTTTAAAATTTAATACCATGGAGGGATGTAGGTAGATATTTACAGGTATACCATATAGCGATTGCAATACTCCCTTAACATAGTTGTGTGATGTTGCCAAATTCATTGAAAATATAAAGTATTAAATTTAACCTCTGTTTTATAATAAGTGTAATTATGTTGACTTTTACGGTTTTTAAAGTGTTACTCTGTGATAATTTTTCACATAATATTTTTATAGAAAATTATAATACTATACTTTTCAACAGTATTTTTTATTACAAATTTTAATGATAGTAATTTAATATGATAAATTATTATTATATATATTAAAAACATTAACAGTCAAAGTTTAACCAATATTTATTTCTTGGGAAAGGGGGGAGATATGTTAAGAATTTTCAAACATTGTGGGTTCATTGAAAATTCTTTTTTTTTTTTATAGCTTTCATTGAAAGTTCATTTAAATTTCTTAACACTTACAGAGTATATTGAAAAATTATTAAAAAGGGACAAAATTCTTAATACCTGTCCTTTTTTTTAAAATGAATACAAAATTTAGAAAAGGAGAAATTGAATTTTCAAGGAAAACACTATATAGGTGGAAAATTCTTAAAACGCATTAAATTTAAAATTTTATGCAATTTATTTAGTTATTTAATCTTCTTGGAAAATTATATATATATTTAACATAAAATAGAGAAGCATTAATTGGTGCCAATAATATAAAGTCAGAACGTAGATTTGGATGAGATTGAGCATAATTTGTAAGAGCATCTGCAACGGCGAGAACGGAGCTAACCTAACGGTGAGGTGGCAGGGCTGAGGATGAGGTTGAGTGTTCAGCGTCGAGGATGAGCTTGGTCGGCAAGAGAAGCACACAAACAGACTCGGCGGGCGACGGAGAAGACGAGTTTTTGTGGAAATTTCTTCTTTTTATTAATTACTTTTGTGTTTGAGTGAAACGACGTCGTTTCACTAGGGAGCTGAAGAATGAGTTGCAATAATGAGTGACAACTGGACTAAAGTTGGTGGTTGTACTATGTTTAGGTTTTAGTTTCCAAGGGCTAGTTGATAGGTTTTACTTTCCAATGTGTAGTTGATAGTTTCCAAAGGACTCAATTTGAATTTAAATATAACTAGCGTTACGTATCCCGCGCGATGCACGGGGAGATTGTCAATTATTAAATTATTGATACTTATATATTAAACTTTTTTGATAAAAATATTTGTGTTAAGCTAATTAAAATTGAAATATTTATTATATATATATATGTGTGTGTGTGTGATATATTAGAAAATACTTATTAAGTAATTTATTTTTCAATTTAGTAAATTTATTATTATTATTAATATGATAAAAAAATCAAGAAATATGTGTTATAATTTTGTCTTAAATACATATAATAAAGATGGGAATGAATCACATGAGCATGAAACTTTGGTGAGCATGTGAGCATGGAAGGACATCTAGTAATTTTTATGTGGACATCAAGTATTGTTTCAATGGACATCAAATTTGCATGGTGAAATGATGTTCCTTTGATGTTCTCATGTAAACTTGATGTCCATTGAAACAACGCTTGATATCCTCAAATATAATACTTGATGTCCATCCGTGCTCACATGCTTACCAAATTTCCATGCTCATGTGATCCATTCCCAATAAAGAATAATAGTAATTTTTATTTTAGTTAATTTAAATAAATGCAAGCTATATAATTCATTTTGATACTACAAATCAATAAAAGGTAGTAGGTTGCCATTAAAGAAAAATAAGAAGAGTAAAATGTGCATGTGTAAATGACAATGTCTCTTCATTTTTCCATGAAGATACATTTGTGTACTTATTGGTTGATAGATATTATAATAATTTTATTAATTAACAACTATTAATATTTAACACCGTGATTTAAACAAATGAGCCAATGAAAATTTTCCAAGTCAACATAAATGAGAAACATTTATATGCATGACACACGACAATAGCTCATTCATTTATTTTGTTTTAATATACTTAATAGATTATGATTCAATTTCTTTTTACCTGTTCTTTGGATTAGTTCAACTAACCTATTCAAACTTATCCAAATCTTACACAATTCCCCAAAAAAGCATCATCTCTAAAAACACAATTCCACAAAAAAATATCATAACTTATCTACACTAATCCAATCCAATCTCCAAACCTAATTTTAACTGATCCAAAGAACAGAGCTTTAATTATTTTATGTTGTAATTTTCAATTATAAACACTTGATGACTTGAACCTTCACATATTTATTGATTAGTTTTAGATTGATTATTTTTTATTAAGATTTGCGTCCAAGTAATTACATAAAATAAATCAAAACAATTAAATTAAATTATTTAAATTAATAAATGTGGGGTCTACATCTTTTTTTAATTATTTTAACCAAACCCTCGCTCACCATTGGAAAACAAGTTAATATAGAGAGTATAATTCTAGTTCTTTTGGTGGGCCCTACTATTTCCACATCACGCAAAGCGCAAAACTCATTCTCACTATTGCGGATGCTCTAATAAAATAGTTAGGATATATAACGAGTGTATAATACTCCAATCTATGATAATTTTTATATTGTTATCATGAATAGTAAAATGTTAGTATCATAACCATGTTCTAATTTTTTTTGATAAAATAATAAGTTTTAAATTCTTTAAATAGAAACTAATTAAGTGCAGAAAGCCAGAATTAACTGTGTCGATGAATTAAGAAGAATCGGGTCACATGGAATTCTAGTCAACGGCAATGTGGTGAATGTGCATGCTGTTTAATTTAGTACTTTATTGCTAGGCATTTTATATATTTTATTAGTATAATGATTGAGAAATGGAAGATTACCATGCTATATTGTACATACACTCACAATTAAAAATATATCATCATATGAGAGCCACCCTCACCCATTTTATTTGGGAGAAAACAAATCCACACTAGTGTGATGCATCAAAGTATATATGATCTTCATCAGAATATTAATGTATCAATTAATATATTGATTTGTTTGTTAATAAGGAAGCGTAGATGCTGAATTTTATCATTCAATTTAACTTTGTAAATATTACAAATCATTTTAAATTTTTTAACTTAGAATAATTTTAAAAAATGTTAAGAATTTTGAAATAAAAAAATGATGAAAAAATGAACGAAAATCTAAAAAGCGACCATCACCAAAAAAAAAAAACCAACCAAAAAACATAAGAAACGACGCCTTGCTCGCAGCCCAAGGAGCGAGACAAGACACCCTTTCAACTTGCCTCATCTCGTATGACATTGGAGTTTTTCTCATATCCTACAAAAAGCTAAAATAATGATAATTTTCATCTTACTTGTCTAATTGTATGTGTAGAGTTCAAAAATAGAAGACACAAGAACAAAATGTAGAAGTGAAGGAAGATGATTAAATGAAAATAGACTAGGTAGTCCATCTTCTCTCGACTTGGCAATTGCCTCAAACCCATATACAATACTTGTCATGAAGGAGTGGTTGTAGCGGTTGGAGTCAAACAATAGTACAGTTTCTCATCTGTAAAAGATAATTTTTGATTGGAAAATTTTCCAAATAAAATTAGTCAACTTTACTTTTCATATTTAGTGCGACATCCACTATTTCACTCACAGATTTCCCAAAAAAATATTTCATATTAAACTACGAAATGTACCATAAATTTGGTTCAAATGATTGTAATTTGCAATATGGCTTCCTAGAGTTCACATGACCTAATTAATCCAACTACTATTCAACTCCAAGCTCTCCTTGTGACTCAAGGCTCCTTTTCTTTTCCAATCCAAAGGGGGAAAAAACAGATTTTGTGGGCAGGAGTAGCACCAATTACAAATAATTGAAAGCACAATGTGATTTTGTTTGCAATTAGGCACAAAAAAAAAAAAAGGATGTTGAGGAACCACAAATGTGATAACGCAACGCGTACATACGCCGAACAAAAATAGTCCCACACTCCCACATTCCACAAGCTAGGCTTCCAACAAGAACCTTCCCAAGGTCCCATTACTCCCTTCCGCTACAAAACTTACAAAGTTCCACATATTTTTTATAAAAAAAATTTGCAAAATTCCTCCACCAAAAACTTTTTTTAGAAAACGGAAAAAACACTGGCACAACCCATTAAACCCCTTTCCCAAGGGAATAATCCTATATTCTTGTGGCGGATAGAAAATAGAGGTGTTAATGGTTAAAAACTGGGTTCCACTTCTACCTGCAACATTCTCTAAAATGGTAAGTGAGAAATACTTCATCAGAATTTGATCCTTGAAGGAAAGGAATAGAAGGTGGACATCATGCCACTCATGGTGCGTTTGGTTCTTTCCCTGGAAAATATTTCTTGGGAAACTTTTTTCCGGGAAAATTTTTCTTAGGAAAGTTTTTCTGAGAAAAATATTTCACAATGTTTGGTTTACATTTAAGAACATGAAAAAGTTCGTAGGAAAATTAATTTAAAATCTCCAAATTATTCTTATATCTTAATTTATAAACTTTCATATACTCGGCCAAACACAAGAAAATTTAGTCAATTTGAGAAAGTTGACAAATTTTTCCTAAAAATAATTGCAACCAAACACACCATCAGACACGAGATGATTGACAAAAAGAATTAATAATAATAAAATAATAAAAAAGCAACCCATATATGTACCCTATAACTTGACCATAACTCATTTCTCTATTCCCCTCCATTGACACATACATCTCTCTCTTTCTCTGTTCTTCTGAATGCAACAAGCATGGCGTCGGTCCATCTCAAAATTCACCATCTCCTCATTTTCATCGCAATTTCATTTCACCAAATCAATGCGACACCAATCGCAAGAAAAACACAGGAGATTCCCAACCCCAGCATAAAATGCGACACTTGTCCCTGCGACACCTGCCCTGAACCCATTCCGCCACCTCCTCCGCCGCCACCCACACTGCCGGAGTGTCCCCCACCGCCTCCTCCGCCGTCCCCTCCACCTCCTCCGTCGCCGCCGCCGCCGTGCCCGCCGCCTCCGCCCAAGGAGCCGGTGTGCAATCCCTGCATGTCTCAGTCGCCGCCGCCACCGCCCAGGTTTTACTACACTCCCGGCGCGCCGCAGAATCTGTACGTTACTGAGTATAACTACTCCGGTGGGGCCCGAATTACCGCCGTTTTGAGTATTGGGATTGCTTTTTTGCTGTTTATGTTCTTGCTATGATCGTTTCAATGGTGGTGAATGTAAATCTAGCAAATTGATGGGTCTTTTTGTTTTGTTGGGGGAAGGGTGTTCTAGTGACATTTTAGGTGGATTTCTTATAATTTCCTTGCTCAATTCTGCCTTAATTTGCTAAAATTAATCAATCCATAATTGAATTAATGTCAGTTATGATATTAGAGTAATTTGTAGCCAATGATCATTTATTGTGGTATTGAGTTGGTCCAATTATGTTCAATCATCATGATCATGACATTCGGCTCTGTTGGGATGCGTTGCAATACCACAACTTTGCGTACCATATTATACCACACGATAACACACCATACCACCCTTTACCATATCATACAACACTTTAGCACATCATACCACACTTTACCATAATGATTATCAATATATTTCCTTACTTTTTACATTTTCTCTCCTTACCTATCATATCACACTTCTTACAAGTTTTATCATATCACACTTCTTACAAGTTTTATCATATTATTCTACACATTATTTCACTTTCCACAATTTCACCATAACACACCATTTCCGCATTATACCAATCACATAAAAAAATAAAACCTTAATTTATGTTCTCATTTATTTTTATGAAATGCTGATAACAACCTCGTGTGTCTCTTATATATGAATGGGGTGAAATGGTTCGATCAAGGATTGCAATTTATGAGCGTCTTTTCAAAGGATAATGCAACAATATCTTTAAACTTTGCTGTAGGTTGGTAATTATTGTCATATGGAGTCATAAGTCATAACCCTATTTGAAAATGTAACAATCTTTCAAATATTATAAGTATTATTTATGCAAATGCAAGGGAACGCTTGATAAGAATTTTAGATAAATTTTTTAATAAATTTTTTTATGGGAAGTTTTTCAGAAAAATTTCTGTGAACCTCTCCACAGAGAAATGTTTTTGAAGTGAAGGTGGGAAATTTTGGGTTTCCTGTAAAAAATTTCCCAAGGTTAAAATACAGAGATGTTGAAAAATAAGCCAACTTGAAAAAATTGATAATTTCCCAACATTTTTGACCAATCAAATGCTCTAAATTAATGTTGTCTCTCTAAAGTTCATATTTATAATTCTGCAATGTAAAATTTTTCCAAGCAGCTAACTCCTCTGTTACAAAAACAGAGATTTTTTTTTTTCAAAAAAAAAAGTAAAATGTGGCTTAAGAAACACGGAAACAGTTAGCCTTGTGCTTGAAGAGAAAGAGTAAATAAATATTAGGAAGAAAAGGTGGAACTTTGAATGTGGGGCAAAAGTTGGTATTGAGATGCTCATGTATTATGATGCACAACAGAATCGTGTGTTGTTATTTGCTGAATTTGCAAAGGATTGGGTGGTTGAATTTTTGATGGCTTTGTTGTTGGCATTCAATTCCACTTTTACATAAAGCCCTTCGAATTTGATCATCCTAGAATCAGAATCTCGTCCTCCTCAACTCTTTCTTCTAAGTTAAGAGTTGTTTCTCTGACACAATCACCATATTTGTTGGACAAGCAAATAGGACAATAGTTAGATATATTGGCTCACTATGAATTAACAAATTATTTAAACTAGAATAAATATACTGTAACATATTGACTCTGGGACCTGTAATATACCGACCCTTTAATATTGGACACTAACATATCAATTTATTGGACCTATTTTCGTTAATGTATTGACATTTGGTAATAACGGGTAAAATTAGACGCTAATATACTAGCAGCATGATATACTAACGTCCAATTTTACCCATCACCACTAAAAATTAGTACAGTAAAGAGAAATAAGTCCAAACGATCGATATCTTATAGTCCAATATTAAAAGTTGATATGTTACAATCCAATAACTCTAAAAATCAAGAAAACTCCTTTCACCATTCTTTTATGCGGTAGATTGCTGTGTCGTACCACACCGTACCACAACTCTTTAATTTCTACCACACTTCACCACACCACACAATAATCATTATCAATATATCTCTTCACTTTTTTCCTCTACTTTTCACATTCTCTCTCCTCATCTACCTCATTTACCATAATTCTCACCACAATTTTTCAAACTCCACCGCACTGCACTATTACCACATCGCAACCAACCGTATAAAAAAACGGGCCCTAAATATGTAGATTAATGGTAATAACAACTTACAGCTTCTAACTAAAGTCTAAGACCATGTTCTTTTGTGCGGCTGGCTGGCTGCGGTGCCACATCACACCGCAACTTGCCACAACCCACTACAACATACTAATCCACCACAATTTACCACAACCCACTACAATCAACTTTTTCACATTTACCAACACAATTTACAATTATTAAAAACAATCTCACCATAACTTACCACAACCTACTACAATCCACTATAACTTTTTCAAACCCACCAAATTCCACCACAATTCCACCATATTGCACTGGTCATATCACAACTAACCGTATAAAAGAACAGGTTAAGAGCACTAGTGCAAGAGGAGTGGTTGAAAATTAGAGTGTGTAAACAAGATAAGTGTCCAAATTATATGAATTTTTAAGACTGACTATCTTACACTAGCCACTAGAAAGTACAAATATGACTTTAGTAGAGGGGCAATCTAGAACTTTAGAACTAAACATTAGCTGGATGGCAAGAATTCAACCCTCCCTAGACTTTTAGGGGTGAAATTTTATTTTGTATGACTTCTGCATAATTTATAGTCTCCTTTTGCAGCAAGTTACAAAAAGAATAATATCAAACAAACTTTTTGTCTTCATTAAGTTTAGGCAAACTTACTTATGCTTGGACCATTCAGCCTTCAATTGGAAGGGTTTGTGGACAAAGTGAAGAAGATAGACTCGGCCCATTACTAGTTTTTTTTGGGTAATTTACAAACGGCCCATCAAACATGTAACACAATTCAGCACTCATCAAGGCTTGTTGGACGTTGTTTATCATCCGATAGCTTACATGGTATGAGGATGAGAGGTTTATCCTTGTCACCAGGGTTTAATTCCGAGTAATCATAATATTCTCGGTGGGAGTTCTTGGTGTTGTTAGAAGGCTCCTTTGAACCTTATAATGGTGCAACCCCTCCCTTATAGGCTGGTAGGCCTACTGGATCTTCCTAAGATGGGGGACCCAATAGGTAACATGTCTTATTAATGTGAAAAGAAATTTAAAAAAAGTCAATACTTTTCAACATTCTTTAGAGCCCTATTCAGGCCTCACCTCACCAATTCTTGCCATTGTCAATTTGCCAAGTAACACAAACACGTGATTTTTAGAGCATGTGTTGTACATAGAATGTTTCTTAAAAATTTTAAAATGCTGTAATTTTCTTTCACTCTTGGAAATGAAAGAAAAAGAGGATAAAAAGACAGAGATATAGTATGCTCATTCAGAGAGAAAAATTGACATGGATGAGGGTACCGTCGACAACTTATAAAATTTTCATCTCATTTTATATGTTTGTTGATTTTGATAAATTAATTATTGCTATAGTCGAGGAGTACTATTTTTGAAACGGAGAATAATTCTTGATCAAGGGTCAAGCTCAAAATTATGATAAAATGTGAACCACTAATACAATGTGAAAATTATGAAAGAAGTACAAAACACAGAGTCCAAGGAAGATACAGGTAAGGTTGTCAGAGAATAAGGGCCCATTTGAGATTTGAGGTGCCACAAAAATGGGAAGTTCATTCCTCTGAAGTACTCTGAACTCCTATTTGTTCCATTTTTATGATGGGGTTCAGTTTAATTATTGCTTCAGCTTCTGATGTTTTGTGCCAATATATGATCAAGAATCTCATGAATTTCATACCAAACTCTTCCAGTACTACAGAATTGTCCAGGGCCCAGGCTATCCTTTTGGGCACACCCTACGCCACCCAAAACAATAAAAATAAAAATTATCTACTATTTGTAAAAAAAAAAAAAAATGGGCACGATTACAATATTTTTGATCAATTGTGTTTGGCTACGAGCTTTCTGGATACCTTATAATTTTTTTGATACGGTTAGTTTTTCGATCAAGGTTAAAAAGTTATATGAGTTGTTTGAAAAATAATTTTTTATATTAATTTTTTGAACCTAATAAACTAGTTTTTAGGAAGTTGCTTGAAAATGTTTTTTGAGATAGTTTTTCACGAACAGTTACTTCACCAAAAAGTTTTCCTGCAATCAACTAAATCAAATAGTCGATTTTGGTAGTTCAATTTCAGGATGTTCGGGTTTTAAGAAAAATTCAGGCAGGTGAAATTTGGACCGAATGATCAGGATTTGGATATGAGCACACTTGATTTATAGATATTTTGATCCACTTTTCTAGAAATCTTTCGGAAAAATACTTAGACATTCAAGTTCAAATCAGGCCACATACAATTTCAGTGAAAAAGTCAAAAAATTATGTTCTGGATCACAAAAGTTCAGAGATCAAACATCTGGGATCAAACCCAAGTTCGGGTTCAGGTTCAATAGTTTTGTTCAAATAGTAACTAAACAATGGCAAATTTTATTAGCCAATGTCTAAATTATCCATACTATAATTTTATTTGAGTCCAATTTTTTGCCTGGCCTGCCACCAAACATCCTTTGGCGTTGACCCTCAACTTCACGAAATCAATCTGTCCTCCAGTAGGACTTGCGTCCTAAACTCTCCGTCTTCATATCAATTCGTCTTCATATCAATTATTCACTTAGTTGCCCTGTGTTTTTTCACCTAGAGGCTAGGACTAATTTTTTTCTCCCCCCCAAAAAAAAAAAAACTATTGAACATTAGCTAGGTAAGACCATTTTAATTAAACTTAAGTATTTGTTATTAAGTTTTACTTGTTTCCCATGAGAATTTGCTGAATTCTAGACCTAGCTGCATGTTGTTATTAGAGAGTAGATTGACACGATTTCTTTTTATTTGCTGATTTTATGTGTTGTTTTAGTATTTGTATTAGTCCACGCTTTCGACTATGAATAATTGGAGAAAAGGTAACCATTGTTAAAGCGCATTCATAAGCTTATATAAAATTCAAAATCAACACAGAGAGCATCTTATTATAAAAATTTGATGTAGTACCAGTGCTTTTTGCAAGATCAACAAAAGTTTCCTTTTCAAGATGTTCAATAATTAACCCAATGGAACTCTTCACACTAGTCCATAAAACATAGAGATGCTCTTATTTTTATGTGTCTAACTAATTAGGTAAGTCCCTCCAAGGATGTCTCTTTCATTTTCCCGTCTCTGCTTTCTCCTCGATATTATTATTATTATTATTATTATTATTATTATTATTATTATTATTATTATTTTTTTTTTTTTTTTTTTTTTTAAAGTTACCACGACCCACTATGCATTGATAGGACAACACATATCCTTCAACACAAAGGAACATTCAACAACTTGAATGGAAAAAATAAATACATTTTTTTAACTTCTAGTCAATCTTCTTCCCCCATATCATCAAACTTCAACTAATTATTCCCTCAAATTTGCAAATTTTTATAGTAGTGTAAAGTTTAGTGCATGTACGTGTCACTTATTATCAGTAATTATAATTTAATTACAAATGTTAAAATATACTAGCTAAGTAGAGTTCCCAACTAAAAGAAAGTGTTGTTTAACTTTGTGAAAAAGACACTACTAACTATTTGACTAATTGATAAGTATATGAATTTGTAAGATATTTAAGACTTAAGAGCGTTGCAGCAACAATTCATGCTTCTTTTATTATAAATAGGGGTTATAGTCTCCACATCATCCAATAATTTAATATTATTTTAAGCTTTGTGTAATTATCTAATATAAAAAAAAAGTGAGAAACACATATCATACTTCTATTATATGTGAATATATATAGGAGCACTACAAATAACCTGTTCACGTTATGATGAAATATTTGTTGAATAATTGATATTCCAAAACTTATAGACATTATTAAGACCAAAGTTTAACGTCTGTTTAATTCACTTTACATAATTTTGTTCAAGCCTCAAAACCTCCAAAAAGAGACAATTATTCTTCAATATGGGCTTTGTTTTTCTATCATTGTATGACCATTGGATAGAATAGATACCAAAACTTAGGCTCTTGTCAAGATAATAATTCATTTCATGATTTGATATAAAGTGAATTCAATGACATTAAAAATTTTCAGAAACAAATAAAATAAAAAAGGAGTTAAAAGTAACCAAGAAAAAAAAAATACAGTTCTGTTGGGTTTATGGCCCAAAATCAGCTTCTTGATCCCACAATTATTTGTTTCCTAATTGTATTAGGATATTATTTAGGTTTTCTTATTATGTTAGGTTTCCTAATTGTATTATATTCCAAATTTAATTGGAGTGGGAGTCAAATTAGGTTTGTAGGAAGTTTTTCCTATAAATATAGGTTGTTATCAACCTATACACTTACGGCATACGACAAACACACACAGAGCATTCTTCACCTCTACCCATCCCTAGGTTGTGAGAGTCCTTTAGAGAGTTATTTTATCTTCAGTATATCCCATTGCGCTATTAACCCCTTGTGATCTTGCCATCGATCCCCTTGCGTTATATAGCATGTGCTATTAACCCCTTGTGATTTGGCCGTCGATCCCCTTGCGTTATATAGCCCCTTGGGATCTCTCTTGTAATCTCTCCCCTTATACTAGTGGATTATTGCTTCGTTGACGTCCGTGGTTTTTTCCCGATTTGGGTTTCCACGTAAATCGTGTGTCTTTATACTCTCTATCTTTTAATTACTGATCTTGTTATATTTCTTCTCAATTTATACATCCTGATAATTATCTCTTCCGCTGCAAATACTAGGCTATATTTTACCTCGATCCTAACAAGTGGTATCAGAGCGAGGTTTAATCTTTTTTCTGCCTAGTTCAGAATGTCTGCAGTTAAGTCTGTAGTTAAGTCTGATATTGAGAAGTTTGACGGTGTGATCAGTTTCAGTATCTGGAGAGTTCAAAAAAATATTTTGATGAAGGTAACTCCATTATTATTGATCTGGCAAATTTGGAGGTTACTATTGAAGATGAGGATAAGGCTATCTTTGTTGGTTGTCTCTTTGCCCCATTCCTACAAGCACTTTAAAGAAGTCATATCATATGAAACCCTGTCTTTCGAAGATGTCAAATCTAATTTGATCTTGAAGTGCTTTCTAATAAAGTTGAAGGCTTGGTTTTTTAGAGGTGAAACCACTAATAATGGGGGTTCTAGCAAAGCCAGATCGAAGTTTAAAGAGCGTTCCAACAATACCTGTTCTACAATCTCCAGGCAAGGCGATTATTATGTTCTACATGATTCTACTACTACAGGTTCTACAGCCGTTTCTACAACCTCATCTCTTACTGAGTTCAAGGGTGACTTGAATTCAATTGATGCTCATTACATCTGATCGCCCTTCGGGACTCTATGACGGTACCGGAGATTTTGGCCCAAGGTGGAGTTTGTTGGGTTTATAACCCAAAATCAGCTTCTTGATCCCACAATTATTTGTTTCCTAATTGTATTAGGATATTATTTAGGTTTTCTTATTATGTTAGGTTTCCTAATTGTATTATATTCCAAATTTAATTGGAGTGGGAGTCAAATTAGGTTTGTAGGAAGTTTTTCCTATAAATATAGGTTGTTATCAACCTATACACTTACGGCATACGACAAACACACACAGAGAGCATTCTTCACCTCTACCCATCCCTAGGTTGTGAGAGTCCTTTAGAGAGTTATTTTATCTTCAGTATATCCCATTGCGCTATTAACCCCTTGTGATCTTGCCGTCGATCCCCTTGCGTTATATAGCATGTGCTATTAACCCCTTGTGATTTGGCCGTCGATCCCCTTGTGTTATATAGCCCCTTGGGATCTCTCTTGTAATCTCTCCCCTTATACTAGTGGATTATTGCTTCGTTGACGTCCGTGGTTTTTTCCCGATTTGGGTTTCCACGTAAATCGTGTGTCTTTATACTCTCTATCTTTTAATTACTGATCTTGTTATATTTCTTCTCAATTTATACATCCTGATAATTATCTCTTCCGCTGCAAATACTAGGCTATATTTTACCTCGATCCTAACAAGTGGTATCAGAGCGAGGTATAATCTTTTTTTCTGCCTAGTTCAGGATGTCTGCAGTTAAGTCTGTAGTTAAGTCTGATATTGAGAAGTTCGACAGTGTTATCAGTTTCAGTATCTGGAGAGTTCAAAAAAATATTTTGATGAAGGTAACTCCATTATTATTGATCTGGCAAATTTGGAGGTTACTATTGAAGATGAGGATAAGACTATCTTTGTTGGTTGTCTCTTTGCCCCATTCCTACAAGCACTTTAAAGAAGTCATATCATATGAAACCCTGTCTTTCGAAGATGTCAAATCTAATTTGATCTTGAAGTGCTTTCTAATAAAGTTGAAGGCTTGGTTTTTTAGAGGTGAAACCACTAATAATGGGGGTTCTAGCAAAGCCAGATCGAAGTTTAAAGAGCGTTCCAACAATACCTGTTCTACAATCTCCAGGCAAGGCGATTATTATGTTCTACAGGGTTCTACTACTAAAGGTTCTACAGCCGTTTCTACAACCTCATCTCTTACTGAGTTCAAGGGTGACTTGAATTCAATTGATGTTCATCACATCTGATCGCCCTTCGGGACTCTATGACGGTACCGGAGATTTTGGCCCAAGGTGGAGTTTGTTGGGTTTATGGCCCAAAATCAGCTTCTTGATCCCACAATTATTTGTTTCCTAATTGTATTAGGATATTATTTAGGTTTTCTTATTATGTTAGGTTTCCTAATTGTATTATATTCCAAATTTAATTGGAGTGGGAGTCAAATTAGGTTTGTAGGAAGTTTTTCCTATAAATATAGGTTATTATCAACCTATACACTTACGGCATACGACAAACACACACAGAGCATTCTTCACCTCTACCCATCCCTAGGTTGTGAGAGTCCTTTAGAGAGTTATTTTATCTTCAGTATATCCCATTGCGCTATTAACCCCTTGTGATTTTGCCATCGATCCCCTTGCGTTATATAGCATGTGCTATTAACCCCTTGTGATCTGGCCGTCGATCCCCTTGCGTTATATAGCCCCTTGGGATCTCTCTTGTAATCTCTCCCCTTATACTAGTGGATTATTGCTCCGTTGACGTCCGTGGTTTTTTCCCGATTTGGGTTTCCACGTAAATCGTGTGTCTTTATACTCTCTATCTTTTAATTACTGATCTTGTTATATTTCTTCTCAATTTATACATCCTGATAATTATCTCTTCCGCTGCAAATACTAGGCTATATTTTACCTCGATCCTAACAAGTTCTAATATATATTATATATATAGATATTGAAAACCTTCATCAAGAGATGGTACCCACCAACCAAGTCCGTTTTCAAACATTCCTATCATGGTTCAGCTTTTGGTGGAAACGGGAACTTTTTCATATATGAATATTGTAAGCCCTATTCTTTGGATGAATTAGTTTCAAGTTAAGATATTTAATTTAGGATAAATTATGATACTTTTTTAAGAAATTGTATATTTAGAGTGGATACTTTTTTGGGGAATTCCATTAAGTTAGGATAAGTTAGATAATTAAGTTTAACCTAGTAAAAGAACAGGGTCGTAAAATTCATCATGCTTATCATAAACAATCTTACCATATCCTTCGTCCTGGTCATACTATAACTAATGGATGAACCAATAATTTTATTGAAAAATTAATAATAGACAAGAGTAATATGTTTTATTCCTTTGATGGTGTGGTTGAGCATGACATAATTGCTGATCTTGAAGAATCCATCCTTAAAGCTTCGAAGGGTAAAGGCAAGAGTAAGAGAAAATTGAACATGTTGATGAAATCTAAGTGACAGCTTGTCAGAGACGCAACTTGTAAAGCTGCTTGTGGACAAAATGATGGTCAGAAAGTTAGGATGAATGGACGTGCGAATTTGTCGGAAAATGACAGTCTTGATGACATTGAAGCCGAGACTGAACGAAGGAAGACGATTATTGGTGACGTTATTGGTGTTCGAGTCCTTGATGACCCAAGAAGGTAAATTCATTGATCTTGCGTTTTTTTGCGATGTAATAGTTTTGTTTGGCGTGGTGCATGCTAAAGTCTTTACTGTGTTATCTTATTTAGTTGTTTGGTTGTAACTTTTTTCTTTGAGTGGTGCTTGTTTTGCTGTATTGTAAGCCGGTTGCTGTACTTCTTGAACTTTTAACCTTGTGTCTACTAATAATTAAAAAAATAAATAAATAATAGACAAAAGAAATATTGATGTGATCATCTCCATTTTCCAATGTTGCTTTCAAAAGGCTTGAATGATTCACAATTTTTCCACCAATATATGTCCCACACCTTTTTCCATCTACCCTAAAAAAGTGATCCAAACCCTTCTCCTTAAGCTCAATTATAGGCTCTCCCTCCCACCTCCCAAAATCCTTCCTCTTTTTCCCCACTTCCAAATTTCTATCTTTTCATACATATATTTCCTTCCTTCATTCATTCCATCCACAATTCCTCACTCACTCACTCACTCAAAGTCCCAAACCATGTCCTCAAATTTCTCCCTAATTCTCCTAATTATCATCTCATTGACAACAATGACAACACTCCCTCAAAATTCACTCGCAGACAACCCTTATGTTTGCCCTTATCCCTGCTTTCCTCCGCCCATTCCGGGGTCCGCCGCCAACCCACCGCCGGCGCCGCCCCTCTCGCCGCCGTCCTCCACCACCACCAACTGCCCGCCGCTGCCGTCACTGCCGACCCCCACATACTACGAGTCCCCTCCTCCACCGCAGCAGTACTACTACTCCCCGCCACCGCCGCCGTACAATCCGGGGTACGCGCCGCCGTACTACTACAACTACCCGCCGCCCAGCGGAGGGTCGCCGGTGTTTCCGTACGGAAATGCGCCGCCGCCGCCAGACCCCATCCTGCCGTACTTCCCTTTCTACTACAAGCACCCTCCGCCGCCGTACGGAGAGTCCTCTGCTCTGAGGCTTACCGTGGTTAACAAACTGTGGTTAAGGGGTTTGTGGGTGTTGTTAAGTTTGTCGTCGATTTTGTTGTTCTTGGTTTAAGATGATGGAGACAACTTTTGGTGAAGAAAAAAAACACCCCGAGGAGAAGGGCAGGTTTGATATAATTAATGGGATGACTTTATTTTTCATTCTTCATTGTAGCTTTACTTATTCTTCAAGTAAATTTATATGTAAATTGTAATGATGGTGATGAATTGATGATAATGATCAAGATGATGATGATGATGATGCAGTATTTTGTTGCAAGCAACTCCCTCAATTTAGCCTCTGAACAGGGGAAGGGGTAAAAGGGATTTGATCATATGGTTTAAGTTTGGTTGAGAATTTATTTGAACTTATTGCCATAGGATTGATCATAAAAAGTGCATTCACATTTTGTGATTTACATTTGAGCTAGTAGTATAATTTTTGAGTATAAAAACAGAAATTGGAAGCTACGAATCATGATAAAAGAGACGACAAAAGTAATAATAAGTTTCAACATGATCCCTTCAATGTAAGGTTTGAGGCAGTAGAGATATAGACTATCTTCTCCATACATACAAGTACATAAAAATGTATTAATGGCAAAAAAAATAAATGTTGAATTACTTGGACTAAATGTTGAATTACTTAGACTAAGCCCTGTTCTTTTCTGCGGTATTTTACGGAATGGTGTGGTATGGTGTGGTGGATTGTGGTAGGTGTGGTGGAATTGTGGTAGGTTATTGATATTTGGGATAGGTGAGGAGAGAGAATGTAAAAAGTAGAGGAGAAAAGTGAGGAGAGAGAAAAATAATGATTTGTGGTAAAGTATGGTGAGTTGTAGTAAACTATGGTATGCTGTGGCACCGTACTGTGCAAACCGCAAAAGGAACGGGGCCTAACTTGAGTTCCTATTTTGTGTAAACCAACCACATGGTTCTGTTGGAAGTTCTTATTATGAGTAGCTTATGGCATTACCTACCGCTTTCACCCAAATAATGAGTGGCAACTTAAGACTAAAGGCTATGTTCTATGGTATTATATTTACTTTAATTTATCACACCATTTACAAATTATTGTGTCTTACTATATCATATTATATTTTACAATAATCATAATTTTCTCTCTATTCACCTACCAGACCCATCATTCTTACCACAAAATTTGTCATAACATATCACACTATTATGCAATATATCACACTTTCCACCATTTATTATACCACTATCATAACATTTTCATATCTTACCACACATGAAAAAAAAACATAGCCTAAGCTTAATTAATTTATTTGAGAAAACAAATTATATAGAATTGATATCCACCGTTGGATGAGCATATTTTAGTTGAGCAGGGAGGATCAAGAGAAAAAAGTTGTTATGATGAGAGCTTTTGTTTTGTTTCTTTTAGCTTTGTGGAAACTACTTTTCCCACAAATAGCCTCGTTAATTCTCATTACCATATGTCATAGGTTAATAATAGCCCATGTCATTTCCATGTCGCATTACCTTAACAAGGACCCATCACTAATATTTATATTGTTTGGCGTAATAATTCGTGTCATTTTGTCATCACAACATGTCAAACATGGGCGTCTATTTGGTGTTATGCTGTAAATTATGATGTGGTGAGTTGATAATTGCCGTGCTTATTAGAGGGCCCTAGATGGAAATGCTCGACCTATTTGTTTGATGAAGTGGGAATATTAGTCACCATTTAATTACAAGACGTGCGATAAGACATATTTCAAGGTCTTACCTCGAACTTTCCGAATGAGCCCTCCAGCTAACCCTAGTCATCAGTCAATTCGTAGCCCATCTTCTTTTAGGTCTCTTTCTCTAAACATAAACCTTACCCCCTTTCTTTTATACGGTTAGTTGCGGTGTGGTAATGGTGCGGTGCGGTGAAATTTTAAAAAGTGTGGTGAATTGTGGTGAGTTGTAGTGAATTGTAATGAGAATTATGGTAAGTGGAGTAGGTAAGGAGAGATAATGTGAAAAGTAGAAGAGAAAAGTGATGAAATATATTGGTAATGATTATAGTATGGTGTGGTGAAGTGTGGTGCAGTGTGTTAGAAATTAAATAGTTGCGGCAAGGTGTGGTATTGCACCGCAATCTACCACATAAAAGAACGTGACCTTAATTTATGTGTCGAAATGTTTTAAATTTTATTTGTATAAATATATCTTGTTTGGTACTACTTTTGTCTCCTTTTACTTGTCAAATTAACTTTTACAATTTCAATAATCATAAATTCATAATACTCATTGTATCCCTAATAATAAGCTATTTATCTCAAATTTTAAATATATTTTCAAGGGGATTTTTGACAATTTGTAAACTTTTCACCTCATTTTCTAAATTTATTATATTGGTTTTTTGATGAATTGATTATTGTGACAAATAGTTAAGAACAACAAAGGTAATATTAATTAAGGACGGTTTGGTTCGGTAAGATACACTAACCACCACAATACACATCTTATCGGTAGTCCTAACAAAAGTTAAACCGACTCGTTTTTTCACACCTGAAATTTGACAAATATGGAATACGATGAAAAAAATGCTACGAATAGTAAGTCCAATCCCCATATTTAATTGGGGATGGTCATGGCCACCCTTTAAACTAAAAAACATAAAACTTAAATAAAATTAGGGTAAAAGTTATGAATTTTATTTTATTAGGTGAGTATACATGCGATTAAAAAAATGCTACTAATAGGAAGTCCAATGATTAATGAATAGCACCAACCACTTGTACTGTTATACATACGATAAACAATGCTATTAGCAGTAATTCCAATGATTAGTGAATGGCTTGCTGTTATTGAGATGGATCATTCAACAATTATTTTTAATGAAAAAAGGAGGTGTTACAGTGATAACATGAGGCGAAGACCGTTGGATAAGCATATTCGAAGAGAAAAAGGTTAGCAAGAGGAAAAAGGGCTATATTACAAAGTATGTAAATTTATTTGGGCTTTTTGGAAAATTTCCCCCAAAACAGGATTTTATTCCTCTACAAGTCGCGGTCAACTGTGGTGTCCGTGATGTGTTCTTTTGTTGTACAAAAATCCACCTAATATTATGTTGACGTATCACTGATTAATTAAGGTCATGTTCTTTTACGTGACAACATATCACATCATATTTTATTATACTAATCATGGATCAATATTTAATATTGATAAGTTTGAATTAGGAATCGATCATGCTCTTGAGCTACAATTTCAGCTCTAAACAGCATCGATCAGTACTTACCAACACAGATCTACACAAATTTACCTGCAATAAATTAAGATCGACAACAATTTAGCAAAAAAATATTAAACAAACAAGGATATTTTCAGGCTAAAGAAAACTGAAACACAAATCTATGGACTTCACATTCAGGGTAACCACAGTTGCAACAAAGAATACAATCCTAAAATTGAAATCCCCATCACATAGCAACTCTAAAAGCCCATTGAATTCCCTGTATTAATCTACATGTCCCATACAAAGCCCATTACAGTTCTCCCAAGCCAGCCCAGTCCAATATTTCATTTGTGTGACACAGACATACTCTTGAGAAAAGATGAACTCTTTGTAAGCTCCCTAAGTGGTTTGTCTGTGAATCTGATGAGATTGTAAACAAATGCTCCTGCAATTGTCCCAATTGGGGGGGCTATCATGTACACCCATATCCCCTTGTAGTTGTGCTTCACTAGTGCTGGCCCTAGTGTTCTCGCCGGGTTCATCGACGCTCCAGAAATCGGCCTACACCGTATCAAAAAATGCAATAGTAAATAAAAGACATGATGTTAAATAGTTAATACAAACAGTCAATAGTAAACCGTCAATACAAACAGCTAACAATTGATAACTGTTTGCTTAAAAGAATCAAAAGAAAGAAATGCTCAAAACTAACTTACCCTGCGACAAAAACATTGAGCATGATAGTCATTCCGATGGCGATCCCAGCTAATTCCCCAATCTACAATGAAACAAAATACACAATGATCACATATTCATATTAAGAGCATCCTCCCGATTGCTTAAATCATAATACTCTTCTTGTTTCTAATTACATATCACTATTAAGATATGTGCTGTTGACATTCACAAACTTTAACCATTAATTGTTCCCTATATGCAATGGTTTAAAATATAAAATTAATATCATTAGATTTATTGTAAAAAAAATCTTTCATAAGAACGATGAACTCACAGCTCGATTGTCGGTGGCCACCCCAGAGACGACAAACATCAACAGGAAAGAAATGACGATCTCGATGGCGAAGGATTGGAGATCAGACCCAACAGGGACAGTCCCAAAGAAGGCTTTTGGAGTCACATCGAACATCAGCGCCAATGTCACGCTCGCCATAACTGATCCTACAAGCTGCGCCACAATATAAAAGGGCACCTGTATGCATGCATGCATCTACACAAATTCAAACTTCCATTCTACTCTAGTAATTACATGTCAAATATTTTCATCCAGGGGAATAGTTGTAGAGCTAACAAAATTTTGTCCATCTCAAATACCCAAATTTATTAGATACACAAAATTACAGACCCTATCAGATTTTTTGTTTGAGTTTTAGTATTGTCTGAAATTACTAAAATTCTGACACTATATTTCCCAATTATGACTCAATTTCACACCTGTATGAATTGTCTAGTCGGGTCAAGCACGAAAAAATTGGATAACAGTCGTCAATTTATCGAATCGAAAATGATAAACATTTTGATACAAGATGGCTCTTAACCATCTTGCATTTCTTCTAAATCACTAATAAAATGAAATGTAAGTGTATTTAAATCATTCTAAAGGTATGTTTCATTATTTTTAGGGTTAGTACAACTTATAAATAATTTAAAAATAATTATTTATTTATATTTATTTCATAAATATAAAATTATGTATAAAATGTGGATTTTCTACTATGATTGATAAAATTAGGCTATAATTATATTTTTTCACCTAACTAATAAGTATTATATTATTATAATTGATAAATATATATAATTATTAAAGAAAATATTAATAAAAGTTATAAAAATGTGAAATATAAATAATTCAAGATGGTTAAGAACCATCTTGAGTCAACATGGTTAAGAACCATCTTGAGTCAACATGGTTATCATGGGCTTTATCGAATTAACATCGGTTGATTTTACCCAAACATGAATTTTTGCTGGCACTGATAATTGTAGGGCTAGCGAAATTTTTTCCAGCCCAAATACTTGAATTTATCCGACCCGAAAAAAATCAGTTTTTATCCAACTGGCGAAATTTTGACCTATCTAAATACTTGAATTTATCCGACCCAAAAAAATCAGCTCCGATCAAAGTTTTTTTTGTCCGATTTAAAATTCAAACACAATATTCCTCTTATTCCTATAATACAAACTCGCTTATGATCAAACGTCAATCTGAAACGTCCAACCCGATACAAGTATACAACCCAAAAAGAACAGCCCAGATAACAGTCAGCAACTTTATCTTCCAGTTTTTTTGGACATTTATCACTTTGACTAATCCAAAATTGAGCCAAACCCAAATTTTGACCCATGAGAATCGATCGAAAACGAAAACGAAAACGAACCTCTTTGAGAGGGAAACGTCGGAAAATGGCGAAGGTAATCGTAACCGCAGGATTAAAATGCGCCCCAGAAATATGTCCAACTGAGTAAATCATGACGACGACGATCAATCCCCACGTCACCGAAATCCCGGGAAATGTGACCGCCTCACCGTACAGTTTGTTCACCACCACCGACCCACACCCAGCAAATATTATGAAATACACTCCAATCGCCTCTGCAACTAACTGCATTCAATCAATCAACACAAGAACATGATTAGTAATCAGGATTCGTGATTAAGGATGCTTAATTATGTTTATGGGAGGGATTAATTCACTAATTAACTAACCTTTTGAGTTAAAGTGACCACAGACGTCGAAGAACAGCAAGATTCAACAATGGAGTTTGAGTTGGAGTTGGAGGAGGAAGAAGCGACGCCATTGCCTTCTTCGACTCGTAATTCCTCTTCGTGAATGGCGTCTGTTTTCGTAACCATGGTTTTGTTCTTCGAAGAGATTGATTAAGAAGTGTTAATCACTCAATTTGTATTGATATAATGTTGGGTTTGTGTTTTAATGGAAGATTTAATGATTTTTTTGTGTGTTAGGAAGCAAATCTGGGGAATTAAGGGGGGAATAAATTGAAATAGGGTGGGTTTTAAGGAAACAACGATGATGAATTGTGTGTTGTTATGGAAAGAAGGGAGGGAATAAAAAGGAAAGAAATATGAGAAAAACAACTGGGTTTTTCAGTCTGGTGGTAAGAATAACTGTTTTCTGTGGAAATTTAATTGGCAGGTTCTCCGGATAAGTTTGAACATTTACCAGATCTACTGCATGGGATTATCCATCTGTTTTTAGGGTTGGTGTATGACAAAAATTTAGGTTTGGGTAATTTTAAGTCCAACAAATTTAGATATTGTCAAAATTCAAATAAGAAATTTATATTCGGATCAGGTTTTATTTTGGATTGAATCGGTCGGACAATTCGGACAAATCTAAATTCGGGTCAAAATTAGGTTCGGATAATACAAAAAGAGAAATTTATGTCGAATATTCGATCAAATCGATCAATATCAAAATTCAAACTAAGAAAACTATGTCCAAACCCCGTTTTTCAGGGTCAGACAATTCAAATATTTCAAGTTGGACAATATTTTAACAGCTCTACGTGTAATGGTGAATTGGTGATCGTGTTGTGTAATACTCCAGTGCATTACTAATAACTTTTTTGATATTATTATTTTTAATTGTGATGATAAATAATCAAGAACTAATAATGGACAATTAAACTAGATCATACTCATCCTCAAACAAACTTTTGTAAGACAAATGTTGAATGAAAGTAAGACAGGATCTGTATACGGTCAAGCAAGTTGGGCTAGACAAAAAATAGGGGCATTAATGGGTAGGATCTATGAGTCAGCCCATTCAATCATATTTAAGGATTGGTAAACTAGTTAGACTGAAATGGTCCATTAACGGAGCCAAAATGAATATACTTCCATTCTTTTTTGGGTAGGGTAATTGATCAAGAAGGATGACCCAAAAATATATTTGATAATTAGGAATGTTAAAGATCAAGAAGACCTAATTTGTAATTAAAAAAAGGAAAATTACACCTTTTTTTTTTGTTTTAATTGCCCAGCACCACCTCCCTAACCCCACATATTTCAATTTCCCAGCACTATCACCCCACCACCACCGAATGTCCGCCCACCACCCTGGTGTCGGAAACCACCTCTGACCACTCCCAGGAGCAGTGACCGATTCCCAGACTACCTATTTCCATCTTCTCGAACCCCCAAGCTCTCACAAACTCCGATGCGTTTAATAGTTCGCCTTTATAGATATTAATGGATATCTACAAAGGTGAATCATGGCTTCCTTTTGTAGAGCTTCGTTAATAACCTAAATTACTCGCTCTCTCTCTCTCATGCGGGACCACCCCCCTCAATTCTCTCTCTTCGCATCACTAGGCATCCCCGACCCTTGTTATTTTTCGCACAACTATCATCCCTTCCTCCTTCCCCTCATTTATCAACCCAAGCACCACCACCGTCGCCACCTGCAACGTTGCGCCGTCGCGCCGCCGACACCATGCCACCGCTGGCTCCACCGCAGCCATCGGATACCACCAGCTACCCCCTCTGTCGTGCGCCATCCTGCGCCACTACCGATGTCGATCGTCATCGCCCAACCCACAGGCACGCCACCAGCACCTCAAAATTGTCGAATCATCCAAATCTTTTGAATTTGTTGGTCTTAAATTTCATGGGTATTCTGTTTTCTTCAGTGTTGAAAGGGCGGTTCAAGATGAAGATGGAGTGAATCACATGTCGAGAGAGAAAGAGGATTGGATGGAGCTTGACTTCTGGACGTCTGCAAAGAGAAATCATGGTTCACCTTTGTAAATATTATGGATATCTACAAAGGCGAACCATGATTTTCCTTTGCAGACACCCAACAAAGACGCATTGGAGTTAGAGGTCACCGGTATTGGGAGTGGTCGGAGGTGGTTTTCGGTGCCAGGGTGGTGGCCAAACGTTCGGTGGAGGGGGTTGTAGATTTTGGAAATTGAAACAAGCGTTGGTGGGGTGGTGGTTATGGGCAATTGAAAAAAAAAATTATCTTCCATTTTTTTGATTACAAATTAGAACCTCTGAATCCTTTACATCCTTGGTCATTCTTTAGATACTGCTGGTATTTGGATTTGTAGCCCTTCGTTGACTTTTTCTTTTATTATTCATGTAGATAATTTAGGGAGATGTATTTTCTTCGCTCCACCGCAGCCATCGGATACCACCAGCTACCCCCTCTGTCGTGCGCCATCCTGTGCCACCACCGATGTCGATCGTCGTCGCCCAACCCATAGGCACACCACCAGCACCTCAAAATTGTCGAATTATCCAAATCTTTTGAATTTGTTGGTCTTAAATTTCATTGGAAATATTCTGTTTTCTTCAATGTTGAGAGGGCGGTTCAAGATGAAGATGGAGTGAGTCACATGTCCGAGAGAGAAAGAGGATTGGATGGAGCTTGACTTCTGGACGTATGCAAAGAGAAATCATGGTTCACCTTTGTAAATATTATGGATATCTACAAAGGCGAACCATGATTTTCCTTTGCAGACACCCAACAAAGACGCATTGGAGTTAGAGGTCACCGGTATTGGGAGTGGTCGGAGGTGGTTTTCGGTACCAGGGTGGTGGCCAAATGTTCAGTGGAGGGGGTGGTAGATTTTGGAAATTGAAACAAGCTTGGTGGGGTGGTGGTTATGGGCAATTGAAAAAAAAAATTATCTTCCACTTTTTTGATTACACATTAGAACCTCTGAATCCTTTACATCCTTGGTCATTCTTTAGATATTGTTGGTATTTGGATTTGTAGCCCTTCATTGACCTTTTTTTTTATTATTCATGTAGATAACTTAGGAATATGTATTAATAGAAGGGCCCTAAGTGGTCTAATGTATCTTACCTGAATTATATATATAAAAAAAATCATTTATATTGTTAATAGTCAATTGTATATCCGAGTCATATTTCTTTGTCAATTACCCAATTTAAAAACCTCAACCAAACCCACTACACTAATGAGCCGGTCATGGTTTGATCCGACCTGAACTGCGAATGAGTCAACCTTGACCCATTGCGGTACTTCTGAACTAGTATGGTACCCGTGGCCCAATATAAAGGCCCATCCTCAATCGTCTCCAACTCTTCATCCTTTAACAAGTCATAAGACTCATAACAAAGAGCCAAGGTGTGAATGCATGATACATATGGGTCGAAGTAACCATAATATTTTACGTTTTAAGACTGACTACTTCTTCCTTTCTATATTATTGTCACCCATTAATTGTTTCAAGATTTTGAATGCTTATTGTTAATTGATAATTTCTCACATAATATTTTACCCAAAAGTTGTGATATTATACTCTTACAATAGTATTTTTTGTTACAATTTTAATAAGGGTTTATGGATGCTAATATACTGAACTTTTAGGGTATTGGAAAATACTACACTGAACTTTGACCTTGGACAATAGTACACTGTACTTTGGGGGATGTTGAACAATAATGCACCTAGAACGATTTTGACAATGATTGACTCGGTAGTAACCCTACCTAGTAGGTGGATGAGATGAATTGGCCTAAAAATATTTAAATTTATGACATGTCAGCTGATTCACACATAAGGAAAGTGAATCAACTTTGAAAAGAGGAAAAAAACACAAAATCACACTTGCTAAAACGTGTTTTCATTGAGAAATTGTTGTTGTAGTTGTATAAAATCCTCTTTGCTTGTGTAGATCAGCTGACATGTTATAAATTTAGATATTATATAGCCAACTTATCTTCTCCACCTGCCTTGTAAGTTCACCACGAAGTCGACCAATGTCGAAATTATCCCGAGTGCATTATTGTCCAACACCCCTCAGTTCCAGTGCATTATTATGCAAGGTCAAATCTAATACCCCAAAAGTTCAGTATATTAGCGTCAAAAAATCCTTTTAATAATAGTAGTTTAGTATAATAGAACATTATATATATATATATATATATATATATATATATATATATATATATATATATATATATATATATATATATATATTGCAACCGCAAATAACATGGAATTTATTGACAAACAAAATTTGATACACATGGGGGAGGCATGCGCCTCACAACTATATTGCTTTGCTACACATCAGATCAAGGACCCTATTGTATCTTCTACTTTTATACGAGATAACAACTATTCTAGTTTGAATGTCATTGAGGATCAATTTAGCAACAGTGGAGGCCTCTATTTTGCTTCCTCCATGCTTAACTAGGTTACGTTGCCACCAAATATGATAGATGAAGGCACAGTATATATTGCTTGCTTGAGGTTTCTGATTGCTTTCGAGCCCTCTTTCTGCAAAAACGAGGTTATCTGGGCGTTTAGATCACGTGGGTTGAATAAAGGATGTTGGAACCACGCTTCCAACTTGTCCGCTATTTCCTTTGCGTAGCAGCATTTATTGAAGAGATGATCAATTGCTTCCTCCTCACTGTCACAAAGAGTTTCCTCTGCATTCCATCTAGATGTTCAGGATTTTACAGGGAGCTTTTTATGCAGCATGACCCAGGTTACGAAGCCATGCCTCGGGATAATGATGCTGTTCCAGGGAGTCTTGCTCCAATCCAGGTTTCTTCTGCCGGCGAGAAGCCATTGATACCCCGCGCTAACCGTGTAGCAGCCGTTGGGAGTTGTGCTCCATCTCCATCTCCTCCCCGACACATTGCACCATTTGATAGTCTCTTTGGTGTTACAAATTTGCTTCCAATTCGGACAAGTATCATAGAGAGGGGTGTAATCCCACCAAGATCGGTGTTTTAAGTATCTAGCATAAATCCACTTGACCCAAAGAACTTCCTTGTGATTTTGAATTTCATAGCAGAGCTTCGCCACATTTGCGATGTTCCAGGCTGTTAATTGTCGCAGTCCTAGTCTCCCACTGTGTTTGGGCTGGCAGATTGTGTCCCACGACACCATGGGGGTGCGCTTGTAGTCGTCTGTTGAACCCCAAAGGAAGTTCCGACGATACCGAATGATTGTTTTTATCACGAATGCGGGAATAATTATTATTTGGGCTCAGAATGTGAAAATACCCATCAAGACGTTATTGATCAAAACTACTCTACGTGCGTATGATATGTTGCGGGAGCTCTATGTTTTGATTCGAGCCAAGATTTTGTCGGCCAAGAGCGAGCAATTATTAGCTTACAGGTTGCTAGAAGAAATTGGCATTCCTAGATATTTAAACGGCAGAGCCTCCTGGGAGAAACTAATTTCCTGTCTCAACTGAAGTTCCCGGTCTGCCGTGATGCCTGCGAAAACGACTTCTGACTTTTGGGTGTTTGCTGTTAGCCCAGTAGCTTCCGAGAAGTGATTGAAGGCCTTCATGATTTTTTGAATGGAACCTCTGTCTGTTGAGGATAACATGATGAGGTCTTCAGCAAACATCAAATGTGTGATGCGAAGATCTTTACACCGACTTATATATTAACTTAAAACACTACACATCCGGGTGGCTTAGCACAAAAAACTCAGACCAAGCCACCAATAAGCACCCCCAGTCAAGGCAACAACAAAATAAACCTAACAAATCTAACATACATATATTGAAATTATCCAAAAGACTACCCTTGCACCACATCGACCACTTGATCTTCCAAGCAAGCCAAAAGAGGGTGATATGCAACCTACTACAAGCCAAATAAGTATTCCTACTCCAAACTCTAGCCTTCCACCACCAGCACCAGTGGAAGCTATTGACGAGATACCAACCAGAAAACCACTCAGTCCGACTCATGGAAGTCTGAGTCCCTCTCCTCCAACATTTTCTGAACTTGCTTGTCATAGAAGAAAGTTTTTATATCCAGCTCCATCGCCATACTCACACTTTGAGGGGTCTGATTATGGACGATAATAGTCTCCTGCTGCTTGACAAACTGTTCCGCCAGCACCGTCAGCGTCAGGTTCACATATCTCTCTACCAAGTTGAGCTCAATCGCCCAATCCCTCCCCAGGATGGCTTTTATGTTATCAATAACTTCAAGAAGTTGGGGCTCAGCATCGTTGGGAGGGTCTCTAAGGGTTCTGATGATTTTGTCTTCAAGATCCACTTCCAACGGAGAAATGCCTCTCCCCCAATCTAAATGTAGGATTTCTCTCAAAGTTACCATCATGGCAGGGGTGGTGTCTAACGTGAAGACACGAGCAGTTATACCAACCACCCATTACATTTCACTGTCTCGAATGATGGCAGCTCCCACATAGCAGCCATTGTCTTGATTCTTGTATACTTCAAGGTTAACCTTGTAGGTGTGGGGTCTTGGCGGCTTCCACCCAATGATTTTCTCATTGCTAGTAAAGATATAATCCTGCCATTTCTCATACATACGACAGTTAGTCCAACTAATAAAAAAAGCAGAATTAAAATTACCTTTATCCTGCTGCATGACAAATTTATTTCTGAAAAGCCAGATAGCCCACACAGTAGTAGAGAAGTATATAGTCCAAGTTTGGAGTTGATTTGTAAGGTTATACTTTAACTAGGCATTCCAATCATGAGCACTCCAAAAATCATGAACCTTAGGGTGAATCTTAAGGGACTTGTCAAACAAAGTCAGTCAGAAAGTTTTAGCTATCCTACAGTCCCTGAACAAGTGCAAGCGGGATTTAGCCCCATTAGGGCACATAGAACATTTGGGATCAAAATCAACCAAGTTGTAGGACAACACCTCAGCAAGAGGAAGGGATTCACAAATCATTCTCCAGATATGGTGTTGGATCTTGGTCGGAACTCTGATCTTCCAGGTAGTTTTAAACAAAGGAGACACATCACTACCATACAGAGAGTTGGCAAATTTCAAATCTTTATAGAGCAGGTTGACACTAAACTTTCCCGTCCAGTTAGAACTCCACTTATAACCATGGCAGTTTCAGAAAGAGGAGAAAGAGGAGTATTGACAACATCCTTAATGATGTAAGGGGGAAGGCAGTCCTCAAGACTTCTCAAGTCCCAGCTGCCATTGAGGATAAAGTCACTAACCTTATGGTGTCTTGGGGCCAAACAAACAATTTCCTCCCGGCTAGCAAGAGGCCCAGATAGGGATGGCGATGGGACGGGTTCGGGGCGGGTAGAGCCGTACCCTTACCCGTACCTGTTTTTAAAATCACTACCCTTACCCTTACCCGTATTTAGCGGGTACTAAATATTTGTACCCTTACCCGTACCCACCGGGTATACGGGTACAACGGGTACTATGCGGGTATACATAAAGATTAAATTTTATCACCCATTTTATACCCATGTGTACAAATTAATGGGTTGTATTTGGGTAATTTAACCACTGTTTTCGGGACTATGATATGATATTTTCAGAAATCAGAATGATATGATATTTTCATAAGAAAAGAACCTTTAGCAGCGCAGAGAGGATAAGAAAAGAGACTTGAGGGAGTGACGAGGAAAAATTAGAAAGGGCCCTAGGGCAGAGAGACAGTCTTTCTGGGCCGAAATCTGAGTGGGCCTTGGCTAAATTTTGGGCTTCTTATTTGCGGGGCGGGGCGGGTACCCATCGGGTACTACCCTGTACCCGTACCCCTACCCGACCCGTACTCGTATCCGACCCGTACCCGTATTTTTTTTAAAAATTGTACCCTTACCCGCTTTTTGCGGGGCGGGTAGAGGCGGGTACCCGCGGGTACGAGTTTTATTGCCATCCCTAGGCCCAGAGCCAATCCAGTTGTCAAACCAAAAGAAGGTTGTGGTTCCATCACCAATCTCCTTGGTGAGATGTTTCTGCAGGAAAGGTATCATGAGGAGGAGACTCTTCCAGAGAGGAGAGTGAGAAGGTTTTTGGAAACAAAGGAGGAGAGGTGACTGATTACAATATTTTTACTTTAGGAGGTGAACCCACGGAATCTCCCAAGACGTGGCAACTTTCCACAGAAGCCTAGCTAAGAAAGCTCTATTCCATTCCTTGAGATCTTTCAAGCCTAAGCCTCCTAGAGATTTGGGCCTACAAAGCTTTTCCCAACTTACTTGGGCCATGAATCTATCAGAGCCCGTCTTATTCCATATGAATCGCTTAATAGACGTCTCCAGAGTCTTATGCACCTTATTAGGAAGAAGCCCAGACTGCATGTGATACACAGGGAGGGCAGATAAAACAGACTTAACCAAGGTTATTCTACCAGCAAAATTCAGGAATTTTGTTTGCCATCCAACAAGTCTTATTTGAAATTTAGAAATGAGCTCATCAAAATCACTTAACTTTAGCTTAAGATTTGTCATAGGAACTCCAAGGTATTTCCCAAAGGAAGTAGAAATGGGAATTTGGGCAGTGTTGGCAAGAATATCCCTATCCCTATGATGTAAAGACCGGGGACAGAAGATCTTGGATTTAGCAGGGTTCAGATGTAATCCAGAATGGATTCCAAAAACATTAAGGGTATGAATCATATTTCTGGCATTTAAAGGGGTAGCCTGGCCAAACAGAACAACATCATCAACATAGAACACATGAGACATTTTGAACTGCTTACAGGAAGAGGGTTTCCATTCGCCCTTTTCAACTGCTTCATCAATACTTCTAGACAGTCTATCTATAAATAAAGCAAAGATATATGGAGACAAAGGATCACCCTGTCTAAGGCCCCTTTGAGGGCTAAACCAAGGTCCAGGCTGGCCATTCCACCGAATACTCATCCTCGGGGTCCTAATGCAAACCATGATAAGCTGCTTCAGCTTATTAGGAAAGCCATATAAACCCAAAGTTTGCTCCATAAAGTTCTATTCAAGGCCATCATAGGCTTTGGTCAGATCAGTTTTTATAGTCATAGATTTGCTTTTGGTTTTGCACTTAGCTATAGAATGGGCAACTTTCTTGACCAGAAGGATATTATCCACAATGTTGCGCCCAGGGATGAAGCTGGACTGGGCTGGGTGAATACAATCATTCAACAAAGGTCTATTCCTATTCACAATAGCTTTGTTAATGATCTTATAGGTATTATTACATAAGCTAATGGGTCTAAGCTCGGTAACAGACTCAACATTATCTTTCTTAGGAATAAGGCAGATAAAAGTCTGATTAACCTCTTTTATACGGTCAAGATGGTGATAAGCATCATTAGCAAACCTCAAAACATGATCCCCTATGATTTCCCAGGCTTTCTTATAGAAATGAGCTTGAATACCATCAGGCCTAGGAGACTTGAAAGAATTCATAGAAAAAAGGGCAGCCTTAATTTCCTCCTTAGAAAAAGCTTGACCAATTTCACGGAAGTCCTCAAAAAACTTACAAGGAAGAAGATCATTCTCATGCATGCCAGGGAACGCATGAGACTGGAAGAGGTCCTCAAAATGCCTAGAAAGCATAAGTCTAATGTCTTCAGGACCAGAAACCCAACTTCCATCCCCATCCTTAATGTGGTCAATGGTTTGCTTACAGTTATTAACTTTAGTGGCCATATGGAAATATTTGGTGTTAAGATCTTTGTACTTTTGATGATTGACTTTAGCTCTTTGAGCGCACATACTTTTCTCCATTTGATAAAGCTTGTGGTGTAAAGCAAGAAGGTTAGTTTGTAATCGCTCAAGGAATATACTAGGCTTTCTTTACAAAGATCTCTAGATGCCACCAAGCCTAGCACTCACACGATTTCAATGGGATTTTATGTTACCAAAAACATTTGAATGCCACAAAGGGGCCTTCACGCTAAAACTCTTAAAATGTTCCAGCAGGGACCCATTAGGATCCCAACAAGAGTTGAAAAAGGAAGGAAATCCATGATATTTAGTTAAAGCCACCAAACCTCTAAAGGGATGATTAAGTTTGGGACGATGAGGGTTTAAATCAATCATCACAGGGCAATGATCAGAGTAAAGACGAGGAAGGTGAAATACCTTTGTGTGGGGGTAAGTCTAAAGCCAGCTAGGGTCGAGTAGTGCTCTATCGAGTCTTTCCTTGATGTTAGCATCCCCTGTGCGACCATTATCCCATGTAAATAAGGAACCAGAGAAGCCCAGATCAATAAGGTTAGATTTATCAGCAAACAACTTGAAATTTGAATATTGAGCCTCACAAACAGGCCTACCACCCCTCTTTTCAGAAGGGGTTAGTAACAGTATTCAGATCACTAAAAACCAACCAAGGGAAATCAAGGGGAGGGGGATCGTCAGAAAGAGAGTCCCAAAATTTACCTCTAGCCATCCTTTCACTCGGAGCATGCATGCCAGTTATAATCACCTCAGGGTCCTCAGGAGCAAAGGTTACAATACTGTGAAACAAGTTCCCATTTTAACCTAGATACTCAAAGGACGAAATAGGCTTTTTCTAGAAAACCCATATGCCACCTCTCATTGACAGAGGGTCCATAAACCTAAACTCCTCGAAACAAAACCTATGATGAATAAAGTTAGGCTCATAACACGGCTTGGGGGCTTCCAAAAGGACAAGGGTTGTTGGCTTATTCTTATCTAAGAGGTCAAAAAGATGAACCAAGAAATCACCAGACGAGTTTCGTTTGACGTTCCACACAAGAATCTTCTTAGCTGTACTATTCATTCTAGATTGATAGTGAGGGTGATCCTTCAACTTGCTCCTTCTGGTGTAAGTTATTACACCTTCCATCTCCTCCTTGGTCATTTTTCCTTCCTTCTTCCTCATTTTCGACCATCTGATCACCACTTGTGGCATCAATACCGTTGTTATCCTTGGGTGCGCAGCCACTGGGTAGTAGAAGAGGAAGTCCATTCCCAGCTTCCTTGTCAGGTTAGGAATGAAGAAACATTGGATCCTTCTTTTGAAGTGAGTCAAGTCTACGACTTCTCCTTGCCTTGGTACATCTGCCAGAGATATGTTTTTCTGGTGGTGGAGTGTAGTCTATAGTCCTCCGGTCTTTGACTTCCCAGGTGGATGGCCTCAGAATATGTTGAAGTCAGGTTGCCTGTCGGATCTGCGCATCCAGCAGTTCCTTTGTTCTCTGGTTTGCTTCTGTGGTTGGCTACTTTAGGAGCGGCCACTCGACATGGCGAAGTCTGGGAAGAGGTTCTACTCCTGGATCGTCGGTGTCGCAAAAGAAATCCCCTGGTTCGCCGGAACCCCACTCGGCCCCCAACTCAGGTGACCCATCCATGGAAGCATCAGAGGTTGCAGCGTCATTGGTCTCGGACGAGATGGAACCGGCCTGACCAAGAGACATGGTGAAGGTCGGTGGTTGAGGTTGTTCGGATCTTGTCCGTCCAGATTTTGTAAGTTGTCTTGGTCCATCGGGTGTGGGAATATGAACTGCCTGGGAGATTGCTGCAATGGCGACATTGTGGGGTTTTGAATGCTGGGGGTTGGAATGCAATGATTGAGAGTTTCTTCTTTGGGTGTTTCTTTTTGCTTTCGTAGCTTGGGAGGTAGATTTCTGCCCATTAATATACTCAGAAAAGGAAGTAGGTTTATCAGTGGAGTGAATGCGGAGAGGAAGAGCTTGGGCATTCATGGAACCATTAATGTCCTTAAAAGCAGGGGGATTATGCTCAGTTTCTAGCTTCTACATGTCTACAGTACTACGCTCAGGAATAAACTCTCGCATGGCAGGGTTAACAGTAGTCTGCATGGACTCAGATTGGGGAGCTGAGTGGGCACTCCCATAAATGTATCTTTCCCTGTGATTCTCTCCAATTATGGGGCGACTTTCCTTGGGACTCAAAATTCCTCGTGCATTAGCTTTCTGAGATGAAGTCATGATTACTCAAAAGGGCAAATCTATTAAAAGTTTCCTTTCTATTTCCTATAAAGGCTGGTTTCTTAGTTACAGCTATCACAGGGAATTTGTTGGCCTTTCCATTTCTTTTCTCCTTGGGCTGGGAATTTTTTACTTCTAAATTTGGGAGCGAGGGTTGGGTACCTTCGAGTGGGACATTACTACAAACCTTTTTCAACCTCTCTGGCCCAATTCCAGTGTTTCTAAAATTCTCATTTTTGTCCACACTAAGTTTACCAGTTTGCATAGGGGTGGTTTTCTCTTGTCTATCCAATGGACCCCTAGCCTGGTTTCTATTCCTAACACACTTATTCCTATCCATCAGAGTCCATTTTGGCCCACTATCCTCAATGGGCCTAAGCCCATTATTTTGCACGCTAACATTTTGGGTCTCAGAAGCCTAAGCTTCTTTATCAGGCCTCTAAATAGTTTCTCCATCCTTTCCCGCCAGATTGGTTCAAGCCTGATCAGATTTTGGAGCTTGGGGGCAGCTACTGGTTACGTGGCCAACAATTCCACACTGCATGCAAAGCATGCGTAAATTCTCATATTCTATTGTTTGCCAAAAGTTATGCACCCAAACCCTAGCCACCAAAGGTTTCAACAGGGAAACTTCAACACACACTTTAGCATACCGAGCATGGGTGACTCTGTCCGTAGAGTAATCAATCTTATTGGGGATTCCGACAAACTTGCTAATCTCAAAAAGGGTGTCCCGAGGAAAGTATTCAACCGGGAGCTCTGGCGTCCTAATCCAGACAACCATAGATGAGAAGATGGAAGCTGAAGGCCTAAAATTAGGTTTCCATCTAATTAGCAAAGATAGTGGTTAAACAGGAACCAAGGGCTTCTCAAGATAGTTCTTTCTAAGTCATATCTATCATCAAACTTAAATAGAAAGGTGTCATTTCCGATGTCTATAATCTCAACTTTCCCATTGGTTTTCCAAATCTGAGAAATCCTACGCTGCATAATGTCAAGTCTAACTTTAGTTCCCAGGGTCTTACCCATAAGAGTGTTAGCCCAAGGTGAAAGTAATTCATTTAGTTGGGAGGATGAAAAACTTACCTTAGGTTTTTCAGAATCAATATGACCTTCCACCATATCAAGCGGATCTGCTTCATCCTCAATCGGGAGGGATGAGATGGTTGGGAAGTGCCTTTCGCTACCTGTCACTGCTTCTTTGAAAGATATTCTTGTGCTCATATACTTTGAGACACCTGAATCAAGTGTCTCACTTTCTCTACTAGATGTCTTTTCTTCTCCAGGGGGTTCTCCAGGGTGTGGTTGGATCTCCTCCATGACCACATCAGCTGCAGATTGAGAGCCATCTCTGATATCACCATCCAGTTCGCCTTCAGGGGTACTTTTCTCTCCTTCCATTGTGGTTGTTGATGATGTTGTTCTGTTTGGCCAGGCTACCCCTGAAGGCGAGAGAGAGAGAGAGAGTGAGAGAGAGAGAGAGAGAGAGAGAGAGAGAATTAATGAGCAAAAATGTTTAAATGTGACTAATATATAGATGTAGGTGACGGATAAAATGATAAGAAAGAATCAAGGGAGTATTAAAATTTTCAAAGTGCGGTTTGCAAATGATCTCAACTTGAGGTAGGAGACTAACAACCCAATCCCTACGCACACTTGGTTGACTAACTAGATGATGTACTTCTGCAAGAAAGGGAATGACCTCCACTAATGACACTGGTTTTTTGGGCACAATGTGGATGATCTAAAAGGCAAGGAATGAAAGAATCTTCAACAAAAAGCAGGTCCATGTGCCATCCTTCAACAACATAACAATGAACAAGAGCTCAGTTCGGGTGGTTTTTTTTTCGCGAGGAAAGCTTGCACCCCATGGAAGTGCACGCATGGATATCCTTCCAAACCATCGTAGGTTTCTACTTTCATTTAGCTTTTGTTGTATTAGAAAAGTTGGAAAAACTAGCTTAAAGAAGCACACGACACGATTTTGCCATTAATGTCAGACTAAGAGTCTTTCCTTAATGATGTTTTATTTGATTGTAACGTCTTAAATACAAAAACAAATAAACAAATGAA
Organism: Portulaca oleracea; assembly: GCA_029582165.1. Classification (NCBI taxonomy): domain Eukaryota; kingdom Viridiplantae; phylum Streptophyta; class Magnoliopsida; order Caryophyllales; family Portulacaceae; genus Portulaca; species Portulaca oleracea. The sequence continues at coordinate 21,029,016 of CM055892.1, forward strand.
TTGTACTAATACTTTTTTGCATAAAAATCAAAAGAAAACCTTGCATAATAAAAACTCTATTCAAGTGGAGTAACGTGTGGGTCTTTAGTTCACATTTAATTGTAGCTACCAAATGTAGAATACTATAAGAAATTCCTCAACTTGCCTGTAAATATTTATGCACAGAACATTTTTCCTAAAGGAATGTAAATTCTGATTTAAATTAAAACTAAACAAAAATAATTTTACACTCATCAATTAGCACATTCTTTCAAACTAACCTCTTTAATAGTGTGGCTTTTCTAGTTTCTAGTTCTTAAGTAATATCATTATTCATCTGCTAATCATCTCTTGTCCGAGTGGTAAGAGGTTCACCTCCTATCCCTATCGTCCAGAGTTTGAACTCTGGGCTGGACACTTCTTCCTCACCTATTCGGAGAATGTTGCACGTGGATTAGAGTAGGTCCAACATTGGGCCATGAAAGCATTTGGGTTATCATGAAATAAGGCGATGGGTTAAACTGCTTACTTTTGAAAAAAAAATGTTATTATTCATCTTTTAATCTTAATTAAGCATAGAGATTAGGAAAAAATAGACATTTGTAAAAAGAGAGATAGTGGTCCATACGAGGAGATTGCTATGTATGGATATTGAAATCTCTTAATTTGTCCCATTTAAAATACTTTATTTAACATAAATCTGAAAGTTAAATTTGGGGGACCAACCTTCAATCCGTACCTCACTAAACGTCCATTAAGTTTGGAACTTTGTGCTTGATTTATTTTATTTTTTGAATCAACATGGTAATTACATATCAATTCAAGTGGGAAATAGATATTTTTCAATGAATTTGAAAGTGATTTTTCATTGTGGTCTTTTGTCATTGTTCAAATGGATCGTAATATTGTTTAAAAAGTATAATTTTATTGAATTGAGAGTTAACAAACATAGGTAGCAAGTCAATATTGTTGGATCTACTTGACTTAAAATAATCTCATTATATTATAAATACACAAATTCTAAAATTCTAAAAGAACGAGAATGATGTCAATAGACCTCACTATAGCAATTAATAATCAGTGCTCTACAAGTAAGAATCTTGGAAAATAATTTATATAAGTTCAATTTTTCAAAAAAAAAAAAAAGTACATCAAAACTGATGGAAGGGATTATTTGTAATTTATTAGGTGTGTTTTAGGAGTGATGATTATTCATTAGTTTGTTATGTTTTGTTCACTTACATTAAGGTTGTCCACTTTAATATGCATGGTATGCATGTTCTTGGCTGGTGTATGTAATACTTCCTTCATTTCATATTAACTGTCATAATTTTAATTTTCACGATCTCTAATATTATTATCTAATTGATAATTTCTTACATAATACTCCGTATGTTATTAACAATTGCAATATTATACTTTTATGATAATATTTTTCATTACGAGTATAATAGTGGTAATTTTATATAGCAACTTATTGTATATATAAATATTGAGAAATTTATGATCAAAATTTTTGAAATTTAATTGTAAAATTTTCAATAACGATAATTAATATAGAAGGATGGAGTATATTTTTTATTATTCATGCTTAATTATCACCCTCCTCAATTAAAACTGAATTTATTACCTTTCTTTGGCTCATAGAAAGTGACTTGCGTTGGCTGTACTTGAGGAGGTAGTAATCCAGGAGGTTAACTTGACCCAACAACAGAAAATAAAATCCAAGAGTACAAAAACAATGAAAAATACTGTTATAAACAACCTACATCAATGTCACATCAAAATTTTGTCCCGAAAGAGAAATTTCGCTTTATCATGATACATACATGCATGAATAGTAAAGAAGATAAACCAAAAAATGGATGAATAATTGAAATGTTCCGTGTTTCAGGATCCTTCTCAACTGAAAACATGCATTTTCTTTCAGGATCCTTCTCAACTGAAAACATGCATTTTCCAGAAAATAACAAGGGACAAAATGACGAATATTCCATTAACATTTAGTTGCATGCCAAGTGAAAGACCAAATTAAGAGGGTATAAATTTGACAAGCTTGTAAGTAACATCACTGAACCACTTGATTTTTAATGCCCAGAAAATGACACCTTAATCACTGATCCCCTTGACAACAGCCTTCAACCAAAGAGACCAGGACAAAGTATTGGCCTAGAAATAGGGTAATAAATGGATTAGCATAATGTCAACAACCACTCATGCATGTATATCAGCAAAAATCATCCATAGTTTTCTTACACACAATTCTGGTTTTAGGGTTTAGTCTTGCGCCTTGGTATTATCGAGTTTAGTTTGTAATCGATTGTATTTGGGCAATGTTCTTTAGAGTGGTTGAGTGTTTTTTAGGGAATCAGGTAAGGTAAGATATGGTTAGACAAGGATAAACATAACTTACCGTTATAAAGAACAGAGCCTTGAATCCAAACCCATATCACAATTTCGATGCGGATTTATCATGGAGTTCACTTCAGTTCATGGATGAAAGCTGCATACACCTGGATTCTCCTACTGTCCTCAAACATGTTTCCTTAAAGTTAATTTTTTGTCAATTGTAATGAAATTTGAAAATTTGGGGGATTTTAGGATAGTTTGACTCATAGGACTATAGGAGATGTGCAAAGAGAACTTTTTGGGGATCCAGAAATCACATATTTCTTTCCAAGGACCGACTATACATACATACATACACGGGGAAAATTTCCCACCTTATAACTCCACCTGGCCAACAAACCAGTCACCCGATACCATCCATCAGCAATGGCCTGGACTGGCATTTTTTCACTCTTCTCTTCCGTATTATACAATTCTCTTCATAGCAATATCACCTTCCCACGGACTAACAAGCAAAAAGAAAAAATGTGGGAGCGAAAAGAAAAGAAAAGAAGGGTTTCTAGAGATGTGAAACAGAAGCCTGAATGTCATTTAACCAGACAGGGTCAGGGTCACTCTTGCGAGGGACATGGCGCGGTGTTGATGAGCGCCCTCTGCTGCAAGTGTCTCAAGCTCTGCTCCATGCTGACCTGCACCATCTCGGCCAGCATCTTCTTCGCCTTCCCAGCCTGATCCTCCCCGTCGATCTGCGATATGATGTCGCACACGATGTTCTCCAGCGTGTCCCCCTGGAACTCTGACCTCGGGTAGGGGGTCTCCCGGAGGAGACGGAGCAGGGCGTGGGCCCTGCCCTGGGCCCGTGGGGTCCCCTGCACGGTGAGCTCGAGGAGGCCCGGGATGACCCCCTCCTCCAGGATGGGCCCCCGGTACCTGCACCGGTCGGCCTCGCACATTGCCAGCAGGGCCCCCGCCGCATGCTCCCGGCCCGCGGGGGACCCACTCTCGAGCACCTCCACCACCGCCAGCACACCGCCCTCCGACGAGACCAGACTGTCTCGTGCTTCGTGGAATTTGAGGAGGGATTCGAGGAGGGCGGTGCATTTTTCTGCGGTTTTGGAGGATTTCTTGCAGACTTTGAGGAGGGAGACGATGGCGGGGACGGGGCCGGATTCGAGGATTAGGGGGAGTGTGGTGGTGGGGGAGTGGGTGGAGAGGTTGTAGAGGGCCATGACCGCATCGACCTTGGCCTGAGGGGTCCCGTGTTCGAGGACCAATACCAGCAGGGGGATGGCGCCGGAGGAGGTTATCATGGGCTTGTTGTGGGAGGAGGCAGAGAGGGTTAGCAACGCGGCGGTCGCATGCTCCTGGAGAGTGGTGTTTTCTGAGCACCCCAGGAATTTGATGATCAGATCAAGGGCGCCTGCTTCCACTATGCTGATCTTGTTCCTGTGAAAAGAACAAACCCAGATGAGGAATTTTCAGTAACCTGGAGGAAAACAGTGATTTTCGTGGAATACTACAAGTATGTTTTTCCAAGGGCAAATTTACGTTCAATAGAACTTTGTAAATACTGGCTATCGAAATGGCAGCACAACGTCGAAATTTTACCAACCATACCACAAATACACGTATTACACTATCAAATTACTCAACTTTTCCAAAACTTTATATGGTAGATTACCGACTAACATTTACCAAAATCTATCCCACCTAAATCTACCCTCTTCCAGTATGTCGATCTTGTTCCTGAGAAACACCCAGATGAGTAATGTTACCCGGAGGAAATGGTAAATACTGGTTGTCCTTGCAATTTCAAAACTTCACCAAACATCAACAAATACTCATATTACATATTCTTCAAATTAACCAACTTTTTTTGCAGGTTGATATTTACTAAAAAACCAAAATAGATCCCAGTTAAATCTACCGTCAAAATAAACAGATTGCTTTGATGATAGAAAGGGGGCTTGGGGATGGGGGCTTTTTTTTCCTTCTCAGCAGCTGCAAAACACGCAAAGTAACAGAAGCTTCAACAAACTAAACTTCTACGAAAAGTTCAATATTGTAGATTTCTTCGATTCTCTGTTTTTCATTTCTATTTTGGTCGGTCGTTTCAATTTTGCAGCGCAGGATAGAATCTACCCACGTCAGCATTTCATAATCAAGAGATAACGAAAATAACTGGAAAAAAAGAAGGGTGAAGAACAATTTTACAGAATCTGACCTGCCTCCATACCCATTTCCAGTAAATGTATAATTTATTTTGGTGAAAAAAAGGGTCTGATTCCCAGTTATGAAATACTATTTAATTAATTTTGTCAGAATTCTGGAGTCGAAAAAAGGAAGATTAAATTCTATGAAGCTAGATGAACATGGTGAAGTGTGTTTACGCCATGTTTGTTTAGTAATTTTTTTGATTCTCGATATTACGAACACATTACGCAATTTGATTCCTGAAGAATGATTCTATCGGAAATTTTTGTGTATTAAGAACTTCATTGACCTAAGATTAAGAATATTCTAATTCTAATTACTATAAACTTATCCATCAACCCCGGGTAATTTCTTTTCCCACTAAAACGACAGATTAGAAATGTAAATGAGATGAAACCTACCCATAAAGAAAAATGATAATTTATTCAAAATATCAATGAAACAGAGGAAACGTACAGTCAAAAATTAGGAAGCAATTCGATTACCAGAGATAAACCCAGATAACCGACAGAAACATAAACCACAAATACAATAATAATCAACACTAAACAAAATCCATATCCCAGATCATTAAAATGAATCCCACCCAAAAAAAGGCAAAAAATCCAAAATCAGGGATAAACCCAGAAAAAAGGACAGAAATTATAACCACAAATACAATAATCAAATCTTTGAAAAAAGGAAAAAGAAGATCCATATCCCACATAATTAAACGAATCCCAATTCCCAAACAAACAAAATTCTAAAAAAAAATGAGATACAGAGGAAACCCAAAATCCCAAATCAAGGAGCAATTCGATGAAACAGATAGTGATTAGAACTATAAAAATCAATCACCGATTCCATAAAATTTGAAAACCGAATGATAGCGAACAAGAAAATTAAGAAACTGAGGAAATTGGGAGAGAAGAATGACTGACTTTTCGTCTTTGACGGCGAGGTTGAGGAGGGCAAGAAGAGCGGGTTCGGAGTGGCGGGAGTCGCGGCGGAGCATGGCGACGAGGTAGGGAACGGCGGCGGAGAGGTGGCGGCGGCAGCGGTGGGAGGTTTTGGTGAGGCGGCGAATTTCCTGGGCGGCGGTGATCCTTGAATCTGGGTCGTCCGATTTGATAAGATCGAGAACTTGGGACACGCTGAGATGGTGGGGTGCGTGTGCAGGGGATGATGAAGCGGACTCCATTGACGAAATCTCAATCTCAGGAGGAAGTGGTGTTGGATGGAGGTGGGGTTTATATTTGGAGTGCAGTGCCCCCCCCCCCCCCCAAATCTCCAGAAGAATTATTAGAGAGAGAGAGAGAGAGAGAGAGAGAGAGAGAGAGAGACGTAAGAAGGAGGGAGAATAGGCGTTAAGAAACAGTTGAGATGGAAAGAAAGAGAGAGAGAAGAAAAGGGGTTTCAACGGCTCCCTCGGTCGACAGTTGGGGCTAATTTCACCATTTTTCTTATTTCTTTAATCTTTGATAATAAAGTTGGTTAGCTTAAAAAAATTGTCTACCTCTTTGTTTCTTTTAGGCTATGGTTACACATAATTAACCTTTTTTATAATCTTGATTTATGCAGTAAGTAATGTTTTAAATAGCAGATATTGGTTTAAGCAGTAGACATCGAACTGTTGTCCAAATTAACATTGTGTTTGGTAAACCAAGGACATGTTTTAAATAGCAGATACTCTGATTATTATAAATTGACATGTACGGACATTTATAATTAATTTTCAAATATTAAATTTTTTAAAGGTATTTTTTTAACAAAAAAACATAAAACGCTCCTCCAAACAATAAATGTTAACTTTATTAGTGTTTCTAAAAGCGCTACTTGAAACGATAGCTTACCGAACATCAATTATTCAAATTATTCACTAGTTCATAACGCTAAACGTTACCCCAAACACTACTGTTACATACAATTTTAATGTTTGATTGTACTTAGTGGACTGAAAGATCTTGACAAAATGTTAATCATTTGAGATTAGAAGTCAAAACTCATTAGTATAAATTGTCATATATAGATTATACTATTATCTTACCACCTCATATCAATTGGACACTTTCCATTTCAGCCAAAAACAAACCTTTTATATGTCATGTTCTTTATAATGGTAAGTTAGATTTATCCTATCATTTTCTTACCTTATCTTATTTTATCAGAATTTCTAAAAAACACTCAAATTAATGTCATTTCCCCAAAAGATTTAGAATTTAATAATAAATATATTATTCCACCGCTAACTTACATATAACAAATTATTTCCTTATTTTTTTCCTTATCAACCTTATTTTATCTAACTTAATTCTACTACTCTAAAAAATAAGACCATAATCTCCAAAAATACTTATAATTGCAACCCTTTTTTTTATTTGCCCTCAAATCAAAAACCCTCTCAGAAATGGGGTGGTGTAGTGTGGTGGGGTTGGGGTTGGGTGATGGGTGATAGATCAGATTTCACTGGTTTGTAATCAAACTTCCTAATCACTTTCTTTTATCATAGGTTTCTGTTCCACTTCTAATCAAACTTTTAATGGGCCAACCTACTTGGCCCAACTACTTCCCTTTCCCTCCTTTTTTTAGTGTCCTTATTTGCCTTCTTTTATTTTAATAAAGGAGTAAACTCATTTGTAATTTTGTTTTCTTTACAAATAATAAGGAAATAAAAAAATGAAATAAAAATTAGAAACTATTCATAAATCACATATCACAGTTATAAAGGTATTTTTTTTTTTACATTGGTGAGTCGGGTCACCTATTAAATCCCCTATCTCAGGGAGAACCCAAGAGCCTCTGGCGAAGGGGAGTGCAGACATCACTACGCATGTTCTCCCAAATTGTGGTCACCAGGGTTAAAGGTAATTAAGACATTTATCCATGGACGAAAAAGATTACTTGAAAAAACAATCAACTAATCAGTCCGTCGTGCCATGTCTCAACATCATAGCGTTGGTAAAAATTTGGGTCCAAGTAATTTGAGTCGAACAAATTGAGTCAATGTCAAAATTCGAACGAGAAATTCATGTCTGGACCTTGTTTTATTTCGGGTCGGACAATTCGGACAAAAAGCTAAATTCAGGTCGAAATCAGATTCGCTCAATAGAAAAAAGAGAAATTTTATATCTGAATGTTCGATCAATTTACTCAGTATCAAAATTCGGACGAAAAATCTATGTCCAGACTTAGGCCCTGTTCTTTTCTGCGGTTGGCAAACTGCGGTGCCACATCCTACCGCAATTTGTCACAACCCACCACATTTTACCGCAAATCATTACTTTTCTCTCTCCTCACCTTTCTCCCTCCTCACTTTTCTCCTCTACTTTTTACGTTCTCTCTCCTCACCTACCCCACATACTAATAACCTACCACAATTCCACCACACCCCACCACACCATTCCGCAAAATACCGCATAAAAGAACACGACCTTAATTTTTCCAGTTTGGATTATTCGGGTATTTCAGATCGGACAAAATTTGCCAGTTCTAAGTTGTCTTTGACAACTTTGTCTAAAGAAAATTTTAAAAAATAAAATTTGAATTAAGAGAGCCACTTATAACTTGACATAATAGATTAGAGGTGTAATCTTAATTAAATGCATTGGATGCCTTAAAAACTAGGATGATGTAACACTGTATGTCCCCTCCACAAAAAAATGCAAGAATTGATTGAGAAAGTATGCATGAAATGACCACTTGGGCATAAAGCAAGATTTGTATTTCTCCTTTTTTCCAGATTTCAACAAGTAAATCGAACATAATAAACAATTCAAATAAATAAAAAGGTGGAATTTTGAGGATGGTCAGTCAAAGAATATAATTTCGCGGATGGATATCTTTTCACATAAACCAGTGGTTAATATCAAAGGATTATTCCAAAGTATTGTCCTTACAAGCTGACTACTACTTTTGATTTTCCAACTTATTTAACTATTGAAAAGTCTATAATTTATGGTGAGATTGATTATTCTGTGAAGATTTTTATATGAGTAATAGATAATATTTGATTTCAAATTTTGAATGCGACCATTGATAAAAATAATCTATTATAAAAGTAAGTTTGAGAGTCATACAAACTAGGTTCAAATCTCATAAGTAAACCAGTAGGACTTAAGGTGCGTTTGATTGGTCAAATATCCCGGAAAAATGGTCAACTTTCCTAAATTGACTTATTTTCCCCATATTTGGGAGTAGATTGATCTCGAAAAAAAATATTATGGTGGGCCCACTATTTCTTTCATTTTCCTAGGGAAACTTTCCCTTAGGGGGGCCTAAGGGAAACTTTTCCCGGGGAAATCTTTCCATGGAAGACTTCCCATGGAAAATTTTCCCCGGGAAAAATTTTCTTAGGATTCCTACCAAACGCTCTCTTAATGGAAGGGATAATCCTAAGTCCAAGCTCAAATGTTTCGCTTAACACTAGTAAAACTCCGGGTCTAGTTGAATTCGGGTCGATAAAGTTCAGTAAATGTTCAAATTTGGGCGAAAAATTGATGTTTGGACCTTTTTTTTGGGCCAAACTATTGAGACGCAGTTGAAATCGGGTCAAAATCAAATTCGGACAATAGGAAAAAGAATACAATTACGTTTGGATATTAATTTGGTAATTCGTTCAATGTCAAAATCAAGCTTAGACCAAATCAATTTTTTTCCGTGTCAGACAAACTTAAGCATTCGGATAGGACAAAATTTTGCCAGCTAGTTTTGTTTGTTGTCTTACTCATCTTCACACAAGGAGACTTATAAGTTATGGGGATCGATTTAATGACATCCAACATGAAATGTCATCATAATGTCAAATAAGCTATTGACTCATTAACTCATTAGTATTTATATAAATAGACGTCATAAAAATGAATATCTCACAATAAATTTATAATGGCATGATTCCACATAAAATCTACCGTAAAATTATAATTATGTTGTCTTAGATAAGACCTAGAAAAATATTTCTTTTCTGGTTTATCACTTGAAAGTATTTGACTGCAATTGACAGTTGATAAGGTTGTGTGGCTTGAGTGCTTGACCACGAAAGGTCGACCGTTGAAATTAAAGTTTAGTCTACAATTCAGTACAATTAGGTCAGCTCGTAACTGATTAGTCTTACAGTTTGCTTATAGGCGGCTTTCCTATGCAACTAATTCATAGGCTGAGGAAAATCTATGTTTCTAAGTTCTAACTTGAAGGAGGGTTAGACTAGATTTTAGACCAATTAGGATTAGGTATAGCTCCTTTTAGTTGAAAAAAAAATGCTTTGGGTAGGTAGTATAAGGAATTTGAGAGGTATCTTATGACCAAGTTATAGTGTATTTTCTTGCAAGGAGATTTTATCATAATTGAAAATATTTTCAATTATGGTAGTTAAAATGTATAATTATCCTTAATTTTATCATTAAAAATAAAAATTAATATATATATATTCATCGTAGGACTTGTTACAATAAGTAAATCTATATGTTAAGTTATAATTTTTTACAAAATTGAATATTTTTAACAAAATTCTACTATAATTATTTTTTTTTTCAACTACCGTAATTGAAAAGTAAAAATATCATTAATTTTACCATAAAAATTCAAAATCAATGTAGGTTGATCAAAGTAACTTGATACAATAATTAACCATATTTAGGAAGATATAAATCTTTTTAACAAATAAGATTTATTTTTGATAAATGAATAGTATAAAATTTTCAACAACCATAGTTGAAAATAAATTCAACTATGGTAGAATTTTCATTTCTTACATGGTAAATTGGTAATAGAGTATTTTTAAGGGTATGTTCTTTGAGTCATTTGAAAAGTCTCCAACTGCAGATAGATGCATGTTGAATTTTTTGATCGTTTAAAGTCTAAAACGGGTTTAAGAATTTGCAACAAACCTGCAAAGTAAAATACAACCGTTCAACAACTCATCAAAATAAACAAAGACAATCAAAGTTCAAACATCAAAATAGATAACAAACAGGACTAGCCTTTCATTTTTATTTTTTTTTTCTTCTAACAAATTATCAATGAAAATCTTAGCCGCCGTTTCCAGATCATGACGAATGAAACATACAATGCATCCAACCTCTCTCATTAACAAAGGGAGCACCCTCAATATTTTGATTTGCATGTTGATACAACTTATAAGGTATTCTCTAACAAAGATAAATTTGTATTGTAACTCATTATAATAAGTAATATATGATTACAGCTTAGTAGATAGACAAATATTTTGAGACGGAAATAGTATTCCTTGTAAAATTACGGTAGACAAAATCGAGGGGTGGAATTGCAAGCGCATAATCATGTACTACCTCCGACCCGTTATCTTTGTCAATTTATCTAACTTTTAGGAGAACCAAGACACATTGGAATTGGGATGAAAATTTTGTAATTTCCCCAAATTACCCTTGTATTAATTGAGAATAATAGGATTTGGAATTGTAAAAAGTGATAAACATTAGACTAGATCCGTCCCATTTTATTTGTCCATCTAGCTAACTTGAGAAGACCAATGTATATTGGAAATTGAGGTGAAAAATTTATAATTTACCCAAATTACCCCTACTTTAATTGAAAATAATAGTTGTTGGAATTGTAAAAAGTGATAAATGAGCCTATTAATTAGAGGTAGAAAAGGAATTACAGTTATTGGAATTGTAAACGGGACAAATATTTTGGGACAAAAAGGTTAGGTAAAAAGACAAATATTTTGGGACGGAGGTAGTATTAATTAAGGGTGAAAATGGACAACAATTGTTGAAATTGTAAAAGTAACAAATAAATTGGGACAATGAAATTAGTTAGTGTGATAAATATTCTGGGACAAATGTAGTAGCTACATTGAGATTTGAGTGGGGTATTGGAGAATGAAAAAAGGAGGGGTGAATCTCCAAAAAGATTAGGCACAGAAAATAGCCACAAAGTTCAAAAACCAAAATGATAGGGGAGACCAAGTCGCAGAATTTCATGGACAATTGCGCTTTGGAGAGATGCCATCAAAAATCAAAATTTGTTATCATATCCAGATTTGCTTTGGGTGGCAACCAATGCCATCCCCCTTCTGTCGGCGCCGGTTTTCTACTGTTCTTTTCCCAAGTTTTCACGATATCCTTATCTATCACTAGTTTTTACCTAATACCCAAGTTAAAAAAATAACATAAAACCTCATTTTTCCTCTTTTTTTTTATTTATCCGGACCAATTATTTCTCACTAATTCTTTTTTTCACTAAACTCATTTTCATGGTATTTTTATCTATCTATATAATATATTTCATTACGGGAATAATGATAATAATAGTATAAAATAGACAATTGTGCATATTGAAAAATTACTAGTGAAAGTCTTAAAATTGATCTACAATCTTTCTTTTTTTTGATAATTAGCGGTTAAAAGACCCTTTTATTCATAAGATACGCAGGGCCACTATAAACAGGCAGACTGCATAAATAGAGTACAAACTCAACGAGCAACCAGAAATTCCTCCATCACCGGAGATTGAGCCAAAAGGAACGAAGATAAACCTACTCCCAATATATGATTCATCCCCCGAAAGATAAAAGGGGTCTGCGAACAGAAGCTACACCTTCCTTACTAGACAAATCACTTATAGAATGATTGGAACAAAGACCTAATTTCCACTTCACAGCAAGCAGCATGTTCAACCTCCATCAATTTCCTTCAACTTTACCGAGAACAATACTCTGCACAATCCACTCCTTCAGCAGCAATGATACAAAAAAAAAATGTATCAAATTCAAACAGGCAGAGACCAAGCATTATGTGACGGTAGCAGTCACTCAATGACACATATATGGACTGAGATGAAGCTTCAAAATCAGCAAAACCATGGAGTATTTGAGTGTTTTTTCCAATCAGCCCCTCTTGCTAGGCACCAAAGACCCAACCAGACATCAACCCAAACTCCAATACAAAGCGCCAACACCAACATCAAAGTACGGCTGCAGTTTTCCTCAAAACTGTAAGAAACAGATAACACAGATGGGTTCTTGAAGAACCATACCTGAAATCCACAATACACTAAGCACACAAAAAGCAAAATCACCAATTATATAACATAGATGGGTTCTTGATCTACAATCTTTGACGCAATAAATAAAATGTGAAGCATGACTGCATGAGTAATAATTAAATTTAAAATTTATCGAACTATTTCATTCATTACGAATTATCCACTGCCATCAATTATATAAAATCATCTTTAAAAAGCTTTGAGTATGTTATTTTTAAAGTCAACTTTTAAAAGAATTTTGTAAATACATATTAATAAAAAGTGATGGTTAGAATTTCTATTATTAGAAGTCAACTAAAAAATAATAAATATTTTAAAATGAAGGGAAGATCATCAAGTATGGTTGATCAATGCTCGTCCCAAGACAAAGTGCAAATCTATTCCAGTGAACTTGTAGTATCTCCATTCCATATTAATTGTCACTCAGTTGATTGTCATGGTTTCTAATGTTACTATTTGACTGATAATTTCTGATATGATATTTTACTAACTAGTGCAACATATATACTTTCAAATAATATTTTTCGTAACTAATCTAATGATAGTAATTTTATATAATAAATCATTGCATATATTGAGAAATTTATGGTCAAAATTTTTACAGTTTGACTGCACAATTTTTAAAAAAAGACAATTTATATGAAACTTAGGGACTTAGGGAGTAGTTTGCTTAACGATCCAAATCTAGATAATTCATCATCTTATTTTTATAAAATGAACAAATGTGAACTTACATTAATTAAGACAGTTATAAAATGTCTTGGGACAAGACACGTATCACCACTCATAAACGAAACAAAATTTGTGGTTGGTTGTACTTTCACAATGCACATATTAGGTGATTTGGAGAGATTTAACGAGACTGATTTTAATATATACACAGCAAATTTTTGATGCATGACTAAGTTTAATTTGTTGAGTGGTTGATGCATGATTAATTAAGTGAAATTAAAGCAGTATTCTACCCTAATCTCGTGGGCATATTTGTGTCCATACGTGTATGCATGCACGCATGCCTAAATTAATCACTAATCTAATGATAGAAACAATACGTGCTAATAAATTGTGGCTTGGAGACGAGGAGATCTAGTTCAATTCCCTGCTCATTGATTGGATGGATTGACATTAATTTTCAAGGATCGATAATTAATTAGAAATTGACATGTCTCTTCTAATGTTGTCCTTGTTTAATTGGATAATATTATGTTAATTTTATGGTAATTAACGTCCATTGTTATGTCTATTCTGTACTTAATATCATCATCAAGGGGCCACTTATGGCTTTTCATACTCTATCAGAGTCATCTAAAGATGACGATGACAATTTGCTTTTGGTAGATCCATAAAATGTGGTCATAAATATTGTAGTATGATTTGAATATATGAATTAATTGGGCTTGAATAAGTTGAGTATGGTCATAGATCTAATTCGTTCAAATTTGATATTCATCGAAAATCCATACATAATATTCCTTCTATTTTTATTATTGTATAAACTTAATTTAATCTGAGTTTAGATTATCTAAAATGACGTGCAAAAGCTAAGTAACAAACATCGTTTTTTTCCTTTACTGTACTTACCACAATTTATCTCACTATGCACAAACTACCGCGTTTTATTATACCATACCACATTAACAATTTTTACCACAACATTCATAATTTTCTTTCTCCTCACTTTTTTGTCTCTTCAATTTTTTTTCTCTTCACTTATCATATCAACCATTTTTTACAAAATCAACCACACTGTACCGCAACATACCACACTTTCCACAATTTACCATTTCGATCATACTATTTCCGCACTTTATCCACAAAAGAAAAGAACAGAGTCTTACTCCATGCAATATTTTTTTTAATGAAATTTTAGCTTGGATCGTCATGGCATGCACTTTTTCAATAGATAAGTGTATTTCTAGATCAGTCAATTTTCGACCAGACCTGATAATTCAATATGAATCCATTTGAAATTATTAGTTTGAACATTATTTATTCAACCTATACCCAAATATTTAGACTTGACAAAATTTGACACGACTTAAAAATCAACTAGAACCTGCCCAAAAGATTTTCAACACGATTTCTAAACTTGGAACCTACGGATCCATACAGAACCCTGGAACCGTCCGCTCGCTTGAATTGACAAGTCCATGTACTCCCCTTGTTTGGTTATCTGGAGTGTGGACAAATATCTGGGCCTGTTGACCCAAAACATTGCAAGTGCCAATCGTGTGGTTTTACTAGTATTTGAAAATGGGCCCAGGCCCAAATATATGGCGACTTATCTGTAAATGGACGGGGGTGGGACCACTGCTTGAGGAACGTACACGTGGAGGATAATGATTAAGGAAGACGACAAACTCTGACGAAAGTTTGTGTGAGACACGTGACGTTATTCGATTGGAACTAGAGTTATGATCAGTTTATCACAATTAAGGATCAGAGAGCTTCAATATGATTTGCCCCTAAAGATCCAGGCAATTAAATTAATTATCTGCTTTAATTATGACTTTGATTGCCTTTTGCCATTACTAAATTCTACTTCCCCTTCCAATTTTTTTTTTAATTAATCGCGTTCGAACTTACGGGAGAATGTTAATGTTCCACTAAAGCCTTGTACTTGCATGTGGTTGGTATGATATGGAAATTGTGCAATATGGTAAAATATAATTGTGAAAAGTACGGTAAGATGTGGAATGACATAGTAAAATTTGTAAAAAATACGATAAATGTGATAGTTGACAAGAGAAATTGTGAAAAGTAAAGAAGAAAAGTGATAAAATATATTAGTAATAATTGTAGTAAAGAATGGTATGGTATGGTAAAGTGTGGAAAATATTTAGTATGGTGAGTTATGGTATCGCATTGGACTGCACCGTACAAAAAAAAATAGGGCCTAAAAGACGTTATTGGCATGACCTCAAGAAAATGGATTTTTCTGGTCCAATATCCATTCCTTCCTCCTCGCCTCGATTCATCAGTCACAAATAATATTCCTAGCTCATTCCTTCTTAATCATTCTTCTCATCTCTCTTCCCCTATATATCTGCCTCTTACTCGCTTTCCCCCAACTGAAATTTAGGGTTCGAGTTCAGCGGTGATTATAGAGGTGAAAATGAGTCAAACCGACTTGTGACCCTTCGCATACTAGCTCGGCGGCGGGAAGCTCGTGTAGCTCGGCTCGGGCTCAAACTTGTGAATTAGACAAGCCAAGCCAAACCACTAGTAGCTTGGCTCGTCAGGCTTTGCAAGTCTAATAAGCTCATGTATGTGTATTTTAATATTACAATTCATTGACATTTTTATGTTGACTTTAATATATATATATATATATATATTGTAGTAAGTTTAACATTATAAAATCTTAGAGAGGGAAACCTATCACGTAATATTGTAGTAAGACATTAGCGTTGCATGACACTACTGTAACCAAATCACCACATTACACATCATTCTGTCTTCATAGTAAAATTAAATTTATTTTGCAAACTACTTAAAAAGTAAATGATTATTATTATTCATACGGACTAAGCCGCAAGCCAAGCGTAAGCTGAATATGTTCAAGCTCGGCAAGCGACAAGCCAAGCTCGAGCTCAAGCAAAAAGTAATAAGCCAAGCCTCAAGTATTATAGGCTCGGACTCAGCTTGGCTCATTTCATCCACCAGCGGCGATGCATCAGTTGAGATGTGCCAGTCGGTATGGCTAACTCGGAAGCAATTTGGTGCCGATGTCGTTGATTGAGATGCGTTGCTCGTCTGGGGATTTCATTTCGAAGGCAAAGGATGACGAGTTTGTTAGGGTTTTGTGATATGGGCGATCATTATGAGTGGAATCAACCATTGATAGCAATGGGGATTGGTGTCTGTTACTAATTTGAAAACACCGTTGCCACCTGGGCCATTGATTCGCTGTCAGAATGGGTGGTCTAAATCGCCTATCATGGTCATTGATCTAATGGATATTGATAATCTAAAATCCACCGAACAAACTGTCTCCTCCTTCTAAAAGTAGGATGTTTGTGAAGGTATAAAATCGAAAATTTCAATTGAAAATTAATTTTCTAGTAAAATCATTTTACAAAGAAAATCATTTTTTCAAGAATATGGTTTTCACCTACACCAAAGACACCCGTAGTTGAAAATTATAAAAAGATTAAATTGTTCTATAATTAATAAACATACATATTGGTGACTGGTGAAAGAGATAAAAAAATAATGAAGGAGCAAAATTGGAAAAGGACAAGTATTATAGGAAAAATAAAATTAATTAAAGAGACTAGTATAACCCCATAGCCTGCACATGCACGAGTTGTATATGAATAGTCTTACTCTGACTGAACCTATAAAAACTTTTGATAATCGAAAATAAAACCAATTCGAAAATCATTTAAAAAACAACCTTGAGATAGCAGTAGGATGAGAGAGAGATACACATGAATGACAGAATAATGTAACACAAACATCAAACGAGACTCAATGACCTAGCTAGTCCCATAAAAATAAAAATAAAAAACTTCTACTAAGTACACAGAAAAAACTTCAACCATAACAATTTGCACTATATTAATCCAATAACACATTTACATGAATGAATCTAATGATACATTGATCTAAAGACCATATTATTTCCAAAATGAAAACTTAAAGACCATTATTTTATAGGGAAGAATCAATCAAAAGTAGATTACCTCAATGAAAATAAGTCAGATACAATTAACCACAGAAGAATCACTTTGTTTTCTATATATCTTCTAGCTATCTTCTATGCCATATATGGAAGATCATAATCAGATTTTAACTATCCTGATCTAATCTTTTTCCCAGGACTCGTCTGAGTCTATATTGTTCTTCTCTAAGCATATAATTGATTAAATTATGTAGGGGTCCATAGCCATCATATATATCAAGCACGTTAATTTATTTATTTGTGATAAATAATTTGTACAAAACTTATTATTTGTAATTGATTACCAGAGCATAATTCCATTATGATAATTAATGTTAAGTATATATATACTTATTTGGACAAATGTCAACCAACCCCACTCCATATAATTATAAGTATGTAATTATGATAAATCAACTAATTATTTAAGTCGAAATAAAAGAATATCCTAACCATTATGCCTTTATACCTTTATCATTATATGCCAGCCGCAGCAATTTTGTAAAATTTGAGATGGTTATGTAAATTGCAAATTGCAATTTTGTAGTATTTTGACTTACCTAGATGTAGACGGCATTTTTGATATTCTCAACATCAATTAAGTTAGTTTATCCCATAGCTTATATTATATTGTTGTTTAATTCTATCTAGTAGAGCATATTACATAGTATTTGATGAATTCAGAAACAAGTAGCAGTATCCATGAATAATTTAAGAGAATAAGCTTAATTAGAGCAATTAAAACATGAGGGCAAATTAGTGTCCATGTCAACATTTTCTACACAAATTCCGCCTTCCACGTCATGTATTATAGAGTCACGTTATCTTTCCATGAGTCAAAACCATACCAAATCGGTGATGCACTGTTGGTGGAAAATAAGTCGATAATTGGTATTGTCAGTGTCCAAGAAAATAGTTTCTATTATTAATATCCAATACCCCAAAGTTGGTATTATTGACGTCCAAAAATCCTTATACATATTTGATGAATTCAGAAACAACTAGATAATTTAAGAGAATAACATATTTCACAAGTGAATAATTAATTCAGTAGCAATGAAATTATACTTTCACCAACTTACGTACGCAATTGCATGGATATATAGTATGCAGGATATTTCATAATTCATCCTTAATTAAGTATCCTACAACATTTCTATGCAATACAAGGCTTAATCTTTTTCATATGTCATTATGTCAAGCATATTTAAATCAATATAGTTTCATATTAGCTAGTGTAAGTTTTTAGAATGATCGAAAATAGTAAAGTCAAAAGATCAAAATTTGTTTTAAGTTGCAGCTACTTGTCAATAGGGCTTTGACTTTCACAAGATGGATGGACAAAAGCAAAACGAAAGAACTTAAAGAAGGGTCATCGTTTTCTAATTAATGTCTACTCCTTCTGTCCCTATTTAATTGGTTCAAAATATAAATGTGAAATTGTTTATATTGGTAAAAATTTATGGAAAATTGGATTTAAATAATCTTAACTTTGACGCGTGATAGACTGATTAATTTAAACTTTAAAAATATCATTGAATAATCTAAACTTTGATCATATTGGAGATAGTAGCATATAATTATTAATTATTTATCTAATCCTCATTTTTCTTTAAAAATCTTCTCTATATCTTTAGTTGTTCCCCTTGTTTATTTAAATTTCAATCGGGTTTTGCAATCAAAGTTCAGATTAGTTTTAAAGAAAATGAGGATTTGATAAATAATTGATATTGGCATGTTAATTAGTATAATCCAATATGGTCAAAGTTCATATTATTCAGTCTATCATGCGTTAAAATTCATATTATTAGGATTTTTGGACGCCAATAATATCAACTTTGGGGGTATTGGACAATAATAATACATATTATTTTTTTGGAAACTAGCAGTACCAACTATCAACCTATTTTCCACCAATAGTACACAACCAACTTTAGGAGTAATAGTCTATGGATGCGCTCAATGGATAACCTTGCTGGTTGCCCTCAGTGGTAAAACCTGGTTACGCTCAATATAAAACCACACTAGCTCGATGTTGTACTATTAGGGGAAAATATGTCAAAAGTTAGTATTACTAGTGTCCCAAAAAATAGTTTCTATTATTATTATTATTTATTATTATTATTATTATTATTATTATTATCCAATATCCTCAAAGTTGGTATTATTGTCGTCCAAAAATCCAATTTTTTAAATCCAAATTCATTATGAGGGATTTAGAATATATATTAGAAATTACATTGAAATATAAAATGATAAATACTACAGTAATTGATAAAAGAATAAATTAGTTAAATGGACAAATAAAATTACCATGATTATAGCATCAGACATCACATTTATTGCCCTATCAGAAAGACAATCAGTTACTACCGCAAACACAAAATACAAACTAACAAATATTCATATTTATTTCATTGGGAATATTTTTGTCTCCTTCTTGGAATCTTGCAAAGGATTTGAAATTAAACTCCTACAAGTGAGCACTTAGCTAGTTTTAAAAGTCTTTGCTGACGGAATACTAATTAATTTGTCTGTCGACAAATATTGTCTCTAGCTTTAGCTATGACTTTTTTTTTTATTACTTTTCTAATTCTTGGATGCATGAATTCCCTAATTAATTTGTCCCACATTCCATCTCTTCTTCTTCTTCCTCTTCCTCCTACTGTGAACTTGAGCTTGAAGCTTTTTCTGATCTTTGGGATGCAAGAATCGCGTCAATGGCTTCCCTCACTTGAGAAATATCGGGGGCTTTGCCGCCTGCCGCGGGCCAAAACTCATCTGCTGCCAATACCTAACATCAACGATGATCACTTAGTTCTTAATACGGAATCATTTCAATCAAAAGTTTAAGCTAGTAGTTGAAACCGAATGATTGTTTATATTCTAGCATGTCATGAGACCTTTTACTCAGTCTGATTTTGATATTATGTCGAACCATCTTAGCTAAAAGTTTAAGTTGATAGTACGTCGAAAATCCAATAATGTTTGTATTCTCTAACAGTTAATTATGCATATATCATTAGGAACAACTCAACGTAACTAGGTTTTATGATTGCGATTGAGCAGGTTTGATTTATACCTTGACTTGCAGTTGGAGGAATTTGACATAGCCAATGGCCTTTTCTAACATGGTCACAAGATCAACCTGTGGTCATATGATTCAAGTAAGTAATACAACAACAAAGTACTAAACACAGTAAGATTCAATTAATGAAAAAGGAAAGGTACAAATAGTGATTGGATTGCGTACGTACTTTAGAACCGTTAGGAACAAGATCTTGAAGTACTTTCAGTCTTTCACTTATTCGCTCCCGTCGATTCTGCACACAAGCATAATTTCATCTTTAGACATTCAAGCGTTTTCAAAGTAGGATCCATTCAATATCTTTATCTTATTATTTTTCTAAAATAAATTCTGATCAGAAAGATAAGTTTAAAATAAGTTTAAGATAGTGATTTACAACAAAGAAAACAATCCCTCAAGGCAAGCACACATAAGCTGGTTTGGGGGACCAGCTATATATAGTCTTCTCTAAAATCCATAAAGAGGTTGATTCATACGGACCAGTATAAGCTTAAAAAAACAGGCATTTGAAGAATTTATGTTTGAATTCATATTTGTTACCTTAGCTGCAAGACTTTGTGGATCCTTTGATGTACTAGAGGACTTGGGCTTGGCAGCACTCTTGGAGGAGCTTGTTCTACACTGCTTCTTTAGGGTTTGCATGTTTTCCTCCTACATACAAACCATCATCAATTGCTTGTAAATTTCCATAAACAAAAAAAAAGAAAAAGAAAAGAAAGAACACAAAAAGTGCATTAAAATTTCAGAAACATGCTGATGCCATCATAAATTCATAATAGATACGAGGAGTCTTAATTTCAGAAAGGCCAATTAATTATCCTGGTAGAGCAACAGGAGTGATTAATGATTAATTATGCAATTAATGATGTCCTTCATGTGCCCTAATTAATGAAGTGAGGACACCTATACGAATCTTAATTACTCAAGATCTATGTCTTGAGTTTCATAATGACGAACATTCATCATAATCAACGTAGAAGATTAATTACTTAATCAAATTTACGCAAAATTCAAATTAGTACGTACCAAATGAGGCCTCTTGCCCAAGCATGTTCTTCGTGCTCCGAATTGATCTTGATGATCTTGATCAACCGATGCATCGACATAATTACGCCATTGATCTTGATACCCACCATTGCAGTCAACCTCCTCTAACATAAGGGTTTGACTTATATTTTTTGGGTCATGTTGGTCATGTTGGAAGCTAAGAAAACTAGACGTATCGCTATGAATCAAGGTGGTTAGGTCATACCCGGTTTTGTAGTGATCAATTGAGGAAGGGGCTTCTATATCATGTAGATGGGTTTGATAGTTATAGTTATTTTCAGGGATTATGGAGAATCCATTGTTGCTAGATTGACCACTATTGGAGCTTGAAATTGGGGATGATTGGCTCATTATGACCTCTTGATTGCTATTGTTTGTGATCATCTTCGGACTGTTATAGTCGTCGAATCCATAATTAGGGCAAATCGAATGGTCGAATTGAGGTGGGGAAGAAGAAGAGGATTGTAGGAAATTGTCATAGAAAGAAGAAGAAGATGGGATTTGGTCTCTTGCAAGTGCCATGCCCTAGAGATAGCTAGATAACATAAACAAGAGGAACTAATTAATGAAGATTACTATGTATTACTTTAATTTGGTAGCTAGCTAAGAGTGGGTTCTAACTTGCTAGGGTTTTGAGAATAGTAGCTGCAAATTAAGGAAGTATTGTGGTGGAGAACATAGAGAGAGGGGGAGATGGAAAGAAGAAGACAAAAGGAGGATAGAGTTTGTGAAGGGAGCCTATGGCTATTTGTAGGGAAGTCTAGCCTCAAAGATTACTCCCTTGGTCTCATATTAGAAAGTGGTTTAAGAAAAAACAAAACTCAAAAATCAATAAAATATGATTAAATGGATAATTGGAATGTTTTGGGGGTTGTGTTAGAGAAAGACTAGTGGTGTGATAATAGAAAAGAACATATAAAATTTAGTATAGGAAAATTAGATTCTAATAATTCCTACTTTCACCTTTTGTATGTGCATAATTCTTACTATTAATTTAGATTCTGGTGATTCAAAAATAAATAAAATTATATTCTGGTAGGATACTACTGAGTCAAGTGGTGGTGACTCGGTGGTTTGCTGAAGTATACCGGTGAGAGTGTGTTTGACCAAACATTTGGACCATCAGAACATAATCAACTATGAAATAGGACCACTAAAATACAATAAGTATGTCAATGACACTAGTAGCTAGAATACAATATATAGTAATTTAAATGAGACTACTAGAATACAACTAAAATAATAATTTCTTTGTGAAACACACCTGACCGGTACGCGTTAGCAAACTATCAAGTCATCACCACTTTACTCGGTGTTGTCCATCAGAATACAATTTTATTTATTTTTGGACCACAAGAATCCAAGTTGATGGTAGGGATTATTATTGTCAAATTCATGAAATTAGGGATTATTACAATCCAATTTAGTATGATATTGATCGAGATTTTAAAATGATAAATGTTACTTGAAAGAAAAAGTTAGTTAAAAAGACAAATATTATTGAATGAAGGGAGTGTGTCACTATCTCTAGTTGATGGTTTAAACAATTATTTTTAACTTCTTTTTTTTTGTGTTTGTGTTTTTTTTTTTTTGGGGGGGGGGGGGGAGTTGTTTTGCATTTCAAAGGCAAAGTCAAATAGATGTTGGTACTTGTGTAGGTGTGTAGGTACTTCAAGGGATGAATTGACTTCAATTCTAGTGGCTGGTTCCATCTTTGGTTGGGGGAAAAGACACTCATCCTACCCAAGTTACAAAATATTTCTGTCTCCATTTCAAATTGTTTATTACTATAACTAATTTTTTTGGCCCAATTTGTTTGTTACTTTCACGATTATAACAATTACCGTTCCCTTTTTACCCTTAACAAATAAATTTACTTATCACCTTTTATATTTCCATCAACTATCATTCTCAATAAATGTATGGCAATGTACATGTAAATCACAAATTCTTTACCCAAATTTTCAATGTGCATTGGACTTTTATGATGACAAAGAAAATAGGACAGAGATAGTAAGTATTGTTTGTTTCGTTAGATTACATTTTTAAAGTATTTTTGGATGAAGTAATCCAAATTTTGGACCATAGCATGTTGAGTAATTTGAAGCTTTGATGTGTGTGTTGGGGGGGAGGGGGGTGATAATCTAAATTTTTTGTCGCGTTGAATTTCATTATACTATCATTAAGTTTCGATTACTTTAACAACTTTATGGTGATCTGTCCTCAAAGTTGTCCTATTTATATTATCAAAATCAAATAAATTCCACTCACCATCATTCTATCAAATATATATTACATGTATCAGGAGTTTATGCTTCAAGTTATATGAAGTGAACAAATTACAAAGTTGGTAGTGAACAATCTAGTATACGCAAGTGAACAATGACAATATTTAGAGTGCGTATATCAGAAGCATATAATAAATTGCACATTCTATCACCAAGTTTAGACAATCACAATTTAGCGATAATTTGTTGGAATCCAAGACTCCTAAAGTTTAAAATATTGTTGCATATATGGCAAATTTAGATTTCTTTGTTATGTTATGACTAAAAAATGAGATTATTCTATCCAAAAATCATTTATAAGAATGCCTTCTTTTTACGTAAAACCTAGTATTATTATGTACTAATTTGTAGAAACAATCGCAGAGTATTTGATGCGCTCCATGACTCTCGCTCTGAGGACCTCAAGACATAGAAGAAACATCGCTAGCAGATTTTGATTGAAAGAGCAAAATTACATAATAAATCAGGGAAGTATCCAAAAAATATCATATCATCATATTGACATATTCTCTGAGATATTCCATACTGATTTCTATGCTTACCCTTGTAGATTCTAAATCAAAAGATAAGACCACGACTTCCAAATAAGTAAAGATAGAGAATCAAGGCTGAATCGGAAAGTATCAATAAATAAGGAAAGTCATGAGAAGGTCGTTGAAGCTGGGAAACGCCAACTACAAATAGTTCTGCCTATCCCCTTTGCAAAGATAACAATTCCAAGCAAGTGTAATCGAAGAGAGGAATTTTCGGTAGAAAAATTCTGAGATTGGGGACCATCTTTCAAAAATGCATCCTGGGCTTTCGCGCTAGCGCGCTCGTCCCTTGCTTGTTGGACCGGACCAGCTAAGAGATAGATTCGATATTCCATATGCGGCTGCTCTAGCGCAAGAAAATGCTTTCTCCGACATCCATCCCGGACCTTTTGTTCAGGGTATCTCAGTAGAGTCCAGTGAAGACAAAATATTGGTAGAGAAGACCAATACTCCTGTCAGTTGGTTGGCGGTTTTGAAAGTGGGTTGCGCTTCTTTGATAAACACCCTAGATCGAGAACTGTTGTCAATAGTGTAACCATTAGTGTGTTTAGTGGTGAGTTTTGTAACCAGAAAAGTGGTTCTAGTGAGGTCATCCAAATAGAGTAGTTAAAGAAAGAGTCTCTCAATCTTTAGTGAGTTGTAATATCATCAAAATCTTTGGTAAGGCTAGCTGCAGAAAGCGAGAAACTGACTTGAAGTTTCTGCTCTTATAAGCAATTTTGAGAATCTCATAGTCCTATTACCGTCGAGTATTCTGATATCCTCTTCTCTCTTTGTACTTAAAGTTTGATTCAATAAAGAAGTATTATTCATCTATATCGATTGCATTAACGTCCTTGTAAGTTTAAGTGCAGAAAATTTCATCAATCCTATTCACCCCCCTCTAGGATTCTTTCTTAATTGAATTTGATAAAAAGTATATATATTGTTTAAAAGTGTGTTCGAGCGTATATGTGTGTAACTATTTCTAGAACAACAATAAACTCATATGGAAATGCGTTTGAATATGGTCTAGGTAATCCGGATGGAGTCAGACTTCTATCCAAAAACTGGATTCATGAAAAGGCAAATTTATGCGAATCTAAAAAAAAAACTTTTGGAAAAACCACTTTAAAAATCAAAATAATGGTTCCGATGCTATGAACCATTCCTAAATTGTACAAATCATATTAAATCATATTTTTTACATATTTTTGTAAGTATTAAACTATGTCTTTACAGATAAATGAATAAATGATACGATTATAATCTCATTTACACTCAAATAATGGTTCCGATGCTATGAACCATTCCTAAATTGTACAAATCACATTAAATCATATTTTTTACATATTTTTGTAAGTATTAAACTATGTCTTTACAGATAAATGAATAAATGATTTGATTATAGTCTCATTTACACTTAAAATACGACACAGAATGCACTATCGATTGAGGCCGTGTTCTTTTATGCGGTATTTTGCGGAATGGTGTGGTGGGGTGTGGTGGAATTGTGGTGGGGTGTGGTGGAATTGCGATAGGTTATTAGTATGTGGGGTAGGTGAGGAGAGATAATGTAAAAAGTAGAGGAGAAAAGTGAGGAGAGAGAAAGGTGAGGAGAGAGAAAAGTAATGATTTGCGGTAAAATGCGGTGGGTTGTGGCAAATTGCGGTAGGCTGTGGCACCGCAATTTACTAACCGCATAAAAGAATACGGCCTGAATACTTCAAAGCATTATTTTTTGCGTTTGAAATATGATTCCTTTTAGGTATTGCTACCATTCAAATTAAACTTCCATCTCTTTTTCAAAAATAAATTTCTTTTTACCATAAATGTTTTTTATTAAAAATTATACTGCATACCTTTTAATATATACTACCTAGCTAGGTACGTACGTGGTACAACTCTTACGGGGCAATATATGAATTTAAATTAATGATCACATACGATATATTAATTGATTGACTTTCATATGCCCGCTCTTTCCAAACCAATGAAGAAATTAAGAAAAGCATGAAAATAGAAATAAATTGGAAAAATATCGTGGATGCATGGGACAAGAAATAGAAAAACAGACAGAATGTATGACATCATCAAACTAAAGTAATTAATATATATTGTCAAATTAAATACTACAGTAGTTCAAAATAAATAAGTTAAGTTAGGGCAAAATATTAGTTTTATAAGTTAAATTAATTATGAATGGATGCATTGGGATTGTTAGCTGGCGGATGGATATGATGGGGGTTCGAGTGAAGATAAGCAGCACATGCAACGCCGTAAGTTTCGCCATCCTCACGTCTTTGTCTCAGATTCTTCATTCTAATAACATAAACATAAAACATAACACACTTAATTTGTATAGTCTCAGTTTCAGCAACGTTAACTCTTCACTCACCACTCTTTCAATCTTATGAATGTTGCCCATCACTTTGGGATTATGCATTGGAGGACATAGATCCAGGGGGAGGGAGTGGTTGGTTCTTTTAGATTATAAAATAAGCCAGGTTTCATGGAAGACCTTTAACTATCGCTTAAATCTTACATATAATGATAACAAACAATATATTACTAGAGAAAATATGTTTGAATGCGGTCTAAGGAATCCAAATATATGCAGCATGCCCCCGATGAGCTAAAGTTTAGGAATTGTTTCGTTTCGCTTCAGCATATGTGGCTGATGAAGTTTTGAAGATGAATCGTTTCGAGAGTGGTCTGAGTTTTGACATTCAAGA
Organism: Portulaca oleracea; assembly: GCA_029582165.1. NCBI lineage: Eukaryota > Viridiplantae > Streptophyta > Magnoliopsida > Caryophyllales > Portulacaceae > Portulaca > Portulaca oleracea. The sequence goes on from CM055892.1 coordinate 21,055,895, forward strand.
TTGTATGTCAGCATGTACGTTCACATGGTACCAGCAGATGCTGGACGTGACCATCAACATTGAGAGAGTGGCTATAGCCCGGGAGGCATATATGAACAAACAAGGCAATAAGAGGAAGGAACCCTCCCGCTTCGACCATACTCCAATATACCCCAACAAGAGAACTAAAACCCAACAGATAAGCCACCACAACAACTAGCAGAGTAACCAATGGCGAGCACCACCACCTGGCTTGTTTTGTAGAGCATGTGGTATAGGTCGGGTCATATCGTCAGGAAGTGCAGGAGTAACCTAAAGGCAAACTGCTACCGGTGTGGCAGCTCACACCATTTGGTGAGAGACTGCCCTTTTCCGCCACTAGAAGGACCCAACCATGGAGGGACCAACGATCAAGGAGGCCCACCCTCAACATACCAGGATAGAGGAGGCTACAACAGGAACCCAAGCAACAACACCAGAACCGGGATGACTCCAATGGCAACCAGGCCAATCAAGGTCGGCCACCCAATCAACACACACCTCGTCAGCAATATTAGGCACCGTGCAACCAGGGAGACCGAGTGTACGTAATGTGGAGCAATAAAGCAGAAATTCTGGACAACGTTGTGACTGTACTCATCTCTCTTTCCCTCGTATGTTACAATATATTAAATTTTGGTTCCAACGCTTGTGGCATGTTGAGTTTCAAGCACGAAACTCTTTTGAAGAGGATAATGATGTAAAACACCAAGTCTTGGTTAAGGTCGCCGTCAGTTCCGTCTGAAAAGCCGTTAAGTATGAGTTTAAATTTCGAGGACGAAACTTCTTTTAAGGGGGTAATGATGTGAAACCCTGAAAAATTCAAATGCGTTGACCGTGACGTCATAAATAGTTTAGATTAATCTCCGTTAATTGTTGTGTTTATTTTCGCTGACACTTGAGCTCGTAGGACCGTTGAAAGACTAACAAGAGTACTTTAGTAATTTTTTTCGTGCATGGGAGTGTGGGTATTTCAGTAATTTCATTTGTTAATATTTGATGAGTTATGTGTTTTCTTTTATTTAATTATGTGGCTAATATTAGAATTATTATTATTGTTATTTTGGAAAATAGAATTTATATTTGTCTTTACTATTAATAGTAGCAGGAACTATAGTTTTATTTTACAGATTTATTTTTTTAATTGTTAATTATAGTTAATATGTATACTAATGATAGCCAAACCATACTAAACCCTAACCCTAATACTCTCTTCATGTTTTTAAATGTTTTATTTTCAGGTGAAGAGTTCTGTGATGGGAACAGGAACTAGAAGTGAGGACGATAGATTTGAAATAACAAGTTTTGAGAATAAAGTTTAGTTTGTGTTTAGACTTGAGTTAATTAATGTTGGTTATGTTATCTCTAGAACTTGAAGTTTTCTTTCGTTTGATTAAATTAAAGCAATAGCTATCGTTGTTCATTTCTCCCTTTCTTGCCTCGTATTCCTTCGGGGATACAACAGTAATGCCCAATTAAAAAAAATTGAGACTTCTATTATTAACGTTAGTCAATGTTTGACTTTTTCATAATTGAATTTCTAGGGCACTAGACATTGTGTTAGGAAAATAAGTGTAAGGTTATAGCGAAAGCAACATAAATGAGATGATGGAAATTACGACAAAATTTAGGAACGAAAAATGAGCGATAAAACGAACACCAGATATACGTGGAAAACCGAAGAACTCATGGAAAAACCCACGGACGGCGACAACCAGAAAAATAATCCACTATAAGAAGGGAGGAGTGCAACTTTTCTCTCTGATCTAATTGATCGCTACAATTTTTTTTTTTTTTTTTAAGTCGGGCCACCTACTGAGTCCCCTATCTCAGAGAGAACCTAGTAGGCCTACCAGCTCAAAGGGGAGGGACTACACCACTTATGAGGCCACAAGGAATCTCCCAAGGGCACCAACAATTCCCACCAAAGAAATTATGGTCATCAGAAATCAAACCCCTGGTGGGGAGGGTAAACCTCCCACCCTCATGCCACTTGAGCAAAAGCTCATTGGCAATTGATCGCTGCTGGTTAAAATGGAGAAGATTGTACCTTATTTTTAGGGCGGCTTGAAGAAATAATTAGAGTTACATTAAAACTCAAATAACAACAAACAATATTTGACTTAGGCCTCGTTTCTTATGCGGTTAAGAATCATGCACACACCATTTACCAATTCTACAACCCACCACAAAATACCATTTTACTACAATTCATCACAACCCAACACAAATTACTTTTTAAAATTTCTGACGTTTTGGGCGTAATGGATCCAATGGACAACAAAAAAACCCAATATATTGTAATATTTTATGTGGGGATAGGCATTTGAAACGAAGAGGAAACCAGAGGCAAAATGAATTTCCTCATACCTCCGGCAAGAATTGTATCTACACTTCTAGTTTTGAAAGGCGAGTACTCAATTATTTCTAGACTACTTCCACAAAGGTTATATATCCTTCTACCTTTATAAACTACATTTGTTTCAAATATGTGTAAAAAAAAATTATTGAATTTATGCATATATCCTACGGTCTGCGTATGTTATTTTGTCACGAATTAAAGGAGACTCTGCAATTGTTATTCCATAAATAGCATTACTTCTCAAGTTAAATTATAAATAAATACTCTACTCCCTAATTATTACACATTTACGCTGGTTCGAATATTGTACAGTAAAACTCAAAGTTAATACACAAATAATACTGTACGTAGGGTTAGCAGTACTGTATTATTCTAGATTTTATTATGGAAATTTGAAAATTATAGCATGCCTAAATTTATGTAACTGCTGAACATGAAAGAAATTATCCATTGATTAATAATCATTCAATCCCATCATAGCTCCTGACACCACATGACACTGTACATAGTTTCATTCAATCAAAGGTGTAGTGTTACCTAGGACGACTTTTTTTTTTTTTAATGTTTCTAATTTTAAGCTAAAGTTGTGAGACTATAATCCCATTGTACTGCAAGTCTGCAAGACTGCAACTAATTTGATTTAAAATAAGACAAGTCACTGATTTACAGTGATATATTAAACTGATTTAATTATGGATGAATTTCTTTGGTTAGTTGCTAAGGACTAAGGTAAGGAACAAAATTCCTAAAATAAAGAGTCAATATAAAATTGAAGCAAGCAATTGCAAATTAAATCAACAACAAACTACAGTCAAATACAACGTCATCACAGTAAATACCAACTAAAGCCCCACCCATTCTATGAAGCACAGCAATATTAATAAATTACAAATATTTTTTTCGATAATTAGTGGCAAATAGTTAAAATAACTTACAATCAAGTTATAGTACCCTACCACACAAAAACGGTACTCTCTGAAGCCTCCAAAAATAGCTCTAGGAATATGACAAAGAAAACAACAAAACAAAACATACAATGCAAACTAAAGTTCAAAGGATACAATAAACTAGACATCAAAAACAAAAGCATATATCTTGACATTTATGTAGTAATAAAGCCACTTTATTTGACAAAGGAACAATAAAAATGATAACATTGATATGACGTACTCCGGAGAAACCTCTGGTACTCCTGGGGGTGATCTGTGAGGGCAAGATGACCTCCCAGTAATTCGGTGAGGAGTTTTGGTGGTCGTCGGGGGGTTTTTTCCTCGGAGATACGGTAAGGAGTTTCTGGTGGTTGTTTATTTCTCGGTGATTCGGGGAAAAAGAAAGGTGGGTCCCAGCACTGTGGGAAGATATTCAAGAAGATGGATACAGACGCGGAATTAGATTGGGGGAAATTACGATTAACCGAAGAAGTAGAAGTGGAAGAGGAAGTCTCTAAAGAAAGGAAGGAGGAGATAGAGCTTAGCCTTGTTGGGCGCCTGTTTACTCGGCAGTCGTTCAATTCTAGAGTTGAAAAAGTAGTTCTAAAGAACATATGGAAGCCCTCAAAAGGAGTTGTAATGCGGGAACTGGACAATAATTTTTTCTTGTTCCAGTTTTTTGCTCGCGAAGATAAATCTTTTGTTCTCAATGAAGGTCCCTGGACGTTTGATGGTAAACTTTTGTTGGTGAGGGAGTGGGATGGGACGAAGCAATTCATGAATATTGAATTCACAACAGTTCGTTTCTGGGTAAAGGTGTATGATGTCCCAGCTATTAGACAGGCTGTTTCTTTTGCCAAGATCCTGAGGGATAAGATCGGGACGTTTGTCGATTGCGAGGAAGAGGCAATGATGGGTATTGATAAGTCATTATGCTTCAGTGCGGATGTGAAAGTGTCTAAGCCTCTGCGTAGGGGACTTATGGTAAAGATTGATGGAAAATTCATATGGATTAGATTCAAGTTTCTGAAACTTCCTGACTTCTGCTACAGATGCGGGCGGCTTGGACACGTGCTGCGGGAATATGATGAGGTAGATCCTAACACTCCTCAAGAAGAACTCCAATATGGTAGTTGGTTGAAGGCTTCTCCTCTCAAATTCAGGAGACACAATGCGGAGGTGGAAATCCAAGAGGAAAGAAGGTTGTTTCTTGCTTTTAAGGGAAAGAGTACCCAACCCAGGGCAAGATAGAGGTTAGTGTTTGAGGGTAAGGAAGAGGCGGGAAAGAGTGAAGATAAAGTCTGGGAATTGTGAAGAGGATGGATCTAATGGAGGAGGCTAAGGGAGAGATAAAGGTAGGGAAGGAAGTCTTCAAGAGAAAACTAAACCAACGAGACCATGGAAGGGATGGGGAGAAGATGAGAATTCTTGAGGAAGAAGGTGAGAGCATGTCGAATGTTAACCAAAGGGCGGGGGCTGTGAGACAGCCTCGCCCTCAGCAATGAGTATTTTATGCGTCAACTGCAGAGGTCTAGGTGACGCCTCTGTAGTGAGAAACCTCCGAAGCCTTATTCGGAGATATGCGCCTGACTTGGTGTTCTTATCAGAGACCAAGTTATTGGATTTTGAATTGGAGAGGGTGAAGAAGCAGCTGAAATTGTTTGATGGTATTGCAGTGGGGTGTGTGGGGAAGGCTAGAGGTTTAGCTCTATTTTGGAGGAAGGAGATTGATGTGAGACTTCGTTCGTATTCCCTCCATCATATTGACGTTCATATTGAGGGATGGGGTTGCAATGATAAGTGGAGATTTACTGGGATCTATGGGTGGTCGGAGGGCCAAAATAAACTTAGAACGTGTGAGATGATAAGGGATCTAAAAACTCATTGCGATTTGTCGTAGCTTATCGGGGGGCTTCAACGAAATTTTTTACAATTTTGAGAAGAAGGGCGGAGCCACAAAGAGTCAGTCAACGCTTGAGGAGTTTTGTAAAACTTTCGAGGATTGTGATTTACATGATGTTGATTTCAAGGGTTATGAGTTTACATGGGAAAATAAGAGGAGCATGAGTGAAATTGTGGAGGAGAGGCTTGATCGATTTGCTGGATCAATTGAATGGAATCTACTCTTTCCTAGAGATGGCAACGGGGCGGATCGGGGATGGGGGAGTATACCCCCGTCCCCATCCCTGCTCCCAAAACTCATCCCTATCCCCGTCCCCATCCCCGCTTCGGGGAATGATTCTTGCCCCATCCCCATCCCCGCGGATTCCTCATCCCCAACGGGGATCGAACGGTGATTTTTAAAACTATCCTAAATTTAACTAAACTTTAATTGGATCCGGTTTTTAATCGAACCCGATTTTTAATATGTTCAAAATACAACGTATTTAACTTGTTCAAGTAATAATACATCAAAATCAAATAATAATACATCAACAAGTGAGTATAAATTGGAAAATTACTACTTTGTCCTTCCCATTAATATATATATATTAAATTTGAATAAATGTTATTTGGTAATTTTAACATTTTCGGGGATGGGGATTCGGGGATGAGGACGGGGAATTCACCCCGACGGGGAAAATAGGGACGGGGACGGGGAAAAAATTTTTCCCATCCCCGAGCGGATTTTGGAAAATCGTCTCCGTCCCCGTCCCCATCCCCAATGGAGGCGGGGATTTTTCCCTAGAGCGGGGCGGGGCCCCAACGGGTTCGGGGATTCCCCACCCCATTGTCATCCCTACTCTTTCCAGGAGCCCTGGTGAGTCATCTTAATGAAACCTTTTCTGATCATCTCCCAATCCTTCTTCATCTTAATAGATTGGATTCAGGGGGGAAAGGAGGAAAAGGCCCTTTAGATTTGAGAATTTTTGGGTAGAGGATAAGTCTTGTGAGAAAATAGTTCAGGAGGGCTGGAGTCGGGGGATGGGCCAGTCCCATTGGGCCTGCTTGAAGAATAAAATGTGGGAAGTTTCAAAGGCCTTGAGGGGGTGGAGTAAAGAAGCTGGTGGGGGTCAGAAGAAGCTGATTCAGTCTCTGGACCGTGATCTGCAAAGAAAGAAGGATGTTGAAAAGAGGAGGGACCTTTTGGGCCGCTTGAACGAAGCCCGCCGGAATGAAGAAATTTATTGGGCCCAGCATGCAAAGGCTAATTTTCTTAAACATGGTGATGGTAATACAAGGTGGTTCTATGCTCGGGCCTCGGCCCGGAGATCAAATAACCATATTGAGAAGCTCAAAAAGGAAGATGGGACGTGGGCCTTGTCTGATCAAGAGAAGGAGGGAGAAATCATGAATTTTTATTCAAATCTTTTTAAATCTGAAGGTTCTGAAAGGATGGAGGACGTTCTTGAGTTTGTTGAGAAAAGGGTAACGCCTAAGATGAACAATGCATTGACGGCTCCTTATTCAAATAAGGAAATTTGGGCGGCTTTAAGGGGAATGCATCCGAATAAAGCTCCAGGCCCCGATGGGCTTAACCCGAAATTCTTTCAACAGTATTGGGGAATAGTTGGTCAGGATATTTGTAAAGTGATCCGTGAGATTCTGGAGGGAAATGGAGTGCCTGAGGAGCTTAATCGTACGAATGTGGTCCTTATTCCAAAATAACGCAGCCCGGAGAGTCTGTCGGAGTACAGGCCTATTAGTTTATGTAACATGGTCTATAAGATTGTGACAAAAGTACTGGCGAATTGTTTGAAATGGACAATATTATTTCAACAACTCAAAGCACTTTTACTCCTGGAAGATTGATCACGAATAATATCTTGATCGCGTACGAAATTTTTCATTCGATGGCAAATAATTATAGTGTTGGGGGATCGATGGCGGTTAAGGTGGATATGATGAAAGCATATGATAGGGTGGAATAGGACTTTTTGGAAGGGATGCTTCTAAAGCTTGGTTTTGCACAGAAATGGGTGAGTGTCGTTATGAGCTGCGTGAGATCAGCTTCTTTCTCTATAATGTTGAATGGCTGGCCGCGTGGGAGGATAATTTCGACGAGGGGGTTGAGGCAAGGCGACCCGATCTCTCCTTACTTGTTTTTGTTTGTAACTGAAGGATTAGTGGGTTTTCTCCAGAAAGCCGAGGAAAGGAAGAAGATTCATGGCCACAAGGTTTGTTCTGGTTCTCCCAGAGTTAGTCATTTATTGTCTGCGGACGACTCAATTTTTTCTGTAAGGCAACGGTCGAGGAAGCTGGAAAGCTGATGTATATCTTGAAGTTATATAAAAAAAGCTTCAGGTCAAAGGGTTAATTTGTCTAAGTCTAGTGTGGTCTTTGCTAAAGGTATCCCAGAGAGTAGAAGGTCTAAGATTTCCAGGGTAATGAATGTGGAGGAGGTGCTTGCCCAGGAGAGATATTTAGGTTTACCTGCATATGTCGGTAAGAGCAAGAGAAAAGCTTTCCTCAACATAAAAGATAGGGTTGGGAAAAGACTAGTAGGTTGGGTGGATAAGTTGATATCTTGGGCCGGGAGGGAGGTTCTCATAAAAGCGGTTGCGCAAGCTATTCCGACCTTTGCAATGAGCATTTAGTAGCTCCCTAGGAACCTTTGTATTGACATCCAAAGTATCGTCAATCGGTTTTGGTGGAGTAATGATCTAAAGAAGAGGAAAATCCACTAGGTTAGGAAAGATATTCTGTGTGATGCTAAGGACCAGGGGGGTCTTGGATTCTGGGATATTGAAGCATTCAATGACGCTCTATTGGCAAAACAATATTGGACGCTCTATTTAGGATGCAAGGTATGTAATTAATAGTGGCTCAAGATGGGTGATAGGGAATGGAAAATCCGTTAAAATTTGGAAGGATCGTTGGATCCCTCGGCCTTTCTCTTTCAAAGTTTTAGGTGGCCCGCCTTTGTCAAATGAAGATGCTTATGTTGCTGATTTAATTGACTCAGAAAGTGGGTGCTGGAAGGAGGATTTGGTAAGATCACAACTAAACCATATTGATGCTGAATTGGTGTTGTCCACTCCTTTGTGCAGAGAGCTGCCTGACAACTTCATGTCCTAGCACTATTCAAAAGACGGAAGGTATACTGTGCGCTCAGGATATCATTTGGCCAGAAACTTGAAAAAAAAGAGATAAGTCGTCTTCTTCTATCAACAAGGGTGGTAAGTTCTGGAAGCAAATTTTGAAATTGGGTATCCCTCCGAGCATGAGGATGTTTGCGTGGCGGCTCGTAAGGAATGTATTGCCGACTGCAGACAATTTAGCAAGAAGAATGCCAAATGTTTCTGGTAGTTGTGGAATTTGTGGGTCTGAAAGGGAGTGTGAGGTTCATGTGTTCTTCCACTGCCCGTTGGCAAAAGAAGTTTGGGCTAATAGCCCATTTCCAGAGTGGGGTGGAAGAGGGGTGGGAGGTGCAATTGCGGATGTAATTGGTCTTATCTTCCTGAAGTTTGATGAAAAATCCCCTGAGGATTTTATTGCTATTTTGTGGGGGATTTGGAACATTAGGAACAAATTACTAATAGCTCAAGAGAGGGGGAGTGCCATGGATGTTGTTAGTAGGGTTATTCAATCGGTAAACCAGTTTAGACTTTATGCGGATGAGGGAAAACTGCCTCCTATGGATCGACAGGTAGTTAGATGGTAGCCTCCTCCGGTTGGCGCTGTGAAGGTAAACTTTGATGGAGGTAGGCTGGACTCGGGTTGGTTTGGGTGGGGGTTTGTGGTAAGGGATCATGATGGGAAGGTGGTGGTAGCAGGTGTGGAGCAAGGGCCGTTTTACAGCAGCGCCCTATTGGAAGAAATTAGGGCCTGTTTTCTAGCTTTGACAGAGGCTCAAAGGATGGGGTTTAGGAATATAGTAGTGGAGGGTGATTCCCTTGGACTTATGAACTATCTGTAGCAATGTCTGGTGGACAACACTCACTGCGACCTTTTTTTGAAAAAAAATTGCATCTCTTTGTAATAACTTTGATTCAGTTTCTTTTAGTCATGTTTTAAGAGAGGGTAACTCATTTGCCCATTCTCTTGCTCACTTCTCTCCTATCTTCGAAGGAAGGAGGATTTGGATTGGTGAGTTCCCGGGTTTTTTCAACAACCTGGCGAGAGCGGATCTTTGTATTTCTTCTGTGATTGAATGATATGTTTTTCCTTGTTTTGATGTTAAAAAAAAAAAACCCAAAAGCATATAATATGAGGCTGACCAAAACAAACATAAGCATAGGAAGCACCAACAATATTCTAACAAACATCATCAATTTAAAGGGTATTGTTCGGGCTCATTTTGAGCCGAATTAAGACCATCAATTAAGTATTTTTGGTTGTGATTTCTTCACTTGGTTGGAAAATTAGTGTGATTTACAGGTCTAAATCAAAATTCATCAAGAAGTAAAGAAAGGAAGGGAAAAAATGAAAGAAATGGCGAAGAAGAGCAACAGCAAGCACAGGCACTGCCAGCACCTTGATACGCGCTACCAACGCCTAGTTTCGGGAAGTCAAAAAGAACGTCAAGCATAGGCGCTACCAGCGCCTTGATACGCGCTACCAGCGCCCCGGTCAGAAAGTACAGACGAGAGAAAAATTTAAAGCGCCGCTAGCGCCTTGATACGCGCTAACAGCGCCTGATATATTTTGGGCCTTCGTAGTGCGCTGTTTCACGTAGGGTTTTGAGTTATTGTTTTATTTTCTTTCCAAACTTCTTTTATAAATACTTATGATACTTCATAAAAAAGATATCATTAGACTTAGTTTTATTTTCTTTAGCTTTCAATTTTTCTAAGTTTTCTCTCAATTCATTACATTGTAAGTTACTCTTTTAAATTTTAATTCAAGTTCTTATTCTTTCTCGCTTTTACATTCTGTCTCATTACTTTAATTCTATTAAGAATAAATAGTTACACACAAAATTCAACCTTTTTAGTGAAGAGGAGGATTAAGGTTCCTCGAATTCTCCCTTCAGGTGAGGATTCGAGCAGTCTTAGTAATCCGAATCACACCTTTCTTGTTTGTTTGGGAGAAAGATCAGTGATTCAAGGTTCGAGAAGAGAAGTGCGGTAGAAAGTAATTTGCGCTTCAGGTTAATGTTTTCATTCTTAAAATTCAGTATTAGATTTAGTTTTTATTAATTCATAGCTATAATTTATTTTCTTGAATATGCATTTGTTTTCTTGTTCAGATTCTTGTTCTTGTTCCTTTAGGTTAAGTTTTGTTTCCCAATTCATGTTTCTTCAGTTTTTATTGTTTTCAATTCATAATTAGTTTAATTTAGGTTCAAGTTGATTTAGTCTTATTTATTGCTTTCTTGAATATGAGTTCTTCGTTAGTCTTAGTTTTTCGTTCTTGTTAAATTAGGTTAATTTCTATTCTCTTATTCATGTGTTCCTTAGTTATGATTATTTTAATTTCCTTCTTAGTTTAATTTAATTATTATTTACTGCTTTTCGCATTTGAAACCTTACCAAACCAATTTCCTTAACCTGACACACTATCCATGAGGATACTACAACCCTTACTCTTAAAAACCCAAAATACCGCAACCGAACAGGTATTTCAAGGGAAGAGAGATCAACTTAAATTTCATTACACCTTACATCAACATTCCTAAGCTAATGCTTCAGACCAAGATCATGAGCTTAAGACAACAAATTAAACAACGGTGTGGAGTAAATAAGAAAGTAAATAAGATCGACATAAGGATTTAACATGTTATTCAGAATGTTACAAATATCTATTTAGAGAACTTACAGTAATAATCCTAAATCTCTATTAGAATACTCGTCTTACTAATCCTACACCCTCACCCTCTCCAACACTGTTCATGAGACACTCGCTCCAACACCCTTCATTAACTAATGCACTTCAGGAGCCACTTGAAATTTTCTCCATTAGACCAACATAAATGGTATAATGCCTTCAATAGCTTGAGTATTTATAGGAAGGCTAACATTGATCACCAAGCTATCAAAGAAAACAGTGACATTTGACCATCAAGCTACAACCAAACATTGATCATCAATCCAATTAGATTTGTAAAAACTAATGCAATTAAGAAATCCAACTTAATAAGAGGAAACAAATCATGTGGCCAATTTGGACTATTTTAGGACATAGTCCTAAAAAAAAAATTTGGACAAAAATCGACATGACGCTCAAGAGCTTCATCCGAAACACTTCAGTTGCTATGATCTACAACCTGTAAATTCCGGTTTGACATAACATGTGGCTCCACCATCGAGATCATCGCCACCATGTCTAACAACTTCCACGGCTCCATCTTGCAAACAATCATCTTCAAGGAACACTAACCAATGGATCTCACCATGCACGCACTATATATCTAATTAGTTAATCTCTCGTAATTTAACAATAGGTTGAGAAACTGATGGATCTCACCAACAATAGCACCTGATGAATCTCAGCACCCACTATATATTTCAGTCTTCACATCCAAGATAATTATAAAATAAAATACATGTAACAATTTTTTAAGAAATCGCACAAAAACACAAACCAATTTAATAAATCAACCACCATAACTGATACAGTCTTTTTCGGCGCATGACTTGGCCAGTGTCAAGGCTCAACTTCCAATCTTCAACTTTTGAACTGTCACACGACTTCTTTAACCAAAAGTTTAAGATAATAGTTGAGATCCAATAATTATTTTGTACTCTAACGCCTTCTACAACACCCCTTTAATTTTCACAAAGGATGGTCTTTACCAAAACATGTTGATCAAATCAACACACTCTACAAGCAATATCATGGAAGCATCTTCTTAAATGGGCCCGAGACATCTTTCACCATAAACTATGGATCTATAGTTACCTTTAAGAAACCAAATTTTTGATATCTTGGTTACTAAACTAAGTAATAATGATGTCATATTAGGCATTGGCCAGTTCAATGTTAATGAGCTAGCACATGTATGTCTTTGGGTGCCCAAACATCAAGAAGGGGACCAATTTATGAATCTCACATCGGGGTAAGATAGTTTTTTTGCTTCCTTATCTCTAGGAGAGATTGAGATTTCCCAACCTATATTTTAATTTGTCAAAATGATCCAAAGGAATCCTCATTCATCAATAGGCTCTTGACATGTGTGATGACTAAGAGCTAAAAAATAAATTGCATGATTATATTAGTTTTTTTTTTAATTTTACATTTTGAACCTTGAAATATAGGATAATTAATATTTGAACCTTTGATTTTTATTGTTAATTTTTTGGAACTTAAATTTTATGAACTGAATAAAAAATGACCTTAAAATTTGTGGGTTGAAACAAAAAGGTCTTTGTATCATTTTTCTTTTTCTTCCCATGTTTGAATTTCTCTCTCGATTAGCGTCAAACGTCATGCTAAAATTAAAATTGATATTGAAGCTATAATACACCTCTATTATTCATGTTAGAGCTACTTAGACCCTAGGTAATTGGGGGTCTAAGTAGTTTCGACATAAGTAAGAGAAGTGTATTACATTTACAACTTCAATATCAGTTTTAACCTCAGCCTTGAAGTTTGGCGTTAATTGAGAGAAAAATTCAAATATGGGAAGAAAAAAAGAACGGAACATAGACCTTTTTATTCATCCCACAAACTTTAAGGTCCTTTTTTATTCAGCCTACAAATTTTAAAGTCCAAAAAATTAATGTTAAAAACCAAGGATTTTGAAAATTAATTACCCTATGCTGCACAATCCAAAATACAAACAACCCATTATATTATAAGCATAGTTATTAAAATCCCGATCCTGATTTATGATCCTACGATTTTATGGTCCGAAATCGTTCATACGATTCTACAATTTACACACGATTCACGATCCTACATGGGCTAAATTCCGATCCTAACTTCCCCATAATTTCGAGTTAGGATCCCGATTTTAACAACCTTGATTATAAGTAAGCCAAACTTTCTCCCCCCACGTCGAGTATAGATATATACATATACACAACATGGAAATATACAAATGCATGGTCTTTATACATTAATTATTATCCTCATAATTTTCTACGGCGAGGGTGAATAATGATTGGTATAAGTAAAATAAAAAGATGTGAAGTCAGTGATACAAAATGACTCCTTGAGCCACCCACCCAACTCAATGACTAGAGATTAGACACATTAATTGAGCCCATGACGTGCATCATTAAAGAAATTCTAATACAGATTAGCTACATTAATTGAGTAATTAAGTTTGAGAAAACAGAAGTCTTTGTTTCATCGATTGACATTACAATCTCAAGGAGAGTAATTAAGCTTAAGCATGTTGGCCCTTCTTGTGAGTATCAAGGCGTTTGTGGCTTAATTAGAGAATTATATATTCAAATATATAGAAAGGTTAGTTGCCATCACAATATTTAATTCTTCAATCATCACTTAGTTAGATCTACTGGCATTATTAAAGAATAAGTACTTGTATAATGATGCCATGCATGTAACTTAAATTTATTTCAAGGATTAATGTGGGATAGCTTTTATATATTTCTTCTCATAAATGTTACACCTATAAGTTAATGGCCGACAAATATATAGTTGAAAAAGAATTATTATTACTCCCTTCATTCCTAATTATTTGTCGTTTTAGAAGGATGGAAGGTTTGAGGTGATGAAGGAAATCTCTTTTTACTGTTTTTGGTTAGGCGGAAGTTTTGCTTATGTTCAGTAGTGAAAATATTTTGTACAGTTCAATGTTGGACTTCAGTTCACATCTAATCAAGAATTAAATAAATAATACATTATTAGTTTAGAATAATTTCTATAGACAACCATATCAGTGTTTGGATTAAATAGATAATAAATTATTAATTTGTCACTTTCTTTCGTGTTGGCTTGCACTTAATTTAGTGGCAAATTGGAAAACAGAAATAATATTAAACCTACGAATTGAATGAAATCAGAAATAGATTCTAGAACTATGAGATTAATATATTTCAGTTAAAATATCACAACAAAGTCGTTGTAGTATAGTGGTAAGTATTCCCGCCTGTCACGCGGGTGACCCGGGTTCGATCCCCGGCAACGGCGTTTACCAGTTATATTTTTGCAGTTTTCCCGCAATGTTCAGGCCTGAGGTCTGGGTCAGTTGGAGCTGTGGCAAGTTTTAGATTGGGCCGAATGACGGGATAATAAAAGTTGGAGCGTAGTTATGTTTCAGTTGGACCCTTGGGCTGTGGCAAGTTTAGGAATGGGCCCAATGACGGGGATAATAAAGTTGAATGTATTGACGTTGTTTAATTTTTGGCAATATTTATCATTTTTATTATTAATTTCTAGGAGATGGAAATTTATTCTGAGATTTAAATTTTCAATGTTTAGTGTAAGGATATGACTTTGCAGTCATGAATTTGTACTTGTCTATCAATTATTTTTTTTTTTTTTTGGTGGAAATAGGAGGAGCAAGGCTCCAATTTATTCGATTAGAAAAAACGACAATTAGTACAGGATGAATAAACCACGTGCATTCATTTTATCAACATGAAGAAGGTGTTGAACATCAACAGGAGGCTCACTAAGGAACTTGATTTTCGGTGAGGTGCGGGCTAGAGCTAGCTTGGCCCATTGTATAAAAATATCTTATTGGGTTATTTACCTTAAAGGATGGCCCAAGAAGCTAATTGGCTTATTTTTTTTGGGAACCAAGGAAAATTATATTGCCTCTTTGTCTAACAATACATATTGGGCGATTTGTCTGGGACATACCCCCAACCAAATCAGTTCTTCCTCTATCGGGTGTACTTTGACCATGTTGTGAGCAACCAAATTACCTTCCCGTCTTACATGGTTCCACTTATGCTCAATTAACGAACTACATAAAAGCAGTAAATCTTCTAAAATAACATCACACTCCCTAAGACAAAAGTTGGGATTTTTCATCCTCTGAACTAAAGTAAGAGAATCAGATTCAAAAACTACCAAATTGAAGGCAAATCTCCTTGACAATTGGGCTGCAAAGAGGCCCGCTTCAATTTCTGCTACTAGAGGGCTCCAATTAGCTGTGATCTTCCTTGAAGCTACTAAAATAATATCTCCATATGAATTCCTCCCCACCACTCGCAAGCAGACACTTCCTTGAACCGATAAAGAGGCATCAAAATTCATTTTGATCTAGTTGGCCGGAGGTGGTGACCACACTGCCGCTCCCACAGACTGCACTATTTGCCGTTGCCGCATATTCGCCTCCTGAAGGTTTTTTTGATCCTCGACCAGCTGCTGAGTCGATTTCAGAACCACTAATGCCGGGGTTTGCTGTCTATCAAAAGCATACTTGTTCCGTGCTCCCCATAATTTCCAAGCTATAACAAGACGCAAATTGAAACCTTCAGTGTCACACTTTTCATGCAAGACTGTCAGCAACTCTTCTGGGGTCAGTTGCTCGGTAGTTGTGATAATAGTCTCATCTCTTCGCTGTAACCACACTTCCCTCGCCTCTTTGCAGTCCACCACAACTTGCCACCCATTTTCCTCCCTTTGATTGCACCTTTCGCAAATAGCTTCGGTCAGAATGTGTCTCCTATTCAGTAAAGCTTTTGTGGGAAGAATATCCGAAATCCATTGCCACCAAAAGAACTTCGCCTTCGGAATACACCATGCGTCCCAAAGCTTCGGCCAATGTCTTTCATATTCATTCCAGTCGATACTTGCACCCAGTAAGTATGACGACTTCACTGTATACAAACCCCTATCATCGAAGCACCAAGCCAATTTGTCTGGGATTTTCCTCTTGCTAATCGAGATTGCTAAAATCAGAGCTTTATCCCTCTCATTGAAATACTATTGACAAGGTCCACCCTCCACCTCCCCATATCATGATCGATCAACTCACTGACCATCAGAACTCCCCCCTGTGCAGGCCTCTCCGTAGTTACTTGTTTCCCATTTTCATCAAAGAGCCAGTCATCTTCCCATATATTGATAGAGCTTCCATTACCTACTCGCCAATATAGACCGTCCTTGAGGAGAGACTTAGTGGCCCATATTCCTCTCCATGAATGGCTAGGATTATGACCTAAAGAAGCATCTAAGAAAGACTTTCCATGAAAATATTTTGCTTGGAAAACTTGGAAAAACAATGAGTCTTTGTTGTGAATAAGTCTCCAACCTTGCTTGGCAAGGAGTGCATCGTTGAACACATCAAGTCGCCTAAAACCCAGTCCCCCGAGGCATTTGGGCTTGCACAGAGAACTCCAAGATTTCCAGTGCATTCTTCTTTTGCTCTCCGTAGACCCCTAAAGAAACTTAGCACACATCATATGTATCTCTTCAATTAAAGTAACCGAAAGCTTGAATATACTCATTATGTAAGTCGGAATTGACTGGATAATCGCCTTGATGAGTGTTTCCTTTCCTGCTCTTGACAGTAATCCAGTAATCTCTCCTTCCATCCACTTAACTTCTTCCACACTCGATCCCGAATGGTCCCAAAAATTGCCTTCTTGCTCCGTCCAATGAAAGTGGAGGCTCCCAAATATTTTTCATGCTTTTCCACCATCCTCATACCAAGTAATGCTACAAGTTCCTCCTTTTTCCCATGATCCACCCCTTTACTAAATGAAACTTCTGATTTTTCCATATTCACCTTCTGACCCGATGCTCTCTCATATTGTTTGATGATTCTAACAATTTCAGAGCATTCTTGAGAACTCGCTCTAGTAAAGAGAATACTATCATCGGCAAAAAATAGGTGTGAGATGGCCGGTCCATGCTGACTCGCCTTTGCCCCATGAATCCTACCTGTCACAGCCGCAGACCTAAGAAGGCTCGAAAATGCTTCAGCAACCAATATAAATAAATAAGGGGATATCGGGTCACCTTGACGAAGTTTTCTAGAGGGGGTAATCTGAATCGTATGGTTCCCATTTACTAAGGCATGGTATGATACCGAGGACACACAATTCAAGATCACTTGAACCCATTGCCCATCGAAGCCCATCTTATTTAGCACCGCACCCAGAAAACTCCATTCCACCCTGTCATATGCTTTGCTCATATCGAGTTTCACCGCCATCATCCCTTTTCTTCCCATCGACCTCCTTTTCATTATATGGAAAAGTTCAGTAGCAACCAACACATTATCACTAATTAGCCGGCCAGGCACAAAACCACTTTGATTCTGAGAGATTATGCTAGGTAAGAGAACCTTCAGCCTATTAGCCATAGTCTTTGAAGCAATTTTATAAATGATGTTGCATAGGCTAATCGGTCTATAATGAGTCATGTCTTCCGGGTCTCTAACTTTCGGAATCAAAGTAATAAACGTCTTATTAGCATCCCAAGGAACATGGGTACCAGACAAAATAGATTGAACAAAAGATATAACATCCTTTTCAACTATGTGCCAAAAAGATTGGAAAAACATAGCATGCATACCATTCGGGCCTGGGGCCTTGTGCGGGTGCATTTGGAATTAAGTTGCTTTTATCTCCTCACTCGTATAAGGCTGTGTAAGGGATATGATCATATCATCAATTACTACCCTTTGCACACCATTAAGGGCATCTGCTTCTTCTCATGGGCCGTTTGAAACAAAGATTTTATTGAAATAGTCAGCAACCTCGTCCAAAATTTCATCTGGGCTAGTCGTACAGGAACCATCAGCTCTCTTGAGTTGTATAATAGCATTTCTCCTTCTCCTCTATTTTGTCTTGTGGTGGAAATAAGAAGTGTTCCTATCTCCATCTGTAAGCTCCATAGCCCTGCTCCTTATAAACCATTTTTGTTCCTTTTTGCTCAACAACCTTTCTAATTGAGCAGAAAGTCTACCCTCTTCATCCCTTTGGTTTCCAGGAACAGTTAGAGATTGGGCCTGGCCCAACTGTTTTTCCACCTCGACAATCTCTCGGTCCATTCTGCCAAATTTTTCTTTACCCCACTGATCCAGACGCAGCATGCAACTTTGAATTTTCTCCAGAACTCCTTGATCATTACTCCAAGCTTCCTTCACTAGAACCTCACATTCCTCATCCTCTAGCCAAAATTTTTCAAATTTGGGCATTTTTTTTTCTTCGAGAGCCATCACAGATGGATTGGTGTCCACCAAAATAGGTGCATGATCCGATTTAATACGCGTAAAGTGTGTAACTGTAACTTTCGGGAACTCAATGCACCAAGTGTCATTAGCTGTAAATCGGTTTAGTCGCTCCTTTATCCTTCCTCTCTGCCATGTAAAACGGGCTCCTCCTTTCTTTTCATCCATTAATAATATCTCATTGTAATCCCCACCCACAACCGTTGGTAACTTCGGATCGTTCACCAAAGATCACAGTAGATCCCATGTCCTCCACTTCTCTTGAGTCTCTGGCCACCCATAAAGACCGATAAAGCGCATAATATGCCTACCTTCGTTCACAATATCTCCACAAATGTGGTTGTTTGAATAAGAGACCAAGGAAAAATTCACATCCTCCCTCCAGCAGATGACTAAACCACCACTCCTTCCCCTACTACTAACTCCGAAACTATTGGTTAACCCAATTTTCCTACCAATATTTTCAGCTCTCCTAGCATCTAACATAGTCTCGGAGAGAAAGACTATATCAGGGCTATATTTGTGCCCCCAGAAGCGAAGCGCTTGCACTGCTCGAGGGTCGCCACCCCCTCGGTAGTTCCAGCATAGGAGTTCCATTGGGCTAGGCGGGGTTGGTCGCCTCCAACCTCCACCTCTGAATATGGTGTTGCTCCACTCTCCTCCATTAATCGGACTTTCCTCTCCCCAAGGACAGCTCCCGGACATCTTCACTCTTCCTTTTATTACCTTTCTCCATTACCATATCTACTACCTCTGTTTGAAGGTTTCCATCATCTGCCTGTTTTCTCCCCGGACCTTCCTTCAGCATCTTAGCCTTCTCAATGCGGTTTGCATTATTCCCATCTCTCAATTCCAACAGACGCTTTCTGTCTTCCATCCATTCATCCTCTCTCCCACTTTTCCTCTTGCGCTTGATCGGTGAGCCTTTCAGCCCTCCTCCATAAGGCATCTCATTCTCTTCCATCCCTATTCGGTATTGTTTGCATCCTTTATACACATGCCCAATAATTCCGCAGTTATAGCAGTAATCAGGGATCTTGACATACTTCATAGGGATCCACTTCGGCACACCATCAATTTTCACTCTTAGACCCCGTCTGATCGACTTGTATATATCTATCTCAACCTTTATCTTGAGATATTTCGAATGTGCCAGAATATCTTCCTCATCCACTTCGATAAAACCGCCTATTGTATTCCCAATGAACTCTGCAAATGCATGAGTTTTCTTCTTGAAAGGCAAATCAATGACTTTAATCCAGAAGCAAGCTGTGTCAAATTTCACCTTTGAAGGTTGTTCATTGCCATCTAGTTTCTTGAGGAGCAACATATGATTATCAAACGTCCATGGTCCCTCATTCAATACCGCATCTCTATCTGCTACCGTGAAGAATTGGAAGGAGAATAAATTCTTCCCAAGTTCCTTTATCACAGTCCCTTCCTGCGACCTCCATATGTTTCTCATCGTTGACATAAATGCTTCTTGATTAAATCTTGCCTGGGTATGCAGTTTCCCAATCAAACACAATGCCGCTTGTTGGTCTATCTTCACTTCATCTGGATCAATAAAATCGATTATTTCCTCCTCTTCCTCAGTCAGGTGTAACTTTTGCAGTGATTCTTCCAAACTCTTTGCCATCTTCAACCTTAACTTTCTCCGCACGTCAACGAGCCTGCGACAAGTAGGGATCAACAACACAATCTTTACGTCCCAATAAGACGAAAACAATCAACAGAATAACCCTGCACAAAGGAGGGATCAGACTCCACACAATTATGGCGTTCTAGGGAATCGCAGAAATTAGGGTTTTGCAGCAGCCGCTAGAGAGTCGTCATAGAGAGGGGAGGTTGAGATATTAAAATTTTTGAAGCTAATTGACTTTAAAGGATATGAAGGACAATAAGGGACTAATTTGTACAAATGATGGGAACCAAAAATGTGAGGTGGCAGCTAATTTATTTATTTAATTTTTTTAATTAATTGTCCGAGTTGCTCGTAGTCCCGGGTAACTGTTAAGTATAACCGTGGATAGCATATGAGGTTGTCCATGGATATATGTTAAGTGTAACCATCCCCGTCACTGCGAGCCTCTTCCATAGCACCATCTTCATTCTCTCCATCACCACCATCAATACCGTCAGGGTAGCTTGTGAAGGTTGACTGATTATAATTCTTTATTTGTGGATGTATAGCAGTATTCTTCTTTGAGAAAAAGATGGGTGACTGAAACCCCCCCGTGGAACTCACACAACCCATTATTTCAGTTTATAATTGTTGGAGGAAATCAAAAATCAACTCAACTCAAAATTCAGGGAAAAAAAGATGGTGGAATTCACATTGGTTGTAAGGGTAAATGGGGAGGACCCACATCTCAAAAATGGCAGAAATTGAGTGAGAGAAGAGAATGTGTGTGGTGGATAAAGGAAGAAGAAGGAAAGAGACTAAATATGAAAGTGATTTATGTTGAAGGGTGAGTACTATTAGTTGTTCTGGATTTGGTTTTGGGAATTTAAAATACAAATGTATATAGTGAAGTGAATTAGTAATGGAGCAATGCAAACCTTTTTGTGGCACCCATTTTTTTCTCTATCTTCTGTCCAGACAGTTCTCCGCTTCCTCCTTTTTCTTTTACTCCCTCTCCAATCAGTCAACCTTCATAGGCTATACTGATGGTATTGATGGTGGTGATGGAGAGAATGAAGATGGTGTTATGGAAGATGCTCGTAGTGGCAAGGGTGGTTACACTAACATATATCCATGGATAACCTCATATACTATCCACGGTTATACTTAACAGATACCCTGGATTACGAGTAACTCGGACAATTAATTAAAAAAAGTTAAAAAAAATTAAATAAATGAACTAGCTGCCACCTCACATTTTTTGGTCCCCACCATTTTTACAAATTAGTCTCTTATTGTCCTTCATGTTCTTTAAGGTCAATTAGCTTCTTGGATCGATAACCCTATCTTATTTGAAAAAATTTGCATTAGTTTTGTTGAACGAGAGTTGATTTTTTTTTTTTTTTTGTGTTTCTAGAATTTCTAGGAAGATGTTTATTATCATGTTCAAAAAAATTAGCGTTTTAGACAATGAATAATATTTTAGATAATATATCCAAGTTTAGGCATTAGATAATTATTTTCGTTTAGCAAATAGAGGACAATTTTTAGGCGAGCACTTGAAGAAAACATATTCAATTAATTTAGTCACAAAATTAGCCGCTTAATGTGAATTGATATAAAGAATTTTGAGCATTTCTAAATACAGAATTTTGAAACTATATTTTTATGTAAGTAATGAAAAGGGATTCCAAATAGTAAACCTCAACTCTATTAACATTTTAAAAATTCTAATTGAAATTTAAAAAAATATCAAAGACATATTCGGTAACCAAATAATTTAATTGACCGATTAATGTGACATGAAAAATGTGCGATAATCAAACTATCCATTAGCCCAAAATCAAATCAAAATACTTCCTATGTTTGATATTAATTGTCGTCTTTGAAAATCATAGAGTCAAATTTTAATATTTTTTACCATAAATTTTCTTAATATATATAATAAGTTATTATATAAAATTATCATCACTAAATTCATTATAAAAATATTATTATAAAAAAATAATATTATAATTATTAATGAAATATTATATAAAAAATTATCAATAAGAGTCACATTGTATGACCTATCGCCAAGTTACGGTTGTCTTCAACGACTACTGCCACCTTAACAGAAATCGAGTCACACTGTTCTTGATGCGAAATTCCCCAAATTGAACTCAATTAGGGTTTATCCTTCTCACTTTCCAGAATTAAAATCGTTTCATTTTCTCCCTCCACCCCAAATCAAAACTCCATTTTTGTTCCCCGTGTTCGCATCGCAATGACGAAGCTAACCAGAAGGCATTACGAGCGCGATCGATCTCCATCACCATCACCATCCTCATCTCACAAGAAGCATCGTCGCAGCAGCCATGGCAGCATACCTCGTCAAGATCCTGGTAAGCATCGTCGCACATTCACTTCCTACCTCGAAACTCCCAATCTCCCTCCCAAAATCAAATTACTCTGCGAAATCATCGCCGACCCCCCTTCTTCGTCCATCGAGAAGGTTCTAGACGATTCCGCCATTGTCGTATCTCCTCAAGATGTAGAGGAAGTTCTGAAACTGTCGTACGGTCACCCGTCCACCGCCGTCAAGTTTTTCCGGTGGGCCGGGTACCAATTGAACGACAGACATACCCCTTACGCTTGGAATCTACTCGTAGATTTGCTAGGTAAAAACTCAATGTTTGATGCAATGTGGGATGCAATCAAATCCATGAAAAAAGAGGGTCTTCTTTCACTTGCAACTTTTGCGTCAATTTTCAGTAGTTATGTGACATCAGGTCGAGTCGATGAAGCCTTCATGACATTCGAGGTGATGGATCAGTATGGCATTCCTAGGGATATTGTAGCTTTGAATTCACTTTTGAGTGCAATTTGTAGGGAAGGATTGACAAAGAAGGCAGATGAATTTTTGAGGGTTGCGAAGAACAAGATTAACCCTGATTTGGATACTTATGCTATCTTGTTAGAGGGTTGGGAAAGAGAGGAGGATGTGATTGGTGCTAGGATGACTTTCGAGGACATGTTGGTTGATGTTGGTTGGAAACCCATGAATGTCCCGGCTTACGACTCGTTTTTGTGCACATTGATCAAGGGTCCGAACGGTTTTCACGAGGCGTTGAAGTTTCTGAACACCATGAAGGAGCACCGGTGCTCTCCCGGGGTGAAGTTCTTCGGGTTTGCCTTGGAGGAGTGTGTGAGGAAGAGCGACGCGCGTGGGGCAGCTTTATTGTGGGAAGCGATGAAGGTTAGGAGCGACTTTAGGCCCGACACTCACATGTACAACATGATGATCTCCTTGCATTGCACGCTCGGGAATGCTGACATCGCTGGAAGGTTTTTGGATGAGATGGTGTACGACGGAGTTTTTCCCAACAGTGAGAGCTATAACACCGTGTTTCAGTGCTTGCTTAAGAGCCGGAAGTTGAGGGAGGCGGGGTCATTATTTGGTGAGATGGTTAAGAATGAGTGTTTTCCTAGCCACATGAATTGCTTTGCCGCTGTTAGGCTTTTTTTGGACTCCGGGGACCCTTACATGGCTATCAAAGTATGGAGGTTCATGGTTGAGAATTATGAGTCGAATTTGGAGGAGACGGGCAACTTTTTGGTTTCAGGGCTCCGGGAATGCAATAGGGTACAGGAAGCTGTTAAGTATGCCGAGGATATGATTGATCGGCGAATAAAGTTGAGCTCTTCTTCGCTGAACAAATTGAAACAGACCCTCGTTAAGGCGGGAAAGGGTTCGGTCTATGATGAACTCTTGGCAAAGTGGAAAAAGCATTAGGGTTATAGCACTACACATGAAATTACATGTAATTTTCAGTGTTTCAGTTTACACTCCATCTTTTCTTTACTGTTAGTTTTAGCTCGGAGCTCTCAACTTTGCAGTTGAGAAGATGTACTTGTGAAAGTGTACTCCATTGTCTATGCTTATTCCAAGATGAATTGGGATTGTATAGAAATGGCATTCTTTTGAATCTCTCGGTGTCCCGATATCCTCTAATAACGTCCACGACGCTTTCAGGAATATCTCCTGCACAGGCAGAATTGTTGTTATCGACTCTGTCTTGATGGGGATCTTTGGTTTCTGGGTGAGAATTTTCATCGTTCCTCAACAAGTTATATTAAACCAAATCAATGCCTTTTGCAGAAATTTTCTCAAGGGAGAAGTAGCACCATCTGCAGAGCAGCTTCAAAAGATAGTACCCTGACAGTGAAATTGGGCTTTGGAGCAGGTTCACATAACCAACACATGTTCTATACTGCTTGGATTTGGGATACTTCTCCAAATCATAGTTACTGGGATCACTACATACACATATAATTCCCTGGAAATAAACTAGACTAAATTTGTTCGTAAGTTAGCATGGGATTTGAAACAAATCACTTAAATAAGTGTCCTTGGCAACTATGCTTCAAATTATGTAGTGATTTGAACTTCTATTCTCTACCAAGTCATCAACTGAGCATTTCATAGTTAATACAGAAATTTACTATTTAAGCTTTGTGTGAATTTCATCTTGATTGTTGCTTTGGTAATTCAAGGGTTTTTTTTAAGGGTTTTCAACTTGGTTTCATGCGGCGTTTAAATTGGTTTTCGAAAGGGTTTTCTGTGGATCAACATGAATCAGTCGCTTCATAAACTTCAATTCATGAGGGAAGCTCGCATATATCTGAGTCTCTCATACCACGTACATGCATGCTCCTTACTTGAGGGTTTCTTGTGGTTAACCTACCATTCCTGACGATTAATGTTTAAGTAAACTTTGATTTAAAATATTAAACAAGAAGCTGGAATAGCTCAGTTGGTTAGAGCGTGTGGCTGTTAACCACAAGGTCGGAGGTTCAAGCCCTCCTTCTAGCGTCATTATTTTGAATTTTGTTTTCTATACTCTGCGACTCTGCGTAAGATGCAAGTAAAGTGGATACAAAAATGTCCAAAAAGCGTGAGCGGCAGGATTCGAACCTGCGCGGGCAAAGCCCACATGATTTCTAGTCATGCCCGATAACCACTCCGGCACGCCCACATGTTATTCTTTGCTTGGTACAGCAACAATGGAACTGTCAAATCAATAATGAAGATTTATTTATTTATTTATTTTGATGGGATAGACTAATCACTAATGTATTTAGCATAGGAATTGTTAGAATATAAAATTATTATTATTAGACCTATAATCATCAACTTAAACTTTTATTTAAGATAATTCCACATGATATCAGAGTTATACCTGAGCAAGAGGTCTCACGTTTGAATCTCAGTACCCCATATTCATTTGCGCAAAGTGAAGGGGCCTTTGCAGTATTTACGTGAGGGGATGTGTTAGAATATAAAACCATTATTGGACCTACAACCATCAATTTAAGCTTTTAGTTGAGATGATTCCATAAAAATGTGGTGAAATTGTTAGATTATTGTTGAGTGATTTCCATGGTTGTAGTTGGTCTCATGTGAAACGAGAGGGAAACCTTGTGGCCCATCATATGGCCAAGGTTATCCTAGTGGGAGAAGAGCAAGTTTGTTTCAGAAAATTCCCAAATCAGATTGGACCCTATGTAACTATGTACTCATTGATAAATAGTAATGTAATCAATTCCCTTTGTTTTTCGCCCAAAAAGAAGAGATTGTGGTGAAGTGTATATGAAACGAGTCATGAAAAAGTCTTTCTTCAACCATATAACAAGTGATGTGCATACATAAAAATAACTATTACATATTCCAACAAGTCACGATATTTATATGAAACAATGGACAAATTAAGAGCAACAAATCTCAACCGAATAATGAGACAATTTTAAAGATAAAGCCAACTATGTTACTTGTATTAGTGTGCTTCTGTGAAAATACATACCATTTGAAGTAAATAATGACTATGTTTAACATACAAAGGTTAGATGTCACAGTTATAGTTACAAATACTAGTAATTTATATACACCTTAAGATATGGTACATCTGGAAAACGTTGCTTAAAAAACTATAATATCAAGGTTAAAGCCAAGCAGAAGACAGGTGTCCATATCAAAAGGGACCTATTATATCAAGTGTATGAGGCCACGTACCCATGCTCATATTGTCTTGTTAGTGGAACTATGGGCCTTTCCCTGGGTCCATTCAAGATTTCACAATCTCTTGTGTTATTAGTGGAAATATGGGCCTTTTCCTTGGGTCCATTCAAGATTTCACAATCAATTAAAGATGATTTGTTTTAGGGTAATCCATTTTCAAACTCTACAATCCACACACATCTAATTTTATCAAAGTAGTGTCTAATAAATTAGTGTATTTAACTTAATACTTGATGTATTTAGGACTCCTCTCTCTATATATATATATAAAATAGGTGAATGATCCAATTCATTGGACCTCTATTTCAGGGGAATAATTCAACAGTTCTGTAACGGATGGAGAATAGGGATGTCAATGGCCCAAAGTTGAATCCCTCTCCTACTCGCAATATTCTCTGTAACAGTAAGAGAGAATGTACCCCATCAAAATTCAAACCTTGGAGGGCAGGGATAAGAGGAGGACCTCTTGCCACTCGGGCAAGAGGTGATTAACATTTAGTACTCCCATATGCATTAACATTAATTTAGTGAAATTGGGACCTTGCCATAATTCCTATTAAACCTTTCTATTACGACACTTTGTATACAAATTAAGCACTTTATCACGGCATATCCTCAAAGATGTCGAGCCGATAATAATAACCCAAACCAATATTTCGAAATTTCATTCATATGAGGCATGAAGGGGTTAAATGTAGTGGTCTTATCTTTAAATTTTACAATTTAGAGAGATTGATTCTATCTGACTCAAGATTCACAAGTCGATAGCTACCTGTTACTCCCTAAACTATTATAAATCTAGAAGAAGATTGCACTGATTTGAATTGAATTCACTCTTTTCGAACTTGTGGGTGCCATGTTACACATTGAATGAGTGAAGAAATGAATTCATGGGTTGTTAAATGAAGACACTTTAAGTTGGACCAACTGTCGACCAAAATTGAAGGCGTCTTCATTCTTTGACTCGCGAATTAAACGAGATGTCCAGTTAATGCCCACAATTAATCACGTGCCTACGCATGTGATGGGTCCCAACTCGTAAATTCAACCATATAAAAAGTTTTTCTACCTTGCCTTCAACTCCTTTTATTTTTTGATAATTAGCGGTCACAAGACCCTTTTATTTAAAGACAAGATAAGTCTTAAAAAAGTCATACATCAAGATACGAGATCACACCACCCCAAATACAGAAAAACCTTAACTATTGAAGCCAAACCCCGAGAGGACCAACAACAAGAGAACTAAAATAATGGATGCATGGACTTTGAGACTCTGAATAAGAGTGAAATACTAACAAAAGGAAGCCTCATGAAATCTCTAGCAACTGACATTAACCAACTGAGTCGACTCAACTTTCCATTGTTCATGCTAACTAGGGCTGTAACTCAACTGAGCCGACTCGCAAACTGCTGCTTAAAGTTCGAGCATGATCCAAGTTTGACTTGAATTTGGTCAAACCAAAGATCGACTTGGTTCGGATGATCACATCTATCGAGCCGATTGTGAGTTTAAGATAATTATGCTTAAGGATCTTAGGTAGGAAGTAAATTGTGTTATATGGATATTGATATACTTTGCATTGATTTAAATGCCAAAATTTTAATGTTACAACATAAATTTAATATTCTTTTTTAAATTTTTCAGGTTACGTTGCATAAAATTAAAGTATTAATATTCAACAAATTTAAGTTTCACTTGATCACACCTTTATTATTAAGAACAAATTATTTTCTATTTGAACTATATTGATATTATAAAATTTTACCTATGTTTTTTCTTTTTGAATTTGAAATATTATGAAAGTTAAAAAAATAAACACGGGACTCAAGTCTAAGCTTAGAGTCTCGAACTCAACTCGATAGACGTCCTGATAGATTTAGTAGCAATTACTTTATGGATATAATATTGACAAAGCATTCTAATTTAATCGTATTAGATTATTAGCTAGATGTAATTAGTATAGGTAAAGAATAGCATATAATATTGGTTGTATTTGAAAATTAATAATTGGATCATTTATAATTTTCAATTATAATTATGAGAAAGCATATGTACGGTGGATCTGACATGAGGTACTCATATACATGTAAATACACTCGATCATGATTGCAAGAAAAATCCTGGCTAATCCTTTTTTATTAGGGGTTCTCGGCATTTATGTGTGAAACATATTTTGGAATTAGATGAGTTGTAGGAGATTTGATGCGATGATAAAGACCATGTGCAACAGATTGCACGTGTATTATTAGAGTCATTAGTCATATACTTTGTATGTATGCTTATGTATGGGCCACCACCAGTAATTATTTGCTCTGGTCATAACTTTGATAGGATTACATATGCATAATAATGCAATATATATATATATATATATATATATATATATATATAATGTTTTTTCCATCGACATGCATGCATGTGTACTGTATTTATGTGTATAAGATTACAAGAAGATATCTTCAATATCTGTAAACATGCTCAATATCATGGCAAATTATGCTTGCATGCAATTATGTACGTAGGACGAATTGCATAAAAAGAAAAAGAAAAAGGTAGGACAAAGGATTCCAATTAATAATCCATTATTGATTAGTGATCAATTAATAAGGATAAAATAAGGGTTTATTCTAGGACATAGTTTGAATTCATTGCCGTAAATCTTTAGGTCATTGTTGGTTTTTATAGTAAAAGTTGCTTGATTTTATTATTAACTCAACTTCTGAAAGAAGAATGTGCATGTAGTTTCCTACTTTTGTAATAAAGTGTGAATTGATTTGATATTTTTGTTTAATGTATCTATATTACTTTCCAACTTTGCAAAATGAAAACCTAGAATTAATGCTTATTTACTTAATGCTTTGGAATATTTTTCAGTTTGTTTCATTAATCAAATCTTCTAACCTTTCAAAAGTATGATTATAAATTTTGTTAGAACCCCTCAAGGACGTTGACAAGGACCTTGGCGACTGGATCAACTTTGAATGAAAGTCAAAATTCGAATAGTCAGAAAAGACATGATGCGCAAGGAAAGAAATCTCAAAGAAGGCAGAAGGACATTCACCTAGGGCATTATAAGGACGTTCAGTCAAGGCATCATAAGGACGTTCACCCCAGGCGAGAAGTTTTGTCGTGAAAGACAAATAAGAGCAAAAAATAGGGAAGTTTTCTGGAAACAAGATTATCTGTTTTCTTTACCCTTTTTCTAACCAGACTAATTCGATTGCAACTATGTGAATTGTAGGAAACAATCGTTCAAGAGATTGGAAAGACAATAAGATTTCAAGTTCTGGGAATCTCACAAAAAGTAAAGAAATTTGGAGCAAAATTGGAAGCACGAAGAAGGAAGGAATCCGGCCAAAATCAAATCTCAACGACTCTATTCGATTGAAGACAACGATCCTATAAATTGATGACTTGGGATTCGAAGCAAATCAACGATTCCACGGAAGTAATCGGGTGATACAAAAACAGAGAGTGCTTTGTTTTTGAAATCTTTCTCTGCAAAGAAAGTTGTATTCTTTGTGAGAGTTTGTGTGAATCAATTCCTTAACAGACTTAGGTTTTGATTTGAGTAATTGTAATCGAATACTAGACAGACTTAGGTTCGATTAGAGCTTACACCAAATCTGTGCTTGGTGTGTGTGTTTACCCAGAAAGCTGGTTCGAAGTTTCTTTATTCGACTGTAACCCTAAGGACGTTTACCTTAGGCAATTCAGTTTGCATTATGTTCCAACGAAATAAAGGAGGTTATTCAGTTATCTTATTATTGCCCTTTATTTCAAGTTTGCTTTGGTTTATCTAAAGTTGAATCTTAATATGAAAATATTAAGACCCTAACGTCCTTTACCAGTGAGCATTTGTGCAGAAATTCTTATAACCCTATTCATCCCATCCCCCTCTCTAGGGTTCTTTCAAATCTATTAGAAGTTGAGTCCATCAATTACTCAAATATTTACATAAAGTTTTGTTAACTTCCAATACAAGTTAATTAGGAAAAAAAAAATTCAACCAGGGTGCGTTTGGTACGGTTGATCAAAAACTTTGGGGAAATGATCAATTTTCACAAGTTGACTTACTTTTTCCATATTTGGTTGTAAGTTGCCCTTGGAAAAAAATTTTACCGGGGCCCATAATTTCCTATATTTTCCTAAGAAAAATTTCCCTGAAGACCTAAGGAAAATTTTTCTGAAAAAATCTTTCTCATAAGAGACTTCTCATAAAAAAATTTCCTCAAAAAAACTTTCCCTTAGATTTTTACAAAATGCTCCCTCGCTTCCTCAGTGTTTCATATTACAACCTTATCAAAATCATGTATAATATATATATCCATATCCCATGACATTTATAGCAATGAAGATTGCACCTAAATGAATACATCATCAACCCTAACCTTTTGTTATAGTTTATTTATTTATTTTTTAAATAAATTAAACATGACTCCACGTAATAGCTCAGCATATAAATATGGTATATCAGAATGGTAGGTATGAGTATGATGGCCAAAATTTGATTTAATTAAATTTATGCAGTAGCTCGCATTGAGAGTCATGCTACGTATATGCATGACATTTATTTATAGGTCATTAATTAATTGCTTGATTAAGTCATTAGGCTGCTGTTGCATGGATATTATGGATAATACAAATAATATGATAATATCTCAGTTGGTTTGTTATCTATTAGACATGATAGTTTACCGGTATATCTTAATCTCTCTATTTAATTTGGTTTAAGTGGTTAATCAACATTAATGTCTAGCGAAAATGATATATGAGTCTTAGGGTACATTATTAAATTGACATAAAATGATATAATCGAATTATATATGGTAATAATATCACATATAAATTATGTAAAATTATACTTTATCCATTAATTGTTTTTATATTTACAAAAAATGCCTAAACTATATAACAGACGAAGTCGATTTGATTATGGTATTATTTGTGCTTGTTGAATACGTCAGCATATCCAAAACTATTTATAATAGATAATTATAGTTCCTATTGAAAAAATTATAGGAAAAAAATCATAATAAATATAAATTTAGTAAAAAATAAGACGCTTAAAAAATATTTTGGGCCAATATTTGTATCATCACAAAAGAAAATGATAATTAAAAAAGACAAATAAACCATGTAATTTGTTACATTGTTTCATTCGTTTATAACTACTGCCACTAACCTTGTAGATAGGTGGCCTAAAGTTATTCTACCAGCAACAAAAATTATTTAAGAAATATAGAGTTAGGAAATGTGCTAATTCTTCACAAATATTGACTTGACCCGTTGACCACTATACATATCAGATATCTTGCATCCTACTTTAGTTTAAATTGTAAACATCATGCATGACATTTGACCTCACCTAATTAAGAAACAATTGGAAGAAGTTAACAAGCTAAGAGGAGTTAGTCCTAAAAATCCTAGTCCTCTTTTGTATTTATGGTTAGAATATAAAATTATCATTGAAATTTTTAATTATAAATTTTGTTTAAATTTATGGTTGAAATGGTTTTATATGATATCAGAGTGAGAAAGTGCAGGTTCAAATCTCAACAACTTTAATTAGAAGTTATTTGTGTAAGGTAAGGGGGTATTTGCAGCATCTAAGCTTCTAGCTCGAAAGAGATTTGAGTGAGGAGGCATGTTAGAGTAACTGAATTGCCCATGAGAAGCTTGACCTATCAACCATGTAATTTTCACATAATGAAAAAATTTTATTTCCGCCAAAACTTGAATTTGGAGAAAATATTGCATAATACATGATTGTCACTTACTATCACCTTTATTGGTAATATTAATATATTATATAAGATGGTCTCATTCTACCCAAAAACTTACTATTCATTTTCAGTCTCGTAGCTGAAAGAAAATTTTTGATTCTTAAATATTTGACCCGTGATTTATTTTGATATAATATTTTAATTTCTACATTCATTTGAAAATGGATATCATGCAATATTATAATTATTAAAAGTTCCTATAAATTGTAATAGTTTAAATTTCGTACAACTCAAACCAAAACTAGCTTACATCTATAATATTTTAATTTCTACTTGTTAATTATACCATGATTACCAGAGGAAGTTTAAACGTAACTATTAACAAGGGGGAGGTGAGCGGCTACATATTTTAGAATTACTTTTTGATAGGATGAACAATTTCTAAATCACATGACCAATTAAATCATGGTTTGTTTGAAATTCCACAAATATGACACATCATTAGTGTGGTTCAAGCAATATAAATAGTTGGATCAGTGGGTCTGTGGGTGCGTTTGGTTGGTCAATAACCTCAGGGAAATGGTCAATTTTCTCGGGTTGACTTATTTTTTTCCATGTTTGAATGTGGGTTGACCTGGGGAAAAATTTTACGATGGGCCCACCATTTTCTCCATTTTCCTAGGGAAATTTCCTTTGAGGGGGGTTACGGGAAATTTTTCCTAGAGAAATCTTTCCCATAGAAAACTTTTCATGAGATTTTTCCCTAAGAAAAATTTCCCTAGGGTTCCTACCAAACGCTCTTAATAAACCTTTTAAAACTGCAACATTCTTGAAATTTGTATCAACCATCATGTTTTCTTTTGCTTTTCTCATTCTTCTTGAAGTATTCCAACTACAATTTGATCAGGAAGATTGAAAATGGATATCATACAATATAATTATCATACAATATAATTATCGAAAGTTCCTCTGAATTGTAATGATTTTCAAGAGATATAACCCAAATCAAAACTAGCTTACATTTATAGTATCTTCTAGTCGTTCATCATACCATGTAACGCCCCAACCTTAATCACAAGATTAAGACTATACTTAGAATCCCAAACCTGTGATTAGCGCAGCGGAACACCTTAGGTCGAGGCATTACCGCCGTCTCCCAAAAGAGACAAGGCAACAACCCAAAAGAACATCATTAAAACATATAAACATTACATACTATACTCCCAAAACATAACTTCATACTTAAAGATGAATCTCCAAAACATAACCATCAAACTTTAAACAACCATTAAAGAGGACAAAATACAACACTTCTTCCATAAACATGGTTACTTCAAAAACATGCGACTCTCAAGCCGACCCAGATACTTCAACCATGACTACCTTGCTTGCAACACGCGACACTTGCCTTTGCCTTTACCTTGGGTGCTCGGACCCCCTAAAACAAAACATTAAAAATATTGCGAAAAGTGAGTGGGGAAAACACTCAGTACGTAAACCTCCAACACGTCAAACCGTTCGAAGACGATTTTAGTGCCGGCATTTAAATTCATTTTGAAAACGGGGAAGGGGTAATAAAACATTAACTTGAAAAGACATGAACATAGCCTTATACACGAGTAAGAGTAACTTGAGTTCACAAAGAAAGAACCTGTCACATGAACTTAGAAGTAAATACATAAACTTAAGAGTTTTGAGTCCCCTTTAGATCGATGCAAAGCATCTCGCGCGCGCACGCCCAAACCGATCTGGAGTTTGGATGGTTGACTGTTAGACAGTCAGACACTGGCCAGGTCTAGGACACTCTGATCAGGAGCATCTAAAACATAAAAGGCTAGCACTTCTCGTAACTAGCTAGAACATAGATCATAGAATCCATAAAACGGGACCACTTAAAACCATGAATAATCATAAAAGCATAATTTAGCATAAACTGTAAACCTTTAACATAAATCGTAAACATTTATCATAAACCGTAAACCTTTAACATAAATTGTAAACATAAAGCATAACCCGTGATCATAAAACATACCGTAAACATTTGCATAAACCATAAACATTTGCATAAACCGTAAACATAAAACATAAATCGTAAACATAAAACATAAATCGTAAACATAAAGCATAAATCGTAAACATAAAGGAGCGAAGAGTTGGACAATTCGCGTACCTTGAACGTGTGGACTGCTCGGGGGTGATCTCGGCCGGGGAATGGCTCGGGTCGAGGCTGAACTTTGAGCTTAAAACGATAGAGTTCGGTATTAGAATAGAAGTTATGAAAAGGTGAGGGCATAGGGCCTCACAATAGAGTTTCGGAAATAAATCGTATAAAAAAAATTTCAGGTTTTTTATAACCATGGTATTTTGGTCGTAACTCGGGGTCCTTTAAAACTGGGCTCTAAGGTTCCCACTTAAGAACTATACCACCAAGGCAATAATACCTAGCTTAATCACTCTTAAACCCACTTATAAGTCCTTGACAAACACATTTAACCCCTTAGTGTACTTATATAGTTACCCAGAAAATTCCAGTTTTGCAGCTCTGTTTCCGGGTCCTATAACTTACTCTCCGATATCGGTTTGACTCATACCATACATTTTCGGAAAGCTTGAAACGTCTCCTAAAACTCTTATGTTGAACACTTTCTCAAACTCCAACTCCATATGGACGAAAAATGCCCAACAAAACACTGACTCCAAATTCGTATATAAAAACATACCTTTACGGTTTTGGCTCTAACTTGAGTTATACAAATCGAAAACCCAAATTCCAAAGCCCGGTGTTTACTAACATTCTTGGCTACATTTTTACACCATATTCTGGGCTCAAAACTAATTTTAACATCTCCCATAAAAATCACATTTTGGGCAGTAGGTTCTGAGTGTGTTTTTGCCCTCATGCATAGTTTACTTTCATCCAATCTTTACACTAATAGAACACCTATTGCAATATACCTAATTCCTCATAAACTTCCAGAAGTTAAGCCTCTAACATTAGCATCCATACTTGCAAAACCCACATGCAACAAGATCAAATCACATGCACTAAAACTACACTACCATTAACATCATTTTCATCACAATTCTCATGTAAATCATCCAAATAACCCAATAATACTTTATTATCTTTGTAAAACAGAGAGTAAAACATTAAAATACCATCTAATACCACATGCATAGCCATGGATCATCATCATCTTCATCAATTCACAAAAACCTCAACATAATTCACACAAACTTGAACCAAAACAATTAGCTTCATTTACTAGGATCAAGAATAACAATCTATACTCTAATTTCATGAAAGAAAATAATAATCTAAGCATAAAAACATCATTCTAAAACATAAACATCAAAGCTTTCAAGTTTTAAAACAATGGAGGAGAAGAAAACAAGGGGAGTACCACTTGAAAGGATGAATAAAATGGACTAGAATGTAGAGGAGAGTGAGAGCTCCAAGTGGGTGCCGGAAAAATGGCCGGAAAACCGCCGGAAATGGGCTGGCGCCGGCGAAACAGCGGCGGGGTGGCTGGGCTGCTGCTGCTGCTCGGCAAGTGAGAGGGAGGAAGAGGCTTGAGAGTTGTGTTATCAAAATTTGAAATAAAATGACCCATGGCCTCCCACTTACTAATATATATCCTCCCCTTTAAAACTAAAATAAAAACAATAATAATCATTATAATTATAACACTAATTCTTATAAAAAAATAACACCAACATAAAATGGGTATTACCTATTTACTTTAAATTACACTTAATTTGATTGGGTTAAAAAGACGGTAAATCGGTGAACCGAAAATAAATTCGTTTGCTATGGAAAACTAAACGATAAGTAAACCGACTTTGAAATAAAATTGTAGAACCTAAAATAATTATAATATAAGGTCCGAAATAAATTATAACGAACTCGGTTAAAAGTTGACCGGTAAAACTGACCGCTTCGCCATTCCTCCGAAACCTGTCACCATTAGCTAACCACAAGGTACAAAGTATTTAATTTAACAAATTATAACTAATTAAAATAGATTAACTACTGTAATACGTATGATTTAGGGCGGGGTATTACATACCAAGATTGCTAGAGGAAGTTTAAACATAGGTTTGGTTTTCGGTTTGAATTTTAGCACTTATTCGGTTTCCGGTTTAACCTCAATTGAACAACTCTAATAGGAATGTGCATTATTCGATTTAAAACCGGATTAACTAAGAACCGAATCAGACCGAACCAATTTTATTCAGTTCGATTTATGGTTTGGACTTTATGCCTTCTTCTGTTTAACCGGTTCGATTCAATTTTAAACCAATGAACAACCCTAACTGAAAATTAATATGCCAATATCACCACTAATTATCACAGTTCTGCGAGCTATTTCTACATGGTTATCTTTGATGTCATCCTCGTACACTCTAGGAATTCAAATTCAACGAATAACATCAAGACTAGCAAATTATTTTGTAACAATTGGCCATTGAATACCCCAAAAAAAATATTTTTGCTATAAAAAAAATAAAAACACAATTACACAATCATTCATTTTCAGAATAGGTTAGGCTAGGAAGGGACTGATCACAGATATGTGGAAATCCTAACAATTTGGCAATATTTAGAACAAATATTTCGGTATTGATTATATCGTGTAGTACTCCATGATCACATGAACTTATATATCTCATTTAATGGCATTTTACCATCATTAGACAATGATTAGTACTCCCACAATCACTCAAAGCTATTGTCAAAAAAAAAAAAACAATCACTCAAAGCTGCAATTAAGGATATATATAATCTTCTGTCATTGGCTGATATCATCAATTTGATTAGGACCGAGCACCAATTTTTTAAGATCTTTTTCTTCTTCTTCTTTTTGTCTTTCTATACAATTAGTATTAAAATAGTTAAAACATATTTGTTGCGGAACAAAAAAGGTAGGATGCTTCAAGAATATCAATAACCATGCAATAACAATAGAAATAAAAGGAAATAATTAGGTTCAATGTGGAAAACGTAAATAAGCAACATGAAAACAACGAAATTCACTATATGAGAAAGAATATAGTATGTGATTTCAACTCCATATATGAGATAAATGGGAGAGAAACTCATCTATTATATGAGATGTCGAGATCTAATTATATGAGAAGACTCTTGCTTTCAAGACTCTCATTAATACAACTCTCAAATTCAGACTTACATAGTGGAGTAGACTATACCCTTAGCTTGGGGTCTACACATAAACTGGTCATCACTCTCACCTTATGTAACGCTCCGAGATTCATAAACATCATATTAAGACTAAATATTTCATAACCCAAGGATTAGCGCAGCGGAAAACCATATCCAGAGGCATTATCGCCGTCCCCATAACAAAGGACAAGGCTTTAGAAACCTACCAATACAATACCATAAAACCATACATATAACTTAATTAAATTCACACCACACTTACAACTCCTTCACATCATAATCGTCAACTCTGAAATAAAACATAACTTAGGGATTACATCAATTCATCAAAATATTAAAAACCTTCCTATTTCCAAAAGGGAGAGATTCATCATCACCGTCCAGGTGGAAGAGTTCTTATTCTCGTTACTGAAGGCCTACCTTAACTGGGAATGGACACTCCACTTACTTCTTTGGACTTGGGAGCTGGTTGCCCTTGGAGGAGCACTTCCTAAAATAAAAACAGAAAACTTCACAAATGAGTTGGCTAAACTCAGTACACATACCCCTACAATGTAAAACTTTCACAATTCATTTTAGTTCGCGCATTGCTAAAATTCTTTTGAAAAAGGAAAACACAAACAAGTCACAAAAACTCTTGAACAGCTAAAGAAATAGATAAACATTAACGTCATAAACATCGTCGTCATCATCATCATCATCATAGACCTCATCATAAATAGACCTCGCTGTAGACCTCGTCATAAATAGACCTCATTGTAGACCTCGTCATAAATAGACCTCGTTATAGACCTCGTCATAAATAGACCTCGTTATAGACCTCATCATAGACACTGACCAGGTCGCATGACAGATGCCTGTCGACATCGAAACTACCTCAGTGCGATTAGTACCATATAATAAGAGATCTCATAATTGAAAGAACAAAATCATAAACTTTCCTTGCGTTAAACACATGAAAACATCAGTCTAAAACATTATTATAAAACATCAGCATAAAACATCAACATAAAACATCAACATCATCAATAAAACATGCTTGGGAAAGGTAGGCAATATGCGTACCTGAACACCTGAAACTTATACACCAACTTGGACCCGCATGGACTTGAACAGGTGGGGCGCAACGACCTCTTGAGAACTCTCAGAGAAGGAAAGGAAATAAGAGGAACAAGGGGAGATGGTTGCTATAAAGAGAACTCCGGCCACCACCCTCGGTGGCGCCGCCACATTCCAGTCGCCGGCGATGGTCGTCACAGGCAGAGAGGGCCACGATAGCTCAGGCAGATGGCAGAGAGGAAGAGCAAAAGATAAGAGAGTGAAAGGAAAGAGCATAATAACGTTCTACTTTGGGAAAAAAGAAGGAGAATGATAATATAGTGAAATAAATAGTCTCAATTGTTATTACAAAGGAAGAGGTTGAAGGCTTAATTATTTATAAGGCCCAATCCAATTACCTCCTAATCTACCTCCCTTCTTTATAATTATTTCTCCCTTAACCTGATACTATTAATTTGGGTTCCCGAATAAAATTTCACGAGACTAAACTATGAGAAACTTCAATAATAACAATGTCATGAGTCCTCACTTCTCGAATATTAATAATCCGAATAAACTCCCAAATGAGAAATTGTCATACAAAGGACCTAAATATTATGGTTTGGTTTACTAGGAAAGATTGAAAAAACTATTTGAGAAGTATCTATTGAGATTACTATACTGGAACATCGATGGTCGTTGCACTGTTCAAGTCCTGCAAAACACACGGTTAGACGAAATAAAAAAAACGTGAATTAATTTAATTACGTTTGGTTAGCAACATTAGTCACCATGAATTAGGGCAGGTTATTACACCTTACCCAGAGAGAGATATCCCTCTAAACCTACCTTGTGACCGACACTCCAATTAGATTTACGTAGTCTAATATAATTAGAAAACCAAGGAGAATAGGAAAATCTAAATAATTTCTGAACATAATTAATGAACAAATTATGAGATCAATCTGTACACAATATTCCTAGCAATTAAATTTCATAAATAGTAACATATCTGTCTCAATTTTGTTTTTTTTCCCCTAGAATAATCCATATTATTCAAACAAAAACAAAGCGTACATACACAATAGTCTCCTTCTATCGGACATACTATTTTAATCTGTATTAGATTGCTTCCCTATGAAGCTTCTTTTGCTGATGAGAGGTGTGTTGCCAACCTTGCGCTGTTCAATTTTTCGTTTTTCTCGAATTTCAGTAGTTACTAGTTTCCTGCAAAAGAAAAGGGCTTTATAAGTAACAAACTTATTGAGATGAAACTTACTTTTCCCGGGGGGGGGGGGGGGGGGAGGCATTGTGCTATGTTGCTTAGGCCTGTACTTGGTTGTACTTCTACCCCTACTTGGATAGAAGATGTCTCTCACATGTCGTTTGCTCCTTAATGGTTAGGACTGGGACTTGAGTATAATGACATCATCCTCCATAGTGTGTGATCGTTTTAGTTTGTCTGCGGCTTCTTGTGATGAATTAGAATTTACACTTTCCAAGTCATCATGGTCGTTTTGCCATTGCGTAGACTTCTTGCTATGCACCTGGTCCTGTGACTCCACCATGGTGATATAGGATTCACCCTCCGATTCTCTATCACCATCTGTTTCACGTTCACCTTTTCCTAGACGTATCATCTCCATTTGACCAAAAGTAGGGGCGCTCATAATTATTAGAGAACTTTGGCGCTACCTGCAAGAAAATCTCACAGTCTTTCCTTTTACTATCTGGCAGTAGATTTTCTTGGGAAGTCTCAGAAATCTGCTGATTTCGTCGAACAAGAAAAGGTAACTATCTCTTGATCACAATCATCATCTTCCCTACCATTTGAACTTATATTTCCAATTCTTCAACAATGCTCGATCTCACCATTGAACTATCTTCCACTCTTTTATTACTAGATGTTACACAACTTAATTCATCCTCATCCATTGATGTAAGTTCAACATAATGCACATTCTTGTCTTTGATTTCATCACTATCTTGTTGACCAACAATAATAATTATCGCATACTCCTCCTTTGCTTCATTTTTGTCTATCACCCCATTCTCCATTTCCTCTATTGATTGAGTAAATTCTTTTATAAGAGTCATCAAATTTTCTAGACACTCTTTACCATCAACAGAATCTATGTTTACCATCCCTATAGAAAGGTCATTTTTGTCCGACTTAGCTAGGTGACATTTAGTATCCCCTCCCCCTTTACGAATTCGTTGTTGTCGTATTGATTGGTGTCTACTTGCATAGATCTCACACCTCCATCCAAAGAAGGCTCAAACTCTGCTTTCAACTTTTTTAATTCTCTCAAAACAATTTTGTAGCTTGACTCAAACTTAAAAGCAATCTGTAAGTCTATTCAAGCATTCTCCACCATCCCATGATGTAAAAACGAAAGAGCTCTTCTGTAACGTACTTTAACATTGTACGCTTCAGATCTCATAGTTAAATCACAATGAGGTTGCGATAATTCAAATTGTTCCAGTTTTAGCCAACAAGCTGCCAAATTGGAATTGAGAGTAATACACAATTCAGTCATAAGTTGTGCATCCTTACTGCAAATTGGTATACCCACGCACAACAATTGAATTGCCCGCTCATACATGTCATAATTAGTTGTGTCTCAATTGTGTTTCGAAAAGACTTCAATGTGATTAAGTTTCACAAATAGTTTCCCAAATAAAATACAAAAAAAATGTGGTAGAAACTTGAAACTCAATGTATAAGACAATATCTATATCATATATGCTCTTAGGAGCGTATGCTTTCACCGACCATATTTAGAAGTTTTACATGTAAAAAATTAATATAAATAAATAAAGGCTTGAAATATGTACATACATAAAATTCACAAGTTATGTCAATAAATCTCACACATAAAAAATCAATACAAAATAAATAAATAGTTGAAAAACATATAAATCTAGAAGTTAAAGGTTAAGATGCAATAAAAATTCATATTTACAAATATAGCATTCAGGAAGTTTTGTCAGTAAATTTTAAGACATAAAACTATTAATATATAATAAATACGTATTTGAAAATATATATTTATAATAGTGAAAATATGTGCTCTAAAGAACACCTAATAAATTGCTTGTATTATATCAGTTCAAAATTAGTTTTAGTTATTAGGCCATTCCTTACCCTCATAATGTATACAATAAAAATTAAAAAAAGTTGGTTAATTTTGGTTTGGTGTATATATTGAATAAATTCAATAATTGCTTATTTGTGCATACCTTTAAATATATGTAGGACATGACTCTCATGAGTCATGAGAGGCAAAATGAAGAGACAAATTTTGTGAGTGGTAGGGAATGCATGGGAAGGTTTGGGATGGTCACCAAACAAAATCCTTGTTTTAGTTTTCCACTTATTCCTAATTTCCCACTCACTATCCACATATTATTTCCACACAACCTTTTTTTCTTAATTTCTTTTTTCTCAAGTAGATATGACTCCCTTCTTCTTCAATTCCCACCCTTCTCTAATGATGTAGGGCTTCTTCATTTTGATATATCATAAGATTTATCAATTATTATTTTTTAATGGATTTTTCAATATTTAATATTTACTAACATATGGCAATGTATGTCTGTTAGCCCCTAGGTACCCAGATTTACATGTTCATGTGACGTGAAGCTGTGGATATTCTACGTGATTACATTGCAATATATATATATATATATATATATATATATATATATATATATATATATATATATATAGGAAAATTGGATTATAATAATCCCATGTTTTGCAAATTGGATGGCGATAATCCCTACTTTCACTTTGTATTCTGGTGGTAAAAAAAAATGAATTTGATTTATATATATTATTTATTAACATTGGTCTATGGTATTTGATCATATTTTTAAGTAATATTCCTAACTCTTATTAGTCCCTCCCTCCCCTCCCCTTCCCCAAAAATAATAAAATAAATTATTCTAGCCTTCTAGGTCCCCAACGGGCTGAACTATCCATGCAAGCATAATATAACTAATTAATAGGCCATGATAATTTGTTAAATAAATCATAAGTTAAAATTATGTATGATCATTTGGATGATTTCCTTTCCAAATTAATAGTTTATATATATGACTTTTAATCTTAATTATTAGTAGCAAAAGGAGTAGAGATGATAGCTAATTAGATTCCCAATATAGTATATATAACTAACTAAAAACATAGAAGGATATTACTGGCCTAAAGTAATAGGAGAAGTAATTCTTGTTCATGAAATTACAGAATTGTGCAAGATTTCTATGAGGCATTCTTTTAACCAATTTACAAATAAATATTCAAATATTTGACTAGCTATTCAGCATGCACCAAAAAAAGACAAGTTTTTATGACTTTGGATTTTATATAATACGAATAAATTCTACTTTATGCTCTCACCAAACTTGTAATGCTCTTTGTTGTTTTGAAAAAGACAAAAATAAACAAGTCTGGACTCCTTGGAAACATATACTCCCTCCATTCCTCAATAATTGTCACTTTAGAGTTTAGGGAAGATTTTAAGAAAATAATATTGAGAATGATAATTGCATTGGAAATGATAAAAGTAAGAGTTAAGTTTCTATTTTAGTTATATAATTGTATTGGAAATTGTAAAAGTAAGAGGTAAATTTAAAAAAATGTCATTAATGTTACATTGGAATTGTAAAGTGACAGATATTGTGGAAAATAGAAAATTGATCAAAGTGATAAATATTGAGGAATGGAGGGAGTATATTGTAGTACATAGCCAGCTTTTAATGTTTGAAATTGCAACTTAATTATAGTGTATCCTTTTCTTGACTAATGATCAATAATTTTTTTGAATGAAATAATCAAGAAATTATTACATAATAATAATAATATTTGGTTATAATATTCATCTTATATTACATTTAAATTACTCTATAATTTATATTTATATATATATAAATTGTTAAAAAGATATATTTTATTAGTATCAAAGTTATATTATTCATAAATATATAATGTAAAATTATATGTGTGCATATATACCCACTTCATAACACAACAAACATAAGGGATTTTGCAAGTCTCACGTATTGGCCTTTATGCTTATACATTTTTGACTAATTAATACTCCCTCCTTCCCAAATTAAGTGTCACTTGGTACACAATTTAAAAAATAAAAAAAACTTCCCATCTACATTAATTTAGTGCATTGGAAATGTGGAAATGTTGAATAAAATGGTGAATAAAAAAGGAAAAATGTGAATAAAAAAGAAAAATAAATGAAAAAGATGTAATTAATAAGGTTAATTTGATAAATTAGTAATTAATGTGCTATTGAAAATATAAAGTGACAAATATTATGGAAAAAAAGAAAGTTAGTTAAAGTGACATATAATATGGGAAGGAGGGAGTAAGATTTTGTATACATTTATGATAAAAACTTTAATAAATTAGAAATATCTAATCACGTTATTGGTAATTTTTTTATCTTTATAAAGAATAGCCAATGAACATGAGAGACTTCCGTCAAGGTTTT
Organism: Portulaca oleracea; assembly: GCA_029582165.1. Lineage (NCBI taxonomy): Eukaryota > Viridiplantae > Streptophyta > Magnoliopsida > Caryophyllales > Portulacaceae > Portulaca > Portulaca oleracea. The sequence goes on from CM055892.1 coordinate 21,099,332, forward strand.
CCATCCTAATATACAAATTGCAACATTAGTCAACAATATTAGCTCTAAACAAAATGCTAAAAACATATGTACTCTTGTTTTTTTGGAAGATGGGCCAGTAGTCTAACATTCCAATGAGAAAAATCATATAAATTAGCTAGCATATACCTTACAATTCTTATTATAGAGATAAAATAGATACATTCATATATATATATATATATGGGAGAGGATCATATGAGCATGCTAGTAAGATGAGCATGTGAGCACTACCAATATGGACCATTGGATGTTGATCAATGGATGGGAAAAAAGGAGGAGTTTAGATTTTTTTCCAACCCTTTTCTATCAACTCACGTGAGGCTTTAGTAAAAAAAAAAAAAGGAAAAGGAGGGATGCATTAATAACTTCTGCGCATGATCATCATTCTCTAAAACTGATTTTTCAGTTTTCAAAATACTCTCATTCACAGTGAACGTTCATCTCCCATCTCATTTACAGCCATACTCGACGGCGACGGAGGACCGAGGAGATAGTTTGGACGGCGATTGATCGACCGGAGGAAAAATATTTGGCGACGAAAATCATTGTCCGACGACGATAACCTAGAATTTCAACCTTGCTCTATAGGTATGCGAATTAGGTTTTGTAATCCTCCATCATATTTTTGTTTCATTCATATGCGAATTAGGGTTTATTTCATCCATATGCGAATTAGGGTTTTCATCTGTATGCGATTGTAACCCAGAATTGTAACCCTAATTTCAGTACAAAAATATCCAAAGGTTCAAATTTTCCAGTCCAGAATTTCAAGATTTCCTTGAAATCTTCAAAAACTTGAAATTTCGAGGCAAATAGATGATGAAAGAAGCTCCATGGATGTATGATTGATGAATGTCCACATTGTGATTCATCAATGTTCACAGTTGATTTGTTATGCCGTGTTGATTGGTCATGATTGATAATAGTTATACATATATGTGGTGATCGATGTTCACAGACAATAAAGGAGTGATCCACAGTGTGATTTATGAATGTCCACAGTATGATTCATGAATGTCCACAATGTGTTTTATGACGCGATGATTGATCATTATTGGTTGTAGACATGCATATAACAAATGGAGTAATTGTGGTGTTCGTTAAATTAATGATCAATAGTTGACAGTGATATTGTTTAATGTTCATAGATGAAAAGTTTGATGTTCACAATTATTGTTTTGCTTATATTGAATAAAATGCAAGTGGTGTCCACACTGGCATTGATTAATGTTCACTATGAAAAATGGTGTTGTCCACACTGACATTATTTAGCTGATGGTTGTTCAAATAATGATTAAATTGTGCACAGTGACATTACTTGATGTCCACAAATGAAAAGTTTGGGTCTACAATATATTTCAATATGGGTGGGTTTGTGGGTGTGGATTACACAGTATGATAATGGTTTATTATGTACATATTGGGCACAATGTGGTCCACGTTGTTGGTCAGTTGATTTGAATGTACGAATTTCATAAAGTATGGTGTCCACAGTCATTGTTGTGTGTGTACTCAATGAAAATGGCGACGTCCTCATTGATATTAATTGATGTCCGCTGTGAAAAATTGTGATGTCCACACTGACATTGTATGTTTTTTTATAAAATGTAAATGGTGTTTGTTCAAATAATGATAAATTGTTCCTTTATAAAAGTTTTTATATGTTTTCTTATTTTTTTCCACTATCATTGTAGGCGGACCGATTGGAGGCATTGAGGCAACCCTACTGTCATGATATAATTATGCATGCAGATAACTAGTTGAAAGACCAAGTGTTCAGCAAAGCATCCCATTGGAATGAAACCAAAGCACTTGTGGATGATTAAGTGTCATATGTGAATTACGTAGTAGTTTGTGTACCATGAACTTGTGGATGGTTGACTTATGACTGTAATGAACAAAAGTTTGATTGGTGTTGAAGGCTTTTTCTTGCACTTTGTATTTCAGGAACCACCATTAGCGATGTATGATACTATGTTAATACTTGACGCATTAATGATGGATGATGTCTGCAATATTAGTTGAATTTGTGCACAACATTAGTGGAAATGTGCACAATAGATAAACATGTAAACCCTCACTGTTTCCATTAGGAATGTATGCATGTCCACGCTCTAAATGCGTATTGTCCACATTGTCACGAATAGATGTCCACAACAAATACCTATATCGTCCTTCTAAAAAACTCTAACAAATGTCATATAGAACTGTCACTAACATGAGTGGTGACAATGAAATTATGCAATAAAATTAAACCTGTATCATCATTTCTGATAATTCTACATATCCACAACTAATAATGTCATATAAATAATCTAAAAAATGTCAATTAAACTGCACGTCCCACCACTATTAAATTTCATGCCAATTAAATTTATTATAACATGGGGATGTCAATCACACATCGATAATGAATGCATGTTCACAGTTTAAAGGTGTAATGTCCACGTTGTCAAGTTAGATGTCCACAATTTATACGTGTATCATCCTTTTTGGTAATTCTAGATGTCCACAACTAATAATGACATATAAATAAACCCAAAAATGTCAATTAAAATACATGCCTCACCACTATTAAATTTCATGCCAGTTAAACTGCTTATTACATGGGGGTGCCAATTAAAGTCCATGTCAATCACATATCCATCGCGATTTGTTACCTTATTGCCCATAAGGCATACATTATACATGTCATAACTTTTGAGAAATTAATGAACCTATATGAAAGTGCATGTCACTAAAATGAATTTAGAAAAATATATATGCATGCATATAATATCCACAGTCAATACATACATTGTCCTTTTTCAAATTACGATATGTCCACAATCCAAACACCAAAAATGTCCATACTTAGATTGCATAGTACGATATTGAAGTTTCATTATTCATACTTTACATCCTGTTATTATACTTGATGTCCATGTTGATAGAACTTGATGTCCACTGCTATTATTTTTTAATGTCCATAACCTAAAATGATGGATGCTCTCACTCTTGACAAATCAATAAAAATATATCAAGTGCACGCACATGAGATGAGTGTCCACATGATTGGGTATAATGCATATGAAGAAACATGTTGTCCACAGCCCATATGCGCATTGTCCTTTTTAGTAATACTTGATGTCCACCATCCAAACTGGATGCCCATCACTATTTACAAATGAATAAAATTACATGATGAATTCTCCTGTCCACAGCCCACATGTGTGATGTCCTGTTTGGTAATACTTAATGCCCACAGTCTAAAATGATGGATTCCATCATTTTAGACTGTTGATGTTCATTTGTGAAGAGTGAGGGAATCCATCATTTTAGACTGTGGACATTAAGTATTACCAAATAGGATATCACGCATGCGGATTGTGGACATGGGAATTCACCATGTAATTTTATTCATTTGTAAATAGTGATGGGCATCCAGTTTGGATTATGGACATCAAGTATTACTAAAAAGGACAATGCGCATATGGACTGTGGACAACATGTTTCTTCGTATGCATCAAGTATTATTAATATGGACATCTGATGTTATACTTGACCTTCAAGTTGGTAATGTTTGATGTCCACTACTGTTATTCTTTGGATATCTAGTTAATACTTGATGTCCCTTGTTGTTAAACTTGATGTGCATATTGATAGAACTTGATGTCCACTTCATGTAATTCCAAGGCCAAGTATATCCCAATCCTTCTTTCTCCTTTGTAATGATTCGTCAACAAAGTGATGTCTGTCCAACAGAGACACTCCCAATCTTTTTTTCCCTTCTTCCTCCTTTATGAAACAGTGACACTATCAATCAAAGAGATATGAAATGGAGGAATTTGCAATTGGGGAGGCAAACATAAATCGCAAGCAATTCAAAAATTGAATGAATTAAACCTTCAACCAAATAAATACAGATATAGAATGAGAAATTGAAATTGGGGATATGAATCTTTCGCCGTCGAGTTCGTCTCTCGCCATAGATCTACCTGAAAACTTTCCTACTCGGTCGTCTCTCGCCGTCGAGTTCATCTTTCTTGCCGAGTCCGTCGCCGTCGAGTGTGGGTGAGTATGGGAGATGAGTGCTCAACCGAGTGTGAATGAGTATGGGAGATGAACAGTTGAGTGTTGAAACTTCAATTTGTCCCGACGTTTTGCCCTTGCATGCGCCTGCTGAGACCTTTTTTCTTTTTTTTCTATTGTTTTCCAATGTTCTCATCATTACCATCAGCCGCCTTTCACTTCCCAACACAAAGAAATGCATTCCCTTAATTTTATTTCCCTCACCCTCTTTATAAGTCACGTGAGTTCATATACAAAAATTTGAAAAAATCTAAAGTCCCCTTTTTTCCTATCCATTGATCAACATCCAATGGTTCATATTGGTAGTGCTCACATGCTCACCTTACTAGCATGCTCATATGATCATCTCCATATATATATATATATATATATATATATATATATATATATATATATATATATATATATATATATATATATTTACATTAGTATCATGCCATAATGCATGACATGCATGTGGCCGATTAGTTTATCCATTAAAATATTGTTTGTTTTAAAGGATTAAAGTATAATCAAATTAATTTGTCTTTCTAATCGAGTAATAATTAGCACGGAAATGTTGTTGTATTATTTTGTAAATATTAAAAATGATGTTCATATTACTCACATGCTAGTGCTACTAGTAATAGTCTAATAGATTCTCAATAAAGCGGTTTTTATTCAATTTACTAATCTTTTACATACATGCCATAAGCCCATAATACTTGTTAAGCACTAAAAACATGCATGATATTGCAATATAAATATACAAGAAAATAGCTAAATTCACCTAATTATAATAAGAATCCAATACTTTGAGCAATAATTATTATGCATAACAATCCAACTTTCATGTTTAGTGTAGCATCCAAAAAGTACAACACCAGTCACCACATTTCATAATTTTGGCTTTACTCATTTGACAGGAATCAATGAATTTAAACAAATTAAAAAGAAAGCCTAATAATCAAAGCTCCAACTATGTTCACCCTATAAAAGTCGTACAATTGTACAAAGACAATCCACATGTTCACACACTTCAGTTGGATATTCACCCAACAAATACAAATCCCCAAACCAAAAACATTCCAACCCATTGGGATACTTTAATTAAGATTTGTAATACTCCAATAAAATGTTATTCATCATAATATACAATAAGGATAAATTTTTAAAAGAAGAAACACGTTTAAACACGATTTGAGTATAAGGATAATAATGGGGCGGGGCGGGGCGGGTATCGGGTCGGGGTATATTCTCCGTCCCCATCCCACAAGCACCCACCCCCATCCCCGCCCCATAACCCATTGCGAAGGGAAAAACTTCCCCCATCCCCATCCTCAGCCCCAGCGAGTACCCAAACCCAACAAGGATGAGAATAATTTCAAAACTAAGACAATTATATAGAGTGAGAATGGGGTATTATGGTTATAGAGAATAAATTATGTATATACGCTTAGAGTTTTTTGATTAATTAAAAATAAAAATTGTCCGAAATTATGCATATAAATTTAAGGTAGGAATGATATTTATGTATTATAAAAGAAATCGAAGATGAGGACGGAGAATATATGGTGGGTAACTTCCATGAGTGGGGAAACAGGGCGGAGACAGGGAAAATTTTTGTTCTCATCCCCGCCCCGTCCCCCCATGGATATTTAATTCTTTGCCCCATTCCTATCGGGAGCAGGGATTTTTCCCTAGAGCGAGGCGGGGCCTTGGTGGGAATTAGGATTTCTCGCCCCATTGTCATCCCTATTTGAGTATCTAGATGTAGACAACTTTTTACTAAGATCTAACGTTTATAAAGAAATCAATTTCTACGGACCTAAAAAAACCTTTAAAAACACTTTGAAAATCTATTTAGGCTTTGTTCTTTTGTACAGCGAGTAAGCTGCGGAAATGGTGCGATGCGATGAAATTGTGGAGAGTGCGGTGAAATATGAAATAATATAGTAAAATTTGTGAACAATGTGGTTGGTGTGGTAGATGAAGAGAAAAAATGTAAAAAAAGTAGAGAAGAAAAATGAGGAGAGAGAAAAGTGAGGAGATATATTGGTAAGGATTGTAGTGAAATGTTGGAGAATATTGAATGGTGTAGTGAGTTGTGGTACTATAACGCACCGCACTGTATTGTACAAAAGAACAAAAGGTTTTGTTCTTTTGTGCGGTGCGGTGCAATACCACAACTCACCATATCATTTAATATTCTTTCAAATTTTACCATATCATACAACATTTTACCACAATCATTACCAATACATCTTCTCATTTTTTCCCTCTCATCACTTTTCTCTTCTTCTTTTTACATTCTCCCTGCTTACCTACCACATCAATATCACACTTTTAAAAATTTTTACTACTACCTCCGTCCCTAAATAATTGTCCATTTGACTGAACTTTGACCGTTGATTACTCACAAATTACAATGAGTTACAATATAAAATTAATATTATTCTAATTTTTAGTATAATATCTTTCTAATGGTGATAAATTCATATTGTAACTCATTGCAATTTGTGAGTAATCAATGGTCAAAATTTAGTCAAATGGACAATTATTTAGGGACGGAGGTAGTATATCATTCCACATCTTACCACACTTTCCATAATTCTATCAACCTGTATCATTTCAGCATCTTATCAACTATAGAAAATAAGATACTCCCTCCGTTCCATATTAACTGTCGTCATTGGAAATTGTGCAGTCAAACTTAAAAAATTTTGACCATAAATTTCTCAATATATACAATGAATTGCTATATAAAATTATTATCATTAGATTCGTAACGAAAAATACTATCATATAAGTATAATATTGCAATTGTTAATAACATATTATGCAAAAAAATTATCAATTAAAAAATGATATTGGAGACCGTGAAAGTCAAAATTATGACAATTAATATGGAACGAGAGGGAGTACCTTAAACATTAAGAATGACTCGTTTGAAAAGCCTTTGAAAAAATAAGAGACAAATCAAGAACTTTTATCATAACTATTTATAAGAAACAATCCTCTTAAAACAGACGTAGTAATAATTTTTGTTCACACTTCTTTCATCCTATAATATAAAAAGTGAAGTCTCAACTCCATACTCAAAATCTTAATTATGCTTCCTCCAATCGCTTTCATCTATACTTGTTTTTTTCTTCACAGTTTTTCACCTTCATCTTCATATGTATTCAGTATTTAGTACTCACCTTCCCGACCTCCACCACCCTCATCTAATTTAATGGGCTCACATTTTTATATCCTCCTCCATTAATAATAATTCTCCTTCTCTATTTCTCTCTCTTAAAGTTTATTCCTTTGGCCCTCTCACTCAAGTAAAATTGTCCCCTTTTGCTTTTCAGATTTCTGGGTTTTTGTAGATTTGTGCTACTTCTCTTTCCCAGATCCACTACTCACCCAAAAAAGTACCAAAAATTATGGGCTTTTCTCAATTCAATCATGCTGATTCTGAAAGCCATGAACACAAAAACCCACCACCAAATTCTCTTTCCATTGTGCATAATTATGATGATGATGATGAAAATTACTGTGGGAAGTACAATGATGAGCCAAAATTGAAGTCTTTTTTGATGAAGATGATGTGGGATTTTGGATTGGGTTGTTTTATGGTTGGAGGAGATAAAATTGGGAAGAAAAGCAAGAGCAACAACTCAAACCCAGAACATAATAAAGCATGGTTGCTTGCTGAATCAGGTGGTGATTTAGCTAACAAAGGAGAACCTCACTCACTTCATTCCTCTTTTAGGTTCAATATTTGCTCACAAGTTGAGCTAGACACCATGAAAGCAACCACCTTTGGGAATAACAACACTACTGTTCTTATGGTGAATTTGGACTGTAATTTGAGTGATTCTAGCTCTTCCAAGGAGGTAAAATGGGAGAGGTTTCAGTATTTGGAGAAGAGTATCTCTCCTATTGCGAATTCTTTGGTCAGGTTTAGTTATGGTGAAATTGTTGCTGCTACACGCAGTTTCTCGCAAGGTAATTCATCTGGGTTTGTTGTTTTTTACCCTTTTAATGGCGGAATGATTGTGATTAGGGTTCTGGGTTGTTTTATGGTTCAATCTTTTGTGGGGTTTTCACGAAATTGGGTTTTTGACTGTAAATAATTGTGGTAGTTGTTGTGGTTCAATCTTTTGTGGGGTTTCGGTTTTGATTGTGTGGGATTTGTTATCTCAAAGGACTCAAATAATGGGGTGTTGTAATTTCGGTTTTAATTGCCAATAATTGTGATTAGTTTGGTGGGTCGGTGGCTTTTATGGTTCAATCTTTTGTGGATTTCTTCTGAATTCGGTTTCGATTCCGGAACCAATATTTCAAAATCCCGCCCATGCCAAGTACATAGAGTCGGATATACCAGTTTTACCCCTAAATTTGCAATTTAGAAAGACGGTTCCGGTTTACCCAAGATTTAGAAATTGTTCGCTATCGCTAGCTACTAGTTCAAGTTGAGAGACAATCTTTTTCCACTATTCAGATTATGATTTTGGTTTTGATTGTGTGAATTTTTTTTTTTTTTGGAACTGAGTAGGTAGAGTTCTGGGCAGAGGTGCACTGAGTTATGTATATAGAGGTAGAGTTGGACTCTTAAGAACTGCAGTTGCAATCAAGAGGCTAGACACAGATGATAAGGAGTCTTCCAAGGCATTTTGCAGAGAACTTATGATTGCAAATTCACTTGAACATCCAAACATTGTCCCTCTTTTGGGATTCTGCATTGATCCTGAGCAAGGCCTGTTCCTGGTCTACAAGTATGTGTCAAGTGGAAGTTTAGAGCGACATCTACACGGTACATTTTCTCCGAATTCATGATGATTTTGGGTTCTAATTCTGTGTGCAAAATTCTGACATGATTAGATATGCAGGGAAGAGAAGCGGAGGGAAGGAGTTCAGTTCACTTTCTTGGTCAGTTCGGTATAAGGTCGCTGTAGGAATCGCAGAGGCGATAGCGTATTTACACAATGGAACCGAAAGATGCATTGTTCATAGAGATATAAAGCCTTCTAACATTCTTCTTTCCTCTAAGAAACGGCCCAAGGTGAGCGATTTGGTCCTTTCTAATTAGCTCTTTTGTCAGCAATACTTACCAAAACTTATCTTTATTTACCAACAATTACCAAAACTTAACAGACTCTTTGATAGGTATGTATGTGATTGATGAATTTGACTGGTTGGGTTTTCTGCAGCTATGTGACTTCGGATTAGCAACATGGACTCCGGCACCATCAGTTCCTTTCCTTTGCAAAACTGTCAAGGGGACATTCGGGTACGTATGACCTCGTGAAAACTGTCAAATCACCATATTCAAATGGGTTATTCAGATACCTATTACATACACCCAGAAGATGTACTCCATAACGAACAATCTTAATTTTACGAATGAACAAAACACCGCCGATTATCTGTTGTATCTAATTCAAAGTTGTTACAGGTACTTAGCCCCTGAGTACTTTCAGAATGGGAAGGTGTCTGACAAGACCGATGTCTACGCATTCGGAGTGGTCCTTCTTGAGCTATTAACTGGCCGGAAACCAATTGAAGCCACTAGACCACTTGGAGAGGAGAACTTGGTCCAATGGGTACGCGAGTTTTTCAGCTTTAATTCGACCCAATTGACCACTAGACCTGATTAGACTGTGTTATGAATAATCCGACGAGGTGGTCCTTCGACATACCTCGATATAAATGTGTTCTGCTGAACTAATTGCTAACCTATGTGATGGGTAACAGTACCATCCCCAACTAACTCGGGACCCAATTGTTCCATATAACGTATTTGATAACGACTGTTTAGTTAGTTTGGTGAATTCCCCCTGTCCTGTTGTCTTGCTGGATGAGCCGTTGAACTGCACACATTCAAAGTCTGAAAACAACTGAACTGTTGTAAGAGTCTGTAGACTTAAATTTCAGTTGGTTTTGTAGTTACTAGGTTGACATTTTTCACCGAAATTCGCATAACTTTCTACTTCTAACGCAATTTTAAATGAACTTCTACATAAATTATCCAAATTTACTCAAACCAACCCAATCAATGTGCAATACTTACCAAGTGTCGGTCCGATTTGACTAATCCAATTTTGACCTGGACCCAAACTTCTGCCAGCATCCACATTTATGTTATGCAATCAATGTGCAATATTTACTAAGTTTCGGTCCGTTGAAATTGCAGGCAAAGCCACTGATAGATCAAGGAGAGCCAGCCCTCGACACACTGCTCGACCCACGAGCCAAGGTGACTTGCAAGAGTTCAATGCTGATATCCCAGATGGTTCGAGCCGCAGCAGCCTGTGTCAGCAGCGACGAGTCCTCTCGGCCTGCCATGGATGAAGCCCTAACTTTGTTGAGGGGTGAAAGTTGTCCCGTCAAGGGTAAGTCCGGTTTCGGTTGGATCAGTTACGGGCCCCACGTACTGCAGCGGACAAAGAGCGAAATGAGGAATCATTTCGCTCTGGCCATGCTTGGAGTTTCTGAACTGGATGATGATGATTACTTGTATGGGAGATGACATTGAGAGGGTTGTGGTGTTATTTACCTCTTTGTTTTGGTTTTATCATTGTTTTGTGATTTCTTTTCTTTTTTTTTTTCAGAGTGGTGTTGGATTTGATTGGGTTGGGAGTGGTAAATAGGAGGAGAAAAATGCTGAAAATCTTTGTACAGGAGTAGGATTCGGAATAATGTGTACAATGTACATACTTTTCATCTAATGAAAAATGAGAAGTGATCGACTCATGGGCGGATCTCAGGCATGGCTATGGATGACCACTGTTAGTGGTAACATAAAAACAATTAGTAATTTAGTATATAATTTGTGATAAAATTATGAGTTTTATGTAATTGGATGAATATAACATTGTATTGACCACCCCTAATTTAAAGATCATGATTCACCACTAGATTGACCGCCTCAAAGTTGTGGGTTTTATTATGCAAAATTCAGATTGATCGAGTTTGCTCTTATTTTTGATAAATTAATGTCTGTGGTAAGACCCCTTGCATCTAAATCCCTTGAAAGTAGGAGGACACTGATATTGATTCCATGAATTCATTGCATGTGAAAAATGTAAAAGAAATTTCAACACACAATTTCTTTTTTCTCGATTATTCAAAGCCAATAAAAGACTATGAAGTCTACATCAAAAGATCTAAGACTTTGCAAAACATCAGTTGGATAGGAAAGTACTCAAAGATAAACAAGAGAAGACGACACAAGTAGAATTCAACGCACAATTTCATCAAAGCATTTATACAAATACATCGAAATTTCACTCAACTCGAGATATAGACATGGTTTGCCTTGTGAGATGTACATCCAATTTCGTTGGAATTTTGAGAATTTCTTGGGGACAACACATAATGAAAAGCTAAATAAGAAAGAACACAAGTTGATACATATACCTAAAAAATCAAACAGGACAATCTGGTACGTGATTGCTAGTTTAGAATATCTTGGCAACATCTCGGATCAATCCTCGATTTTCGTGAGCAAAGTCGGTGAACTCCTGGAATGAAATGAACCCATCGCGATCAGTGTCCATCTCTTCCATCATCGAGTTAACCTCGTCGGGGGTGACTGAGCCGAGAGCTTGAAGAGCTTCTCCGAGCTCGGTGGATGAGATTTTGCCATCGCCATTTTTGTCGAAGTGCTTGAAGATCCTCTCCCTAGCTTCCACGTCTTGGGGGGTATCCTCATTCGCCATGCTTTTGCTGATGGATCTTAACTTCTATTGCGTAAGTTCTTTTTTCGGATCAATGTTTGGTTTACGTTCAAATAATGCTTCTTCCTCCCCAAAAATAACTAGGTCTTCCGTTCTTTTAGGAGGAAAAAACTGATGAGAGGAAAAGTGGCTTGACTTAATGTTAGGATCACCTGTAATTTTGTCCGTTACTAAAAATAGGTTGCTCCTTAATCCCTCTCAAGTTAACATAAATGCAATCTCATATATTTTACATAATTAAGGCACTTTATTTAGAAATAAATAGATTTAGGAGTAATGAGAACATCATTCTTAGAGCATTTGCATTGGTTGGATTGTGGTCCGCCAACTCAGCTCACGGATAACTGAAATTAATATGTCAATATTTTAAACGGATTGCCACGTGTGAGCTGCTCGTTACCATGAACAGATCACCTCTTTTACTTTCTTTTTATTTTCACTTGTCGTGTAAGAAATCTAGACTTTTTGAATAAAATAAAAATAGAATAATTAGCTAATTATTGATAATAAAGTTTATAAAGTTACAAAAATAGATTTTATTTTTGTATAAGAATGGGCCCAGGGCCAAAAAGACCACTTGTTCAGTCCACAAAAGAGGTGATAGCCTTCAAAATTGGATACACAAGACCGACTAAAAGTTGGATTTGCACGGGCCGAAAAAAAGACTCGGGATTGGCGCTAACTACGACCAACAAGGCCCACAAATGAAGCCCATGCCAACGAATGTTAATAATTAGGTCCATTTGAGATCTAAGTTTAAGTTTGCACAATCTGCTAATAATTGCGGGATAATTGTATGATTGATGGATAAGTGTCCATAGAACTGTGCATAATCCAGTTCGAACCGAAACATGGACTGAACCAAATTAGAGCGAGTAATATTTGTTTGGTTCAGAATAGAATCGAGTTTTTTCGAACCTCATTCTTTTTGGTCCAATCCCAGCCCTAATTATCATGACTCTTTGGTAGTTTAGTGAAACTTGTTAGTCATTACACTTTAAACTAGAGTTTAATGAATTGATCGACTTTACTATTAAAAAAATCTGCTTTGATCTAATTAGTGATGTGTTTTTGTAGGGCTTATCTTTGTGGTTTTTTTATAGGGCTTGTCTCTATGGAATCATACTAAATTATGGATCGCATATCTAACTTTCCTTTTTAATCCAAAATGGGATAGTTAGAACTTAGAAGTTTTGATAAATTCAATGTTATTTGTAATAAAAAAAAGTGAACAATATTTAGTAACATCCATAATATGAAAATGTTATATTTTGTTCCACTCATCAATTCAATCAAAAACTTAACTTTGCACAAGTAAACATCGGGGCCACACTACGTGCTTGTTTGGCCTAGCTTGTAAGAGTGTTTTTGGAGTTAAAAAGTACAAACTAGGTCAAACAGTGCTTTTTTAGAAGCTAATAACTGTTTTCTAAAAATAGTTTTGGCCAAAAACAGCTCCAAAAGCAGAAGCAGTAAATTGTTGCTTCTGCTTCTTACAAACTAATCACTACTCAATCCATTCTCTAATTATTAGTTTCCATCATTTCAAATAAATATTATAATTCTTATAAAGATAGTATATCTAGATATTTTAATATTATATTGTTAGAATCTTTAATATTATGTTGGACATTTTTATTATCTAATTCCTTTGCAAATATGGTATTAGTAAATTTTTGATATATAAATATTTAATTTAAAGTATTGTATAGTTAAGTAAGACCATATATAGTTATAATAATAATTATAACTATAATTATAACTATACGATTATAATTATTGTTAAAATTAAAATTTGATAATATGTTTAAAAATGAATAAAAAGAGAAAATGTAAATAATCATATGATAATTTTACTCCAAAAAAACACATGATAATTTTTAAAAGTAATTAAGCTAACAACTTAAATTTAGTAAAAACACTTATATGATAAGTTAGGCCAAACATTTTAATTAGTAAAATCACTTATATTATAAGCTAGGTCAAACACTTCAAAGTCTCTCCAAAAATAGCTTTTATGAAAATTGTTTATAAAATGCAAAACGCTTTTTTAGAAATTAGGCCAAACATATACTACATACATTTACATAACGATCTTAAGAGAGTCATAGCTTAATCAACTTGTAGCCAATTAGGTTATATGATCTTTGCTTATAGCATTTCTATAACCATTAATGGAAAGACTTTCCGAAATTGGGATTTTTTTTCTTTTTTTGAGATTGACCAACAAATTAGGTTTGTTTGTTTATAATTATTTTCTATCAGAAAAGGAGCCAACTAGCCTTTTCAAAGGTTTTCTTAATGGCCAGGTAAGCAATTGTCGAGTATAAAAGTTGCTAAGATTCGAACTTGTAACTTTTTGTTTAAAAATGGATTGATATAATATGCAAAACCAAACTCAGCTAAAAATTAAAGTCGATGAAGGACCAAATATTGTAGGGCTAAGACCATAATTCTTTATAAGGGTCGAGTAAACTATCATTACCTTTATTTACCTACACCTATGAATTATACTCTTTCTACTCAAATAGTCAAATCTACACAATTTTTCTATTTTTAAAATAACTTATTACCGACTTTTGCCGAGTTAATTACATTTAACCTACCTGACATATGCGGTAATAATTTTTGCACACCCGACATTTGGGAAATAATTTTCACCCTACCTGACATTTAGTGAAAGTGATTTTTAGTGTTAGAATCCGGTAACTTGTCATCTGAAATGAAAAAATACAATAATACCCCTATATCACTATGTGAAATTACGATGTTGCCTTTTAATTTGAGAAGGAAAAGACTATGTTGGAGAGTAGAAGATAGACATGGTGGTTTGGGAGGGGTTAGGTTTCATTTTCTATATGGGAGGAGAGGCCGGGGAGAGGAATCAGTGGAATTGTTGAGTTTTAAAATGTCATAACAATTAATACTAAGGGTACAAAAATCATTTCACATTTAATTGAAAGTCAAAGGAAATAATAACAAGGGTATAAAGGTCACTTCATATTTATTTTTTTACAATTCACCGGAAAAGTCAATAAAATATCAATTATAACATACCTGAGGGGCTTTAAATTTATGACCACTTAAATGTCAGGTAGGGTAAAAATTATTTCTCAAATATCAGATGTGCAAAAATTATTACCACATAAATCAAGTAGGGTAAATATAATTACCTCGACTTTTGCCTACTTCGATATAAACCCCCAAACCTACCGAAACCTACCAAATCTTGGTCGTACTTCTACGTATCCGTGGAAAGCATAGTGCCTACGGGGCTGTAAAATGTTGAAAGAGTAAAGGGATAGGTTTAACTAACAAAGATGGTAACTTGTGGCCGTTGCTTAATTTTAAAAAGCAAGTAGGTGGAAATATCGGGGATATATGGGCCATGGTGCCAATAAAGAACCAGAAATGTATTCCTTATTTCATATTAAGGCATCGTTCTTTTTTGCGTTAACGCACCCAAACGTAACGCAACATAACGCAAATTATCATTACTTTTTAACCATTTCCAACGCAACTAAACGTAACGCAACGCACAAAAGAACGATGCCTAATTGTCCTCAATTTAATTTTTATGGTTTTTTAATATTATTTTTTAATTAATAATTTTTTACACAATATGTTATTAACAATTGCAATATTATACTTTTATGATTGTATTTTTCGTGACAAATCTAATGGTAATAGTTTTATATAGCAACTCATTATATATATTGAGAAATTTATGGTCAAAATTTTTAAAATTTAACCGCACAATTTTCATTGATAGCAATTAATATGGAACGGAGGGAGTAATTGCATTGAAATTATGGTTAAAAGTAGAGCTGGCAAAAACTGACCCGATCCTAGACCGACCCGGTTTTTCAAACTTGAAATGTAACAAACTTGGAATATGCGGCATAACAAACCCGACCCAACCCCACCCGTCCGAATTGACAGATCTAGTTAAAAGAGAAAAAAAAAACTCAGAGTTGGTGATGATGAATGAGCATGATAAAATTAGTTGCAGTGGCTTTGGCAAAACAGGGAACATATAAAGGCAAGGGTCCTGATCACATGGAGGCCAAACCCAAGTCCCAAACCCAATGGGACAGGTTACCGGTATCCGTCACTTTCATTTTCAGCATAGGCCCTGTGTTTACGCGTCAGAGTGTAATAAACTTGCATGTATTAATGTATGATCTTTACACAATTACACCAGTGGGTCACAAACTTCTCGTGTACGTACGCCTATCAAACCCTACAAACATGGAATTGCAAGATAAAGACACTATAACTACACTCTCTTTCTTTTCAAGCACTTGTTATTTCTCGTGTGAATTGGTTAAGTAAGCTACAGCATGTAATGTTCACGGAACAAGGGAAAGCCAAAACAGGGAATTGTTTTGGGAAAACAAGATAGAAGATAGTACACTAGCAAATATTGGTAAAAACTAAAAAGATTTTTAGAAAAGCCTTTTTCGTGAAAGATTTTTCCTAGCATTTTTGGTAAACTATTTACTGAATTATCGATGCTTGAATTGGTTATTTCTTAGGAGAATGTTCCCATAGAAACTTTTTATCGGGAAAGGTTTTTTTTTTTCTCAAAAGGTTTTTCACGGAAAAGAATACATTACAAAGTGTGGTTTACATCTAAGAATATGGGGAAATTGGTGGAAAAATTTATTTAATTGTCCAAATTAAATTAACCTTATTTATTAAATTTATAAAATAATATTCAGAAGTATCTAGGGAAGCTGTATTATAAAAAAGTTTCACTTTACCAACCCTCCTATGGAAAACACTTTCCCGAGAATGATAGGAAAATTTTGGACCTCACCCTAAAACTTTCTCATCCTCATTTTGCAACCAAGTATACGCAAATCTGACCAACTTAGAAAAGTTGACAAACACATGTGAGCACGGTATGTGGATCCAGATGTATGCGACCTTCCCTCCATGAACTTGTATTGGTTCAACTATCCAATCCAAACCAATCCAAACTTATCTAAATCTTACACAATTTCCCAAAAAAACATCCTCTCTAAAAACACAATTCTTCAAAAAAGCATCATAACTTATCTAAACTTGATTTTAACCAATCCAAATAACAGGGCCTTAGAACAGCTCATGGAGAGGATTCCCGCGGACCAAAACAAAACTTTTCTAGCACTCGAAAAACCAAAAGGAAAACATTAGGGAAAACTAATTTGAAAAACTAAGAGAATAAGAAGCTTACGTTTGTGGGGAATACCTTTGCGGATCATTAAAAGATTAGGACAAGGTCTTAGAAGGTTAATTGAATTATGCTGTCATTTGAGGTATGAGAATAAAACAAACGTATATGGCCAACGAAAATCAAATAAAAGACACAAGCAACAAACCAAGGCAAAACATAACACCCTACCATCAAACTTCAACCTACAGCCTTAATGCTGACCCTTGAAACTCTCCGATCAAGTGCTATGCCCTCCTACAAGTGTAGATGCATCAACCAGTGGCGAATCTAGGTCTACTAATTAAGGGTGACCACTATACTATTATATTCATCAGATACACATAAAATCCATAATTTTTATATCAAATTATATTATACTGTTTTTTTACTGACCGTGGCCACCCCTCACCTACCCTGAGATCTGTCAATGGCCTCAACTCTACTCTAATCACCTCCTTCAAGGACATTTTTGGTTTCTTACATCTTCGATGCTCAATGGGTATGCTAATCTCTTCACACCTCCTAACAAGGGCATCCTACCTTCTCCGAACATGCCAAACAATCTCAATCTAGTCCCTCTTATCCTTGATAAACACTATCCTTAGTTCAACTCGACAGACATAATTTCTAATCCTACTTAACCTAGTATATAACCACGCGGAAATCCAAATTTGAGTTATAATTTTAAATGGTCACTATTATTATATTAAAAATATTCTAATAGAATTAATTATTTGTGTTATTTCTTTTCATAAAAAAGCCATAGCTATAGGAGTCTGTCCGTATGACTTTCAATCAAGGTCTCACTATACAATTTGTGTTGAGAAATTTCGAAAGAAATCAAATTTATATAAAACATAACATTTTATTTTAGTGATGTATTCCCTCCATTCCATATTAATTGTCGTCTTTGGAAATCTTGCAGTCAAATTTCAAAATTTTGACCATAAATTTTTCAATATATACAATGTGTTACTGTATAAAATTATCACCATTAGACTTATAATGAAAAATATTATCATAAAAGTATAATATTATAATTGTTTCACACATTATGTAAGAATTATTAATAAAAAAATGATATGGAAGACTGCAAAAATTAAATTATCATAAAATTATGACAATTTTCGATATAGAATGAAGGGAGTATGATTTATGTGTCATATATATTAATAGTCATCTATTTTAGTTTGACTAACATGGACTCTTTCAATTCTTTGTGCGTCATAGCTATGGATAACCGAAAAAACCAACTTCTTTGCTTCCATGCGCTAAATGAGGTGGCTTGTTGCTCAATGTATTGACATTAGCGGGAGGTTTATCTTGTCATTCAAGTAAACTAATTTTAAGTTTCGAAGAAAGTTCAACCACGTAATTAATTAGAATCTATAAAGAATGAAAGTGGGCCATGGCAAAGTAAGTTAACGTCACTAAAAATTCCCTCCTTAATTACATCCTTGCTCAAGTTATCAAAAAAGCTTTAAAATATGGTGGAAGTCTTTGCCATTTTCTAGATGGATTTGAAGGTCATAGAGGCGGTAAAACCATACTAATATTAAAGCTATGTGCTTTTGTGGGTTGGTAAGATACAAAAATGTTGCGGTGTGGTGAAATTATAAAAAGTACGATAAAATGTGAAATGATATTGTAAAATTTGTGGAAAGTGTGGTTGATGTAGTAGGTGAGGGGAAAAAATGTAAAAAGTAAAAGAAAAAAGTGAAGAAAAGGGAAAGTGAGGAGATATATATTGGTAATGATTATGGTAAAGTGTGGTATGATATAGTAAAGTGTGGAAGAATATTGAATAGTATGATGAGTTGTGGTACTGCACCATACAACACCTCACAAAAGAATAGAGCCTAAGTCTTATATGAGACCATCCCCCATAAATTTATCATGAGACGTATAATTTTATGATGACTTTTATGAATATAGGGTGATTATTAATTTATTTGAGGTGACTCTGATAAAAGTTACCCATTGATAAATTATTAGTTACATTTGTATTCAAAGTCATTCTAATATAAGATCATCTTGTAAGAGAATGTCTCATGAAAAATTTATATATGACGATCTTATACTAAAATTTACATATCATTAATATGAGGATTCATCAAGGAAGTTTAATTTACATGTGACGATCTTATACTATAGATTTCAAAGTAAAATTACACAGGACTTCTATCAAACAACTTAAACGGTTCTTTCGAGCTCAACATATATTCAATAGAGGCAGGGACAGAGCCTCCCTTGGGCAAAAGAGGGCAATTCCCTCCCCCCTCCCCCCCCCCCCCCCAATCTAGAGAAAATTCCATATTAGATAAGTATTGTGGCATGATTTTTATTAGTATAATTGGTAATCATGTATTCTATCAACTTTAAGATTCCAAATTCAAATCTTGATGTTGCAATATATATATTTTTTACTTTTTGGAAACAAAATCAAAGGCTATTTTCTGTTGAATTCTCTTTTATTGTTGTTTCCATAATTTTTGCCGCTTCATATTATCATTTTTTTTAGAAAGGGTAAAACAACAAACACTAGGGAGCCCTTCTCTCAAGGGATCTCCCAAGTGCATCCTCACTTACAATAACAGAAAGATCTCTATGAAAACTATAACTAAGATAACAAGGTGATTGCGAAGATAACACAAATTTAGCTAACCAATCTGCAGCACGATTCCCTTCACGCAATTTATGGTATACCACAAATTCGTTGCATTCCCTCATAAAAGCTCGAATATCTTTAACTAACGACGCGATCTCCCAAGGAACATGAAAGGTGCCGTTCACCGCATTAACAAGAATGATATTATCCCCTTCCACGACCAACCTTCGGTATCCATTGGAAACAACATCTTTAATCCCATTATGCATAGCAACAACTTCAGCAATTAAAACAGAGGAGTTGTTCAAATTGAAGGCTGCTACTCGAAGAACCCGACCTTGATCATTTCTTATGATGTAACCCCCACCAGCACAGTTAGCACTCCTAGCCCCATTCGAATTGATTTTAATCATTCCCGCAGGAGGTTTAGACCAAGAAACCCATCTCCCAGTCACCGGAGGAGAGGAAGGTTATGTTATCCCCCTACCAACAAAATCAGCCAATCTATCCCTAATTCTCCACTCCGCAGAGGCACGCTTAGCACGCAACAACGAACTACCAGGCAGCGTTGATTGTTGATTGAAAACCACCAGATTCCTAGACTTGCAAACACTCCACAATAAGGCTACAACTCTATCTATAACAGACTTAGAAGAATGTCTCCAACACCTGTTGAGAAAGGAGTCAAGCGTATCATTGGAGTCCGGGGATAGTGGGAGCCACGCATGAAGCTTGGCCAACTGCCAAACTTCCTGAGCATAATCACAATGCAGAAGTAGATGATCCTCACTCTCATGAGAAGAATTACAAAAAGGAACCACTTTCTATGATAACTATATGCACTATATAATTTCTTCATATATTTTTATATAGGAAAAACTTATAGTGGTTGTCAACCATGACAACCACCACAATGAAAATAATGTTTATTCATATATGCGTCAACTTTTATCCGCGTCATTCATTTTTTTATTTAGTACAATATTATAAAATATATTTTCTTAATTAAAAAAAATTAGGAAATTTTTTAAAATTTAAATATCTTAACACTAAATTTTTGCCTCATAAATAAGCATATTTTGAAAAATATTTATTTTAATTTTTTGAAAATAAACTAAAATTTTAAAAAGTATATTTTACAATTTATATTAGATAAAAAAGCTAACGGTAGGGATAAAACTTGACACATGTACACGTAAGATTTATTTTACTTGCTGTGATTGTCATGGTTGACAATCACTATAAGTGTATCCTTTTTTTTTGATAGGGAATTTGATGAATTTATTCCGAAATCAGGTCATTCAACCGGGCGTCTCTAGCAATGAGGTTGGATACAGGTGCCGACCCACTCTCAGCCCACAACTGAGTAGTCAGTTGAACCGGCTGAAAATGGGCTAAATAACGGGCTACCTTGTTACCGTTCCTTCTAATATG
This sequence comes from Portulaca oleracea, assembly GCA_029582165.1. Taxonomy (NCBI): domain Eukaryota; kingdom Viridiplantae; phylum Streptophyta; class Magnoliopsida; order Caryophyllales; family Portulacaceae; genus Portulaca; species Portulaca oleracea. The sequence goes on from CM055892.1 coordinate 21,120,375, forward strand.
TGAAAAATTACAAACATCAAAGTTCTTTGCAATATTGGAAATGCTAGAAATAAACAAGCCAACTTTTGAATGATTGATACCATTCTTCTTCAGCATAGAGATGATGTTGATTGCATCCCCTTCCAAGATAATCTTCATGAAACCCATGTTCCTCGCCATTTGAATAGCAAAAAGGGCTGCCCTTGCTTCCTCCATATCCGGGCTCCCGCATCCTCTTCCTTGGCGCACCGCCGCAACAAGCAACTTCCCACTGCTGTCTCTCACTACAACTCCAAACCCGTGGATTTGATCCCTCATGATTCCCCAAAAATTTGTTGGGAGGTGCCACACATTTCTAACAACTGACCATTGGGGGACAACATTTTTTTAATGCACTCGAAGGGGACAAAATTGTTAAACAAATGGCTCCCAGGTGACTTTCCGGCCATTATTAGCCGGAAACCATGAAAATACTAAAATGCCCTTGGGGATGTTTATGAAAAGACTATACTGCCCTTATTTTTGCCCGCTCAAAAAAACCCCTACCTTGTCCCATTGTCTTCTTCAATGCATGCCAACTACCACTTCTACAAAACGCTATTGCATCATTCGAAGGAGAAAATGTGGAGAGTTAAGTACAGGGTTAGTGGCCAAGTTGCCTGGATTTGTAGGAGGCATATGAGTCTGACGACTAGTGAAATAGTTTAAGTGCCCCTTTAGACTTAGCGCTTCGATACACTGTCTGTAATGGTCTTTGTAAATGCTGTATTATGTTTTTAATTCAGTGCTATATCGTCATCTGACAAGCTGGTGCAATCTAAGTTTTTAGTTTTCACCAAAAATTCCTGTGTTGGACGCGTCTTGCAACATATTCGTAAGCCTAACTCTTCACCTAGGCTGCTTTCAAGAGATGGCAGAAAAATTAGTGTCCTCATAAGCCAAATCTTACAAGGATGATAACACTTGAATACAGATACACCATGGCTGAATCTCTAAAACTGCCCAACAGTAGGACCACCTCACATGAATTGATTTCGTCGCGGATTTTGACAATAATTGGAGAATCGAAACAGTACAACCACCGAACCTTGGTATGTGTTCTTGATAATCACTTCTGACAATGGCACGAGGGCGAACCCAAGAAGCTGGTCTTGGAGGTAATTCCTCACACGACTCAGCATCCAAATCTCGCATTTCAAGGACGACTCGATGGTCCTAACATTGAGCCGGAGGCTCTCATTGAAGATCGGATTTTGGCCATGGTCTGGGTGGATACAACATTTTCGGGGTCACTCGTCAGGCAAAGCTTCGCATAAACATCTTGCTTGTGGTAAATAATGCAATTTTGTGTAAACAAAACCCCAATTGTCCAGAATCCACACCCAAATGTATCAAGATGAAGAGTGAAGAACGAAGATGAGTGAACAAACACCAACGATTAAGGAGGAAGAAGAGTGAAGAACGAAGATGAAGGAGTTTACCTATGACTCTCCTCGCCATTGCAACTCAATTGCCTTCAAACTTCACACTGAGGATCAACGATGGTGGATGACAGAAGAAGAAGACAGAAGAAGATGAAAGAGCTCCAGTTCATTGAGAGGGAGAAGAGTTGCTTCAGTTAAATAAGAAAGAAATTGGAGGCAATGGAGGGTAGTATCGACATTTATCTAAGCCAATTCAAAAACATTCTAACTTTAATTAACTGTCACAGGTTTCCGACTAATAATGGCCGGAAAGTCACCTGGGAGCCATTTGTTTAACAACTTTGTCCCCTCTGAGTGCATTAAAAAAATGTGGTCCCCCAATGGTAAGTTGTTAGAAATGTATGGCACCTCCCAACAAAATTTTGCATGATTCCCCCATCAAAATTCACCTTCACAAACCCCTCGGGTGGGGGCCTCCATTGGTCAGTAATGCTTGGCATTGGTGTTGATATTTTCTTCCGAGCCAGCTGAAACTCAGTCACCATTTGTTTTGCTTGACGCAGCTCAAAAAATGGGTTGCTGCCTTGAGCCTTGTGAACTACTTTGTTACGCATGTTCCAGTTCGTCCACATGGTGATTAGCGCCGTTTCCATTTCTACCTTACCTCTCTTCTGAAAAAACTCCAGTATATCCCCAATATTTTTGGGAGCATCTGTATTGTCCCCCCACTTCAGACCTGAAGCCACCCACACAGCTTCAACTCCCCGACACTCCACCAGCGCATGCAAACTGGTTTCAATCTCTTCATGACAAACTGGGCAGAAGGGGTTTGTGCTTGGAAAGCGTTTTGCTATGGCCCCTCTAGTCGGTAGTGCACCTACACAAGCTCTCCACCCGAAACTCCTCAGTCTAGGCGGAATAGAAGCTCCCCAAATCTCCACCCAAATACTTCTCCGGCTCCCACTGCTACACTGGGGATTGTCCCGCTCTCTTTCCGTAACAATCATATGGTAAGCCGACTTCACTTTGATCTCACCATTTGATGTGTGATGCCAAGTGATTCGGTCTTTCGGCCACGTAGAGCAAAGAGGGATATTTTTAATAATTTCAGCGTCTATCGGGAGAAAAATAGCATCCACCAACCTCGCTCGCCACGACATTGTGTCATGGTCAATCAGGTCTGACACGTTGAGCCATCTAGCTTCCCCCTTGACCGGTGTGATGGGCCTGAACGAACCTGGCCGTGGGATCCATTTCTCTTCCCATATGTTAATGCTCCTTCCATCTCCTACCACCCATCGGGTCCCTGATCGTACCACCTTGATTGCTTCATGTAATCCCCTCCACGTGTAGCTTGGCCTCGTACCAATCGCAACATCAAACATTGCTTCATGAGGAAAATACTTTGCTTTGAGCACTTGAAAAACTAGGGACTTCTTTGCATGTGCAATTCGCCACGCTTGTCTTGCTAGAAGAGCAAGATTGAAGGCTTCCAAATTTCTGAATCCCAAGCGCCCTTTTTTTTTTCTTAGCACACAACTTTTCCTGAGAGATCCAGTGCATTCTCCGCGTCTCATCGCCATGGCCCCACCAGTAGTTGGCAATCTTTGTTTGAAGGTCCGATATGAACCCTATAGGTAGCTTGAAGACACTCATCGCGCACGTCGGGATAACTTGGGCCACCGCCTTTACTAGCAATAAGTGCATCCTTTTTATATATAGTTCAAGCACAAATTATATAGAATGATGATGTATTAAATTATTTATTGTAATTTAACTCATTAAGTTAAAGCATGTTATGTATTGTAACTTTTCATAGTTGTAAATTAAAAGTTCGTAACTACACTTGCATTAAAACATCGTTATGTATCATTTTTTAATAATAATTGAATTCTTGTTAACTATATATGAACTTAAATTGTTATTACATAACAATTCTATTGTATTTCTGAAAATTATTTTACAATTTTCAAAATTTTTTGATTATTATAATTTATTATAAAATATTTCATTTAATATTTTGCCCCCTTAACACTAACTCCTAGCTTCGTCCCTGAACAGAGGTTTAACCCCTAGTCTTTATCTTCACACTAACAAGCCTTTCGTGATGTACTCCCCCGTACGTATTGATAATTTGATGGAATTCTTTAACCCTTTTACACTAATTTGGTTTGACATTTTATCCAATCAAACAAAACCAAATATAGACAATTTTCCTTATTCTTCCCATATTAAACTATCATATGATTATTATTCTTTATGCCAAATAACACTATAACCGTTACTTTTTTAATGAGAATAATCCAATACGTAAATATTTAACAAACAGTAGCCATCATACTGACGGTTTGTACTTCTAGAGAAAAGCGTTGAAATTCGTAAGAGAAAATATTAGCCAATTAGCGTAAAATACCTCCTTCAATCTCAGTTGATCTTTATCACGATTTATGGGTACAAAAAGTCGTTACACAAACGCGTCTTTTTATTTTATTTTTTATTTTCATTTTCCCTTTAAATAAAGGCAGAAACCGCGTAAATCCCGTATATACGTACACTACCCCCACTAACAAAACCAATAACCGGCTTTCCTTCCAAAAAAATAAATGATATGGTATATATTAATTATTGTCTTTAAAAATTATACAGTCAAATTTTAAATTTTTTAAACACAAAGTTTTTAATATGCATAATGAATTGTTATATGAAATTAGATTTATAATGAAAAATTCCATTATAAGTAATATAATATTGCAATTGTCAATAATATACTCCTTTCATTTCATATTAATTATCGTCATTTTGACATTTGTAGTCTCTAATATCAATCTTTAATTGATAATTCATTTATTCTTAATAAATGTAATATTATAATTTTATGATATTATTTTTGATTAATGAATTCAATGGTGTTAAGTTTATATAGTAATATATTGTATATGTTAGAAAAATTTATAATTAAAAATTTTAAGATTAGAGTTTACTGTAAATAAAATAAAATAATACCAAAAAGAACAAGTCCCGCCTCCTCTATAAATGTACCGCCTCCTAACGCCGCAGGGAAAATTTGGTTCTTTGTTCCCCCCTCTCTCTCTCTCTCTCTCTCTCTCTCTCTCTCTCTCTCTCTCATCACTTTAATTCTTTGCTCCTTGACTGCGTTTCCATGGCGAATTCCAAGGCGGCATCGGCGGGTGACGAAGTCCGGAAGATATTCCAGAAGTTCGACATCAACGGCGACGGCAAGATATCCTCGACGGAGCTCCGGTCTCTGATGCAGGCGCTGGGGTCGGAAACCTCGCCGGAGGAGGTCGAGAAGATGATGTCGGAGATGGACGTCGACGGCGATGGCTTCGTCGATCTATCGGAATTCGCCGAGTTTCACGCCAGATCCGGCGGCAATGCCGGCTCCAACAACGAGCTCAAGGAGGCGTTCGACCTCTACGACAAGGACGGCAATGGCTTGATCTCCGCGAGTGAGCTCCACGCGGTGCTGAAGAGTCTCGGCGAGAAGTGCTCGATCAAGGATTGTCAGAGCATGATCAAGAATGTCGACGCCGATGGCGATGGACATGTGAATTTCGAGGAGTTCAAGAAGATGATGCAGGCATCGTGATTGTTGAACAAGACGATCGAATTGAAGATCGATCGAAATCGTGGAAGTTCGAGGACAATTGTGAATAGGTGATGATTAATTACTACTGATTTTCTTACGAACTCGATTTCTAATTTCGCTGCGATTAATTAGGAGTAGTTCCTTTGCTTTCCACAATTAATAGTGCTCCTTAACAAGTAGGGATTTGGAGGATGATTTTTTGTGCATACAGTTTGCTGCTAACTGTTGCTGTCATCATGATCATCATCAATAGTGCTCGTTGTTGTGGTTAATGTTTTTCTCTGTTTGCTATCATTACTAGTTTTAGTTTCTTCCACATTTTTCTTTTTGCTTGGATTTGAAGTCAATTAAGGATCATGGCAGTGTTGATTATCCATTTTTCTGCGTGATTGTGATTGTGATTGAGAAAGTGTTTCCAGAACGAGGCAGATTAATCAGTCAGGGAAATGAACACTTGTATTGCGTTCAGATTACTGCAGGGTTGTTGGTGACACTTACCCAACACCTGTAGTGGGTTAACTTGTATGAATTAACGGAAATGGGCCAGCCAATTGTTTGTCCGCTTCACAATTTGCGCGTATAAATGGTCCCACTGTAACGTGTTCAGAATTTACTGCTATCTGATATGATCTTTATGATAGATTTTCATCTGATTGTATTTGCAGATTCGAAACATAGTAATTAATAAGGCCACGCCTGTATAATTTTTGTAGCATGATTTGATATGATACTAAAATTGTGATCAAAGCTAGGTTTAATTTCGTGGTAATTAAGTGGGTTTAATATAGAAGTGGTTTTATTGCACATTATTTTTTATTTAACTTTGTGGCACAAAGATATAATTATGGATCATATATGTGTATTTGAAATATAATTACTACCAACAAGTTTTCTACCAATCCTGAGTCCTAACATACGCGGTCTAGAAATAGTATGAAATCTTTATTTGTTGGCAATAGGATAAGTGATAGTCAAGGTAAGAAATATCCTTTGATATTATACCCATACATAGATGATAAAGTTATGATACTCTCAATTTCAATTAAAATCTCTATTATATTGATAATAAAGGTTAGTGAAAATTAATCAAGGTAAGACATCTACTTTGATATGAACCCTTGAAGAGATGATCAAATTATGATACTTTCTATTTCTAATTCAATTTTAACATTCGAAAGTGTATTTTCCTTTACTTTCATTCAAATTATATACTTTCCAAAATACCAAATGATTATTTGAGAAGTAAATTTGATAATGAGATGTTAGGCAAGACTTTTAAGAAAACAACAAATTCTAACAGAAAGCACAACAAGGTCGGTCTAAACTCTGGAGGCCTATATGAAGGCCGTAAGTTGTACGCAATCTTCTTTTCATGGACTCAAGTTTATGGAAATGTTGATTATTGTTGGCCCACCAAAAGAGGAAAAAAAACCTCTTTTAGAAACCACCTGAAAAACCAAATCAGACACGATGTGAAACCAAGTTTAAAAATCTTCAAAAACCCTTAAATTACTATGAGAATGAGCGGGATACCTTGTGCGCCTATCCTTTGATAGTTCTGGTGGAAGGTTCTTTTTCTTGTGACTCACAATCCTCCTATATTGCAGTCACATTTAGGTAGTTAATATAGTTGCTCTTAAACTTCAAATGAACAGATAAAGTCATGGAGTTTAATTACACGCAGGTGTAGTTGTAAATTTTATTCTGGTGCAAGGGTCAGCAGTGGGAGCCACAAATGCAGGCATCTGAATCTTAAATAAGGAAATGAATGTATGAATGAATGAAGTCAAAATGAAGAATCCTCAACTCAAGATATGAATTTGGCGGCACCCATTTGTCGTTGTGGCGTATAAAATGGAAAAATGCACCCTTCTCTCTTACTTACTCCTTTCAGTTTCAGTTTCAGATTCATCTTTCATCTTTTCTTTTTCTTTCTTTTTTTTTTCCCCCGTAAGAATCGAGCCAAGAGTGTGACGTACAAGCTATAAGGATGCATGCTATCGAACAACATTCTACTTTTTTGTTTACGTTTACTGGGCTTTTATTCGGATTAGACATATGATTACAACCTTTGAGCTACGATTATTAGTCCATGTCTACTTCTTGATTTTGGCTTTACATATTGAGGTAAAATTGGATTTGAATAATAGAGAGGGAAAAAATGTATTGTTTCTCACTATCTGAATTTGATTTTGAATATATCGCCTAATATAATCTATCATTTTGGCTGGACAAATTTTGGTGATTGTGAGGTCATGAAACAAACCTGTTCTTTGGATGTGTTATTTTCAAGTTAGGTTTGGATAAGTTAGCATAAGTTATATGATACTTTTTTGGGAAATTTTGTTTTTAGAGTGAATGTTTTTTAAAGAATTGTGTTAGATTGGGATAAGTTAAGATAAGTTAGGAGAGTCAAAACTAACCTAACAAAAGAACATGTCTTTTAAGTATCAAAGACTCTGCCTTTTAAAAGGGTAAATACCCTTATTTGTCCAACCCAGTCCATTTTATCTATATCTTCTACATTTAACTTTTATCTAAATTTAGCTAACATGACATTACTTGCTACACATATAAGAAAAAAAAAACAGAGCCTTAAACACGTAAAACTAAGTTCTTTTGGAGTGTAGGATAGCATGAGGGTGGATAAAATGGGAAATGCTGTGTAATTGTTGGGAGGTAGTATAATGTTTGGAAACGTAAGTCGCATTAGTCACATCATTTAAATATATGAACTTTTAAATAAATATTTTATAATTTTTACCGAGGTATATTGTGAATAACACAAGTTACTTAAGTTGCATCACTTATTAAATATATGAATTTTTAAATATATATTATGTAAGATAATTTGAGAATATATCGATAAGTAAGGATAAGAGAGACTGTGTGTGAGTGAGTTAAGATAAAATGAATAAAACAAATTCATTATACCTCACAAACCAACAGGGTTTAAGGAGCTAAAGATTTGCAATTAGCAAGTCTGAAAATATCATTCAAAAAAGGGGGGCAGAGGTAAGATTATGGTCTCTAATTGCAGATTATGAATAATTAATCACAATGGACGGCACCATACCCTTGAAATTATGAATGGGATAATTAATTAGGCATGTGGTTATATATATGGATGGTCTGTTAAGTAAGTTTCCTGTTGACGAGAGGGAAGCCTCGTAAGAAGACATCAACAACAGAAGACAATTATTGGCTACAGATCATGTGATTTATCCGCTTGATTAGTTCTGACAGCATTATGATTAGTGTAATAATAATGAGATTTTGGCACTCAGATCCAAACTGCCCGGAATTAATTAAGTTCATGATGACGTTACTTCGCCTTGGTTTCTTGCTTAAACAAAACAAATAATTAAACAATATTTCCTGCCTGCTGAAATCATCTTCATTCTTCACTTCAATTCTTGCCTAGAAACTTCAAATTAATGCCCCCACTACATTTGTGTTGAGTTCACCTAGAAATTTGAGTTCAGAATGCATATGAGAAAGACCTGCTGTTGAATAATCAGAGTCAGCAAGCAATTAATGTGATCATCATGAGTAATCAGACTTGCTGCTGTTGAATAATCAGGTAGAAGTTTTTATTAGGAGGGAAGAAAAAATGGGCTGAGAATTACAGAAAAATCTAGATGTATGTATATTATTTCTTTTTATATGTTTACATTCTTTGGTATCCATTATTTAATAAAATATATCTTTAGTGATAAACCTATTAGAAAACTCCTCGTAATAAATCTAATTTCGCACGTATGTTAAATCAAAAGATAAACCTAACTTAGCGAGCCAATCAACAACTTAATAGTCTTATTAACTGTAACAGAAGTTACAGAATTGTATAACATACACCATGAATGCACAAATATTGTGTACTAGCACTTGGATCTCCCAAAGAGATGAAACCTAGCTTTGCTTCCCTTGTCAATACGCCAAACCTTTTTTTTTTTTTGAAATTAACCTATTTTTACAGTGTGCATAAGAGAGTAATTTGTTAAGCACATTTCACACACACACAGGAACTTTGAGCCTGTGAGGTACATATTGAATTGAAAGAAAATGATGTAATTGAACTTTATAAGTGTAATACCAAATATGAATTATATGAAGTTAGAGGCATCATTTTCTGAACTTACAAAAGAACACCGAGATCATAAGTGATGCCGTTGATTTGATTAGAATCTCGCTTACATTCATGCATTGAATAAATCAATATACGCTAAGCTTTTTATAATCAATAATTAATCTCGAGCAGAAAAAACACAATAGTATCAGAAACCATAAAATGTATTAATTTGAGAAAAGAAAACACATATAAAAAACCTGTCAAACTTGATCCCATGACTAACCCAGTTGACCCAGTGAGTCAATGGACGGACTGGCTAGACAAATATGACTGGATTGGGCTAGTTAACCCGAATTACAGGTTGAACCGAACAAACCCAGCAAGACCAGTGACCCGTATTCTTTTCAGTTTGAGCAGAACAAACCCGAATTTATCATATACCTCACAAAAAAAGTTTCACATAGTTTCTAATATGTTCCAATTCAAATAATTCATAAAAGCAACCGCATTTAAAAACATCCTCTGTGACATTCAACTCAACCTAACCAAAAAACAATCTGTACACCAACTAGCTAATAATACAACTTTTTAAATGTAAATGACGATAATACATTAAGTAAAAACATTACATTTTCAAAAGGAAGAGACATCAAAACCTTAACTAAATAAAACCAAAGCAAAATATTCAAGACAAACAACTAAACTAAACCTATGGCCCATATTCTTTTCAGTCACAACACACTATACTTTAATTCTACTGTTACAAGCTAGAAGAAGCCATTGCACTCTGCATCTTCTTCTATACTTATTTCTACTGCATCTTTGACCTTCCTCTTTCTGTAAAGACTATAACAACATGAAATCCTTTTCTTCCAGTTCCATTTCAAGGCTCTTAGAAAATGCAGTCCGACCGAAACCAACCGGATGACTGGGTTTCAGTTTTGACCAGCTAGCCGAGTTGATGTGCCACCCGAACCAGCCTGATCACTGGTTCTGTCTTGTTGAACCACTCCTGGCAGTTCGAGTTTAACAACTAGATTGCCCAATGATAGGACCCAAAGGGTTGGGCCGCTTAAACCCTTAAGATAGAGGTTTGGACGGTTGAGGAACATCATCAAGGATGAAAGGACCAAGTTTACCAGTCCTAAATAAAGTCAAAAATCTTTTTGACACCATTGTACGTGCTTCTGATGCTTCATGCGGTATTCTGAATGCCTTCTGTAGAGCTTCGAATTGCTGCTCTATAAGACTCTCCATGTCATTCTCGTCTTCCACATTACCATCAAATTTTGAGAAAGTATCGTGGAGTGCAAGTTGCACTTGTGTCACTACATCCTGCAGTATGACAATACATGTCAGGTTTGGAATCATGGATTCAACTGGTTTACAACAGCAATGAGTTCATGTACACGGGTTTCCAGTCTCCGGGTTAGAAGCTAGAAATAGATGAAAACCTGTAAAGCGTTTAGTACATGTGATTGGGAATTAGTTAGTGGGAATGGGAATTGTATCACCCCAGTCTCGCTGCAGAAGTTATTCTCATTTTCATGTATCAAACATGGGAATTGTATCACTACATCTCATATTCACTCTTCTATTGCCCAAATGCCCCATAAAGATCTAGAATTATAAGTTAATTTGTCCATTGTGTGTGTGTGCATGTATTATCGATCATATACAACCCTGAATCCCTGATCACGTACGTAATGCACGCCTCTAAAAGACTATTTTTGACAATTTGTAACTCAGCAAAGTACTTCGCCATTTGTGTATGTCGCTTACTTACAGATAGGTTAAATTGTCAAATTAATAATAAAAGAAAAGTTACCTGAATATAATAAACAGAAGACTTATCAAGTGGCTTCCTCCTCTTGGGCAGAAGATCTTTTATACTGTGCTCTTGGTTTTCGTTACAATTAATCCCAGTTTCATCCTTGTCATCTTTCAAATGTCTCCAGTGCAGGGGAGTGCTACGACTGTTTAAAACAGCGAGCAGAAATTGCGTGATACGCTCTTCACCCACTGCTGAATCCTTCACAGATCCTGGAGGTACATGAAAAGATCCTTTAGAGGACAAAAATACAGTGACCACTTCAAAGGCTATTTCGTAACGTTCCTGTGCCAAAATGCCAAACTGATATTTCAAGGGCGGCCATTTCTATCGCTAAGAAACTAACATAGATGCTTCGCACAACTCTATAATCCTTCAATTTAGATCCAAATACTTTGTAAGCAATAACAAGCACTTGATATGCATAAGATAAAACACAAGAAATTTACGAAAAATGGATCTACAACCACATGATGCATTCGTTTCAAAACTCATTCTCCCACTCATGTAGAGGGGTCACTACTTCACTACTAAGCCCAATTGGATCATGCGTACACAAGGATGTCAGCTTCACTAAGTTTAGGTTACTAAGACAACTTATTAAATGTTATCATAAAAGTTATGAAGGGGTTACTACATTATATTTTATCAATAACGCAACATTGAATAAAGGCTACCAAATGTAAATAGCAATCCTGTGGTATAAATATGGATTGGCATTTTCAAGATTTTCACCACGAAAAGCATAAGCCTCTCCATTTCAATAATCATTATTAATTATTATCGATATATTATTTTATCTTCTGCTCCACTATTATTATTTTGAGAGTTGTGAGATTAATTTTGAGTGTTGTATTAATCTCTTTTCGATCTCTTTTTGGCTCAACACTTTGAGATCAATTCTTGTACTCTCTGTTGCTTATAGTGGATTTGTTCGATATCAATTGTAATGAAAAATAGTTAGTGCGGATCAAAACACAAACAATCAAGAAAGAGATAAATTGATGGAGAATAGTAATAACAATAATGAGAGACACCAAATTTACGTGGAAAACCCGAATCGGGAATACAACGGATGGAGATGAACAAATCCAGTGGACCACTATAAGCGAGAGAGAGTACAAGAAACGATCTCAAAGCAATGTGCCCAAAAGAAATCGAAAAGAGATTAATACAACACCCAAAATTAATCTCACAACTCTCAAAATAATAATAGTGGAGTAGATGACAAAATAATAGATGGATGATTATTAATGATCGATGATTATTGAAATGGAGAGGCTTATATCTGTATGGTGAAAATCTTGAGAATATCAATTCTTACATATACCATGGGATTGCTCTTTACATTTGATAACCTTTAATCGATGTTGCGCTATTGGTAAAACGTAATGTGGTTACCCTTTCTCATAGCTTTATGACAACACTTAATAAGTTGTCTAGTAAACTAAGATTAGTGAAACCGATACGCCCATATATGCATGATCCAATTAGGACTAAAGGTGAAGTCGTAACTCCTCGACATAAATATGAAACTTTTGGGACATATTTTAACATCACTCAATTTTAAGGCTCAGTTCTTTTGGTAGATTATTATCCATTTTACCAGACACAACCGAAATTTACCATTTCTTCCCATAACTTCAACACTCAATTTTTTCACTTAACCTGTACTTACCCAACCTTAGCTTACTCCTCTAAAGAACAAATTCCAGTGAAGATGCAGGAAATACATCACGAAATATCCCTAGTTTCTGACTGGGAGATCACCAAAGTCGAGAAAACTATTAATTTTGAGAACATTGCATATAATATTTAATATTTATGATTTAGGAGCAGTAATATTTGTTTTTGAACACAATGAGGAGGAAGAGTAACATTTAATTTAAATTATCACATGCAGTAGCAATTTAAAATAAAATAAACCATACAGAACTGTGCCTTTCTCTTTACTTGACAGAAAAATGTTATTTCGGAGGGGGAAAAGTTACTAAAAAGCACAGCATAATGATCAGCACAAGTATAACTGATAAACCAGGAAAAAAAGAAAGTTCGAAAGAAGAAAGATAACTAGAAAACAAAAAACACAATTAACAGAACAAAATAATTGATAAACCAGAAACAAAAGGATTGAAGAAGAAAATTAACTATTCAATGAAAGAAACACGCGTCACTAAGCAAAATATCAAACCTGCTGCAGCTAATTTCAAGCCTGTTTCTATATCTGGAATACTGGGAATCAATACTCCTGGTGTATCGAGGACATAAATGCTGGGCTGGTGGGCAATCTGTAAATGAAGAACACAGTTTAAGTGGGCAGCTCAGTGCTCACATGAAAAAACAGTGTGTGGAAAAAGAGGGTCATAGAGATACTGCACACAAAAGTAACAAACAAGAGAAGAATAAGAGAGTTTCCCAATATTCCTATGTACACAGTATAGCTCTAGCATTTCCCAATATTCAACCATAGTTCTAGAGTTTCCCAACATTCTTAACAAAAGGGTGAAACGGCCATAGGAAAAGCAAGCGGATTTTAACCTTGTATCCTGCAATATCTTGAGTAACTCCAGGCAAAGGTCCCACAGTAGCTCGTTTCATCTTCTCCTGCCCTGAGGCACATTCAAGTTAGAACTTATTTGGGTAGATTGTTATTAAATGTCGCTCCACATCATAGTAATCAAATACTATGTCGTTAAGAAAAGATCAGTCCATCAGAGTCTTACCAGAAAACAGTGACGATGAAATCTGACGAATGGAATTTATCAAAGCGGATTTCCCCACATTGGGAACACCAACAACCATAACAAGAAGTGTAGGTTCCCTAGAAATAACCTCCTTAAGCTTCAGCTCCACAAAGTCAAGAAGCTGAAAAATGATAATGAAGAGCAATGAGGTAAGCCAAGGTGACCAAGTTTGATAATTTGGAACAAGCAAAAACAAGTTGGAACCAGAAATACATCAAAACTAAGAAAGTCTTGAAGTTGTGGTAAGAAACTAGGGGACATAAGATAGGAGACAAAAATTACTTAAGATGTCATACTGACTCTTGAGAAGCAACCAATCCAAAGATTTAAGCTCTGATAGTCCGACTCTTCTAAATAGTAGCTGCACCCGTGTCCAGCTTGACACGACATGGACATGGACACAAGATATGTGTCCGGCACCCACTTTGGCAATCGGACACTTATGAGTTGTCCTTGGATGATCCATAACTTGAAGTGGTTATTTTGGAGCAGGCTGTAGAGTGAATACACTCATGCTAACTAGGGAAATTTTGATTGTTTTACGGATGAACTCCATAAATTCACTGTTTATTTTTATGTTAGACTTCATCTAAGTTGCTATTATTGTTTTATGAACAATAATTATGAACTTTTTAAGTATGTAGCTTATTATAAAAATTGCGTGTGTACCCATATCCGTGTCCTTGTACCCATTTCCAAATAAAAGACCCTGTCCCCGAATCCTACAAAAGCAAAAAATTGGGTCCGACCCACGGATATGTGTCCGGGTTCGACACCTGTACCAGAGTCTGAGTAACATAGCATATAAGCACATGACACAGAAACAACTACTGCCAAAACCTCAACCTTGAGAGAGTATTCGACACTGAGAAAAATGGATGCAGTACTTGGGAAGAAACCCACAAGGATGAAGCAAAATCAATGACCCTGGTCAACCGAGGATCAAAGAACTATAAATGGCACTCAACAAAGGCAAGGGAACTTGCTTGTGAATTGTGAGTTGGCAACGTAAAGACATGTGAATAGACCTAGAGGTGAAGGCCAATGGTACTCGCAGAGCACACCGACTGAACAAGAAACGGACAGCAGAGTTACGGAAGTGACTTGACCAGCGAGTAGTGACTCGACATTACAACAACCCATCTTTGCTATAATCAAATCCAACAATCAAAAACCATGCTAGACACAAAGTTTTCATGACATCTTTAATCATCAACATACCTCACGGGGTGAATACTTTATATGATCCAAACAATTTTCTGTTTAACCATCCACATAGGTTCAACAGCTGACGTTTCGTCTTGAACCCTAAACCCTTTCATCTTAAAACATATTTCTCAAGTGAGAGTAATGTTATTAAATTAACCCTGAAGTATTTGGAAATGTCAAAGATATCACCTTAGATTATTTTTTGTCAAAAATAACACTGAATTTGTTATTGAAGTCAAAAATATCACTTTAGTAATTAACAACCAGTTGAGCCATTACCATCTCCTTTCTTTTTTATTTTTATTTTTTTGAGAAATATAACTATCTCATTTCTAATTTCTTTAACAATAGCCCCCATCCCCTACTCCACTCCCAACCTTTCCTCCTTTTCCTGCGAAGCTTATTCTTCCATAGTTCATGGTGGAAGAGCTCGATCAACGTGGCTAGCGTCAGATCATGGTGCTTTTCTTTTCTGCCCCTATTCTTCCACTGTTTATGGTACTTTTCATTTCTTCCCTATTCTTCCACTGTTCATCATGTGTTTCTTTTTCTTTTTCTTTTTCTTTTTTTAAACCACAAATTTTGGAATGAGTTTTCTGATTTGTTCAGTCTCTACAGGGTATAACCGGTCAAAGTGTTTTTTTTTAACTTCTATAACAAGTTCAGTGTTATTTTTGCCAAAAAATAACCTATGGTGATATTTTTGACATTTCCAAATAGTTTAGGGTTAATTTAATCACAGTACTCACAAGTGAAGTGCAACTATGATGAAGCAAACTATTACAATCCTCCCAGATCAAAATTTAATCAAATGACCCAGATAATCAAACCTATTATCAACCAACCTTCTTCACAGAACTCCTGCTATGGGCATTAATCGAAAGGCAATCATGTTTGCAGGAATCAAAATATCGGACCCATTTCTGCAAAGCCCAGAAACTTGAATAAAAATCATAAAATCTCAATTAAACCCACCACCAAATTAACAAAGTAGAAGAAGATTATAGTACAGGCAAAATGTTGGGATTAGCCAAGTCTTTCTTGTTGAGAGCAATAACTCGCCTTTTCCCAGTGAGAAGAGGCTGGAGATCGTCATTCGTCGATGATAGAGGTATCTGGTATTGTAAAAACAAACACAAATTTACCCTAAAAACAACCACGAATATCAACAGGAATTGAAATTGAAATTGAAATTGAGAGAGAGAGAGAGACGAACACGAGCATCGCGAACTTCAATGACGAAATCAGCGAGCTTGAGACGGTCGCGAATGGCGCGAGTTGCAGCAGCCATGTGTCCAGGAAACCAGTTGATGACACCTCCACCCTTGTTGAACCCCATCTCTCCTAAACCCTTCTTCACCACGTTCTGAACCGCTGACATCTTTAATGGTGTGAGAGAGAGAGAGAGAAAGAGAGAGAGAGAGTTGTGTTTGAAGGTGCGTTAATGGCGGAAAACCCCCTTTTGGGTGGGAAGTAGGAAGATTGAAGAATGAATAAGTGAAGGGAAAAGGAAGGAGAGGATATCAGGGATGGGCCTTTCAATCAATGTTGATAGTGGAGTTTAGGTGAAAACAGAGCCCAGTTTAGGTGTATGTGTTAACAACGAGGTGAAAAGCTCGGATGCTTAACTAGCATTGTATATCCCATGCTATGCCCAAGAAATTTTTCAATATTTACATGTAATTTTTTTGGAAGAATTTATAATAATTATCAATTAAAATAGTAATTAAAAATTAATAAAAATAATTATATAACAATTGCACAATCATTATATTTTGTATTTGTTTCGTACAAATTGTCTCCAAAATTAATTTCCATAATATAGTAGTAAAGGATATTAAAATCTATATTTTATTTTAATATTATCTTAATTGCATGTAATAAAAAATAATAGTAAACTTTATTATTTAATTTAAATAAATGCAAACAATTATATGATTCTCTTTAAATCTTTCTCAATAACATTCAAAAATATATTAATTTTAAACATCAGAATAAATAATTAAAATAATGAAAACTATGTATATACATTATAAGTATAGTTTTATTGGAAAATTATTTTCATAAATAAATATAATTTTTTATATAAAATAATAAAAATAAAATGTTTCAGAGAAATTATAAATCAGTATACCATTTAGTAGTAAAAACTAATAATTGTAAATTTTAAAGTAATGATTAATTCTAAATGTAAGCATATATCAACAATCGCAACATCAATCAAAACAAAGTTACATTACTTATAACAAAGAGAGGTTAATTTACATTTTTTTATCGTAATGTTAGTATATATTTTTTCTTTTTTCAGTTATTAAAGAAGTATGATAATAATATAGGATTTTTAATGGGAGTTTTACGCTTTAATAGCTCTTATATTTTACTTTAATCTATTTTTTTTATATTGGGATTGATATATTATAATTGTAATTTTGGTGGAAGAAAGATTGACTCATGAATACATTTTTTTTATATAAAGCTTATGAATATTATTTTAATTGTATACTAATTATATTTTATTTTTTTTTGTATTATTAGTTTTGTATAACTAAATCAGGAGAATAAATCAAGAATCTTAGGGTTTATTTTTTTATGAAATTACAATTTATGCATTTGATGATGATCATATTTGTAATTTATTCACCATTTTTCTAATAAGAAATAATATTTTACTTATTGTAAATTTGATCTCAAATTCTCAACATTTTATGTTATACATTGAGGCAAATTTCGATACTTTGTAATTTTTTGTTCATTTTAATTTTATATGATGCCTAGCTATATCAATTATGTAATTAATAATTTACATTTTTATCATAATGTTAGTTGCAATTTTATTTCCTTATTATAATTATTAAAAAAAATAAAACAATAATATGCGTTTTAAAAGGGAGTTTTGCACTTTAATATTGCTTAAAAGTTTAATTTTTTTAATATATTGAGAGTGATGAGTAGAATTTACTCAGAAAAAAGAAGAATATATTACCTGAATGGCTAAATAGAAGATGAAATCGAGAGCTTTGGAAGTACTGGTTGTCAAAAGTAACATTAAAATTGGGTATAAACTAATAATTTACATTTCTACATTTTTATTTTTAATCAGTTTTGAGTTGTCTTTGAATTGTAACTGTTAGTGGATAGTTATTTCTTTTTTTAATTAAATGCGATTATGTGCTACTCCGTCCGTCCCATATTAATTGACACTTAAACTAATTTTTTTTATCCCAAAATAATTGTCACTTTCCATTTCCGAATACTTAATTTAATTATTTTAACTTTAATAATCATGTTAACTTTTTATTTTTTCAATTAATAAAAACTACTTCTACTCAGATTCTCTCACTACCTACGCCTTGATATCCGAAAAGTTATCTTGGAAAATAGTGTTATTTAATTATATGAGTAGTTTTGTTAGTTAAAACATTGGTATGACTATTTTCAAAATATATCAATTAATATGGGACGGAGGGAGTATTGAGTAATACTTGAGAGGGGGAAGATGAATAGGTGATCTAATGTAATTAATAAATCTTGTAAAATAAATGGTTTTTTTAATAAGCATGACACATGTCATTTGTAGATTACTTTTGTTTTGTTTTAATATATGTAATAGATAATAGATTATTGTGATTTGTGAAACCAAGGGTGTGTTAAATTTATGTGTAAAAAGTTTTTGGATAAAAGTCAAATTGTGTTAAGTTTTGGTAAATTTTGTTAAATTTTTATAATTTCTGTCAAATTTATCCTAATATATCAAAATTAAAAATTTTTGTTTTATAATTTTAGTAAGTTTTGATAAATTCAGGTAAAAAAAATTATTCAACCCAATTTCCCATGTTTTTAACAGGTCCTAAAAATATATCTCTAATGTCGACCATAAGCAATAGAATGGAAAAATAGTGGGCATAGTGGAAAATTAGTATTTTTCCTCATGTCAAAAATGATTGAAAGGTACCTTAGAAATGAAACTTGAACCTTTGATAATGTTCCCAAACTTTAGAAATTTGCTCGAACAAATAAGGGTAAGTTCTTGATTGTAAAAAAATGTACCCAAAGCCAGTCACCCCTGTCAATGCCGATCTCTACATTTTCTGCATAGGAGCTTTCTTTGTCCATTAAGTTATAGTAATAGTGCATCAAGATGGTTTCTGGTAAAATAGTTGAAATAAATTAGATTAGACCTCTGGAAATTAATAAACAAGGCCCTGCGCACTGCCAGTAAAAGAGCAAGATGGGATTCTAGTTGCAACTCAGTTTGCAGATTGTGTGATCATGGTGAAAAATCTGAACATCACTTATTTAGGGACTGTGATTGGGCGAGGATGGTCTGGTTTGCTTCACACATTAGCATGATCAACCAAGCTCAACTTGAGGTGCCTTGGGGAAACTGGGTTCACAATTGGATCTCACACCTATTCAAGCAGGAGGGGAATGGGCGGGAGCTTGTCATGGAGTTTGTAGTAATATGTTGGGCAATTTGGATTGGTCGAAATGAAGTGTGCTTTAACAAGAGAAAGCAGCATTCGGAAACAGTGATTACTTGGGTACGAGAGACTTCTGAAAAAGCAAAGACTTAAGGAGGAGGGACGGAGAAGAGCGGAGGGAAGGTGCAATGAAGGGAGAATGGCCACTGAATTCATCTGGAGGGTCCAGGCAGATGCTTCTGAAGAGATCACTGTCAAATGTGACGGCACGTGGGACATAGATACGCTGCAAGGGGGTATTGGGTGGGTGGCAGGGTATTGAGTGGGTGGCAGAAGTCCAGGGACAGTGTGTTAGTGGTGGCAAACGTCATCTAGGTCTGTCAGCCCTTCAAATGGAGATTATGGCGGTAGAAGAAGTAATATCAATTGTGAGGGAGAAGTGTTGGACATCAATAACTATCCTGACGGACTCCCTGATTATGGTACAGATGTTTTGGGGATTCAAGGGTGCAAGGCTGCAAGCAATAGCATTATCTGTCAAGATTTAGTTCATGTTTGTAAACGTTAGTTGTTGTTTTTCTTGTCTTTTAAATTGCTTAAAGTAGGTCGACAAGTAATCCGGGAAACACATGCTCTGGCTAAAGCTGCCAAGAGCAGAGCCCTTCTTGGATGAATAGTTGTGTTCTCCTGTCATTTGTGCCAAAAAAAAAAAATTAGATTAGACCTGTTAAGAACTAGTAGACCTACAGACCGGGTGAACCTAGGTCTGGATCTATTGTTTTCATACAGGACGGGTCTGAGGCAAGTCTCACGCCCTGTTTTTTTTTAGTGTAAGGAAGATATAAGTGAAGTAAGGTAAAAAAAGATAAGTAGAGTAATAGAAGTAGGTAGGTATATCACATATTTCTTTTGTACTTTTAAATCAATTTTGTGAGTTGAATAAAGAATTTTGAATGATAAGATAAGGATATGTAAAATTTTACTTATCATTCAAAAGAACATAACCTCTGTTCAGGAAAAATAAGTAAATAAAATTGATGAGCCTGGGTCTGGCCCAGCTGAACCCCGACCCATTGCCGTCGGTGTTGTATAGCAAGTCGTTGCCGCATGAGGCAAACAGGACAATGTTCTGCGACAACAGAACGAGCTAAATCTAAAATTGTTTGTATAGTATCTTGTATCAAACAGGGGACTTCCTCCCATGGTCATAAATGTAGAGTCTCACTCAGAGATTCAAACTAAAAATTGCCAAGAGTGCCTGCTCAATCATTGCCGGCTTCAAGCCATCAACTAGCCTTTCCGGAAGTCAGACACTCGGACGACATCAAAACAATCAAACTTCCAAGACATGGACGTTGATGGATGTATGTCAAATTTCAACAGCTGATGAATAATCCCCGATGCTTTGAGTAAAAGCTGAATTTTTATGCAACATTTCATCGAACAGTACGCGGTCGAAAAACGCCCTTGGAATTAGATGCTCTAATCTTCTTTAGCACAGAGACGTTCTGAGGAGGAAATCAGACAAAAAAAACATGTTAACACCATAATGAGCTACAAATGTATACATCAAAAGAAAAGCCATTGGCTCTTGAGGGATGAATTCATACTTAGATACTCATAAGCCAATATCATGGAGGTCCCCCAAGCAGACATGCTGAAAAACCTTGGGCCTAGTCCTCTATATAAACCTTTCCAACCCTCATCAGCAACCAACTTCTTGACTACTTCAACTGTATTCGGCCTCAAATCTTGTCCCATTACCTATGACAGAAGTAGACCGCGCTAGTTTGAGCAGAACGTGTGAAGCTAGAATTCCTCTAAGAAAACAAAAATACCCGGAGGATTTACCTGTACTTGCAGGCGAGTTTTAATTGTGTCCAGTGGTGTCGTTATGCAAGATGCCGTGGCACCAGCAACAATACCCCCAGCAGCTTGAACAAACACTATTTCACCTAGACTTGGAGCAGCCTCTTGACTCTCTGGCCCGTAGCCCATAACCCTGCAGGTAGTACTAATTTAAGCGATCGCTAAACACTAATTAACCAAGTATTGGAGACAAGTAAATGTAGGTGTCCATGCTCCCTCCCCCAAGCAAAAGCCTTACCCCTTACTAAACAGATTTTTTTTTTTTTCAAAAACCAATACCAATACTCCGAAATCCCGCCCCAAGGCAAGGTATGAAGGGGGCAGATGTGCAGCTTTACACCTAAATTATGCAATTTAGAGAGACTGGTTCCAATCGACCCAAGATTTAAAATCATTCGCTACCTACCATATGGAAAAGGAGCAAAGGAGGTTTAGTGAGGCAGTTTACTTTAGTACATTACAATCTAAGTTGAAAAACAAAAATCATTTTCGATTACGCAAATTATGGACAATGGACATTCTTTTTTGAAATAAAAAAATTGAAAAAAAAGGCAACACAATCTGTCATTGCCTGCATTCTAACATAGTTAAGGTGAGACCTTGAGATGACAAAGTGAAATTTCAAAACAAAATAGGCTGAGTGTGGAGGCTTCTCTATGTGAGCCCAAATTCAGTCAATTGCAGTGCATTAATCAAGATGAGAGACCACACACAAAAGATTCAAAAACTCAACAAAAGCAAGAAGAAAGCACCATACCGCCAAAATAAGCGTTGACTAGAACCGTAACTTGCCCACCATACAGCACTAGAAGGAGAATATGTAACCACTGATAGCCCAAAACCCCTATACAATCCTCGGATTCCTTCTGACTTTACAACTTTACGGATAACATCAAGCCCACCATTATATGTTGCATAGCCTGAATAACCTTGCACCATCAACTTCTGACTCACCTAATTTCCAGCAGACCAGAAAATGTCAAGATAGACCTTAATCATATAACACAATAGATAACTCACACACATAGCTTAATCTGAAAGATGCACAGCAGAATCAACTCAGACCTAAACAGTAGAAATTTCACACTTGCATGTGTAGAAAAGAGACCTCCCCAGGGGGGTACTTAAAAAAATTGAGATCACGGTTCATTTAGTTCTTGAAAATGAGGTCGATGGAAAACTTATTGAAAATAACTTGCTTTCATTGGGCTTTTAAAAAATGGAAGAACGAGAGTTGGAAAATTTCGTGGAAAATTGATTGATTATTCAAAGAACATTTTCCTTTTTACCTTCCAAATTTAAGAGGAAAGTAGGAGGATAACATTATAGGCGAAATACGAGGGGTGTATTGGGGAGGGAGAAAATAAAGTGCTGGTGCAGAATAAGGGGCATTTTATACTAAATTAGTGAGGAGAGACAAAAATTTTCTCTCCATCTCATTTTCTACGAACCAAACCAACCCAAAGTAAACTTTGATGCACGAACCTCTCATGAGAATAAACACTTTCAAGAAAACAAACAGACACTCACGACCTTGATCGCATCAGTATTGGATGGATGATAGCAGAAACAATTCGTCAAGAAAATAAACGCAATGCTTTGGGTCACAAGTTCACATTAACTATCTACTACTACTAATACTACTACTAACAGTAACATACCACATCAACGGGGACAAAAACAGCTTGAGCACAAACTGATCCCATCATGCCAGCAATTCCATTGGCTATGGCCGCCTGTGATGGTTCAGACAATTTCAACGGTTCAAGCATCTGAAAAGCGGCTACTTTTGTGGTCTCCAAAGCAGTAAGGAATATAATCCTCGCCGGAATCATACCCGTTATGACAGTGCCAAACCCTCTGTACATACCGCGAATTCCATCAGTTCTCAATATGCCTCTGACAACTTGAAACGCATTCCGCTCAGCGACATCCTTTGATGAAACTTGTAGCCTAGTCTTAATAACAGAAACAGGATAAAGTGCCACTGTAATCCCTGTAAATAACCCAGCTCCAACACCGTAGAACTTAGTCTTATCAAGCCTGTGAATTTGAAAATGACAAAAGTGTGAAAATCATTAAGCAACGGAAACAGATGGGAAGGCAATCAATCAATTTTTATGGCATCGTTCGATTTCGAAGGCTTTTGCAATACAAATTGCGCACATCAGAATCATGAGTTATGTTACTCCAACTCTTCATTTTCCCTGGTGTACCCGTATCGGACCCTTGATACCGCGACAAGGGTACGACACTCGACACTTCAAATTACAATGAAAATGTATACAATTTCTTTCCTTAAAATAGCCGAGTCCGACACCCGTGTCCGTGTCCGTGTCCCATATGTACATGCGTGTACCCAAGTCCGAGTAAAATAGATCATGAGAAGAACCAGAAAATATAGCACATTCTTTAGGAAGTTGTATTAATCATGAGAAGAACCATTATCAATAGAAAGTTGACAATGATCATCATAGTTATTCTCCAAAAACTATTAATCAACGATCACTCCTATTATCAAACTCATGGCCAAAACTAATTGAGAATGGATGGATTACATCAACATGGAACAACCAAAAAGTGTATTAATCCAGTAAAATTTGCAAATGGAATTGCTTAAGCACAATTAAAAGAGTACATATGCATCTCACTCTGAAAGTCTCACGAAATTCTGAAGTAAATTAATGAATATATCCCTCCAGCAAAAACGAATATACTCGATATCCAAGATAGATTGCAACTTTAAACCTAACAACATTCCACTAACGCATTCAAACAAAAGCAAGCAGTCCTAATTATGAACATTATTAATGGCGGAAAATAACTCCGCCGCAAAATATGAAAAAAGAAAAGGAAAACTTACTTGTCCCAATTAATCTCGGTTTGTCCAAACCCCTGAGTTCGAGCACTACTCGTCGACTCCATTAGAAGGATCGACGAATGAATTGCGAAATTGAAGGAAAATCAAGAACACATATCAATGAAAAACCCTAACCCTAATCTAAATTGTTGACTAGAAAACCCTAAGTTTTCAGGAATGAAGTATTGAAGAAAGGTATAAAGTGTAAAACCCTCTTCAACTTGAATCGGAGATGGCGTGCCGTGCAGTTGAGCCTTGCTGCGAAGAGCGCAGCGGCAAGTACAAAAAGAAGAAGAGAAAGTGTGTGTTTCTTTTTCTTTTTTTTTTTGTTTTTATTTGATTTATTTGAAATAAAATATTAATAATATGCTGTTTATTTTCTGAGCGAGTTTCTTAACTCCTTGGGCTTGGGGTTCGTTTCGTAAAGAGCCCAAATCCTAGTTTAGACGGTTTGCACACTTGCACATAGGAATGGCTAATGGGCCGAATGGAGTTAGGGTTGGCCCATTAGTTATAGTGTTGGATCGGGTCAAGTTTGCCCATTGTGGTTGTGTGTCGGGTCATGGTTTTCTAGGCAAAATAAGTATCGATCCATGGACCGATACATTTTGATTTTAAAGTTAAAATGAGGTTTATTTGTACAAAAATAGTAGTTATGCTAATTATTATTTAACGTGGAACACTAATAAGATATTTAATTAATTTAACATTTGGCACCGTTCTTTTATGCGGTATCGCAACTTACTGCACCGCAATTTACCGCAACCTACCGCAACTCACCGCAATTTACTATTTACCTTTTTATTATTATTAACACCCATTTATTATTTTCCACTGCAACTTACCGCAACCCACTGCACCGCAACTTACCGCACCACAGTTCCACCGTATAAAAGAACGATGCCTTAAAATACTAGAAAAACTATTTATTTAAATAGTTGATTGGATCTCTTAATTCACTACACTGTTTATTGGTCATGTATGCCAAAGTTGGACATTTTACATCTTTAAAAAAATATATACTTCATCCATTCCTATTTATTTATTTACTTAATTAATTATTTTGTATCTAATTATTTGTCATTCTACATTCTCAATGTAGCTTTTATCAAGCTTACCTATATATTCTCCTGTACTCATTAGTAATTTTTCTCTCTAAGTTTATGTTAGGAAAGTGTCCTAAAATCACCAAATCTCTTAAACTTACAATTATTTGTTTCCTAATTGTATTAGGATATTATTTAGGTTTCCTTATTGTGTTGGGTTTCCTAATTGTATTAGATTCTAAATCTATTTGGAGTGGGAGTCAAGTTAGGTTATAGGGAGTTCTCCCTATAAATAGGGTGCATGTTTCTCCACCGAAAACACATCGGTAAACACAGAGAGCTAGAGAGAGAGAAAATATTGAGAGAGAAAGGGGTCTCACCAATATTTTTCCCAGTGTATCCTGAGAGATTGTTATTGTAATCTCCTTTGTAGATCGCATCACACCCTGTGATAGTGATTAGGTTGTACTCCTCCTTTCTCATAGTGGATTATTTTCTGACTGTCGCCATCCGTGGGTTTTTCTCCGAGTTCTTCGATTTCCCACGTAATTCTAGTGTTTGATTTTATCGCTTATTTTTCGTTCCTAAATTTTGTCGTAATATCCGTCATCTCGTTTTCGATTCTATTATTCGCTTCCGCTGTTACCTTGCTACTCAATTTTATCTAACAAGTGGTTTAGAGCAAGGTGGAGATGGCTTCAATTATGAAGTGCGATATTCCAAAATTTGATGGAACGAGGAGTTTTACTATGTGGAGACTGCAGATGAAGGCGGTCCTGATTCAGCACGGGTTATGGGATGTGATTGAGTATCCCGACACGAAGACTGATGCGACAATGAGCGATAATGATTTCAAACAACTCCAGAAGGATATCAAGGGGAATCTGACTCCAAGGGAGTGGAAGAAGCTTGAAGATAAGACTCTGGCAGGGATTCAGCTGTGCTTGGCGGAGCACATTCAGAGAGAGGTGATGCATATCGAGAAACCTCGGGAGCTCTGGACCAAACTGGAAGAGCTGTACATGTCGAAGAGTCGTGCAAACAAATACCGAATGAAGGAGAAATTCTACAGGCTGAAGATGCCCCAAGGTACTTCTATTCAGGCACATCTTAGTGAATTTGATTCAATTATTACTGAATTGGAATCAATGGATATAAAACACACTGATGAGGATAAGGCTTTTCATTTAATTCTGTCCCTACCTGCATCACATAAACAATTTAAGGAAATCATGTTGTATGGGAATCGTGGTGACCTTAACCTTAGTGAAGTAAAGGCTAGTTTACTGTCTAAGGAGAAACTTGATACCGATGGTGATGACCAGGGTGGTGATGCTATGGTTGTAAGGGGTAGAAATACTGAACGTAAGGGAAACGGGTCTAGAGGGAGGTCTAAACACCGTTCAAAGTCTAGGAATCCTCACAAGAATAAGAAGTGTAACTACTGTAGTAAGATGGGGCATATAGAGAGAGACTGTTGGGCAAAACAGAGAGACCAGAAGCAGGAGAGTAAGGATAATCACACCAAACCTGGTACCTCAAACTGCGTAGAGTCCGAGTCAGATGGTGATGGGTTTGTACTTTGTAGTTACGGATGATGCCTTGGCTACCACATCGAGTAGGATAGCTAGAGATGAGTGGGTTCTTGACACGGGGTGTACCTATCATATGTGTCCTCATAAGGACTGGTTCGAGTCTTATGAGAGTGTTGACACCGGGGTCGTAGTCATGGGTAACGACACAGCCTGCAAGGTTGCAGGAATCGGCAGCATCAAAATCAAGACTCATGATGGCATCGTTAGAACTCTCAAGGAGGTTCGTCATATCCCTAACATGACTCGAAATTTAATTTCTTTGGGTACTCTTGAAGCTAACGGCTGTAGGTACAAAGGAGAAGATGGTGTTTTGAAAGTGTGCAGGGGTTCCATGGTTCTTATGAAGGGAATCAGGAAGGGCGATCTATAAATCTCGCAGGGTCTCTGATGACAGGATCTGCGCAGCCCCTAAATCTTGATGAGTCCGACAGCACAAAACTGTGGCACATGAGACTAGGCCACATGGGCGAGAAGAGAATGTCAATGTTGAGCAAGAAGGGATACCTTGAAGGCGCAAAGATCGACAAGTTGGAGTTTTGCGATCACTGTGTTTACGGGAAATAGAAGAGGGTTAGCTTTTCAAGGGCTAAACATACAACAGCAGGGATCCTTGATTATATTCATTCAGATTTGTGGGGTCCTGCTAGAGTGCCATCATTGGGTGGCAAGCGCTACATGTTGACATTCGTGGATGACTTCTCGAGGAAGACTTGGGTTTATTTCCTGCGGAACAAGAATGAGACATTCTCATATTTCAAGAAGTTCAAAGCTTTGGTGGAGAACCAGACAGGCAGGAAAATCAAGAAACTCAGGACTGACAATGGGTTGGAGTTTGTTGATTCTGAATTTACTGAATTTTGCGAGGAGCATGGGATTGCGAGGCATCGAACCTTGATGGGTAAGCCTCAGCAAAACGGGGTAGCCGAGAGAATCAACAGGACACTCCTGGAGAAAGCCCGCTGCATGCTCTCGAATGCAGGGCTTTGGAAGAAGAAATCATTCTGGGCAGAGGTGATATCTACTGCCTGCTACCTGTTGAACAGATCACCTCATGCCTCTATCGAATACCAGATTCCAGAGGAAGTATGGACAGGTAATCTAGTCAATTATTCTAATTTGAGAATTTTTGGATGTCCTGTATATGTCCATGTGAATGATGGGAAGCTGTCTCCCACGGCTGTTAAATGCATGTTTCTAGGTTACGGGTCTGAGTCTACGGGATATAGAATGTGGTGTCCTGATTTGATGAAAGTTATTCAGTATAGAGATGTAACCTTTAATGAAACTACTATGTTATCTGGAATGGAATCTACTGGTACTTCTGATGATGCAGGAAATCAGGAGAAGGATGCAAGAAGAATGGTGTTCGAGGTGGAGCAGGCTCAAGGTGGAGTCATTGGAACTCGCAATCGAGAGCAACCATCGATGCTCTGAACCAACTCAGTTGATGAGCCCGAGATTGAGACGAATGTTCCTCGGTGGAGGAACAACCATGCATTGCTAGAGATCGTCCCGGAAGGAGATCGGGAGACCAGGCGATATCTTCAAGAAGATGATGCTATGATTGCTTATGCGCTGAGCGTTGCAGAGGAGACTCCTGAAGGTGCTAAACCTTCTACCTATCAGGAGGCCATCTCTTGTCCGAATGCCTCAAATTGGATAGGAGCTATGCAAGAGGAGATGGAGAGTCTGCAGAAAAATCATACATGGGAGCTATGTGAGTTGCCTAAAGGGCGACGAGCTCTTACTGCGAAGTGGGTGTACAAGAGAAAGGAAGGTATCCCTGGTGTAGAAAGTGCAAGGTGGAAGGCCATATTAGTGGTAAGAGGTTGCAACCAGAAAGAAGGAATCGACTACAACGAAGTATTCTCGCCAGTCGTGAGGCATACGTCGATCCGCACCTTGCTTGCCTTTGTTGCTCTATTTGATTTGAAGTTGGAGCAACTTAATGTGAAGACAACTTTCCTCCATGGTGAGTTGGAGGAGGAAATATATATGAGGCAGCCAGAGGGTTTCATCGTTCTTGGTAAACAGGAACATGTATGCAGATTGAGGAAGTCCTTGTATGGACTTAAACAGGCACCGAGACAGTGGTACAAAAGGTTTGATACCTTTATGGTAGGGCAAGGGTACACAAGAAGTCACTATGACAACTGTGTGTACTACAGGCAATTTGAAGAAAGGTCTTTCATTTATTTATTATTGTATGTGGATGACATGTTGATTGCCTCCAGGGACATGTCACTTATAAAGAAGCTGAAATCTCAACTTAACCAGGATTTTGAGATGAAAGACCTCGGAGCGGCGAAGAAGATTTTGGGTATGGAGATCCAAAGGGATAGAAAGGCAGGGAAGCTGTTCTTGTCTTAGAAGAAATATCTGGAGAAGGTGTTGGACAGGTTCAACATGAGAAACTGTAAAGCAGTTTCAACTCCTTTAGCTGCACACTTCAAGTTGTTTGGTGAGAACTATCCTAAATCTGATTTGGAGGTAAGGAGGATGTCTAATATTCCCTATGCTAGTGCAGTCGGTAGTTTGATGTATGCTATGGTATGTACTAGACCTGACCTGTCCCACGCAGTTAGTGTGGTGAGTAGATATATCCAGAATCCAGGGAAGGAGCATTGGGAAGGAGTGAAGTGGATCCTTCGCTATGTGAAGGGTACTTTGGAGAAGAGCATCCTGTATGATAGAGGTGGTGCTGCAACGTCTGATGTTGCGCAGTTATGTTGATCTTGATTATGGTGGAGATCCGGATAGAGACGCCAATTCGTGGTATGTGTTCGTCATGTGTGGAGGAGCAATATCTTGAAAGCTTCACTTCATCTATAGCACTGTCCTACTACAGGAGCTGAATATATTGCTGCACGGAAGGAGTGATGGAGGCCATCCGGTTGAGGATTGGTCATGGAGCTTGGAGTACTAAGGCGAGACCGTGGTTTATCTGCATAATGAGTGCTATACATCCGACAAAGAATGACACTTATCATTCAAGACCAAGCATATAAGTGTCGGTATCACTTCATCAGAGATACCGCTGCGGGAGAGATCGTGGTGAAGAAGGTTCATACGATAATCCTGCGGACATGTTAACCAAGCCTCTATCTATAGCTAAGTTCGAACATTGTTTGGACTTAGTTGGTGTTCTAAGCATGTGAGAGCCTCGGGCCACGCCTGCGGAGGCGTGTTGATGGCGATACAAGATGTTTATCTGGACCGATGATTCGTTGATTTTAGTCCAAGGTGGAGTTTGTTAGGAAAGTGTCCTAAAATCACCAAATCTCTTGATCTCACAATTATTTGTTTCCTAATTGTATTAGGATATTATTTAGGTTTCCTTATTGTGTTGGGTTTCCTAATTGTATTAGATTCTAAATCTATTTGGAGTGGGAGTCAAGTTAGGTTATAGGGAGTTCTCCCTATAAATAGGTGCATGTTTCTCCACCAAAACACATCAGAAACACAGAGCTAGAGAGAGAAAATATTGAGAGAGAAAGGGGTCTCACCAATATTTTCCCCAGTGTATCCTGAGAGATTGTTATTGTAATCTCCTTTGTGGATCGCATCACACCCTGTGATAGTGATCGGGTTGTACTCCTCCTTTCTCATAGTGGATTATTTTCTGG
Source organism: Portulaca oleracea (assembly GCA_029582165.1). Classification (NCBI taxonomy): domain Eukaryota; kingdom Viridiplantae; phylum Streptophyta; class Magnoliopsida; order Caryophyllales; family Portulacaceae; genus Portulaca; species Portulaca oleracea. The sequence goes on from CM055892.1 coordinate 21,150,661, forward strand.
CTGTCGCCGTCCGTGGGTTTTTCTCCGAGTTCTTCGGTTTCCCACGTAATTCTAGTGTTTGATTTTATCGCTTATTCTTCGTTCCTAAATTTTATCGTAATATCCGTCATCTCGTTTTCGATTCTATTATTCGCTTCCGCTGTTACCTTGCTACTCACTTTTCTCTAACAGTTTATTAGTTATCTTGCTATATCTCTGTACTATTCCAAAGTAATAAATGAATAGAAAGGGAAAGAGTATATAACTAATTTATAACTCACCGTATATGAACAAATACAAAAATAAATAAATTTAATAGAAGTCGGGTAATATTGGATATAAATGGAGACTTTATTAGGTACTCTTGTGTCTAGTAAAATAGTCCCTTTCCTATCTTTTTGAATATATAAACAAAAATAAGAGTTAAAAGAAAATTTATATTTATTAGATCTACTTTACTGGATAAACTTGAATCCACCAAATAATTTAGTATCTGAATCCAAGGATTTGGCAAATCCCCACCATGTGCCATCACAAACCTCAACTGGTAAAAGCATCTTAAAATATTAAGATATACCATACATAACATAACCAATTAAAGATATCCGCATGTTGGAAATAAATAAATAAATAAATAAATAAATAAATATTAATTAAATGGAAAATGATAAATGTCTTGTACAAGACACATATTATGTGTGTTGTCACTATAGAAAATCTATATATTTGTAAATTAAATTAAAAAAAGGTTATATGATTGACTTCTATAACTATAATAATATATAAATTGTATAAAACCACACATTTATCGATATTCTTTGAAATTTACAAAAAGACGTCTAAAACACATTTATCGATATTTTATATTTATTATTGTTTTTAACCCCAATTTTTTTGACAAATACTATTAATTATCAATTATAAGAAGCTTGGAATGTGTTGGCTACGCCAACAATTAAAATTGACACCCTAACGAATGAACCCCATCCGTTGGGCATATTTTAGACGTTTTTTTTGTAAATTTAAAAAAATATCGATAAATGTGTGATTTTATACAATTTATATATATTATTATAGTTATAGAAGTCAATCATGTAACTTTTATCCAATTTAATTTACAAATATATAGATTTTCTATAGTGACAAGACACATAATATGTGTCTTGCACAAGACTTTTATCATTTTCCATAAATATATAGAAGAAAAGTATGAAGATGAAGACAGAGTGTCATTAATTCAAACTTTGACTTTGTAAGGTGAGGGGAAGTTGCTGAAGCAATCCACAAACCTGGTCAATTTGAAGCTGCTGTACTTATTTCTCACTCTGCCTCACATTTCTGAGCAGAAAGAGAGACATGAGAATGAGATCAACAACAACCATTGTTACTGTTGTGCTCTTTCTCATCTCTTGCTTCAGTTTTACTACAACAGGTTGGTTAATTAATTATCTACCTCACTTGTACTTGAATTTGATTGTTCATGTTTTACTATCTATCAGTTTTCCGATAGTAATTTTGATTAATTGCAGAAGGATATGAAAGTCAGTACCAACCCAAGGAGAACATCACCATCAAATGGGATGTTATTAACTGGACACCCGATGGCTATGTTGTAAGTGCTCTTTTATCTTCTTCTTTTTAACTCTTGATTTTTGCTGTGTTGGGACTATTTGCAATTTGCATTCTTTGGTTTTTGGTAGTTCTAGTTTCTACCCTAATGTTTATGATGACCGTAATTGGAAGTAAACTACTGCCTAGTGTCGTAAAGTTGGGTGGTAAATGATATATACTCTATTGGTTATGATAACAGTAATTTGGTTGAATATAGGGATTTTTTTTAGAGCATTTAAATTTAGTAAGATAAGTATAAAATTTGTGGTTGGTAAGTTAGTGTTAGGGTAAAAGTATTTTATATTATTAATCATTCTAAAGGACAGGACTATACTTACTACTGCTTACCTCTGTCCCATAAATGTTTGGCCAAGTTTTAAATGTGACTCTTATTTTGTTCTAATTGTTAGAACATAAATTATGTCATTAGATCTTTAATTAGTTGATATAGTTTCATATTGTATCAGAGTCAAATTAAATAAAAGATCTCATATTTGAACTTAAACATCCCAAATTTATTTGCCCAAGGTGAATGATCATTTTTCCAACATCTACATTTTAAGTCCAGAGGACATTTGCCTATAAAACCATTCTTTAAATCTCTGACGGGGGCGCCGAGCCTGTTTGTTGAACATTGAATTAAATTACATTGAATCTTCTTTTTAATTGAAGTTTCTGCCTTATGAACCATTCTTTAAATCCCGCTGTTGCAAGTATGGGGATGGGGGCAATTTCCCCACCTACAACGAGGACAGGGGCGGGCGCAGGGAATATACCACTTCCCTGACCCGTCCTGTTGCTATCCCTAGGTTCATGTCCACTACGATATACTATATAATTTGCCTTCAGATGCAAAGTGCAAACTACCCGCCCGCTCCGCATTAGACCTTCTTTTCTCTATTCCAACTTAATTCCTATGGTAAATGGAATGTGCATTATTCCAGGCAGTGGTGACAATCAACAACTTTCAAAAGAAGCGTGGCATCGCATCCCCGGGGTGGAGCCTGGGGTGGACATGGGCAGGAAAGGAGATGATATGGAGCATGGTAGGCTCACAGACAACCGAACAAGGCGACTGCTCCAAATTCAAAGGAAGCATCCCACATTCCTGCAAGAAAAACCCGATCGTCGTTGACTTGCTACCCGGTACACCCTACAACATGCAGGTTCAGGATTGCTGCAAGGGAGGTGTCCTCGCTAAGTCGTTGTCCTACAAACAGGGGCAGGCGAACGCAACAAGTGCTTTCCAGATAGCTGTCGGACAAGCCGGCACCACGACTAGGACGGTCAAGTTGCCGCTGCGGTTCAAATTCAACGCCCCGCGAACGGCGTACGCTTGTGGACGTGCTATGGTTGTCAGGCCTACTAGGTTCTTGAGTCTTGATAAGAGAAGAGTCACGAAAGCATTAAGTGAGTTTTACTGAATCCGTTCCTTTTTATTTGTTAAATTATCTAATTTTTAAAATTTCGATAACTATAATGCTTCTGTCACTAATAAAATGAACCTTCTTTCAAGAATACTTTTGACAATATGTACATTTTTTGCTCCATTTTCTATAATTTTTGATTTTGTAAAAGTAGTTATAGGGACAAGTAATTATGGGGAAATGTAGCAATTCGTAGTAGCAATTTTAGGGATAAATAATTAGGTGACACAAATTGCTATTTAAAATTTAAAATTTAGTTCCATGAAATATATTTGGTTAATTTTGAATAAGTTTGAATAAAGATGGCAAAAATTTATCTAACCTGGATATCTAAATTTGTCTAATTTGGAGAAAATCAGGTACGACAATAGATTTTTGTCTAAATTTAAAAAGAGTTGACAAAATGTTTTTCATAATTTTTATTGTCTGAATTTGATTTGAACCCAAATTTACACATGTCTCAATTATCCGACCTAGTCCAAAAAAAAAGGGTAACAGATATAAATTTATCGTCTGAATTTTAGCAATATAATGACTGATTCAACCCACTTAAATTTGATCCGAGCCCCAATTTTCGCCTGCGCAATTCGGGCAAATATGATTCAAAATTGTAAAACAAATTCCGAATAAATTTTGAAAATGTAGAAAAGGTTTTTCCCTATATTTTTTGCGGTAATTAAATAGTATGTATTGTTGTTTCATGTTTTTTCCTTGCTTCTGTCGCAGAGACATGGAGGGTTGTATGCTTGTACTCGGGCAAGAGTAAGAACCGAGGTTAACAGATTTGCTCATGCATGCCAACACCAGAGTGCATGGTTCAAAGGGACTGCATGCCTTCATCGTCTTCAAGTCCTACCTTTTAGCGTTTGGATTTCAGCACCATTATTACCAAGCTGTTAATCATTCATAAAAGCATATTTTTCTTCAAAATCATTTCACTTTTCATGGGTTTGTTGCTTATAAGGTATAATAAAAGCTAATTACCCTGTAAAAATGGGACTCGCGCAAGAGTTGATGGAGTAGTTGGGCTTACCTCATCCATTAGACATATTTTATATGTTTTTTTTTTGAAATACAAAGAATAATCAATAAAAGTATAATTTTACGTAATTTATATGTGATATTGTAGTTAATTCAATAATATCATTTTTTCTATTAATATATAATAATATGATTTTAATAACATGATAAGACACTTAAAAGGTGTCTTCACCCAAGACTAGCTCCTATCATTTTCATATATATATACATACATATATATATATATATATATATATATATATATATATATCTCAAATATGTTGTCTTAATATACAAATCATAACATTATATAGTAATTTAAGAAAATGCATGATATGATTGAATTATGTAACTACAGTATATTTATAATTGTATAAAATTATATTTTTATCCTTCATTTTTCAAATTTGTAGAAAAATGTTTAACTGATGGTGTGATTGATTCAATTACTGTATTATGGAGTATTTATATTTATTAACATAGTCAAATCATCCGAAACTTATTAAAATTGATAATTAATACTAACTATAAAAAAAATTTTAAAGCCTAAAAAGTCACAATAAATATTAATTTAATGAAAAGTATATACCTAAAACCTATCTAGAAATAAGACACAATGTCATGACCGGACCCTTTTCTTTTGACTAATCATTATTACTAAATTGACAATGTAGTAAAATATGATAAAAATTGTTATCCTTGTTATGAATAGTTTAGAACCCCCAAAATCACATTAATCAAGGCCTTTATTTGGTTTTTTTCAAATTGTAGTTTTGGATTATCATTTACAATTAGCTGCAATCCTCCAGAGTCCAGCCTTTTCTTTGTCCTTATCATGCATTGAACTTTGTTTTATGGGTTGTTGTTCCCTTGCGTTACGTTTAGGAATTCAACTACTACCTGTGGTCCCTAAATAATTATCGATTAGACTAAATTTTGACCGTTGATTACTCGCAAATTGTAATGAATTACAATATGAAATTATCGTCATTAGAAAGATATTGTTCTAAAAATTATAATGATATTAATTTTATATTGTAACTCATTGTAATTTGTGAATAATCAATGGTAAAAGTTTAATTTAGTGGACAATTATTTAGGGACGAAGGTAGTATATCTATTACTTATCTCAATACTACGTGGTCCCTTTGTTTTTATTTGTCATATTATTTAATTTTTCAATTTTTTATTTATCTGATTATCTAAATTTTGTAATTTTAATAATTACAATATCAATTCTATTTCTAATAAATAAATTCTTCACCTCATTGTAAACATATCTTCAAGAATATTTTTGACAATTTGAAAATTTTTTCGGATCATCCTCTATATTAATTATTGGTTTGATGACAAATTGACATGTAACTTTTGACCTATATCATAATTTCTAAGTCAACATTTGGATGAAGGAAGTATCTTTTAGCTAGATTCATTAACATTTAACAGTCACATAGAGCTCATCTACTCTACCTACCCAAAGGCCAAAGGTGGTCGATAATGGATAATAACATAATGACCAACTTGATATATAATTTAAGGTATAACTTTACTAAAGCTGAATTAGGATAAGCTTTTGTCTTGTTCCTTAATTACTTGAAAAGTGTCGCCTGATACTCCGTCCGTTTGATATTAATTGTCATAATTTTGATTTTCATGGTGTCTTATATCATTCTTTAATTAATAATTTCTTATATAATATATTATTAACAATTACAATATTATACTTTTATGATAAGATTTTTTGTTACGAATTTAATGGTGGTAAATTTGTATAGCAACTCATTATTATATATTGAGAAATTTATGGTAAAAAATTTTAAAATTTGATTGTACGATTTTTGAAAATGACAATTAATATAGAAGGGAGGAAGTATTGAATTAATTAACTAAAAGCATTTCGCCAATAATGGTTCTTGGATTCTTGGATTATCTAACGCATTAAGTATTAAGAGACAAAGGCCCCTGATTGGAGTGCAATATTGCTTGCTTATATTATACATAGAATTTAGAAGCTAGTTTCTCAGTATTGACATATATCTTGAAGCTCTAAGAAAGCATATACACAACTTGTGAGAGAATGGATAGGGGAAAGGTTCTTAAGGTGCCTTTGTCTGCCCTTCTTTTTGGTGCCCTTGCTATTGTAGTCAGTATACTTGCTTATGTCAAGAGGATTAAGGTAATTCATATATTCTCCCCTCACCCCCAAACACACACCCACACAAAACATAATCTTGTTTTTCGGTGGATCATTTGTGGGTGGTTGATTCAAATTTAATTGGGATTTTATTTTGAATTTTCATTTGATTTAATATTTATGTGAAGAATATTTTGGCAGGCGAATGAAGTTGGGATAACATCTGAAGGTTGTAATTATCCTCACAGTGCTTCGTTTGCACTAGGCATTGTAGCAGCCATAGCCATTTTGGGTGAGCAACTAATTATAAGTGCTGGGATTGGCTGCTTTTGTTGTGGTAGAACCAACAAATGCCCTGTCAATTGTTGTGGCATAATATCACTAATCATATTCGTCTTATCTTGGTGAGTCACATATGTATGTACCGTTTATTAATTAGTTTGACTTTTTATTTTCTTTTATTTTTCGCAATGATAACACTGAATACTTATTAGTCGTAGAAATGAGTCAATCTAGCCCATGAGCCCGTGCAAGATAGTTGAAGTCGAAAAGCTCAACTCAAGGCTCAAGCTTGCCACATAAGTGAGCCACGCTAAGCCTTAAGAAGCTCGGCTCGTGAATAAGGAAAATAAGATTTGATGATACAATTTTGAAAAATCAAATTATATTTTTTGTGAACATTAAACTACTTCATTGATATATAATTAGGAACCCACATGGGTTTTCTTTGCACACTATTGGTGTGAGGTACATGAAGCATTTACTTCAGTAAAAGTACTTTCTTGTTTATCCTATAATTGTTCTTTTAATTCAATTAATTTTCAATCTTTCTTGCATCATTATATGGTTTTGCTATAAATCCTCTAATTTTATTATTATTCGCTTGACTCAGTTCATTTTTATCCCTAATTACAATAATTAAGTGGAGGACAGGAGTAGCATGACTTTATTTCTATCACTAAAAAAATAATATAAGATGAGCGTACCTACCGTCGGTCCATCTTACGTACAAAAAAGAGAACATATTAAGTCCTAAAAGTAGGAAAATTGAAAATTCAGGTTATCATTTCTGATCACGTTTGCTGGACTGATAGACACAGCAGTAAACAACCACCACCATTATCTAGCGAAGAAATATCATCCCAGAAATTGCAAGACTGCCCAAGAGGGTTTGTTCTTAGGAACAGCGATTTGGTGCGTATTTACTGTTATTCTCGGTCTTGCTTCTTACACCACCTTCATGTTTGGAACTCACCATGCAAGAAACAAGCAGAGGAACCATGGTTTGGGTAACCAGCAAGGAAACGTTGCTTAGAGTAGACGCAACAAAGTTTAATTAAGCTGAACAAAGTGAGGTAGGAGATTGTTTGTGTGCAGTTTGGATATGTGTTGTTAAATTGTTTTCAAGGAAAAAGTAGACTAGAATCTTTCCTTTGAAAGTTTGGATATGTTGTACAATTCTTGCTTGCTTGAGATTGTAATATTCTGATTGAATTTCTGAATTTCTTTACAATGGGTCATCTAGGTAACATATATCTATTTTTTCTTTTTTCATTGTATAAAGGCAGTACAACTGAAAGACACTACATATAGTTATGGCGTTATTGTTTGAGAGTTGTTGTTTTCTGACTTTAGAATTTTCTTGAGCATTCTCATTTCTCGTCTAGGTTTTAAAAATTTAGAAAAATTGAAAATTTAGAATTTGAGAAAAAAAAAGAATATTCCATGGTTCCCTCAATACTAGAAAGAATTGTTTGTTTTTGCGGAGTTGTTTAAATGATTATCTTATTTGTAGCGCTCAATGAGGCTTTACCTATACAAAGTGAAAATTTTTGCAGGATGTTGACGTGACACGAATTTTGAGACCTGTACTTTCTTAAACAATTCTGGTTTTCATGCTAGAATCAGTAAGTGGCTTAGAAATTGCTTGATTGGTTAACTTGGGATACTCGCGGTTTGAGGAGGCTTATGCTAAAACCCCTTGAGGACCTTGACAGACCACGCACAAAGACCTAAGCAGACCAAGGCTCAAGGACTTTGGCAGACCCATGCCCAAGCACCTTAACGATTGGAACAGTTTTGAATAAAAGTCAAAATTCGAATATTATTGGCATATAACCTGGATATTTTAGATTGCTACTTTCCTAATTGTTTTGACAGATTTGTTACCTCCTTCTGTTAGAGAAAATAGCAAGGTAACAACGGAAGCGAATAATAAATCGAATTGAGATGACGGAAATTACGACAAAATTCAGGAACAAAATAATAAGAGCGATAGAAGAACACAACCACAAGGTTTACGTGGGAAACCGAAGAACTCGGAGAAAAACCCATCACTAGTAGAATTGAGGGGTTTTGGCGTCTGTTTTTGGCGTCTGAAATGAGTATAAACAGACGCCATTTAGGTGTTGGCGTCTGATTTAAACAGACCGCCAAAACCTTTAACGCCTTTTTGGAAAAGGCGTCTGTTTTTGGCGTCTGTTTAAAACAGACGTAAAAAATGGCGTCTGTTTAGGGCCTTAACAGATGCCAACTTTCTCCAAATTGGCGTCTGTTAAGCTCTAAACAGACGCCATTTTCCAATTAAAAAATAAAAAAAAGTGAAACGTCTACTAATTAAACATATTCCAATATATTTAATTACACCACACAATATATTTTGTAGGTTGTAAAATTAAAATTGAGCAAATTAATATTTTTTTAATTTGTAAGAAAGTTCTGTAAAAAAGATTTGTGGAGGCATAAATAATGAAAAAATACATTTTTATAAAATAAAAAATGATATATATCTCCCATGCATGTACAATTTCACACACACACACACACACACACATATATATATATATATATATTTGAAACAATTAAAAAAATATATAATACAACTTTAATAATTTTGATTTTTCTAACTAATAGGATACAAAAAAAAAACTAAATTTTAATGATTATATATCTTCATTCTTCAATCTTCAATTTTCAATCTTCTATCTTCAATCTTCAATTTTCAATTTTCAATCTTCAATCTTCAAACATTATCATCTTCAATTATTTAACAATATGGATTTGAGGAGTAGATGTTGAGAGAAGATGAAAGAAAATTGAGGGGAGATGGAAAGTGGTGTTGAAGAGGAGGGAGAAAAATTCGGAGGAAAATTTCAGATTAATTTATTTATATATGTTGTGGAAAATGACGTCTGTTTGTACACCAAAACAGACGCCTTTTTTGTGAACACCAAATGGCGTCTGTTTGGTGTACAAACGGACGCTAAATGACGTCTGTTTGTACACCAAAACAGACGCCATTTGTGAATTATGCTCCTAAAGAAATCAAAAATATCAATTATTTTATATCCTCGTGATGCACGTACATTTGTACAGGGAGTGTTTGATTTTTTTTTTATTTAATGCATGATGCACGTACATTTGTACATGGAAGCATGCAGTGTTTGATTTTTTTTAATTTAATGCAAGTACATTTGTACAGGGGAGCATGCAGTGTTTGAATTTTCTTTTTATTTAATGCAAAATAAGGCGTCTGTTTGGAACTAAATCAAACGCCTTTTTCATTTTGGCGTCTGCTTTGGTTCCAAACAGACGCCACTTTTTACATTAAATAAAAAAACATTCCGAAAGTCCCATTCGTTGTATATGGAAAAAAAGGTTATTTTTTTAATTGACATGTTGGCGTCTGTTATAGACAAACATACGCCAATTTACAATTTATATTTTTTTAAAAATTTTATTTCTTTGATTTAGCGTCTGATCCTTTAACAGATGTCATTTTTCAGTCGCTAAATTACCCAAATTCTACTAGTGCATGAAGGGCGACAGCCAGAAAACAATCCACTATGAGAAAGGAGAAGTATAACCCGATCACTACCACAGGTTGTGATGCGATCTACAACAGAGGAGATTACTATCACAATCTCTCTCACTCACAACTCACAACTCACAATCTTTCTCTCTCGGGATATAATTGGGATCGAAAATATTGGTGAGACCTTTTTCCCTCTCAATATTTTCTCCCTCTCTGACTCTCTATAACTCGATCATTGCTCGCCGTACTCGACGAGCGTCGTGCGTCACGTGCCGTTAAATAAAGTGGAGAATAATGAACCCTATTTATAGGAAAAACTCCCTAAACCTAACTTGACTCCCACTCCAATTAGATTTAGAGTCTAATACAATTAGGAAACCCAGCATAATAAGGAAACTTAAATAATACCCTAATACAATTAGGAAACAAATAATTGTGAGGTCAAGAGATTCGGTGATTTTAGGACACTTTCCTAACAAACTCCACCTTGGACTAAAATCAACGAATCATTGGTCCAGATAAACATCTTGACTGTCGCAATCAACACGCCCTCCCACAGGGCGTAGCCCCGCAAGGCTCTCAAGCGGTAAACATCATATACCGCTGCCTGGATGCCTGTTTGAGACCACCTGTGCTGTTTGAGACTGCCTCTGCAGTTCTCGTCACTGTAGACTCATGTAGGGTGTATAGGCTGCCCTTCCTGGCTCTCTTCATCCGAACCATGGAACCCCTGCGCGCTTTGGGAACACCATCTTCTCCTTTGTACCTGCAACTGTTAACCTCAAGAGTACCCAAAGACATCAAATTGCAGATTATGTTAGGAATTTCACGAACCTCTTTTAAGGTTCTACCACCATCCTTAACACAAAACCCCTCTGCATCTGAACCGTACTCAACACAGTTTGCGGTACCAGTTTTGGTGTGGTTTTCCTTACTACCCTGCTTCTGATCTTTCCAACAGTCATTCTCTACATGGCCCTTCTTGTGCACCCAATCTTCAGTATACGGTGCCGGTCTCCTGATCTCCCTCCTAGGACGATATCTTGCCATACTCTGTTCTTCCTCCACATGAGGAACATCAGGCTCATCAACCTGAACTATTTGAGCAGCAACCTGCTCCACCTCGAACTCAAACTGCCCTGGTTCTATTTCTTTAACCCTTTTGAAGTTCTCATCACTCACCGTTACATCAAACTTCATGTAGGGATACTCAGCATCCCTTACCCCGTGCTGAATGATGGCCGCCTTCAACTGCAGTCTCCTTGTTCCCTCGAATTTTGAAATTTTGCACTTCATGATTGAAACCATCTCCCCCTTGCTCTGATACCACTTGTTAGAGAAAATAGTAAGGTAACAACGGAAGTGAATAATAAATCGAATTGAGATGACAAAAATTATGACAAAATTCAGGAACAAAATAATAAGAGCGATAAGAGAACACAACCACAAGGTTTACGTGGGAAACCGAAGAACTCGGAGAAAAACCCACGGACGGCGACAGCCAAAAAACAATCCACTATGAGAAAGGAGGAGTACAACCCGATCACTACCACAGGGTGTGATGCGATCTACAACAGAGGAGATTACTGTCACAATCTCTCTCACTCACAACTCACAATCTTTCTCTCTCGGGATACAATTGGGATCGAAAATATTGGTGAGACCTTTTTCCCTCTCAATATTTTCTCCCTCTCTGACTCTCTATAACTTGATCATTGTTCGTCGTACTCGACGAGCGTCGTGCGCTGTGCGCCACGTGCCGTTTAATAAAGTGGAGAATACTGAACCCTATTTATAGGAAAAACTCCCTAAACCTAACTTGACTCTCACTCCAATTAGATTTAGAATCTAATACAATTAGGAAACCCAACATAATAAGGAAACCTAAATAATACCCTAATACAATTAGGAAACAAATAATTGTGAGGTCAAGAGATTCGGTGATTTTAGGACACTTTCCTAACACCTTCCATGATATCTAAATCAATTTATATCTAAATCCAATGTTATGCTTACTAATTATTGGCATATCTCTCTTGGAATGTATCATCAAACCATTTAAGGAAGGTTTAATTACTGTAATTCCAACAACTATCTCTTGACACCTTGTTTCCAGCAAGAAATCAATGAAAAAATCGATTTTGTGAAGATCTTCAATGACATCTTGCCAATTCAGGGGATCTTTCTAAAGCCTTACAAAGTCCAACATTCACCTCACCTTTTGGGTATAAAAAGAGGACAACGATAGAGAAGAAAAATGAAGGAAACACTCCACGCCATAAGAGAGACGCATTGTAATTTCACATTTTTAGTCTCTTGTATCATGAGGTCCTTCGTCTGAAAGTATATTCTTGTAATGAGACTTGTAATTAAGTGAGTTGGAAAACTCATTTGGGCAGCTAAGTGTTGTTTATGTGAGTTGTAGATAGGGTGTTGCCTTGATTGAATTTTTTGTAAGCTTGCCTTGTAGATACTCAAAGGAGCCAAGATGGAGGACCTAGTTGTACTTCTTAAGTGAACAAGAAGTGAAGTGATTTGAAATCCTAAGTGAAGAAAAGCTTAGATCCGGTGACGTAGCCTATTTGGAAGGGTGAAAATCAGCTAAATTCTTGTGTATTATCTTCGTTTATCTTCGTCATTTACATTTTGTTTTTATACTTTATCCTTGGTTATTCCATGGACCTTGGCTGACTTGTGTGTTAAATTTTGTAGCCTTGACTTAATTTTAGCCAACCACCTCAATCAACCTCCTTCAAGGGTTCTCTCAGCTTGTTATTCCTTGGATACCTCTTATGATGGCTCTTGTGCCTTTCGTGCTAAATGTCACTATTAGAAACAATAAGGAGTCCTCATCCCTCTTCCCTCCCGTTCCCATGCGGGCTCCTTATTTCTATGCTCGGTGTGAATCATCTTCTCAAGTTGCGAACTCTTCCATTTGTGTTACTTCTCAGAATTTTGATGCAATGAAGCATCATGATGGGCTTTTGAAATTGGAAAATGATCTAAAGAATTATCTTAGTTCATGCATCAATTGAGGAGTAATGAGTCTAATTAATTTATGTGAGAGTGACCATAGATAAGGTCTCTTCTCCCTGCCCTAAGGATGGGGTTTTTTTTTTTCCCCGATGGAATTGAGCCCCCTTCACTTTTTCCCCCATGAAATTCACGTTAGTCAACCCTTTGTGCAATTCGGATGATGATGATGTTGGTGGTGACAATGACTAGACTTGCCAAACGGGTGAATTGATTCGGATTTAGGTCGGGTGAAGATCGGTTTGAGCAAGCATTTGGGCAACCAATTTCGGTTCAGGTGAGGTTGTGGATTTGGTTTGACTTCGGTTAGTCTTATTCGGGCCGGTTCGAGAGAGGCTTTTTCTTATTGAATTTTGGTTTGATTTAATTTGGGGGTTGATTTTAATCGAGTCACTTATCGGATTGTGGTTCAGATCGGTTTCGAGTCATGTCTTCTTTGGGTTTGGGTCAACATCAGATCATCATCCCTTAGAGTGTCAATTCGGGTTTATTTTTTCGGTTCGGGTTTCGTGTCAGTTTTGCTAGGTCTAAATAACGACTCTTTTCTCCTTTTCTAGATTGTGTGTTCGCGTCGCATGATACAAAACTTGCCCTCCGACCATGATATATATATGTGTGAATATAAATCACTTTTTATGAGTTATGACCCCAAATGCTACAGAAGATTTGAGAACTCTTTTATTGTCCATTCACCCAAATTACATATTATTTATCATAATATGTGTTTTGCACAAGACATTTATCATTTTACGATTATTTAAATCCAAAATCTCCTAAAACATTATGTTGGTCTATTTAATTAGGTTGATAGACTTGGGAGTATCTATCTAATACACACTCTTCATTATGCATTTCTAGATTTATTCCACACTAGTCAACTTGAAGATTCATTATGCATTTCTAGATTGAAAAATTCATAGGGATGACTCAACGGAGGCTATGCCAGAGAGGGAAAGACTTGACCAAGACAGCAATGTGAAATTCCTTACCTTTGACCCAAGTTACCCAGTGCCAGTTCAATTCTTTCGTTCAAAAACACCTCAAAACAACAGGCTCAGGCACCTGGTTTTTTTCATCATCTTCATAATAATAACTACTATAGTCAAGAATCATATACTATAGTACTTAGTATTTATTCACGCATGTTGCAGCCCACTGGAATAACAGCCCCACCGACCCTGTACGCTATATATACACCCAAAAACTATTTCACATGCATGCAATAATATTCATCATACAATCTTTTCTGGGCAAAGAAAGTAAAGCATATTCATTCCCACGTCATTTTACGTCTGAAATTGGTGCTTCATACTTAGTTCCTTAGTTTTCACGAAATCACATTCTGGGACATATATGGCTCGCTGGATCAAACCTGACGTAAGTACTTTTGTTCATTTCATATATATATTTTCGGTTAATCAGTTATTAGTCGATTCGGGTTATATTTTTTGTTATATCCTAATTTACATGTAGCATATTATTTTGTGATTTACTGTTTTAATTATGATTAAATTGATTATTATTGTAGGTATATCCACTCATAGCTGCCATGACGTTTGTGACGGGTATGTGTGTATTTCAGCTCGCTAGAAACGTGATTCAAAACCCCGATGTCAGGTATACATACTAATTAAGCTTCAAATCATTATTTTAGCTTACATTTTGAATAGATGATCAATAAGAATTTTTCATTTTGGGGGAAGTGTAAATATAAATATATTAATTGCATGAAAATGACACCAGTTTTGAGCTAAGACGTCTCTTAACTGTTTTGCATTAGTATAAATTTATATATTAAACTAAAAAAATGAAATGATTGACCTCTATAACTATAATATCACATATAAATTGTATAAAACTATATTTTTATCTATAATTGTTTAAATGTACAAAAAATGCCCAAAATATACCTAGTGAATGAGTTTCATTTGATTAGAATTTCATTTGTAACTGTTGTCATATTCAACGCATTTCAAGCTTCTTATAACTAATAATCAGTAGTAACTATAAAAAAATTGATATAAAAAATCGTAAGTATTAATTTCTTGAAAAATAGAATACTTAAACAGTGTCTTACAAGACATGACTCATTAGTTTGTATGAAAATGATTTATACAGGATCAACAAAGCTCGTAGGGCAACAGCAATTCAGGAAAACTACGAGGAAGGAGAAAAATATGCAGAGCATAGACTACGCAAGTTCTTAAGGACTCGTCCTCCTGAAGTCATGCCCTCCATCAACCACTTCTTCTCCAGCACTGACACTGCTCATAAAGACTGATTAATTATTTTGGACTTAATTACTTCAACAAATTATCAAGATAATGGGATTCAGTATTTTTCTTAATTGGTTGGTCGAATAAATAAATAAATCAACTCGATTTTTGTGTTGCTGTGATTAATAGTTAGGCTCTCTTGTGTATAAAACTTTTTTGTGCATGGTCCTTCATCTTGTATTTTTATTTACCTAATACAATTCGGTTTATTTTATTCCTTTTGGGTAGTACAATTTCATTACGTATTTTGCGTGTCCTTTTCAATTTAAGAATGGTTTTTACGTAATGTTATTAAATATGCGCAATTGGTAAACTTTTTTGTCCTCCAAAAATAAAGTAAAAAAACTAATTTCGGCTAATTAATCAAAGGCTCATATTTATGGTTGGAGGTCCAATGATTAGGGTTTGATACTATAACACATCCCTTGATACAAATGTCCATTCGACCTAAAACGTGAATGTCACAAAGGCTAACTTAACCATGCGTAAATAAACATGAAATTGTTGAAATTCGACCGTAAAACCTATCACTTAGCCTAATTCTGATACCATGTCGAATTATCTAAACCAAAAGCCCAATGACTATCTTATACTGTAACAATAAGGGGGTGAGATAATGTGATAAGAAAGACAAAATTACTTGTAAGGTCATATATATGTGACTACAAATTAAAATTTCATAATGCAAATCAAGTCTTCAATTGAGAAGTCCTTAAAATGAAACTTCAAATGTCACCACTTACCACCATGCATGTAATTAATTACTTGTACACAAACCAATTTAATTCCCTTAATCATCGTACATATATATCAATTGGCATCCGAAAAGTAGTGTACAATAAGCTCATACATAACACGTTGATTTACTCAATCAAAACGTCCTGGAAATGAAACTTCAACATGTGGAAGAAATCATGCCGTGAAGTATCTGTTCTTTTCTTTTCAGCAGTTTTCAGGTTAATTTCATTATCCATTTCCACTATAGACAGAACATTAATGAGAGAATCCAAAAGGATGTTTCTTCATTTGACAAAATCATTATCTACTTGATATTAATTCACAATATTGGGTTTCTTTTCTCACTTTTGTTATACTCAGAAGTTGGTCTATCATGCATCATAATTTTGGATCAAACAACATAATGCTCAATATGGATTATTCTCTTCCTCACTTCAAGATCATTTTCATCTTGATGGTCACAGTTTTATCTTCTATAAGGCTTTCCTATGCTTCTTCCATTAATATAACCCACAAGGTTTGTCCTTTGGTTTGAAAATTTATCGGGTTTGTGAATTATGAGCCTTAGAATTAAGATGGTTTCTTTTTCTTTTGTTTGGATGCTAGGAGCTCAACGTTGAATGTCCAAAGTGTGAAGAAGGGCACTATTGCTTGGGCTGCGTGGCAGGGTTTACTAGGCCGAAATGTGTTAGAAGTAGCACCACTGATCAATTTAAACTTTTGGTACATACTTTCTTCCTCATTTTTTTAAGAAAACAGAAAGAGCTATATTGATAAACAATCCATTCGTGCATACAAAAATATTTGGTTAGGACAATATCTTAAGCAAACTTGTTCGATCTTCCTCGCTCGTGACAACTTAGTTATATTGTGAGCAACAACGTTTCCATTCTTCTCACATCTCCTACACATCATAAGCAAATTCTCTACGATCACATTCTGTTCATTAAAAAAATAGAATAACCCTGAATATGATGATCGTTTTCTAGTAAAGAGTATATCAATTATTATTTATGTTGGTACAATTTTATTTTTGAACCTTCAACCTTTAACCATCAACTAAAATTTTTGTTAAATGTTATGCAGAATAATTCTTTGCCTTTGAATAAATACGCGTTCTTGACAACCCACAATTCATTTGCCATCGACGGAGAGCCCTCCCACACTGGAATTCCTCGAGTCACCTTTACAAATCAAGAAGACAACATAACCCAACAGCTCGAAGTATGAATTTCTCGATCCACATCACCATTTCCTTTTTCTTTTTCATCACTCTTTTTATTTTAATTTTATTTAAACACATGATCGAATAACTTTGCTTCTAACGGTGTAGAATGGAGTTCGGGCCTTGATGCTTGATGTGTACGACTTCAAAGAGGACATTTGGCTGTGCCATTCCTTCGGAGGCAAATGCCATGACTATACTGCTTTCGTAAGCTCCACAAACCTTACCTTCTCGTGTTCTCTTAATTTTTTTTAGTCGAGAAAATTTTGTCCGCTCACTGGGCCTCTATTTTAGAGCTAACAACCAGCAAGCTTTACATATCGATACACAATAACACTTGAGCCTTGAATTGGTAGGGAACAATAAACATGAGAAGCTTATCATTTAGCTACCACTTCTTTGGCGTGTTTTCGTAATTACATAAAACAATTAATATACCCTGTAAAAATGATTGTTCGCTAAATAAATATTTTTTTATGATTTTTTCTAAATTTTTTCCAAATAGTTGATATTAATTATCAATTGTACGTAAGAAGCTTAGCATGTATTGGCTATGTGACCTATGCCAGCGAGTATGAATAACCCTATTAATGAAATCACCCCAATTTATTTTTGTAGAAATCAAGCAGCATGCTTATGTAATTTATTAGGTGCACCCGGAGCATATGTTCCAGATATTATGATTGTTCATCCATAGATTAGGTTGTTTTATGATTATTCAATCATAAATATCTGAAGCACATACTCTAGATGTATGTAATATATATTGACATGCTTAAAAACTGTCTTTCTTTGAGACTCATATTATTTTTAACATGTTAAGCTAATGATTCGTTATTTCTACAGGAACCAGCACTGGGTACACTGAAGGAGATTGAAGCGTTCATGTCCTCAAACCCAAATGAGATAGTGACATTGATACTAGAGGATTACGTACAGGTTCCTCAAGGGTTAACAAAGCTCTTCAAAGAAACTGGGCTTAACAAGTACTGGTTCCCTGTGTCGAGCATGCCTAAGTTGGGTCGAGATTGGCCATTCGTTAGTGACATGGTCGCCAAGAAGCAAAGACTGTTGGTGTTCACTTCTGTCGAATCCAAGGAAGAATCTGAAGGCATCGCGTACCAGTGGAACTACATGGTCGAAAATCAATGTATGAACTGTGGAACCATTACAACCAAAATCCTAAATTGATAGTTGTAGGTACAATAATGGTTTTATACTCTAACATGCCTCCTCACGCAAATGGAATATGGCAGGTACTAAGATTCGAACCTGAGACTTTTTGCTCAGTCTTACTCTAATACCATGTCGAACCATCTTAACCAAAAATTTAAGTTGATAGTTATAAATACAATTATTATTTTATACTCCAACATGAACCTCATATCCTCAACGTCCACCAACTTGTCTTTCTCTAAAAACATAGACGGGATGTGTGGTATGAAGGAGTTGGCGGGTTAGAATAGGAATATAAATATGACATTGATCATCTCAACCAAAAGTTCAAAATTACAGTTAAAGGCTCAATAATGGTTTTGGGCTTGAAGTGTATTGCGTACATCCTCAACAACTCCCTTAATCTTGCGCAAATAGACTTGAGGTGATGAGATTCAAAACTGATACTTGTTGTTCAGTCTGGGCATGTACCTATGTGAAACTATCTCAACCAAAAGTTTAAGCTTACAACTGAAGGCTCAATAATGATTTTATATTGTAACACTTGGCCGAAACAATAAATGTTACAAACTTCAAGGTATAAAACGGAAGGATCGAAAAAGAAAGTTCATAATACATGACTAGGAGTATGTATTTTATTGTGTATATGTCTTAATCGTACAGATGGAGATGGGGGGAGGAAAGAAGGAAGTTGTCCAAACAGAGGAGAATCCTCACCATTGAAGGACACCAGCAAGTCACTTGTGTTAGTAAACTACTTCAGGACAGTGCCTCTGAAGGAGCTTTCTTGCGTAGATAACTCGGCTAAACTGATGGAAATGGCGAGGACTTGTCATGGTGCTGCTGGCAATAGATGGGCTAACTTCCTCGCTGTTGATTACTACAAGGTACGTACATACCACCTAGCTAGCTACTTTATATCCTATATGAAAGATGCCCAGAATTTAACCTAGTTTGAGATAATTAGCAGAGAAGTGAAGGAGCTGGTGCGTTTCAAGCTGTAGACATGTTGAACGGACAACTGCTTTGTGGACACGATGATGTGCATGATTGTTTGGTAAGATGACCACAATCCTCACTTCTAAAATTCCAAGTTCAAAATGGGTATATTTGGCCAACCTATTTTCTCTCATAAGCAATACCCGCTGAGATTTTTTTTTTTTTTTTTTTTGGTGTATGTGGGGGGGGGGGTGTGGGGTGTAAGGTTCAATTGCTCATGAGTCATGACAAACATACCCTATAACCTCTTGGCTAATCCATATTTGGTAGTTCAATCTATATAGGGAGTCCCAAAAGGCATTGAAATAATTTGTATTTATGTCTTATGACACGCTTCGCTAGGTTCCAACCAAAACAGCTCAGAAAGTGACCTTGTTGCCAGTTTTTAGAAATATAGGAACTCCCAGTGTGTATTAAAATAATGATCATATTCTTTTGTGTGGTGGGATAACCATTTTGACACTTTATCCCACTTACAATACTTTATTCCATCTATCTCTACTTTATGTCGCTCACTTTATCCAAATTTATCCACTTTAATCAAATTATTATTGTTATTATTTTAAAATCGGACAAATTTGGCCCAACCACTTAACGTTTATAGTTTTATATCATGAGTAACCATTGATAAACTTTACAAGTCATGGGACAATACATGAGTATCAAACTACTCATGACAAATAATCCATCAAAGCGCACAATTTCTTGGCTACCTCGTCTTTGCTAGTTTAAATTATATACATGTCATAAACATCACAAAGATAAACCACCACCTAGAATAGCTTTGTAAGACATTTTATTTTAGTTCACAATTAAATACTATCATGTTTCCATAAAATAGTACATAGATAACAATTTAAATTCTTGGATCGAGTTTTTAATTTATCTAGATAAAATTACTGCAACGCACCCCAAACTATGTGATTGAATAAATCCTCCTTGTATATTGAATGGTTGGGTATGTTTGCATGCAGGCTGCATCATCCTCAGAGTTTAAGTACGTAGCTGGTGTCGGAAGTAACAGGGTTCCTCCCATCAAACCTACAAAGTTTCAGTAGATCATCTCTGTGTCCTTTATTGGGCTCAAGTATATCAAATACTATGGGCGGCCCAATTACTTTAACTGAATAGCCTACATGGCCCATCTAGTCAATTTAATGAACATATGCTATTACAGTATTGCTTGTTCTAAAGTTACAGCTGATTTATTTATTGTAGGATTATTCTATA
This sequence comes from Portulaca oleracea, assembly GCA_029582165.1. Lineage (NCBI taxonomy): Eukaryota > Viridiplantae > Streptophyta > Magnoliopsida > Caryophyllales > Portulacaceae > Portulaca > Portulaca oleracea. Next base: position 21,171,323 of record CM055892.1, read on the forward strand.
ATTTACACATTTTAAGTAATCCAACACCCTATCACATACTTTTTTTTATATATAAATCCCACAGTATGAATAAATTGCTAGAAATGTATTATGCAAAAACGCAAATATTAGTATAAGATCGTCTCATGTAAAACTTAATGTGAGATGGACTCTCCCTAGGGTGACAATTTTAATATTTTACTATGACTAATAAGTGGTATTAGAATGACCTTTTAATATGAATGTGACTAATAATTTATCAATGGGTGACTATTATGAGAGTCAACCTAAATAAACTATTAGTCACCCTTTAATTATAAATTAGTCACCACAATGTTATACGTCTTACAGTAAATTTATGGTAAGACGGGTACATTCACCTCTTCCAACCTGTAAATACTTTCCTTCTTTTTATTTCCATTTCCTTACAGTCCAAAATTGTATGTCATTTAGGAATGGAAAGAAATAGGAAGAAAACGAAAGAAAATAGGGAAATTGGATTCTAATAATACGAACTTTGACCCCCTGTTGCCCCCAATAGTACGCCACCGGCGGTCTGACGTGGCGGTCTGACATGGCGGTGGAGGCACGCGCCTGGTTGTTTTGACTTTGCCACGTTATCTACGTTGATTAAAACAAATAATACGAACTTTAACCTATGTTGCTCTGAATAATATGAAACTTTACCTATGTTGCTCTGAATAATACAAACTTTTTTTTCTCTCTAAAAATCCCAGATCCCATTTTTTCTTCTTCATCTTCTTCAATCCTCCCCCTCCCCCTCCCCCTCCCCATTCCTAGAAAACCCCAGAAAACTAGAAAACCCAGAAAACTCCCAGCTCCCCCCCCCCCCACTTTTCCTTGCATTCCGCCATTATTGAGAAGACCCAGAAAACCTCTCCCCATTTTGACTTCACTGCTCTCCTTGCAGACATCCGGGTAAAAAAGGATGATGGAAGTTGAGAAGAAGAAGGAGAGCAGTGAGGTGGAAAAAAGGGTGGATGGGGAAGTTGAGAAGACATTCCGCCATTGTTGTTGAGTTTGAGCATCAAGTTGTGGCTCATGAAGAAGAGATGAAGAGGGGGAGGATTGAAGAAGATGAAGATGCAAAAGGGAAATGTGAGATTTTTAGAGAGAGAAAAAAGAGGTGGGGATGATGAAGAGGAAGGAAGAGGGGGGGGGGGGGAGGGTTTCTGGGTTTTTTGTGAATGGGGAGGGTGAGGATTGAAGAAAATGAAGAAGAAAAAATGGGATCTGGGATTTTAGAGAGAGAAAAAAGTTCGTATTATTCATAGCAACATAGTAGGTCGTATTATTCAGAGCAATATAGGTAAAAATTCGTATTTTTTTTAAATCAACGTGGATGACATGACAAACTCAAAACAACTAGACGCGTACCTCCGCCGCCACATCAGACCGTCACCGAGTTAAGTCCAACTTAACTGGTGGCGTACTATTGGGGGCAACAGGGGGTCAAAGTTCATATTATTAATAACCAAATCAAAAGCTCGTATTATTAAATCTTATATGGCCAAAAGTTCATATTATCAGAATCCAATTTCCCAAGAAAATATGTAAGATCGATATACTATTTCAGAATGTGTTCTACTATTGGAGCCAAGTTTAGAGCTCTATTGTGAAGGCTTTAATAAAGTTTTTTTTTTTTCATTTATGGTAAGTAAATTATTGCTGATCAGTTTGACCAGTCTAAATTAAAATTTGAACCCCAATTTTTGTCAACGTTAGACTATCTGCAATGGTGAGTTTGAGAGTGAGATGGCACTGACGTGGCATGAGCGAGGATGATAAAGACAGTGCAGCGACGAGGACGAGTGTCGGCGGCGAGAAAAACCTGAACTCGTGCTCACCGCGCGAGGACGAACACGAGATTGTTGACATCTTTTCCTTTTTTTAAAATTTCTATTATAGTGTACGTATTTAGATGATTAAATGTGGGGCTCATACCTTTTCTTAAAAAAATATATTAATCAAACTCACGTCCGTTATTGGAAACCAAGTTAATATATAAAGAGTCTAACTCTAATTCTCCTAATGAGCCATACTGTTTCCACCTCATTCATTGAATATAATGCTCTTAATACCCTCACTTTCCCCTTTTTTTCCATCAAACCATGCATAGTTACAAAATTGAAGGTATTAAAATTGCAATTAGAATCATAATTGACGATCATCACCAAATCCACTCTATGCAATTCATATAAAAGATGCATGCACATATCGATTATGATCATTTTCACCTATGAAACGTACCATAAAAGATGAATTGTCCTCAAAAAGATGGAAATAAATAGTGATACGAATTATTATTTCCAAAGTCAATTATAGGTTGCATTTTAATTAATGGCTTTATCATTACAAATGTGACCCTGGGAAAACTGGTACTCCGATCCCTACCAAATTTGTTGAACTTGATTACTAGTAAGTTGAAAGAGGAACTGTCGGCAATGTTGAGAGTTAAAGTGATGGAAGATTTTCAATTTTATGGCACCAATTAAGGCCTCTTTTGGGAGGAGAACCAGATAAAGGCTATATAAGCAATAGTTAATAATATAGTTGCATAGGACTTTAAAAGATTACGAAAGGATCACAAGACTTATAATATATCACAATGTAGTTGATACTTATAATATATCACAATGTAGTTAATATCAGCTGAATTAAGAGCTCATTTGTTATATGATAATCTACTTATGGCACATAAATAATGTGCAAAATTAGTGTAGAACATAATTTAGGTCGATGGTAATACTATTAGATGATGATACATGACATGATCCAAAATATTCTTTTAGTGCCTTGGTTTTTAGAAAATTAATGTTTATTATAATTTTAACAGTAATCTTTTTATAGTTAGAATTAGTTATTAATTATAAGAAACTTAGCAACTAATATGTTTTGGCTTAACCAACAAATACATATATAATACGAATTGAATCAACCGCATCCATGAGATTAAGACATATATATTTGAAGCATTTTCGCATTTGAAAAAATTATTTCAAATAAAACAATTTTGCAATTCAATGAGCTAGCTATTGATGCATAGATCCTACAAGTCCCTCAAGTGGCACACCATGCACTTACATTGTATAGAATGGGAAAAAAACAGTCAAAGCACATCGATAGTTGTGATTTGGTCAAGTTAGTGATTGCCTTGGAATGTTTAAAATAATAATGTTTTGCATGAAATTGTGGAGCATGTGAGATAACGCACCTAACACATGTTGCTACATTACTTGCACATACTGTCATCTTCAGCCCCCGTGCACATTCTTCCTCCAAATTCTTCTAATTACTTGCTTTCATTTCCTTGTGCAAAATTAGGACCATGATAATAACCATCTTGACTTAAGATGGTTCTTAACCATCTTAAATTGTTCATATTTTATTTTTATATTTTTTTAACTTTTATTAATATTTTTTAATAATTATATATATTTATTAATTATAATAATATAATACTTATTAGCTAGATGAAAAAATATAATTATAGCCTAATTTTATCAATCATAGTAGAAAATTCACATTTTATACATAGTTTTATATTTATAAAATAAATATAAATAAATAATTATTTTTAAATTGTTTATAAGTTGTAGCAACCCTAAAAATAATGAAACGTATCTTATTCAGATTGAAAATTTTATAATACTAGAGACTAATGGATATAAAATTACAATGTATATCTTTTGTAGAGTGAAGTGTTTTCCTCACTTTTCTTCTTTATCTTCGTCCTTTTTTTATACTCAAATTAAAGTTGAGGTGAATGTTGGATTTTGTAAGGCTTTGGAAGGAGCCTTCAATTGGCAAGATATTATCGGAGATATTTACAAAATTGGTTTCTCATTGATTCATTGTTGGAAACCAAGGGTCACGTGATACTTGTAAGAATTACTTCAATCAAGTCTTGCTTAAATAGTTGGATACCTTCCAAGAGAGATATGTCAATAATTAGTAAGCATAATATTAGATTTAGATATTGATTTGAATATCATGAAAGGAGACAACAAATCTGCAAAAATAATTAGGATAATACCACTCTAAAATATTCAGATTATATATCAATAATATTCGAATTTTAACTTTCATAAAACTATTCCAATTGCCAAGGTTTTTGAATATAGGTTTGCCAAAGATCTTTGAGCTTAGATACGCTGAGGACCTTGCATTTGAGTCTGCCAATGTCTTCCACGAATCAATTCTAACAATAGAGAACCTGCTTGCTATATAATATTTTTACTTTTCAAGACATCTTATCAATCAAATCCAAAAACATATACTCTTATTTATCATTTCCAAATGCATATTCTTCGTAAATTCGTATCCACTCCTCACCAATTATATGTTGAAGAATTAAATAAATAAACCATAGATCTAAAACTAACTAGCAAACAACCATTAACGAAACAGATAAATAATTATTATAAAAAAAGTAACATTTAGGAGGACGGTTGGTCCAAGCTAGACGACTGATTCAAGCTCCACCTCTTATTTATCATTTCCAACTCAACCAATAAAGCTAATAAAGCCGGATTATATGTGCCAACAGTTTTTAATATTTTTTTAAGGAAAATTTCTTATAATATATTTTATTAAAAAATTGCAATATTATGCTTTTATAATAGTAGTTTTCGCTACAAATCTAATGATAGTATTTTCGTATAATAAAACATTTTATATATTAACATATTAATATTCAAACTTTTTAAAATCTGACTGATAAGGAAATTAAAGTGACAGCTAAATAAAAACAGATAAAGTATTAAAATTTCAAATGAATGATCTAAGCATGCAATTAAGGATTAATTAACTTCACTTTTCATGGCTACACATGGTTCTAAGAGTTTGCCTGATTCCAGGTGGTTAATTGGTGTGGCCTCAAATTATTGGAGGATTAGGGCTATTAATTATGTACAAAAGGGAAGATAAAGCAACCAATCATCGTTCTTCTCACATTCTGATTGGTCAATTAGAGATCTAATTAATTGTGATTAAGAATAATTGGTGTCTGATGTCCCCAAGAAACACGTAGGAGGCATGGCTACCTAGTGTTATCTCTGTCTTCCTACGCTTAGGGATCGACATACATGTACAAGGATTAGTGAGATAATAATTGCATTATTGTAGTAATTAGAGGATTATAGTGGCCAAAATAATTATCACTTTAAAGTGTGGTCCTTTTTCTTGTCAATCATTATTTTTTTAATTTAATGATAGAATAAATTAAACCATTGAGGTCAAATAAACTTGTAAGGATAATATTATGTATTTATCTATCAACTGTTTATGTAATACTCCCTATGTTTCATATTATTTGACATTTGCTAAGTTAAAGTAGGTCATGAATGATAATATGATCTCTCCTAAAAATTTCAAAATATATATTTAGGGATGGACAATAAAGCATATGTGAATACTATTATTTGACATTTGCTAATAAATCTTCATCATATGTTTAATGTTATCTTTTAATAACAATAATAGTTGGTTTAGTTTACAAATCATTGAGATAACGCGCCTAATATTGATTGCAAAGGTCAAAATTAGCACAGTAAGAATAGCTTTATCCTCACTGAGTCTGAGTGAAACAGGATTTTGAATGACGGAAGCTCGAAAATAATGTCTATGAATAAAACGTCATGCCTCTCAAGAAATTTCCAAAGTGTTTGCCACATTTATTCGGATATATTTTTCCGGATAAACATTGTCACACTCGGATATTTTTATGAGTCAGACAAGCTAAGACATTCGGAAGTTTCTTTATTTTAAAAAAATAGCTTCTATTTTTGAAGCAAGTTGCTCTATGTTTTGACACACTTGGATTTTAGGCAAATTTTAGCATTGAAGAAAATGTCCATTGTAATTATATAGGGATATTTGATGGAATGTTCAATATATACTGAACGATGACATATCATGCAATAATATTTCCATCTGGCTTCATTTATGAAGCTGCAACGAGTGTGATCAAATGCGTTCTTGCATGTCAACTTCAACATTTGTTCTTTTTTTTGCGAGACAATCTAAAAGAATAACTAGACGTCAACTTTGGGTGTTGATGATAATTTTCCAGCTCATAATTTGTTGGTGTTGATTATATAGCACTAAAATTGAACGTTATTTGATGGATATTACACTTATACCATTATTTATATATATATATATATATATATGTATGTATGTATGTATGTATGTATGTATGTATGTATGTATGTATGTATGTATGTATGTATGAAAATTAGATTCTAATAATCCCTACTTTTACCAATTGTATAGCAATAATTCTTACTTTCATTTTGGATTTTAGTGTTTCAAAAAAATTAAAATTGGATTGTAATGGTACCAAATCCAACTCCACATTTTTTTTAATCTTTTTTTCACTTATGCCCATATTGTTTTTGTTTTTTCATTTCTGTCCCGAGAAAGGTAATGAAGTGTAGTTACTAAAAGAATTTTTAAATTATTTTTTTGAAAATCCAAGCAATTATTATGGTTTTTTATAAAGGATTAAAAGTGAAAACATCGTCAAAAATCATTAAAAATGAAAAAAATTGGGAGGAAACACTGTAAATTCATTAAAATCGTGGTAAAGTGTTTTACTAAGTTTTGAATCAAATGCAACTCAAAATCTACAATATTTAGGGTATATTTTCGGTGTTGTCCCACAAGAATTCAATTTTTTTAGACCATCAGAATTCAAAATTAAAGTAGAGATTATTGCTATATAATTGATGAAATGGAAATATGGATTATTAGAATCCAATTTTCATATATATATATATATATATATATATATATATATATAACTGGGTTTATTTGTCTTTACTGGTTTATTTAGTCATTACATATATATATGTATGTATATATAGCTGGGTTTATTTGTCTTTACTAGTTAATTTAGTCATTATCTTATGGCCGTCAGTATCACCAGATATATGATTCCTTCGCCGGCCTTCTTCATTCTTGATGTATGGATTTCTGATCAACCACATGCTTTTCTTTTGCCAAACATGCAATTTTTTTGTCTTTTGTATATTTTTTTAATTTACAACAGTAAAGTTTAATTCGTCAGAAATATAAATTCATTGTCGTGATACTTAACTAATAAGTTATGGAGGAGTTTTTCTAGCTATATATTGTATGTTAAGAAAGTGAATAAAGTTGGTATGTGGAAAGGTAGTCTTTAGTTTAATGGACAGAAACAACCAAGTATTTTACCACTATATACTCATATTTTAAATATCCTTTAGATATAACGTTTGCTCATAAACATCATCCATAATGTACTTACATGTAATTTGTGATGAGCTCAAACTATAATTGTGTTTTTGTGATTGAAGAACAAAAAGAATGTATAATAATTATAAAATTATATGTATACATGCTCATAATTAAAATTAATAAGTATGCATATACATGTAAAGAAATTATACACATTGAATTATACATGTATGCTCTTATGTAATTTATATACTCAAATTACAAATATGTTATTTGATCAAAAAATGAAAATAATTGTATGCTCATAAATTTGTAAATTTATAAAGTTGTACATGGATATTGGATAGGATATTTATGGGTAATTTTGCACTTAAATACAAATATATTTATGATCAAAGAACAAAAACTCTATACTCATATTCATAAAATTAGCAACAATATATAATCTGGTGCACAAAGTATTGTACATGTAGTGTACAATCCAAACTATAAATTGTTGGAGTCAATTATAGAGTGTTGTGAATAACAAATGGAGTAAGAAAAAGCAAATATGTTACATGCAAAATGATAAATATCTGGATGTAAGATGGTTAATAACCATCTTACATTTTACCTAACTCACTCAGCTCATAAAGTTAAATGTAAGTATATTTAAATAATTATAAAATATTTCATTACTTTTAGGGTTATTAAAATTTATAAACAATATAAAAGTAATTATTTATTTATAATTTTTTATATAAACTATGCATAAAATGTGTATTTTCTACTACGATTCATAAAATTAGGCTATTATTCATATTTGTTGACCTAGCTGGTAAGTATTATATTCTTATAGTTAATAAATATATATAATTATTATAGAAAATATTATTTAAAATTACAAAAATATGAAATATGGACAATTTTAAGATGATGATTAACTATCTTGAAACAAGATATGTATTATTGTCCTAGATAGATTTCACCTTTTCATTTATGTTAGTAATACTTTTTAGTTGTTTAGGAGTGCTTGTTGTGTGGACGGTATTCGATCTCTATATTACCCTTTTTGCCAGCCTCGAAAAATAATTATATGAATTTATACTATTTTATTATTATTAAATTTGTAAAAGAAATATTATTTTAAGACTAGCAGAAAACTCGTAAAAAATGTTATTATATAACTATAATGTTTTCCGTTGTTTTTCTTGATAAAATTTGTTATAAATTAGAAATATTATCGGATAAAAAGTATATTAAACACTATATGTCGTATTTGTTAAGTAACTGCGAACATAAAATGGGGGGAATATTCGTCTTAAACCGTACTGAGACTTTTCGAAGTCAATATTAGGGCTTGATGTTAAGTCTTGTATTTTTCGTTCGCCTTAAATGGCTTTGAGCAATTAAAAGAAAAATCATCATAGAGGTGAAGCATTAATTATATGACAATAATTTTGTAGTTTAGAGAAAGCATGAAATGTAAGTACAAGACACGATTAGCATGCTTGACAAGTAATTGCATGTGAAGTGATCATTTACTATCATGACTAAATGAGACTTAGAGAAATATTTAGCTGTCAAATACAGTTACTTTCAAAAATTTTACTATTATTTTCGTATGTAAATAATTATCTACATATATAAGTTAAAGCATTATCATTATTTTCATAGTAAAAATTATTTGAATAAAGGCGTAGTATTATACAGCACCATACAACAAATCCCAATATGGTTTCGTTAACATAAAGTCTAAAAGGATTTAGATGTAGGAAACCTTCCTTTCATACGTAAGAATATATAAAGAGACTGATTTTGACAGATTTAGAAAAATACATAATAATATATTTTCAACATATGTTGATAAAAATAATAGCTAAATAAAATATTAAAAACTATAAAAATTAAATAATAGTCCCTCCGTTTTTTTTATTATCCACAGTTCTAGAGTATTCGTAGTTAACTTTGCATTTGACTGATAATTATTTGATATCTACAACAATATAAAATACAAATTAATATCATTAGATTTACTGTGAATAACACTTTCGTATATATGCCCTGTTCTTTGGTTATGTTATTTTCCGATTTCGATGGATAAATTATGATAAGTTAATGTTGAAGACAGGGTCAAGGTCCTTCATCGCGCATCCGCGAAGGACCTTCGGTTTTGATGAAAGCGAAAATCCGGAAAAGGGAAGTTGCCTTATATTATATAATCTGATTATATATTCTGAGTATATAATATATATTCTGATTATATACTCAAATTATGTGTATATAATATATATATTTTGATTATATATTATATATTCTTATTATGGGCATGATTCTTGTAGATATAAAAAGGAAACAAAAGGAAACAAATCAAGGGAAATCAATCATGATTATTGTAGCAACAAAAGGGAAGAAATCAACACATAAGGCAAGTTACCGTTGGAAGGACTCAAGTCAAAGCATCTAAAGGCATCTATAAAAAGGACGATAGAAGAATTGAGAAGATAGGTGATTCCACGGAAGTAATCGCAGAGTAAGAAATCCGGTGGGATTTCTCCGAGTGTGTAACCAATGGTTCGGTAGTGAAGGTAGCCAGTAAAGGACCTCTGGTGAAGGTATAGCCAAGGACCTTGGTGAGCATTCGTTGTGTCCACATGTGGTGTAGAAATGGTGTGTAGCAGAGCCTTAACGGATTAAGGCTGTGTGAGTGTGTGGTTCAATGTAATCCATCATGTTCCAAATCGTCGCTAGGGTTTTTCCTATGACGATCCTTATCTGTAGCTGACTCAAGGATATTCAGTCTTGGTCAATGATCCTATCAGTAACTGCCTTCGGGCTGTTACTTCTTGTTTTGTTTTGTAAGTGTAACTTGTTCTTTGATTGTTATAAATCTAATGAGGTATTTCAGTTACACTGTGTTTTGATCCTTGGCTTGAAACCAAGGAAGTTTGCTCTAACGTCCTTACCTAGTGTGTAGATCTTAATTGTGAACTTCACCCCCCTCTTGGGCTCCAACAGTTAAGATAAGTTGGGATAAGTTATGATTAGTTATGATGCTTTTTTGGGGAATTGTGTTTTTAGAATCAATTTTTTTTTAGGGAATTGTGTTAGATTTAGATAAGTTTAGATAAATTAACATAAATTATGATAAGTTGGGAGAGTTATATCTAACCTAACCAAAGAACAGGGTGATAGTAATATAAAATTTTGCACATATATTATGTTGGAAACTAAAAGTAAAAGAAATATGTTAGAGACATAAAAGTTAACAGTGATACTAGCATATATTAAGGAACGGATCGAGTTAATATTAAAAGATGGAGCAAATAAAACAAATTCAACTTGAGAGCTCTTTTTCTTTTTGATCTCCAAATTAGCCGAGAAATTAAATTAAAGTGCCACTCATAAACTCGTACATAAACTTGAGAGCTTCTTAAGTAAATCTCATTGAATCTTTTATGCTTCTTTTTCATGGAATAGTAAATAGCGTACCGATTTCTAAATCTTAGATCAATTGAAATCAATCTCTCTAAATTGTAAAATTGATAGGTAAAATTGTTCTACATTCAACTCCTTCATACCTCACCTTTAGCCGAATTTCAGAGTGTTAATTTTAGTTTCAGTTTTTAGCTTCTTAAGTACTGACATTAGTAGGTGCAAATTAATAAGATAATTAAACATTCTTAAATCGGGCATGTTTGAAGAGAAAAATAGAATGGAATGGGTATGGAATTAGATATCTAGAAGGTTGGGAATGGAATTTGATTCCAAAATAGAAAATGTTTGGTGAGAAAAGGGAATGAAATCAAACCAGCCCTAATCTGCGCCCAGAAATCGCGACCCACCAGACACCACCTTCCGCCACCACCACCTGTTCGCACTCGCATGACCACCACTCTCTCTCTCTAATTTTGTGGAATAGATCGCTGCCTTTTCTGTTGAATGGAATTAAACCTTAATAAGAGGTCTGGCGATTTCTAACATGTAAACCCAAATAGGTACGTCCACCACCACCTTCCAGACGCCTCCGATTCCGCCGACCACCATTCTCTGCCCATTCCTGTAGCAACCATTGTTGAAAGAACGCACGCAGGCCACCATTGTTGGAAGAACGCGCGCAGGGGTTCCAATTCCACCCTTTTGATACCCCCTAAATATGGGAGGGTTCTAATTCCACCCTTTTGAGGGGGATTAGAAACTTGAGGGTTTCCCAATCTCATTCTAAAAATGGTTCACCAAACACAAAGAAAAAGAATTGGATACATATCTCACCTTTATTTCATTCCTTTTGCCTCTCCAAACAGGCCCTTAAAGTAATGGTATTGGTAGGTGGAAATTAATCACATAAACATTCCAAGCACTGGATGTCATTAAATGAGAGAGAGAAATCTTAGGCAGAATGTCAGCATCTAAGGTTACATTTTGCTGCATGATGAGTTATGGCTACGGAAAAAAGCTACAAATGGGGGCTAATATTAATGCACCAATAACAAACATTAATTACATGATTTGGATATATCAACAGATTGGTATAGTAATTAATTAGCAGAGAAAAGCAGGCATGCATTGTAGCAAACAAAAGTGCAAGCTACTCCTACTACTACGCAGTACTAACAGTCCAGTAATATAGAGTTTGTCCACACCAAAAAAACGAAAAAAAAAAATATATAGAGCTTCTCTTTTTTCTCGATCATTCACTAAAATTGGCTTATTATTTATAAGCCCATGCATTCATTACATTATTTGTATGTAGAGTTGACATTTTTCTGTACCGAGCATTAATGCATTGTTGCGTGGCCAACTTTTATTTATCGTCTACTATTAGTACTGCTCCTTTTTCATTTATCATAACTTTATCGTTTCTGTTTTTTTTTAGAGTTTGGTTGGGAAATCTTTCGAAAAAGTTAGTCGGTTCTTTTAAGTTGTCACACTTTTTCATGTTTTTTTGGTGATGATAAGTGTCTTGTCCCAAGACACTGTTTAAATGTCTTCTCCCTTATGAAATTAATACTTATTATCGTTTTTAACCCCAATTTTTTTGACAAATACTATTAATTATCAATTATAAGAAGCTTGGAATGTGTTGGCTATGCCAACAATCAAAATTGACACCCTAACGAATGAACCCCATCCGTTGGACATATTTTAGACGTCTTTTTGTAAATTTTAAAAAATATAGATAAATGTGTGATTTTATACAATTTATATATATTATCATAGTTATAGAAGTCAATCATGTAAATTGTTTCCAATTTAATTTACAAATATATAGATTTTCTACAGTGACAAGACACATAATATGTGTCTTGCACAAGACTTTTATCATTTTCCTTCTTTTTAATTGATGGGAAATTTTTAATATGAAGCTCATTATTTCACGCATAAGCTCGGTAAACAGTTTTTCAAGGAGGACGGGAAAGATTCTAGAGAAAAACATTCCGAGCAAACTACCAAATGTGTGTTTTTGTATCTTCCTTCTATTTTGTTTGTCATTTTCAATTTATGTATAAGTTACCACTTATTTCTCAACAATCAACCTATATATATAATGATTTCTTATACGAAAGTACTATCATTAAATTCACGATAAAGAATCTTATCGTAATTTATGTTGAACATTAGAGAGTATGAAATAATAACATGTGATCGACAAAATGAAAAGGGGGCATACTCTCAAAATATGAAGGATATCATAGGGAACAAAACTATGTTGTTTGTATATCTGCATGAACATAGAATCAACATAAATCGATCCCTAACCCTAGCTAACTAATTATTCAGAGCAAAACTTCAACAGGAAAAAAGAAAATGCACACGATCGAGCTTGAGAACCACATAACAAGAGTAAATGTTACAATTAATAAAAGAGAGCAGAAAATATATAAATGTTGTAAATAAATTAATAAAATAAATTGATGGAAGAAGGTAAGGGTACATGTCAACTGTCGAATAGAGTAATTAGTATGAAGTAGTAAGCCCTCAAAAGAAAAGGACAATAGTGAAGGGTATCCCCCCACGAGGAGATAACGTGGAGAGGGGCAAATTCCTACTTGTTAAACTCAAAATCACAGCTTAGGGCCACCCCCACACTCGCTTCCATCTTCTTCTTCTTCAATTTTATCCCTTTTTATGGCCATGCACCCCACCCTATCACATGCCTTTTCCATTATTATTATTAAATTTGAACGTACTTTTTTTAAGAACTATGTTTATTATATTGTCAACATTCAAATGAATATCATGATCTTATTAAAACAGTAAAGAAAACTCAGATAAAACCTTAGTATAATCACTCACGTATAGCTGTAATTTAGACAATAGAGAAATGAATGTGATTAGATGAAAGGATGATGTAAATGGCTTGAGATAATGTCTATTATTTATAGGAGATAATCATGCTATTGGATTTAAAGATTGCATAGTAAAAATGTTGATTATACATTAATCATATGGATAATCATGTCGTGGAAGAAAGTAATACAGGCTAAAGCACTAACATGACCTGTTCCAAAGTGACATAGGTCATGTCAGGGCATGATCTGTGTCAGAATGACATGGTTATGTTGAGTCTATTCGAGTGACATGGTTATGTTGAGTCTATTCTCATTTGATTTAGTTTTTGGATGCCAACACGACTCGTGTTAAGTTGCTCCTTAGCTTGTTCTTGTTGACTAATACGAATGTGTTGGCACTTGTGATGTCCCTTAAGTTTATCTTGTATACTTTCAATATACTTAACATCCTCTTGTATCCTGCAATAATCTCAACATTGTTGTTGTTATTATTATTGTTGTTGTTATAACATTTGTAAGTACATATATCTCCATATATTATAATGTCTACCTAATTGATTTCTGTGCTACACCAATCCAACATAATGACGAGAAAAAAGAAAGGGTGAGATTCTTGTAAAGAACCCTAAAATAATTAATGTACGTTTTGGTTTATTGAGCTACACAACTTGGACACTATTAGTTTCAGTTCAACTTGTGTTAGTTGCTTAGTTAATTAAAACAGCAGAATGGCTTTTTGAAGGGTTTAAAGGACCCTTCCAACATCTATGAATGAGACGTAAGAATGTATCCAAAGTTCAAAACAAACAATTTACGACCCTTACAAAGATATAAACACTTCTAATGGCATCAAATGATAAATATACTCCTTCTCAAATGAAGTGAATTCAAGATATATGACTTTCAAACCATATAGATTCTTGCCATGCAAAGATCTCACCCAGAATTTTCAATGGCTTTAGATTCTCATCTTCATTATTGTTTATAATAAGATCGGAGTCAAACTTGTATTTCTTGACAAAGATTAGGATTTTTATCCCCCAGTCATACATTTTTCCTTGGTGACTAAGGGTTGGCAATGGGCGGGTCGGGTCAGAATCAGGGTCAACCCATTGGCTATATGGGGTTAGGTCAGGTCGGGTCAAGACTAACCCATTTGTATTAACAATATAGTTAATTAAGAAAGTTTAGCATTTAAAATAATTGAAAACAATAGAAAAAACTATTTATTTTGAGTTATGGATGAGCCGGCTCGGTCCGACCCATTCATGACCCTTTCATATTGTTAAACAGACATGCCCTTTAATCACCTGACCCTTTCACCACCCAACTCTAAGCCGACCATTGTTTTCTACATTCGATCCTCTTGACCCAATGGGAACCTAGTCGATTGCCCATCCGGCCATCCCTATTGGTGACGAATTTGAAAGAAGTTGATCATCATCTCTTCATAATGTGTGTGATATGAACAACTCAATTAAATTTGTGTATCCTATTTCTTGACAACTCAAAAAGATATGACATGAAAGTCTAAATATATAATATATTTTTGTCAAAGGGAAAAGAAGGATGAAGAAGTGAAAGAAACAAGAGCAAAGACAAGCACTCAAAAGCCAAGAGAAAACACAGAACAAACTCAAATGGGGACCTTCACACATGGGGAAGTGGAATGGTGGAACCAACAGCAAGGGCTTGGAATGTTTTTCATTTTGCAATATGTTTGGTTGGAAGCACACACTTATATATGGCAACCCTGTTTTTCCCACCATTTTTCAAACCCAAATATATCAATTATATACTATAAAGTATCCATGCATGCCCTTTATTTCATTTGATTAATACTTGTTAAGTTGTAATTATGTTTAATCCTATCCACGAATCATGATCATGGGTAAGCATAAGTTTTTAGATTATATTAGCGGAAAAGTATGAAGAAGTTGTTGAAACACCATTAAGGCATGCAATTTAATTGGGTGCTGTCGTACATATCTTCTATGAATATGTGTAAATGTGTGTGGTTGGACAACAATGCTTTAGTTGTCATCCGAAGACATATATACCTTAAAATATGACATTTTATTTTCTTGCAATTAACTTGAGTACATTATTGGACGGTTAAATTATATGCATGTGTTCATTATGACAAGTTAAGTGAGTTTAAATTTTAAAAGTAATTATTGATATTAAGAGGAATAATCTATTTCACTTATCTTTCATGTCCTTCACTTTACTATTTTAATGTGGAGCATTTAACTTATGGGTGAATCTTAACAGTCTCCTTCTTTATACATGAGTTTTTTTTACAAACCACATCCTCATGCGCTCCCCTTTGACCGGAAGGCTTCTTTGTTTCTTGAAGAGGATTTTCAAGTCATCATTAAGAGCCCACAATAGCCGCACCTCACTCCACAAAGTCTGCATCCTACCCTGCATGAATCTCATGTCACCGCTTTGCTTAATGAATCCAACCGCGCACACCATGTGTTCCTGCTCCTGTTCATGGTAATACTTAGGAGATCATCTTCCCGCAGCTTGCACCCAGTAGAACGAATTATCGGATTAATACCACTTATTCTGTAGATCCAAGGCGGGAGCCCACTCTAACCATGGTCCATGGTAACAAGTTAAGTAATGTGGCATCTTAAGACCAATTGGTGTTGAGAGTGGTAGCCCATTTGACTTATATACAATGAATATTCTTTCACTTTACTTTTCCAACATATGATATTTTACTCATGGGTAAATCCCAACAAGTGTATGTGTGTGTGTGTGTGTGTGTGTGTGTGTGTGTGTATGAGTGTACTCGTGCAACACACGCACATATATATATATGTTTGTGTATGTGTGTGTGTGTGTGTGTTGGGAATGTCCCGAAAATGTTCGGTATACGTGGATATTAAACCAAAATAATATAGTAATTATATGTCTTGCTAAAGACCTCTATAATTGGTAATTGAATGTGTTTAGTTACAACTATATTATTTGGTCCTACTGGGTCACACAGATCAGTGCTCTGGAACAATGTATGTAACCTAAGTAATATTGTATTATGTTTAGAAATGTTGGGAGCTGATTTCTATGAGAAATCAACTCAACACGGACCGAATTGGGTTCAACACGGACTGTGTTGACCCAACATGGTCCGTGTTGGGACACCACGGACTGTGGTGTCCGTGGGTCGATTTAATGGACATTCTGAAGGCCAACACGGACCGTGTAGCCTCAACACGGACCATGTTGGGCCTGAGAAATGCGCTGTTGTGTTAAGTTGACCATTAAGGTTTTTGCCCTCTTCCCAGGTTATCTAAACACTATATAAAGGGGTCTCTGTGAGAGATTATTACAGACCAACTGCCGGAGACTCTTAGAGAGATACCAGGGTGATTTCCTGAGTTCTTCTCTCTTTTAGTTTGCAGTTCTTGTTTCCTAAAACATTCTCATATACCAAATACATACATCTTAGATTGACATTCGTCTCGATCGGGTCGATCTAGCAATCGGGTTCTCAGAGTGTTGTGCGGACTTTCAGTAGAGGATTTCAGCATTCTTGGAGTCTCAAAGTTCAACCTCTACATCAGCCGGATTAGCGTTCATGTATAATTACTAAAGCCTCTGTAATTGTTGTGATTAATTGTTTTATAATTGTTATGAATGTTCAGCCAATTAATTTGTATCTGTTTATGAAATAGATAACCTAAAAACCTAACTGTGTGTGTGTGTGTGTGTGTGTGTGTGTGTGTGTGTGTGTGTGTGTGTGTGTGAGAGAGAGAGAGAGAGAGAGAGAGAGAAAGAGTGAGAGAGAATAAGTGTGTGTTTGCTGCATAAGACGGTACCAAGCCCCAAAAAATTATTAGATTCAAACTTTTCTAACTCACTACGTGCTCTCCTTTACAGTTTGTATAGGAGTATACACCTCTAGGGGAGTACAAAACAAAACAATATAACAATCAAGACAGTTACATATTTTAGAAAATTTATCTGGAACCTTATTTTCTTTACGATGAGTATAATATTGTGCGTGGAGACCAAGTGGGAATAAGGGAGAAAGATAGAGGCACCAGCAGTGCCTGGTGAGGCACCACCAGTGCCTCAATCAGAGGCGGAAGAAGAAGACCGTTGGGCGCATCTTTTCGGACGCTGGTCGCGCCTGTCACAGAAGCGAGGAATCGAAAATGCTACCCGGGCCTTTGGGACTCCACTAGCGCCTCACATGGGCTTACTCGCGTCAAGGCCCAATTTTGTGCGGCAGTCGCCTTTTTATTTAAGTTATTTGAATAACCTAGTTCCCTCTTGTATCTTCTAGTATATATTGGGATCAGATCTTCCCCCTAAAACATTAAGTGAGATAGAGAGGTACACAACCTCTGTAATTGTAATCCTCATATTACTAGTGCATTGAATCCGTGGTTTTTTTCCCGCTTTAGGTTTTTTCCACGTGAAACCTCTGGTTTTCTTTTCAACTATTATTTCTCATTGTTTGTGGTTGCTTGAGTGCTCTTCGATCCTAACAACTGGTATCAAAGCCTGCATGTTGCTGAAAGAGAATTCGCTTTCAAACAATGTTGGGAGATAAGTATAAAATCGAGAAATTTGACGGATCTGACTTCACCTACTGGAAGATGCAGATTGAGGATCTGCTGTACTCGAAGTCGCTGCATGTTCCGCTCCTGGAGAAGAAGCCAGATGTCATGGAGCAAGCCAAGTATGATCTGCTCGATCGATAAGCGGTGTCCTTGATCAAGATGTCATTGGCTCAGAACGTCAGGTTTAACGTTATGGGAAAAAAACAACGAAGGAATTACTGAAGGTACTAGAGGAGATGTATGAGAAGCCAAGCGCAACAAATCAGGTATATTTGTTCCGCAAATTAACTAGTTGTAAGATGAATGAAGATGGTGATGTGGCTGATCATATAAATGAGATTACTGAGATATTATCACAACTTGCTTATGTAAAGATGACTTTTTTCTAAGAATGTTAAAGCTTGCATATTGTTGTGTTCTATGCCTGATTCTTGGGAAACAGTTGTAACTAATGTTAGTAGTGCTAAGAGTAGTGACGAGATGAAATTTGATAAGGTCAAATTTGTGCTGCTCAATGAGGGCCTTCGTAGGAAGAATTCTAGTGGTGAATCTTCAGGAAGTGTCTTAAGTGTCAGGGGTAGGAAGAACAATAGGAATTCGAAATATTTCCAAGGGACAGTCGAAGTCTAGGGTAGAGGCAAGCCTAAGAACATGAATGAAGTTCTGTATTATAGTTGTGGTGACAAGGGTCATTATAAGAGGGATTGCCCTAGGAAGGGGAAGGGTAATGATGAACTTGACTCTATCAACTTTGATGAAGACCTTTGTGAAGCCCTAATTTTGAGTGTTTCTAGTCATGGAATGTTGATACTAGTGCATCCTTTCATGTTTCCTTCAATAGAGAGTTATTTCGTAATTCAGGAGTGGGAATTTCGGCAAGATGTATCTTACAAATGACAATTGTTATAAGATAATTGGTAGAGGAGATGTGACTATTAAGACTGCTAATGGTAGTCTTTGGAAGTTGGAGGATGTGAGATATGTTCCTGGTATTAAGAGGAATCTAATTTCAGTGAATCAACTTGACGAGATGGGCTACAATACAGGGTTCGGGAATGGTAAATGGAAGATTGTGAAAGATTGTGAAAGGTGCTATGGTAGTGACAAAGGGATTGAGATCCGGTACTTTGTACTCCACGAGGTATACCACTAATGTGATTTCTGATGTCAATAATGTTTCTTATTCTAGTTTATGGCATTGCAAGCTTGGTCATATGAGTGAGAAGGGCATGAAGATTCTACCTTCAAAGGGAGTTTAGGAGGATATGAAAACCGTAGATATGGAGCTCTGCAAGAGTTGTGTCCTAGGTAAGTAGAAGAGGGTCAATTTCACCAAAACTGGCAAAGAACCAAAACCAGAGAGGTTGGAGTTAGTGCATTCAAATGTGCGGGGACCTGCGCCAGTCAACTCCATGAGTGGTGCTCAATATTATGCCACCTTCATTGATGATCACAGTCGGAAGGTATGGGTTTGTTTTCTGAAAAATAAATATGATGTGTTCGGTGTTTTTTTTGAAGTGGAAAGCACAGGTTGAGACACGGACTGGATTGAAGGTGAAGTGTTTGAGGACGGACAATGGAGGGGAGTATGAAAAGAAGGAGTTCGTGAAACACTGCAAACAGAATGACATTAGATTGTTGAGAACTGTTCCCAGTACACAAGGCAGCATGGGATAGTAGAGAGAATGAACCGGACTCTGAACGAGAGAGTCAGGAGCATGGGGATTCATGCTGGGTTGCCCAAATACTTGCGGGCATAAGCAGTGAACACAGGAGCATATCTAATCAACGGGAGTCCATCAGTTCCATTAGATATGAAGGTACCTGAGGAGGTATGGAGTGGTAAGAAAGTTTATTATTCCTTTCTTCGTGCATTTGGTTGTACTGCTTATGTGATGGTTGACCCTGACATGTGTGATAAGCTAGATCCGAAATCCAAAAAGTGTTATTTGTTTGGCTATGCAACTGACGCTTTTGGATACAGGTTGTGGGATGGTAGAAAGGTTTTGAGGCACTGTGATGTAGTCTTTAATGAGGATATGTTGTATATAGACTGGCGGACATCAAGTGATTCAGGTGACAAGGAGTTAGTGGGAGTTGAACCACAGGAGCTAGGTGAAAGCTCTGATGATGATGAGAATACTCCACAACCCACCTTGAGGAGATCCATGAGGGCTACTAGAGGTAATGCACTTAAAAGATATTCTCCATCTTTGCATTACTTATTACTGAAAGATGCTGATGAGCCAAAGTCCTAAACTAAGGCTAGGGGTGTGCATCGTTCCAAACCCGGACCGGGCTAGATCGAATTAGCTCGACCCGGAGATCGAATTTTCACTAAATAATAGACCGAGACCGGACCGGCTTCACCTTAGACCCGGACCAGACCGGACCGAGAAAATGGATGGCCCAACCCGACCCAAACCGATTGGACCATTTTCTTTATCTGTCAAAATAACTTTTAATTAGAAAATTAATGTTTAATTATACTCCATAGTACTAGTCCGTATAATTAGTTTACTGCCAAAAATTCCATAATTCATTAGTAACAAATTATTAGTAATAGACTATTTTTTAAAAAAAAAACTTGGTGGCGACTACCTTCAATTAAGAAATTTGTGTTGAAGATTGATTTGCTTAATCTTCAACTTATGGGACTAGCTAACGCCTTTTATAATTAGCCACCTTGATTAAGAATGTCATATCCATAAGTTGAAATTTGAAAAATTAATATTAATAATATCAAGGGTGTTTTATGTTTACTAATAGATAGTAGTTGCCCATAATTATGAAATTTGTGTTTTCGGAAGGATCTTATAAATTGATTCAAAGACAACTAGGCAATAATAATTATTCTTAAATATGGTAAGTGTATAATTTGAAAAATATAAAAAATAATTATATTTATAGATAAAATATCTATTGGATTTGATTTTAATTAAATTACGTATATGTAGAAAATATAAACCGGGTTAACCGGTCCAACCCGATTTTTTAAAGTTTGGACCGGGACCGACCCGGAAACCCGAAATTTAAAAAATTATGGACCGGAGACCGGACCGAAGATAACCGGGTTGGTCCGGGCCATGTCCGATCCGGTCCGGGTCACGGGGTTTTTCCGGTCCGGACCAGAATATACACACCCCTAACTAAGGCTGTGCAGGCTGAGGCTCGGTTTAAGTGGGAGCACGCGATGGTTGATGAAATTGCTTCACTTGAGAAAAACGGAACTTGGGAGCTGACCAAATTGCCTGCATGGAAGAAAGCTTTGTTGAAGAAGTGGGTCTACAGGATCAAGAATAAGCCAGTGGATGCTGGAAAATTGAGGCTTTGTGCAGCTTCAGTAGGCCTCTCAGACTGATAAAGAGGTCGGTCGGTGCACTAGGGGAACTCGTTGAGAAAGTTGAGGATGTTTGAGGTTTTGGTCTCCAAGTCGAAGATTGTTGTGTGTGGAGACCAAATGAGGAGAACTCGTGCTGAAAGTGAGGATTCTAAAAGGCTTGGTCTCCAAGTGGGAGATTGTTGTGTGTGGGAAGAAGGGAGAAAGATGGGGGCGCCAGCAACGCTTGGTGAGGCACCACCAGCGCCTCAATCAGAGGCGGAAGAAGAAGACGTTATGCGTGTCTTTAGGCGCTAGCAACGCCAAATGTTCTACATGCGGAACTCGGCTCAACACAAACGCTACTCATGGGACGTCGGACGCTGGTCGCGCCTATCACAGAAGCGAGGAATTGAAGGCGCTATGATAAGTGCTTCTTGTATATATGAGAACTTGGTTGTTTTGATGAAAATTTGGGGAATATTTGATTTGATTATGTTATTTTATACCCGAATTTCCCATATTACACTTGGTTTGGAGTTTGGTGAGTTTTGTAGGGAATTTGTGAAGAATCGATGTAAACCGAGCCCAAAAAGCAAGTGTAGATCCAAGTTATGAGCTTAAAGGACCAAGAAGTGAGATGTTGGATCACCCAAGGCCCACACAATGGCCCAAAGTACTCCTAGGCTCGAAAAAGCAGTGACACGGGTGCCCCCAGGAAGAGCACGGGTCGTGTCTATGGCCAGAGAGTGAGAAAATTCAAGAAAAAGCTGACACGGTCCGTGTCGCGGGAGCACGTGTCGCGTCTCTTTTCATTTTTGGTTTTGAAGTGATGTTTGCCTATATTATGCGGATTTCTGGCCGAGTAAAAGATGATCATCCACCATCATCCATATTCCATGCCCTAATCATATCATTCATCATCCATATTCCATTCCATCATTGAAGATTGAGAGAAGATTGAAGATCGAGGAGCAATTTGAACATACTTTGAAGTGGAGGAGCAAAATTCCCCCATTGTTGATTCCTAGCAAGATTGTTCTTCACTTGGGTTTATTTCTCATTCTCTCATAGATTTTCATATGCTTTCTAGAATAGATTTCAATTGCTTTGTAGTTTTAAACATGAGTTGTGAGTAGTTCTTTTAGTTTAGGGGATGAACCTTTGAAGTTGCTTGATGAATTAACTTTGTTGGATTGAATTATCATGAATTTAGTTTGTTTCAATCAATTTGGTCTTTGAGTTGAATTGTTATTGCTTTTGTTTGATCACCAATTGCATGTTAATAGGTAGTTGGATGAAGTACCGAAAGGAGAAGTTTGATTACCTGAAATCTTAGATTAAACTAGTTAAAACTATCTAGACATAGAAGCTTTAACTAGGGTTCTTGAGATAATTTGATTGTTTAACCTTGACTCAACCGAAATAACCACGAAAGTAGGTGCTTGGTTAGTCTCGGCAATTCGCTCTAGTGGCAAAATCTCATTGCGAAGTATTCTATGCAATTATCGAACCTTGATTGTGCAAGTTAATGAAATGAAAGTTCAATCCACATCGTTGATTCGTTACTCGACTTAAGTTTCATCTCCTGAACGCTTTTCTCGTATTGATTAATCCAAGTAAATTGTGTGAATATTCGTTTCTTTAGACCTTGCTTGTGATTAGAGTTAGATTTAGTTGATTCAAAACAAAAACCGGATCGACTTAGCGATCAACTAAGAGGCTAGTTCAGTGCGTTGAAAGGAAAAGTCCCTGTGGGATCGACCTTGATATTTGCTACACGTACACCCGTGCGCTTGCGGCCTATCAAGTTTTTGGCGCCGTTGCCGGGGACTTTGTCCCTAGCCAGCCACTGAACGAATACCCTAAGGTTGCCTAAGTCATTTATTTTCTGTTTTGATTTTCCTTGGTGTTTTGATTTTTGTCTTGCAGGTTTACTCTACGTGCATGCAAAAGGCTCCACTCTTTGAGCTTGATCCTGAAATCGAAAGAACCTTTCGCTCCCGGCGAAAGAAGCAAAAGTTAGAGCACGCTCGAAGAAGACAAGAAGAGAACTCCAAGCGAAAGAACACCATGTCCGGTGGAGGCGTCGGTGGAGGGCCTAGAATCACGCTTGGCTCCTATGTAATGCCAAATGTCACAAATCAACCCTCCGCCATTAATCCTCCAAGAGTGGCCTCTGACGATTTCGAGCTGAGGAGTTCACTCATCAATTTGGTGAAGGCCAACCCATTCCATGGCCTCCCCAATGAAGATCCCAACCGGCACCTTCGCCTATTCAACCAAGCATGTGAGACCTTTAAGGCAAATGGTGCAACGCCCGATGCAATCAAGCTGCGGTTGTTTCCCTTTTCACTTGAAGGGAAGGCTTGGGAGTGGTTGGACGCTCTTCCATCAAGCTCTGCCATCACCACTTTTGACCAACTTGCTAGCTTATTCTTGGCGAAGTACTTTCCTCCTAGCAAGTTGACGAGCCTCCGGAATCAAATCTCAACATTTGTCCAAGAGCCGGATGAGTCCCTCTATGAAGCATGGGAGAGGTTCAAGGACCTCTTGCGTCAATGCCCCCACCATGGTTTAGAACCATGGGTCCCGATACAAGCCTTCTACAACGGGGTGGATGACAACTTGAGGGCCAACATCGTAGCGGCGGCGGGAGGCAACATTATGTCCAAGACAGTGGCGGAACTCCAAACTTTGATTGAGGAGATGGCGATCAATAGCTACCAGTGGTCAAAGCCCCGTTCCAAGTGGACGGGAGGTAAGTATGAAGTTGATGCTATTTCTATGTTGAATGCTAAGTTAGATGCCATGACTAAGAAGATGGATTTGTTGAATGTGAATGCTCCCCCTCCCCAACCATGTGCGTCGTGTCAATCATATGAGCATGAGACCTTGAATTGTCCTAGTGGGTTGGTTAGTAATGAATCGACCGAAGTGGTTAACTATGTTGGTAACCCTTCTAATAGGCAAAACTTTGACCCTTTTTCCAATACTTACAATCCCGGTTTTAGGTTCCACCCGAACTTTTCTTACCGGAATAATAACCAAATGGGTCAACCCCAAGGACAAAGACAACCCCAAGCACCTCCACCACAAGCTCCCCAAAAGCCTAACCTAGAGGCTATGATACAAGCTTTGATGTTTTCTCAACAACATCATCAACAAAGGAAACTTGAGCATCAACAAAGACAAGATGAGGTGATTAAGGCCTTAGCTACTAAAGTTGACCTTATGAGCACCCACACTCAAATGCTTGAGAATCAAATTGCCATTCTGCTGGTACCTCCACTACCCCTCCGGAATGCTTCGGAAAGCCGAACCTAACCCTAAGGAACAATGTAATGCCATTGTTTTGAGGAGTGGGACACAATATGAGGGACCTAGCGTGCCAAATGCCAAGCATGGGGGAGTTGTGGTTGAGAAAGAGGTTGAGAGGCCTAGTGAGAATGTTGTTGGTTTTCAAAGAGAGAAAGACCTTGAGAGTGAGCATTCAAAAGAGAACACCGAAACCCGACCTTCATCTCTACCTAGAGTTTACAAACCACCGTTACCCTTTCCTCAAAGATATGCTAAGGCTAAATTTGATGCAAAATTCAGCAAGTTCTTTAATATGTTAAAGCAATTGAATATGAATGTGCCGTTTTTGGATGTTTTATCTCAAATGCCTTTGTATGCAAAGTTTTTGAAAGAAATCCTCTCTAAAAAGAGGAAAATTGATGAAACTAAGGAAGTTGCTTTGACTGAAGAATGTAGTTCTGTGGTTCTTAACAAGCTTACTCCTAAGCTTAAGGACCCGGGAAGCTTTAGTATTCCATGTGGCTTAGGTCGCTTAACCGTTGACCGAGCTTTGTGTGATGTGGGTTCTAGTGTAAGCTTAATGCCCTATTCTTTGTATGACCGGTTGAACCTAGGAGAGTTGAGACCAACTACCATGTCATTGCAAATAGCGGATCGTTCTATCAAGTACCCTAAGGGTATTTTGGAGGACTTTCCCCTTAAGGTGGGTGATTGCTATGTGCCGATTGATTTTGTCATCCTTGATATGCCCGAAGATTCCCGTACCCAAATCATTTTGGGGAGGCCTTTTCTTGCTACCGTAGGGTGTGTCATAGATGTACAATGTGGAAAGATGAAGTTTAGGATAGGGGAACATGAACTTGAGTTTGATTTATTCCGTGATGTTTTGCCACGTGGCGTTTCCCCTTGCTTTGGTGTTTGGTGAGAAGGATAAGAATGTTGATGGTTTGATTTGTGAAAAGAAAGATGATTGTGTGCATGTAGTGGAGAGTGAAAAGCTTGAGAAATCTCGTGACCATTTTGTTGCAAATTCTTGTGGTTTATTTATTGATAAAGGCCATGAACTTGGCGATGCAAGGGTGGGAATAAAAGAAATTTTGCCCCCACCGAATATCATCAAGAACGTGCCTTATGCTATTAACAAGGGTACATTGGATGAGATTTTCAGGTTTGATGATGGAGATCCCTCCATTTTTGAAGGAGGTGATGAGTTTGACCCAAGCTGTGGGGTCAATTTGAAGATGTTTGGAGGTACTATGCAATGTGAAGCTCCAAAAGCCCTTGGCTATGGAGTTATGGACTATTCACCGGGTTTAGAGGTACCTTGTCCAGCTTAGGACATTAAACAAGCGCTTCTTGGGAGGCAACCCAAGCTTTTTCGATTTTATTTTATTTTTTGTTTAGGATTTTCTAAAATTTTTCCTTATTTTTGATTCTTCTAGATTTGTGTTTTCTTCCTTTGCTTCTCGGGTGATGTTTCGCATTGCGGACAATGCTCGATTCAAGCATGGGGGGATTTGTGTAACTTTTTGTGGATATGTGTGTTTTGAGTCGTTTTTATTTTTGATTTTTTTTGTTTTGAGTCTTTTTCTTTTGTTTTGATTTTATTTCTTTTGTTTTCTAGATTTACTTGTAGTTTTTTTTAATTTTTTTTTCGCAGGTTGTTTTCGTTTTCTTATTTTCTTATTTTCATTTTGAGTCTTGTAAAAAGCATTTGAAAAGAAAAAAATTTTAAAAACTAGAAAAAAAGAAAAACGTAAGTAAAAAAAATAGATTGTTTGATATAGGATTTGGCGTGATAGTTTTCTTTTGACTTGATTTGATCCTGTATAGGCCGTTTGTGAAAGACTGTGAGTTGACATGAGTTGTGAAGCTAATTGTTGTGAGAATTGTGCTAGGATAGTAAGACCGATTGCCTTTGTTTCTATTGTAAGAGTGAGTTGTGCATATGCATATCTTTTTAAACTAGGTAATGATTGTTGAGCGCTACCCGTGAGTCCACATAAGCCTAAAAGAAAAGACTAATCATTTTTATTAGTCTAATTTCCATGAGTGACTCACCATTGTTGCATCCTCCTTCATTTGCTTTGCATCTCCTTGAAATTGCTATGCGTTGTACATTGACAAGATGATAGAGACATTAGGATTTGAACCCGCAAGCCTTGACCATCCGTTTACATCATAATATCCTTAGTTAACCCTTTCTAGCCTTGACTTTTTCTTTTCTTGAACCCACATTATGAGCCTTGGCCGATTATATATTTCCTACCCTTAAGCCATTGCTTGAAATGTGTTGAGTATGAAGTTGGGTTGATTGTGGTTACTTTGGTGGTTTGGTTTGTGATGGGGATTGGGTTGAGTTGTAAATATTGATTTGATTCCCCAATTATGTGCATTGAGGTTGTTGGTTGGAATTGGTAGCTTGCCTAGTGTGTGTTGTTTATAAGTGTGTATGTTTCATTTAAGAAGAAAAAAAAGAAGAAAAATCGTAAGAAAAACAGAAAAAGAAAAAATCGGAGAATTAGGAAAAAGAAGAAAAAGAGAATAAAGTGTTTGACATTGTGTTTCTTTTGTTTTGAGGCAAGTTTCCAATTGTTTGTGGGGTTGAATTGGATTGATTTTAAGTGGTGAGAGTGTATGTATGTCGAATTGGTGCGAAATAATTTCAAGCTTTGGCTTTTAGCTCCACGATTCCCAAATATTATCCACTTCTTACCCTTAACCCTAGCCCCGTTACAACCCTTGAAAGTCCTCTTGATTGTCATTGTTGCTTTGCAAATTGCGGTGGAGAGTTGAGATTCTTAGCAAGTACGTGGTTGGTTGTGGCTTTGGTTTGAGTGTTTGAGCGAACTTTCAATGATTTTTTATATTTAAACACATGAGAGGAGTGCTTCCACATTCCCAGAAAGTGAGTTTGCTCTTCATTCTTACCTAGTTTCATGCTTAACATGTGCCTTCTTATCTCATTCGGTGATTAAGGGTGATTGGTTGAACTTGATGAGTACCATTCTTGAATAATTTGTCTTCATTTACTTGTGTAAATTGGCTTCTTTTTCACTATTGGGCTATACTTTAGATTAGATTGGGTTGATTGAATGTTCTATCTTTGCCATCCTTAAGAGTTGTAATTATATAAAAAAGTTTCGTTTTTGTTAATTTTTACTTTTGAGTCTTTTTACTTTTGCTTTGAGTTCTTTGAGTCTTTTTGTCCCGTTTTCTTTTATTTTCTTTCACTTTCTTTCTTTGCCTTTTCTTTTGAGTTTAGACTTGCTTAGGGACAAGCAAGGACTAAGCATGGGGGATTTTGATAAGTGCTTCTGTATATATGAGAACTTGGTTGTTTTGATGAGAATTTGGGGAATATTTGATTTGATTATGTTATTTTATACCCGAATTTCCCATATTACTCTTGGTTTGGAGTTTGGTGAGTTTTGTAGGGAATTTGTGAAGAATCGATGTAAACCGAGCCCAAAAAGCAAGTGTAGATCCAAGTTATGAGCTTAAAGGACCAAGAAGTGAGATGTTGGATCACCCAAGGCCCACACAATGGCCCAAAGTACTCCTAGGCTCGAAAAAGCAGTGACACGGGTGCCCCCAGGAAGAGCACGGGTCGTGTCTATGGCCAGAGAGTGAGAAAATTCAAGAAGAAAGCTGACACGGTCCGTGTCACAGGGAGCACGGTCCGTGTCGCAGAGCGCGGTCGCCTACCCCACACGGCAGTGTCTCTCCTGTCTTTTCATTTTCGGCGGTTTTGAAGTGATGTTTGCCTATATTATGCGGATTTCTGGCCGAGTAAAAGATGATCATCCACCATCATCCATATTCCATGCCCTAATCATATCATTCATCATCCATATTCCATTTCATCATTGAAGATTGAGAGAAGATTGAAGATCGAGGAGCAATTTGAACATACTTTGAAGTGGAGGAGCAAAATTCCTCCATTGTTGATTCCTAGCAAGATTGTTCTTCACTTGGGTTTATTTCTCATTCTCTCATAGATTTTCATATGCTTTCTAGAATAGATTTCAATTGCTTTGTAGTTTTAAACATGAGTTGTGAGTAGTTCTTTTAGTTTAGGGGATGAACCTTTGAAGTTGCTTGATGAATTAACTTTGTTGGATTGAATTATCATGAATTTAGTTTGTTTCAATCAATTTGGTCTTTGAGTTGAATTGTTATTGCTTTTGTTTGATCACCAATTGCATGTTAATAGGTAGTTGGATGAAGTACCGAAAGGAGAAGTTTGATTACCTGAAATCTTAGATTAAACTAGTTAAAACTATCTAGACATAGAAGCTTTAACTAGGGTTCTTGAGATAATTTGATTGTTTAACCTTGACTCAACCGAAATAACCACGAAAGTAGGTGCTTGGTTAGTCTCGGCAATTCGCTCTAGTGGCAAAATCTCATTGCGAAGTATTCTATGTGATTATCGAACCTTGATTGTGCAAGTTAATGAAATGAAAGTTCAATCCACATCGTTGATTCGTTACTCGACTTAGGTTTCATCCCCTGAACGCTTTTCTCGTATTGATTAATCCAAGTAAATTGTGTGAATATTCGTTTCTTTAGACCTTGCTTGTGATTAGAGTTAGATTTAGTTGATTCAAAACAAAAACCGGATCGACTTAGCGATCAACTAGGAGGCTAGTTCAGTGTGTTGAAAGGAAAAGTCCCTGTGGGATCGACCTTGATATTTGCTACACGTACACCCGTGCGCTTGCGGCCTATCACGCTACCCGCGCCTTTGGACTTCACTAGCACCTTTGGGACTTCACCAACGCCTTGCATGGGCTTGCTCGCGTCTAGGCCCAATTTTGTGCAGCGACCGTCCTTTTATTAAGGTTATTAGAATAACCTAGTTCTCTCTTGTATCTTCTAGTATATATTGGGATTAGATATTCCCCTTAAAACATCAACTGAGATAGAGAGAAACACAACCTCTGTAATTGTAATCCTGATATTACTAGTGCATTGATTCCGTAGTTTTTTCCCGCTTTGGGTTTTTTCAACGTTAAACCTCTGGTGTCAATTTCTGATTTCTTTTCCGCTATTATTTCTCATTGTTTGGGGTTGCTTGAGTGCTCTTTAATCCTAATATATAAGAGATTAGGATGTCTTAATTACCATTGTTGATCAATTCCTTATACGTTGTTGCTGATAGTAGTAGTCAACTTCATGTTTCTCGCGTTGCCATCATAAGTAAGCTGACTATCGTCACAGAATTTGTCTTAAGCCAAACTTTCTAGAACCCGTTGTCATGAGCCATGATAAGACCATGCCACGTAACTTTTCCTAAAATTAGGATTTGTTTCTTATCGCAAATATTCACTTGAAAACAGACAAATCCTTCAATTTTCACTAAAAACCTCCGAGGCATTCTTCATTTTCACCTCTAATGGCCCCACATATCTTTTCGTTCTTGTTTCAGAGAGAGGTTTTCCCTAGGTTTTTTGGCTCAAAATAATCCGAAGTCGGAGGTGATTAGTTGAAAATAATTCAAACTCACTTTTTGGCTGAAAATAATCCAAACTATTAACCTATTTACTCGGACTAAATAGAAATCGATTTCTAGCTTCGAAATGCCGAATGGGGTCTATAGAAGATAACGAAGAAATAGAGAGAAGACTGAGAGGAATTAGAGTTGGGTCAAATTTTAAATTTTTAGGGTTGGAAGACTAAATTTATTATGTTAAAGTGTGTTTATTTTTAATCAATTGTTATGTCATTATAAGTTTAAGTGAGCTGGGGTCATATAAGCTTAAAAACAAAAATTCAAAACCAAAATCAATTAAAGAAATACGTGCTCAGGTTGCCCAGTCATCATTCCAACGCCGTAAATCAATTTCGGTTTAGTCTGAGTAAATAGGTTAAAAATTTGGATTATTTTCAGCCAAAAAGTGAGTTTGGATTATTTTCAGCCAATGACCTCCAACTTCGGATTCTTTTGAGCCAAAAACCCTTTTCCATACATATTGAGGATGACCCAGCTCAAAGAGGGAGGTTCCCACATTATCAAGATTTCTTGGCAAGTCTCCAATCTGTGCTCGTGAATCTTGATTTCTTTGGCCCTTCATGAATGAACCTTGATTTCTTTGGCCCTTCATGAATGAATCATTCCTTGGCCGTAAAAATTTCCTCCGTACTTACCATTGCGAGTGTTATGCCGCCACTAAATTAAGATACCAAATTAAGGATTTTTTTTTTTCTAAAAGATGAGTAAGATCCTGCACTACAAGATAACACATTTCCACGACGATATATATTTTATATTGGTCCATAAGGGCTTTATCGATCAATATTTTACGATCGATAAGATTTCAGTGATAAGAAATAGAAGGTATGTTCTTCCTATTTGATTGAGTCAAATTTCGAAAAAAAATATAATCAGACAAGAAGGTAACATTGTCTCTAATTCTGAATATTTGTTACAATTGACTTCTGTAGTGTTTAACACACCACTTTACTGTCCAAAATGTTCAAAAATGAACGTAATATACTTGATAATTTATTACTTGATAAGATTATATTATGACAAATATACATATATATATATATATATTAAATTAATAACAAATATTAACTACTAATTAGTAATTAAACTTTGTAACAAACATTAACAAATATAGGTTTCTCGTATGTCAATGTATAATTGTATATTAAAAACTGAGGTATTTTTTTTGTTCGTTAGGTTGATCAAATACCAACAAATGCACGCGGATTCTGTTGTCCACAGAGAGAAGAAGAATAGGTACAGTGATATTTTCGAGTGGAAAATTGGAATTAATTATTCGTACTTACCCTCCTATAAATCCTAATAAATCCAACCCCTCCCCAACTGTTATGACGTACTTGTACCCACACGTGCACTCCATCTTCCTTATCGCAACATGCCAAACCAAACCCAACTTACCCAACTCACAACCACCGTCCCCCCCCCCCCCCCCACACTTGTTTCATTTTATTTTGTACTCCGACTTCATATTAATTGTTGTTTTATTGATAGTCATGGTCTTCAATGTTGTTTTTTATTGATAATTTATTACATTATATTTTATTAGTAGTTGTAGTGTTATATTTTTATAATAGTATTTTTCATTATGAATTTAATGATAGTCATTTTATATGACACGTCATTGCATATATTGATAAATTTAGGGAAATTGAATTTAAATAATCTAAATTTTGACACGTGATAATTTGAATTGAATAATCTAAACTTCAAAAATATCATTGAATAATTTGAACTTTGACCATATTAGATTTCAGTAGTATGTCAGCATTAATTTTTTATCAAATCTTCATTTTTTTTTAAAGAATCTGAACTTTGACCATATTAGAATTTATATAAAGGAGAACAATTAAAGATAGAAAGAATATTTTTAAAGAAAATTAGGATTAGGTAAATAATTAATGTTGGCATGCTACTGTAATCCAATATGATCAAAGTTTAGATTATTCAGTAATACTTTTAAAGTTCATACTATTAAATCTATCACGCGTCAAAGTTCAAATTATTTAAATCCAATTCCCCATAAATTTTATGGTCAAAATTTTTAAATTTGACTGCACAATTCTCAAAGACGATTATTAATATGGAACTGAGGGGTAGCTATTGTCTTAAGTTTTATATTCGATTAGAAAACAGGAAAATTAGATACTAATAATCTATAGTTTGAGTGATTGGACAATAATATATAATTTGAACTTTAAAAAGGTATGTTAGTGCTCCCAAATTTCAAAAAATATACTTTTTTATTATCACTGAGTATATACTCTAAATATCGAAGATTTTAACTCGCATTGCTTCCAAACTAAGCACAACATTTCCTCAAGATTTTTAATGAATTTAGAAACATTGTCCCATTTTTTTTAATTTTTTTTTCTGATTTCTATGATTTCCCCTTTTATTCCTTAAAAAACCACAATAATTGTTTAGATTATCAAAAAAAATTGAATTGTTTTCAGTAACTACACCTCATAAACTTTCCGGTGGCAACAATGAAAAAAGGTAGAAAATTTAGAACTTGAAAAAATTCCTAAGTGAAAATATAGAGTTGAATTTGCTATTAAAAAAATACAATTTTTGAAATTTGGGACCACTAGTGTATTTATTTATAGTTTCTAAACAAAGTAGGGATTATTATTGTCCAGTCGCCCTAAATAGGGATTATTAGAATCCAATGTTCCTAACAAAAATATAATAACCCTCTTGGTGGCATACTATAATATTATTATTGGATCATTTGGATACATAATAAAAGATATAACAATAGTGCGCTCCAATGTAGTTGCACCAAGGCAATATCTGAAGGATCCAGATATAAACAAGCTTCTTCACATGCATGGAAGTACACAGAGAGGCTAATTACGAAAGACCTAAAAAATGGATGGATACATTGCTCATTATCACAAGCCACGTCGATATCATCTACACTTTCAGCTTTCAATTGTCCTTGCTATTCATCCCTTCCTTGTGACTCGACTTGTATTGTTGATCATTAATTTCCTTATCTTCTCTAGAAGCTACATTCAAGGTTGACTTAGCCCCTCGAGTTGCTTGTATAACAATCCCTTGCTTAGTTTTCGACAAAGTTTTCTTCCTCCTATTCTTCTAATCCGTGTTTTAATTCCTTTAAGGATGCAATCCTCTAAACCAAGAGGAATATTGGATTCAAAGTGAACCGATAAGGAATCATTCTCCTCATTGTCTTTTGGAATAACATTTGACTGCAATTCATGTTGTAATCATGGGCGGGGAGCATAGTTATTAAAATCCCGATCCTGATTTACGATCCTACGATTTTATGGTCAAAAATCCTTGATATGATTCTACTATTTACACACGATCCACGATCGTACATAGGATAATATCCGATCCTAATTCCCCATAGTTTCGAGTTAGGATCCCGATTTTAACAACCTTGGCGGGTGGTAGTAATACCATGTGGAGCAGGGACACATATGACAACTCTATGGTGACTCAAAACAACACATTATGGGTTAGAGATACGTTCGATTAGAATTCACTAACTCGACATAGTCACCACTAAGGAGATTATTAAGGGAATAACATTTGGGTTATGATGTGGAATTGTCAAACTGTCTTTAGCTATCTCAACAGACTCATCACTTTTATCCTCAGGAAGTTCAATCTCAACATTCTCATAGCTTTAGAAACCTAAATCTGTTTGAGAGAGACTCTTCTCGGAGAGGGATGTAACCTCTATTTTCTTCTAAATTTTGCCCAAGATGCCCCCATGACAAACTCATTGAATTAACACTTTACTGTTAACAACATCAATAGCTTTGGACCCCGCTTGTTTAACCTCGAAACAAACAAAGCGAAAACGCTTACCATTTCTTCAATTCCTAATTTATTTGGAATATAAATATCAACGATCTCACCCGATTCCTTTATTAACATTTTCAGTCAACAAGACTTGACAGCCAAGGGAAAGTTCCCAATAAACATAGAGAAAGAAGATACCAAACTTCTCACAAAACCTGGATTGGCACCAAAATAATTATGACCATTGGATCGGGCAGCCAAAGACATATGAGGAGAGCGGCGTCCGATGTGTTATTCGATAAAGGCCAAGGCTGTGGCAGCTCATTCATGGTCTGATCAAAGGTAGTGGATATAATAGGAGAAAAGGAAAAAGCACATAAAGCCTTCAGTTTACATAAAATCTCAAGAACCTCCATTCTTTCAAAAACAACAGCCAAGACACAAACACCAACCTCCAGACCAGTAATGTAGGAGGTCATTGACTTCAATTCAACTTGAAGTTCACCATACCGTAAGAGTAAAATAGTCGAGGAAAAGAGTCTGAATTTGAAAAAGTCATACTCGAAATTTGCACTCGTGGCCAACTATAACAACAACCAATTCAAGCTTTATGACAATGAAAAACTTCCCTATCATTGAGACGAGACTCCACGACTAAGATAAAAATGTGATAGCAATACCTTAATTCAGAGTAACCTTCCCTATCATTAGAAATGTTGAAACAATTCACTGCTTCAAACCATGTCAAATGGAGAAGAAAAAGAGGAGAAGCCCAAGGATTTACGAACCCTTAGTGGACCTGTAACACCCAATTCCTCCCGGGATGGTGACATTACTGAGAACTGCTTTACAGATTAATGATTTGCCCTACAAATCACCATAGATCCTTTTAGCGTGTATTGTCCTCACACGCTGCCTGAAAAAGCTTCTCAGGAAATTATTCATCCTCAGACTATTCCCAACCAAGCACACTTAACTGGGGGCTTCTCAATGGATGAGCTTCCTAAAAGGAAGGTGCACCTTGGTGATGTAAGTATTCATTTGAATCCCTTTGAGTCATACTTATAACCATGTACCAAGGTACAACAATCACCCTCAGTTAAGCACACAACGTCCGCGTTGTATCCCAATCCAATCCATAATCTTTGCCCCGCTAAGTGACTACCCATGGATCTCTCGTCCACTACGTAGCTTACACTCGCGAGTTGGCTTTGATATCATTTTTAACGCTCCGATCCCTCCCAGGCCGCTGAAATTATCGAGAATTACTTTTCGAATCGACGATTGGCCCCACAAATCACCCGAAGTCCTTTTTGTATGCTTTATCCCCACTTACATATTGTCTGGGAAAACTTTCCAGGAGCTTGCCCATTCTGAGACTATTCTCAGTTAAGTACGCTTATCAATGGATGAGTTTCCTAAAATGAAGGTGCATCAGGGTGATATTAGAACATGTGCAATGGTTGAAATTCATTCTGATGATTCCATTAGCATTTCATCCCATTCCTTGGCATTGATAATTTTTTGTAAGTTTAACAATTTTGGAACTCGATCATTCTGGATATGTAAACCATTTCAGAATGAAATCCACATCTTGCATTTTTCCTTACTTTTTATTGGTGGAAAATTATTTTTTTTTTACTTCAAAAATATATATTATATGTGGAAAATTAGGATAATGGCAAATATTTTATTTAACCTTACGAGTTGGAATTCCATCTATTGTAGATAACAATGAAATGAGTATCAAAAATTTTAAAAATGAAATAATGTGTTAGGATAGGCCCCCACCAAAGATCCAAGACATTGGAATGTCATTATACATGCTCTAAATAGTTATTTCAATAACTTTAAACCACACTTTAACCACATATTTGGGTGTTACAATGCAAGACCCGCACTCTAGGGGAAGACTAGTACACCTCCATTAACTAGAGGGACAAGAATATGTGTGTGTGTGTCTGTGTCTATAATATATATATATATATATATATATATATATATATATATATATATAGAGGAAAATTGGATTCTAATAATCCCTACTTTCACGATTGAATGATAGTGGGTAAATCTTTCACTTTGTATTACAGTGGTTCAAAAAAATAAAATTGGATTGTAG
Source organism: Portulaca oleracea (assembly GCA_029582165.1). NCBI lineage: Eukaryota > Viridiplantae > Streptophyta > Magnoliopsida > Caryophyllales > Portulacaceae > Portulaca > Portulaca oleracea. The sequence goes on from CM055892.1 coordinate 21,207,435, forward strand.
TGGGATATTTTGAGAGAATCATAGATTTTGTGTTGCATTTGATTCAAAACTTAGTATAACACTTTCTGATGATTTTTAATGAATTTACATGTTTCTCCCAAATTTTTTATTTTTTACTATTTTTACGATTTTTTCACTTTTATTATTTTTAAAAATCATAATAATTATTCGAGTCTCAAAAAATAATTTAAAAATGTTTTAAACTACAATTCATTAACTTTCTAGGCGAGGAACGAAAAAAACAAAAACAATATAGTGTAGGAATGAAAAATAAGAAGAATGTAGAGGTGGATTTGATGCACTACTGAATCCAATTTTATTTTTTTGACCACAGAATACAAAGTGAAAGATCCACCATCATTCAATCGATTGGTGAAAGTAGGGATTATTAAAATCCAATTATTATATATATATATATATGATAATAAGCATTAATATGAGTTGATTGGAAGATTTTGAAAATGATATATCTAGAAGCTAAACCATCCATATGGAAGAGAGGACGAAAGCTAAGAGGGAATATAGGGGATAAGAAATAAAAGAGAGGTACGTATCAATTGAATAATTGAATTGCAAATGGTGACCCGACCCTTTGTATTCTTGTGTTTATTTAATTAAGGAACAAAAATAAGTGGGACAATGAAAGCACTACCATACAAACACACGCCCACTCGTGCATATTTGGATTCATACAAAATATTTTTCGATTTCCTACATTCAATATATATATGTGTATATACTACTTTCATTTACAATTATTTATCGTTACAAATATAATACTATATGACACTATTATTTGTATACAAAGCTCATAAAATCCAAAAGGCTCTCTCTTCGCTGTCATTATGTTAATCTCTCCTTCTTTAGTCTCTTTTGCCCATAAATTTGCAAGCCCACCTAACGTACATGTATGTCTTGTATATATCATTCATTATGTCAAGCTCTTGCATTCGTGGAATTGCGTAGGCATGCTCCAATTCTTCCTTGATTTATATGTAAAAGTGCTTCTCAACCATCAATTCATATATAGTATGAGTACACTAATGTAACGTATATACTGATATTTCTTTTTCTTTCGATTATTGATAAAAGCCAACAGGCTTATAATAAAGTTGAACACACATATATTGATATATATTGTCTCTATCCGGCTTATTATCAATCCATTTTCACTTAGCCGGCTAAGTACTCCTATCCTCTCATTGTGGTCGGTCGGGGTGGCGATATCCGGCAAGGCCTATCGAAAATATTCATTATCCTTTTTAAAATTTGACCAAACTACATATATTGAAATTTTTAGATTATGTACTAGTATCATGCACATGTCAAATCTAATATGTCAAGTTAAGATAATAGATTTTATTTTGAATTTTAAATGATTCTTCAATTCATTCATTTTTATTTATTTGTTCACTTAATTAATTTTAAATAAATTTTATAAGATATTGTCAATTTTTAAAAAATATCCGATCCTCAATCCCACATAATTAGTTTTTTACAATTTTAAGTAATTTCATAACTTTTCTCCCTAACTTTATTAGTTATCTTAATATTCCCAACTTTCCTAAGGTGACATAAATAGGGATGGAATAAATATTTGTTTGGTATGCTCATCTGATGTCAATTGAATTAGCCGGAGCACAAGTCTCGTTACCATAAATCATTTCTATCAAAATAATAACAATAATAATAATAATATAGATTTGCAGAATAATTATTTATGTAAGTGAGAGTCGCTTTTGCCCCTCCTTAGTTCAATAAATATTGTCAAAAAGAGCTTTCAAGTGTTGACAACGGATTCAGTGAACCTCGATCCCAAGCAGTCAATTCAACTCGTTTCAACCCTTGTTTAACTATTATATCTGGAGTGTTTAAAGTAAGATATACCTCACAATATACAAACCAAAATGTTACGTCAATGTTCAATTTCTATTTGAATATTGCCTCATAGTAAAATTAGCCTAGCTTGCAAACTAAACAATATTTAAAAGTGAAGATAGAAATTGTGATAAAGATGGGAATATGGACCTTACAATGAAGGGTACACGTACGGACGCATGCTAAAATGAGGTTCCTAGGAGTAGTGATATATGTAGCAACCACGTCCACATGCCTCCCTTTTCATGGTCCATTGTATATAACATGATAATTCATAATTTCATATTCATATATTTCATTTGGATTTGGATAGGTATGAATATATAGCAAAACGTTAGTTATCTCTCATGCATAAATCAAGGTTTTCTTTTTGCATATCTTTTTGCAAATAATTTCAAAAAAAAATTGGACGTAATTTGATATGATGTTATGGGGCATAGATGGATGGTGTAGTACGTAGTACAAATATCATGATTAGTTGTAAGAAAATTTGGCAATTTGCAAGGGAGTTTCGACCAATCCCTTTCCATGGATCTCACTAGGGATCCTCTCTTTTCTTTCTAGTCACCATCCTTTCAATACTTTTGTGCCAATTCCCCCCACCAAGTTTTTTTTTTTTTTTTGAGAAATATCAAAACAAAAATGAAATAATTCTATGGGAATTTGGATGAATTTTCTTCCTTTTATGTTTGTTTGGACTTTGGAGTAGAGTATGCATTATAAAAACTTTTCTTTGTATGAAAAGAAACGATTTATAGAAAAGCAAATGACTGACTTTCAAAATGAGAACATCAATTGCCAATAGCTATAACTTGGAATCAAATAGATGATAGGGAGTTCAACAATATATTGTATAATGATAGGGTGGGAAGATTTCTTGTGAAAAGAAATCTTTAACTACCTCTTTCACTTATCTTCTTAAAAAAAAAAAAAAAAGCGATTTAAATTTGTTCAAAATTATGATCGATATGTTTAGAATGAGATCTTATCTTTGTAACAATGAATATATAGGATTGTTGTGCAAGTTAAAGAAAAGTGATTTGTATCTACATTTTAAACTTAAAAAACATTCATTTGAATGGTATGTATATATAATTTTTATTTTTTTATTCAAAAATATATATAATCTTTATTGCATAGATTATTATTTGTCGTACAACATAATTCAAACTTTTCATTACAGTGATTTTTGGATAATTCTTTAAGAGTGTTTTTTCCAACCCATTTTGCAACATATAATCCAAATTTTTTATTTCAAATTACACCAAAAAAATTGTTAATGGTGGTCAAGGTCACCTCTGCCCATAAAAGAGATCCGCATGTGTTTCCATGGTATTGCTTTTTTTAGTGTTGTTTTTTTGATAAAATCCAATTGACTTAGCAACTAGAAGTGTTTGAAGTGTGCACAGAAAGAAGGCGAGCATCTGAAAGAAGCTGGATGATTGCGTCTTCAACAATTTCATTTTCAATCACCTTATCGTCATCATCTGGGCGAAGAAGAATTGTGATGAGCCCCAAGCTATAAACATTTCCATGTCTCTTGACATTAACTCCAGGGGAATCGTTCCATCCAAACCAAGATCTTCACACAAGTTATATTGGATGGGAGAAGCCCAACTTTGATTGGATGAGAATTAACTGTGTTGGATCCATCAACAACAATGGAGTAGCAAATGGGTTCATACACTGTGATCTTTAATAGACTCAGGTTTATATAAGCTCTCTTCAAAGCCTATCCTTCTAGCAGAATAGCAGAAGCATTGGCTCTTAAATTTGGTATTCAAAACACATTGCAAGCAAGGTTCAAGAAAGTCCATATTGAGTGTGAAAATTTTATTCTCATCCAGGAAATTCAAGACACTATTAAAGCCCTGTGGCAAGTTGATTACCTGGTTGATCCCGAAGAATAAAACCACCGGCACTACCAACTGCAAATTTGGATGCATCAAAGTTAAGCTTGCACGACTTTGACGGAGGCTTAATATTCCAAGAGACCCAAATGGATGGAGAAGAGGTGGAGGAGGCCTGATAGTGCATTGGGGGGGGGGGACAGGATCACCCAGTTTATGACAAATCCTCCACTTTGCTGAAGCCTCTTTAGCCCGGACAAGAGTAACCTGAGTTGGGGGAGCCCCGTGTTTGAAAATAATAGAATTACGTGACTTCCACATACTCCACAAAAGAGAAGTAACTCAGTCTTGGTTAGACAACCCAAACAATTCCTTAAGGGAGCATTTGGTTCCCAAACTTTCCCGGAAAAGTTAGTGAAACTTTCCAAGTGGACAAAATTTCTCATATTTGGTTGTGATAAATAGCTGGGAAAGTTTTAGGCACTGTTCTTTTATGCGGTACCACAACTTAACGCACCGTAATTTACCACAATCAACCGGAACTCACTGCAATCTACCGCAATCTACTATTTATTTACCTTTTTATATATCGAACCCATTTATTATTTTCCACCGCAACTTACCGACTCACCGCACCACAACTTACCGCACCGCAATTCCACCGTATAAAAAAAATGGTGCTAGTGTGGTATCCATTATTTCGCTCTCAAGTTCAATAAACATTTTTTTCTAAGGGGCCCTAGAGAAAATCTTTCCCGAAAAAATTTTGGTCAGGAAAATCTTTCGCAAAAACTACCAAAAGCACCATAACTTCATAATCTAGACATATTCATACAATTCTAATCACATCATCAACTCCCTCATGATCGAGTTCTTGAATCTACCACACTACTCTACTCTTATAGGTACCAATTTATTTTCACGTTCTTTGGGGACAGAAACAAGAAAAATGATTCATTTTAATATACATATGCGACCCAATTGGAACGAATACAATGCAAGCAACTTGAAAATAATACTATGCAGTTACAAAATCAAACTATAAAATCATTCTGATTTGCGAATGCTTATGAGAAACTTCACTGAGGGGTCCCTGCCTATGACAGCAACATGAAATAGAATTACTAAATAAAAATATGGTTTCTTCAACTTATTTTCATCAAACTTATGTTTTGATTTATCTTTCGTATATTATGGTAAATTTATTTTTTATAAATCTTTTATAGAAGCCTTCTACGTAATTTGTTTTGAATGTATTTAGTGAAATTATTTTTAATTTATTTAAAATTAAGCTTACTCATCTTTAAAAGAAATTAACAAAAAAGTTCCCCCTCTCCAAACACACATATGTATTACACTGTTAGGATTCTCATGGCGTAGTTAGCAGACAAACAATAATAAAGGTGTAAAATAAATAAAGATTCGACACAAGGAATTAACGTGGAAAAGCTCAAACCGGGAAAAAACCACGAACGATGCACTATCAGAGGATTACAACAGTGTTTCAGAGATTCCCAAACCTTCACAATATCTCACAACCTCCCTAGAGTTACAACTTGAGAACTCAATACTCACATATGAGTCTCACACAACTCCCTCGGGGACACAGAGATTACAGGTCAATCTCTTGTGGTATAAGATGAAACACTCTCAATTGCTATATATCATATGGAGAATCTGACCCCTATATATACTAGAAGGTATAGAAGGGAAACCCTAGGTTACAACTTACAACCTAGAGAATAGCCGCCACACAAGAAAACACAATCGTGGACCTTCATTCACGACCCATCAAAGCAACACACGACAACCACCAAGCGCTGGTAGCGCTTATAGGTGCTGGCAGCGTGGCATCTCGAGCAACCGCTGGACAAGGCGCGGGGAGCGGCGTCTATGGCGGTGACAGCACCTGGGCCACGCTGGTAGCGTATGCTTTCCTGCGTTCTTCTTCCTTCACTTGTTTGGTCTCCACACTCAACAATAAATTAGTCTTCACACCCAACATACACGGCGTGCTTTTGCTGATAATATCAATTACGATAATATCACACTCTCGAGTAAAGACAAAGAAGTTACTCTCTTTTTCTTTTTCTTTTTGCCTTTTTACAATTTCATGTATATGATTTGGTAGATGTACGATCGTATGATCGTGCGCTTAATGCTTAGTGTGTTAGGGCTGGGCTCACGTACTTTTACTTTTCGTAGGAAAAAAAAAGAAAAAATCGCGTACTTGAAACACAATAACACGCGTTTATCCCAACCCGAAATACACACGACCCGTATCTAAGTGAAACTGAAATATACACGACCAGTGGTTGATCCGCATCCCCGAACGGGAAGGTCTAAGTATGGCTAGTAGTTGGATTTTTGGATGATAATATAGACCTTATGGGGTATTGAATTGTAATATATTGACATTTACTATTGGACAACAATATCTCTATCCTTTGTACCTAAATGACATTATTATACTAACAGTGACTAAGAGAGTGGTGAACCGGTCTCCATGTTGACGTGGCTAGCGGAGGGGGGAAAAACTTGCCCCAACCCAATAACCCCGTAACCCTTTCATTTTTCTCACTAACCCACATTACAAGACATTGGTTGGTTGTGTCTCACGTCAATACAAAGACCGATTCACCATTCCTTTAGTCACTGTGTTGGGGCCATTTTTTTTAACTTGGGTTAGTGAGAAAAAAATGGAGGGTTTAACGAGGTTATTAGGCAAGAGCCGATTATTTTCTCTGTGTATGTCGATCACGTTAGCATGAAGACCAGTTCATCAATCATCCATCCCCTTAGTCATTGTTGATATTATAATCTCACCTAAGTAAGTATATATATCAGAGATATTGTTAGCCAATAATAAAGATCGTTATATTACAATCTAATATCCCTAATAGTCAATATATTGTCATATCCAGTTTATTTTTCATCCACAAATGTCTGGATCACCATGTATATTTCACATAAATGTACACTGGAAATCAAGTGGTAAAAGAATTACCCTTTCCATGAAAAGAAATTGACAAAGCACGGTAAATTTTCCAAATAGAAAATTCCATAAACACGAACACTAGTAGAGTAGTAGGAGATGGAGAACAGTTGGGGCACGCTTCCCACTTCTAGTTGCAGAGATTGAAGTCAGTCGTTGTCAATAATTGAAGGAAATGGGTCAAGATTTGCATCATATACTAGTATCAGTGTCACACAACAAATCCATCAAATATCTAATAATTCACCCCGTCCATTATTCTTCTAATTATTCTTATATTATTACTTGTACTATACTATTATTATAATATCTCAGGAATTTCCAGATTATATTTTCATGTGTGCATGCATGTATATTCCATCACTTTAGGCCCTGTTGTTTTACGCAGTATTTTGTGGAATGGTGTGGTGAGGTATGGTGGAATTGTGGCGGGTATGGTGGAATTGTGGTGGGTTATTGGTATGTGGAGTAGATGAGGAGAGAGGATATAAAAAGTAGAGGAGAAAAGTGAGGAGAAAGAAAAGTATACCAACCGCAGAAAAGAACAGGGCAGTCGATTTCACATATTTATCTTCGGTCATGTGATTAATTGGTAATTAGTACTTGTTAATGTTGTAAGTTAGTTTCTATGGGCTATTTTTCATTTGGAACCATTTCAACGATAAGCTTAAGTTGATGGTTTTATATTTTAACACGTCTCCTCATGCGAGTGTCTTTTGATGTTGAAGCATGGATCCAGCAAAAACTAACTTCATCTTGTGCAAATTAACTTGGGAGCTACTGAAATTTGAACCTATACCTCTTACTCATTCTAACTCTAATATCATGTATACTATCTTAATCAAAAACTTAAAATTTTGATTGAAATAGTCTTACAGCAGGATTACACTAAAATTCATTATTGTTTGATTCAGCCAATAGCTAGGTTCATGAATGTGAAGATGAAATCAACTAAACTAAACATTTGTTTAATCAGCCGAATTTGAAGATACATGCATGAATGATCGAGCAAAAATGTAAAATGGATGATTAGCAAATACTCTTATCAACTACACTAATATTAGATTACTAGAAAAAGAATCTTTACAAATTTTCTCCTTAATTCGCAATCTAGTAATGCATGTCATGTACGTTGCATGTGTTAGTTATACGCATAATCTAACTCCTAATTAACGTGAAAACGAAGATTGTAACAAAATCCACACTTGTTAAGATTCATTTAATCTTGTAATTAATAAAGAAAAGTCAAATAATAAAAAAGGTGTATTATTTACATGTCAACAGACAAAATTGTCACAAGAGAAATTTAATGGCGATGGCCGATGGTGGTTGACTACCGTATCAAACTATCATTTGTCTCTCCGGATGCATGCATCATTCTAACGTTCAAAATGTAGGAAATAAACCTTATTTATCAAGTTGTATGATATTATTATTCTATTAACCATAATCATATGCATAATATACTTTATGTAGTTTGATTCAGTTGTTCAGTTTATGATAGATGAGACTTGACCCTCATGAAGCTTAATTTGAGCACAATATAATATTTTACATAGGTAGTGTTCTTTTGTGTGGTGGATAGTGTGGTGATAGTAAAATATGATCAAATATGGATAATGTGGTATGATTTGGTACTGTGTGGTAAATTTTGTGGTAGGAATGATTGGTGTGATAAGTTAATGGGTGAGAAAAAATAAAAGGTTAAAAACAATAAGAAAAGTGAGAAACAAGAAAAGCTATGAAAGATAAAGTTATGATTGTTATGGTAAAATATGGTATGGTATGGTTATTTTTTATTAGTGTGGTAAAACATGATTGGTGGGTATGATACCACGCAAAAGAACATTGGCCTATAATATTACTTTTCATTTTCCTGTGAGAAGTTCTACAGCAAATATTGTTTTCGTGTCTTGTGTAATTCAAAAGATGATATCATAATTCAAAGAGTTCATGTCTCAAGATAAGAAGAGGGATACACAAAGTTGTAGGTCCAACAGTGAAGAGGTGTTAAGGATTAATACAAAAAGCTTGGAGACTTATATAGAAATCTCTTTGGATAGGTTGGACAAGGAGATGCGCAAGACGAAAAGGTTAGATGTGATTAGGGTATCATTCGAGATGATCAAGAGACTGCAATGAGAATTTATTTGTAGGGAGAATTGGCTTGAGGAAAAGAAGGCAAAAATAAAGGCTAGTCTTATTAGTAATCTTTGTAACGCGTGTGATTTGATCATTTGTTTTAATTATCTTGTTGTGCTGCCTAGCTATTATATTTTGTTGTTTTACAATTTTGTTCCAATTATAGTAACCTGATTTTGGGCTTTAGACAATAAAAAAAGAAGAAAATTAGTACCTTTAAGTATTAACTTTTTTGAGGCCTAGTATTAAAATATTATATACTAATTATTGCTTTATTGTGTTAGCTATGGAAATAATCACATATATATGACCTTATCTCTATAATCACCAAATGCACTCTTTTTAGTTTTTATAATTATAATAAATTTTTAAAAAATCAAATCTGAGCGGACGTACTAAAAAACGATAATAACTATAATAGAGGTGGACGCAACAAAATCGAAACCAAAATCTAACTGTGCAAAACCACAAAGAATCGATCCAGCAAAACTGCCTAACTATTTGGGGTTGATTCTTGAAAACATATTGCAGTTTAAGTTGACCAAACTGGTTTAACCAGTTCAGATTTCGATTTTGAAATTTTGTGAAAGTGTTAACCACGGTTGATCGATTTTAATTAATTTAATAGCAAAATATGAAATTTGAAAGTAAAATGTTAAATTCTTCCACACTTGTTATTTTAACTTGCGGTTTCAGCTTATGGATTTCACTTATGATTAACCACATAACGCGGTTTAAGATTAAGATTACAAATGAACTTGTATATTGGTGGTGGACATGCATGTGATGAATTGCAGCCTTGCAGGTGAAACACTGAAGAACATTAAGAAGAAGAAGAAAAGAGAGTTTCTAGTCACCTCTCTTTGTTTCTCAGTCATTAATCAGTGAAAAGGTAGGGAGTGAAGAGCATGTGCCTATCTATCCATCTATAGTTTCATCACTGCCCTTGCCTTTCACCTCATAAGTCATATATATAGATATATAGCTTCAAAACCATATATGCATATTTGGACAACCTACCTTCTCTCTTTCTTCTGTTTTCCACAACTCAAACGTGAAAAAACTTTCACAAGGAAAAAAACAGACACCCAATAATACAAAAAAAAAAACATATAAAATGAATTAAAGAGCACCCAATAATACAAAAAAAAATTAAAATGAATAAAAGAGTAGTAAAATTATTAGAGCTAGCAAAACCAACTCGTACCCCGACTTAAAAGCTGAACCTGACCCAAACCGGCACTCAGATAAATTAAATTAGTCAATCTTGAACCGAATCCATAGAAGATCGATCCACATCGTAAAAGTGACTTGATTAAGATCCATACCTGAATCACCTCAAATCAAACTAGAACTTAGGCCTTGCTTTTGTTTAAGTATAGGGAAGGTGTAAGGTGAGGTAAAGTAAAATTAGCTAAGGAAGGTGAGTAAAATACTAAGGTTAAGTAAATGTCATGTCACATATTTCATTTCTATTTTTAAATAAATTTAATGAGTTGAATAAAAAATTTTTTAATAAAAGTTATTTAAAAGTATACTCCTGTTCTTTTAGATGGTCAGGTAAAATAAGATAAGACAAAGTAAGATAAGATACGATAAGACAAAATAAAATTTTACTTACATTGTAAAGGATAAGACCTCAATCTAAAAGTACATGACACGAACCAACTTGAATAAGACTCAATCAAAATTAGGCCGAGATCAATCCAAACAGATCTTTGCCCAACTCTAACTCGAACTAATTCATCCGTTTGCTAGGTCTAAATATCGTGGTGAAAAGGAAAAACCTAAAAACCCAACAAATGTGCATTTGCATCGTCATTGATTGAATACAATAATTAAAGGAGAGATGGTAATTAATAAGGTAGTGGGGCAGTACTATACGTCTGAGACTGAATATGGTCTCTGCATTTTGGATTTTTCAATGCAACTATCAACATCTCTCTTTCTCTCTTTATCTTTCTCTCTGTCAATCTCTATCTTTTTCTGTGTGTTTTCCTTCACACGTGTGCGTGCATGGTTCCCACTACTACCCAACAAAGTTTACCAGACAGATGATTATCTCCCTCCAAACGAGACCTCTTGAAACTCTTCAAGAGTTGTTATTTTTATCACCGTGGTGGTTTAACTAATTTAGCTTTTTCTTCCCTCTTTTCAAATTCTAATTTCATGCTGTTCTTTTCAACCTTTTTTTTCCAACTAAATATTTTAGTTTCGAAATTAAAGAGATGATAACTAAGTGTATTCTTATATTTTTATGTTTCCCACAAAGATTTAATTAAATCATGCATCAACAAAATAATAACAAATTAGTGTTAAGGAAAAATACGTTTAAGCGCGGTTTTGAAATCCATATATAAATAGTCTCAATCTTATGAATTCAAGTTAAGAGAGAGGCTAATTATGAAAAATTCAAAAGACACAACTAAAAATATTTGTGTTACCAACTATTTTTTTCCAACCAATTTAAAATGGTTCAAAAAAACAACCATTTTAGCAACCATTTCATATTCCAACTATTTTTCAAAATTTTTAGTGGGAAAAATGGTTTGAAATTCCAACCACTTTTGCAAAAATGGTTGGAAAATTTTCCTAGCATCCTTTTTCCTACTATTTGAAAATGGTTGGAAAAATGGTTGGATTACTAACCATTTTTTCAACCAATTTCAAATAGTAGGAAAAATGATTGTAGGAAAATTTCCAACCAATTTTAGCAAAAGTGGTTGGAATTTCAAACCATTTTTCCCACTAAAATTTTTGAAAAATAGTTAGAATATGAAATGGTTGCTAAAATAGTTGGTTTTTGCAACCATTTTAAATTGGTTGGAAAAAATGGTTTCTAAAATAGTTGGTTTTTGCAACCATTTTAAATTAGTTGGAAAAAATGGTTGGTAATACACATATTTTTAGCAGTGAGAAAATCCATTCAAAAACCACATTTGACCAAAAAAGACAAAAAAATAAATATAATTGAAAAACCTTTTAAAAACCGATCAAAGACCACGAAATTTAAAGAACTTGCTAGAGTTAAGGATACATACCTAATCAGTGCACCATGCTATTGAGGAAGAGCTAAAATATACAGAGGGCATAAACAGATAGAAGCCACGGAATATTTATAAAAAAAAAATCAAAACAAGACTTATAATACCCTTCTAACAAACCTTACCCTACAACCTTATAACTGTTAGCTCGCCATGTTCCTTTATCTGGTGTCATGTCCTCCGTTAAATTTAAGTGTTTCAAATTTATATCCTGATTGAAGTTCAATATTTCTATTTGTGAAAGGATTTTTGGACGCTAATATACTGAACTTTTGGGATATTAGATAATATTGCACTGAACTTTGATCTTGGACAATAATGCACTGAATTTTGAGGGATGTTGGATAATAATGCACCCGAAACAATTTCGACGGCGACTGACTTAGTGGCAATCTTACGTGGCAGATCGAGAAGATGAATAACCTAAATAATGTGTAAATTTATGACATGTTAGCTAATTTACACAAGCAAAGGTGATTTTATACAACTACAATTACAATCTCTCAGCGGAAACACGTTTAAACAAAGGTGATTTTATGTTTTTTTTTATACTTTTCAAAGTTGATTCTCTTTATTGCTTATATGTAGATTAGCTGACATGTTATAAATTTAAATATTTTTGGACCATTTCATTTCATTGACATGCTACGTAGGATTGCCAATAAGTTAGCCACTCCTGAAATAGTTCTGAGTGCATTATTGTTCAACACCCCCTCAAGTATAGTGTATTATTATCCAACATCAAAATTCAATATATTATTATCCAATATCATAAAAGTTTAATATATTAGCCGTCAGAAGCCCTTTGTGAAAATTGAGAATTATGTGTTCGATGGTTCATGCTTTTGATACACAAATTGTTACGTACCGACCTGTTGTTCGCCGCTAATTGTTGTTGAGATAGAAGGATCAATTCATCACAAGATTTAATTACAACCAATGAATTCATTTTCAATTGTTTTAGGTTAGGTCAAATAAAGTTGAATTTTACATCCAAGTTTGAACAATGCACACACATGTATTGTATGTATCTCTCTATTTATTTATTTCTTCAAGGTTGATGTCATATATTGATTTTATCAGCTCTTAGATTGTGGTCCTAGGACCATAAAATATCGTAGTTCGGAATTGGGACTTTTTGTCTTATGTGTTTCTATTTTTATGGGCTAAGACTTTTCTGTTGGACTTTCTATTTTTAGAGTTGACTTAGGCCATGATATTTCATAATCCTAGTCTATAATCTAACAAAAGATATTTGATTATCCAAAAGTTACTTTTATTCTAAATATGCTAGTTAATTTTTTTAGAGAAAAATGTTTTATAGGACAAACCCAATAAATAATCTAGCCTTAAATAATTTATTTTATAAAAAATCAATAGTGTAATTAATCATTGTATAAATGAGCAGTCAAATTTATTCTCAAGGTCCTTACCATTTTATAACTTAAGTTTTTTCCAGTAATAAATAATAATATTTAGTTCAAGTTATATTTAATATTTTGATCAAACCAAAATTTAATAAACTCTTTTACCATAATTTAAATCAACTAATCAAAAACTAAATCTATAAAAAAAATATTTTTTAGACTACTAGTCTACACAATTATTTACGGTTAGTATCTAGGTTGTATTTGACAATAGTATCTGGGGTAATATCTTGTGTTTTGACCTAGTTAAAACTCTAATTAGAAAAATATCGGCGTTCAATAAGCAAACCTTTCAAGTCGTTTTAAAGTTTCAAACGTTTTTGAAATGTTTATAAAGTTTAACATTTGGAGTAATGTTTCATATTTGTATTTATAAATAAAAAGAAAGATCCAGCCAGAGGGCCATAAACATCATCGTGTCGTACTCGTTGTAGGTGGTGAAGGCGATTTTGGCGACCTGCAACTTTTGGCGACGACGCTGGTCCATCCGATGAATTGAAGGGGTCGAAGATGATGCCGGTAGGGGTGGGCATAACAGGTTAACCGCATTTGCGGTTATCGCTTTTGAGGTTTTTGGATTTTGAAAACCTAAACCGCAACCGCAATATGCGGTTAACCGCTTTTGAAATCTGGAAACCTAAACCAAACCTCGAAACCGCAATTTAGAAGCGGTGCCGGTTAACGGTTTTTAAAATCTGAAAGTTTACCCGGTTAACATACACGGTTTATGATTAACCGATTTCCTGTAAATTTACAAAAATATTTATGCAAATAAATGCAATCATATTACTAATAAATTCATATTCCGATACGACGATACGCGGTTAAATTAAATTCATATTACTAATAAATTCATTTTTTTTCAACTTAATTTAGAGCGGTTAACCGTTTCATGAAAATCCAAAACCTAAACCTAAACATGCGGTTTTGCGGTTCAATTTGCGGTTTAGGTTTATGGTGCCCACCCCTAGATGCCGGGGGTGGCTTGTTGGCGACGAAGTGGTCGGAGATAAAGGTTTTGAGATGGGGCTCAAAAGATAAGGAGGCGTGGAAGAGGGAGATGATGCGGGTGATAGGAAGTTTGTTGTTATTCTCAACACCAGTGGGGAGGTCGTGGTCGAAGCTGTAGAAGGGGAGTTCGGCCACTCGTACAACGGTGGAGAGGTTGCAGCGGATAAGGCGAGTGTTGAAAGGGGTGGTGAGGAGGGTGATAGCGATGGTAAAGTTAAGGGTAATTTTGTCAATTCACATTAATTTTTTTTACTATCTTTATCTGAAAATATGTATTTAATCTTTATTACAAAGGTTAGGTAAATCATTTATTACTTGATTTAAAGGTGACGTAAAGTAATCCTAATTTTGGCTAAAATCCTATTTTCACATAAACTCAAGGACCAAAAATCTAATTAGTTACTTGATGTTTTATGAATAAAATTTTGAGACTCTCATTTGTGGTCACATTAGATTAAGACATCTTAATTCAAAATTTAATTACAAGCTAAGACCCGTGAGCTGGTTTCATTATTTTCTTTATTTCTATAAAAAAAAGGATTATTGGATGATAATACACTGGACTTTAGGGGTATTGGACAATAATGCACTGAACTTTTTTCTTGGACTCTAATACACTGAACTTTGAGGGTATTGGACAATAATGCACTCAAACCAATTCAACTGGTGGTTGACGCGGTGGTTGTCCCACTTTGGGTATCGTTTTTCTATTTTTTTCCAAAAAAATATATTAGTCATCCTGCTTATGTGTACTTTCTTACACGGCAAAAGTTTTTTTCTGAAAAAGTAGAAAAACGACACCTCAAAATAGATACCAGCGTCACAACCACCAGTTGAATTAGTCTGAGTGCGTTATTGTCCAATACCCTCAAAGTTCAGTATATTAGAGTCCAAGAAAAAAGTTCAGTACATTATTGTCCAATACCCTTATCATCCAATAATCCTAAAAAAAAATAACAATCTTACCTGAATTCATTGATTCTGTTTTGTTATAGTTTTCATCCCATTCAATCATTCATCTACCTCTCAGTAATTGAACAATACAATGAATGATAATCTGAATAGAAATATAACATGTCCAATTTTAAAATTTTAACTAAAATGAATATCTCATTACTATATTTTAAAAAAGTTTCTTTAAAAAAAGGACCAGAATTAGGGCTTTTAAAATTCATTTTAAAAAAATAAATAAGTATAGCTCAAAATTAATTTAAAAATAATTAAACAAATAAGTTCATAATATATTTACAAAAAGCTCACACAAATAAATAAAAAAAAACAGAAAAATAAGTTCGATTAAACTAAGCCAAAGATATCACACGTTCAAACATTATTATTGTTATGAGATTAATTTAAATTTTCATACTTTGTTTTCATTTAAATTACAATATTTTACTTAAAAATTCAAATTTAACAAGAAAGTAGCTACTCCATCTCTCTCAAAATAACTTTTACTTTTGATTTCATACAGCGTTCAAGATAAAACCATTTACTATTAACATATATTCACAAAAATGATAAAATTATATTTATGTAAGATTATTCTTCATTTATAAATTAAATAGTAGTAATTTCATATAATAAATAATTAATATACATTACTATATAAATCCTCAAAATTTTTAAAACTTATCACAATTAGTTTTCTGAAAAAGGGAAGGAAAATAATACTAGGCTATTATACTTAGCAAAATTGTGCATTTTCTTATGATGCAGAATCGCAGATAAGTAGCCTGGTCTAGGACTTGAATGGAAGAGGGAAAAAAAAAAAGAAAAACACAAACATAGAGAGCGTTTGGTAAAACAAGTTTCAATACCAAAAGTGCAACTAAAGGTGGAGAAAATAGGTCAATTTAAGAAACTTAATTAATTTTCAAGATTTTGTCAATCAAACATTCTTTCAAATTATACACTAATCAAACATTCTTTCAAATTATACACTTAACATTTACTATCATTATAGATTTGTGTATGTCAAAATTATCCTCTTTATATTTATTTCGAGTATATTTGATTGGTCAAAAATTCTGAAAAAATGGTTAATTTTCTCAAGTTGATTTATTTTCTTCATTTATAATTGTCTTTTAACTTTGAGAAAAATTTTACAGAAAACCCACAATTTTCCACTTTTTTCAAGGGAAAATTTCCGCATAAACATAATGAATTTTTTTTTTTAAAGAAAAACCTTTCCCATCAAAAATTTTACCTGAAAAAAATCTCTCAAATTCTTTCCAAACATTCCACTTATCCATGAAAAGGATTGCCTATATTTAAATGTTCTCATATCCATATTATATGCTGAGATTTGTTATATTTATTTATTTTCATTAAAGGCAAAGGGAAGGGCAAAAAAAAAAAAAAAAGGAAGAAAAGGAGAAAAAAGAGGGTTTACTTTTGGTGACAGAGGTTTGTATGCTTTTATTATGGGAGTCATAGCTCAGGTCTAGGGTAGTGACCTCCCACTGTAGGTCGGGTGCATGATTTTGTCCCTATTTGACACCCTCCCTCATTTTACCCCCTCACCTTACACCTTTCATTTTTCAACCTCCACTTCCACCATTTTGCCCTATATATATACACCCTCCCTCCCTTTCAACTTCATTCTCAACAACAACATTTCCCTCTGCTTCTTCCTCTGTTTCCAGACTCGCCGGAAACCACCTAATCACCTCCCATCCATGGCGGTTTTCACGGCGGTCATCGCCCTTATTCTAGCCCTAATTGCCTTCTCCGCCGCCTTGTTGAGATGGAACGAGCTAAGATACAGAAAGGCCGGTTTACCCCCCGGCACCATGGGCTGGCCTATCTTTGGTGAAACCACTGATTTCCTCAAACAGGGCCCTAATTTCATGAAGAACCAAAGAGCTAGGTCTGCCCCATACATACATACATACATGATACATACATAGATACATACATAGATACATATGCATCTGCATGGACTAATATTGTAAAATGATGGCAGGTATGGGAGTTTGTTCAAGTCACACATACTGGGGTGTCCAACAGTGGTGTCAATGGATCCAGAGGTGAACAGGTTCATACTGATGAATGAATCAAAAGGGTTAATCCCAGGGTACCCACAATCAATGCTTGACATACTTGGTAAATGCAACATTGCAGCTGTTCATGGCTCCACTCACAAGTACATGAGGGGTGCTCTGCTTTCTCTCATTAGTCCCACCATGCTCAGATCCCACATTCTCCCTAAAATTGACCATTTCATGACATCCCACCTTAGTAACTGGCAAGATCAAGTCATTGACATCCAGGAAAAAACCAAAGAGGTATTCACTAATCACTCTGTTTCATACTCTGTTTCATGCTCTGTTTTGCAAGATCCATGTTCCTGATAGTGTTTGATTTGATTTGATTTTGCAGATGGCATTTTTGTCATCTCTGAAGCAAATAGCAGGGATTGAATCAAGCTCCATAACCCAGGAGTTCATGTCTGAGTTCTTCAAGCTTGTTTTGGGAACACTCTCTCTTCCTATTGATCTCCCTGGCACCAACTACCGCAGAGCTTTTCAGGTAAATTTCCCAAAATTTCTCCTTTTTTTCAACTATTTTATTGAAAAAAATGGGACCCAGAATAGATTTTTAGTTTTTCTAAAATGGGTTTTTTTGATTTGATTAAATTAATGAAGGCAAGGAAGAGCATAGTGAGCATATTGGAAAGGTTGATTTCAGAAAGAAGATCAGCAAAAGAGAAAACAGAGGATGATATGCTGGGCTGCCTCTTAAAGGAGGAGGAAAACAAGTATAAATTAAGTGATGAGGAGATCATTGATTTAATCATTACTCTTGTTTATTCTGGTTATGAGACTGTCTCTACTACTTCAATGATGGCTGTCAAATACCTTCATGATCATCCCCATGTTCTTCATGAGCTCAGAGTAATTACCCCCTTTTTTCTTTCCATAATCATCTTTCTTCTAGAATTTTTATGGATAAAAATATGTGCTTTTTATTAGTGGATGTGAAAAATACTAAATATTTTATGGATGTATTGCAGAAAGAGCACTTGGCAATCAGAGAAAAAAAGAAGCCAGATGAGCCAATTACATGGGAGGATTACAAGTCTATGAGATTTACCAGAGCAGTAAGAAAATCATAACCCTACATTCATTTCCTTTTTCAAATATACTCTGTTGAATTAAAAAAAAATTGATTATAAATTTCTCAATATATATACTATGAGATACTGTATAAAATTATTACTATTAAATTCGTAATGAAAAATACTATCATGCATAACTATGAAATCATTTAGGGAAATTGTATAACATATTACGTAAGAAATTATTAATCAAAGAGTGACATTGAAATTATAAAAATTATAATTATGACAATTAATATGAAATTGAGGAGAGAATATATGTATCATGCATAATTATGTAATCATTTAAGGGAAAAAATGTTCTGATTTGTGTTTTTGATTTAATGAATGTAACAGGTGATATTTGAGACTTCAAGATTGGCAACAATTGTTAATGGGGTATTGAGGAAAACAACTCAAGAGATGGAGATTAATGGTGGGTTTGACATTAATTCTTTTCTTATTATTAATTATTAGTTATTCTTTTTAAGAATGTCCAAAGCTATATTCTTTCTGTTGTTTGTATGCTATTTGGACTTTTGGGGGTGGTGATCTGCTCAAGGAGGGTAGATGCTAATGCTAGCTAGCTATTGGTTAGGACTAGTTTAAGCACTTTTTTGGGTTTATAAGATTATTTCAAATTAAAATGATTATAAAAACATAGTTGTATAATTTAATCAACTTTTTGGATTAAAAACTCAGACTATAAACTATTTTTTTAAAGTGGACCCTCTAAAATTTTTGATCCACATGGCCTGCCTATGTTCTGACCCAAGTTGGCCTATCCTTTAGGCCCATAGCTTGGCAATAACGCCCATAGGCTATATTATACAACATACACATATTATACATGTAATTCATAAAGTCAATGACCATATAATTTTTGATAAAAGGAGATGCAAAAGTTGTCTCCCTTATAATTCAAACTCAAAATATTTTTTATCATTCTAACAATTCTTAGAGTTTAATAACTAATCTACTTTTAATATGTCGAAAGGTAATCTGTTTTTAAATTTATATCAATTTTAAACGCGGCCGTGACTTTTAATTGGTGACTGAATAAAGATAGAAATCAAACGATAATTATTAACTAACAAAGACTTTTGTATTAAATTTTCAGGATTTGTGATTCCAAAGGGGTGGAGGATATACGTATATACAAGAGAAGTGAATTATGACCCGTATTTGTATCCAGATCCGCTCTCCTTTAACCCATGGAGATGGATGGTGAGTTATCCTACTCATTTTTTTTCGACTAATCTATTAATTAACTTGGTAATCCTAATGTTTAAACATTACATATGATTTAATTTACTTCTTTCTAATGCAGGACAAGAACTTGGAATCCCAACCATACTTCCTAATATTTGGAGGGGGCACAAGGCTTTGCCCAGGGAAGGAGTTAGGAATTATGGAGATTTCTACTTTCCTGCATTATTTTGTCACTAGATACAGGTAAAACAACTAATTAACCCCTTAAAACTACGATTAAAACCACATAAATATTGCCTAATTTGATGAGAAAGTTGAAGATTAACATCTAAAAATCTTGGGTTTATTGACAGATGGGAAGAAGAGAAGGGAAACAAGTTGGTAAAGTTTCCAAGAGTACAAGCACCAAATGGATTGAGGGTTCGAGTTTCAAGTTACTAATTTTTTTTTTCCAACCCTAATATTAGGGTTTGTGGGAGATGTACAGCAGTAGCACAGTGATTGAGTGAATGAAGATTTAGGGATTTTTTGTATAATAATAATTCCCTAACATCTAACACATTTTTAGTAGAGAAATTCACAATGAAACTCACATTCTTCAGTTCATTTTATATGCTTTCGGTCTTTCCTCTCCCTATCTCAATCAACTTGGCGAATTGTGAATCGAGAATTATTGCCTTGGGTGAAAATAAGAATAGAAATGTGTTTATGAATTTCGAACTTTTCCATTTGTTGTGGTAATCCAAAGTGGATTGATTAATGAGTGAGGTGAGAATGTAAGATTCGAAATATGTACAGATTTACTAAACTATTCTTTTTAATTTCTGGATACTTTCATAAGTGGGATATGATATTATTAGTAACAATAATTAATTAAGTACAGAGATAATATTCATATTTTATACTAACTAATGAATTTCTAGTATGAACTACAACCTATTTCCTTTTTTGATATATTAGCGAGAATTAGGGGCCTCTATTTTCATCTCCATTCCCCTATTTTTTTATATTTTTATAAAACAAGCATGAGAATTATATTACCAATTTTTATATCCTCTCCTAAACTGCGCGCCTCATACCAAATGTTCCGTGAGCATCTATCAAAATAGCTAGGATCACTAGCAGATCTTAAGCTATGCCGAAGATGGTCACGACCACAGTTAACACCAGAAAAAATTAACAATTTAGTATAACTCGGAATAAAAATTATGGATTTTATGTTTATCATATGAATATAATAGTGTATTTATCACCCTAATAAAAAAGGCGTAAATTCGCTATTCTTTATGATTTGTTTTTGTTTTCATTGAAGCTTGCAGTAATAGCAGCTAACAGTTTAATTTTCTTTTCTAATTTTATCCCTTCAAACCCGTTTCTTTTTTTTTAAAAAAAAAAAGGTCTTCCAGTGAAGCTTGTTGTAGCATATTTAAACAAAAATCCAAAGAAGAGGAATGATTTGTTAAATGATATGGGGTACAGTCTGTAGAAGGGTCCCAAGACCAAAACACAAAGGGAGAACCTTATATTTATACAAAGGGTGAGTTATAATACCAATCATAATATCCACTTCATGAGTTCAAATGTGCTTTAATTTCTCCAAGTGTATATGCTTTTCTTTCCATTGTTTTTACAAAAAAGAAATCATTTTTACGAGACTTTTGAGTAATCATAACCAAATTCATGCAATCATATACTGTGCTCAAAAATTAGGGTTGGGACACTAAAGAGCGGGCCAGTAAACGAAGAAAGCTTTTTCAATCTGATCCCCATGCTTCTTGTTGCCTCACTAAAGTGCAACAACCTTATGGATTCAAGTATTCAACCACGCTACCATCCGTTTTTATTAACTGTCATTTTAATTTTTATGTCAGTCAAATTTTAAATAGTTTGATCATTAATATGTTAACATATATAATGTTCTATTATACGAAAATATTATTATTAGATTAATAATGAAAAATACTATCATAAGGGTACAATATTGTAATTTTTTGATAAAATATGTTTTGAGAAATTATTGATCAAAGAATAATATTGAAGATCGTGTTCTGATTAGGGGTGGCTAATACACTGATATATTCATCCGATACACATAAAATTTGTAATTTTTATGCCAAATTATACCAAAACACTAGCTAAAAAATTTTTTTTACCGGTGGCCGTGGCCACCCCAGGATTAGTCTGGGATCCGCGGCCGCCACTGATTAAACGATAGTTACTGTGAAACATATGGAGTAATTGAGAATTAAGATCAGCAGTTAATTAATTTATTAAGAATTGCATCTTTTCAAAATAACTATTACTTTTGTCGTCTTTAATTTCTATTTTACCAATCCTTCCATCTCTTTTAAAGTGTCAAAGAAACTAAATTTACAAAACCAATGTATCTTGAAAAATGACAATAGAGTGATAATATTATGTATAGATAAGTATACTCCCCATTAAGGAAAAGAGAGGAATAAATAAGAAAAATTTTAAAAGATAAAATAAAAATCTCATTCATTAATTAAGGATAATATGTGTATTTTTAATTATTGAAAATTTAAAACTAACAAATAAAAACGGAGAAAATAGTTAGAAAAAATGATACTCATTAAAAATCGGAGGGAGTACTAATTAGTAATTAAGCGTCATTCTAATAATAATTACCCCCGCCAAAAAAATACCAAATTTTCCTCTTCCTTTGCTTCATTTACTAGCTGAGCATTCTTATGATCCGGTAGTCTTTCTAACCAATTTGTAGAGTAACAATCGAGCCTTTGATCAAGTGATAATAACAACTTTGTTGCAATTTCTGTAGCCCAATTTTAGACTTTGAACAATAAAAAAAAAATTAAAAACAGCATTTCATAGATACAAACAGTTTTCATATGAGCATTAACAATGTACCAAATTCCCAATCAATGTTGTAAGATAAGGACATTATAGGCATTGGGCTTCATGTTGTAAGATAAGGAGATTATAGGCATTGGGCTTCATGTTGTAAGATAAGGAGATTATAGGCATTGGGCTTCTTCCTAAGAGCTGGCTCATCTAGATTCGAAAAGAGGCTCAGGCCCAGGCCCATTATCAAATACCCATAGATGCTATTCTGCATTGCGTTATTCAAAGCTTCTGAAGGGCTTCGACCCATTACACAAGTTGAGTGGAAAATATATTTTAGTCTAAAGCTGACGTCTTATAATAAGTTGATTAATAGTCTAACAACGTACTTTGAAATTAAATTTTGAAGCGTATATTTTAGTCTAAAGGTGACGTTTTACAAGTTGATTAGTTATACAAAAACATTTTGGAGCATATAATTTTTAGGGTTTTTGCTTGAAACCCTAACTTTGTGATTTTTTTAGACAAGAGTGGTAATATATACGTAACAAATTATTCTATAATTATCTCCCAAGTAATTTCTTTTCCTATTAATTTGTGATGATCACGAGGTCACTGGTTATAAGGGAGTAGAGTTGGTAAAATTTTGTCCGATCCCAAATATCCGAATTGTTCGACCCAGAAAACCGAGTCTGGATATAGATTTTTCGTCCGAATTTTGATATTGACCGAATATTCGGACATAAAATTTCTTTTTTTTCTATTGCCCGAACCCCACCCTAGCTTCATCCGAATTGCCCGACTCGATCCGACCTGAAATAAAACTGGGCCCGGACATAAATTACTCGTCCAAATTTTAACATTGTCCGAATTTATCCCACCCGAATTTACCAGAAGAATCCGAATTTTTGTCGGCGCTACAAGGGCGTGATATTATTATTCCTTACACCAATATTTCATATCGATTGACACATAATTTAAATGTGAGTTACCCATCTTTCTGAACAACTCATCCCTTTAGTTTCTCTTTTATATCCACTTTGAGCACAACAATTTTAAATGGTGATTTTTTTTGTTTACAATGAAAATAGTAAACTAACTAAATATATTGATCATATGGTTTATGCAATAGATTTTATTTGGTGACCCAATTTGATGATATTGTGAATTTAGGTATGGAAATATAAAACTAAATTATGGGTATGGAGGCAGTACACCTTTTTTTCCTTTTTATAACCGGGCAAAGTTTAATACATATCGGTCGTGTTTACTATGCCCCTATTATAAAGGTAAATATACCAAGCTTTACATGTTGAGGAGTAAGATTTAAGTGTTTCATGATAAAAATAACCCATGCATCAAACTCACAATTTTCATCTTGTAGACAAATTTTTACTATCACCTAAAGTTAAATCTTGGTGGGGAGCTTGAAATATTGGAGTGGATGTCAAGTTGACTACCACTTCTTTGATAGTATACTCTACTTATTGTCAAAAATTACAAATACTTAATTAAAAGTACTCTTATAATAACTACCATAAAACAATGTCACAAATCACCACACTTGTTATCTTTATGGAAAGAAAATGTGGAAGGAAAACTTCCATGTGGCCCGCAAATTCCCAGGTAAATAGATGATAAATATACATAAATTTTGGTAAATTTTTGAAAAAAAATTATGTTCTTATTTATAATGTTAAATATATGTGAATTTTAGTTCAAGAATTAAAAAAATTTAAGAAAATATATTGACTTTTAGGTTTTTTAGGTCGGCTGACAGTGTTGGTGACATGGGAGTGATCGGAATATCGGATGATGGTGGATTTTGTTAGTCGTGGCGATTTTTTGGGTTTTGGAATCGATTTAGATGTTATTACTTTTAGGCTCCGTTTTTTTATGCGTAGGTTGACCGCACTCTTTAATTTCTACCATACTTAACCACACCACAACATAATCATTATCAATATATCTCCTCACTTTTCTCTCTTCTCACTTTTTTCCTCTACTTTTCACATTGTCTCTCCTCACCTATCACAACTTTCATCATAAGTCACCACACTTTTTCAAATTCCACCGGCACCATATTATTATCACATTGCACCAACCTTATAAAAGAAGGGAGTCTTAGACTATTTCAGGTGGCGTCCATGGTGGAAATGGACTAGCACCACTTTCTTTTCTTTTCTTCCCTTCTCCCATTTTCTGTGTATTTTTCCACGCAAAACCCACACTTTTCTTGCGCCTCAATCTCATATGTAAGGACTTTTCCAACGGGGATAGTCGGTCCATAATTAGTTACTAATTTATTATTGGTATTGGTATTTGGTAGTCAGTCTAAATTAATTAGTTCACTTGAGTTAGAATTATTCCCACTAATTTATCCTATTAGCATTGCATAATCCAAGCCCCTCAATACTATTAGTCTTCCTTTGAAGAAATCATCTGTCAACTTTTTCAACAATACCTTTAACTATGCATGCAAGGATGCATGATATGTATCCCATATTTATAGTCAAACTTTGGAGATACGCTCACAATAAAATGATTTTTTAGACAAAATAAAATGATTTTTTAGACAAAACAAACTAAAATTATAAGTTACATTAAGGACTTGTAAAATTCGAAAGTAAATAGATGGTACCGTAAAAGTAAAGTTTTGGTAAATAAAGACAAGTTTTGGTAAGTATTTTAGAAATGATAAAGTACTCTCTCCGTTCCGTATTAATCGTCACAATTTTTACTTTCATGATCTCCAATGTTACTTTTTTATTGATAATTTCTTATATAATAGCCTTGTTCTTTTGCCGGGTTAAACCTAACTATCCTAACTTATCCTAACCTAACACAATTCTCTAAAAAAAAATTCACTCTAAAAACACAATTCCCCCAAAAAACATCGTAACTTATCCAAACTTATCCCAACCTAACTAAGTAATTATCCTAACTTGAAAAAAACTCATCCAAAGAACATGACCAATATGTCATTAACAATTGTAATATTATACTTTTATGATAGTACTTATCGTTACGAATTTTATGGGGGTAATTTTATATAGTAACTCATCGTATATATTGAGAAATTTATGATCAAAATTTTTAAAATTTGATTGCACGATTTCCAAATACGACAATTAATTAATATGGAACGAAGGGAGTACTATAAAGAAGAAATAAACATCAGTAAACATGTAAATTTTGATAAGTTCTACAGTAGTAAATTTAGTTAAATATTTACTAGGACGTACCATTTACCTTTAAATTTTGCAAACCCTTAAAATCAAAACTATAATTATATTGGAACTTTTAAAATTACAAACTTTTGAATATGGAGAAATATTCAAAGAGAAGTAAACTGTTACTCTCAAGGTGAATATTATACTACATATTGTTGAATGGGGAGCAAAGAATGAAATTAGAGTAATAGGGTAATGTGATTAGTTGGGTCATGTGAGACAGGAAGAAGATTAACATTTACATAATCTGAAGAAATTAAGTCGGATTAACAGCGTGATTAATTGGGCAAACTCGATCAATCTGCTAGATCTGGATCTACACTTTCAAAAGCTACCCCAAACCTTTTTTCTTTTTCAAGTTTCCTTCAATGTGTTTGTCACTTGTAAATGTCATTTGCCTTTTGTTTTCTATTGTTAGAATATTATGACCCACCCTTCATATATTAATTTGTGTTTTCGGGTTATTCTAACAAATTATACTAGAATAATTTTTTGGATTTAAGTAAGTATTGACTCCAATCGATATATGGCTGATCGCAGTAGGTACGTACAATACTTAGCTTGTATTAAATTTTTTAAAAGAATTTATTAATATTAATTATAAAATTCATCATGCATTTGTTGATATTATTACAAAATTCATCACATAAAAAATTAATGTATTTCAATGTATATGGTGTATTTAAATAGGTACACTATGGTAAACCTAATAATATATATGCGATATTCCATCACATTAAGGACATTGCATGTCTCAATCTACCTAACAATTTTAAAGTCAAATAAATATATAATTAAAGTCTCTTTCATTTGCATTCACAGTTCTTTTCAAAATAAATATATATAATTCACCAAAATTATATAAGTCTTGAGAAAAATACATATTAAGTGTATTGTTTTAGTGTAATATCTAGATTATTATGTATTAAATTATATTTCTTCATAGTTCTTTAAATTTATTTTTAAAAAGGCCAAAAATATGTCTAGTGAATGTGATTGATTTGATTATGATGTCGTTTGTATTCGTTGGCATAATAATGTATATTAAGCTTCTTATAATTGATAATTAATACTAATAACTATAAAGAAAAGTTATAACAAACATTAATTTAATGAAAAGTTTGATATGGATTTGCAAGACAATTATATTTATCATCACCATTCATATGTAATGCATATGTACTCATGGATTTGCAACTTGCACTTTCAAAATTCTAACGAAATTATGATTTATAGTCCTTGTTCATTGCATATAAAATTTTTCAATCAATTATAACATTCTATTTCAGATGTTACACATTATGCAACACTAACTTCATCTCACAATAATAATAACTCGTTTTGTTGGTGTTGGTGGTGGTGCAAGTTACTTGCTAAATAACTGATTTTGTTGATCGAGCAAAATACACGTGTTAGCCTACTATAAGTCATTGTTCTTTTATGCAGTTGGTATGATACGGAGATAGTGCAATATAATGAAATTGTGAAAAGTGCGGCAAGGTGTGAAATATATGGTATGGTAAAGTTTGTAGAAAGTTTTACAGAATATGAAAAGTAAAGGAGAAAACATGAAGAGAGAGAAAAGTAAGGAGATATATTGGTAATGATTGTGTTAAAGTGTGGTATGATATGGTGTACTAAAGTGTGGAAGAATATTAAATAAAATGGTGAGTTGTGATACCGGACCGCACCGTACAAAAGAAAATGACATAAATATGTTTACTAAGGGATTGTTTTATATACCATAACAAAAAAAATGGTAGTTTTTATAATTAATTTACCATATTTTAGTTGTCAAATTCATGGGCAAAAAACAGTTGGGTAAAAGTTAAATTTTGGTAACTTTTGGTAATTTTTGGTAAATTCTGGTAACTTTTGTCAAATTTACGCCAATATATCAAAATTATTTTTTTTTTTTTAAATTTGATATTTTTTTAGTAAGTTTTAGTAAATTTTAGTAAATTTAGACAAAAACTGATAAATTTTGATAAATTGAAATTACCCATGAATTTAAGAGACCCTAATAATGAAACATTTTTAAAAAATTGGGTAATGTTTGATCCAAAATATCTCATTTGAGTTGATTGTAAGCCACAAGAGTCTCATGGAACATGATGCCTATTCTTTTGCTGTTTACCAAAATCAACGTGAAAAACTCTCTTCTAGTTCCTGTTCTATTACAAATAGTTGTTTGGACATCAAACCATAAAAATTGGCCCCCCAAAAAACGCTCTCCCTTTCTTCACACTCAATTCAAGGGAACACCCTTCATTCTTCATTCCACCCCTCGTGCCGATCACGCCGCTCCCTCACGTGACACCTCCCACCTCCTCTTTTATTCACATCACTCAACACTTTAAACAGAAAATAAAAATAAAAATTACCAAAATGAATCATAATTAAATTTTAAAAAGGGAAAATCAGACAGCAACAAATATTCCACACTATAAATTAAGAAACTCCCACCTCCTCTGTTCTTCACTCACCCTTAACAATTCATCCTCCCAAAAACTCCCTCCTTCTACTTCTCCTTGGCATTGTCGTTCTCGTTCTCGTTCACGTTAGTTATCGATGGCGGCGTTGAAGGATGAGCTGGACATCGTGATCCCGACGATCCGGAACCTGGACTTCCTGGAAATGTGGAGGCCGTTCTTCCAGCCGTACCACCTGATCATCGTCCAGGATGGGGACCCCAACAAGACCATCAAGGTCCCCGAAGGGTTCGACTACGAGCTCTACAATCGCAACGACATCAACAAGATTTTGGGTCCGAGGGCGAGTTGCATCTCATTCAAGGATTCTGCCTGTAGGTGTTTCGGGTACATGGTATCCAAGAAGAAGTACATCTTCACCATCGACGACGACTGCTTTGTAATCTAATCTTATCTTATCTTATCTTATCTAATCTCACTCTTTCTGTGTTATTCTGTTTCCGAAATCTATAGGTTGGGATTTTTGAAATACAGAGCATCTAAAATAATTACGGCATAATGTAAGCACATTGATAGGTTTTTTTTTGGGAAATTTTTGATGTGGAATGATTTAATTGTGTAGGTTGCGAAGGATCCGACGGGGAAGGACATCAATGCGTTGGAGCAGCACATAAAGAACCTGCTGTGTCCGTCGACGCCCTTCTTTTTTAACACGCTGTACGATCCGTACCGCGATGGGGCGGATTTCGTACGGGGTTATCCGTTCAGTCTGAGGGAGGGTGTCCCGACGGCAGTGTCCCACGGTCTTTGGCTCAACATTCCGGATTATGATGCGCCAACTCAGCTTGTCAAGCCCCTTGAAAGGAACACCAGGTATGTATGTATGTATGTATGTATGTATGTATGCATGTATGTATGTATGTATGTATCGTCGTTTCCTGTTTCATGCATTTTTTTGGTAATGACAAGGAGTTTTAAACGATGTTGTTTGTATGTGACGCGAAGGTATGTGGATGCTGTTCTGACAATCCCCAAGGGCACATTGTTCCCAATGTGCGGGATGAACCTGGCATTCGACCGAGAGCTGATCGGTCCGGCCATGTACTTCGGTCTCATGGGTGAGGGTCAGCCCATTGGACGCTACGACGATATGTGGGCTTGGATGGTGCACCAAGGTTAGTTTCTTCCCAGTACTAACGTTGTCAAAATTTAGACGAAAAACCCATGATAGTCACCAGTATTTTCGGGTTAGACTGAACCGAATTTTCAAGTTAAGAAATTTTTGACAGCCCCAATTCCCACCTAATCAAGATTAAGGAGCACCCATCATTGAAAAATGAAATGCAGTCCTTGAAAAATGTTTGGCCCGTATTTACACAAACTGATACACATCTGACCCGTATTTAGCCCGTACGCCTAAATTGACAGATCTAATTACAGTATGCACATTATGGTGTGATCTTTGCGTTAATGTTATGATGATAATGTAGGTGATCTGCGACCACTTAGGGCTGGGCATAAAGACGGGATTACCCTACATCTACCACAGCAAGGCGAGCAACCCGTTCACCAACTTGAGGAAGGAATACAAGGGCATATTCTGGCAAGAAGAGATCATCCCCTTCTTCCAATCCGCGGTGCTCCCAAAGGAGTGCACCACTGTCCAACAGTGCTACCGCGAGCTTGCCAAGCAGGTCAAGGACAAGCTATCCAAGCTTGACCCATACTTTGACAAGCTCGCTGATGCCATGGTCACCTGGATCGAGGCTTGGGACGAGCTCAACCCGTCCCAAGCCAAGCTCCCCAATGGCAAAGCCAAGTAGATCATTCGCACTCGGTCATAAAACACAACTCCTTTTCCATCATCATTTCTTGTTTTCGAAGCTCGAATCATTGTCTCTTAGGTTGGAATGTTTGTTTTGAGCATGCCTTTGTTTTTTTTTTTTTCTGTTTTTTTTTTCACCATCATACTTTGTTTTGGTCTGAGTTTAGCATATACCGGGATCAATGCTTGTATTGGGTCACATTGTTCTTCCTTTCTGTTGAGTTCTAGATCAATAAATATATACATTGCTTCAGATGTTTTCTTCTGAAATCTGTGTATCGCCTAATGAACATTTGTTTCAAGTGATCTTTTAGATAACAACCAGCAATCTCTAATCACTTATGACAAGCATTGTTGATCAACTCATAATTTTTATGGGAAATTTTGAACTTTGGTGGAAAGCTTAAAAAATATAGTGGTCACCTCGGTAATTTCACAATCTTATACATTGTTTTGGTCTTTAGGATCTTTTATCGCGACTTTATGAGGCAGAAAGCTTCAGTAGTCCTTCAGTATAATAGTAGGAAAACACGAGAGGGTCAATCAACTACTAGCAATCCATAGAACATTCAAAAATTCTTTCGACAAAGGAGACAAAAACATGGCCAAAATTTCGCGGAAGAAGAAAGCAAATTACATAAACAGTATAAAGGCGTAAATTGAAGCTAAAACTAAGTAGGTATGTCCCAACATAGGATATGATGGCTTCATTCCCAGGACTATCCATCAAGATTCAGTCCATCCCTCCACCCCCTGTCGAGATACATGGAAACATAATTCAGAAAGGAAAAGAAAAGAATTTCGAAACAAACAAAACAAAAAGGGGGTGGTGAAAGTCAAGAATTGGAGGTGGGATTTTCGGTCTTTTGGCGCTTAGCGTCGGGCTCTTCACCTTCTTCTGCGTGGTTGGCTGAACCATTGACAGCTTCTGCGCCCAAAAGGGAGACGTGTTTGCTGGTAACCTGACGACCTGCTCGAAGCTTTGGGCCCCAATGCCTCTCGGGATTAGGCAGGAATCGGGCCACTTTCTTTGCTTGTGCCTTGCTGAGAGATGCGACTGCCCGTGTGAAGTTTGCCTGATTCATGAAAACCCACTTTTGTTAACGAATCAAATCGAAGATTCGGAAGGAATTGACCGTCTAATATAGAGGTGTCAGGTGTGCAACAGTAGTTTCTTGTTAGTTTATCTTGGATCGAACAATCTCTTATACAATGCCTACTAATCAAATAAATCGTGTTGAAAGAGGAATAAGGAGATAGCGAGAGAGATGAGTCGTTACCTGAAGTTCTGGCTCCTTAGAGAGGATCACGGTTCCCGATTGATCTGCAGGCTGAGGCTTTACTGGATGGTTTTTCACCTGACACCCATGCAATCCCTAATCAGTGCACAAGCTACACCGAGAAACCACTCTACAGCATTTTTACTGGATCCAGTCGGTCTGTAATTAATTACCAAACCCTAACGTATTTTCTTTAGAGAGGTAAATGCCCCATTTATCTTGGCTCAATGGCAACTAGTTTTCTCTAAATTGCAAAATTTTAGGGGTAAGTAAGACTGCTAGTCTGCTACAGCCGACCCCTCCATATGTCATCCTCTAGCAGGATTTTGGAGCATCAGTTTTGGTTTTATTCTCAATACTCAACTTTTAAACTTACCCAATCTTGCCCTCCAAAGAACAGATTCTCCGGGGTAAGGTAAGGTTGGATAAAGTAAGGTTCACTAGGTAGAGGATGAAATGGACAAATATTGGTAAATTTGGGTTGGGCTGGGTAAATGGAGTATTTACCCTTCTAAAGAACAAAGCCTCTCAACACTCTCGACCAGGGTTTTACCCAAAATTCCAGATTCACTTTAATAATCTAAATCCCAACTGATTGCACACCAACAGCAGACCCATCAAATATAAACAGAACTAAAATTAACCCAACTAAGTTCTTGATGTACAAGTGACAAGTGACAACATAGTTCAGGGGTTGTAAGTAAATGTTTATCTAAACTTACCCAGCAGCGCATTATGTCCCAAATGACACTCATGGGGGCATCCGTTTTGAGACCCAGGGGGCTGGCATGTGTTCCTGAGATGCGGTAACCAGCATTAAGCACGGCAGATCTAAATATGACTGCTGATGGGGATGTGCACTTCAGTGTTCCACAGAGGTTGTGCAAGCACAGAAACAACGGCACATCAGGCAGCTCCTGCACATTAAACAACGTCAATAACATCATTCCGCAGAGATAAAACACAAAACCCGGGAAAACCCGCCCGAACCTGACCCAGACTCAAAAAGACTAATTAACCCGACATGAATCCGAACCCAATAAGACTCAACCCGACCTGAATCTATCTTTTACCAAGTTTTTCGTTTGTTAACAATAACCTTATCTGACAAAAAATAATAAAATGACCTGGAATCAACCGACCCAAAAATGGCCTAAACCAAACCCGAACCTTGCTGACTTGAACTGACCCAACCCAAATGGGTCCAACCCCCGAATGACCCAATTGCCAGGGACTGAAACTGACCTCTGAAACTGTAGTTAGAACTGCGACAATACGCTCATATGCGGGGTACCGTTCCTTCATAGCCTTTACGTCAGTCAAGATGGAGTTGACCCACTCTTGGTCATGTATGGGGGCAGACCAAATTGGACCGCCCATGTTAAATCTCTTGCCACAGTCAGTGCATTCTTGAGGGACGGCGGGACCGTATCCAGGATAGTATTTCACGCTATTGTTCTTTGACAATCAAACGAAAAACATCCAATCAAACAATGATACATACATACAGCCTAATAGCTAAAGAATGAATCTTGCTAAAGGTTGTACCTTGGTAACTGTTCTCCCTAGTGGCTGCAGATGGAAAGAATCACAGCCAACGCACTGGTACACGTACGATAACTTAAGAGGCGTCTCTTTCATAACGCTTGCAGAACTGTATGTAGATAAGGGGTGACGAAGGATAAAAGACATTGAGTGAGTTACAGAAAGAATAGTAGCTATAGGCCGTAACAAAAACTTTGAGTTGACAAAGTTATCTCACCCACCTGTAAATGCGAACGAAAACCCGAATGTAAAAATCCATTCGAACGGAGAGTATGGGGACAATGTAACGCTTGTAGCGGTTTGCGTGGCTCTGCAAAGCATAGTCGAGCATTAATCTCAGTACACAGAAAAAGCAAGTCTTATCACTGAAACATGAACAAAAATGAACAAGTTGGGATCTACTATCTGTTAAAATGTACCTCAATGCAGGCTAGCAAAATTCTCAGTGCCATCTCATGACAGTATTTTGCTCTTAATGGGATTGAACCATACCTAATCAAAAGCAAGCAAGTCTTAGCACCCCACAATGAATAAAATGTCCCCATGTTATAACTCACAAAGAGCAATAAAGTGTAAGGTGGGAACACATACTTTGAATAGCAGACCTCTGCATTACCCCCACACAACACTGCCATATCTGTGGCCGTACACATGATCATACCTCCATCGGCAACAGATTGGACAGCAGAGTCCAAGAACACAGACGGTGAACCATATGGGTCAAGATCGACCTGAAATTACCAACACAAGTTAGTAGTTCAACACCAAATAACACGATTATAAAGTGAAAAGAAAAAACAGAAGTTCTTCCGTTTCAAGTGAAATTAAATTGCATAGATTCATTCACACAATTCGGCCGAGTAATTGATGCCCATAACCCAGTTCTTTCCAGGTTGGACCATGCAGGATAGACCTAAATTCGGGTCAAAACCTGATCCAAACAATAGAAAAAGGAAAGTATCGTGTTCGTCAATGTCAAAACTCACCCGGGTTTTTTCCAAATTGGATAAATTCGGATATTAGGGCCAGAAAATTTTGCCAGCTCTAATCAAGAGTTATTATAGAGGACAGTAGGATCAATCAATAATAAGAGGTGTGAAATAAGAGCAAAACTTTTCCTTTGCATATAGCTCTCAGTGCTCGATCCCAAATAACTTGAGCATCAAACAAGAATTTCCAAGACAAAGAGTACATAGGTTCAGATTACGAGCGAAATCATACCACATCAAACTCCTTTGGATGGGTGAGCATATAGACTCGGGCATCAGCTAGGTTGGATTCCACTTTTTCAGACGCCACTGAGCCGTTGAATTTTATGTTCCTCCGGCATGCTTCTACGGATGCTGCAAAGGGGGGTAGGTATACCATAACTATCAGAGTGGGACAGTTTCACTTACATATGGCATACCATCCAATGTCAAACACTGTGACTATCAAACTCATCTTCAATATTGACATTTATAAGGTTATATGCATACAAAACCAGCAAAGAGAGGAACTTCTCATGCTATAGGTACCGTCGGCAAAAATTCGGGTCCGGGTCAAATTCTGATCAGTCAAGTCAGTCAATGTCAAAATTCATATGGAAAATTGATGACTATTACTCGGTATTTTCAGGTCGGACAATTTGGACAAATATAAATTTGGTTCATGATCGGGTTAGGACAATAGAAATATGATAAATATTGTGTCAATTTTCGGTCAATTAGATCAATATTAAACTCAGACGAAAAATCTATGATCCTGTTTTTCCTGGGATCGGACATCAGCTCTAGGCTCCTCTAGCTATAGGTGTCACACTTCAAATTACCAAAGGGAGTTACCTTTATCATTGTCCAGAGCAACAACCTGCCCAATTCCCTCAATTTCACGTGCATATCTAAGAGCTCTCAAGCCAGAAGCCGACAGGGCCTGCAGATTTGCACACAAATAACTATAAAGTCGAGAAGTATAACGACACCCACAGAAATAAATCTACCATCTTCCGCATCAGACCAAATGAGTCATGACTAAAGTGAATATCAATACCTCAAGAACCCTAGGCGGCTTAAGCCCCCGTTGAACTTTCACATCAGAGTTGTTGTTGGCAGGTGGCACTGGTGGGGCCTCGCAACTTACATCCTCGGACGAGGCTTCAGCAGCACCGGCGTCATGAACTCCATTAGGTTCATCAGAACCATCTGTGGCCTCCATTGCTGCCTCAGAAGCAGGTGCATCAGATGCATCTTTAGAAGCCTTTGATCCAGATTTTGTTTTTTTCGACAAAAATGCTTCGTGTTCTTGCTTACGTTTTTCGATAAATGTCCTCAGGACCGCGATCGACAGGTCCCTATTGTTAACCTGATCATTGTTGAAGGATCAGGTAAATGTTAAGGATTGAATCCTTGTAGGAACACATTCAAATGTGACACAGAAGACACCTTGGAAAGATTAAACAAAGAGAAAACCTACGATCCTGCAAATAGCTAAATTGATTGTAAGCCATTTGAAAGCACCAAAACTTAAACAAGTATAATGATATTTCAGCTACTTTTTCGGTGATTTTGTATAGTGTATCCGCTCTATAAAAGCTTAATGTAGGACACATTAACCAAGCTTATCCACTCTATTTAAAGCTTCATGTAGGATACATTCACCAAGCAGCACAAAAACCCTGACTGGCACAGTAGAGAGGTGAAATTATGATTGGCTTAATAACTTCCACAAAGTTCTGGCATAGGGATACCAACCCCTTCTCAAACAACCAAACCCAGTCAAAGAAAACATCTTTAGAATGTCTAATTTCAGATTCTGCCCTAGTATAAGTACAGAGCTTTTGCAGCCTAAACTTTAACCAGGAATGTAATTTGGTTGATACGCCACAAATTAACCTAATAGAATGTCCTCAAACTCACATTTAAGATGAGAATTGGCATCATTAGACAGTTACAAAACTTTGGTTATAGATCCCTAATAGTCAATAGGAACAACACTAAAAACTACCAATCAAGTTCAAGTCTTTGTGCATCTTCATTGCCAATTACAAATTGCAAAACATAGGGCTCAAGAAAATAGGAAATCACAAAACAGTTGAAAAGCAAAACCCTTAACACAAATTAGCTAAAACCCATATAAACCCAGATGAAAATATACACAAATTAGCTTAAACCCAGATGAAAATAACAAAACCCCACATAGCAAAACCCCTCAAGCCAACTAAAACCCAAAACAAAACCCCAAAAATTGGAAGAATGCGGATAAAACACACCTGGGTTTTATTGAAAAAGACTTGATTGTTACGATGCATCAAAATCTCAGCCTCTCCTTCTTTGATAATGGTATAATCATTGAAATCAACCGAAGTAGAGGCGTCCTCAATAGTCCCATCTTTGGTGCCACCCATTGATTCAAACTCCTCTGAAATTTGCTCCTCTTGTGCAGAAGTCGAAGAAGAAAACGGCAGTTTTTGAAGAAGCTGAAGTGGGTATGAACGGTTATCGAAGGTGAGGAGAGTGGGAGAAGAATGCTTGTTTATTTGTAGCTTTTGTAGGAGTTTGAGAGCATGAAACAAGAATGAGGACTTGAACATCGAGCGTTAAAAAGGCGGTTTATATATACATGATGGAAGAGGCTGGTTTTTGTCCACTACAAAACCCTATCTCCATGTTATTCAGAGAAATCTTATTTCTTTTTTCTTCTTTTCGGGCTTAAACCCTTTTGAGTTTTGTGACTTTATGAGTTCCAATTCCTATGATAATGTCATGACTAGTTGAAAATTGAATACTACCTCCCTCTCTAAATAAGTCCTTTTTTATTTGTCAATTTTACAATTTTAATGATTAAAATACTCAAATTATCTTTATTAATGATATATTAAAAGTTTAAATATTACTTAATATATCAATAGTCATTGTTAAGTGAAAGGGGCATAGTTATCCAAATATAATTTTTTTTACTCAATTTTTTAGAGACATTGAACTTATAAAATTAGTTAAAGTGACGGGACGGAGGTAGTAATATTTTTGGGAGTATTATATTTTTATGAATATGTTATATGTGTAGTTTTATAAGGCTGGAAGGCCCCATTCTAAATGTAGTTGGTTGCGGTGCGTTGTGGTGAAAATTTGAAAATTGTGGTGGAATATGGAATGTTATAGTGGATTGTGGAATGTTGTAGTGTAAATAATTGTAAAAATTTGCTGGGAGGTGCCACATATTTCTAAAAACTGACCCATTGGGGACCACATTTTTTTAATGCACTCAAAGAGGACGATGCACTCAAAGAGGACGAAGTTGCTAAACGATTGGCTAGCATGTGACTTTCCGGCCATTATTTGCCGGAAAACGGTGACAGTTGAGTAAAGTTAAATTTTTTTTGAATTTGCTTAGATCAATGCCAAGACTACCCTCCATTGCTCCTTCCTCCTCTTTCTCTCTCTAACTCTCTTTTTCTCTCTCTTGTTTGGGGGGAAAATCTCAAATGCACACCAGCATTGGAGGAATCTCATACTTGAACCCATTACTAGACAAATTCAGTTGTTCCAAACGCCCTAAGGGAGGACATACAAGACGGCAATCTCCCAACAAAACTATTGTTAGCCAAGTTGAGGATCCTCAGAGACTTGCTGACAGGCATCAAAACAAGGCAAAGTCCCCGAAATGTGATTCGAAGGAAGATTCAAACTATCCAAAGGCTGATGAAACTCCTCAAGACTCCCAGACAAATCATTTCTTGACAAGTCCAAATACCTCAGCGACTCCAACCGGTACAACCCTTTGGAAATCTCCCAACGAAACGAGTTTGAACCCAAATCAACCCGTTCGAGCCTCCTCGAAAGACCACCAACCCACATTGGGATCTCTCCTCCTAAGCCTCCATTCCCATTCAAATTGAGCTCCCTCAAATTCTTCAGCTTGGCAAATGTTGATGTATTTCAACCCACGTCTGAAATAAATCTGCCTCGACTAGGTCTCACTTTTGGGGACCCTAGGTTCATGGAAGGAGATGGAGGCTCACATAACCTTGGGCTTGCCTTTGGAGACCCAAGATTCATGGAGAATGATGGAAATCCATCCTTGGCCTCCACACCAAGTCCAATAACAAAGGAGGCCCAATTTGATTACATGGGAGTGAAGAAGGCCTTAGAAGGAGAATACATCACGCCAAGCCCAACAAAGGAGATCCATTACATCTACAAGGAGGTAGAATGGGCCAAGGAGGAAAGATTGAGCATAGAGGCCCATAGGCCCATTCATATTGTGTGCTCTTTATGGCAAGAGGATGTCCACACATCCTAAAAGGCTCCAAGTCACACGCTAAGGCCCAAAGATTCAAGCCCATAGTGAATTTCACATTTCTGACCATTTCAGTTTGAAGTTTACAGTTTTGACCATTTCAATTTGAATTTCACGGTGTTGGTCTTTTGATGTATTTCTTTACATTTCTAGGGTTTTCTTTACATTTCTGATTATGTAAGGTGCCAAGTAGGATATATAAACTTGGACACCAAGTCTTAGGAGTCTAAATTAGTCTAGAATCATCTAGAATGTTCTAGGATGTTCTAGAATGTTCTAGAAGGTGTGGTGTGCGTGTAATAGGCGTGTGATAGGGTAGATTAGGCGCCAAGTTATTGTATCCTAGATAAGGTTGGCTTATTTTGTAACTAATCCATCTTGGATTAGGAAAGCCAATTCCTATTAGGATAAGGTTGTTGTAACCAACTACCCCTAGGATAAGGAGTCCTAATCCAAGGAGGAGATGGAGTAGATGGCGCCTGGGATAGATATTTCCTTGGCTTTCACGCCAAGTTAGGAGTCCTAGGAGTTCTAGGATTGAGTATATTATAAATAGCTAGGCTTGTAGCCTCTCAAAGGCATCCAACTTTGAATTATGAATATATCCAAGCTTTTAGCTTACCCCTTGAGTGTTTCATGAGAACCTCGTTGATCTCTTCTATTGTATCTTGGTTTGGCAACCAAGTGGTGAGGAAGAGCTTCATCCCTAAACCTATAAGGTATTTCTATAACTAGGTTGAAGGTCAAGTAGCCCTAGGGTTTCTTTCTTGTGGTGTTTCTGTATCAAGATAGATCTCTTGAACTATCTTGGTTACTTTTATCTTCCTATCGTTTAGTTAGATAAACCTAGGTTGTCAACTCTCTCAAATCTCCCTCAATCAAACGTCCAACTCCCTCCCCTCTCTCTCCCCCCAACGTCCAACCCTCTCTCTCCATAACAAACTCCCAACAACCTTTTCTCTCTCCTCCA
Source organism: Portulaca oleracea (assembly GCA_029582165.1). Classification (NCBI taxonomy): domain Eukaryota; kingdom Viridiplantae; phylum Streptophyta; class Magnoliopsida; order Caryophyllales; family Portulacaceae; genus Portulaca; species Portulaca oleracea. Next base: position 21,246,475 of record CM055892.1, read on the forward strand.
ACAAACTCCCTACTTTCAATCAATTCTCATCCTAGCTCCACAAAGGCCTCACGCCACCTCCCAAAAGCCCTCCCCTATTTTCGTTTATCCCTCTCCCACAATCTCCACAAAGATTCCGTCTTTCCCAAACCCAAATCCACATTCCTCCACAAATCAGTCAAACCTCTCAAAACCCTCACCTTTCTCACGTGAATCACCCTACCCCTTGCCCTAATTTCACGTGAAGCCTCCCACTTTCAGATTGGTTGCACGTCATCTTGATGTGTAATTGATCAAGATACAATCTTTGATCCCATTATACATCATAATTTTGGTATCAGAGCTTAGGTTTGTCTTGTGCAACCCTAAACCTCACAAACAACCCAAACACATTCCCCTCCATTCCCAAATCACGAAAACCCCTCCATGGCTCACAAATTATTCATCACAAGGAGAGTTCTCATTAGCTCGATTGTTTCTGAAGATCAACAACAACGAGAAGCCATCTTTCAGTCTCGTTGCACAATCAAAGGAAATGTCTGTTCTTTGATCGTTAGTGGAGGAAGTTGCACCAACGTGGCTTCAACTACTATGGTGGACAAACTTCGACTGGAAACTAGTCCACATCCCAAGCCCTACACCATCCAATGGCTCAATCAAGGTGAAGGATTACAAGTTACTCAACGATGTTTGGTAAGTTTTTCCATTGGCAAATCTTATCAAGATTCTTTATGGTGTGATGTCTTGCCTATAGATGCTTGTCATATCCTGCTTGGAAGACCATGGTTAGTTGACAGGAGCGTAATGCATAACGGAAGAGCTAATACCTACACTCTTGTGATGAAAAACAAGAGGATAACCTTAACTCCACTTAAAATAACCAATTCGTCCCCACCTCAAGAGAGTGATCCAAATCCCATCACTTCTATGACCACTGAATGTCCTGAGTTTAGTGAGCATAAGGAGATCACTCCCTTAGACCCAAACACAAACCCTAGCCACAAAAAGCCACCTCTCAAAAACCCCCACCCTCTCGTCACCCCTCTTTTGGAACAATCTTCTCATGTGTTCCCAGGAGAGAAGACCCCAGAATTGCCCCCCCCCCCAACGTGATATCCAGCACAAATCTGATCTTATTTCTAGATCTATTCTGCAAGACGAGCAAGCACATCACGTGAACCCTAGTGATGTTCCAGAGGTTCAAAAGCAAGATGAAGATCTTCAAACAAAGGGTATGTGATAAGTGCTTCTTCTATATATGAATACTTGGTTGTTTTGATTGGAATTTGGGGAATATTTGATTTGATTATATTATTTTATGCCCGAATTTCCCATATTACGCTTGGTTTGGAGTTTGGTGAGTTTTGTAGGGAATTTGTGATAAACCGAGCCAAAAATCAAGTGTAGATCCAAGTTATGAGCTTAAAGGACCAAGAAGTGAGAAGTTGGATCACCCAAGGCCCAAACAATGGCCCAAAAGAGCTCCTAGGCCTGAGTTAGCAGTGGCACGGGTGGTGTCTTCAGTGGCACGGGTGGTGTCTTCAGTGGCACGGGTAGTGCCTAGGGGGGCACGGTCCGTGTGACCCCTGGCACGGTCCGTGTCTCTCCTGTCTTTTCATTTTCGGCGGTTTTGAGTTGCTATTTGCCTATATTATGCTTATTTACGGCTGAGAAGAGGAGAATAATGATTCCATCATCTTCCATTCCATGCCCTAATCATATCATTCATCATCCATATTCCATCCACCATTGAAGATTGAGAGAAGATTGAAGATCGAAGAGCATCTTGAATACACTTTGAAGTCGAGGAGCAAAAGTTCTCCATAGTTGATTCCTAGCAAGATTGTTCTTCACTTGGGTTTATTTCTCATTCTTTCATAGATTTTCATATGCTTTCTAGAATAGATTTCAATTGCTTTGTAGTTTCAAACATGAATAGTGAGTAGTTCTTTTTAGTTTAGGGGATGAACCTTTGAAGTTGCTTGATGAATTGACTTTGTTGGATTGAATTATCATGAATTTAGTTTGTTTCAATCTATTTGTTCTTTGAATTGAATTGTTATTGCTTTTGCTTGATCACCAATTGCAAGTTAATAGGTTGTTGAATGAAGTACCGAAAGGAGAAGTTTGATTACCCGAAAACCTAGATTAAACTAGTTAAAATTGTCTAGACATAGAAGTTTTAATTAGGGTTCTTGAGATAATTAGATCTTTAACCTTGACTAAATCGAAATAACCACGAAAGTAGGTGCTTGGTTAGTCTTGGCAATTTGCTCTAGTGACAAAATCTCATTGCGAAGTGTTTTATGCTATTATCGAACCTTGATTGTGCAAGTTAATGAAATGAATGTTCAATCCACATCGTTGATTTGTTACTTCACTTAGGTTTCATCCCCTGAATGCCTTTTTACCTTGATTAAATCAGAAAAGTTTGTGTGAATATTAGTTTGTTTAGTTCTTGATTGTGATTAGATTTAGAATTAGTTACTTCAAACCAAAAATGGATCGACTTAGCGATCAACTAGGAGGCTAGTTCAGTGCGTTGAAAGGAAAAGTCCCTGTGGGAACGACCTTGATTTATGCTACAATTCACCCGTGCACTTGCGGCCTATCAAGTTTTTGGCGCCGTTGCCGGGGACTTTGTCCCTAGCCAGCCACTGAACGAATACCCTAAGGTTGCCTAAGTCATTTATTTTTTGTTTTGATTTTCCTTGGTGTTTTGGTTTTTGACTTGCCAGGTTTACTCTACTTGCATGCAAAAGGCTCCACTCTTTGAGTTTGATCCTGAAATCGAAAGAACCTTTCGCTCCCGGCGAAAGAAGCAAAAGTTAGAGCACGCCCGGAGAAGATAAGAAGAGAACTCCAAGCGAAAGAACACCATGTCCGGTGGTGGTGGCGGCGGCGGTGGCGAAGAGCCTAGAATCACGCTTGGCTCCTATGTGATGCCAAATGTCACAAATCAACCCTCCGCCATTAATCCTCCAAGAGTGGCCGCTGATGATTTCGAGCTGAGGAGTTCACTCATCAATTTGGTGAAGGCCAACCCATTCCATGGCCTCCCCAATGAAGATCCCAACCGGCACCTTTGCCTATTCAACCAAGCATGTGAGACCTTTAAGGCAAATGGTGCAACGCCCGATGCAATCAAGTTGTGATTGTTTCCCTTCTCACTTGAAGGGAAGGCTTGGGAGTGGTTGGATGCTCTTCCATCAAGCTCTGCCATCACAACTTTTGACCAACTTGCTAGCTTATTCTTGGCGAAGTACTTTCCTCCTAGCAAGTTGACGAGCCTCCGGAATCAAATCTCAACATTTGTCCAGGAGCCGGATGAGTCCCTCTATGAAGCATGGGAGAGGTTCAAGGACCTCTTACGTCGCCCACCATGGTTTAGAACCATGGGTCCCGATACAAGCCTTCTACAACGGGGTGGATGACAACTTGAGGGCCAACATCTTGGCGGCGGCGGGAGGCAACATCATGTCCAAGACAGTGGCGGAACTCCAAACTTTGATTGAGGAGATGGCGATCTATAGCTACCAGTGGTCAAAGCCCCGTTCCAAGAGGACGGGAGGTAAGTATGAAGTTGATGCTATTTCTATGTTGAATGCTAAGTTGGATGCCATGACTAAGAAGATGGATTTGTTGAATGTGAATGCTCCCCCTCCCCAACCATGTGCGTTGTGTCAATCATATGAGCATGAGACCTTGAATTGTCCTAGTGGGTTGGTTAGCAATGAATCGACCGAAGTGGTTAACTATGTTGGTAACCCTTCTAATAGGCAAAACTTTGACCCTTTTTCCAATACTTACAATCCCGGTTTTAGGTTCCACCCGAACTTCTCTTACCGGAACAATAACCAAATGGGTCAACCCCAAGGACAAAGACAGCCTCAAGCACCTCCACCACAAGCTCCCCAAAAGCCTAACCTAGAGGCCATGATACAAGCTTTGATGTTGTTTCAACAACATCACCAACAACGGCAACTTGAGCATCAACAAAGACAAGATGAGGTGATTAAGGCCTTAGCTACTAAAGTTGACCTTATGAGCACCCACACTCAAATGCTTGAGAATCAAATTGCCATTCAAGCTAGTACCTCCACTACCCCTCCGGGAATGCTTCCCGGAAAGCCCGAACCTAACCCTAAGGAACAATGTAATGCCATTGTTTTGAGGAGTGGGACACAATATGAGGGACCTAGCGTGCCAAATGCTAAGCATGGGGGAGTTATGGTTGAGAAAGAGGTTGAGAGGCCTAGTGAGAATGTTGTTGGTTTTAAAAGAGAGAAAGACCTTGAGTGTGAGCATTCAAAAGAGAACACCGAAACCCGACCTTCATCTCCACCTAGAGTTTACAAACCACCGTTACCCTTTCCTCAAAGATATGCTAAGGCTAAATTTGATGCAAAATTCGGCAAGTTCTTTAATATGTTAAAGCAATTGAATGTGAATGTGCCGTTTTTGGATGTTTTATCTCAAATGCCTTTGTATGCAAAGTTTTTGAAAGAAATCCTCTCTAAAAAGAGGAAAATTGATGAAATTGAGGAAGTTGCTTTGACTGAAGAATGTAGTTCCGTGGTTCTTAACAAGCTTACTCCTAAGCTTAAGGACCCGGGAAGCTTTAGTATTCCATGTGGCCTAGGTAGCTTAACCGTTGACCGAGCTTTGTGTGATGTGGGTTCTAGTGTAAGCTTAATGCCCTATTCTTTGTATGACCGGTTGAACCTAGGAGAGTTGAGACCAACTACCATGTCATTGCAAATAGCGGATCGTTCTATCAAGTACCCTAAGGGTATTTTGGAGGACTTTCCCCTTAAGGTGGGTGATTGCTATGTGCCGATTGATTTTGTCATCCTTGATATGCCCGAAGATTCCTGTACCCAAATCATTTTGGGGAGACCTTTTCTTGCTACTGTAGGGTGTGTCATAGATGTACAATGTGGAAAGATGAAGTTTAGGATAGGGGAACATGAACTTGAGTTTGATTTATTCCGTGATGTTTTGCCACGTGGCGTTTCCCCTTGCTTTGATGTTTGGTGAGAAGGATAAGAATGTTGATGGTTTGATTTGTGAAAAGAAAGATGATTGTGTGCATGTAGTGGAGAGTGAAAAGCTTGAGAAATCTCGTGACCATTTTGTTGCAAATTCTTGTGGTTTATTTATTGATAAAGGCCATGAACTTGGCGATGCAAGGGTGGGAATAAAAGAAATTTTGCTCCCACCTAACATCATCAAGAACGTGCCTTATGCTATTAACAAGGGTACATTGGATGAGATTTTCAGGTTTGATGATGGAGATCCCTCCATTTTTGAAGGAGGTGATGAGTTTGACCCAAGCTGTGGGGTCAATTTGAAGATGTTTGGAGGTACTATGCAATGTGAAGCTCCAAAAGCCCTTGGCTATGGAGTTATGGAATATTCACCGGGTTGAGAGGTACCTTGTCCAGCTTAGGACATTGAACAAGCGCTTCTTGGGAGGCAACCCAAGCTTTTTCGATTTTATTTTCTTTTTTTTTTAGGATTTTCTAAAATTTTTCCTTATTTTTCTTCTTTTTATTTTTTATTTTTCTAGATTTGTGTTTTCTTCCTTTGCTTCTCGGGAGGCATCCTCCATTTGCTTTGCATCCTCCTTGGGAGGCATCCTCCTTCATTTGCTTTGCATCTCCTTGAAATTGCTATGCGTTGTACATTGACAAGATGATAGAGGCATTAGGAATTGAACCCGCAAGCCTTGACCACCCGATTATATCAGAAAATCCGTAGTTAGCCCCTTTCTTGCCTTGACCATTTCTTTTCTTCAACCCACATTATAAACCTTGGCCGATTATATATTTCCTACCCTTAAGCCATTGCTTGAAATGTTTTGAGTTTGAAGTTGGGTTGATTATGGTTACTTTGGTGGTTTGGTTTGTGATGGGGATTGGTTTGCGTTGTAAATATTGATTTGATTCCCCAAATTATGTACATTGAGGTTGTTGGGTAGAATTGGAACTTGCCTAGTGAGTTGTATATAAGTGTGATGTTGTTTGTTTGCGTGTGTGTTTGAATCAAAGGTGAAAAAGAAAGAAAAAATAAGAAGAAAATTAGAAAGAAAAAGAAAAAAACAGAAAAAAAGTGAAAGAAAAAAAAATCGGAGAATTCCGGAAAAAAGAAGAAAAGGAGAATAAAGTGTTTGACATTATGTTTCTTTTGTTTTGAGTCGAGTTTCCAATTGATAGTGGGTTTGTTTTGGATTGATTATAAGTGGTGAGAGTGAATGTATGTTGAATTGGTGTGGAATAATTTCAAGCTTTGGCTTTTAGCTCCACATTTCCCAAATATTATCCACTTCTTATCCTTAACCCTAGCCCCGTTACAACCCTTGAAAGTCCTCTTGATTGTCATTGTTGCTTTGCAAATTTGCAGTGGAGAGTTGAGATTCTTAGCAAATACGTGGTTGGTTGTGGCTTTGGTTTGAGTATTTGAGCGAACTTTCAATGATTTTTCATATTTAAACACATGAGAGGAGTGTTTCCACATTCCCAGAAAGTGAGTTTGCTCTTCATTCTTACCTAGTTTCATGCTTAACATGTGCCTTCTTATCTCATTCGGTGATTAAGGGTGATTGGTTGAACTTGATGAGTACCATTCTTGAATCATTTGTCTTCATTTACTTGTGTAAATTGGCTTCTTTTTCACTCTTGGGCTGTACTTTAGATTAGATTGGGTTGATTGAATTTTCTATCATTGCCATCCTTAGGAGTTGTAATTAATTAAGATTTTCATTTTATTATTTTTACTTTTGAGTTTTCTTTTTATTTTTGCTTTGAGTTCTTTGAGTCTTTTTGTCCCGGTTTCTTTCATTTACTTTTATTTTCTTTCTTTGCCTTTTCTTTTGAGTTTGGACTTGCTTAGGGACAAGCAAGGACTAAGCATGGGAGATTTTGATAAGTGCTTCTTGTATATATGAAAACTTGGTTGTTTTGATGAGAATTTGGGGAATATTTGATTTGATTATATTATTTTATACCCGAATTGCCCATATTATGCTTGGTTTGGAGTTTGGTGAGTTTTGTAGGGAATTTGTGAAGAATCGATGTAAACCGAGCCAAAAATCAAGTGTAGATCCAAGTTAAGAGCTTAAAGAACCAAGAAGTGAGAAGTTGGATCACCCAAGGCCCAAACAATGGCCCAAAAGAGCTCCTAGGCCCGAGTTAGCAGTGGCACGGGTGGTGTTTGCAGTGGCACGGGTAGTGCCTATGACCAGAACATGAAAAAAATTGTGTATGGAGCTGACATGGGTAGTGCCTGGGGGGGCACGGTCCGTGTCACTATGAGCACGGTCTGTATCTCTCCTGTATTTTCATTTTCGGCGGTTTTGAGTTGCTATTTGCCTATATTATGCTTATTTTCGGCTGAAAAGAGGATTATCATTCCACCATCTTCCATTCCATGCGCTAATCATATCCATATCCCATATCCCATCCACCATTGAAGATTGAGAGAAGATTGAAGATCGAAGAGCATCTTGAATTCACTTTGAAGTGGAGGAGCAAAAGTTCTCCATAGTTGATTCCTAGCAAGATTGTTCTTCCCTTTGGTTTATTTCTCATTCTCTCATAGATTCTCATATGCTTTCTAGAATAGATTTCAATTGCTTTGTAGTTTTAAACATGAACTGTGAGTAGTTCTTTTTAGTTTAGGGGATGAACCTTTGAAGTTGCTTGATGAATTGACTTTGTTGGATTGAATTATCATGAATTTAGTTTGTTTTAATCTATTTGATCTTTGAATTGAATTGTTATTGCTTTTGCTTGATCACCAATTGCAAGTTAATAGGTTGTTGAACGAAGTGCCAAAAGGAGAAGTTTGATTACCCGAAAACCTAGATTAAACTAGTTAAAATTATCTAGACATAGAAGTTTTAATTAGGGTTCTTGAGATAATTAGATCTTTAACCTTGACTAAATCGAAATAACCACGAAAGTAGGTGCTTGGTTAGTCTTGGCAATTCGCTCTAGTGACAAAATCTCATTGCGAAGTGTTTTATGCTATTATCGAACCTTGATTGTGCAAGTTAATGAAATGAATGTTCAATCCACATCGTTGATTCGTTATTTGACTTAGGTTTCATCCCCTGAACGCCTTTTTACCTTGATTAAATCAGAAAAGTTTGTGTGAATATTAGTTTGTTTAGTTCTTGATTTTGATTAGATTTAGAATTAGTTACTTCAAACCAAAAAACGGATCGACTTAGCGATCAACTAGGAGGCTAGTTCAGTGTGTTGAAAGGAAAAGTCCCTGTGGGAACGACCTTGGTTTATGCTACAATTTTACCCGTGCACTTGCGGCCTATCAGTACTTCCCCCAGAGATGTCATGGCAACAAAAGAAGAGGTTTCTTTGCGAGTTGAGGAGATTTGTTTGGGAGGAGCCTCTACTTTACAAGCTTTGTGGGGATGGAGTGTATAGAAGATGCTTGCCAGAAGATGAAATTCAAAGTGTGCTCCACCATTGTCATGCCACTACTTGTGGTGGTCATTTTAGCACCGACAAGACCGTTGCAAAGGTGCTCCAAGCCGAGTTCTATTGGCCTACACTCTCCAAGGATGTGAGAAGTTTTGTGCTCTCATGTGACAAGTGCCAAAGAACCGGGAGTATTTCCAAGAGGAATGAGATGCCCCAACATTACATTTTGGAGGTGGAACTCTTTGATGTGTGGGGGATAGACTTCATGGGTCCCTTCCCTCCTTCTCACAACAACCTCTACATCTTGGTGGCGGTCGATTATGTTTCAAAGTGGGTTGAGGCAATTGCAACACCCACCAATGATTCCAAGGTGGTGATTAAGTTCCTCAAGAAGATCTTTGCAAGATTTGGAACTCCAAGGGCCTTATTGAGCGACAATGGCACTCATTTTTGCAATCGGCCTCTTGATGCTCTTCTAGCCAAGTATGGGGTGACACATCGAGTAGCTACGCCATATCATCCCCAAACTAGTGGCCAAGTGGAGCTTTCTAATCGGGAAATCAAGAGCATTTTGGAGAAGACGGTCAACCGTTCAAGGAAGGATTGGTCTCTTAAGTTAGATGATGCATTGTGGGCCTACCGGACCGCATACAAGACTCCATTGGGAACCACTCCGTACCGGTTAGTTTATGGAAAAGCATGTCATTTGCCGGTTGAGTTGGAACACAAAGCTTTTTGGGCCGTTCAAACTCTTAACTTCGATCTTGCAAAGGTTGGAGAAAAGAGGATGTTACAACTTCAAGAACTTGATGAATTGAGGTTGGAGGCTTATGATAGTGCCAAGCTGTACAAAGAGAGGACTAAGAGATGGCATGACAAGCATATTTTCAAGAAGAGATTTGAAGAAGGAGACCAAGTGTTGTTGTTCAACTCAAGGTGGAAATTTTTTCCGGGCAAGCTTAAGTCCTGATGGTCGGGTCCTTTCCGGGTTTTGAAGGTTTTCCCCCATGGTGCGATTGAGATTTGTGGGGACGATTCCGAGCCATTCACGGTCAATGGGCATAGACTTAAGCCCTACTTGGTTGGTCAACCTCTTGAAGATCGCCAACACTTCAACCTCACCGCTCCCGATGCGGTTTGAGAGGTACTTGGTCAAGCTTAGGATGGTAAATAAGCGCTTCTTGGGAGGCAACCCAAGCTTTTTAGATTTTATTTTCATTTTTTTTTGGATTTTCTAAAATTTTTCCTCATTTTTCTTCTTTTTATTTTGATTTTTCTAGATTTTTCCCTATTTTTCTAGAATTTTTTAGGCTTTTTCTTTAATATTATTTTGATTTTTCTAGGGTTATTAGACTTTTCTCTCTTTTTATTTTGTTTTTCTAGGATTTTTCTAGGGTTTCTATTTTATTTTTCTTTTTGAGGTATTAGTTTTAGGGAAATGAAAAAAAGAAGAGAGAAAAGACAGAAAACATAAGAAAAAAAAGAGATTGAGAGTGAGTGGAAAAATAAATAGAAGTGAGTGAGTTGGAAAATAAATGAGTGAAAAGAATTAGTGTGGAGAAGGATGGATTGTAAAAAAAAAAAATGAGAGAAATTCAAGAAAAAATGCATAATTGAGAGTTGGGAGAGTTGTGGGGTTCGATCTCAAGACCTACAAGGTGAAGGAGAGGAGGCACGGGTAGTGCCAGAAGAGGCACCAGTCGTGCGCCCCTCCAGCAGCAAAAAAAGTTGTCAGGTACTGAGGCACGGTCCGTGCCTAGGGTGGCACGGTCCGTGTCTCACTCGAAAACCCTAAAAAAAATCAGCTTTTTTTTTTCCATATTTCCTTCCTGATTCGGTCCGTGCCTTCCTTCTCCCTCCCATTCTCGCCAGCCCTTCTCACACCACTCCATCACCATCGCTCGCACAGCACTCGTTCGCCCAATCCCAAACCCCTGTGCCACTGCCCAGCGTTCGCCCTCCCCTTCTTCCTCTCGTCCCACGCCAGCCACTTTCCTTCCCACAGCGCACGCAACACTTTCCTTCCCACAGCGCACGCCTCTCCCTAACACCCAACTTCACTTGCCCAAACCCTAATCACTCCAAATCCTCCTCTTTCTTCTCAATTTCTCTTGTACAAGGTTTGATTCTTGTTTATTTTTAGTTTTCTTGGTTTAATTTGCTGATTTTTGAGATACTTAGTTTTGGTTTTTGAATTTAGGTTTTCTTGTGCTTAATTGGTTTGCTTTGATTTGGTTGATGCCCAATTCAATTACTTAGGTTAATTCGAACCCTATTGCTATTTTGGTGTGAATTGTTCAACTTTATTTTGGTTGAATTGATTGGAGACTAATTTGCTATGCTTTGGGTTTGGTTTGATTGTGAATTTGGTGTGATGTGTCTCAAATTTTAGTGAGTTTGTTGGGTTGACTGTATATACATTGAGTCTTTGGTGGTAGTAATTTAGTCATTGTGTATAGTTAACTTGTTTCTTGCTTTAGTTTTAGCTTAGTTTAGTCATGGTGGTGATTTGCATATAGTTGGTTCTTCACCATTGTAGTAATTTTAAGTAGTGTTGATTTTGAGTTTGGTTTGTTTGGTTTGCTAGGATGTACATATTGTTTTAGCTTATCTATTTGTTCGATTTTTGTCTTAGGAGTCTAAGTTTCGTGTTTCTTTGTTTATTTTTTGAGTTAATGATGGTTTGTAAACACTAACTCCACCATCCATTTTGAGTCTTTTGCACTTTTGTATATAACTAACATTATTGTAACCCATTGTTATCGAAGGATGGCTAGGGGTAAAGGTCCAGTTCAAGAGGAACCGTCTTCTAAGAGGCGGAAGGCTGATGGAGGCAAAGGGAAGGACAAAGGTGCGCGCTCGTCACGACCTAATCGAGGTAACAATCCATTCAATCTTGAAGGTGAAATGTATGACCGTTACCTTGCTTTGAGCAAGCGTAAAGTCATAGCCACTAGATATATGCATGAACCCTTCTTGGCTGCGACTGACATGTTAACTGATGTGGAATGGTTATTAAATCATTGTGGCCTGTTGCGTTTTGCCCGGATGAGAGAACCTACCTTTCGCAACCTGACCTTGGAGGTGCTTAGCACCTTCGAAGTAGACTTGACCACTAGGGACGGTTTGATTAGCTTTAACATCGATGAGAAGACCCATTCCCTCACTTTGACTAAATTTGCTGAGATATTTCAACTGCCTGTCATAACTGATAGAGGGAGGCGAGAGATGTCTGATGATGATGTATGGAACCCCAAAGCCTTTTGGCAGTTCCTTACTACTAGGACTGATTATAACCCTCGCAAATCTAAATGCACTGCCATCCACAATCCGACCTTTCGGGTTGTTCAGCGGATTTTATCCTGTGGTATGTTTGGTCGTGGTGATAGCATCAATGTTGCATCTAAGGCTGAATTTTTTGTGCTGTGGGGGATGTATTATGCCCGACCTGATGTTAACCCCGCTGCCCTTTTTGCTTTTCATTTAGAGAGACAAGCTAGCCTAGGGAAGGGGGATATTGTTATGGGGGGTCTACTAACTGTATTAGCGAGACATTTTGGTTGGGACCCTGCTCGCCATCAGCGAGATTTAGTTGGTGGACCTTTGCTTTTGGATGCTAAGACCTTTTGTTTTATGAAAATGTGTACATTGGACGGGGCTGCTGTTTTGTGGCGGTACCCTAACAATGAGTTGATGTGGCTTCCCCATGATCATGTGTCCATCCAACATGTCCCTAACATCCTCTTTCTCCCTCCCATGGACCCAAACCAGCCCGATTTTGAGGCTCCACTAGCCATCCGAGAGGATGGAGAGAGTGGTGACAGTAGCAGTGATGCGCAAAGTGATGAGGGTGATGGTGAGCCTACCCTTGAAGAGAGGCTTAATGACCTCCAAATTTATTGTGAGCTTGAGTTTCAAGCCCTTCGAGACTCCCAGGATAGGATTGAGCGTAGTCAAGATGAGATGCTTGCCTTGATGCGATCCGTTCGTGATTGGCAGCTTAACCATACATGCAACCCACCCCTCCTCCACCTCCATGATTACCTCTTTGTGACCTCTTTGTGTTTTCTTTCTTAGCTTCTCGGGTGATGTTTCGCATTGCGGACAATGCTCGGTTCAAGCATGGGGGGATTTGTGTAAACTTTTTGTGGATATGTGTGTTTTGAGTCGTTTTTATTTTTGATTTTTAACTTGTTTTGAGTCTTTTTCTTTTGTTTTGATTTTATTTCTTTGTTTTCTAGATTTTCTTGTAGTTTTTAATTTCTTCTTTTCGTAGGTTGTTTTAGTTTTCTTATTTTCTTATTTTCATTTTGAGTCATGTAAAAAGCTTTTGAAAAGAAAAAAAATTTAAAAAGGAAAAAAATTAGAAAATTTAAAAAAAAAACTGTTTGATATAGGATTTGGCGAGATAGTTTTTTTTTACTTGATTTGATCTTGTATAGCCCGTTTGTAAAAGACTGTGAATTGATACGAGTTGTGAAGCTAAATGTTGTGAGAATTGTGCTAGGATAGTGAGATCGATTACTTTTGTCACTATTTTAAGAGTGAGTTGTGCATATGCATATCTTTCAAACTGGGTAATGATTGTTGAGCGCTACCCGTGAGTCCACATAAGCCTTAAAGAAAAGACTAACCATTTTTATTAGTCTAATTTCCATGAGTGACTCACCATTGTGGCATTCTCCTTCATTTGCTTTGCATCTCCTTGAAATTGCTATGCATTGTACTTTAACAAGATGATAGAGGCATTAGGAATTGAACCCGCAAGCCTTGGCCACCCATTTACATCATAATATCCATAGTTAGCCCTTTCTTGCCTTGACCATTTCTTTTCTTGAACCTACATTATAAGTCTTGGCCGATTATATAATACTTACCTTTAAGCCATAGCTTGAAATGTTTTGAGTATGAAGTTGGGTTGATTATGGTTACTTTTGTGGTTTGGTTTGTGATGGGGATTGGTTAGAGTTGTAAATATTGGTTTGATTCCCCAATTATGTACATTGAGGTTGTTGGTTGGAATTGGAAACTTGCCTAGTGAGTTGTATATAAGTTTATTGTTTATGTGTGTGTGTTTTATTCAAAGAAAAAAAGAGAAAAAAAGAGAGAAAAAAACAGAAAAAATATAGAAAAAGTGTGAAAAAAAGGGAAAAAATCGGAGAATTCCGGAAAAATCAAAAAGAGAATAAAGTGTTTGACATTGTTTTTTTCTTTTGTTTTGTTTAGAGGCAAGTTTCCAATTGTTTGTGGGGTTGATTTGGATTGATTATAAGTGGTGAGAGTGAATGTATGTTGAATTGGTGTGGAATAATTTCAAGCTTTGGCTTTTAGCTCCACATTTCCCAAATATTATCCACTTCTTACCCTTAACCCTAACCCCGTTACAACCCTTGAAAGTCCTCTTGATTGTCATTGTTGCTTTGCATATTGCGGTGGAGAGTTGAGATTCTTAGCAAATACGTGGTTGGTTGTGGCTTTGGTTTGAGTATTTGAGCGAACTTTCAATGATTTTTTATATTTAAACACATGAGAGGAGTGTTTCCACATTCCCAGAAAGTGAGTTTGCTCTTCATTCTTACCTAGTTTCATGCTTAACATGTGCCTTCTTATCTCATTCGGTGATTTAGGGTGATTGGTTGAACTTGATGAGTACCATTCTTGAATAATTTGTCTTCATTTACTTGTGTAAATTGACTTTTTTTTCACTCTTGGGCTGTACTTTAGATTAGATTGGGTTGATTGAATTTCCTATTGATGCCATCCTGAGGAGTTGTAATTAAATAAAAATTTTCGTTTTTGTTAATTTTTACTTTTGAGTCTTTTTATTTTTTTATTTTTTATTTTTTTGCTTTGAGTTCTTTGAGTCTTTTTGTCCCGTTTTCTTTTATTTTCTTTCATTTTCTTTCTTTGCCTTTTCTTTTGAGTTTCGACTTGCTTAGGGACAAGCAAGGACTAAGCATGGGGGATTTTGATAAGTGCTTCTTGTATATATGAAAACTTGGTTGTTTTGATGAGAATTTGGGGAATATTTGATTTGATTATATTATTTTATGCCCGATTTTCCCATATTACGCTTGGTTTGGAGTTTGGTGAGTTTTGTAGGGAATTTGTGAAGAATCGATGTAAACCGAGCCAAAAATCAAGTGTAGATCCAAGTTATGAGCTTAAAGGACCAAGAAGTGAGAAGTTGGATCACCCAAGGCCCAAACAATGGCCCAAAAGAGCTCCTAGGCCTGAGTTAGCAGTGGCACGGGTGGTGTCTGCAGTGGCACGGGTAGTGCCTATGACCAGAACATGAAGAATTGTGTGCAGTGAAGTGACACGGGTAGTTCCTAGGGGGGCACGGTCCGTGTCACTATGAGCACGGTCCGTGTCACCCCTGGCACGGTCCGTGTCTCTCCTGTCTTTTCATTTGCGGCGGTTTTGAGTTGCTATTTGCCTATATTATGCTTATTTCCGACTGAGAAGAGGAGAATAATGATTCCACCATCTTCCATTCCATGCCCTAATAATATCATTCATCATCCATATTCCATCCACCATTGAAGATTGAGAGAAGATTGAAGATCGAAGAGCATCTTGAATACACTTTGAAGTGGAGGAGCAAAAGTTCTCCATAGTTGATTCCTAGCAAGATTGTTCTTCACTTGGGTTTATTTCTCATTCTTTCATAGATTTTCATATGCTTTCTAGAATAGATTTCAATTGCTTTGTAGTTTCAAACATGAATAGTGAGTAGTTCTTTTTAGTTTAGGGGATGAACCTTTGAAGTTGCTTGATGAATTGACTTTGTTGGATTGAATTATCATGAATTTAGTTTGTTTCAATCTATTTGTTCTTTGAATTGAATTGTTATTGCTTTTGCTTGATCACCAATTGCAAGTTAATAGGTTGTTGAATGAAGTACCGAAAGGAGAAGTTTGATTACCCGAAAACCTAGATTAAACTAGTTAAAATTGTCTAGACATAGAAGTTTTAATTAGGGTTCTTGAGATAATTAGATCTTTAACCTTGAATAAATAGAAATAACCACGAAAGTAGGTGCTTGGTTAGTCTTGGCAATTCGCTCTAGTGACAAAATCTCATTGCGAAGTGTTTTATGCTATTATCGAACCTTGATTGTGCAAGTTAATGAAATGAATGTTCAATCCACATCGTTAATTCGTTACTTAACTTAGGTTTCATCCCCTAAACGTCTTTTTACCTTGATTAAATCAGAAAAGTTTGTGTGAATATTAGTTTGTTTAGTTCTTGATTGTGATTAGATTTAGAATTAGTTACTTCAAACCAAAAACGGATCGACTTAGCGATCAACTAGGAGGCTAGTTCAGTGCGTTGAAAGGAAAAGTCCCTGTGAGAACGACCTTGATTTATGCTACAATTTCACCCGTGCACTTGCGGCCTATTAGTATGATCAGGGAAATTTCAGTCCATGTGCCAAACCTACCCTGGTGGTCACAAAGAAAGTTGGGAACCAACGTCTGTGCATCAACAAGAGTCCTACCAAATACAAGTTTCCTAGAATTGAAGATCTAATGAACGAGCTAGATGGTACCCAAACCGTTTCAAAGACTGGTTCAAGAAGTGGGTACTTTTATCCAGTTCGAATTCAAGAAGGGGACACTACTATTAAAACTAAAGGAGACTCTATGGATGGTTAGTCAAGCTTTTTCGTCTAACTAATGCTCCCTCAATTTTTATGAGATTGATGAATCAGGTTTTGAAGCCCGTTATTAGCAAGTGCGTTGTTGCCTACCTTGGTAACATATTTGAGTATAGCAAAAGTGAGAAAGATCATATCTTTCATCTCCAATCTATTATGGAGACCTTAGCTCATGTAATCCTGCATTGGAATCTGCGCAAGTGTTACCTCTTCATCAACAACATAGTCTCTCTTGGATATGCTCTTTCAATGGAAGTAATCAAGGTTGATGAAGAAAAGGTCAAAGCTATCAAAGTGTGGCCTACTCCAATCTAGTACTCATGATGATCGAAGCTTCCCCGTCTTGGCATCTTTCTATAGGAGGTTTGTGAAGAATTTCAGTACTATTTTATCTCCTATGACCAAGCTATTGAAATCCAAGAAGTTCTCATGGACTCTAGCTGCCCAACAACCGCTCGACATCATCAAGGATAAACTCTACACCGCACCGCACCTGTCCTAACCCTACCAAGTTTTGATAAGAAGTTGAGGTCAAGTGTGATGTTTCTGGAATTGGAATTGGAGTCGTACTATTTCAAGAGGGTCGTCTCTTAACTGAGGGAAGTTCACCTAGCCTCAGTTCCACTTTTGGGGATCCAAGATTCATGGAAGATAATGGAGGCCAGCCCCGCTCAACCAATAAGAAGATCTCATTCCTCCAATCAAGTTTGAGGACAAACTTTTTCCAACAAGGGGGGAATGATGTATTTCAGCCTATCTTGAAATAAATCTGCCTCGACTAAGTCTCACTTTTGGGGACCCTAGGTTCTTGGAAGGAGATGGAGGCTCATATAACCAAAGGCTCTCGCCTTTGGAGACCCCAAGATTTATGATGATTGATGGAAATCCATCCTTGGCCTTCACACCAAGTCCAATAACAAAGGAGACCCAATTTGATTACATGGGAGTGAAGAAGGCCTTAGAAGGAGAATACATCACGCCAAGCCCAACAAAGGAGATCCATTACATCTACAAGGAGGTAGAATGGGCCAAGGAGGAAAGATTGAGCATAAAGGCCCATAGGCCCATTCATATTGTGTGCTCTTTACGGCAAGAGGATGTCCAAACATCCTAAAAGGCTCCAAATCACACGCCAAGGCCCAAAGATTCAAGCCCAGAGTGAATTTCACATTTCTGACCATTTCAGTTTGAAGTTCACAGTTTTGACTATTTCAGTTTGAATTTCACGGTTTTGGTCTTTTGATATATTTCTTTACATTTCTAGGGTTTTCTTTACATTTCTGATTATGTAAGGTGCCAAGTAGGATATATAAACTTGGACACCAAGTCTTAGGAGTCTAGATTAGTCTAGAATCATCTAGAATGTTCTAGGATGTTCTAGAATGTTCTAGAAGGTTGTGTGTGTAATAGGCATGTGACAGGGTAGATTAGGCGCCAAGTTATTGTATCCTAGATAAGGTTGGCTTATTTTGTAACTAATCCATCTTGGATTAGGAAAGCCAATTCCTATTAGGATAAGGTTGTTGTAACCAACTACCCCTAGGATAAGGAGTCCTAATCCAAGGAGGAGATGGAGTAGATGGCGCCTGGGATAGATATTTCCTTGGCTTGCACGCCAAGTTAGGAGTCCTAGGAGTTCTAGGATTGAGTATATTATAAATAGCTAGGCTTGTAGCCTCTCAAAGACATCCAACTTTGAATTATGAATATATCCAAGCTTTTAGCTTACCCCTTGAGTGTTTCGTGAGAACCTCGTTGATCTCTTCTATTGTATCTTGGTTTGGCAACCAAGTGGTGAGGAAGAGCTTGATCCCTAAACCTAGAAGGTGTTTCTGTAACTAGGTTGAAGGTCAAGTAGCCCTAGGATTTCTTTCTTGTGATGTTTCTGTATCAAGATAGATCTCTTGAACTATCTTGGTTACTTTTATCTTCCTATCTTTTAGTTAGATAAACCCTAGGCTGTCAACTCTCTCAA
Organism: Portulaca oleracea; assembly: GCA_029582165.1. Taxonomy (NCBI): domain Eukaryota; kingdom Viridiplantae; phylum Streptophyta; class Magnoliopsida; order Caryophyllales; family Portulacaceae; genus Portulaca; species Portulaca oleracea. The sequence continues at coordinate 21,264,539 of CM055892.1, forward strand.
ATCTCCCTCAATCAAACGTCCAACTCTCCCCCCTCTCTCTCCCCCCAACGTCCAACCCTCTCTCTCCATAACAAACTCCCAACAACCTTTTCTCTCTCCTCCAACAAACTCCCTACTTTCAATCAATTCTCATCCTAGCTCCACAAAGGCCTCACGCCACCTCCCAAAAACCCTCCCCTATTTTCGTTTATCCCTCTCCCACAATCTCCACAAAGATTCCGTCTTTCCCAAACCCTAATCCACAATCCTCCACAAATCAGTCAAACCTCTCAAAACCCTTACCTTTCTCAAGTGAATCACCCTACCCCTTGCCCTAATTTCACGTGAAGCCTCCCACTTTCAGATTGGTTGTACGTCACCTTGATGTGTAATTGATCAACATACTATCTTTGATCCCATTATATATCAAATGTATCAGGAACAGACCCACCAAGACCAGCATAACTAAGATCAAGGGTCCTCAGCAACACAAGCTCCCCCAAACATGGTGGAATCACAGAAGAAGTGCTGAAGTTGTTGGGTGACAAATTAAGGGTTTGAAGGGACAACATTTTGCAGAGACTTGACCCAATTGTGCAAGACAAGTTCATGGAGCTAAGGTCCATGGAGCTGACCCGACCCGTTTAATTTTCACACACAATACATGTCCAATTGGAGTAGTTTGACCTGACCTAGGTGGATAATTTCTGACCCGGGTCGAGTAACTGTTGTTTGAACATTATTAGGGAATCTCTATCTTCTGGGTGAAGATCAACAACAAAGACACTAGGGTTTCCCACAAAATGTAACATCAAGAGCAACAAAATTGGCATAATCTGGAAACTACTACTACTACTACTACTACTACTACTACTACTACTGCTACTGCTACCAATTGTTTAACAACTTTGTCCCCCTTTGAGTGCATTAAATAAAAATGTGGTCCCCAACGAGTCAGTTGTTAGAAATGTGTGGCACCTCCCAACAAATTTTTTGTAAATAATTGTAAGTAGGTTAGTATACTTGAAAATTGAAATTGAAATTGGAGAAAGTGAGATGAAATTTTTTATTGGAAAAAGTGAGATTCAATTTTTTTTATTGAAATGGTAGATTGTGGTGGGTTGTGGTGGAATATTGAAAGTTGTGGTGCGATGTGAAATCACAACCAACCAGCCACATAAAAGAACGAGGCCTAAGTATATATGTATATAATAAGGTGTTGTTATTTGGTCAAATTAAGTTCATGTTAGGTTGGTTAGGTTAAGAGAGGAGAGGAAAGGAAAGGATTGGATAGAAAATGATACAATTGGTTTGAGTTAAATTTAGTCGTTGGGTTGAAATATTTTATTAATAAAATTTGAATATTTTGGAGAAAATAAATGAAAAAGTTATAGATGTTGAAAAAAATGGATTGATTTGAGATTAAAGTAATATTATTTGAATTTCTTTTTTATTATAAAAGTTGTTTTTGGTTTGGATGTTTTTTTTAGAGAGTTGTGTTAAGTTAGGTTAGGTAAGGATAGGGTAAGCTAAGTTACGTTAGGTTAGGTTGGTAAGGTTTAAAGGTCTCATTCTTTTATGCGGTGGGATCGTTTGCGGTTCCACACCGCACCGAAAATTTCCATTTTCCACCACAACTCACCGTAAGTTTCCATTGTCCTGTTTATTAGAAGTGAAAACTTTCCAAATAAAAAATCAAAACTTTAGCTTTATACCAACCCTCCTTTCATTATTTCCACCATAACTTTTTAATTTTAAATATAAAAAATCAAAACTTTCACTTTATACCAACCCACCTTCCATTATTTTCACTATATTTTCCACAGTCCACCACAACTTTCCACATTCAACCACAACGCAACCAACCGCACCATAAAAAAGAACGGGGCCTAACTCAACTAAAGAATAGGGTCTAATTCTTATTGTTTAACATTAGTACATATGTAATTTGATTTGATAATTTGTACATACCTATATAGGAAAATTAGATTCTAATAATCCTAAATTTTACAAATTGGATGGGAATAATCCCTATTTTAAGTTTGTATTCTGGTGGTCTAAAAAAAATAAAATTGGATGTGAGTGGGACGCCGACGAGTTGAGAGGCGGTGACTCGGTGGTTTTCTGATATGACACCTTAACCATATGTTGACTTTGATTTTGGGTGTCACTTCAGATCCAAAACACATGCCCTTCTTATTTTTCCTTTAATTTTTTTCCAGCCGGGATTATGAAACTTACCTCCTTTCCCTTTTTATTTCTCTCTCTATTCTTTTCCCCTTTCCCATTATTTCCTAACAATAAAAAAAAAACTCCCCCTTCTTGTAACGACCCGCCCTAAACCCGTATTAATTAAGGCCTTAATCCCAGTGATTAACGAAATTACGCTGTTCAAAATTTTCTTTCTTTTACGTTAATATGGTTATTACTGTTATTATTATTATTTATTTTTATGCGCGACAGGTCTTGAGCAAGGCGATGGTTAAACGGGTTGATTTTATGTTATTTCGAATTTAAAGTTATTATTACGAATTTATGAATACTTTTACGATAAGTTTTATAATTTATTTTATCGTTCTCAATTTTACGCTTGTAACCGAAGAAGGTTATATTAATTTTAATTTCCGTTTCTTTTACGATTTATATTACCCAACCTTCCTAAGTACATTTTATTGCTCAATTCATTTTATTAATATGTCCTACCAATTTATTTTATGTGGTTTAGTATTAGTTAATTTTACCCAATTTATTCCCAAGTAATTTTATTTAATTTATGCTAAACTATTTTATCAAGTTTTATGTTGATTAATTTTATCTAGTTTATTACCAATTACCTTATCTAGCTAATTTTGATTACCTTTGTCTAGCCTAATTACCAATTGGATAAGTTAATTAGTTTAAGAGGGTTATTTTTTTTTTATAAAGGGGTTAAGTTAGAATGAGTTTTTTTTTTCCAACTTCATTTCAGACAAATATCACAAACCCTCCTCTTCCTCCCCTTTCTCCTCTGCCCAGCCCCGTGCCCCCTTTGCTGGGCGTTTTCCGGCGAACGGCCGGCCGAGCCGGCGGTGGTCCGGTGGTGGCCGAGCCACTCCTTCCCTCTTCTCTTGTTTCTTTCTCCAATTTCTCTCTCAAGTGGTATATATTCAAAACCCTAACTCTATTCTTTATGTTCTAATCTGAAATCTCACTTCTAATTTGTGTAATTCTTGTTGTTCTTCATCTCTTTTATGTTTTTAAGCATGAATTTATGTTGTGGTTAAGTTAGGTTAATTAGGGTTTAAGTTTTGGGTTGAATGCATGTAAATTTTGGGTGTTCTTGAAGAGTTCTTGATAGATTTATGGTGGATGATGATTCTATCTTTGTGCATGTGAGTTTGTTGAAGGAATATTGAATTTTGGGACTGATTGTAAGTATTGATTATGTTAATTATATGATTTTGTTCTTAAATGATATGAATTGGTGAGAATTTGGGGAAGGAGTGCTAGTACAAGCATTGTTTCAAGTAGCATGATTTAATCCATGGCTGCATGTGAGATTTATGATGTTATTTGAGTAAGTTTTGAATGTTCATTTCTGGAAATATGATGAATGTTAGCTAATTTGAAGTTTAGTTGTGAATTGGTATGATTTAGAAGCTTAAACAAACATTAGAAGTGGGATTAAGGGCATTAAAGTTTCTGTTTGGGAATCTGATTTTTACAGAGGATGAAAAGTGTGAATTTTGCCCGGATTTTTACTGGAAATGATAGCTCAAGTGATTATCTAACTCTACGCTTTGGAATTTCGAGAATCCGATATGTATAGCCCGAGATACGAGCAAAACCGTGAAGGGGTACTGTTATATACGTTTTCTGGAGTCAGTAGCTAAATGCTACTTTTTCGTCCATTTGGAGACCTTGTTGGTTCTTGTGATAAACATAAAAGTTTTAGGTTACTCTTTAAGCTTTCCGGAAAGATAAGATTTGCGCGCATACGATATCGGGAGTGAAAGATATGAGGCCGTGTTTAAGGGCTGTCAATTTAGTTTTCTGCCCAGAATATTATTTCCAATTTCTGACTTTGGGGCCATAATTCAATCATTAAGGAGTTCTAATCAATGGGCGAATTGTATGTCAATGTTAGGATAATCAAGATATGTATTCTAGGTTGCAAGTATGATCATTTGGTGAGGATGTTGTTCTCCTAAAGGTGTAATTGTCATTAGTAAGTCATGGTTATACTATTGAAGAACTAAAAGAGTTATTATCACATATTGATGTTTGGTTTAGAATTTGGGATGCTTGTCTAGCCTAAGACTTCTTTGATCTCTAAATAGTCTCAAGAAATAATCTTCTTCTAAGTACTTAACTCTAGTTCATCGTTTCAAATGCTCACGAAATTAATATTTCATTCTCATAATTGTCTTCCTTGTCGCTTGACGACATTCCCAAATAAAGTCAAAGAACTCGTTAATCCTCATTTTAGCCTTCCATTTCTTGAGTTTCATACTCCATCCATGTTATTGTCCAAGTCTACTCTTCAATTCACAAACTTTCCATCGATTATTTACGAGCCTCTATATGAGTTTCATATCGGAAGTTCAAACCATAGGATTTGTTTTTATGTGCCGACAAACCAGCTTCTGTCCGGGCTACTTTTCGAGCCCTTCCTTTCATTTTTAGCCTTCGGGCCAGTTGACAAAGTTGTAGGGCGTGATTTTCCCTTTCCGAAAAGTACTCGTTTGCAAAAATCTGAGTTTCCTAGCTCAAGTTATCACCAAATCTTTGATTGATCAAAAACTGAAATTTCTATTTTTCTCATCCCTTTTAAGTTATCAAGTTTTAATTATTTTAATCCCAACTTGTAAATTTCAAGAACTTTATTAAAGTTCTCAATTTTTCTTACGCTCTTATTATAGTTTCCAAGTCGCCCAAACCGTCCCAAGCTCGAGGCACGTCGCTAGATCTTTCTACTACCCAAGGTACGCAAATTGTCCAACTTTTCACTCCTTATCATCATTTAATGTTTTCATGGTTATTTTAAGTTGTGCTTTAATGTTTATGTTACGGTTTTAAAAGGTCCCATTTTTTTATGTCTTCTTTGTGCTAGTTACTTATAGGTGCTAGCTCTTTTTTTATGCATGATACTCCTGATCAGAGTGTCGGACTGCCGATGTCGATCGCTCGTGATACCCAATCCAAACTTCGATCGGTTTGGGCATGCACGTGTGTGAGATGCATTGCATCGATCGTAAGGGACCAAATACTTATGTTTTAGTACCTATCTTACCTTTCATGTACTTTACCTTTTATGTTGATGAATCAAGTTATTTTTATTCTTGTTTATCCCTTTCCCCGTTTTTAAAATGAATTTAAATGTCGGCACTAAAACCGTTTTCGAACGGTTTGACGTGTTGGAGGTTTACGTACTGAGTGTTTCCCCACTCACTTTGCGTATGTTTTCAATATTTTGTTTTTAGGCGGTCCGAGCTCCCAAAGTAAAGACAAAGATAAGCAGAGGTAGAACTTCCACGTGCAGGGTAGTCTTAAAGGGCGGTTTTGGCCGACCTCGGTGGTCTTCATGATTCCAAAGATTAATTTGCATTGGAGAAAGTTTAATATATATATATATATATATATATATATATATATATATATATATATTTCTTTGATGGGTGTATAAAGTGTAATATCTATGGTTTTGGTGATTGTTTATGTATGGGTTTAAGTGTAGTATTCACTTGGTGGTTTATGTATATGTTGGTGGTTCGTGTGCCTTGTCCCGAGTGGGGACGGCGGTAATGCCTCAATACTTGTCTTTTCCGCTGCGCTAATCACAGGGTTATGGCATGATTAAGGATAATCTTGTGGTTAAGGGTGTTGGGGTGTTACACTTCTCTTTTTCTTTCTATCTCTTCATTTTACCTTCCCTTTTATTTCACTTGCTGTAAAAAAAAAAAATACTCTCATTCCCCTTGTCTTTCATGTTGCTTTCTCATCTTCTTCAAAAACCTCCTCTGCCCAGCAGTGTTTTTTTTTAATTGAATCCTGTAAATAATTTCTCAAATCTTTCAAACATTGAAATCACTAGAATACAAACGAGGAAATGGGACTTTCAACCATTGAATCCTGCAAATCTTTTCTATTTTCAATTACAAGAGGATCCCCTTTTTTTTTTGTTGTTGTTTTCATTCCTTGTCTTCGACATCTATCTACCTACATATTCAACATCTTACATTTTTGGGGTCCAATTTATTAATGGAGATTACAAGTTCACAACTGGAAAAAAAAAATGAAAAGCCCCAAGTTTAGAATTGAACTTAACATCACTAGAATTCACCATTCTCAGATCAGGAAGAAGCCCATAAACTGGGCAGTGCTATTGGAGAAAATCAAACCAAAAACAACAAAAATAAAATCAATTCAATCCCTAACCCTAACAAATGTCTTGTTCATCTTATCAAATTCCGCTGATTCTGAACAAAGAACGAGAAAATCAAACGAGTAGAGAAGCCGATCTCAGGTACAACGAACTCGTAAGTGACGTCACGCTGGCAGTCATGGACGGTGACCTTGTGGCTGGGGACATTGCCGGAGGTAGTAGAAGAAGAAGCGTTGTCATTCATCGGAACCGGCGTCTGGAGCTCCGACTTCGCATTTAGCCGTCGCAGTCGGTGAGTTTCCGGTGAACGAGGGAGAAGGTGGTCTGAAGAAGACCTTGAACTTCCATGGCTATGTTTCTTTCTCACTCTGAGATTGGGTGGGTGATTTTTGCGCCAGATACCCCCATCCACCACCACCACCTTCGCCGTCCTCTGCCCAGCCTGTCTCCACCCTCCATTGCTCAGCACCCTTCCTCTGCTCCCTCTGCTCTCTCTCTCTCTGTTTTTTGTGCGTTCAAAGTAATAAGGAGGAGAGAGAGAGAGAGAGAGAGAGATAAACTCCAAGTCCCCAACCCTTTTTATTTCTGCCCAGCTAAGCAAGCCTTTTCAGATATAACTTTTTTTTACCGCATAGAAAACAATGGGAAAAAGGAAAAGAAGAGAGAAAAATAAAGGGGATGGGGTAAATTTTAGTTTCCAACCTGGAAAGCAAAAAAAAAAAGAAAAATTCATAGAGCGTGTATTTTTTAGTTGATGTGGCACACAAAACCAAAGTCAACGCGGTCAAACACAAGTCCACCGTGACAAGTCAGCAAACTCGTCATCCAATTTATAAAAGATGGGATTAGTATATGTACACTACAATATAATTTTTTTTGGACCACCCTCTAACTCGGCGGCATCCCACTACAATATAATTTTTTTTTTGGACCACCAGAATACTAAGGATTATCGTCATCCAATTTATAAAAGATGGGATTAGTATATGTACACTTATTAATTTTATGAATATGTTTATAAATTTGTACATATACACTTACAAAATTATTACAAATGTACTCATAAAATTATACAATGAAAGTATATGAGCATCGTACTCCCGACAATATAATCCTAGTTCAGATGACTCATGCGTCTGAGTGAAACCCTACCTGTGTGTGTGTGTGTATATATATATATATATATATATATAGAGAGAGAGAGAGAGAGAGAGGATACATGATCCAATTTATTGGACCCTTATTACATGACAACTCAATGGGCTTATTGTTGACAAATTATAGGAGATATCAAAGCCCATTACTTAGGCTCATCCTTCCATACTAACACTCCTTAGGCCTCGTTCTTTTATACGACTGGCTGCAGTGTGGTGGAATTGTGGTGGGTTTGAAAAAGTTGTGGTGGATTGTTGTGGGTTGTGGAAAGTTGTGGTGGATTTTGGTTTTAATAATTGTAAATGTGTTGGAAAATGTGAAATTGTGGTGGGTTGTGGAAAGTTTAAGTTTTAATAAAAAGATAAATTAAATTGAAAAAATAGATTGTGGTGGGTTGTGACTTGTGATGGAATATGGTAAGTTGCGGTGAGGTGTGACACCACATTCAACCAACCGCATAAAAGAACAGGGCCTTAATGAAAGAAATGTTCCAACCAAATATCGAAACCGGATGGATGAGGTGGAAGATATAGAATTTACCAACCAAGCAAACACGTTTTGGCCCAAGCCCTAATTGTCGTGAGGGCCCAGTGCCTATTTTTCGTAGTGGTTAAAAAGCAACACAGTTTACAATTTAAGAATATATGACTAAAGGTTTCAACCTAACTCTCCTAGTGAGCCAACGTCTCTCCTAAGGTTTCCCTACGTGAGAGTTTCCCCCCTAGACTTCTAGGGTTTGTCGTCAGCTCATCGACGTGTTTGTGTTCGGAGCGCCGGACGAATCGGTCAAGTTTTGGCCAATGGGGGAGAGTGCAATGGGGAAAGCGACGGAGGAGAAAGGGAAACAACCAGTAGTTTGGATTGATGAAGCATCTGATGATGAAGAGTCTCAAATCTCTTTATGCTTACTAGGGAAACTGTGGGCGAAGAAGAAGTTCAATAAATTTGCTCTCATGAACACAATGGAGAAAGTCTGGAGCCCTCGGCATGGGTTGGATACCAAAGAGATAGAGGATAACCTTTTCTTGTTTCAATTCCATCACTGAAAGGATAAAGCTAGGGTTCAAGAAGGGGAGCCTTGGACATTCGACAGAGTTGTCTTGTGCATGAAAGAGATCGAAGGGGAACTACAACCCTCTAAGATAGCATAGACTCTAGCATATACACCCTTTTGGGTAAGGGTGTATGATCCTCCCTTTATGGGACGAAACAAGCAAAATATAAGAGCTCTAACAAAGTTCTTAGGGGTCTTGATGAAGATAGATGAAACTGATACGTCAAGATGGGAAAAATCGCTGAGATTCCGGGTGATGATGGATTTAAGAGAGCCCTTCCCGAATGAAATACCAATTACAATGAAGAAATTTGGAGAATGGATGAAGGCGTCACCGTGGCACACAAGGAGCGGTTTGAACATGGTAGACAAGGAAGGCAGAATGATGCCGAGAAAACTGGTTTTTCAGCTTAAGGGAGAGGGGAAAAGGGGGGAGGATCGGTTGAACAATAACCCCCCACGTGTAGATGAAGTGGTGGAAAGTTTACAAAAAATCAAGATGACAGAAAGGGAGGGGGGAAAGGATGTGGGGGAGGAAGAAAAAAAAGTGTGAATCAGGATGATAGTAGGGTAGAGAATGAGGAGAGTGTGCAAGGAAAAAGTATTGGAGAAGGCGGAGAAGCGGAAAGAGGATTAACTACAGACAAAGAAGGGGAGTGGACTGAGAATGCAAAAAGTGGCAGTAAGGGAGTAGGAGGGAGAAAATGGAGACGGGTAGCTAGAAAAGAGAAAAATCCTATAGATGAGGTGGAGAGGGGAGTGGGGCGAAAAAGAGATGCTGATGAAGTAGCGCCCATGCAACAGGACAATGGAAAGAAGGCACGTGTTATGGAGGGACAACTTGAGTCCTTTTCATTCCCAACAGTAGCAGTGGCTGACTCACAGCCCCGCGAACAATAATGAAAACTTTAGAGTGGAACTGCCATGGACTTGGGAACCCACGTGCGGTGAGAGGTCTGAAGCGCGTCTTGATGGATGAAGATCCCGACCTTGTTTTCCTTAGTGAGACTAAACTTAAGGGGTGGGAAATTGCACCACTAAAGGCTAGACTCAGTATGGGGAATGGGGTGTACGTTGGGTGTGAAGGAGATGCAAGAACAAGAAGAGGGGGACTAGCTTTGTTTTGGAAAGATTCCCTTGAGATGAGATTAAATTCTTGGCCTATGAACCATATAGATGTTGACCGTGTAGAGGGGAACGGGAGGGTGAAATGGAGGTTCATAGACATCTATGGCCACCCGAATGAGGAAGAAAGAGTGAAAAAAATGGGAGTTATTGAAGGGTCTAATGGGGAATGGTGAAACTCCATAGCTATGTGGTGGTGATTTTAATAACATTATAAGCCAAGAGGAGAAGAAGGGGGGTAATTTAAAACCAGCATGGGAAATCAATGGTTTTCGAAATGTGTTGGAGCACTGTGGTTTCAATGACCTTGGCTTTAAGGGGCATCCATTCACATGGAATAATGGACGAGATGGGGAACAACACGTTCAGGAGAGGCTTGATCACTTTCTTTGTAATGAGGCATGGCTGACTATTTTTTCTTGGAATAATATTTACTCATTTGCACAGGCGTCGTTCAGACCATTTACTAGTGATGTCTCGAGCTTCTCTCATGTGTCAAAGTCATGGCTCGAGGTGTTTATAAGGCGGGTTACCCGAACCGATTGAATATTTTTTTCGGATACCCGAAAATTCAAGACGGCCAAACTCTCAAACCGTAACCGTAACCAAAATTACTGGTACCAGAAAGTTTCGGGACAGATACCAGTTAACCAAAAAACCAGATAAAATATAATTTTTAAAAAATAAATAAAAATAAATAAATTTAATATTAATTATAATATTGTGGGAATTACCATAAATACTGTAATTTTCAATATCTGGCAATCACTATACATACTTCTGACCAGAACAGACCCTACGAACAGAGATGATGAGTTGTTAGGTTTCAAGAACTTCATAGTAAGTTAGCACCCCAGCCATTGATAAGTATCTAACCTGACCTTTTTAATCGCTTTTGAATGCAATTTCACAAAAGACTTATTTCCATTGAATCAATAAAGATTTTCTGCTTAACTTTCAAGAGTTCATTTGAAGCATAGCCAGAAAGCCTTCTTCTGTACTGCTTTGAAATTTATTGTTTCTTTGTCACTCTATCTGACATCTTTTTCCAAGTCCTCATACACTATTAGCAATACAATTAGACCTGCCAATTCACATCAAATTCGCTATACTTTGTATTTCAGGTTTGAAAAAATCAGGACGATTTCATGCCAATTCCAGGCCGGGTCAGCTTTTGCCAAGACTAAATACACCCCTTTAAACACTATACAATTTCCATTCACAGCCTCTGAAAATCTGTTAAACCATTTAATCATGGGTTTGAACAATGGTATTCTCAATGAGGCAACTGTTCTCAATGTAAGGAAAAAATCGTGAATTTCAGAAGATTAATCATAACTACCATAAACAACGACCAATCTTTAACTATACTAACTAGCAGTTTAAATTAATCTAAAGCCACAACCATATCTCATCCAAATGGACATAAATCACTCTGACTGGGTCATTTTAGGGATTAAGAATGAAATTTCATGACTAATCAGTAACTTAATCGCACAGTAAACATAGTAATAAGAACCCAGAAACACAGTTTCAAAATGAATCAAATGAACCACAGAAATCAAACATAAAAGCAGAAATAAATTGATCGAGAAAGAATAACTCCGCAGATGAGAGTAATTAGGGAAAGAGAGAGCAGGAGGAGATTTGAACCAACTGAAAGTTTTAGGAATGGGCGGCATAGGCAAGCATTTCTCCTTCTTCTTCTTCCTTTCGAAAAAATGGAAGAAAATGAAGATAACTTGCCTAGCTCTACCCACCCCTAACCCTTTCTGCAGATTCCTCCACCTGCAATCTTTCTGCACCTTCTTTCCAGAGAAATCCTAAAAATGGTGGTTTTGCAGTGGAGTGGTTTTCTGGAGGGCGGGAGAGAGAGAATGAGACGAGGAAAGAGGAGGGCTGCGTGAGGAATGAAGAAAACCCTACTAGGGTTAGGGTATTTATACACCCCATCCATGTTGTAATTTTACCCTAGTTTTTTACTTCTTTTATAGTTCAGTTTCTGTGAGTTTGGACTGGATTCGTACCGATTTGTTTTTGGGCCTTGCTTGATTCATTTGCTATCTGTTTTTTTTTTTTGGATTATTGGCTTTAAGGGATGATCCATGAACCAAATGGATCATGAATTTCAAATAAGATTATAAGGTTTAAATTTGTGGTATATATTTATTTTATTTAACTCAAAAGATTAACTCATAGGTGGACCAAATCCAAAAATTATTGCTAATTCTAGTGGACTAGATAAATTTGCTACTTCTATGTCACATAAACTACAAGCCATCAGTTTGGTGGACACTGGACAGTCGATATGGATTAGTAAATTTGAGTTCAGTCAATATTAAAATTTGGACGAAAAATTAATGTTTATACCCTGGTTTTTTCCGAGTCAGACAATTCGGACGGAACTAAATTCGGGTTCGGACAATTAAAAGAGAGAAATATTATATCTGAATATTCAGTCAATGTTAAAATTGGGTTTGGACGAAACCGGACTTTTTCTATGTCGGTGAAATTTGAATATCCAAATCGGACAAAATTTTGACAACGCTGCTTCCTACTCCCTATAGTTCCGTTTTAAAAAAGAAAAATAATTTTAATATCCAAATTCAGAATCATATTTGCAGGCTCACAGATGTGCATATTGGTGAGTTGGGCCATACAATGGGCTCAGTTTAAAGGCCCATTGTAATGTAAGTGGGCTAGCAGGCCCTGGTTTATTTGGGCCTGGGCTGCAAATCAAGCAACTGTTCCATCCCGTACAAGCCAGGGGCAAAACAGAGATTTTATTTGCCTGGCTAAATCCAAGAGATGGTATTCTTCAATTTTGGGACTCATTATTCTGTAATAAGGCACAAACTTTAGATCTTTGCCCTCGACAATCACAAGTTGAGTCCCTTTTTGGTTAAATTCACAATGGATCGGCTGTTAAAAACTGTTTAAAATACAGGAAAAACGACATTCATTGTGGGATAAAGTAGACCGTGAAAAATAAAGATTAAACTAAGGATTAGAGTAAAATTTACAAGAAAAACATCATTTGTTTTGGGAAAAAGTAGATCATGGAAAATAAAAACTAAACCGAGGAATGGAGTTAACTTACAATGGACCAGCTACTAAAAGTTGTTAAAAAATATAAGAAAAACGACATTTATTTTGTATAAATGTAGACTATGAAGAATAAAGATGAAACTAAGGATTGGAGTAAATAGTTGTGAAAACTTGTCACTATATGGTTAAACATTGAAAATTAGATTCAAAAAAGCTATTATGAATCTGAATATCCAATGCAGAGTTTATAGATATTCAAATACAAACAGTCTTACCTCGTCAAACAACAATTTTCATTGAAAGATTGACTCTATTTCTAATAGACTCACAAACAATGCTCTGATTTGATAAAGTGAGATACAATTACTAATGAATAGTTTGTATGGAGCTTACTTGCACATAGGGAACAATAGAAGAGAAGGGAACCGAAGGGAAGGAGAAAATGAGAGACAAAGGAAAGTTTGAGAAATGAACCCTAATTGAATAGAAGCGTGTGGACAAGTATGAGGAAATTGTGGATGGAATTTGTCATTGGTGGGTGGGCGGCATTGAGGGGCCTATCACTATCCCTAATTTTTAATGCTAAATAAAACTGGTGTTGATATTGCAAGTGGGTAATTGAATATTACTTTAGTAAGTAGGTTATCATAAGAAATTCTGGCATATTCGGATTCTCATGCAACTTGCAATGATGCCATTCTTCACCCACCTCTCCCCCGCTCCGGAGTCTAGGTTATTTTTTTTTTCAAAATAAATAATCCATATTTTGTAGGTATTTGAAAAAAATAATTTGAACGTTCAATTTTATTATGAATGATCTGAACTTTAACTCTTATTATTTTTAATATCCATCACATTAGTAAATTCGTTTGAAAAGTGATGTGGTGGTGACAATTTTGCACTATAAGCATACTTTTTACTTTTTTTTTTTAATTGTAAAAAGTTTCACGTACAATATCGTCATCATCACGTCATTTTTCAAACGATTTTAACTAGGTACCGGATGATAACAATAATAGAGGTTACATTTCAATTGATCCATAACAAAGTTATAAGTTCAGGTTATTTTTTTTTCAATATTCTCAAAGTATGAATTATTTATTTTCCAATTTTTCTTTTTTTTTGGTTAAACTTTATGTACGAAAGTCTTTAAAGTGTCTGATTTCAACAGACACAAAAAAAAAACCTTTTAATAACCGCCGAAACAAAATTTGGAAAATCGTTTCGGAAACGACAAGAAGAAGTGAAGTAGAGTGATAGACTTCCACGCCTGTATGAATCAAACAATGATTAGTTAAGTAAACGATGTACCATTAAAACAGCCCAATTACATAGTTTTGGAGTCCGGTTGGTTTGTAGGATCTCAGCCCAACATCACAAATCCACTATTATTAGTCCAAATTTATTAATCTTTCAAATTTCAATATAAACACCCAACATTAGGTTACAAGTTACAACGGCTAGGTTGCTAGTGTTGAGTACAAATAAGAAGAAAAGGCTTGAACGTGATTGGAATTCACTGTCTTTAAGAAATTATTTGCCATCACTTCACTCAAAATGCTCAGAGATTAGCAAATATCCTTCCAGGATTAATCAAGCATTGTGAAACTTTCTGATGAGCAAATCAATCAGTTTCCCTGGATTCTCTATGAATATAACGTAAAACAGAAAGATAGGATAGAGAGAGGAAGTTACAGGCAAGCAGTTTTGGCTTTGCAGTTAATAGGATTAATCAATTAATTAAATTAATTAATTAATATAACTGCCCTATAATATCCAAGAAGATCTGGATATAACTGACTTTTATTTATTTAAACGAATTAAATAAATAATAAAATGAAAATTATAACGTAATTTAAAACATTATAAGTCTCCGGCTCCGGCACCGCGCACAAAGTGCTAAGTGCTAAGTGCCAAGTGCTAAGTGCCATCTAATAAGCCGCCAACCGACACACGTGCGCACGTGTGCCTGTGAGCATTGAACCTTAGTACCACCACTAGCTCCATAGTAGCCCATTTTCTAATTATAAGCCCAAGTAGTACTAATCCTTATAAAGTAGTGAAAAGTCTCTTCCACTACAAATGTGGGACTTATCACCTTCCACTCTCCCACTTATCAAATACCAAAACTATCAACAATCCCCCACTAGTTTTGTATTTGACAAGCATCTTCCTAAAAATTTGGGTTATGAATACAAAAAGGTATCTTTCGATTTAAACCTTTAATTAGTGTAAGTATTTCAAATTAAATCTCAACAAAGTGCCAGGTGACTATTTGTTTAAACCAGCACTCTCACATGAAATTGGAAATACCACACACATAACCTCAATCTCTATTCACATGAGAATTAGATTGCTTTAGCACTATTATGACCATGTGCTCATCCTGAATTCATGAATAATTACAAGAATGAACCCTCAACATTCTTGCTAGAGGCGGCACCACTTCTTTATTCATATAGGTGAAATCTTTTAACCATGTCCTTGCTACTTGGACTAAGATTTCATTAAGAACTATGCTCATCCTCCTTAGTTGTAGCAGTTGTGCACTAAATCCTTCCCTTAGTGTCCATAAGTTATATAGTAACTTGTTATTACCCATTAAACTTAATATTTAGTTTTCACTAAAGTAAAGTTGGGTTCCTATCACTACTTAACTTCAAAGAAGGATTTCAAGCTCATTCTAGTTGCGGTACCTTTCACCACATCCCTTGACAAATCCTTTGTTAAAGGATCTGCCAAATTGTTGCAAGACTTAACATATATAATTGAAATAATTCCATCCATAATGAGTTGTCTTACATATTCATGCCTTAAGCTAATATGTCTAGATTTACCATTATACACCTTATTGTATGCTCTAGACATTGTAGCTTCACTATCACAGTACAAGGAAATAGATGGCATCGGTTGTGGATTTGTTGTCACTTGCACAAGTGATCCAACTTGCATCTGTATAACCTTCTAAGACTTCAGGAAAATTTTGATAGAAAATTCCCAAATCCTTAGTTCTCATTAAGTAACCAAGTACTCTAGCTATGGCCTTCCAATGCATAGTACTAGGTTTACTTGTGTACCTTGATAGCTTGCATACAGCAAAAACAATATCAGGTCTTGTGCAATGCATAGCATACATCAAACTTCCAATGGCACTCGCATACTCAACTTGTGCCACTGGCCTACCTTCATTTTCAACTAGCTTCATGCTAGTGTCAAAAGGTGTATTTGCCTCTTTTATCCCAAGATGTTGGAATTTATCCAGTATCTTGGATACATAGTGGGATTGATTTAAAGCATAGCCCCCACTATGCTTCCTCACCTTAACACCTAAGATGGTGTCAACCTCATTCAAGTCTTTCATCTTGAACTTTGAAGACAGACACCTCTTGGTCTCTTCAATTCCTATCATGTTTGTGCCAAAAATTAATTAGTCATAACATAAAGACAAATGATAACTCCATAGTTTTGAGTAAACTTGGAGTAAATACACTTGTCAGCGTTGTCATGTATGAAACCACTAGCAAGAATCGCCTCATCAAATTTCTCATGCCATTGTTTAGGCGCTTGCTTTAATCCATACAATGACTTTATTAATTTGCACACTTTCCTCTCATTTCCTGGAAGAACAAATCCTTCGGGTTGTTCCATGTAGATCTCTTCATTGATATCACCATTTAGAAAGGTTGTTTTAACGTCCATTTGATGTATATACAGTCCATGTATTGATGCTAAAGCCATCAATGTCCTAATGGAGGAAATCCTTGCCACAGGGGCATAGGTATCAAAATAATCTATTCTCCCTCTTTGAGTAAAACCTTTGGCTACAAGTCTAGCCTTAAAGGTGTGTACAGACCCATCTGTATTCCTTTTCCTTTTAAAAACCCATCTGCATTTAATGGGTTTGGACCCAGGAGGCAAATCAGTGAGAACCCAAGTATTATTGAATAATATTGAGTTCATCTCATCATCTATTGCCTCTTTCCAAAAACTTGAATCTCTAGAAGCCATTGCCTCACTATAAGTTTTTGGATCCTCTTCTTCTTCAATATGAAGAATCATGGGAATTTTATTAGTGACCTTATTCCTATCTCCTTCCACTAAGAACAATGTCACTTGGAAAGAGATGAAATCTGGCCCTAAGTTTTTCTCCTTCCTAACTCTTTGACTCCTCCTAAGCTCTATAGGGGAATCACAAGATTTGTTTTTAGTTCCCGATGTTTCAGGAACGTCCTCTTGTGGCAAAGATTGTGCCACATCAGTGCTTGTAGTATGCTCAACAGGATCAACACAAAGTCTATCCTCTACAAACTCAGCATCCCTTGTCTCTACAATGACATTAAATTGTAAATCTAACAGTCTGTATGCCTTTGAATTTTAAGCATATCCTACAAACACACTCCTTATACCTCGAGCTCCTAATTTTGTCCTTTTGATATCAGGAAATCTGTAAAAGGCTAGACACCCCCACACTTTAAAATAATTTAAATTAGGTTGTCTACCTTTCCATATCTCATATGGAGATATTTTCCTTTTTCCTAGATGGAATTCTATTGTGGATATGACATGCTGTAAGTAGAGCCTCTCCCCACAAATTTAATGGCAATTTAGAATTTAGAAGCATGGAGTTAACCATTCCTCCTAAGCTACGATTCTTCCTTTCTGCCAACCCATTTTGTTGGGGAGTATAAGGGGCTGATTTTTGATGTATAAGTCCATATTGTTACCAATGAGCTATTGGCTCATTTGGTATGAGCTGCACTGTGATATCCCACAGGTCCCATGATCGATTCCTGGGAGCAGTAACAGGCATGTATGCCTGGTTTCCCCCCTCCCCCATGGGCTGGTGGACTCATTGGGCTTTCCCTAAAATAGGGGGCCTAGTGGGTAGCCCGACTTACCATTATAAAAAAAAAAAAAGGTCCATGTTGTTCACAGTAATCATCAAATTCAATAGGAAAATATTCCCCCCTGTCACTTCGAAGAACTTTAATCTTCTTTCCTATTTGATTTTCTACTTCAGCCTTATAACGTTTGAACAAATCAAACGCCTTATCCTTATGTTTCATTACATACATATAAGTGTATCTTGAACAATCATCAATAAAAGTTATAAAATAACGTTTACCTCCTCTAGTTAGCATGCCATTAAATTCACATATATCAGAATAAACTAAATCAAGAATTTCAGTTTTCCTTTCTACCTTAGGAAAGGGTTTCCTAGTGATCTTTGCTTGAATACAAATTTCACACTTGTCTTTCTTGATTTTATCATTCACAGAAATATAGCCATGTTTCTGCATATACTCTACGGATGTGAAATTTAAATGTGCTAATCTAGCATGCCACAAAGAACAAGAATCCACAATATAAGCAGAAACAACATTTACTCCATCCATTCCATCAATGTTTAACTTAAACATGCCATCACAATAATATCCCTTGCCAACAAAAATTCCAGACTTAGAAATTACAACTTGATCAAATTCAGTGACTATTCTAAAACCACCCTTGTTCAAAAGACCTTCAGAAACCAAGTTGTTCCTCATATCCGACACATGAAGAACATTCTTCAAAGTCAATTTCTTGCCGGATGTGAATTGTAGTTCCACTGTGCCTTGTCCAAGGAACTTTGCAACTGCATGGTTTCCCATCAACACTTCTTTCTCAGTAATTTCCTCATAGCTTTTGAATTGTGCCCTGTCATAACACACATGTACAGATGCACCAGAATCTATCCACCAAGCACCAGATCTTGCACTTGCCATATTCACTTCAGTTACCGTGTCAATATGCTGATTTTATTGATAGAAGTAGTAATCATGGCAACAAAATCCTCAATCTGTTTCTCTACCAGATTAGCTTTAGGTGATGTTCCTTGTGTTTGGGTCTCCTTTCTGAGTTTCTTAACCAATTTGCAGTCTTTAATGTCTTTAAGGAATTATTTGCCCTCACTTCACTCAGAATGCTCAGAGATTAGCAAATATCCCTCCAGGATTAATCAAGCCTTGTGAAACTTTCTGATGAGCAAATTAATCAGTTTCCCTGGATTCTCTATGAATATAACGTAAAACAGAAAGATAGGATAGAGAGAGGAAGTTACAGGCAAACAGTTTTGGCTTTGCAGTTAATAGGATTGATCAATTAATTAAATTAATTAATTAATATAATTGCCCTATAATATCCAGGAAGATCTGGATATAACTGACTTTTATCTATTTAAACGAATTAAATAAATAATAAAACGAAAATTATAATGTAATTTAATACATTATAACTCTCCGGCTCTGGCACCGCGCACAAGCGTGCAAAGTGCTATGTGCCGTCTAATAAGCCGCCAACCGACACACGCGCGCGCGTGTGCGGTTCAATGCTCCGCATTGAACCTTAGTACCACCACTAGCTCCATAGTAGCCCATTTGCTAATTATAAGCCCAAGTAGTACTAATCCTTATAAAGTAGTGAAAAGTCTCTTCCACGACTAATGTGAGACTTTTCACCTTCCACTCTCTCTTTTATCAAATACCAAAACTATCAACAGCTAGCCTGGCACAAGTCACTACAACTCTACAAGCCCGTCTCACTAGAAAATCTGGGCAAATAGGAAAGTAGTGTTGACAAAGTTTTGTCTAATTTAGATGCACAAATTTATTTGATTCTGGAAAAATTCGATTTGGTTGGAATCCAATTCTAATATTGACTGAATTCACTGAATATTTAGAAACAATATTTTTCTTTTTTATTGTATGAGCTCTATTTCGACTCGAATTTAACTTCGTTCGAACTATATGACCCAGACCGACCCGAAAAGTAGGTTCAAACGTCAATTTTTCATCCGAATGTTGATGTATACCCAATTTGACCGACCCAAATTTACCCATACCCGATTTTTTGCCAGCACTAACTAGGAGTTCATAAGAATAAATGATGATGAGAGTAGGTGAGTGTCTGTAAGAGTAAGTACACCTATTTGTGGTGTCTTTTTTAAAAGTATAAGAGAAACTTTTTTTTTTTGAGAATAAGTATAAGAGAATTGATAAGAATAAGTTTGTAATTTATATTTTAGGTAGGTTATTGTGTCATTATTTCCTCCCTTACTCCCAAAATTGAGTTGTTAAAAAAAATGAGGGTTATAAGGGTATGAACGGGTAAACTTCACCCCTTATCACTCCACCTTACTCTCTTCCCAGACAAGGGTATGGAAGGATAAGGATCCTTACTAGTGCTCTGTAAATACCCCTCTACCTTTGTAACACCCCTAGATTCATAACCACTACATTAAGATTAAACAATCCATAATCCAATGATTAGCGCAATAAAGAAAACCCTAGGGATATTACTGCCGTTCATGACCATGGTCAAGACTAACAAGACACTGATTACAACACAACATTCCCAAGGATGAACTGAATATTATGTTGTAATCAGTGTCTTGTTAGCCTTGTCCATGATCATGGACGATGGTAATATCCTCAGGTTTTTCTCCGCAATCGCTGGATTATGGATTGTTTAGTCTTAATTTAATGGTTGTGAATTTGAGGCTGTTACAACCTCCTTTCGAAGCATAGCCTTAGACTCCCGGTGGATATATTAACCAGGGGCGGAGGAATTAGTGGACGAGACCAGGTCACGGGGCCATTCAATTTTATATTATGGCCCCATACAATAGTAAATCTTATATAGACCCCGTTCAAGATCATACCTGACTTCGCCCCCAGTATTGACTCTCGATTTGTAACCGTATCCCCTTTGGATTCATATCTACCTACATTGTGACCCAGAAGACCTAGACATATCAACTAGAACCTAATTAAAGCTAATAAAGGTAATGATGAGGTATTTGACTTGAAATTTTAGAAAGGCCAATTAAACAAACACGTACAATACAAATTGATATTCATTATTCCATACTATTAATAAAGTTGAAACTAAAACACAAATGAGCTGCTATCAACGTAATAGGTAACCTAAATTCAATAATATTGGCAGCATTTTGGCTCTCCAAAACACTAATTAACCTAGCAATCTATATATCTCCAAATTAACACTCATTACTATTGTAATACCTTAGTGTATGGTTAATGTGTAATTTACATGGATTGAAACAATTATTTATATTATTAAGGTTCACTTTCCTTTTAGGAAACTTATCCGTTGAGAACTAGGGCATCACAATAATTCAGCATAAGGCATATATCAAAGGGCAATCTATATATCTTCAATTCTCCATCCTTTCCTTTAAATAGTTCATGAAAAAAATGGATATTCCAATCCCTATGTTTCCTGACCCATGCTTACTATATATATATAGGCCTCGAATATTTCTAAGCAATATATAGCTTATTCCCTCTATTTCAGTCCCATTATTATATATAGACATACATAAATAATGGGTTAAAAATGTCAACGGATCATATACGTAATAATATTAGTGGATTAAACAAATAATACTTCATTAGAAAGTCAAATAAAGAACGGGTTTTTTGGTTTTTTAACCCTCAACTTTGGGGGTATTTATAATTTGGTACCACACTTTTTAAAGTTTATTTTTTGGACCCTGTACTTTGGGTACCCAAAAAATCTAGCCCAATCTTAAGTTTTACTCCGGCAAAGGGCCAAAATACACATAAAATTTCCGATTTGCCCTTATCAATTTTTAAAGGTTTTTGACTTTTGTTAATTTTTAATTTTTGATTTTTAATTTTTAATTTTTAATTTTTATTTTTATTTTTGATTTTTGATTTTTAATTTTTAATTTTTAATTTTTAATTTTTAATTTTTAATTTTTAATTTTTAATTTTTAATTTTTAATTTTTAATTTTTAATTTTTAATTTTTAATTTTTAATTTTTAATTTTTAATTTTTAATTTTTAATTTTTAATTTTTAATTTTTAATTTTTATTTTTAATTTTTAATTTTTGATTTTTGATTTTTAATTTTTAATTTTTAATTTTTAATTTTTAATTTTTAATTTTTAATTTTTAATTTTTAATTTTTAATTTTTAATTTTTAATTTTTAATTTTTAATTTTTAATTTTTAATTATCATTTTCATTTTAATTTTAATTTTTAATTTCCAAATTATTAATTTTTAAAATTTTAAAATTATAAAATTTTAATTTTTTTAATCTTTTAATTTTAGTTTTTAAATTTTTTGATGTTTGATTTTTGATTTTTTTATTTTAATTTTTGAAAATTTTCAATTTTTTAATTTTTGATTTTTTAATTTTCAAAATTTCAAAGTTTTAAAATCTTAAAATTTTAACAGTTTATATTTAATTTTTTTATTTAAATTTTTTTTTAATTAACTATTTAAATGTTTTATTATTTAAATTTTTAAATTTATAATTTTTAAAAATTTGAAGTTCTTAACAATTTTTAAATTAAAAAATTTAAAATGTGAGAATTTTGATAGTAATAAATAAGTGAAGGGAAAATAAAGAATTAATAAATCAAGGGCAAACTTGGAAGTTCATCATTAATCAAAGGGCAAAGTTGGAAGGAAAAAAATAGTCAAACTTAGTTAAGGGCTTTTTTTGACTGAACTGCTATTTTAATGTCCACAATGTCACCGGAGACAAAGTACATGGTCCAAATAATAAACTTTGAAAAGTGTGGTATCAAATAATAAATATCCCCAAAGTTGAGGGTCTAAAATCCAAAAAACCCAATAAAGAACACTTCATATATGCAAAAGATTTGATAAAATACATAATTAATAAATCAAGTGCGAGGTGAACCTGCTTTATTTAAGATTTTTGTTAGATGCTTACAATTATAGTGGAGTGGTGTTTGTAATATGAAAGTAATCAATAATTCATTAAAAATATATTTGAGGAATGCTGTTGCTTGATCAAGAGTCAAAATTAACTTAGTCATTTTCGTGTAAAGTTACTGTAATGTAATTTATAGTAACCAGTCACTATAATAAAATAGGATTTTGGCGACATTTATTTTGCCTTTAACGGCATCTATAAATGCTGCAATAACTATATATTATTGTGATTGCATGATTATTATGTTGATCAATATTGATTAGAATTCAAATATAATTGAAAATATAATTAAATGTTGATAAAATTTAAATGATTATGAGTTATAATAAGTCCTTATAATAAAACAAAAAAATAGATCTTATATAAAATAGTCTCACCTAAAAGATAAAAATTTATTCATGTAGGATCCAACACACCATACAACTTTATACTAAATACAATGTCGTACACTCATACATGACATTAATGATAATTGTCTTCACTAATTATTTGACTAGCTAAACGATAATTTATTCATAATGTAATCAAAACGATCGATGCATGATATTTCTTCCACAAAAGATGAGATAAAAAGCACAAATATTTTGGGGGAAAAAAAGCCACGAACCCACAGAATTATAGATAGAATATAGGGGCCACAAATAAAAAAATAAAATATGGTGGTGACAAAGACAGTCATGAAGAAAGAAAGATTAAGATTATGAAGAAGATGATGGAAGCAAGCACCTGATGGCTAACATAGAAAATCTTAACTAATACTTATTACTTTAACAAATTTAAAGTTGAATTAATTGATTAATACCGGTTACTTCTTCTATATCCTATTTATTTGTTCATTTAACTAATTTTGATTTTTCATTCGTGAATATTTATCATTTTATATTTTCAATATAATTTTTATCAATTTTGTATCTATAATTTTTATCCCTTATAATTAATTTTTGTTCGTTCAAGTACTTTATAATTTTTCTTCTTAAATTAATTGGTTATCTAGTTATTTTTTCAGTCTCCTAATGTAAGTATTCCTTCTGTTCGTTCTATAATACTTTATCACTTTAACTAACTTTTTTCATACCACAATACTTGCTGTTGTATAGTTCCAATGCAATTTTTTCAAGTAATACTTTCTATTGGTGGATCTAAAATTTTAAATATGAATTGTCCAATATATTATTACATTAATTTGATAAATATATAGTCGATTGATAAATATACAGTCGATTATTTTTCTCCAAAATTATAGCAAATGTTACAACTGTTTTTGGAGTTAAGAGTGGTCATGATCGATCACCGTACCCTCACCCACAATGAAGATCCATGCGGTGATTTACTTATAATTTTCTGACATATAGATATAAACCCTAAAATATATATATATATATATAATTTCATACTAATATTTCACAACTTTTTATATAATATAATATTTAACTTATTTATTTTATTAATTTTTAAAACTTTAGCTAAAATGATAAGTATTATGGGATGACGGAGTATTAAATAAGGAGGAATATAATAGGGATGGAAAACAGACTAATCCAGAGAGCATACATGCATCGAACAGAAGGAAATTGCAGAGAGTAAGTGAATATATTCATGCAATTAACTTTTCGAAAAAAATAGTGAATATATTCATGCAATTAAATTTGAGGGTCATGTCATATATGTGTACGTTGTTGGGTGATGTTGAAATGAACGTGGACCAATGAGGACTAAAAAGACATTGAAAAATGAAAAGGGCCAAGAAATTAATTAGTAAGACAGCCATGCAAATTTGGGTTTGTGTTGTGTTTTGATGATCAAGGGGGGGCCATTCAAGCCGCCGCGCAAATCATTACCTTAATTACTTACCCTTTCTTCTTTAATTCTTCTTTGCCTTCCTTGAATGAATCTAATAAGTTCCTTCACTAGATCTTAACTAATTCCCATCTAGAAGCTTTTAGTTGCCACTTGGTAGCACTCCCATCACTTTTATTCCTGGTTTTTTTAGATGTGTCTTTGCATAATTTCGATATTCTTCCTGTCTTGTATCTATCTTCCAATTTCTAGTAGAAAAAGTCGTCGTTGTTTCTATATTTTTGTAGATAATATATCGGATGGGATGTGAAAGAACTCTAGAGGGGGGTGAATAGGGTTATGAAAATTTATGCACAAATACTCAATTATAAAGGTCGTTAGGGTTCTTAATCTTTTCAGATTAAGATTCAACTTTAAGCAGAACAAACTGAAATAAAGGACAAGAGTAAAATGTAACTGAATAACCTCCTTTATTTCCACGGAACAGATTACAGAACTGATTTATGAAGGTTGCCTAAAGTAAATGTCCTTAGGACAACATAGAGTAGAGTGCCTTACAGAGGGCACTTCACGATAGTTTCTGAATCAACAAGCACCAAACACAGTTTTGGTATGAATACTAATCAAAACCTAATTCCGTCTAGGATTCTATTACACTCAATCACAAATCTCACAAAAGCTTCTTCTCTCTCACAAAGAAAAAAACACAAGAACAAGAAAAACACTCTCTATTTTTCAATCACCCGATTACTTCCTTGGAATCGTTGATTCTCTTCAATCTTGGAGTCTTCTATTTATGCGAGTATACGTTGGTTCTATAGATGTTGGGATTGATTCTTTCTATCTTCATTCTGCTCTTCTTTCCAAGCCCGTGTGATTGACTTTCCTTTCTTTTCGAGATTTCTCCCGAGTGTTGTAATCCTTTCTTCCTTCAATTTTCTTCACTGATTATTTCCTACAAGATAGATAATATAATCAGTTAGTCTGATTAGAAAAATAGATAGGAAAAATTAGATACTTGCTTTTCTGGAAGACTTCCCTGTTTTGGTTTCTCAATTTGTCTTTCACTTCAAAACTTTACGCCTACCATGAATGTCCTTGAGATGTTGTTGGTTAATGTCCTTCAGTCTGCATCGAGAGGGTTTCTACAATCTCCCCCTTTTTGAGTGAAAGACAAAACACATATATACAAGCATAGTATATGCAACTGATATTGCAGTAGATAAAGACAAAACACATACAAGCATAATATATCGGATGGGATGTTATATGAGAGTCTGAATAATTCATTTGCAGAAATTTGGTGATGTGGTGGATGCGGATATTCTTCAAGCAAGTAGGATGAGCGACCTAAAATTTGGTTTTGTGAAATTAATTTAAACCTAAGCATGACGGGGTGTGTGCTATACAGAACATGAATGAAAAGGTTGGGACGGAAACCTGTTAATAGTATATTGCACGAAAATTAGACAAGGGATCTAAGCCAAATGGCCCCAAACGCACGGTTTGGAAGTGGGTCCCTAAAAAGCCTACTTCTCATCCTTTGAGTGCTTTTGGATCTCATGAGTTGGGAGATGAGCCACTTGATTCTATTGATCCTGGGGTGGGCTATGGCATGAGTCGTTTGAGGTTGTGCTTGATAGCCTTAATTACAAATCCGCATCTTAATTAATAATGAGGTTATTCCCCCTCTTAATCTATCTAATGGTGATTCCCATGCTTAAGTTGATTAAGATAAAACTTTATTTAATCCTATCATTGCTATTGTGAGGCGTCCCAGACTCCCAGGGACACTAGAGGTACTCTATGCCCAGGAGCCCAACATATCTTACAGGCGGTCGATAACTGTAAAGCCATGGAGGAGGATGAGTTGATGTTTATCAACTCTGGTCGTAGAGCCCCCATCAAACTTGAGGATTTCATCCCTGAGGGTCTAAAACACATTCGAAGAAATGAGAAAAAAAAACAATGTTGAAAGCCAAATGGTAACTGGTGAGACAAACTACATGAAAACCTACACTAAACAGGTTCGATATCCAGATGGATGACAAACAAGTTGTTGGAAACTTTAACTTTTGAAATATTTCAACACAAGCGTGTCATAATATTTCCAAGACTGATGTGAGGAAGAGCTGAATGATGCAAGCAACTCAGAAGAATCAAGTGAGACTTATGGTGATAGCGGAGAGAAAGAAGCGCACACGACTGTTTCCTTACTGATGATTTAAACATGCCAATCGTTAGTGACTTGACGAAGCAGTGAAGTACTATAAGGAAGAGACACAAAATTGAGACAAGGCAATGAAATTATTTTTTGATCTCATAATTCCTTCCTTTTTTTCTTTGTGAAGATGCATTAGGGTGATTTCTTCAAAGCAGGGTGATAACCCAATGTTTTGTTTTGCATTATTTGAGCCATTTATCTGGATTATGAAAGCCTTTATTCTTTCTATCCTTCTTAGTTAGAAAATTAATTGCGAAGGGTATTAAGTAATATAGAAAAAAGTAGTTATTAATATGTCAATCTGATTGTAAAATGACACATAATGTAAAAAGCTAGAAGAATTCATTAAAAAAAAGAATATTTGTTCTAGATGTGAAAATTTGGGTTCGGGTCAAATTTGGGTTCAGACCCTCGGACATCAGACCAAAAATGCTAAACTCAAACTATCTTCGGGCTCATATTCAGAAAACCAGACCAAAATCGGACTTGCCCCCAAATGTGTGATGTCATGACCCGGAAGTCTGGATGTCCAAATTGAGTTCACTTTTCTATGTAATCTAAATCATAATTATCAATACATACTGTGCACAAACCAAGGTGTCTGATGTACGGGCTTGAATACTCATATTGCGTTTTCCCCCTCTTAGGCCAAAAAAGCACGGAATTAGCTTACAACAGTCTGGGTTCGGACAATCGAGATTATTTGAATTCAGGTTTGTCCTCAAATTCAGACAATCTAGATCCCAAATTTCAAAACCCGTATCCAAATATGTTTCCAACCTAAAAATGTCTGATTATACGAATCTCAAATAATGTGTGCAAAAAGAATTTGTCCATCCATTTTTTTTTATTGAAAATGAACCGGACTTTCAAATCAGACAATTCTTTTACGGGCCTAGTATTTATTTGTACAAATTTTCTTCAATCAAAGATCTTGTAATCAGCAACGGTAGTCTTACTAGTCTATATATGCATCACTGTCATTGATGTCAATGCATCCCTAACAAAGTTAAAGACACTTGGCTGGCCCTAAATCTACATTAGATTATGGAGTAGTTTTGATTACAATTAGCCTTCTCAAATGGGATCATACAACAACAGATATTAGATTGGGTGCTCAAAAAGACAATTCAAGCTGTATGATTTGTACCTTTAAAAATACCTCTTCAAATCATAGTCTAGTACTCAATTATATAAAATTATTATTTCTCATAAAATTAAAGGCACCCAAATTGAGGAAAACCAAAAAGTGAACTTGATCACTACTTCTTTCTTTGTTGCACACAAGTCTACTGTATACTCCCTACGTTTTTTAATAATTCTGACGTTTGAATTTTGGGAAAGTTTTAAGAAAGTTATATTGAAAATGATAATTATATTGAAAATGATAAAAGTAATAAATAAATTTTTATTTTGATTATATATTTATATTAATAATAATAAAAGTAAGAGTAAATTTAGAAAAATATCAGTAATATTGTATTGAAATTATAAAGTGACAGATATTATGAAAAGTAAAAAATTAATTAAAGTGACAGATATTGAAGAATGAAGAGAGTATCAACTAAACTCAACATTAATTTCTTCATTAATTACATGGTAGATGAGATTATGTATCTTTCTAACTTTGTTACTACTAGATTTTGTCTTTTAGAATCTTTCATTAATTTAATTTAATTTAGTCATAACTATATTCTTACACCTTTCTCTATCACTACCTATTATAGCATTACTCCCTTAATCTAATCACCTTTATCCAATTAATTATATAATTTCCATACTCACCATGCCACGTGTTGCAACCATGACTCATCAAATGTGCCTCTTTGGAATAAAAACAATGACCCATTACCTGATTTGTGCACCCTGGAAGGTTCTTAGTGCCATGTAAAATGGAGATAATTGGGAGGATAATTATTTTAAATAAAAATTTAGAAAGTTTGTGATTAATTTAATTAAAGGGTAATTAGTAGGAACAAATGGTAGGAAACCATTGGAGGGGTAGCTGCTATCGAGGAAACACTTAAGACCCACATAATTAGCTGCAATTCAACAAATTTTGTTTGTTTAATATTCTATGAATAATGGTGAGCTGGCTAGGGTATATCACTTCAATTTGGGATTTTCGAATATCAACTTTGAATTTAATTTGTCATTATGTGTACAATTAGCATCGTACGGCAACTAATTTGGCATTGTTTATCCTCTTGTCCAAATCAAATTTTCCTGTAGCGTGGTTGATTGAGAGTAGTCTTAAGATGGGTGACCTCTTGAAAAGTTTTTCCAGGTGACGTATAAGCGAAAACGAAGCATGCCGGAAAGATTCGTGGTGATTTGTAGGGTCAGTCAATGACCCTCGAAGCAATTATCGGTAATATTTAAGGTCCGGGAAGAGCCAAGGCGTTACAACTATGTAGTGTGTGCTTGCAAATCTGACTTGATGTGTTGGTAGGAATGAAAAATGCTTCCGGTCAAGAGAGAACGTTCGTAAATGTGTTCTATAACTCATAAGTGAAGTGAGAGATTGTATTGGATTTACCCATAAGTTAAAATCTCATGTCAAATTGTTAGGATTTATCTATGAGGTAAATGTCTCACATCAGAAATCTAAAGTGATAAGTCATTGTTTATAAGACAAATTGACTACTCATTTTATTGCCAATTTGCTTGGCTATATCAATATGAATTATTTAACTGATTTGACTTATGCTTTCTTGCCTTTGTAAGATTTGAGTTTGAATTTTATAAATAACTACTATTTTTGGACTATTAATAAATATCTCAAATAAAAAAATTATAAAAGTCTCATCATGAGAACATAATGTCTTAACTTTGTATAAGTATTATATTATTTACCTTAAGCTTAAAAATTAAAACCAAATTAATATAATTGAATTATACAAATATAACATCACATATAATCACATAAAATTTTATTTTTATTCATAATTTTTTGAATTTATAAGAACATATAAAAAACGTTTGGAAAATGATATTAATTCATTTAGGTGTCACTTATTATATAGAGGTAAAACCGTTATGTAAATCTTGTATAATTGATAATTCAAAATAAATATCAAAAACTTGATATTAAAAAATCATAATAAACATTGATTTGTAGGAGCTTAGGGAAAAATATTGAAGAGAATGAATCAATATGGCTATGGAAATCAAGCAACCAAACAGTTAATTTCATGATGGTATTTGTTAGAGTATAAACCATCATTGAGCCTACAACTATCAGCTTAATTTTTTGTTGAGGTGGTTCTACAAAGCCAAATTTGAGCAAAGAGGTCTTAGGTTTGAATCTCAACACCCCATATTCATATGCACAAAGTGAATGTGGTTTTTGTAACATCCATACTTTAAGCCCAAAAGACATTCACGTGAGGGGACGTATTAGAGTATAAAACTATGATTGAACTTACAACCACTAACTTAAACTTATAGCCGAGATGGTTCCACAGTATTGTATCTAAAATTATGAGCAAAAACATGCACTCTGAATCATGGTTAAGTTAATTTGGTGTTCAATGTGCCTAGCCCTAGCTAATAGGAGAATTTAAGAGTGACACTATATTCAAACGAAAAGCCAGGTTTTGAGTCTAGGGCTAGTCAACAAAAGAGGTCAAGTTTTCTCTTAATTTGTCGTCCTTCATCATGATTACTTTAAGTAATTACTCCCTTCATTCTTAATTTTTGACCCTTTACAATTCTAATACAATATTAATGACAATTTTCTAAATTTACATCTTATTTTTATTATTACCAATACAAGTATATAACCAAAATATAAATTTATTTATTACTTTTATTATTTCCAATATAATTATCATTTTCAATACTATTTTCTTAAAATTTTTTCAAAACTCAAATGTGACAATTATTAAGGAAAGGAGGAAGTAACTCATAATTAAGAATGTGACCAATTAATTTATGCATTTAAACAACAACAAAGCACATGAACCCTAAGTTTATGAATAAATTCTCCCACGTACTCATACAATGATTCTCTAACATGCAATCAAAATTAATTAAGACTTAATTAATTTACACAGAGTCACAATTATTCTAACCTCAATACTCCATCCATTCCATATTATTTGTCTTTTTGTTGACTGTCACGGTATCTGATGTCATTCTTTGATTGATAATTTTTTATATCTTATTAACAATTGTAATATTATATTTTTAAGTACTATTTTTCGTTACGAATCTAATAATATTATTTTCTTAATAAATAATTGTATACATTAAGAAATTTATAATCAAACTATTTTTGATTTAATCGCACAATTTTTAAAGATGACAAATAATATAAAAAAAGTCAATACAAGTTTGTAATCATCATAAATTCTTAGAAATCAAGTGCGGTACGATCACACATAGATTTGTCAAATCCCCTGAAACCCACTTGTCTAAACCCTATTGGTAAACCCTGGATATTATATATAAGCAGCCCCAGATGTAACAACACTTTATTGCATAAAGTTTGAAGCTAATTATAAGTGAAAGTTTTCACCTACATATTTATATTTAAACATTTGGTTCAATAATTTATGTTGATGACGTGTGCATGATTAATTAGCATATTTGGGGGAGTTCATAATAAGTATATATACTTGGGGGTGATCTTTTGAAGCCTGTGAGAGGGATGTAAGTGAATACTGCCATCTACATAGGAGACAAGTACAATATTAGTGTTACCACATATAAAATTAAGACTCAAAAGTGCTTAATTAGTGAGTAATTATATTGTGATTAAGATCATGGTAGGGTTAATGAGTTGGGGTTCGGTTGCGTCGGAGCAAGGGTGGAGGAAGGGGCCATGGACGCCGGAGGAAGACAAGCTTCTCTTCGACTATGTCACCATGCATGGCGAGGGAAGGTGGAGCTCGGTGGCCCGTGGTGCAGGTGATTACCATATTAGTTAACTCGATTGATCTTTAATTAGATGTTTTAGTTGATGCATGTACATTTGTGGTTAATCATGTTTGATTGATTGTTGATTAATTATAGGGTTGAATAGGAGCGGAAAGAGTTGCAGATTAAGATGGGTGAATTATCTTAGACCGGGATTGAAGAGAGGTCAAATAACCCCTCAAGAAGAAGGCATCATAATTGAGTTGCATTCCCTTTGGGGTAACAAGTAATATACACTTTCTTCTCCTTAATTTTACATCTTATAATTGGGTGGTTGAATGTATATATATGCACCATGCATGCAATATAAATGATGGCTAGAGGTTATGAAAAACTCAGATATTATCTCTGATAAACCTAAAACTTAAATTGATAGTTAAAAATTCGACCAGAAATGATTTCATATAGTACTAGTGCATGCAAATACGTAATTCAAGCCTGATCGAAATTCCCAAATGGGATTTGTGTAGATGGTCGACGATCGCAAGATATTTGCCAGGAAGAACAGACAACGAGATCAAAAACTACTGGCGAACCCACTTCAAGAAAAAGGAAAGATCGACTCGAAAAGCATCCCAACGGCGAAAATCATCCCAAGCCCTAAAAAAACATGCAAAATCATCACCACCAACGCCGTCATCACAGCCGCCGCAATTACTCGAAACACAACCGTTGGAAACACCGAAGATAGAACCACCAGTTATCAGCAGTGAACAGATGATAACAGCTGCCTCATCATCTTCATATCATCCTGCAATGGAGGAACACAATTTGATGATGATCACCCCATCATTGCCATGGATGGATGCTACGTGTCAAGATCACGATGGGTCCACCTGGTGGGGTAGCCTCTGGAATTTCCCTGATCAAACTCAATCAGAGAAATTGCTGACGTCAGATCAGATGCAGCAACAGGAGCAGTACTGCAGCAAGGTGGCAACACTTACCGATGATAATTACTATAATAATAGTAATAATAGTAATAATAGTAATATTAGTACTAATTATAATGCATTTTCCTGGGGAGGGGATGTAAACAACTTGTATAATATTGAAGGGTGCATCTTTTAATTAAGTAGCTGGAAGTAATTAACTTTAATTAATTTGAACATTGTTAAACAATATTATCATTATCTACAGCATGCAGTTTGATGTCAATTATTTTATAATACTTTAATCAAATAGTTAGGGTCACATGAAATGAAATGTGAACGTTGATTATGCTCATGAGTATAATGAGTATTGTAACATCTTTTGCACGTGTGGGATGTCCATTGGTTTACAATTATATATTTGTTTAAATTGCCAAAAGGGTTGAAGATGCAATGCATAATGCAAAGTAATGCTTCCACTTTTGGATTTTTATTGCTCAAAATAGTCACAATATGTTATATGTGCATGTAGTTATCGACCAGGTTACTGTTTTTGTTTTTGTATGTACTTTTTTTCTTCCAATTTCAAACCTAGTTTGTTAAATCTTTTCTGGGCTTGGCTTGATACATAAGGTTGTTGCATATGGTACCGGAGCCAAAGCAGTTCATTTAACACGTTACCGTTGGGACAAATTTGATAAATTGTAGCGGTAGAAATGAGTCAAGGCGGAGATTGATGTTTGGCTTATCATTTTTTGAAGGAGCTTGAGCTCGACTTGCAACTTGTCGAGCTTGAATATGTTCGATTCAGGCTTTATTTGTGCAGGCTCGTGGGTTTGACTTGGATTGTGACTTGATCTTTATGACAAATAATAATTGTTCATAGTTTAAGTACTAAATAATTTGCAACAGATTTAATTTCAATATGAGGACATGATTATGCTTGATGATTTTTTTTTTAATTATGACAATAGATAGTGCTAATAGCCTAATGCAATATTTCATGACATTTTGTCCTCTTTCTAGGGTTTTCTTTTCATACTTTTATACAAACATTCAAATAACCGACTAGTTAATTAGTTCATCTCTTTGATTAAACATTCAAATATATGTAAGCTAACCTAAAAATAACCGATTAAAAGTAATAGTAGAGTACAAACATAAGTTTATTAGGTTTGTCAAGCCTAAAAAACCAAGCTACTTTTGGGTTAGCTTAACTTGTTTAATTCATTGCTCAAGCCCTAGGCAAGACGAGCTGATCTCGAGCTGAGCTATACGAGGTTCCTTTCGAGCCGTTTTGGTTCATTTCCACCCCTATACATATAATGATGCGTGTTGAAATTATTATGGGTAATGAAGTTTCGCATGAATAGCAAAAGGATACTTGATCATGTATATATAAGTTCATGAGTTATTCCACTTGATGCTAGTTGGTTTCTAGGCGAAATTCCGTTCGAGCTCATCCGCTCATATATATACATGATATGTCAAATTAAAAGACATTGATTTATATAATTTTGGCGCGATATCAATCACGATCATGAGGTCCTAGATTCGAATATCAGCCGTCTCCATGTTGAAGTTATTGGGTTGAGGCCCAAAAGAGGCCAGCCGCCCAAGCTAAACGGCCTACGTAGGCGGTAGTAGTGCTTGTTTTCATACTAATTTTATTTCGATTTCGAAAATAGGTTTCGCTGCAATAATAAATGATGCATACATACCTATACACATAAATAGGAACGATGATAAAAGTGTAATCCATACATTCCAGAGCTTCATAATGCTACATACAGTAGAATATGCATGACAGGATCAGAATCATAATCATAAATTAAAAGATGATGATAAACAGTCGATACACATTAAGCTAATCAGGGGTTTTTTGCTTTTTGGACCCCAAACTTTGGGGGTATTTATTTTCTGGACCCCCATATTAAGTGGTATACTTTCACTTTAATTGTGATGCTCACCATTAACAACGCATACACAAAAAAGCACATCATATACGTACTCATATGCCATTTCAATGAACCAGGTAGTTAATTAAGCATTCAATTAACCAGCTTGAACAACAGCCATTAAAATCGTTAATTTGTTGTAAAAAAGCACCTTCATACATGCATTCTAGACAATCAACTAATGAACTGCTTATAACTAACTCTTATTGTGAACTGTGATGTCCGAATTCAAAGGCTAAACTGGGTTTAGTTTATGTATAGCCCGAACCAATTCGAAACAAGCAGGGAAAAAACAAAAACAGAACAAAAAAAATTCTAAAAATGGATGGCCCATACAGGGCTCGAACCTGCGACCTTGACGTTATTAGCACCACGCTCTAACCAACTGAGCTAATGGGCCATTTTATTAAAAACATATTCAAAACCATATACATTGACAAAGTCAGTTACAACTTACAACATTCAGACAATAGGATAAGATAAGATGGGGATAGACTTGTAGACAACAGCAAATTATGAGAAGAAGAAAATCCATCAAAGAAAAATGGAGAACATAACAGCAAGCGAAATAGCAGGGCTTGGTGTGGGCACCCTTTTACTCTGTGCCACCATTGCTGCTCCGAAAGTCGACGCTTTCATCTCCTCTTCCCAGCGAAGGTATTCATGTCTGTTTAAGAAATAGATAACCTAAAACCCTGCAGTAGTATCAGAGTCACAAATTGCGTGCTTAAAATTAATACCTGTTTATACTCTATCTTCATGATGTACTTCTTTCATATTTGCCTGAATTGTGTTATTCTATGTCTTTAATTGTTCTACATCAACTTGTCCAATTTTGTACAAGCAAGTTAAAGATACAAGGTTGAATTCAATTCTATTATTTGCAGGTCGCTGGGGATGTGCAGTCGTTGTGGGGACGTAAAGCTGATTGCCTGCTCCAAATGCAAAGGATCCGGGTCCATTAAACCGGGCGGGTTGTTCGGCCCAATTGACGACTTGTTTCTGGGCCGGTTTGAATCGGATCAGAAATCGAAATATCTTCCCTGTGGGAATTGTGGGGCCAGAGGCTGCTTCCCCTGCCCTAACTGTAATGTATCTCGATAGATAGATGTTTTGGTTGTATTAATTGTTTTGTTATGGTGTAATAGTAGTGTTAGAATTTTTGTCAAAGGGATAAGTTGTTGATGTATGTTGGATAGATTTATATCTTGACAAAAGAAATCATCTCTGCTCTTTGATTTGCATTTGCCAATTCATGGTTGATCAACTCAAGAGATGGAATCAATATTTGGAAAATCCCACCTATAATGAGATATGCGATGGTTGAATATAACAGTCTACTCTTGAATTTTACAATTTAGAGAGATTGGTTTGAATCGATTCAAGATTTACATATCTTTCGCTACTTATTACCCAATGGGAAAAAATAATTGAGGTTTGACAAGACATTTTACTTCAGTACAACAGTAAACCCTAAGTGTGGCCCCCACTAACGAGAAATTCAAGCATCAGCAACAACAGTAAACCCTAAGTGTGGCCCCCACTAACGAGAAATTCAAGTTAGTGCAGATGTCGGCAGTCTTCCCCATGCATGAAATTGTATGAAGAGAATGATTTCGGCGAATTTAAGAAAACCTTTCAAAAACCGGAAACACAACTATTTTGAAAAGCATTTAGCAAGTTGGCTGGAAAACTAAGAGGACAAGATCAACAAAGAGAAAGATAACTTCGTACTTGTTTTCTCCAAGCAACAACAAATTAAATGCGTACATTAAACCTATCTGAAAAGCAAAAACACAAGGGGAGTACAACAAAATACTCATGAAAAAAAGGGAAAACAAGACATCTTACCAATACTCTCGTCACCCGATTCACTTAACCCTAGCTCACCAAAACATAAATATAATTATATGATATTTATTACCACTTATTCTTTGACATCAATTTGTATTGGAGTAGTATTTTAAGGAGTACAGTTTCCCATTGAATCTCACATTCTCACTCAAGCCTATAAAAACGGATTCGTACAATGGGTTCAAATTCAGTCAGGCCCAGCTTGGATAACTTTAGCGATAGGCCTCCCCCTCTAGGGGCTTTCAATTTGTGAGGGACTAAAATACTAGTACTCGTAATACTCAACCTAGGGTATGTTTATTCTAATTATGTATTATATAATATTTCTTGTGAAAATAATATTAAGTTATTGAAAAATCCTTCTATACCGTGCTCGGAGGAGGGATTCAAAAGCTCCTATAAAATATCCGATAAGTTCATGAAAATGACAACTTTTAGGGGAAATTTATTGGAGCATTATCTAGGGATCGACATATGGGAAATCTTTATCTTATAAACTAAAGTTGATGGAGTGATTAATTCTCACGGATTTGGAAAAAAATCATTTCAAAAATTCACTTTGAAAAACCAGTTTAGACGTTATAATCACCTAATTAGAACACCTTTGAAAAAAAAAATTGTGGAAAGATTAAGAAACCAAGAAGATTGGAGAAGTAATGAGATAGATATTTGTGTGCTCTATGTAGCTTGAGAAGATCTAAACATATTTGGACAACATAATTAATAGAAGCCACAAAACAACAAAAACTAGGTCAAAGCAGGGTACCCTATCAGCAATCGTCACCCTTCAACTTTAATGTTAGCCCATCACATTTCTTTGTCTAGTTTCATGTTTTTCGCTAATTTCAGGTGTCTCAGGATTAACCTTAACCTTAGAATGAAAGCGTGAATGTTGCAAAGGCCCCCTTAATCTCGCACAAGTAAACATGGGGGTGCTGATGTTCGAACTCGAGATCTCTTGTTTAACCTGAATCGGATAATATGTGGAACCATTTCAACCAAAATTTTAGACTGACGGTTATCACATATAGGCACACTGATAGTTTTATACTCTAACACAACTAACCCAAAATTTACAAACCGCTCGTTACGTACTACTTATGTAATGATCGAGTTCAAAATTAATTTAAGTCATTACAATATCGATGCTCAACACTTACAACACATTTGAGTCATTGTCACCCCCACAATCATAATGAATGAACATTGCTTTTTCTTTTTTAACACTCATGGTCATTGATGGTGGGCAATGGTATTGGTACCTCACAAAATAACAAGAAGTGGGACAACCGCGTACAAGAGAGGGAGCAACGAAGGTAGACGGTATGTCAATTTTTCAAGTATCAAGGGATGTTTACTTGTGAGGGCACGTCACACTATATATGAGTACCAAATTGACAATGTGCTGCATCACTAGTGATTAGGATTGAGGCACTCAAGTCACTTATTCCGTTCGGTATATAGATGTTGGAGAAGTTTGGGATAGGTTTGTATAGTTTATGTAGGAATAGGTAATAAATTGTAGTATAGACAATATTTTGAACTTTCATTAGAGATCATTACAGGCTTTTAGAGCAACCGCAGTGATAAATTTGACAGTGACATGATGTTGATGTGGTATGGACGAGCACGAGAAAGGTAGTGTAGCGGCGAGGACAAGTGTCGCCGGTGAGAATAACTCGGACTCACGCTCAGTGTGTGAGGACGAAGATGAGATTCTCAACAGTTTTTTTTTATATATATATTGGTTGTAGTGTATTTAAATTATTAAATGTGGAGCCTATATCTTTTTTTTTATTATTTTAACCAAGCTCATGCTTACCATTGAAAAACAAGTTAATATGGAGAATCTAACTCTTCTTCTTGTGGTCATACTGCTTTCACCTCATCTATATAATATTAATAGTAAAGTTTGTGGGTCTCGCTGAATGGAGAAATGAGATTAATTGTAAGGATTTCGACCGATCAAAAAGTAAATAAATGTTGAATTAAATTATTTTGGTGCAACTATCATTTATTAATTATTTTGGAATAATAATAATAATAATCTATATAATATTAATAGTACGCTTAATGGAGAAATGATATTAAATGTAGGGATTACAATAAAAAAGTAGATAAATGTTGAATTAAATTATTTTGGTACAACTATCAGTAATTATAGTTATTTTGGAATAATCTTTCAAAATTATAATTATAATTTCTATTAAATTTTTAATTTTTTAAAATAATTATTTTTATATACTCCGTGTATCGGACGGGTTGAGGCCTAATTTACTTAGTCTAACTCGTGCTCACCATCGCGAGTGTGGTTAAGTAATCACTACTCACCACTACTATTTAAATAATAAATTAACAATAATTATTATCTTTTGGTTTTACAATATATACAATACCCTCTCCCTCTTATAAGATTGTTTATTTGCTGAATTGTTGAAATAAGGCGCGTGCAATTAAATTTGGCAAACTTTCACCACTTAAGTATTCTATATATATATTGATTTAATGTATGAAAATTACATCTTTGAATTTTTCATAAATATAAATTGAAAAAGTACTTTCATTAAATCTATTTATATAATATTTTTCAATATATCACGTTAAGAATTAAAGATTAAAGTACAAAATTGAAGATTAAAGTACTAAATTGAAGATCATGATCGTTGATCAAAATAATTGATAATAAAGGGGGGAGGGAATACATTTTAGTGGAGCTAGCAAAAATTTGGGTTAGGGTAATTTGTGGTTTGGACAAATTGGACATCGGACAAAAATTTGATGCCCGATATCTAGTTTTTCAAGTAATTTTCTGGTCGGATAAATCAGACAAGCATAAAT
Organism: Portulaca oleracea; assembly: GCA_029582165.1. Classification (NCBI taxonomy): domain Eukaryota; kingdom Viridiplantae; phylum Streptophyta; class Magnoliopsida; order Caryophyllales; family Portulacaceae; genus Portulaca; species Portulaca oleracea. Next base: position 21,303,502 of record CM055892.1, read on the forward strand.
TTGGGTCTAAATCGGGTTCGGACAATAGAAATTTGAAAAAAATTGTATTTGAATTTTCAACCAAATCGGTCAATATTAAAATTCGGACGAAAATTTTATAACTATACTATGTTTTTTTTTGGGACAAATCCGAGTTATTGGCCCCTTTGGCAAACAATTGTTTGTTTTTGGTTGTTCATTATTAGCTGTTTGGATTAATGGTTTGTATTAGCTATTTGGAAAATTAGTTTTTTTTTTTTAAACACCAAGAGGAAAGAAGCTTTATTAATGTAGTTCCAGTTTACCAATATTCACTACATCCTCAATACTACTGGGACAAAAATTGAAAACACTAACACTACTCCTGTTTCTAGCCCCTTCCTTTGCAAAACCATGGGCTGCTCCATTGAGATTCCTAGGTATGTAACCAAACGAACATGATTCAAAGTCCTTCTTGAGGTTCTTGCAATCTTTCAGTATGCCTGACGCCATAGTTGGGCCTCCTCCTCCTCTTTTGAGGGCGTTGATGATTTTGTTAGGATTCACTCATGAGTAAAAATGTCTCATATCGGAAAAGTAAAGAGAAAGGACATGGTATATAAGTCAATTGGTTTTAAGATGAAATCTCACTTAACTTGTGTACCACGGTCCTTGATTGAAGTGGGCCCCTGCCTTGGATTTCCCCAACAAGTGGTATCAGAGCCGATGATTCATTCGGTTGGGCGCAAGGTGCCGGAAGGTGGTCCCGTAAAAATCACCATGGACAGGAGTAGGGACCATGGCGCGTGTGCGACTGGGTCTCCTGAATGCGCAGAGTGGTGGCATGAGACTCAGGTGGAGTAGGGTGCGGCTCTATCGAGTAAAGTGCGGCTAAGACTCATGAGGCAGAGTGGTGGCATGAGACTCAGGTGGAGTAGGGTGCGGCTCTGTAGAGTAAGGTATGGCTATGATGTGCTCCTGATGGTGACTTGAAACCTTGGCAAAAAGAGGCTTCCGATCAAGGGGGAGAGACTCATGTCTGAAGGGGGAGATTGTTGGGATTCACCCATGAGTAAAAATGTCCCACAACGGAAAAGTAAAGAGAAAACACATGGTATATAAGTCAATGGGCTACTCCTCTTAACACTAATTGGTTTTAAGATGGAACCTAACTTAACTTATGTACCGTGGGCCTTAGTTGAAGCGGGCTCCTGCCTTGGATCTCCCCAACAGATTTCATGGCAGTCCCCTTCTATTTCGATCCTCGACACATCCATACCCTTTGCGAGGTTCATCCCCATTCTGATCGCCCCAACGTCCATCGTTCCCACTTCCCATGCCAGTGTTCTGTATTCTCTCGTTACTGCCACCACCTCACCTCGGTGGTTGTGAATGACCGCCACCATGCATCCTCTGCCATCCTCCTCCACTCCTACATTTTTGTTGACCTTGAGTACTCCCTCCACCGGCTTCTTTCGCCTAGTCTGCGTAGAACTATCCATGTTCCTCTTGTGCTTTTCTTGGGCGTCATGATATCTCTAAAATCTAGTCATTTGGGGCCTTCCATATTTCCTATAGTGTCATCAAGAGTATGCCATTCTTTGTTTTATCCCCCTCTTTGAGTCTAGCTTCTAGCCACTACCCCAGCTCTCTCTCGGCCCTTTCTTCTATGTCGAGCCTGACTACACCTTGTCGCGATACTTTTCTTTAGTATTCACAGTCTAGAAATAGGTGTGCGTTCGACTCATAGTCTTCCCCACACATAAGGCATTTCAGGTCCAGTTCCACCTGCCTCTTGAGTAGGTTTGTTCGTGTGGGGAGTACATCCTTCCACACTTTCCAAACACAATGTTTCACCTTCCGGGCCGCCATTGCACTCCATAGGAGCCTCCAACCTTCCTCCCCCCTCTCCTGATGATGATCCTTTCTCGGTGTCCGTGTTTCTCATCTCCTTTCTCACCAAATGGTAGCTCGTTTTGACAATGAATTTACCATCTTGTGATTCACCCCACACTAACCTGTCATTTTCTTTTTCCCAAGCCACCGGTATGGTCAAGATCTCCTTTGCTTGATTTTCATTGAAACACAGCTGCACTAGGTCCGCCCTCCATTCCTTGGCCTTGTCATCTATAAGCTCTTGGACAATTGCTTCTTCTTCTAGTAGTCGCACCGGTGTTGTAATCTTATGGCCTGATGACGCCGGAAGCCACTTGTCCTTCCATATCCGAACGGAGGACCCGGTGCCTATCTTCCATAACGTGCCCAATTCCAGTAGCCAGCGTGCACCCAGAACACTTCGCCATGTATAACTAGGTTGGTGGCCCCTTGTCGCTTGACAGAAGTTCCCATGCTTGTAATACTTTGCTTTTAGGAATCTTCCCATCAAAGATTCTGGCTCATTTACTAGGCGCCATGTTTGCTTCGCTAGCAATGTTGTGTTAAAGGTAATTGTTGTGTTTTGTGTGACCCATTGGATCCTTGGCGTCTAGGTTGATGGAGAAAACGGGGCACCACCTGCATCATATGGGACGCTAGCAGCGCCCCTCACAGAAGGCACGTGAAACTCGACATTACCAGCGGTTCTCGATGCCACCAACGCCTTCATCACGGAGTTGAGGAGACATACGCTAGACAAGCCGCTGTCAGCGAGTCCTCGGATGCTACCAGCGTCTTTGTATAAATAGGAGTTACCCCCTATTCTTTGGCCGCTGCCAGCGGCTATCTCAGAAGACATCAATCAAGTGACGCGGCTAGTGTCTCGGAGCCTGTTTTTTTCTTAAAGGCGGGACTTTTTAGGTTAATTAATTTTTTAACCTAGTTCCCTTCCCTCACTAATAGTATAAATATGGCACCTATTCCTCCACCATAATAATCAGAGTGATATCAGAGAAAATATTGAGAGAGAGGGAGTCTCAACAATATTTTCTTGTGTATCCTGAGAGATTGTGAGTTGAGTGTAAGAGAGATTTATATTGTAATCTCCTTTGGTGATCGCATCACACCCTGTGATAGTGATCAGGTTGTACTCCTCCTTTCTCATAGTGGATTATTTTCTGGTTGTCACCGTCCGTGGGTTTTTCTCCGAGTTCTTCGGTTTCCTACGTAAATCTGGTGTTTGATTTTATCGTTCTTATTTTCATTCCTGAATTTCGTCGTAATATCCGTCATCTCAATATATTTCGCTTCCGCTGTTACCTTACTATTACTCACCTTTTCTCTAACAAGTGGTATCATTATAACAAGGTGGAGATGACTTCAATCATGAAGTGTGATATTGCAAAATTTGATGGAACGAGGAGTTTCACTATGTGGAGACTGCAGATGAAGGTGGTCCTGATTCAGCACGGGTTATGGGATGTGATTGAGTATCCTGACACGAAGACTGATGAAACGATGAGTGATGAAGATTTCAAAAAGCTCCGGAAGGATATCAAGGGCAACTTGAGTCCAAGGGAGTGGAAGAAGCTGGAAGATAAGGCTCTGGCAGGGATTCAGGTTTGTTTGGAAGAGCATATTTAGAGAGAGGTGATGCATATCAAGAAATCTCGGGAGCTTTGAACCAAACTGGAAGAGATGTACATGTCAAAGAGTCTTGCGAACAAGTACCGAATGAAGGAGAATCTCTACAGGCTGCGAATGACCACAGGTACTTCTATGCGAGCACATCTTAGTGAATTTGATTATGTTATTACTGAGTTAGAATCAATGGAAGTGCAACACACTGATGAGGATAAGGCTTTACGTTTAATGATATCCCTATGTGCATCACATAAAGAATTTAAGGAGATCATGTTGTATGGGAATTGTGGTGTCCTTAACCTTAGTGAAGTAAAAGCCAGTTTACTGTCTAAGGAGAAATTTGATATCGAGGGTGATGACCAGGGTGGTGATGCTTTGATTGTAATGGGAAGGAATAACGATCGTAAAGGAAACGGGTCTAAAGGGAAGTCTAAACACCGTTCAAAGTCTAGGAATCCTCACAAGAACAAGAAGTGTAACTACTATGGTAAGATGGGGCATATAAAGAAGGATTGTTGGACTAAATAGAGAGACTAAAAGCAGGGCAGTAAGGATAACCACACCAAACCTGGTACCTCAAACTGTGTTGAGTCTGAGTCAGATGGTGATGGGTTTGTAGTTACGGATGATGCATTGGCTACCACATCGAGTAGGATCGCTAGAGATGAGTGGGTTCTTAATACGGGGTGTACCTATCATATGTGTCCTCATAAGGATTGGTTCGAGTCCTATGAGAGTGTTGACACCGTCGTCATAACCATGGGTAACGACACAGCCTGCAAGGTTGCAGGAATCGGTAGCATCAAAATCAGGACTCACGACGACATTTTTAGAACTCAGAAGGAGGTTCGTCACATCCTTAACATGACCCGCAATTTAATTTCTTTGGCTACTTTTGAGGCTAATGGTTGCAAGTACAAAGGAGAAGAAGGTGTCATGAAAGTGTGCAGGGGTTCCATGGTTCTGATGAAGGGAATCAGGTACCTATACATCCTGCAGGGGTCTACAGTGACAGGAACTGCAACAGCAGTTTTAAATCTTGATGAGTCCGACAACACAAAGTTGTGGCACATAAGACTAGGCCACATGGGGGAGAAGAGAATGCAAACGCTGAGCAAGAAGGGATATCTTGGAGGTGTACAAATCGGCAAGCCGGAGTTTTGCGACCATTGTGCCTATGAGAAACAGAAGAGGGTCAGTTCCTCCAGGGCCAAGCATACAACGACAAGGATCTTTGACTATATTCACTCAGACTTGCGAGGTCCTGCTAGAGTGTCATTACTGAGTGGCAAGCGCTACATGTTAACCTTCGTGGATGACTTCTCGAGGAAGACCTGGGTTTATTTCTTGCGGCACAAGAATGTGACATTCTCATTCTTCAATAAGTTCAAAACTTTGGTAGAGAACCAGACAGGCAGGAAAGTAAACAAACTCAGGACAGACAATGGGTTGTAGTTCGTTGATTCTAAATTTACTGAGTTCTGTGAGCAGCACGGGATTTCTAAGCATCAAACCCTGGTAGGCAAGCCTCAACAAAACAAAGTAGCTGAGAGAATCAATAGGACACTCCAGGAGAAAGCTCGTTGCATGCTCTCAAATGTAGGGCTTTGGAAGAACAAATCATTTTGGGCAGAGGTGACATCTACTGCCTACTACCTGCTGAACAGATCACCGCATGCCTCTATTGAATACCAGATTCCAAAGAAAGTATGAACAAGTAATCCAATTAATTATTCTAATTTGAGAATTTTTTGATGTCCTGTATATGCCCATGTGAATGAGGGGAAGCTGTCTCCCAGGGCTGTTAAACGCATGTTTCTAGGTTATGGGTTTGAGTCTAAGGGACACAGAATGTGGTGTCCTGACTTGAAGAAAGTCATACAATTTAGAGACGTAACCTTCAATGTAATTGCTAAGTTATCTGGAATGAAATCTACCGGTATTTCTGATGATGCAGGAAATCAGGAGAATGAGGCAGGAAGAACAGTGTTCGAGGTGGAACATGTTGAGGCTCAAGGTGGAGCTACTGGATCCTGTAATTAGGAGCAAGCTGCTGTAGACACCGGGATTTGCACCGATAAAATCCCGACCCGTCAAAATTCGACAAGTCAGTTGGGCTGGATACCAAAATGTGACATTGGGCCCATGCAGTTGATGAAGTAAGCCCAGCAAAGCAAAACAGGCCACAAATCGGAATATAACCCGCGGGGGTTATAATAAATCATAAGTGGCCCAGAACAAAAGCGGCCCAGAAGCATCTCTGGCCGAGACAACTTCAAAACCCGCGGGGGTTTTCTGATACCCAGAGCGCGTCGTTTTGCAGCGGTCCACGTCAGCGATCCGTGTGAAGGCTTCAAAACCCGCGGGGGTTTTCTCTTCAAAAGTTGGCGCCAAAAATCTTGATCACAACTCCTTGATATTAGCCCCACATGTGTTGACTTTCTGCCTTGACTTTCAAAACCCGCGAGGGGTTTGGGATTGCATGGATTGCATGGCATGATCATAGGGGTATGTTCCCTCCATTTTCCCTCCAAATTTTCACCTCCTTCACCTATAAATACCCCCCTCCATTACACTCATTTCATCAACTCCCACCATCTATTATCCTTACTCTACTCAAATTTCATCATCATTATACCAAAACTCTCTCTCAAAACTCCATCTCTAATACTCTCATAAAATCACTACATCACCACTCTTACATTATTCTTCCACCATCCTTACATTCATCATTCCAACCTCCAAGTCAAGGCAAAGTCAAGGAGTTCAACCGTTGCATTCGGGCATCCAAAATCAAAAGAGGTTTGCTTTTATTATTAATATTGTTATTTTAATCATGTAATTTGTATTTTAATTCCTCTACATGTACATTATTATGTAAAACCTTTCTTTTAACATTTGCATGATTCGGAATATAAATTCGTGAAATTAATTAAACTTCTCCCCGCTCTTTTTCATTTTGATGTCGATTTTAGTAGAGTCTGTTTTCTAACAGGCGAATTCGAGAGTTCTTATAATTCTCGAATGCGTAACCTTACCCCCGGACTTAGAATCGGGTTTCGTAGACCGGAGATATTTTATTTTTACGATTTGTCGATTTCCTTAAATCGGCTGGCGACTCTTTACCTTTTCTACAAATTCTTTTGATTATATAAAATATACGATTTTGCACAAAAAATAGTTACAAATGATTTAATACCACTTTTTCTTTACCAATCTAAGGCCACCCAGGAGAAAATGGGGCATAAAGTTAATAAAACCCCGCGGGTTTTATTGTCCTTTACCCACCTTCTCTGGGCCAAGTAAGCTCAAGGCTCAGTCCAGGACACACTAAAACCCCCGCGGGTTTTAGTGCCTTCTGGCGGCCCTTTTGCTTTCTTTTGGGCCTAGATCCGATAATGGGCCGGTGTTAAATTATTAATAAAATATTTTGGTGTAATTTCGGGTATTTTTATAATATAAAAAGAATTTCTAAATAAATAAAGTTTCATCACCCCGAAAACGAATTTCGAAAGTAAAAATATCCTTATTTAAGGATTAAGCAACCTTAGTTGGCTCCCGATCACATAAGTAGCGTATCAGAAGATCGACACCCCTAAACGGGGGTGATTTTCCGGATACCTACAGTTGCTGATAATGCTCCTGAAACAACTCAGGTTGATGAGCCTGAGACTGAGATTGACATTCCTCAGGTGGAGGAAGAACTAAGCATAGAAAGAAATCGTCCCAGGAGGGAGATCAGGAGACTAGCGCGATATACTGAAGAAGACGACGTTATGATCGCATATGCGCTGAGTGTTGCAGAAGATACTCCAGAAGTTGCTGAACCTTCTACCTATCAGGAGGCCATCTCCTGTCCAAGTACCTCAAACTGGATAGGAGCTATGTAAGACGAGATGGAGAGCCTGCAGAAAATCATACATGGGAGCTGTGTGAGTTGCCTAAAGGGCGACGAGCTCTTACTGCAAAATGGGTGTACAAGAAGAAAGAAGGTATCCCTGGTGTAGAGAGTGCAAGGTGGAAGGCCAGATTGGTGGTTAGAGGTTGCAACCAAAAAGAGGGAATCGACTACAATGAAGTATTCTCTCCAGTTGTGAGGCATACGTCGATCCGCACCTTGCTAGCCTTTGTTGCTCTATTTGACTTGGAGTTGGAGCAACTCGATGTGAAGACGACTTTCCTCCATGGCGAGTTGGAGGAGGAAATATATATGAGGCAACCAGAGGGTTTCATCATTCCTGGTAAGGAGGGACCAGTGTGCAGTTGAGGAAGTCCTTGTATGGACTTAAACATACACTCAGGCAGTGGTACAAAAGGTTTGATACCTTTATGGTAGGGCAAGGGTGCACAAGGAATCACTATGACAACTGTGTGTACTTCAGGCAATTTGAAGGGTCTTTCATTTATTTATTATTGTATGTAGATAACATGTTGATTGCCTTAAGGGACATGTCACTTATAAAGAAGCTGAAATCTTAACTCAACCAGGAGTTTGAGATGAAATACCTGGGAGCGGCAAAGGAAATTTTAGGAATGGAGATCCAAAGAGATAGAAAGGCAGGGAAGTTGTTCCTGTCTCAGAAGAGGTATCTGGAGAAGGTGTTGGACAAGTTCAACATGAGAAACTGCAAGGCAGTTTCAACACCCTTAGCTGCAACCTGCACATTTCAAGTTGTTTGGTGAGAACTGTCCTAAATCTATTTTGGAGGTAAGGAGGATGTCTAATATTCCCTATGCTAGTACAGTTGGTAGTTTGATGTATGCTATGGTGTGCACTAGACCTGACTTGTCCCATGCAATTAGCGTGGTAAGTAGATATATGCAGAATCCAGGGAAGGAGCATTGGGAAAGAGTGAAGTGGATCCTTCTCTATGTGAACGACACTTTAGAGAATGACATCCTTTATGATAAAGGTAGTGTTGCAACGTCTGATGTTGCAGGTTATGTTGATGCTGATTATGGTGGAGATCTGGATAGAAGACGCTCAATTTCAGGGTACGTGTTCACTGTGTGTGGTGTAGCAGTGTCCTAGAAAGCTTCACTTCAGTCTATAGCAACCCTTTCTACAATTGAGGCTAAATATATAGTTGCGACTGAAGGAGTTAAAGAGGCAATCTGGTTGAGGGGATTGGTCATGAGCTTGGAGTACCACATGGTGAGATCGTGGTTTACTCAGATAGTTAGAGTGCTATACATCTGACCAAGAATGTCACTTATCATTCGAAGACCAAGCATATAAGTGTCAGGTATCACTTTATCAGAGATACAGTTGCTGCGGGAGAAATTGTGGTGAAGACGGTGCATACTTCTGATAATCCTGTAAATATGTTAACCAAGCCTCTATCTATAATTAAGTTCGAACATTGTTTGAACTTAGTTGGTGTTTTGAGTATGTGAGAGCCCTGCGGGGCCACGCCCTGCAGAGGGGCGTGTTGATGGCGACAGTCGAGGTGTTTATTCTGGACCGATAACTCTAATCATGGTGCAAGGTGGAGATTGTAGGGTTTTGTGTGGCCCATTGGATCCTCGGGGTCCAGGTTGAAGGAGAAAACGGGGCACCACCAGCGTCATATAGGACGCTAGCAACGCCCCTCACAGAAGGCACATAAAACTCGACGCTACCAGCGATTCTCGACGCCACCAGTGCCTTCATTATGGAGTCGAGGAGACAAGTGCTAGACAAGCCGTCGGCAGCGGGTCCTCGGATGCTACTAGCGTCTTTGTATACACAAGCGCTACCCCCTGTTATTTGGCCGCTGCCAGCGGCTATCTTAGAAGGCATCAATCAAGTGAAGCGGCCAGCGTCTCAGAGCCTGTTTTCTCTTGGAGGTGGGACTTTCCTTTTTGCATTGTAGGTTAGTTAATTTTTTATCCTAGTTCCCTTCCCTCACCAACAGTATAAATATGGCACCTATTCCTCCACCATAATCATCAGAGTGAGATCCGAGAAAATATTGAGAGAGAGGAAGTCTCACCAATGTTTTCCAGTGTATCCTGAGAGATTGTGAGTTGAATGTGAGCGAGATTTATATTGTAATCTCCTTTGTTGATCGCATCACACCCTGTGATAGTGATCAGGTTGTACTCCTCCTTTCTCATAGTGGATTATTTTCTGGTCGTCGCTGTCTGTGGGTTTTTCTCCGAGTTCTTCGGTTTCCCATGTAAATCTGGTGTTTGATTTTATCGCTCTTATTTTCGTTCCTGAATTTCGTCGTAATATACGTCATCTCAATTTATTTCGCTTCCGCTGTTACCTTGCTATTACTCACATTTTCTCTAACATCAACTAGTCTTCTAAAACCCAAACCCCCTTTGCTCTTTGGCTACTAGTCTTCTAAAACCCAAACCCCCTTTGCTCTTTGGCTCCCCTAGCTTCTTCCATCCCACCCAGGCTATACCTCCTTCCTTGTCTCCAACGGACCACCGGAACCTCCTATGCATGGACTCTATTTCCTCAATACAACCTTGTGGTAGCTCAAAACATTGCATGGGATAATTTGGTATGGCCTGTGATACCGCCTTAATGAGGACTTTTTTCCTTGTTGTTGAAAGTGTACGTTCTTTCTATCCCTTTAACTTCTTTCGAATTCGGTCAAGAATTGATGCAAAGACTGCCTTTTTTGATCTGCTAATATATGTCGGTAGACCAAGATAGCGGTCATGAGGATCTACGGCCTTAAAACTCATTCTCTCCAGGAGCTTTTCTTTCAGTTGATCACTCACAATTCGACCAAAAGACAATTCTGATTTATTAATGTTTATCACTTGCCCAGACGCTTTTTCATAGGATTTCAACACGTCCAACACTTGTTCTGCCTACTCCTCTGTTGTTCTGACGAACAGGAGGTTGTCATCCACAAAGAACAGGTGACTGATAGTGCACCTTCTAGTCTTTGGATTGTGTTTGATAGTGCAACGACGCCAAAATTGTTGTCGTACTTTTGGGAGTATGTTCTGATCGCAGCATAGTGCGGGTTTAATATCTTATCCACAGGGAGTTGGGGTACCGAACCTAAAAGTCACTCAAACTCTCACCTACTAGGTTTGATTTCCATGATTTTTGAGGTTTTAGAAACTACTAAAAAAACACAATAAAAATCACAAATAAAAGAAGAAAAAGGGTCGGGGGTTGACTTTAGCTACCTAAAGGAAATCTAATCGAAGCAAAATCGAAAAGAAATAGCTAAACTAAGTCAGGAATGGGTCGCTACTAAAATTTAATCACTCTAAGCACCCTCTTCCCAGGATAACAATAGATTAACTTCCCAAAAATCTTACCCCTCACTCACATGAAAGATAAAACCTAAGAGTATAAAGTGTAACAAACCCTAATTAAATCAATCCTCAATTTCATGAGAGATAAACCTAATTATCCCACTAAAACCTCACACTAATGCTTTAAGGAAATCTTGCAACATCTCAATTAACTAAACTTCCACAAAAGATAGAGAGTAATGGTGAAAAATCCTAAACTAAGCTAATCATTCTCTTCCAATCAAACCTCAAATCAAATCCCTATTAAGAGCCTAATCACCCCTAACCTAAGTTAATTACTCACTAATTATTTTATTATCAAACTTGATCAACACTTTAGACAAACTATCCAAATTAAACTAATATTATGAACAAAACTAACTCCTAATAGACTAAAGACCCAACTATCCTATATACCCAAAGAAGATTGACCCAACTATTAATATCTTAAAACTGACCCAAAAGAGGACTAACCTAACCCTATGGCCCAAATAAGAAGAGCCTAACTACTAACTACTCAAACTGATTCAAATAACAAAACTAACCCAAATCCTAATTTGACCTTGACCCAACTTAACAAATAAAATAACCTAAACTTTAGCTCATCTAATACTAACCTAATGAACTACTACTAAGATTAACTTAAACCAAGACTAAAAGATAAATGTAATACTAATGTCTAAACCCTAACACCTACTGACCGAAACAAAGGACAGAAAGAAACAGAGAAAGAGATACGAAATAGAGAGGAAGAAAAGAAGAAAACAAAGAATCAAACATCCAACACAAAAACCCAAAATCAATACAAAGTTAACTCCAAAATATTCACACCCAGAACAAAGAAAGTACCGGAGAACAATCTACAATATTCATTCAATCAAATACGAAATTAAATACGAATTTAAATCTAAACTTAAACTAAGAATTGTATCTAAACATGGATTAAAGCAGTAATTGAAACCCTAAATCTAAAATCTATCTAAGAACTAAACCTAAAACTGATGGAGGTTCGGTTGTCACTTGCCCAAAACCAACCATAAAACCTTCAAAATCGACTCTTTTTCTTCTTATATACTCGAAATCAACCCATCAACCTTCAAATCTCAACCCTTCGATTTGCTTCAGATCCGACGGTGGAGATGGATTCGATGGTGGTGTTGGAGTGTGTCGAGGGTGGTGGTGTATGTCTCTGAACCTTGCTGCTTGTTGTACTTCTCCATTACTCGACCAAATCTGAAAATAAGAAGAAGAGAATATGAGTGAGTGTATGAGAGATATCGTGAGAAAATGGAAAAAGAAGAGAAGAAGAGAGGAGATGAAGAGAAGAGAGAAAGGAGATTGAGATGAGAGAAGGGATGCGAAGATGGTGGTGTGGTTAGTCGGTGGTGCCTGTGCGTTTGCGCTGAAACAGACAGAGAGGGAGATAGAAGGGGCAAAGAAAGGGAAAAGAAAGGAAAGGGGAAAATGAGGAGGGAAAAAGAGAATTTAGGGTTGAGGGTTTTAGTACGAGTGTAATAGAAACGGGAAAGGGGGAAATGGGAATTGGGGTTTTCGGTGGGTTAGAGTGTGGGTATTAGGGAGTACGATTAGGTGGGATTGGGTTGGGTCATTCGATGAAGGGAAATGGGGGAAAAGGTAGGTGGGCTGAGGATGGGAGAAAGAGTGGGGGGAGAAATGGGCCAGCGGGCTTAAGGGAAGAAAGAGGGAGGTGGGCTAGGCTGGGTTTAGTGAGTGGGCCGAGGGAGAGGGTTTAGTTGTGAGAAGTTGGGCTGGGTAATGTTACGGGTTGTGGGTTTAGGTGGGGATGGGCCGAATTAGTAGAGGGAGAGGAATGGGTAGAATAGGATTTGGGTTTTATTTTTATTTTCAACTTTTATAAACTTTGATTCATTTTAGCAAAAATAAAAATTAAATTAACAAAATGACATAAAATCTAATAAAACTCAATAAAAAGATAATAATAACCTAATTAATTTATTAAAAACCAACAAAAAGTCATAGAATAAAGGGGTAAAACATGCAGAATAATGGAATAAACACCCCCCCCCCCCACACTTAGACTTTTGCTCGTCCCGAGCAAAACTAACCGAAACCAAACAAACAAAACAAACTACCTAAACACAAAACTCTACTTTCGTGGGAGACAACGGATGCATTTAGCGTATGCACCAAGCCCTTTAAACCCCCCGCGTAGCCCAGGTGGACGAGGTAGGTCTCGTGAGGGTTTGTAGCGACTCTACCCACAAAAGCCATGAGAAGAAATGGAAGAGAGAAGGGAGTGAAGAGTGAAAAACAAAACAAAGAAAACAAGAGAGAAGAAGAAGATACTCAAGCTCATAACAATGCACCTAGACACCCAACCGACTTTACCAATCAAAAAGAAGGGATAAACATAAACAATTAAGAACACTTAGGTTGAAAGAATGCCAATCCTAGAGATTTTTAACCCCAACAGTTTCATGATGAGCAAGAAATCTCGTGCGCAAGTGCAAGTGGGCCCTAATCGATCCTTCCTAACTTAAGCCAGACAATTAATGCCATTTTCATGCTCAAGCTCGGGATTATTTGCTAACCTAACTTCACTCTTTGGTTTTTCTTTCAACTTCTCTTTTCTTTTCTCTTTTTCTTTTCTCCTTTTCTTTTCTTTCACTTTCTTTTTCTTTGCCTCTTTTTTTCTTTGCTTTCTTTTCTCTCCTTTCTCTATTTTTTTCTTTTTTTCTTTTCTTTTATGGTCGGTATTAGCCTTATTTTCGGGAATTGGAACGACCCAAAATGAGGTTTACCCTCCCAACATAGTCTTTTCCATACACCTCTTCGTCGCGAACGATATAGAAGGAGGCTTAAGGGGTAATAGCGTCGTACCGCTAATACCGGTCCCGTGTAGATTAACTAACTGTATGGTGGTTAGTGTCGGGTTAGACCCGCACCAACCAATTAATTCATTAATTAAGGCGAGCAAGAGCATTAAACAACTCAAACTATCCAACTTTGGGTAAGAAAATCACAATCAGGGCGTGTAAGAGTGAGGACTCTGCTTTCACATTCAAAAGAGGGGCTTATTAGAGATAATTCATGGCAATCGTCCAAACTAAGGTCTATGGTCATTCATGTCGGCCGCTTCTAACCGATTAGTTCAACCAATTAGGTGGCTATCTACCTTGCTATGATCGAAAGCATCTCCTAAAATAGAAAACAAAACACTTTTGGATTTTTCACTGCTTTTTCCCATTTTCTCTTTCATTTTTCACCACACTTTTCGAATGTTTTTTTTTCACCTTTTTTTTCTTTTCAGTTAAGCCTAAGAAAAACAAAGGAAGACAAAAAGGGAAAATAAAAGCTAAGCAGGCTACCAACAAGAAGTAACTCCCCTCCCCCTCCCCCCCCCCCCCCCCACACACACTAGAATAACACAATGCCTTCATTGGGAACTAGGGGTCACACGAGGGGTAGTAAAGCAATAAAACACGTATGTACACACTTAGCATCAAGAAAAACGATGGCGACTCGAGCCCACACGGCTCCAACAACAAGAAAACCCAACATATAGCATACTAGGGGTGCGCCACCAAAAAGGAAAAACAAGCATGCAAAAAGAAAACAAACTATACAAACAAAAACAAAGAAATATTTACAAAAAGAAAGAAGGGTGGAACAAGGTTAACGCGAGGTCTTCAATAAAAGCTAGAAATAGAACTGGATAACCTCGATCATATTGGAGCATCAGTCGCTCCTTATTCTTCAAGGCTCGGGCCTTCAAGATCGGAAGAAGTCAATACCCGAAGTAGAAGATCATGCATCCTCGAATGCATCTCAGAATGGTGGATGTATGAGAACATAAGAAACAATGAGTTAGTGTAAGAAAAGGTTCTCAACATCCTATCAAATGCCTTAGAAAAATCACTAAAATGATGGAATAAATTAATAATCATGATTTTTCTAGGCAAATCCTCTAGGTAAACAAGATATGGGTCAAAAAGGGGATCATACCCTCTAAGGGGACCTAGGGACTCAAGGCATGTATGACCTAATGAGGGAATGGTAGTCAATGCATGCAAAGGGATTGCATAATCGGGGGAGAGGGATACATCATAACATACAGGCACATAAAAGAGTCAACAACCTCCTCAACTATATCATCACTAACAAGTCCCAACCCAATATCATCATCTAACTCATGAACATCATCACATGTGTGCAAAGAAAAAGTAGGACTACTCTCCATGACAACACTCTCATCATCGCCTAAAGTTTCATCATCAACAACATCAAAGATGAAAGTGAAGCACTCTGGTTCATAATCCATAGAAAATGATTCATAATCACACACATAAGCATCATGAGGAACAATTTCTAATTCGTGAGAAGGTGGCACACAAGTCAAAGACGAAGAAAGAGAGTCATTATCACCATAATCACACAAAGGGGAATCATCATAAATAGTAGGGGATAATGGGGAAAAAGACTCACTTCTAAAGACTCATGACCATTTTCAAACAAATTCGATCTCATTTCACGAAATAAAGAAAGTAACTAATGAATCCTTTTTTCCACTTTTTCTATTTTAATTTGACATTAAAATCATCATCTTGTTGCACATAGTTCACATCATTTTCAATACAAGTCGAATGAGCAACAAAATTGGAAGACATGCTAGCATGAGTAGATATTTCAAATTGAGCACAAGGGGAGGGGACATCCATGGGAATTAAAGGAGGAGAGGGAAGAGTACTCACATATGAATCTTCATGGTGCATGGTAGCATGGAAAGTTTTCTCACATTGCTTGTCTTGTTCATTAATCCAAATGCATTCTTGAAGAATTGCAAGAGTGCAAGCATTCACATCATGATCAAATGATTGGCAATAAGGGCAAAAATCGTGAGCATTTGATGAATCAAGCATATAAGGATCCCTAGGTTGATCTACAAATGGAGATTGAGTATGCAAATCAACACAAGGGGATGGGGGACATGCATTCACACATAAATCTTCATAATGAGCTTTAGCATGACTAGCACAAGGATTATCAAAATGACAACCCACATAACGACAATTCTCCATAAACTTACGAGTATTCCCAGTCAACCAATTAAGCAAATCCCAAGCCTCATAATCATTTTCAACATTAAAACCATAATAATTTAGTAGATTACGAGTTTCAGAATTCACACCCTCATTAATAACACATAACACTTCCCCAAAAGAATAATCATAGCCATATGGAGCCCAATAATCAAGATAAGCATCCAATCTATCACGATAATCACAAAATAACTCATGCTCATCTTGAGGGAAGCTAAAACATGTCATTTTCCTATCTTTTTAATAGATTTTTAATTTTTAAATTCTTTTTCTTTTTTTTAAAACCTAGAGGGAATGCTCAAGAAAAACTAAAAGTTCGGTAGGCGCAACTCCCCGACAACGGCGCCATTTTGTTCTGATCGCAGCATAGTGCGGGTTTAACATCGTATCCACAGGAAGTTGGGGTACTAAACCTAAAAGTCACTCGAACATTCACCTACTAGGTTTGATTTCCATGATTTTTGAGGTTTTAGAAACTAACAAAAAAAACACAATAAAAATCACAAATAAAAGAAGAAAAAGGGTCGGGGGTTGATTTTAGCTACCTAAAGGAAATCTAGTTGAAGCAAAATCGAAAAGAAATAGCTAAACTAAGTCAGGAATGGGTCGCTACTAAAATTTTATCACTCTAAGCACCCTCTTCCCAGGATAACAATAGATTAACTTCCCAAAAATCTTACCCCTCACTCACATGAAAGATAAAACCTAAGAGTATAAAGTGTAACAAACCCTAATTAAATCAATCCTCAATTTCATGAGAGATAAACCTAATTATCCCACTAAAACCTCACACTAATGCTTTAAGGAAATCTTGCAACATCTCAATTAACTAAACTTCCACAAAAGATAGAGAGTAATGGTGAAAAATCCTAAACTAAGCTAATCATTCTCTTCCAATCAAACCTCAAATCAAATCCCTATTAAGAGCCTAATCACCCCTAACCTAAGTTAATTACTCACTAATTATTTTATTATCAAACTTGATCAACACTTTAGACAAACTATCCAAATTAAACTAATATTATGAACAAAACTAACTCCTAATAGACTAAAGACCCAACTATCCTATATACCCAAAGAAGATTATTGACTATTAATATCTTAAAACTGACCCAAAAGAGGACTAACCTAACCCTATGGCCCAAATAAGAAGAGCCTAACTACTAACTACTCAAACTGATTCAAATAACAAAACTAACCCAAATCCTAATTTGACCTTGACCCAACTTAACAAATAAAATAACCTAAACTTTAGCTCATCTAATACTAACCTAATGAACTACTACTAAGATTAACTTAAACCAAGACTAAAAGATAAATGTAATACTAATGTCTAAACCCTAACACCTCTTGGCCAAAACAAAGGACAGAAAGAAACAGAGAAAGAGATACGAAATAGAGAGGAAGAAAAGAAGAAAACAAAGAATCAAACATCCAACACAAAAACCCAAAATCAATACAAAGTTAACTCCAAAATATTCACACCCAGAACAAAGAAAGTACCGGAGACAATCTACAATATTCATTCAATCAAATACGAAATTAAATACGAATTTAAATCTAAACTTAAACTAAGAATTGTATCTAAACATGGATTAAAGCAGTAATTGAAACCCTAAATCTAAAATCTATCTAAGAACTAAACCTAAAACTGATGGAGGCTCGGTTGTCACTTGCCCAAAACCAACCATAAAACCTTCAAAATCGACTCTTCTTCTTCTTATATACTCGAAATCAACCCATATACCTTCAAATCTCAACCCTTCGATTTGCTTCAGATCCGACGGTGGAGATGGATTCGATGGTGGTGTTGGAGTGTGTCAAGGATGGTGGTGTATGTCTCTGAACCTTGCTGCTTGTTGTACTTCTCCATTACTCGACCAAATCTGAAAATAAGAAGAAGAGAATATGAGTGGGTGTATGAGAGATATCGCGAGAAAATGGAAAAAGAAGAGAAGAAGAGAAGAGATTAAGAGAAGAGAGAAAGGAGATTAAGATGAGAGAATAGATGCGAAGATGGTGGTGTGGTTAGTCGGTGGTGGCTGTGTGTTTGCGCAGAAACAGACAGAGAGGGAGATAGAAGGGGGAAAGAAAGGGAAAAGAAAGGAAAGGGAAAAATGAGGAGGGAAAAAGACAATTTAGGGTTGAGGGTTTTAGTACAAGTGTAATAGAAACGGGAAAGGGGGAAATGGGAATTGGGGTTCTCGGTGGGTTGGAGTGTGGGTATTAGGGGGTAGGTTTAGGTGGGATTGGGCTGGGTCATTCAATGAAGGGAAATGGGGGAAAAGGTAGGTGGGCCGAGGATGGGAGAAAGAGTGGAGGGAGAAATGGGCCAGCGGGCTTAAGGGAAGAAAGAGGGAGATGGGCTAGGCTGGGTTTAGTGAGTGGGCCGAGGGAAAGGGTTTAGTTGTGAGAAGTTGGGCTGGGTAATGTTACGGGTTGTGGGTTTAGGTGGGGATGGGCTGAATTAGTAGAGGGAGAGGAATGGGTAGAATAGGATTTGGGTTTTATTTTTATTTTCAACTTTTATAAACTTTGATTCATTTTAGCAAAAATAAAAACTAAATTAACAAAATGACGTAAAATCTAATAAAACTCAATAAAAACATAATAATAACCTAATTAATTTATTAAGAACCAACAAAAAGTAATAGAATAAAGGGGTAAAACATGCAGAATAACGAAATAAACAGAGTACGATTGTCGTATCCACAGGGAGTTGTGTTTCAGGCAATCAGAACTAACTCAAGTGTTTCAGGTTAGGTAAATAAACTAGGAATGGTGGTGGTGGTGATCAAACTAAAGATTACGAAAACAATAAAAGAAGTTCAGGCTGTAAAATCAATATTCAACAACTAATAAGTCTAGATAGCCTTATCTACCATTTCTAAACAAGTAATCAAGAGGGGTTGATCGCAACATATTAAACGTCAAAGCCCTCTCTCGAGGGTTAGAGACTCACCAAAGCCCTCTCTCGAGGGTCAGAGGCTAACTTAATTCAGTGACTCGCCAAAGTCCTCTCTCGAGGGTCAAAGGCTAGCTTAACTATTCTAACTACCTATCCTCATAGCGTTAGCCTAATTAAACTATAGAATTAACAACCTAGATCTAGTCAGAATTTAACACTCTCGTGCCTAAACCCTAACCATTTTCTCTACCCGCACTAACAAATTGACATCACCTCTCAGCATAAATCAATTTCCTAAGAAATACACAGGAACACTCTCTCGAGCATTTCATCGAACATGTTGTGGGCAAAGAGAAAACCTCACATTACAAGCATGAATTTGGTAGATTAAGCCTAAACAAATTAATTCATTGTCATATACATCAATTACAACCCAAACTACACTAAATTAACAACAAATTAACATACTACAACAATTAAAAAGGAACAAGAACAATCTAACAAGAAAGTAAAAAAACATGTGTGTAAAGAGACAAAGAAAGAGAACTTAGTCTTGAATTTAGATGCGAAATCCGGAAACGATGTTGATAAATTCTTGCAAAGCATAATCTAAAACCTAGAAACCACCCTAAAGCCTCTAGAGATGCTTGAGAGAAAACTCTCTCAAAGTCTAGATGAAAGATAGAATGAATAGAAACCCTAGAATTAGGAATTAAAATGAGGGAAAAAAACGAAATTGCCAATAGCACACCCTGTGCTGACCTTGGCACAGCCTGTGCCAACATGAAAAATCAACAGAAATGATTTCCAGGCAACAGCACAACCCGTGTTGACTTTGCATAGCCTGTGCCAAACCCTTTCTCTCTCTTTTCTTCAGTAAATCTTGTGCTAGGGGTTGTGCGAGTTGGCCTTCTCTTGATTTCTTCATTCTTCCACCTTTCATTGCTCTTTGCCCTCTTCCTTCTCGTCATAAAAGCATCGATATTTAATTATAAGGAGCAAAAACACCTAGATACAAGGAAATTCACGCACTTTAGTTATAAATGAAGTGTAAACCCCGAAAAAATTGAAGGTGTTGAACGTTACATCGTTAATAATTAAGTTTGACTCCGTTAATTTTTGAGATTTTTATCTACGATTATTTCTGCTAACGCTTGAGCTCGTGGGACCGTTGAGATACAAACAAGGGTATTTTAGTAATTTTCTATGTGCGTGGGAACAAGGGTAATTTAGTAATTCTTATGTGATTAATATTGTATGATTTTATGTGTCTTCTATTAATTATTTATGAATTATGTGTTTTTAGTTTTGTCAATATGTGGTTATTATTATTTTGGAAAATTTGGAAATTATAGTTATTTTCCTATTACTATTATTAGAAGCTGATGCAATTGTTTATTTTATTAAAAAAAATTGATTTCTTTTTTTATTAGGCTTGATATAAATACAAATTTTTGTAGTTATTAAAACCCTAATAATCCTAACCCTAATATCCCTACTCCCTCCTTCTCTCTCTCTTACATCTGCCGCCCAGCCAGCAATCACCGCTGCCGCCAGCCACCCCTGAACATCCAGTCGCGCACCACCTGGCCACCAATCGGCCGCCCTACTGTCGCCGGAAACCACCGCACACCAGCAGCCTCCTCCCTCTTTCTCCTCTACCGCACTTCTCTCTCTCTCTTTCTCTCTCTCTCTCTCGCTTCTGGTCACGCCGCCAGGCGACCACCAACGCCGTCGCCTGCGCCCTCGCCGCCCCCGGACACCATCGACACCGCCTGCTCACGCCAGGACTGCCCGACACTGCCCCGACCTCGAGAAGGCTTGCTCCCACTGCTGTGCGTCGTCCCACGACCTCCAACCACCACTGTGCACCACTGCCTGACTCACCGCCGTCGCACCGCCCCGCCCAGCCTCCGACCACCACCAACTACCCCAGTCCAAACGCTGTCGCCCCTCTGCCGTGTGTTGTTGCCCAGCCCAACCACCCATCTTTGTATAAACCTTAATTTCTGTTTTAAGTGTTCTATTTATTGTTTTTGTATTATTATTATTATTATCATTATCATCTATATTATTGCATGTAAATCTGACGGAAATAATTACAAATATTATGAAAATAGTTCTGTTTGTAATCAAGGTATTTATGGTTGTAGTTTTGTGATTTATGTGTTAATATGTGATTAATATAGTATGTAAATTATGTTTAGGACTTGATTAGAGTTAGTTTAATTGTTTAAATTCAGTTTATTGATTATATATGTTTGAGTGATAATTCATGTTATATTTGATTGATTAAGTATTTTCGTTGCTTTAATCTCGTTTAATTTTATATTCTTAAGTATATTTGGCTAATATTTGTATATTCTTATTAGTATTATTACATGTATAAATTAGGGTTAGGTTGCTAACTTTAGTTTATTGGTTATGTTTGAATTGTAATGCATGTTGTTTTGATTAATTAAGTTTGTTCGTTGCTTAATCTCAAATCATTTCATATTCACAAGTGAATTGTTTAATTTTAGTTTTATTGTATGAGTTATTAGATTTTTAAATTTAGTGTTAACTTTATATGAAAATGTATGTTATAATTACTTAAAGAGTGTTTTAAAACTCCTTTTATTGTTTTATAAGTTTTATAACGTGTTATGTGTAGTAAAGTTTCAAACTTTACGTAATTACATTATTACTATATTATAAATACGTAGCTTTATTATTATTATTACTATCGAGTTTTTTTTTACGCAAAAAATTTGATTTTTGATATACTTGGTGGGAATTGATTCTTTGTTGTCTTGTGATGTGTAGTCCAAATGTGTTATTACTTGAATGATGGGAACCATATAGTGTTCCTAAGGTAGAGTGAGGTAGAATGTAGTGAGTACTAACTTCGAGAGCACGTTTTGATTATAGAAATTTATTCTATTTATAGGCGCGATCTAGTTCGACTCATTTTAGTGAGCTCAAGTGTATTCGTGGAGGTCAAGTGAAGTGAAGTAAAGGATTCCAGGTAATGTCTATGTCCTAAATCCCGGTGGGTGTACTTTAATTGTTTTGGTTTATTTTAAGTTGTTTTGCGGTTTGCATCCCGAAGGGATTTTATGGTGAAAATTGATTGTCTGTTTTGGAAGTCGAGTTATGTTCTTTGAGTATGTAAATGAGACAATCCTTTATGTGTGTGATTTGGAAATAGTTTTGGAAATAGGGAATGGATTGATTGAGACTGGAAGGATCTATTATTAAACCGGTCGACTAATAATCCAAATGAGACGTAAATGCGGGTTCGAGCAACGTTCCACAGACCAGGATCTGTTCCTGCAGGGAGGTTGTCAAGAGATCAGGGGATGCCCTGATATGGTTGTGTGTTTGGGCAATGTCCCATAGGCCATGATCTGTTCCTGTAGGGAGGTTGTCAAGAGATCAGGGATGCCTGATAAGTGCTACTTCCCCGGGGTTAATTTTATGCACGTGTGTGAAATAGATGGCCATCCATATGATTGAGATTGAGATTGATATTGGGATTGTGATATGATTATTGTGAAGTCTTGGACTTCGAGGGCCAAATAAGCAAGGTCCGCCCGCTTAATAATTCTAAAAGAAGGTTATGGTCAGTTGGGAAAGAAAACAGTTTGTGAAAACATTTGACTGGTTCACTTCTCCCCAAAAAATGAATTGAAATGGATTTTAAATTGTTTTAACGGTTAGGGATAGATATTATTGAGTCCTCCTCATGTTTTTAAATGTTTTGTTTTCAGTGAAGAGTTCTGTGATGGGAACGGAACTAGAAGTGAGGACGATAGATCGAAGTTTCTATGAATAAAGTTTAGTTTGTGTTTTAGATTCAAAGTTAATTGATGTTAAGTTTATGTTCTAGAATTTGAAAGTTCTTTTGTTTATTAACTTGAAGTAATTAATGATTAGTTGTTAATTCTTTCCGTTCTTGCCTTGTATTCCTTCGAGGATACGGCAGTAATGCCCAATTAAAAAGAAAAAAAATGAGTCTTCCGCTGTTACCATTAGTCAACGTTTGACTTTGACTGTTGAGTTTAGAATTGAATTTTCCAGGGCGTTAAAGATTGGTATCAGAGCTCTGGGTTATAACCTGGTAGCTCCTAAGTGTCTATTAGGTTTAGTTAGAGCTTAGGATGCTACGTTCGGAGTGTGAGTGTAGGATGGGGAATGGGGTATGTTTTGCTTCCCTACTTGTTTATTAGTTTTAAGTGCTTATTTACTCTGTTTATTATCAAGTAATCCTGTGATCGTTTTCCTATGCTCGAACTATTAGGATAGAAACTCGTTAGTAAGAGGTGAATAAGACAGATTCTTTTGACTCCAGGATGACTCAAGGCGATGGGACCAGACCTAAGGAGCCTCAAGGTAGCCCTCTCCTAACTAGCGATGAGCTGAGACAGCGATTTGTAGAACTTTAAGAGACGACAGCTGCATGATCCGCCACGAATGGAGACACCCCGCCGGTAGTTCCCGATTTGACCCAACTGATGATGCTGGAGATGATGGCTCGACAGACCGAGCACATTCAACGGATGTCGGAACGAGCTGAACCGAGGAAGGACAACGAAGCCTCCTTATTCAAGGAGTTTAATAGCCTCAACCCTCCTACCTACTCTGGGGTAGCTAACCCCAAGGTGTTTGAAGAATGGATACGCGATATTGAAAAGAAATTCGACGCTTTCCCCTGTCCCGAGGAGCGGAAGGTTGGATTCGCAACCTACCACCTGAAAGGAGATGCTGACTTGTGGTGGATGAGTGTGAAAGAACGACAAAGATGAACTGTGGTTTAAGCGGAACCAGTTCAAGGAGATGTTGAAGAACCCCTTCTACCCCATGTCACTCCAGAAAGCTAAGGAGAAAGAGTTTCTGGTGTTGGAGCAAGGAAACGACACTGTGCTGCAATACTCCGCCAAGTTTGCGGAGTTGTCTTGTTTCGCGCCGGCATTTGTCGCCAACGAAGTGTTGAAGATGAACCGCTTTGAGAGTGGCTTGAACTTCGATATCGAGGATCGTATGTCTGCACGGTCCTTCTCATCATACGAAGAGATGCTGGATGTGGCCCTCAACATTGAGAGAGTGGCTATAGCCCGGAAGGCACATCTGAACAAGCAAGGCAACAAGAGGAAGGAACATTCCCGCTCTGACTCTACTCCAATGTACCCCAACAAGAGAAGCCACCACAATAACTGGCAGAGTAACCAATGGCAAGCACCTCCACCTGGCTTGTTTTGTAGGACTTGTGGCAGGTCCGGCCATCTCGCCAGGGACTGCAAGAATAATTGGAAGACAAGCTGCTACCGGTGTGGCAGTCCACACCATTTGGTGAGAGACTGCCCTTTTCCGACACTAGAAGGATCCAACCATGGAGGGCAACGATCAAGGAGATCCACCCTTGACATACCAGGACCAAGGAGGCTACAACGGAAACCAAGCGAATCGTAATAGGCCAAGCAATCAACACCCACCTCATCAGCAATGAAGGAGAAAATTCGGACGACGTAGTGACTAGTACTCATCTCTCTTTCCTTCGTATGTTATAGTATGACTAAATTCCAGTTCCTACGCTTATGGTATGTTGAGTTTCGAGGACGAAACTCTTTTGAAGAGGGTAATGATGTAAAACCCCAAGATTTTCGTTAGAGTTACCGTTAGTTCCGTCTGAAAATCCGTTAAGAATGAGTTAAGTTTCGAGGACGAAACTTCTTTTAAGGGGGTAATGATGTAAAACCCCGAAAAATTTGAAGGTGTTAACGTTACGTCGTTAATAATTAAGTTTGACTCCGTTAATTTTTGAGATTTTTATCTGCGATTATTTCTGCTAGCACTTGAATTCGTAGGACCGTTGAGAGACTAACAAGGGTATTTTAATAATTTTCTATGTGCGTGGGAGCAAGGGTAATTTAGTAATTCTTATGTGATTAATATTGTATGATTTTATGTGTCTTCTACTAATTATTTATGAATTATGTGTTTTTAGTTTTATTAATATGTGGTTATTATTATTTTGGAAAATTTGGAAATTATAGTTATTTTCCTATTACTATTATTAGAAGCTGATGCAATTATTTATTTATTTTTTTTAAAAATTTTGATTTCTTTTTTTTTATTAGGCTTGATATAAATACATATTTTTGTTGTTATTAAAACCCTAATAATCCTAACCCTAATATCCCTACTTCCTCCTCCTCTCTCTCTCTTCAATCTGCCGCCCAGCCAGCCGCCAGCCACCCCTGAACATCCAGCCGCGCACCACCCGGCCACCAGTCGGCCACCCTACTGTCGCCGGAAACCACCGCACACCAGCTAGGGGTGGGCACAGATCGGTTAACCGATGTGATCATAAATTTGGATCAGTTAATCATATGTTCGGATAGTTAAAATCATGATCCGTATCCGATCCGAAAGTTTCGGTTAACCGTACTTTCGGTTAACCGAATTGTCGGATAATAAAATTTGTGATCCGTATCCGATCCGAATGTCTCGGTTAACCGGATTTCGGATCGGATAACCGTATATCCACGGATTATAAAGCACTCGTACAATAATAATCATTGTCCTTCTTACTTCAATGGATTCAAAATGGTAAACTTTATGTATTGTATTACATATCTACGCTAATGATTTCTAATTCACGACAAAAAAATAACATTTGAAGGGTTCAAAGTTGAAAATGAATTATTTTCGGATAACCGACGGATTATCCGGATTTTTCAACCTCCGATCCGTATCCGATCCGTGATCCGGGGAAAAAATTCGGATCGTTTAACCGATCCACCAACTTCAAAAATTATCTCCTAATTATCCATTTTTTCGGATCGGATAATCGGATTACGGATTTTTCGCCAACCCCTAACACCAGCAGCCTCCTCCCTCTTTCTCTTTCTCCTCTTTCGCACTTCTCTCTCTCTCTCTCTCTTTCTCTCTCTCTCTCTCGCTTTTGGTCACACCGCCATGCGACCACCAGTGCCGTCGCCTGCGCCCTCGCCGCCCCCGGACACCATCGCCTGCTCACGCCAGATCGCCTGACATCGCCCGACCTCGAGAGGCTTGCTCCCATCTTGCGTCGTCCCACGACCTCCAACCACCACTGTGCACCTTTGCCGACTCACCACCGTCGCACCGCCCGCCTGACCTCCAACCACCACCAACTACCCAACCCAAACATCGCCCCTGCTGGTGTGTTGTTGCATTGACCACCCATCTTTGTATAAACCTTAATTTCTGTTTTAAGTGTTCTATTTATTGTTTTTGTATTATTATTATTATTATCATTATCATCTTGTAGACGCTGAATTTTGGCACTCAATTCAGCTTTAGAAATATTGTAATTTATTTTTATTTATTTTAGTTTATGGAAATGTCAAGAATTTTAAAATGCAAAAAGATGAAGAAATGAAGGAAAACCCCCCCAAAAAAAAAGTCATCACAAAAAAAGCTCAATCCAATCATGCCCAAAAAAAGTAAAGCCTGGCACGCGGCCCAAAGCAGGACTGCAACCCGGATATGGGCATACCTGCAAGTATTCTGGTGGGTTATGCCCGACCCAGGTCACCTCGGGAAGCGTGTCCACCTCGGAAAGCGTGCAACTGGGCTTCTCCAGGCCCAGCATACCGGCAGGTATTCTGTCGGGTCGGGCCGGATTGCATCGAGAAGCGTGCTAACTTCGGGAAGCGGGCCCACCTCGGAAAGCGTGCAACTGGGCTTCTCCTAGGCCCAGCATACCGCCAGGTATTTGGGTGGCTCAGGCCCGACCCGGTTTACCTCGGGAAGCGCTACCGACCTGAAACGCGCACTGGCGCCTCCAAAGCCCAAAGATGCCTGCAGGTATTGTGGGCGGGTTCTACCCGACCCAGGACGCCTCAGCTCACCTCGAAATGCGTGCCTTAATTGATCCGCGCAGTTGGGCCTATGATACTAGGCGGTATTCATGTCATTTTCCCCCCTCATTTTAACCTAATTCTTAACCTTCATTCCTCCTATAAAAACCCCAACCATTTCCACTTCAAGGACACACCGAAATCACCCTGGCGTATTGACACTTGGTGATTTCATCTTCTCTTCCCCCTCTTTATTTCTCTCATCTTTTGCATACACTTAATTGGCATTTTATTTCATTTCTCTCTATCTCTTCTTTACAATTCACATTATATTGTAACTTGAGTTAATCATAAACTCGACCTAAATAATATGGATTGTTCGTGAATAAAGGTACGATTGTATTCAATTCTTTTATTTCTTGTATTTATTTTTCGTTTTATTATCGCATTTGTATGAAACTAAATAACACTAATTACGCTAATTAATACTCCGTTCTACTCTCTTCTTCTCTCCTCTTCTTCTTCCTTCTTATTTAACCGGTTTAGTAAAGTCCGTTCGTTGAACGGGCGGATTCGGGAATTTTTATTCCTGAATTCGTAACCTTACCCCCGGATCCGAATCTCGTGGTTCGTGGTTTGTGGAGTCACTTTTTTTGAGTTTATTAATTCTCGTTCAAAAATTAATTGGCGACTCTCTCCTCTTTCCTTTTTTTTATTTATCTTTCGGGTTTCTTTTTTTTCGGATTTCCAAAAAGGGGATTGCGAAAATAAAAGTTTCTTTTAGGTCCGGATCCCTAAGTTCGGAAGTAGGCTCCGAGGCCGGGACGGACAGAATACTTGGCGGTATTCTGGCCCGACCCACGGCCCGGGCCTGACTTCCAGATCAGGGCCATCTTCTGGATTCCCGGCCCACGATACCTGCAGGTATCGCTGCCTCGGTCCCGGGTTCGAATCTTCTTGTTTGCAGTTTTTTTTTTATCTTCCTTTATTTCTTTTGTTTCTTTTTTCTATTTTCTGCTTATTTCGTAGAGTAAATAAAATTTCCAACTAAAAAGTGTATCTTCAAAAAAAAAGAGTTTAAGCATTACCCTTTTTCCGGGCTACTGACTCACAATACCTGCAGGTATTGCTACAGTGAGTCGTCCCGGGCTAGTCCCAAGACTCTCTGCGCGCTGTCTTCTTTTATTTCTTCTGTTTTTTTTCTTTCTTTTTTCATTTTTCCGTTTATTTCTTTGAATAAATAAAAATTTCGAAGAAAAAAGAGTTTATTTAAATTTTAGTTTTGATTTATTTAAACGGAAATTCAAGCGAATCTTCTAAAAGAAAAGACACCCCTTTCGACTCGCCGTTTACCGCGAGGGACACCAACGGAGATTTTCCCGGGTCCCACAAATGGCAACTTCACTGGGGACTTACTTTAAGAGGGTAAAACTTGAAAAACCGGTTTTTAAAATTTTTGAGTAGAAAAGGAGAAATTAATTTTTGTAATTTTTATTATTTAGTTAGGCATCATGCATGCGGACCTCCATCTCGGTTTTTAATAAATCGGGATGAACCCAAACGTACCGTCTAGGTTATCCCAATTTCCCTTTTTGGGTAAAGTATATTTTCGAATTCAAGAAATGAACCCCACATTTCGAGAAGGTCGTGAATTGCTTTCCCACTCATGAAGCACTCCCAAAATTCTCGGGATTATGAATTCACATTTTCCCTTTAATTTTGCGAGAAACACACGAGTGACATTACTATGAACTCCATAGAATTTGTGACGAGTGAGAGACATGAGTATGTTAGTTTTAGGTATCCGACCTTAAACCCATGAATATAGAACTTCGGTTAGGTGCATTACCCATTTTGTATGCTACGTGCATTCTTGTTGTAATATATGTAAATTATGTGCTATATGTTTTTCTTTTTTTAAGAGTCGGTCTCATGAAGTCTCCCCCCCCCCCCCCCCAACGTCGCTCTAGTTTGGGCAATAGTCACACTAAAGTTAAAGAAGACCTAGAGGTTTCTATTGGGCCCAAATCAAAGAAGTTTGATTAAACCCGAGATCTTAGCTTGACTTTGTCCAACCCTTGGTTGTATTTGGGCCCATAAAGTGTATCCGGCCATTATTCGAATCTGAGTTCATTAAAACTTTAATGTTGACTCGATCTTATGATGGCCCGATGGACCTTTCCTGTATATAATTTCATATTAGGTTAGAGGTCTTCATGCAAGCCCAATGTTGGGTGAGTCCATACCAAAAAATAAAAATCATTCATCATATAGGCATTGATTGCATTAGGTTGTCCCATGTATGTCGCTACGTCTTTGGGTAGGTCAATGTCATGGTTAATTATTGAGGTTTATGGTTTCCATACAGGCAAAATAAGGATCCGGTGACCGACCTTGAACTTGGAGTAAACAAGTTGCCTTCTTTGCATCACTTTCTCCAATGGCCTCCAACGGAATACCTAGCGACAATGAACTCAATCTCTTCATCTCCCAACATTTGACTGAAATTTCACAGCAAATGCAAGGCAACGATAGGAGAATAGATGAAATCATCGATAGGTTAGTAAGGATGGATGATGAGCTGAATTTTCTTGATAAAGATGGAAGCAACACTCGTCATAGTGAAATGTCAAGCATGCGTGAAATAGAGAGAGAGATCCCTATGTCTGCAAATCACTATATGGACACGGGACTCACTTCTATTCATAGAGTTGATCAACCACATAAGTCCAACTCACCAATAGAGAAGTTTAAAACAGTCCCAAATGTCTCCCGATCACCTTTAATTAAGAAGAAAGACCAAATTCCGCCCTTAGCTACAGGAGGATATCAAGAAAGAAGATGTGGTGAATGAGAAAGTTCTTTTATGGACAAACTCTTTACCACAATAATTCAAATGCAATCACGCATGGAGGGTCTGGACCGAAAAATGGATATGATCCTTTGGATTCTACAAAACGATAGAAGGACGACCAATATTGAACATCGCATCAGAAAAAATATTGGAGAAGGATCATCATCAATGGAATTGCATAACACTGATATTCATCAAAGGGCTCCTAATTCCTCTGCTAAGAATGTTGAAATTCCAATCTACACCACCAATACGGAGGCTCTCAATTGTCTTCTTAACGAAGGAAAGATCGAGCTTCCCCCTGTTCGATGCGAACCTGGAACTGAGGGAAACTTTTGGAACTCAAGTAAGTTTTGCAGATATCATAGACATCGAGGTCATGACACTGAAAACTGCTTCGCCCTCAAGAAAAAAACTCAAAGAAGTGCTCCAATTAGGAGAACTGCCGCCAGCACAAACAATACAGAAACCCCATTAGAAATTCAGGCTGTACCGGGATCTTTCGTTGCAAGCTCTATAATCCCGAGTAACATCAGAGTAGAAGATGACAAGGCTTAATTAGGAGATTTTCTATTATCATTCCTTTTCTTTCCGTGAAAGTTGGCATTTATTTTCATAGTCAGTTGGGATGTATCCCAAGTAGTTTTTTTTTATGTATTCATCTTAGTTGCATTCAATAAAGATGAAACCTTTCATGATTATGACTCTTGTCTTCCCCGACTCTTCATTTGCTTCTAAACTGCTAAGGAAAGAATCTTGTGCTTGCATTCCTGATTTGAATTGAAGAGCTCACTCACCCATATGACCATCCAAATCTGACACATCCATCTTCTCACATCTCTACCACATTTTCTCTATGCTTTTTTCCTACCCCGAGTCCAAGGTTAATAGAGAGAAGAGAGGCTAACTTCACCGTCAAAGCGAAGTTAGGAAAAAGGAGAAAAAAAAGAGATAGGCCAACTTGAACACGCATCTAACAAATTGGGCAAAAGGAGAGGTGAATGAGTAAAAATTAAGAGGAGAGAAGCTAACCTGAACACTCACCCAACAGGTTAGGCAAAAGGAGACAATTCAAAGCGACCAATAGTCTCTAAAAGTGAATCTCACTATCAAATAAATCATGCAGCTTAAAAAGATATGCTTGTGATAGAAGGCTTCTACCCTTTACCACCTACATCATAACCACCTTCATTTTCACTTCGCCGCTTTACCTACATTATTACCTTCTCACACCATCTTTTTAACCACCACCATGAACCCGGTCATTCATTTCATGACCATCTCATCCCTAGATCCATTTTAAGCCGACTAATGTGTTGCGGGTGACAAATATCATGGATAAGAGAAATATAGATTGAGGTTGTCAAGTTCAAAAAAAAAAAAGAAAAAAAAAAGAGAAAGAAGAAAGCAAGAATAAGAGGCATAAGAGGCAATTGTCGGTTTACATTGGTCACTCGCACACATCCCGTCCAACCTTCACACCTATCTTTCCCATTAAACATTCGACCCATCTCGAAGTCCTTCTTGAGGCATCAATCAACGCTACACCTATTGAACTACGACTGGCTTGATTCCACACTGGATACGTAGGAGAACCTCTTCAAGGCCCGGCCGCTACAATTCACTTTAGAGAAAATCCATCATCAAATCTTTTGTTTTTGAAAGATAGAATAAAGAGTGGCTAGCTCGAAAACCTCACCAGGCGAGCTAGGCAAAAGGAGAGGAAACCTTGGTCTCTAAGGATAATGAAAAGCTATCAGATTTCTTTCACTAAGCACACCCACATTTTTCCATCAGACTTGGATCACCCTTCATACCTAAATCCATCAAACCATAGCCATTTGACCATCTCTTCCCTTATGAGATAAACCCACGAGACATAGTACTCCATATATAGACCATTTCATTCACCTCCATCAGTTCGAACCTTTGTCCATCGAACTACCCATCCATTCACTACCTTGTCCAATACATCTAATCGCTACCCTCACCAAACCATTCACAACCTTATCTCGCCCTCTATTTGGGCATGAGCATTCACTATCTTTTCCATCATTCCCATTTTCACCCCATCACCTTTTGAGCTCTTCTAATTCGGTCATTAGTGCATGCATGAGATTCATCAGTTAATCCCTGCTTTCAGAACAACTGAGTGAGGGATAACTCCTTTAGCAGAACAAGAAGCCAGCCGCGTCAAAATAGCCCGTTACTTGAAGGTGACAACTACCTAGGTCAATCATTCTGACTCACCTAAAGATGCTTGTTCACTGATACTGGGGGCTTGGTGCTTACATGTTCCTCCCTAAATAAAAGAACCAGGAAAGATAGAGAAAAGGCAAGGGAAATCAAGATGGCCTACCACTTGATCCCTCCTAGTGCTTCGGTTTCCTAACCATGACATCAAGGTCGAGCATCCTGACTATCCCATCATGCAGCTTAAGCAGGCCGAGTCTTCCATTAATATCGTCTTTTACAGTATTCCAACTGGGGGCTCGCTTATCACTCAATATCAGCATCATGGCAACTTGAGAGGCAATTCGAGAAGAAGAACTCATCATTTTCACTATTTTTGTCTTGTCCCGAAACTCACCTCGAAATCACTCTTGACATTTAGAGTTTTTTTATTTACTTTTAATTTTTTTTCTTCTTTCCTCGGGAAAGTGGGGGATGTTCATATCGCATACATGCAGCAAATCAATGGGCATTTTTTAGTTTTTGTTTTTAGGTCATGTGCATTTTTCATTTTAAGTCACATTAGTTTGCATTTTGAGTCATATTAATTCGTTTTTCATTTTCATTTTGAGTCATGTTAGTTTTTATTTATTTATTTTCTTCTCGAGTTAAATAAAAAAAAAAGTCACATGCATTGCATAAATAAAAAAAAAAAAGTAAGTACAGAAAAATAAAAAAGAGTCACATCATGCATTAGAATTAGAACTGCATAAAATCATGCATAAAGAGTCTTATAGTATAGAATGCATAATAGAGTTGTGTATTGTACATAAAAGAATCCGGTACTTTTTCTTATTCTCACATAATTCATGTAGCATAGCATGCATAAGACCGCATATGCATTCTTCTATCTCCCGCCTGAACCTCAAAAGAAATGCAACTATGGGGGCTAGAAATCAAGCAAGTTCACTTGGAGTCTTAATCGCCTTGGGGCGTATTGCCAGAAACTCAAAGGACGGTAAGAGATAATTCGAGTTTTACGAGAATTAACTCATCTTCCGAGTTAAACTCTGAAAATTCGGATCACAAATTTTTATGAGAATAAGCTCATTTTTCGAGTTAAACTCTAAAATTCGGATTACAAATTTTTATGAGAATTAGCTCATTTTCCGAGTTAAACTCTAAAAATTCGGATCACAAATTTTTATGAGAATTACCTCATTTTTCGGGTTAAATTCTAACACCGATCACAAATTTTTATGAGAATTAGCTCATTTTCGGGTTAAACTCTAAAACGGATCGCAAATTTTTATGAGAAATAATTTGGAAAATAATTCATTTTCTGAGTTAAACTCTAAAAATTCAATTCACAATGTTCACGAGAATTAGTTTGGAAATAACTCATTTCTGAATTAAGCTGAGAAGACTCGAGCATACGGACAAACTCGACTCATATTGCCAAGAACAAGCCAGGTCTAGGTCTTGCAAGCAGACACCATATCACCAAGTATAGTCCGGACCCGGGTTCCACATACAACACCACCAAGGAAAAAATGGACCCGATGCGAAGACAAGATGCAAGATTTCACAGAGCAATACCTGGCGGTATGCTCGGCAGAGGGGACTCAAGGTTGGGCAATGCAAAGAAAAAAAAAAACATCGGACAGAGCGCCATGCCTGCAGGCATGGCATCCTATCTAGGGTTCCGCACAACAAGTGAAATTCGGCTGACCGATCCTGGGCTGGACAGAGTTGCCTGCCTGGAGGCATGACAACCTGACTAGACCCTAAATCTGATAAAGCAGTGCAAAAACAAAGAAAACTGGACAAAATTCAGCGCACATAGTAGCATACATGGAGGCATGCGAGCCTGACCAAACTTGAACCTGTCCAGACCATGCAGAAAAACTCCGGACAGAGCACCATACCTGGAGGCATGCCAACCTGCCCAGACTTAAATCTGTCCAGACCATGCAGAAAAACTCCGGACAGAGCACCATACCTGCAGGCATGGTAGCCTGCCCAAAGTTCTGAACAACGGGAAAGGACTAACTGACTGACACTGACGGGACAGAGCTGCATGCCTGGAGGCATGACAGCCTGACTGTACAAAAAAAAAAACTGTTCAAAAAGGTATGGAAAACTAGACAGAGCCAAATGCCTGGAGGCATGACATCAGATCTTTATGAGAAAAATCTTGAGATTACTAGTTAATCCCAACGTTAAACTCTAAAAATTTGACGACACAAGAAACAGCAAAAAGTTTTGGGCCTCAATACATGACAAGGTTGGTATAAAGCATGCATACGGGATACCAAGACCATACAAAAAAATATATGAGTTTGAAAGGCTTACCGGGACTTCCGATCTCCTAAGCCACATATGCTCATTTGGATACCTTGAGGTTTCAAGGGTTGTGTCATCGTATAAGCTGCGAAACACAAAAGGAAGGTTCAAAATCCCGGGATAAAACGAAGTCCTTGAACCAAAAACCCAAACCCGAGACTATACGAGCAGGTATGGAGCGAACCCAATACCAAACCTCGGATTGTCCGAGAGATGATCCGAAAAACAGAATGGGTCAAGCTCGAGTCTGAACCCGAGACCATACCTGGCAGTATGGGTCGGTTCCAGCTAAATTCTGGCAAGCCACTGGGAGTGAAAAGCATGCAAGATATTAAATTCAAAGTCCGGGAACAGAACATACCTGGCGGTACCGTTGGGCATACTCGACCACTTTTCAGATCTGGTCCCAAAAAAAACCGAAATCCGGAAGTTTGAGTAACACCTGACAGACTCAACCGTTTCCAGGTTCAAAACCCGAACTAATTTCAGTGTCATTTTCGAAAAACGAAGTGAACAAAATCGGCAAAAACTCGGGCATACCTGGCGGTATCACTTGCGGTCGGAGCTCCGGCGAGGCCCGACGATGACGTAACAGCGCAGAAAACCGAAAAAAAATGCCACAGTCGGCGGTATGGAGCGCCGACCAACAATGTCTCTGGCACGAAAATTGAGGAATCGTCACCGGCAAAAACCGACCCACCCGACTGCAATACCTGGCGGTATGAGGTCTCCTCCTTCAGTTCCCATTGGTGATCGACGGGCAGCAAGGAAGCTTAGGGAACCGCCACACTTGGCGGTGTGCTATGCTCGGGGGCTGGCTGCTCGAGGCTTTAGAGAGAGAAAGTGAGTGTAGAGAGAGTGGGGGTGAGGATAAGATGTTTGGGTGTGTGGATAAAATGAAGACACCACCCCTTTTTAAAAACCACTCCTTTAACTCCTCAACCTCCCACCTACTCATCCTTAAATTCAATTAAATGAATATTTGACCGGTCTAGCCAGATTGAATGGAAAATTATTATGAGGAGAATTTAAAACTTTTGTTTTAATACTCCAATAATAAAAAAGGAGAGAGATATTATTTTCAAGAGAAAATATGGAAATATAATTTCTATATGACTCAGAAAATAATTTTAATTCGAATTTCACGTCTGCATCATCTTCGACGAACTACATTTCAACGACATCGGGAAAGACTGAGCTACATTTCAACACATCGGGAAAGACTGAACTACATTTCAACGACATCGGGAAAGACTGAGCTACATTTCGATGACATAGGGAAAGACTGAGCTATATTTCAACGACATAGGGAAAGACTGAACTACATTTTCAACGACTTCGGGAAAGACTGAACTACATTTCAACGACATCGGGAAAGACTGAGCTACATTTGAACGACATCGGGAAAGACTGAGCTACATTTGAACGACATCGGAAAAGACTGAACTACATTCCAACGACATCGGGAAAGACTGAACTACATTTCAACGACATCGGGAAAGACTGAACTACATTTGAACGACATCGGGAAAGACTGAACTACATTTTAACGACATCGGGAAAGGCTGAGCTACATTTGAACGACATCGGGAAAGACTGAGCTACATTTGAACGACATCGGGAAAGAATGAACTACATTCCAACGATATCGGGAAAGACTGAACTACATTTCAACGACATCGGGAAAGACTGAACTACATTTGAACGACATCGGGAAAGACTGAACTACATTTAAACGACATCGGGAAAGACTGAGCTACATTTCAACGACATCGAGAAAGACTGAACTACATTTCAACGACATCGGGAAAGACTGAACTACAACGACATCGGGAAAGACTGAACTACATTTCAACGACATCGGGAAAGACTGAACTATATGTGAGCAACATCGGGGAAGATTGAAGACCTCCAAGCAATACTTTGATCATCGTCCTACTCGGACTCGATCAAAGTGGGGGCTAACTGTAGACGCTGAATTTTGGCACTTAATTCAGCTTTAGAAATATTGTAATTTAATTTAATTTATTTTAGTTTAGGGAAATGCCAAGAATTTTAAAATGCAAAAAGATAAAGAAATGAAGGAAACCTCCCCCCCCCCCCCAAAAAAAAAAAGCCATCACAAAAAAAGCTCAATCCAAACAGCCCAAAAAAAGTAAAGCCTGGCACGCGGCCCAAAGCAGGACTGCAACCCGGATATGGGCATACCTGCAGGTATTCTGGTGGGTTATGCCCGACCCAGGTCACCTCGGGAAGCGTGTCCACCTCGGAAAGCGTGCAACTGGGCTTCTCCAGGCCCAGCATACCGGCAGGTATTCTGTCGGGTCGGGCCGGATTGCATCGAGAAGCGTGCTAACTTCGGGAAGCGGGCCCACCTCGGAAAGCGTGCAACTGGGCTTCTCCTAGGCCCAGCATACCGCCAGGTATTTGGGTGGCTCAGGCCCGACCCGGTTTACCTCGGGAAGCGCGCTGACCTAGGGAAACGCGCAGCTGGGCGCCTCCAAAGCCCAGCATGCCTGCAGGTATTGTGGGCGGGTTCTACCCGACCCAGGACGCCTCAGCTCACCTCGAAATGCGTGCCTTAATTGATCCGCGCAGTTGGGCCTATGATACTAGGCGGTATTCATGTCATTTTCCCCCCTCATTTTAACCTAATTCTTAACCTTCATTCCTCCTATAAAAACCCCAACCATTTCCACTTCAAGGACACACCGAAATCACCCTGGCGTATTGACACTTGGTGATTTCATCTTCTCTTCCCCCTCTTTATTTCTCTCATCTTTTGCATACACTTAATTGGCATTTTATTTCATTTCTCTCTATCTCTTCTTTACAATTCACATTATATTGTAACTTGAGTTAATCATAAACTCGACCTAAATAATATGGATTGTTCGTGAATAAAGGTACGATTGTATTCAATTCTTTTATTTCTTGTATTTATTTTTCGTTTTATTATCGCATTTGTATGAAACTAAATAACACTAATTACGCTAATTAATACTCCGTTCTACTCTCTTCTTCTCTCCTCTTCTTCTTCCTTCTTATTTAACCGGTTTAGTAAAGTCCGTTCGTTGAACGGGCGGATTCGGGAATTTTTATTCCTGAATTCGTAACCTTAACACCGGATCTGAATCTCGTTGTTAGTTGTTTGTGGATTCACTTTTTTTGATTTTATTTATTCTAGTTCAAAAATTAATTGGCGACTCTATTCTCTTTCCTTTTTTTTATTTATCTTTCGGTTTCTTTTTTGGATTTCCAAAAAGGGGATTGCGAAAATAAAAGTTTCTTTAGGTCCGGATCCCTAAGTTCGGAAGTAGGCTCCGAGGAAGGGACGGACAGAATACTTGGCGATATTCTGGCCCGACCCACGCCCGGCCCGACTTCCGATCGAGGGCCATCTTCGATTCTACCACGATACTGCAGTATCGCCTCGGTCCCAGGTTCGAATCTTCTTGTTTGCAATTTTTTTTTTATCTTCCTTTATTTCTTTTGTTTCTTTTTTCTGTTTTCTGCTTATTTCGTAGAGTAAATAAAATTTCCAACTAAAAAGTGTATCTTCAAAAAAAAGAGTTTAAGCATTACCCTTTTTCCGGGCTACTGACTTACAATACCTGCAGGTATTGCTACAGTGAGTCGTCCCGAGCTAGTCCCAAGACTCTCTGCGCGCTGTCTTCTTTTATTTCTTCTGTTTTTTTTTTCTATCTTTTTTCATTTTTCCGTTTATTTCTTTGAATAAATAAAAATTTCGAAGAAAAAAGAGTTTATTTAAATTTTAGTTTTGATTTATTTAAACGGAAATTCAAGCGAGTCTTCTAAAAGAAAAGACACCCCTTTCGACTCGCCGTTTACCGCGAGGGACACCAACGGGGATTTTCCCGGGTTCACACATCTATATTATGATATGTAAATCTGACGGAAATAATTACAAATATTATGAAAATAGTTCTGTTTGTAATCAAGGTATTTATGGTTGTAGTTTTGTGATTTATGTGTTAATATGTGATTAATATAGTATGTAAATTATGTTTAGGACTTGATTAGAGCTAGTTTAATTGTTTAAATTCAGTTTATTGATTATATATGTTTGAGTGATAATTCATGTTATATTTGATTGATTAAGTATTTTCGTTGCTTTAATCTCGTTTAATTTTATATTCTTAAGTATATTTGGCTAATATTTGTATATTCTTATTAGTATTATTTCATGTATAAATTAGGGTTAGGTTGCTATAGTTTTAATTGTCCAACTTTAATTTATTGGTTATGTTTGAATTGTAATGCATGTTGTTTTGATTAATTAAGTTTGTTCGTTGCTTAATCTCAAATCATTTCATATTCACAAGTGAATTGTTTAATTTTAGTTTTATTGTATGAGTTATTAGATTTTTAAATTTAGTGTTGACTTTATGATAGGGCCGCAAGCGCACGGTGTACGTAGTAGCACGTCAAGGTCGATCCCACAGGGACTCAATTAGCAGCTCAATAAACTAATCTCTATCACGATTGCTAAGCTAATCAGGTTTTCAGTTTTTGGATTTTGAAAGGTGTCACAACTAATAAAACTCATAAAGCAGGGAAAAACAATCAAAGATTCTTATCAAGAGAGAAAGACTTCTAGGGAAATGCTAACCTAACAACAAGTTCGATTACTAAAACCTAGCCTGCACAATCATACATTCAAGAATGAATCAAGAATCGATAACCTCTTAATTCTATCGCCCTTTCGATGCTAAATAGAATTATTCTAAAAAACCTAATCAACAACTTTCGTCTGCCTTTTAGATTAATCAGAATAGAAGGCCTTGAAAAGTCAGGTTATCTAATGATTCCCTAGTTTACTACTCCTTTTTCAACTTTCGTAAGCCTAGGTAGACATTTTGGTAGTCAGATTACCCTAATTCACCTTTCAGTACTTCTTAGGTTAATCTCTAACTCATGAGTATTCGAGCGCTCAGAGAACACACATGAACATGGAAAACACAACCTACTATTGATTCTAATCAAGAATTCATGCACAAACTAATAATATTAAATCAAACTACATTGTTTCGGGTTGCAAAACCCTAGAATTCAAAAGAACTACTCACTCATTGTCAAAGAAAACATAGCACAAGTTCCAAACATCATAATTAATTCTCAAAACAAAGAAAGAATCGAAAAGAAATATAATTACGAAAAATACAACCGTCGAGTCTTTCGATCCCGGGGTGGTGTCTTCCTCGCGAACGTCGATGATTTCTTCTTGATTCTTGATTTTCGACCTTCTTGAATTAGCCTTAATTTTGGTCTTGATTAATGGAGAGGAGTAGATGTGAGGATTTTTGTCTTTTTCTTCTCTTGATGGAAGGGTCGATGATTGATAGAGTCCCCCTCTCGAATGATGAAATGTCCTCCAAAAATAATCCAAACTGTCCCCCCCTTTCTGGCGCATCACGAACGAGACTTAGACCAGCTGCCACGGACCGTAGGAACTTCCACGGGCTGGCCGTGATATGCACTGCCTCAGCTCCTTTTTCTTCTTTGTGTTCAGCGTATACCGAATGACTGAATGAATGGGTTGAATCAATTGAATTGATTCCCACTTCTCCTAATTTCAATTGGGCCGCATGAAGTTGTTTGAGGAATGAAATGAATGGCCAACTTCTCACTCTATCGTTGGACCGCATGGAGGCTTGGGCTTCCACTACTCCTCCCTTTCTTGATTGGACCGAATGAAGCATAATGAATGCAACAAATTGATCCACTTCTCTCTTTTGGTGTTGACCGAATAAAAGGCCCAGTCAATCATCCATGAATTGCCCCACTTTCTTCTTCTCTTATTGGACCGAATGAATGTGGGTGAATGCAGTTAATTGACCGCCTCCACTTTGGTCCAAGTGAGTGTTGTGTGAATCAATTAATTCCACCTTTTTCTTGCTTTGTTGGACTGCATGAAATATGAGGAGGAGTAGAATTGAATTGGCCTCCCTTTCTCTCTTTTGTCACTCTTTGCTGATTGGACCGTATCAATTCGTGGCTGGCCCAAAAGTTGCTGCTGCTGGACCGTGGCTGCCACCACGGGCTGCCCGTGGTGTGCACTGCCCGGTCGTTCCCTGCTCCTTTCCGTCTCAAATTTACACCACGGTCTTCACCCTTGCTAAAAGTTGAGAGAAAATTGGTGTTTCGGCCTTAAATCCTACAAATTCACATCAAAAACACAACACCAAGTGTAGTAGGGAAATTGGAATAAAAATCATGGTTCACACATAAAACTCTCCCTAATTCACTATTAAAAACCCACAAAAATATAGTCATAAAACGCAATTATCAAATCCCCCCATGCTTACTCCTTGCTTGTCCCCAAGCAAGTACAAGACTCAAAACAAGATGAAAAGACTTGAAAAGGAAAAGAAATCTACTCACACCTCCTCTAATAAAAGGGCATATTAGAAAGCCAAAACAAGCATACACAAAGAGACTCCCTAGCGAGATTAAGAATCAAATTGAAACAAAAATTGTCGTTCGAAATAGAATCACAAGCCAGGAAGCAACACAACTAGTCCATCACAACTCAAATGCAATCAAAATCCATTCACATGCTTGGCGAACAAGTTGGGATCGGTAGGACCTCACTTTAGGGTATGTGAATCACTCCCCTCATGTGTTTGTAAGAGATATAACGGTTCACTCAAAAACCTTTAACCAATGTAAACAACCTACCATAAGCTTGACAAGACTCTCGATTCTCTACCGCTATAGACAATATGCACAAATGTTAATCATGAGGACTTTTCGAACGTTGTAACGGGGCTTAGGTGTAGGGTAAGGAGGGAAATCATTTAGGAAATGTGAAGCTAAAAGCCAAGAACCTAAAGAGCAACATTCCCATAACATAAAACTCAACACCTCTTACTTCACACCGCAATGAAGCATAAATATCTTCCCCATCGAAGCAAAATAACGGAAGAGTCAATATAAACAAGAAAACCACCATGCTATTCACCTTATTCCTCAAAACTTCTCTCTTTTTCTTCTTTTTTTTTTGTTTTTATACTTTTCATTCCTCTTTTTTTTTCCTTTTTTGTGGTGAATAGCATAAATATATAAAAATAGGATCATTTCCTTTCAACCCAATTTCAACCTCAAATGAAAAGAGGGGATAAATAATGATTATGAGCAATGCTTCCCTCATCAAGTAAACCAACCAACGAAGTCACCAACAAATAGACTACAAAACTGTCCCCAACTGAATTGTTGCTCCACTAACTTGGCTAAAGGATAAGGGATTTAGAACAGGCCAAGGGTGCACGATATAGATGAAGCAAATCAAGACAGGAAAAATTGCGCAAGGGCTAGCAAAAAGAAGTCAAGATGTCAGGTGGGTTTTGGCTATGTGGCTTCAAAATGGGCCTCAATCATATTAACACAATGCACAAGTCAAATACAGTTTCGAAGAGAGTCAAATCAAGTTCTAGAGATGTAAACATGGTAAGGTCACACTCAAAAGAAAATGAGACTATAAAAATGATAGTCTTTTAGGCTCAAGAAGTCTCACGGGTTAACCTAGCACAATCGCTACAACTAGTTCATTTGATGTACCAGACACAAGAATTTCATTGTCATGCACAAGAGTCATTCAAGACTAGATGAATCACAAACAAGACAAGCAACCTAAATCAAACAAGCAACCAAGTTTCTTTTATCATCTACATCAAGCCAAAAATTCCCAAGAATACGCTTACAATGACAATCCAAACACACCTTAAAGAACTCAACCTAGGAGGGTTTTCACAATAAAAACAAAATAAAACAAAATAAAACCTAATAAAGCAATTAAATGCTTGGGTTGCCTCCCAAGAAGCGCTAGTTTAACGTCTTTAGCTAGACGAAACTCACCTCAGTCCGGAGAATGCTCCACATCATAGTCAAACTCTTTTGGAACACCATCAGCATGTGTTCCCTCAGCATCTCGAAGTCGAACCCACCAGCAAGGGTCGAACTGATTTCCTTCCTCAGCGTTGGAAGCCATCCTGGAGTCAAACCTGCAAAACTTTCTCAACACAACCTCATTAGTAGCATAAGGCCTGTCCTTGGTGATGTTAGGCTCGGGTTCGATAACTTGTACCCAATCCGTCGCATCACTAAGTACATGGCTTTCAGGAAAAACATCATCTGACTCATCATTCCCAATCACATCAACACCACAGCAAGAAGAAACATTAGGAGGCATATGTTCACGAAATAGATCAAATTCAACCTCATGCTCCCCAAACTTAAAACTCATCTTCCCTTTTTTCACATCTATTACGCACCCAACAGTGGCAAGGAAATGTCTTCCCAAAATAATTTGGGTACGGGTGTCCTCGGCCATATCAAGAATCACAAAATCTACAGGCACATAATAGTCTCCTACCTTAAGAGGAAAGTCCTCTAAAATACCCATTGGGTACTTAACAGAACGATCAGCCATTTGCAGTGACATGGCAGTAGGTCTCAGCTCACCTAAGTTCAGTCTCTTATAAAGGGAATAAGGCATCAAGCTCACACTTGAGCCCACATCACATAAGGCACGATCGATGTTCATGGTTCCTAAGCCACAAGAAATAGTGAAGCTCCCCGGGTCCTTAAGCTTTGGAGTGAGCTTATTCAAGACAACAGAGCTACACTCCTCATTCAATGCAATTGCCTCGCAATCATCTATCTTTCTTTTCTTGGAGAGAATCTCCTTCAAGAATTTAGCATACAAAGGCATTTGGGACAAAGCATCAAGAAAAGGAACATTCACATTTAACTTTTCACATGCCAGAATTTCCCAAATTGAACATCGGTCTTAGACTTAGCAAGCCTAGAAGGGAATGGAATAGGGGGCACATAAACTCTAGGTGGTGGTGATGGTGGTGGTTGAGGAATTTCAGCACTACCCTCATCGATGGTCTCTTTCTCATGGTCTTTCTCCTCCTCACTCTCTTTCTCAGCACTCATCTCAATCAAATCCCCCCCATGCTTGGCATTTGGCCTCTCGGGTCCCTTAAGATGTGTCCCACTCCTTAAAACTATAGCATTGCAATGCTCTTTAGGGTTAGGTATGGGTGGTCCAGGAGGGGTGGTGGAAGTACCAGACTGAATAGCTATCTGGTTCTCAAGTATTTGGTTGTGGGTAGATAAAAGGTCAACCTTAGTGGCTAAAGCTTTAATCACCTCATCTTGTCTTCGTTGATGCTCGAGTTGCTTTTGTTAGGACAAGAGCATGGCTTTCATCATGACCTCTAAGTCAGGATTTTGAGAGGTTTGGTAAGGTTAAGTGGATGGTCTTTGTCCTTGTGGGTGACCCAATTGGTTCCGATAAGAAGGATTAGAATGGGGTCTCAAACCGGAGTTGTATGTGTTGGAGTAGGGGTCAAAGAGGGATCTATGGGTAGGATTACCAACAAAGTTGGCTTGGTCAGGTTGGCTACTACTACTACCCAACCCATTAGGATAATAAAGGGTAGCATGGTCAAAAGAGTAACATGAAGCACATTGGGGAGGAGGGGAAGCATTCACATGCATTCTTTCCATCTTTTCATTTATAGCATCAAGTTTCGCAGAAAGCAATGTGATAGCATCAACATAATACTTACCTCCCGTCCTCGTGGAATGGGGTCGTGACCATTGGTGACTGTTTGACACCATTTGCTCAATTAGCTCATGACGCTCCTCCACCGTCTTGTTCATAATGTTCCCTCCAGCTGCTGCAAGGATTGACGCTCTCAACTGGTCATCTACCCCATTGTAGAAGGCTTGGATGGGAACCCATGGCTTGAATCCATGCTGGGGGCATTGGCGAAGCAACTCCTTGAATCTCTCCCATGCATCATATAATGTCTCATCCGGCTCTTGGGAGAAAGTGGAAATCTGATTCCGAAGACTCGTCAGCTTGCTCGGCGGGAAGTACTTAGTAAGAAATGCGCTCGCCAGTTGATCGAAAGTAGTGATGGAGTTTGCCGGAAGGGAATCCAGCCACTCCCATGCTCGATCCTCCAAGGAAAATGGGAATAGTCTCAGCTTGATCGCGTTCGACGAGGCTCCATTGGCTTTGAAGGTATCACATATTTGGCGGAAAACGCGCAAATGTCGGTTAGGATCCTCGCTTGGGAGACCGTGGAAGGGCGTAACACGTACTAGGCTGATGAGAGAATTCTTTAGCTCAAAATCGTTCCCCACTTCAGGTAATTTGATGGCGGTGGGTGGGTTTGTGACGTTCAGAGTCACATATTGGGCCAGTGTCTTCGATCGTTCTTCTCCGGACATCTTGGATTGTTGAGAGGGTGTCTCTTTTCTAGCTTCTTCTAGCCTTTGCCTCTTCCTCCGGTGGAAAGTTCTCTCTATTTCTGGATCGAACTTGAACTCCGGAATTAGCCGCATACACCAAAAGTTCCTAGCAAAACAAAAACAAGAACACCAACGCAGTGAAACAAGAAAATCAAGAAAAATCAAAGAAAAAAAAAACAACTTAGTCAACCTAAGAGGGTTCGTTTACCGACTGCTAGGGACAGAGTCCCCGGCAACGGCGCCAAAAACTTGACAGGGCCGCAAGCGCACGGTGTACGTAGTAGCACGTCAAGGTCGATCCCACAGGGACTCAATTAGCAGCTCAATAAACTAATCTCTATCACGATTGCTAAGCTAATCAGGTTTTCA
The DNA here is from genome assembly GCA_029582165.1 of Portulaca oleracea. Taxonomy (NCBI): domain Eukaryota; kingdom Viridiplantae; phylum Streptophyta; class Magnoliopsida; order Caryophyllales; family Portulacaceae; genus Portulaca; species Portulaca oleracea. The sequence goes on from CM055892.1 coordinate 21,348,082, forward strand.
GTTTTTGGATTTTGAAAGGTGTCACAACTAATAAAACTCATAAAGCAGGGAAAAACAATCAAAGACTCTTATCAATAGAGAAAGACTTCTAGGGAAATGCTAACCTAACAACAAGTTCGATTACTAAAACCTAGCCTACACAATCATACATTCAAGAATGAATCAAGAATCGATAACCTCTTAATTCTATCGCCCTTTCGATGCTAAATAGAATTATTCTAAAAAAACCTAATCAACAACTTTCGTCTGCCTTTTAGATTAATCAGAATAGAAGGCCTTGAAAAGTCAGGTTATCTAATGATTCCCTAGTTTACTACTCCTTTTTCAACTTTCGTAAGCCTAGGTAGACATGTTGGTAGTCAGATTACCCTAATTCACCTTTCAGTACTTCTTAGGTTAATCTCTAACTCATGAGTATTCGAGCGCTCAGAGAACACACATGAACATGGAAAACACAACCTACTATTGATTCTAATCAAGAATTCATGCACAAACTAATAATATTAAATCAAACTACATTGTTTCGGGTTGCAAAACCCTAGAATTCAAAAGAACTACTCACTCATTGTCAAAGAAAACATAGCACAAGTTCCAAACATCATAATTAATTCTCAAAACAAAGAAAGAATCGAAAAGAAATATAATTACGAAAAATACAACCGTCGAGTCTTTCGATCCCGGGGTGGTGTCTTCCTCGCGAACGTCGATGATTTCTTCTTGATTCTTGATCTTCAACCTTCTTGAATTAACCTTAATTTTGGTCTTGATTAATGGAGAGGAGTAGATGTGAGGATTTTTGTCTTTTTCTTCTCTTGATGGTAGGGTCGATGAATGATAGAGTCCCCCTCTCAGATGATGAAATGCCCTCCAAAAATAATCCAAACCGTCCCCCCCCCCTTTCTGGCGCATCACAAACGAGACTTAGACCAGCTGCCACGGACCGTAGGAACTTCCACGGGCTGGCCGTGATATGCACTGCCTCAGCTCCTTTTTCTTCTTTGTGTTCCGTGTATACCGAATGACTGAATGAATGGGTTGAATCAATTGAATTGATTCCCACTTCTCCTAATTTCAATTGGGCCGCATGAAGTTGTTTGAGGAATTAAATGAATGGCCAACTTCTCACTCTATCGTTGGACCGCATGGAGGCTTGGGCTTCCACTACTCCTCCCTTTCTTTATTGGACCGAATGAAGCATAATGAATGCAACAAATTGATCCACTTCTCTCTTTTGGTGTTGACCGAATAAAAGGCCCAGTCAATCATCCATGAATTGCCCCACTTTCTTCTTCTCTCATTGGACCGAATGAATGTGGGTGAATGCAATTAATTGACCGCCTCCACTTTGGTCCAAGTGAGTGTTGTGTGAATCAATTAATTCCACCTTTCTCTTGCTTTGTTGGACTGCATGAAATATAAGGAGGAGTAGAATTGAATTGGCCTCCCTTTCTCTCTTTTGTCACTCTTTGATGATTGGACCGTATCAATTCGTGGCTGGCCCAAAAGTTGCTGCTGCTGGACCGTGGCTGCCACCACGGGCTGCTCGTGGTGTGCACTTCCCGGTCGTTCTCTGCTCCTTTCCGTCTCAAATTTACACCACGGTCTTCACCCTTGCTAAAAGTTGAGAGAAAATTGGTGTTTCGGCCTTAAATCCTACAAATTCACATCAAAAACACAACACCAAGTGTAGTAGGGAAATTGGAATAAAAATCATGGTTCACACATAAAACTCTCCCTAATTCACTATTAAAAACCCATAAAAATATAGTCATAAAACGCAGTTATCACTTTATATGAAAATGTATGTTATAATTACTTAAAGAGTGTTTTAAAACTCCTTTTATTGTTCTATAAGTTTTATAACGTGTTATGTGTAGTAAAGTTTCAAACTTTACGTAATTACATTATTACTATGTTATAAATACGTAGCTTTATTATTATTATTACTATCGAGTTTTTTTATACGCAAAAAATTTGATTTTTGATATACTTGGTGGGAATTGATTCTTTGTTGTCTTGTGATGTGTAGTCCAAACGCGTTATTACTTGAATGATGGGAACCATATAGTGTTCCTAGGGTAGAGTGAGGTAGAATGTAGTGAGTACTAACTTCGAGAGCACGTTTTGATTATAGAAATTTATTCTATTTATAGGCGCGATCTAGTTCGACTCATTTTAGTGAGCTCAAGTGTATTCGTGGAGGTCAAGTGAAGTGAAGTAAAGGATTCCAGGTAATGTCTATGTCCTAAATCCAGGTGGGGTGTACTTTAATTGTTTTGGTTGATTTTAAGTTGTTTTGCGGTTTGCATCCCGAAGGGATTTTATGGTGAAAATTGATTGTCTGTTTTGGAAGTCGAGTTATGTTCTTTGAGTATGTAAATGAGACAATCCTTTATGTGTGTGATTTGGAAATGGTTTTGGAAATAGGGAATGGATTGATTGAGACTGGAAGGATCTATTATTAAACCGGTCGACTAATAATCCAAATGAGACGTAAATGCGGGTTCGAGCAACGTTCCACAGACCAGGATCCGTTCCTGCATGGAGGTTGTCAAGAGATCAGGGGATGCCCTGATATGGTTGTGTGTTTGGGCAATGTCCCATAGGCCATGATATGTTCCTGTAGGGAGGTTGTCAAGAGATCAGGGATGCCTGATAAGTGCTACTTCCCCGGGGTTAATTTTATGCACGTGTGTGAAATAGATGGCCATCCATATGATTGAGATTGAGATTGATATTGGAGTTGTGATATGATTATTGTGAAGTCTTGGACTTCGAGGGCCAAATAAGCAAGGTCCGCCCGCTTAATAATTCTAAAAGATGGTTATGGTCAGTTGGGAAAGAAAACAGTTTGTGAAAAGATTTGACTGGTTCACTTCTCCCCCAAAAATGAATTGAAATGGATTTTAAATTGTTTTAACAGTTAGGGATAGATATTATTGAGTCCTCCTCATGTTTTTAAATGTTTTGTTTTCAGTGAAGAGTTCTGTGATGGGAACGGAACTAGAAGTGAGGACGATAGATCGAAGTTTCTATGAATAAAGTTTAGTTTGTGTTTTAGATTCAAAGTTAATTGATGTTTAGTTTATGTTCTAGAATTTGAAAGTTCTTTTGTTTATTAACTTGAAGTAATTAATGATTAGTTGTTAATTCTTTCCGTTCTTGCCTTGTATTCCTTCGAGGATACGGCAGTAATGCCCAATTAAAAAGAAAAAAATGAGTCTTCCGTTGTTACCATTAGTCAACGTTTGACTTTGACTGTTGAGTTTAGAATTGAATTTTCCAGGGCGTTACAGATTGGTATCAGAGCTCTGGGTTATAACCTGGTAGCTCCTAAGTGTCTATTAGGTTTAGTTAGAGCTTAGGATGATACGTTCGGAGTGTGAGTGTAGGATGGGGAATGGGGTATGTTTTGCTTCCCTATTTGTTTATTAGTTTTAAGTGCTTATTTACTCTGTTTATTATCAAGTAATCCTGTGAACGTTTTCCTATGCTCGAACTATTAGGATAGAAACTCGTTAGTAAGAGGTGAATAAGACAGATTCTTTTGACTCCAGGATGACTCAAGGCGACGGGACCATACCTAAGGAGCCTCAAGGTAGGCCTCTCCTAACTAGCGATGAGCTGAGAAGGCGATTTGTAGAACTTTAAGAGACGACAGCTGCATGATCCGCCACGAATTGAGACACCCCGCCGGTAGTTCCCGATTTGACCCAGCTGATGATGCTGGAGATGATGGCTCGACAGACCGAGCACTTTCAACGGATGTCGGAACGTGCTGAACCGAGGAAGGACAACGAAGCCTCCTTATTCAAGGAGTTTAATTGCCTCAACCCTCCCACCTACTCTGGGGTAGCTGACCCCAAGGTGTTTGAAGAATGGATACGCGATATTGAAAAGAAATTCGACGCTCTCCCCTGCCCCGAGGAGCGGAAGGTTGGATTCGCAACCTACCACCTGAAAGGAGATGCTGACTTGTGGTGGATGAGTGTGAAAGAACGACAGCATGAACCAGGGTTCAACTGGAACCAGTTCAAGGAGATGTTGAAGAACCCCTTCTACCTCATGTCCCTCCAGAAAGCTAAGGAGAAAGAGTTTCTGGTGTTGGAGCAAGGAAACGACACTGTGCTGCAATACTCCGCCAAGTTTGCAGAGTTGTCTTGTTTCGCGCCGGCATTTGTCGCCAACGAAGTGTTGAAGATGAACCGCTTTGAGAGTGGCTTGAACTTCGATATCGAGGATCGTATGTCTGCACGGTCCTTCTCATCATACGAAGAGATGCTGGATGTGGCCCTCAACATTGAGAGAGTGGCTATAGCCCGGAAGGCACATCTGAACAAGCAAGGCAACAAGAGGAAGGAACCTTCCCGCTCTGACTCTACTCCAATGTACCCCAACAAGAGAAGCCACCACAATAACTGGCAGAGTAACCAATGGCAAGCACCTCCACCTGGCTTGTTTTGTAGGACTTGTGGCAGGTCCGGCCATCTCGCCAGGGACTGCAAGAGTAATTGGAAGACAAGCTGCTACCGTTGTGGCAGTCCACACCATTTGGTGAGAGACTGCCCTTTTCCGACACTAGAAGGACCCAACCATGGAGGGACCAACGATCAAGGAGCTCCACCCTCGACATACCAGGACCAAGGAGGCTACAACGGGAACCAAGCGAATCGTAATAGGCCAAGCAATCAACACCCACCTCATCAGCAATGAAGGAGAAAATTCGGACGACGTAGTGAATGGTACTTATCTCTCTTTCCTTCGTATGCTACAGTATGACTAAATTCCAGATCCTACGCTTATGGTATGTTGAGTTTCGAGGACGAAACTATTTTGAAGACGGTAATGATGTAAAACCCCAAGATTTTCGTTAGAGTTACCGTTAGTTCCGTCTGAAAATCCGTTAAGAATGAGTTAAGTTTCGAGGAAGAAACTTATTTTAAGGGGGTAATGATGTAAAACCCCGAAAAATTTTAAGGTGTTAACGTTACGTCGTTAATATTTAAGTTTGACTCCGTTAATTTTTGAGATTTTTATCTGCGATTATTTCTGCTAACACTTGAGCTCGTAGGACCGTTGAGAGACTAAAAAGGGTATTTTAGTAATTTTCTATGTGCGTGGGTGCAAGGGTAATTTAGTAATTCTTATGTGATTAATATTGTATGATTTTATGTGTCTTCTATTAATTATTTATGAATTATGTGTTTTTAGTTTTATCAATATGTGGTTATTATTGTTTTGTAAAATTTGGAAATTATAGTTATTTTCCTATTACTATTTTTAGAAGCTGATGCAATTGTTTATTTTATTAAAAAAAATTGATTTCTTTTTTTTATTAGGCTTGATATAAATACATATTTTTGTAGTTATTAAAACCCTAATAATCCTAACCCTAATATCCCTACTCCCTCCTCCTCTCTCTCTCTTCAATCTGCCGCTCAGCCAGCAGTCACCGCTGCCGCTAGCCACCCCTAAACATCTAGTCGCGCACCACCCGGCCACCAGTCGGCCGCCCTACTGTCGCTGGAAACCACTACACACCAGCAGCCTCCTCCCTCTTTCTCTTTCTCTTCTATCGCACTTCTCTCTCTCTCTCTCTCTCTCTCTCTCTCTCTGCGCCGTCGCTGCGCCCTCGCCGCCCTCGGACACCATCGCCACCGCTTTCACGCCAGATCGCCGGCATCGCCTCTACCTCAAGAAGGCTTCTTTGCCATTCGCGTCGCGTCGCCCCACGACCTCCGCCCGCGCCGACCACCGCCGACTGCCCCAGTCCAGATGCTGCCGCCCCTCTGCCGTGTGTTGTTGCCCAACCCAACCACCCATCTTCGTATAAACCCTAATTTCTGTTTCAAGTGTTCTATTTATTGTTTTTGTATTATTATTATTATTATTATCATTATCATCCATATTATGGAATTTAAATCTGATGGAAATAATTACAAATGTTATAAAATAGTTCTGTTTGTAATCAAGGTATTTATGGTTGTAGTTTTGTGATTTATGTGTTAATATGTGATCAAAAAATTACTTAGGGGTACCCTAACTTTTGGTGAAATGTTTTTCTGGTATCTCAACTTTTAAAACTAATTTTGGGGTACCCTAACTTTTAGAATTAGAAATAATTAGGTGAATTTTCGGCCAATTATTTGCATTCAACGGTGAGTTTTAGCGCGGGAAATTGATTAAGTGTTTTTGTTGATGAAAATGCCTTTTGTTTTCGTGGACGAAAATGATTTGAATCAATCGGAGTTTCGCCGGAAATTCACCTAGTAATTTCTAATCCTAAAAGTTAGGGTACCCCAAAATTAGTTTTGAAAAGTTAGGGTACCAAAAAATTGTTTCTTCAAAAATTAGGGTATCTCTAAGTAATTTTTTGATATGTGATTAATATAGTATATAGTATGTAAATTATGTTTAGGACTTGATTATAGTTAGTTTAATTGTTTAAATTCAGTTTATTGATTATATATGTTTGAGTGATAATTCATGTTTATTTGATTGATTAAGTATTTTCGTTGCTTTAATCTCGTTTAATTTTATATTCTTAAGTATATTTGGCTAATATTTGTATATTCTTATTAGTATTATTTCATATATAAATTACGGTTAGGTTGCTATAGTTTTAATTGTTCAACTTTAGTTTATTGGTTATGTTTGAATTGTAATACATGTTGTTTTGATTAATTAAGTTTGTTCGTTGCTTAATCTCAAATCATTTCATACTCACAAGTGAATTGTTTAATTTTAGTTATATTGTATGAGTGATTAGATTTTTAAATTTAGTGTTGACTTTATATGAAAATGTATGTTATAATTACTTAAAGAGTGTTTTAAAACTCCTTTTATTGTTTTATAAGTTTTATAACGTATTATGTGTAGTAAAGTTTCAAACTTTACGTAATTAAATTATTACTATGTTATAAATACGTAGCTTTATTATTATTATTACTATCGAGTTTTTCTTTACGCAAAAAATTTGATTTTTGATATACTTGGTGGGAATTGATTCTTTGTTGTCTTGTGATGTGTAATCCAAATGTGTTATTACTTGAATGATGGGAACCATATAGTGTTCCTAGGGTGAAGTGAGGTAGAATGTAGTGAGTACTAACTTCGAGAGCACGTTTTGATTATAGAAATTTATTCTATTTATAGGCGCGATCTAGTTCGACTCATTTTAGTGAGCTCAAGTGTATTCGTGGAGGTCAAGTGAAGTGAAGTAAAGAATTCCAAGTAATGTCTATGTCCTAAATCCCGCTGGGGTGCACTTTAATTGTTTTGGTTGATTTTAAGTTGTCTTGCAGTTTGCATCACGAAGGGATTTTATGGTGAAAATTGACTGTCTGTTTTGGAAGTCGAGTTATGTTCATTGAGTAATTAAATGAGACAATCCTTTATGTGTGTGATTTGGAAATGGTTTTGAAAATAGGGAATAGATTGATTGAGACTGGAAGGATCTATTATTAAACCGGGCTAATAATCCAAATGAGACGTAAATGCGGGTTCGGGCAGCGTTCCATAGACAAGGATCTGTTCCTGCAGGGAGGTTGTCAAGAGATCAGGGGATGCCCTGATATGGTTGTGTGTTCGGGAAATGTCCCATAGACCAGGATCTGTTCCTGCAGGGAGGTTGTCAAGAGATCAGGGATGCCTGATGAGTGCTACTTCCCCGGGGTTAGTTTTATGCACGTGTGTGAAATGGATGGCCACCCGTATGATTGAGATTGTGATTGATTGAGATTGATATTGACATTGTGATATGATTATTGTGAAGTCTTGGACTTCGAGGGCCAAATAAGCAAGGTCCGCCCGCTTAATAATTCTGAAAGATGGTTATGGTCGGTTGGGAAAGAAAACAGTTTGTGAAAAGATTTGACTGGTTCACTTCTCCCCCAAAAATGAATTGAAATGGATTTTAAATTGTTTTAACGGTTAGGGGTAGACATTATTGAGTCCTCCTCATGTTTTTAAATGTTTTGTTTTCAGGTGAAGAGTTCTGTGATGGGAACGAGAACTAGAAGTGAGGACGATAGATCGAAGTTTCTATGAATAAAGTTTAGTTTGTGTTTTAGATTCAAAGTTAGTTGATGTTTAGTTTATGTTCTAGAATTTGAAAGTTATTTTGTTTATTAACTTGAAGTAATTAATGATTAGTTGTTAGTTCTTTCCTTTCTTACCTTGTATTCCTTCGGGGATACGACAGTAACGCCCAATTAAAAGGAAAAAAAATGAGTCTTCCGCTGTTACCATTAGTCAACGTTTGACTTTGACTGTTGAGTTTAGAATTGAATTTTCTAGGGCATTACATGAAGGAAGTAAGTGATTCTAACTTAGAAATTAGGGAAAAGGAGCTTGAAAGGCGAAAACTAGCGTAGAAAAGAGGGCTAAAAACTCATAAAAATCTGGCTTATCATTGGTGCTCCATTTGTTATTCAAATGCCATGGATCTGCTTTGCTTCCTCCTTTTTCATGATGAGCGTAGATAGCCCTTCTGCACAAATGAGAAACAAGTAAGGGGAGATAGGGTCTTCTTGGCGAAGACCCCTACTTGGTATAATCACGTCGGAAGGAAATCAATTCACCAAACATTTATAAGAATCGGTTGTCATGCATCTCATGATGAGCTCCACAAAATTCTCCAAAAAGCCTAGACTCAACATCATGTCACGCACAAAGGATCATTCAACTCGGTCATAAGTCTTGCTCATGTCAAGCTTCAAGGCTATATTTCCTCTCTTTACATTCTTCGGAAGCTTCCTGAGGAAATGGAATAACTCGAAGGCTACCATCACATTATCTATGATTTGGCGCCCCGGGACAAACGAGGATTGAGATTCGTCAATGACATATAGGAGGCAGAGTTTTAGTCTCTTGGCGATAGCCTTTGAGATCAGTTTATACACAATATTGCACAAACTGATGGGACGATAATCTCTTGCAGTTGAGGAGTTTTTAGATTTTGAAATCAGGACAATCGGAGTTTTATTTACTCTTTGAGGGGACACTCCATAATTTAGGACACTTAAGACAAAAGAAGTAATATTTGGGCCAATAATATGCCAATAAGATTGAAAAAAGAAAGTTGGCATACCGTCGGAGCCAGGGGCCAATAATATGTCAACAAGATTGAAAATCAGTTGTGTTTAGTAAAGTTAGGTGTTTTTGAAAAAGTAATTGTTGAAACTTGATCTATACCCTTTGTCCGGATTCATTCATGAGTAAAAATGTCCCACATCGAAAAAGTAAAGAGAAAGGACATAGTATATTAGTCAAGTGGACTACTCCTCTTAACACCAATTAGTTTTAAGATGGGACCTCGCTTAACTTGTGTACCATGGGCCTTGGTTGAAGTGGGTCCCACCTTGGATCTCCCCAACACTCTTTATCACCAATTTTATAAAAAATATGTATCAATTATTATTATGATAACATGTATGTAACTTTTGGTAAATTTTAGGTTTACTGACATCTAATTTTTACAAACAACCAATCGAATATAGGTTGTTCATGTTAGCTTATTGAAAATCAGCCTATTGGAACGACTCAGTCAAATGAATAAGTTGTTTATCAAACACTTAGGCCCGGTTCTTTTATGCGGTAACTTGCGGTGCGGTACCGCACTACTCAATATTCTACCACACTCCACCACACTTTACCACAATCATTATCAAAATATCTTCTTACTTTTCTCTCTCCTCACTTTTCTCCTCTATTTTTTATATTATCTCTCCTCACCTACCACACCTATCACAACTCACCACAACCCACCACATTTTACCACACTTTTCCAAATTCCACCGCACCACACCATTACCACATCGCACCGTACTTTATAAAAGAACAAAGCCTTATTTATTTTATTTGAGTAAGTCAAACCTCCTAATAAACTATTTTTTTTCAATGAGTCATTCAATATATGGTATTGCACAAAAATTCTATGAGAATAGGAAAAAGAAAAAAGAAAGGGATAAGATGAATATAAACCGAGTCACGCGTGAAGAGAGGTGTGAGTGTGTGAAGTCACCTAGAAAATTCACCAATCCAAACAGAGCACAACTTAAGAATACGAAATCCAACGCTCAGATTCACTGTTCAGACTTCAGACGACGCCGTCACAGTCTGGGCTTGTGAGACCATAACGAATTAGAAGAAGACACGTAAGTTAGGTTTGCGGCTTGTCTGGAGAGAGATGATGAGAATCCCATAAAAATATTTGGGATATTTAGGGTAATACCTCGGAAAATGGCACTGTGGAGAAATAATAACAGCCAGGGGTGCGACAATTTGTACACTACGTAATACAGTGTAGGACACGTATTTAACTATAGGATCTTTGTCTGCTCCCTCATTATTTTTTTCTCTGGCCTTTTCGGTTTTTCCTAAGAAAAGGAAACAAATATAGTTTCAATTTTCAATTAAAATATGTGTCCATTATATTGATTGCTAGGGCTTGGCAAAGTTCTACTATATAGCTTGAAAATGACTGACAGTAGTCATCACTCACCAGCTAAACCAATAAATATTGATGATGAAGTGCAAAATCTACCCATTATCCTAAATATTTTCGAAAATGTTTTTGAAATGAGATTTCATGCATCTTGTTACATGGGAGGAAGACTGTCTACAGATAGATCTCACAAATCTCGCACAAGCGGAACTATGCTGGGGTTTATTGTTTTTGTTGTTGTTGTGTTTTTGAAATGGGATAAAAAGTTTATTTTTTTTTTATTTGGGTAAACAATAATAACGATGACAGTTTATCAATAAGGGATCATTCTCTCAAGGCATTTTCCTAAGTTGTCTACGGGCAAAATAAAAAAAAAAGTCCAAAGAAGGGCTACAATTCCAAGTACCAAAAGAGTTTAAAGAATTCCCAAGGTTAGCTATTTAGACCCCGTTCTTTTATGCGGTAACTTGCGGTGCGGTACCGCACCATACCGCACTATTCAATATTCAACCACATTTCACCGCGCTCCACCACACTTTACCATAATTATTACCAAAATATCTTCTTACTTTTCTTTCTCCTCTACTTTTTACATTCTCTGTCTTCACCTACCCCACCTACGACAACTTCCACCACAACCCATCACATTACTTCATCACACTTTTTCAAATTTCATCGCATCGCACCATTACCACATCACACCACACCGTATAAAAGAATGGAGCCTCAATATGCCGATGCGTTCGTTTCATGGTAGATGTGGCCAATAATAGAATCTTCCAATTGCAATATGATTTTTTTGATACCTCTTATAACAATCATATCGATGTGCCGGGGGTGTTAGCAATCCCTTTGATAGCCGACCTGGATCAGGATGAGACTATATTAATTATTAAGGATAGAATGTAGCCAATAGTAGAATCTTCCCATTGCAATAAGAATGTGTGTTGCCAATTCCTTTGATAGCCTTGTTGAGTTGTCCCACATCGGCCTTTGACACTCATATTGTGGTGTTTATAATGGTTTGGGTGTCTCAACCTTCTAAGCTAGCTTTTGGGGTTGAATTGGGCTCAAGTCCATTATTTCACATGGTATCAGAGCTAGGGTCATTGATGTTGGGGCCGCGCCCGCAGTTGTCTGCTCCTCGTGGTGAGGGGGGCGTGTTGAGTTGTCCCACATCGGCCTTTGATACACATATTGTGGTGTTTATAATGACTTGTATGCCTCAACCTTCTAAGCTAGCTTTTGGGGTTGAATTGGGCTCAAGTCCATTATTTCACAAGCCTGAATAAAGAGTTTATTTATTAAGAATAGAATGTGTGTTATAGCTTTTGAAATTGTAAAAGTTATGCAATTTAACAAATAAAAAGGGGGTGAAAAAATTAGATAATACGACAAATAAAAACGGATGCATGGAGTACTTGCTAGTTAGTTTAGGTAGGTTTAATTTGGGTATGAGTAGTTTAGGTAGGATTAGATAAAAGTTCATATGTTGAACAAATTAGTGTATTATTAAGAGAATTTTTCTTGAAAAATATATATAAGAAAAATTTATAGTAAAAAACAGTAAGATTGGTTCAAAATTAAAATATAAATACAGACAAAACATATATGAACGAAATATATCAAACCGAGTTGACCGATCTAGTCATCCATGTGTTTATTGTATTACAAGATGACTTGTCGTCAAGATTGGAATATATATATGCCTACCTTTCCCCTTTGATTTTGCTATATAGTTATAGTTAGGTTTCTGCCTTTGACCCACTTGATCCCCCAAACCATCAAATCCAAAACCCTAAAGGGAGAAAAATATCAAAAAGAAATATCTAATAGTTACAAAAAAGAAATTGAAATACACAAAAAGAAAAATATAAAAACCATACGTACAAAGCATAGAATAAAAAAAAAAAAAAGAGTAACATCTATTCTTGAATGGAAAACTTGTGTTTCATTTCATGTATGCAAATAATCTTACATGTTTCATCTATTATGTTAGCGTGTTAGGTACCTTGACATTAACACTTTGTTATCAAACAGAAAACAAATTAAATTGTAATACTTATCAAAATGGAATTAATTGATCGCTCAAAATAAGGCCACCTTTGAATTGTCAACCACTTGAGCAATATTATTACGGGTATGTTTTTGTATTAATTTAAGAATTAGTTACCATCTACTTTGAATGTTGTCATTCATTTTAAGTTGTATTGTGAGTTTTTTTTTTTTTTTATAGAAATACATTCCCGTCAGTGTCTTTATTAAAAGAATGAAGTAACTAGCAACAGTGACTAGTGTATGAAAATATGATGTTACTTAATATTCATATACTCTAAGAATGACAATATTTACAAAATTAGAATAGGGCACTATTTTTTCAAAGAGGGAAAACAGATGGATAAAGAGTAAGAATCATTGATGATTTTTTGAAATGAGCTCACATGCTAGATGTAAACCATTAGCTATGCAAATGAACTTTTTTATAAATTATTTCTTCCGGTTCATATTAATTGTTATAATTTTGATTTTTAGGATTTTCAATGTTATTTTTCGATTGATAATTTTTTATGTAATATGTTATTAAAAATTGCAATATTATATTTTTATGATATTATTTTTCATAAGGAATTTAATTCTGGTAATTTTATATAGCAACTCATTGTATATATTAAAAAATTGATGATAAAAAATTTTAAAATTTGACTCTACGAGTTCCAAAAATGACAATTAATATGAAATGGATGGAGTACAAATTTAAGAAAGTATTTCCTTTTTAAAAAAAAAGAATAAATGAAGTAGGAAAGAATAATGGAAGTGGGGATGGATGCAATTTTGGAGGGTTTTCATACAGAGAGGTCACATGGGGTACGTACAAAGAGTAAAACAAAGAGATGTTGCATGAAAATGATGTCCACCCACTGTTGTCTCGACACGTGTGTATCTATTAAAGGTTATTGACGACGTTCTCACATAAACGATGAGAAAAAGTACTACAAGCTAAGTTTCGAAAAAAAAAAAGATTAAAAGGTGAAGGAAAATATAAGGAGAAGTGGAGAGCACAAATTCATGCCTTCTTCCACGGGGCAGGCAGCGCGTGCAAATCAGTCTCGTCTTTCTTTCCTTGTTTTCCACTTAATTTTCCTTTTTTCGGTAATTGAGGTCGGAGCCACAGCTAACATGGTAATAGAGTTCACAACTGTAACAATACCCACACAAAAGCCGACGTCTCTAACAACATTCGATACAACACCTAATCCAGAAAAGGAATAGGATAACTGCACCACAATCAGAACAAAAACAAACTACCAAAACCAAAGCTAGTAGTATAGGCAAAACCCAAAAAAAAAGCACAAACTAAATATATATTAATTAAGTTCATTACTCTTACTTGCACAATCTATATATATGAAAAATCAAAGGACAAATAATTTGGATGATGTTTAGGATACTGTTAATTTGAACAAATGGCCTGGACAATATGGTTAACACTATAACTTTAGCTTTTGTTCTTAATTTGTGTTTGTTTCTCCTGCCTGTGATATCAGTATTATTATTACAATTTCTTTCACACTTTATTGGATCTTCAAATCAAAATTGTAACATTCTTATATATATTGCATTTGATAGCTAGTTTTCAATAGAAAGAAGAAGACGTGTGATATAGGTCCATTTAGTTAGGTCAATCAAAAAAGCTATAATGTGTAAATGACTCAGATTGTTAGCTATGTTGTAAAAATTGGACCAAACTAGTCGGTCAATCAGTCCAACTAGGAATCGAGCATTGGATCGATCTAGTTATGGGGTGAGCTTGGCTGATTGGTCTATTTTTTAATGGTGAGTACCTTGCTTCATCATAGATAATCAACTCAAATAAAATTACATACTCAAAATAAAAGCTAGAAAATAACTTTTTCTATTTAATCGTGGATTATGTTTTTATGGAATAGATAGTAATTTAAATATAGGCAGTTAGAACCTTATTTCGATAAACATTGTTGTTGAGGCCCTTGAGGGGGTGAATTTCACAATTAAGATATACACACTAGGTAAGGACGTTAGAGCAAACTTCCTTGGTTTCAAACCAATTCAAGGATCAAAACACAGTGTAACTGAAATACCTCATTATATTTATTAACAATCAAAGAACAAGTTACACTTACTAAACAAAACAAGAAGTAATGTACCAAGGCGCATCGATAGATTCACTGACCATGACCGAAGGTCCTTGAGACAACTACAAATAAGGATCGTCGTAGTAAAAACCTAGCGACGATTTGGAACATGATGGATTACATTGAAGCACACACTCACACAGCCTTAGTCCGTCAAGGCTCTGCTACACATCATCTCACCACCACATGTGGACACAACGAATGCTCACCAAGGTCCTTGGCTATCCCTTCACCAGAGGTCCTTTACTGGTTACCTTCACCACTGAACCATTGGCTACACACTCAGAAATACCACCGGATTTCTTACTCCGCGGTTACTTCCGTGGAATCGCCTAAGTTCTGAATTCTTCAATCGTCCTTTTTATAGAGGGCTTTGGATGCTTGAACTTGAGTCATTCCAAGGGTAACTTGCCTTCATTGTTGATTCTTTCCTTTTGTGTTGATGTTTCCTCAATCATCAATCATCCAACGGATTCTTTCCTTTTGGTCTTGTATTTGATTGCACAATCCTTCTGATTTATTTTCCTTATGATTTATATCTACAAATAAATCACACAATCAGAATATATCTGAATATATATTATATAATAAGAATATATAATATAAGGAAATTTACCTTTTCCTGATTTTGGCTTTCATTAAAACCTAAGGTCCTTCGTGAATGCGCAGGAGAAGGACCTTGACCCTGTCTTCAACAATCTCCCCCTTTTTGATGAAAGACAAAATTCACCAACAATAAATCATTTTTCCCTTTTTGGATTATCACAAGGTCAATAGGGAATCTTCCCCTTGGTACAACATATAGTATATTTTAGAGGTTGTATAGAAACCTGTAACACTTGATAAACTTGTCAGTACTAAAAGAGGGTCCTCCCCCTCAATTCATGCCATAATTAAATTTGATCAATGAATGGTTTACAGATGACATACCTCAAGGTTTGTACCAGATGAAGGACATAAGGATTATGATTTAAATTTTTACCTAGTCAATGTCCTTATAGCTGAATACATCTACGTCCGTGACTTACCTTATTGTTTTCACTATCCCCCGTGATCTTTTTCATAGAGCGGTTAGTCTCTTCTTGAGTGGACCTATTCTGATACCACTTGTTGAGGCCCTTGAGTGGGGTGAATGTCACAATTAAGATCTACACATTAGGTAAGGACGTTAGAGCAAACTTAATTGGTTTCAAACCAATTCAAGGATCAAAACACAGTGTAACTGAAATACCTCATTATATTTATTAACAATCAAAGAACAAGTTACACTTACTAAACAAAACAAGAAGTAACAGCCCGAAGGCAGTTACTGATAGATTCACTGACCATGACCGAAGGTCCTTGAGACAACTACAAATAAGGATCGTCGTAGTAAAAACCTAGCGACGATTTGGAACATGATGGATTACATTGAAGCACACACTCACACAGCCTTAGTCCGTCAAGGCTCTGCTACACATCATCTCACCACCACATGTGGACACAACGAATGCTCACCAAGGTCCTTGGCTATCCCTTCACCAGAGGTCCTTTACTGGTTACCTTCACCACTGAACCATTGGCTACACACTCAGAAATACCACCGGATTTCTTACTCCGCGGTTACTTCCGTGGAATCGCCTAAGTTCTCAATTCTTTAATCGTCCTTTTTATAGAGGGCTTTGAATGCTTAAACTTGAGTCATTCCAACGGTAACTTGCCTTCATTGTTGATTCTTTCTTTTTGTGTTGATGCTTCCTCAATCATCAATCATCCAACGAATTCTTTCCTTTTGGTATTGTATTTGATTGCACAATCCTCATGATTTGTTTTCCTTATGCTTTCCTTATGATTTATATCTACAAATGAATCACACAATCAGAATATATCCGAATATATATTATATAATCATAATATATAATCAGAATATATAATATAAGGAAATTTCCCTTTTCCTAATTTTGGCTTTCATTAAAACCTAAGATCCTTCTTGAATGCGCAGGCGAAGGACCTTGACCCTATCTTCAACATTTGTTATTTATAAAGAGACTAAAGTTTAATAAAAATCACAAAAACAAAAACTAATTAGCACTAAAATGGAATTTACAAAGAGACTAGTTCAATAAAATCACCAAACAAAAACTAAATCAACATTAAAATGATTTACAACATATAGGAATGGTTACAAGTTAAAGGGAAAAAAATGCTTGTAAATTAAAACATAGCCAACTTCAAGGATCCCACAAAACTTACAAGTTCTACAAAGAAAATGCTCTTAATTAAATCAAAGTTGAAAATTTGAAATTGAGTTTTCTTTTTTTGAAAATGTAAGGTGTCAATCCAATTACATCAATAATCAACTTATAATATCTACAGTTAGGTGTTCATAATCAAAATAAATTTAACTTATCACAAATACTTAACATTAAACTAGATATGGTACTTTATGAATGATATATGCTTTAAGTCCACGTCATGCACTTTATTTAAAACAACACACATATTTTGTGTGTGGTAGGAGCATAATTATTAACCAAATGAAAAATTTTAGGTTGTTTAGGGAATTATAGAAGCCATTAATGAAATTAATGTGATTCCGAAGATGATCCAAATTTTTATGTCTATATAATTATCACTGTGATTATCAACATTATTAAATTGATCCACCTCCCTCCCTATTTTGTTGGAGGGCTGCCATCGATCCTTCTAGTCGATGGTAAGCCCTGTTTTGTCTACTTTCTTTTGTTAGTTGAAAGTTTAGTTTTAGTTTTATTTCAATAAAGTTAGTCTCTTTAAAATTAGCAACAATTGTACTTCTTTTTTCTGCCGAAAACCCTAGAAACCAAACCTCAACGGTTCCTGTGACAGTTGGCAGATCATGTGAGCCAGATTGCTTCCGTCTACCTGAAGCGAAATAACTTCCAAATATGTAAAGTCAGATTGCTTTTGAATATGTGAAACGGGTGGTTGCCGGTCAGCAGCGTGAGTCTAGACTAGTTGCACGCTTTTGCGGTCTGAGTCTCAAAGATTGATTGGTTGGAGGATGAAGAAAGCATGGAAAGTCGAAGGAAACTGCAATTATCTTTGATAAAATCAGAGAGTGACGTTGTAATTTTGATTATATTTCTTGGAATTACGTTTGAACAGGTGGGATTAATTAGTGTTGTCATTTCCCTCGCTCACCTGCAATCCTATAATTCTTTTGAAAGAACTTGGTTGGAGGAAAGATCTGAGGTCGTTCTTGCCTCAGTCTAAGATGATATGTACTATTATATTATATTAATGGAATGATATTGTGCATTTTAGGGTTTTTTTCTGAAATTTTTTTTTTTCAACTTTTTGAGACTTTTTGAAACTAATTAATTTTACCTTCCAACTTTCTACTCTTTTAACTTCATTTTTTAGCATAAAATACAATGCCTAAAAGCACTCATCTTAGTTTATATAATTAGTTAACTTTCCAATTTTCTCAACATAATACCTTTTCCAATGGATCCTTAGCTAATTCTTGATTGCTTGATTGTTTGGTTAAAAAAGAAATTGTATGTACTTGAATGGATCAATCAAATGAACTAACAAAGGAGCTGTAGTGCACGCGCTTCTGCTGCGACTGTGGGAACAAAGCAGCTGATCAAACGAACATGGAAACAGGAAGGAAGAAAAGCAACAAAACAGAAAATACTGCATACGTTTCCAAATAAATATCTACGTTTGACTAATAAGGTCAAACACTATACATTTTGATTGCTAATTTATTATTCCCTCCATCCCAAATTATTTATCCACTATTTTATTTTTGAATGTCTCAAAATTATGTTTACTTTTCTAAAATGGAAACTTTTATCTTATTGAAATTACTAAAATACCCTTAATTTAAATTTTAAAAGTATTTAAATATGAGAGGGAAAAGTATAAATAATAGTATTGAATTCAAAACTAAGGGTATTATTAGTATTTTATTTCTAATTGAGATTAATTTGTTGATTTTCCTTAAAATACGTGCTAAACCAAAGGGGACAAATATTTTGAGTTGGAGAGAGTAAATTTTTTTATTAATGATTTATCTAAAGTTATTATCATTCCATGTCTTTCATAAAAGATTGCACGTCTTTGTTAAAATAGTGATCATAGATTGTTTATGTTTTTCCAGATTTTTATCATTAACCAGTATGATGCAAAATTCAGACACGGGCTCTGTTCGGTAAAATTAGTGTTTTAGATAGAGGATAGAGGTTTATGTAGCGGATAACGGTTTAAGCAGGGGATAGCGGTTTAAGTAGCGGATAACGGATGACTGTTCAAATGAGAATTGTGTTCGGTAAATTTAGCGGTTGAATTAACAGATTAATGTGAATTGACATAAAAGGATATCAATAATTTCCATAGATAAAATTTTCAAAGGGTATTTTTTGGCTGAAAAATATGAAACGCTACTCCAAACGTTAAAGGTTAACTTTATTAGTGTCTCACAAAACGCTCCTTAAAACGCTAAACGCCAGCTTACCGAACCCTAATATTTATGCAATTAGAGTATTGACTGGGTCAAAACGCCAAATAATGCTACCCCAAACACAACTGCCAAACATGACCATAATATTTGTCTCATTTAGTTATTTATACCGGTTAAAATCAACTTTTACTCAAATTTTGATTTAAAATGAATTGTCCGACCCAGTTTAGCCAAAAAAGCTTGACGAACTTACATTAGTTTAAGGAATTTTCGATGTAAATAATACGAAGTTGCATCTTATAGGTCAATAATAATATCAGCTGTTTTTTTTTGGACATAAATGTTATGTACTATGTGGGTGTCAGACAAAAATAATACGCCAGCTACTTCCATGCGGTGGTTTGCTGATGTGTGTGGCAGAAATCCAGCGTGGACGGTGGTCTGATGATGTGTGTGGCATAGGCCTCCAAATCCACGCTGGATTTCTGTTGATTTCCGCCTTACAGGTTAGCAAACCACCACTTGTAAGTGGCCAGCCACCAGCGTACTATTTTTGTCCAACACCCCTACAATTATAGCATTTATGTCCAAAAAAAGTTGATGTTATTATTGACCAAGAAGGGGCAACTTCATATGGTTTACATCCTAAAATTCTTATAATTCTTCATCAAATGTTAACATTCATTAATGTGATCAACCTAAATTTAACCCAAATTAAAAACCTAAACACAAGCAATATGTATAAAATAAAAAAAAAATATATCACTGAGGGGAAAAAGTAGTACATGAGATTAAAAACCACAGAAACACACACCAACCCAACCCTAGTAGTCCTTTTTAAGTTGGGAGAAGTAGTAGTTGTAGTAGTACACCTCCTTCTGGCAAAAACTCCCATTCTTGCCCTTGCCACTTTAACTCTCTCTCTTTTCTCTCTCTTTCTTCTTCCTTCTTTTTCTTCACCTTCTTTAGCTTCTTAGGGTTTCAACCTTTCATTAGTTTTTCACAAATTTGGGGGTGTGACTAAGATCACAAGCCAAAAATTTAACCAAAATACAGTAGACAACCCTCTTTCCACTCCTCCATCTTGTTAGGGCTAAGCAAATCAGTAAGAACCCAAAAACAAAAACCAAAAAAAAGGGGTAGGGTTGGTCTTTTTTTTGGGTAATTGTTTTTGTAGAACAAAAGAGGAAAGTAAAAAAATTAAGAAAAAAAGTTGCAAATTTTAAGAGATGGGAAGAGGAAGAGTTGAGCTGAAGAGGATAGAAAACAAAATAAACAGACAAGTGACTTTTGCAAAGAGGAGAAATGGGTTATTGAAGAAGGCTTATGAACTCTCTGTGTTATGTGATGCTGAGGTGGCACTCATCATCTTCTCTAATAGAGGAAAGCTCTATGAATTCTGCAGTGGACCCAGGTGATTATTTCATCTCTTCTTTCATGGGTTTCATTTGGTTTTCATCATCATCATCATCATCATCATCATCAGATCATACATGGGTTTTGAGATCTGGGTTTGCTTTGGTATTTGCTTACTTGCTATAAAGGGTAAACTTTTTTGGTGTTTTACCCAGTGAATTTTCGCAGATCTGAGATGGTTTGTTTGTTGATTTTCTTCTTTTTGTATGTGGGTTATATCTGTGCATGCATTTGATGTGATTTTTACATCTGCTGTAAGTTTTTCTGAGCATTTTCTGTCTGAATTATGGTCTGATTTGTGTGGTTTGGGAGACCTACTTTATAACCAAAATTTAAAAAAAAAAAAAGATATCTTTTTTTTTTCTTGGGTATTTTGATCTGATGTTTGCTAGATCTATTTGCCTACTGAGACTAGCTTTTATTTGGGGGTTTTGATGAACCATTTAAGAATATTCACAGAAAAGAAAAGGCAAAAAAAGGTTGATTTTTGTCCTATATTTTCCAATGTTTTCAAATTCTTATCTCGCCCTAATTTAGATGATCCATGATTTTTGATAAATTGAGTAGGTTTAGTGTATGATCTTACTCTTCTTCTAAAATCTGAATTTGATGCTTTACTCCTCCTTGGGTTATAGTTTTAAATATTTGTGTTTTGATAGCTTTTAAGAGATCATCCAATCAAAGAGTTCTGTAAAAAATTTACACTCTTAAATATTCAGCTTCTTTTTACCATTTTTTTTCTGGCTATTTATGAGTAATTTTGCTAGAATTTCCCAGCTATACCTTCTAAATTTTTTGATCTAGAAACCATTTTTCGATTTCATGGTCCCATTTTTTGAATGATGTTTATAGAATTTTTCCTAGTATTACTAGATAAAACTTCTTTTGAAAAGAAAAAACCTTTAACTTTGGAAATTATTTCAGCAGGAAGGACACTTAGAATTTCATAAAAAAAATGGATAATACTTAGAAAACATTTATTTGTTTATTTATTTATTTTTATTTTGTAGGATGTTCTTTAACTTCTTCTAATATTCTTTTTCTTCTTATTATTTTTTTTATTTTTTTTTTGGGGGGGGGGGGATTATCTTAACCTAGATCTTTGATACAAACTACAGAATCCACCATTTTTGACACAAAACGCTTAAAATTAACCTTTTTAGCTAGCTAGTGTTGTCTGTCTGAGAAATCTATCCCATCATGTATATATGTATTTTTTTGGCGTTCTATTACAATTGAATTTCTATTTTTTTTTTTGCTGGATACATATGTGTAGTTTGCTACAACCCTAATATTTATCATTTCCTATTTCCATTATAAAGGGAGCCATCTAAACTGTCTATAATTTAGAGAGACTGGTAGTAGTTGAATGTTTGGTCCAAGGACGTTTAGAAATCGTTTGTTAGCTAAGTCCATGGAAAATAAGTACAAGTTTAATGAGTTATTTTACTTCTAGTCCGTTGCAGTGGGAGTTGAAAGATAATTCTTTTCACCATCTAGAATTCTAGATTATGAACATGTTGTACTCCTGATTCCTTATCGCTAAATTTTACTAAATATTAATGCTCTCTATTGTTAAATTTTACTATACATCAATGTTCTATGTTGTTGGACCTTTTCGATCATATTTTCTCAACAATGTGTTGAGGAAAGTGACAATCAAATGACCCTTTTTTTGGTTCATCGTATCTTGATCTTCTAAATGGTACGTAGACGAAGATGGAGCTAACTCGATAAGTTTTAGAACCTTGGATTGAACATTTCTGAAGTTCTATTACTTGACGATAGATAATTTTGAGGATAAGACTAAACTCACAGGAGTGCTTGTAGCAGAGGTCGAGAAAATGGAAGACAAACAACCTTAGCAGTAGATCCTCAAGGACCGTGACCCATTTGCCATGACCAATGGTGCTTTGTTACACGATTTTCTTAAGATGTGTTGCCTTCCATTATTCACGAGCCTACGCCATTGATCGTGGTGAACCTTGGGTGGTACTCAGACAAATTATAGCTTTCCGGAGCCTCCCAAAACCCATGCTTCTAAAATAATCCCAGCATAATGGAGCGTAACATAGAAAGGAACATTTTTCTAGTTAGAGTATGAAGTCATTAATGGGCCTTCAACCATTAACTTAAGCTTTTGGTTGAGGTTGTCTTACATGGTATAAGAGACATGCCATATAAGAGATCTTTATTTCGAATCTCAAC